>OU342964.1:14955000-16287060 GCA_910592155.1 Ypsolopha scabrella | reverse complement strand
CATACATCAGGTGTCTAACTAGCGCGGTCCTTAATCGTTTGTGGAGAAATAAGACAAGGCTTTGTTATTTCATACATCAGGTGTCTAACTAGCGCGGTCCTTAATCGTTTGTGGAGAAATAAGACAAGGCTTTGTTATTTCATAACCTTCGTTTCATATGAACAACACGCTTACAAAAACTACCCTAATGTCACAATTCAACCCGTGATTATAATCGATACGACATGAATCCCCGACAGGGTGTCAGAGGCGTTTCCTAATTCTTATTATGTGTAATAAGAACCTGCCGCTAACCCAAGATGCACTAAATCAACACATTCTTCGGGCTAGATACCAGGGGCGTGGAAGCATTAAAACATGTGGTATAAGTTCATACTAATAATAATGTAGTAAAAAGGTTGTGTCTGGACATTGACTATTTTTGAGAAATTTTAAAGGAAATGTGTTAAATTAGTATTGTAGGTACTTAGAATTCACGCGGGCGTAGCCGCGGACAAAGGTTAGTATAATAATAATAACATATCTTAACGTACCTGTACAAAATGTAGCAAGGAATATCATCAACAATCAATAAAGGTACATATTTGTCAAAATCTTGCTCCCATGTTCCTTTGATTCCATAATACTTTGCTAAAGTCAGTTCCTCTGAAATATGTACAATAAAATGTTAATTCTGTTTAATGAAAACTTACTCGCAAACCACCCCAAAGTTATTCAGGAGAGTAAACGGACAGCTCTTAGGCAAAACCAGGCGCCCGCCATTGCCTGGGACAGATGGATGGCGGTATATCTATTCCCAAATGTACGTACTTAAGTAATTTATATTTAATATTTGTATATAATTTGAAATAAAAAATGAAAAGTTAAACACTAGGCATACTGAAAGGTGAATATAACAGGATTGTAAAAAACGGGAACCATACGAGCATCGCTGCAGGGTGTCTGGTAGTCTACACTATTATATAAAGAGGAAAGATTTGTTTGTTTGTACGTTTGAAGTAATCTTTGAAACTACTGAACCAATTCAAATAATTCTTTCTTTTGTAATATAATATTATAAAATGATGAAATCTGTTCCCCAAATTATGGATATACTTTCTCTTTCATACAGTTTATTTCTTTTACTCCTAAAATAATGGTAAAACAAAGTGTGAATTTATTTATTGTACTAACAAAGGTTAACAAATGATTAGTTTTGTTAGGATTGAAGGGTTTTTCATTAGATTTTCCCTAAAATTCAATATTTTTGAACATAGGCACATACAATTTTAGTTAAGACAATCATTCATTTCCCCAATGATGATAATTTTAGAAATGAAAATAAGTTTTTAAATCATTTTCGGAATATTATCTTGTATATATTTATAATTGACCAGTAATTGATAAAGACAAATTTTTTGATAAGATTCCTGAAAAGTTTGGTCATAACGTCTTTTTTTACAAGGATAATTGAAGAGCTCATTTCAAAAACGTACTAAGTAGTTTTTTTGTAAGATCTTTTCTATTTTTGTCTATTGAAAATCCAAAATGTTTACCACAAAAACATGCAATTCAAAAGGTACTAAAACCGGTACAGTTTTCATGTTATTGTGAATATAAATGTAAATATACATTCAATATGTGCTAAGTCAACTTTCGAATTCCTTAAAATAATGCTTATGACTAAGTGCGTTTTGGAATTGAGCTCTTCCATTTTCCTCAGTACTAAAACAAAACAAATTTTAAAGCTTTTCATTTTTGTTTATTTTAAGCATTAATTTGGTAGATTAACCATAATCCCCTGAATAATTCAATCAAACTTGTAAGCAACAAGATTCCTTCCTTTAGTAAAAATGTTTAACTCTTACCATTTTCAATGCTGACTTTCATCACACGAATTTTTCCTTCTTGGCACTTCCCAAAATACTTTTTCAGTTCAACATTAGCTGAAAACAACAGTTTCCATATTATAACCAGATAAGAATTTTTGGATGAAAAAAACTAAATTTTTAAACATGATTTGACTTTACTGGGACCAGACTCTGCATTGTTTTATCACAATGGAACCAACCTACTTAAGGTTCTGAACCCTCTAAATCAGACCTGACACAATAAAGAACAATTCTAGGTCATTATTGAAGTCACCTTTACTGTTAAAATAAAATGTCATACTTTCCGATAATTATAGGCATTGCTAAACTCAAGTAATATCAAACAACAGTCATAAAATAAGCTTTAGTAAAAAGTTTTTAGGTTAAGGAAGCAATAATCGCCAGTGACCTTAAGAGGATAGATTCCGAAAAAGCATAATTTATTCTTCCTTGTTTGAAGAATCTAGCAATATTAGACATTAGAAAAAAATGTCAAGAATATGATGCACACTCTTATCGAAACAGAATCTTCAGACGTCATTCCATCATTGAATCATAAGAAATCAAAGATGACTCCAAAAAAGTTTTCATGTCGAGTTTTAACATTATTTGAGCAAAATCATATTCAATTCAATCCAATTCAATTTATTTTCAGAATAATGCCATACAATAGATTATAGGTATGTACATAGGCATGCAAAAATCAGTAGTATGTAACAAAGGAATTAATTAAAGTTCTATTACATACAAGTGGGATACATATGAAAATTTAAAATAATACATTTACAAAGTTTTAGAGTAAAGCGAACAATAGCAAAAAATAAATTCATGAGCATTCAGGTACAGATGTAATACTATATAATCAGTTTAAATCATTATACATTAAGATTTTAAAATTTAATATACACAAATCAAGAAACAATTATAATCGAGAAATCATCATTGTCAATGGGAAGCATTATCAAAACATTATATGATCACATTAAAAAAATATAAAATAAAAACAAAACTATAATAATAATTGTTATTCTTTACATTCGTAATATTCTGATAATTTATAAAAAGGTCTGTCAAGCAGGTACAGTTTTAACGATTTTGAAAATTCCACAATATTTTTACAGTTTTTGATTTGTGCACTAAGCGCATTGAATATTTTAAGACCGCTATAGTTCATGTTTTGGTAAAATACACCTTAAGTAGGATTAGGCAAAACTAAATTATTATTTTTTTCTTAAGAAGTGCGTCTGTGTGTCACCAACAAGTTTAGAAGACTCTTGAGATTTGAATATTTTTAAAGATATCAAAAAAATGTACAAATTAATCACAGTCAAAATTTTATGTTTCTTGTATAGAGGTTTGCAATTCTCCAGGTAATTTGCACCATCAATAATACGCAGAGCCTTTTTCTGGATTTTCAAAATATCAACAATGTGTTTCGAGTTTCCCCACACCTCAAGACCATATCGGATAATACTCTCGAAATATGAAAAGTACATCAACTCGAGAGTATCTACACTGGACATTTTGCTCATGCATTTCAGAGAAAAACATGCACTTGTTAGCTTTCTTTTAACACTCTGTATGCTGGTACCATTTTAATTGATTATCTAACTCGATGCCTAGGAAGAGTATGCAATTTGTTTTTTGGATTGGTAAGTTAAGGGTGTAGTCTGGGCTATTAGTGTGACGTTTAAACACAATATAGTTGCTTTTGCCACAGTTCATCGAGAGACCATTTGCATTAAACCACTCTGACAGATCTTTCCATATTAACGTAGTTGTAACAAGAAGCTTTTCATAAGTTGGTTCAGTGACTATAATACTAGTGTCATCTGCATAGAGGTATGTAGTTCCCTCAGTGATGTTTCATGGAAGATCATTGATAAATATTATGAACAGCAGAGGTCCCAGAACTGATCCCTGGGGGATGCCATATTTTATTTTTCTTTGATCTGAGTCAACTTTCTCTGAGCCATCAGAGTCGGTATTCGTACTTTCGTACATATTATATTATTTATGAATTAAAATTCTCTATAAACTTTATGAAACTCTGAAACAAACAGACATTTGATACAAACTTTTTTTAAATAATAAAATTTGTGATAATAGTCATTTTGTTTTTTTTCCAGAATTCGTCCCTCTCACACTGCGGGTCTTTCCGCATGGAGTAACGGATCAATGCAATCGGAACCTATTCTCTTGATTTTTTTATTTATTCTCAATTAGTTTCACAAAAACGAGAGAGCATGGCTCTGTAGACATGATTACAAGTGTATTGGTTATACTTAAAGTAAAAAAAATGGTGAGTGTGGCACTATTTTGTAAGAAAGATAAAAAAATTAAATGTATTTCTTTAAAACAAAAAGCTACTGTTGCTGCAAAAACTGATGGATTGTGTTTAACACAGGTCCCCATTGTAAAAAAGAGTAAGTTACAACTAATTTGATTTCAGTGTTTTTCCAAATTAGAAAACCTGGGCCTTATTTTGATTGTGGATTGATCGGATCCAATCTTGGATTACATCATTCATAAATAATCAGTGAACAAGCGTAATAATAATTACTTAAAAACAAATCATACATGTAATATGGTAAGACAGCTTTCAGTTTACTAAAAAATGGCATCAATGAGGTTAGGAATTTTTTGGAAAGCAAGACTGAGCTAAGTCATAGGTATAAGAAGTAGACACTGAGAATAAAATAATTAAACAATAATAACCATAACAACAGGTATATTATAAAGTTAATTAAAGATAAAAGACTTTTCTACTTTAATATTTACCTTGGATTCCCGTTTGGTGCGACATTTTCTTAAAAGTTAAATAAAAAAAGACGAGACGAAACGAAATTTCCTCTAATAATCTGAAATGAATTACGAAATGTTTTTATAATGAAGAAATTTTCTACAAAAACGCCACCTCCACCCAAAACAAGATAGCGCCAGTGTTGTCATATATTTTTTTTGAAATACGGGCGTTGTACCAAAAAAAAGCGGGAGATGTGTGAAGAATAATAAAATATAAAAAAATTGGGAGACAATAACTTTTCTATTCGTAAACGACGTTTAAGGTTTTGTGTATAGTGATTGTAGTACATCGAGTAATAATAACATAAATTTGTGAAGGCCACTGGGTAGAATCAGGCATTTAAATTATTATTTATTATTATATCATATTTTCATGGAAAATTGGCACCAATGCAATGACTGAAATACTGACAGTTCCATGTCGTTTTACTAAGTAGCTATTGAAGAAAATGAAATTTTTATTTTTTATTCCTAGATTTCTTTATTTTATGTAGGTGTATAATTAAATTTTTGTAGCCCAACCTAAATATTTTTTGTATGTATTTCCCTTATTAGTATAAACATATTATTTTTTTATATTTTTTTATTCTTAAGATATTTATTGTAAAGATTAACTTTGACTTGTAGAAAGTATACTTTATGTATCTATTTTACAAAATAAATATTTTGATATTTGATTGATACTTTATTTTTATTACGAATACTGAAATATATATTTTGTCATTGTCAAGCTTTTTTATTTGTATAGGAAGTCTATTATTATTAAATTTGGACTCGCTAAATTAATAACATAATTCGACTGATGATGGCCCCATACCGTGGGCCGAAATATATCGAGTGCAAACATGTTTTTATTGTTTTTATTTATATTAAATTCTAAATACTTTTTATTTTTTAGTTGCTGAACTGCGCCAAAACGTATCAGCTAAAGAACAAAGAGGTCTACTCAGGGATGTTGAAATCACAGGGCTGACAGAAAACAAATCCGAAAACCTATCCCAGCTGGTCAACGTGATCTCAGCAAAGCTTGGAGTCGAGCTGGACCCACGTGACCTCGACGATGTGAGGCGAGTGGGCTCACGTGTGGTTGGGGGCAACGGTGCTTTGGAGCGGCCTCGTCCTGTGGTAATAACATTCACTAGACGAGCTCCACGTGACCAGATGCTGCGCGCTGCCCGTGTACGACGTGGCCTGACAACAGACAAAATTGAAGTGCCTGGTACCTCTCGTAGGATTTTCATCAACGAACACCTAACCAAAGAAAATCGAGTCCTCTTCAGCAAAGCTCGAGCGACTAAAGCTGCTCTAGGATTTAAACACGCTTGGACATCAAACGGATCCATTTTTATGCGACGAACTGACACTAGCTCAGTGTTTCGTATAACTTCCGAATCAACTCTGGAGATGCTTGCAGGAGACTCACACAACCACTCTCCATGTTCAGTACCTCCTTCCGTGCAAATGAATTGCTCCTAACATTTTTGTTTCAATGAGTTTTCTGTTATTGATGTTGCTTATTTATCAGATATTTTATACGTATGATAATAATATGCACTTTGAACATTGTAAGGTTTACTTACCTATAAGACCTATATATAATAATAACTCGCCACATTATTTCACAGTTCCAGGCTTTTTTTCCGGAACTATTACCTATATTATAAGTTTTGATCTTTACCCTCTGCTCTCACAAGCCTTTTTGAATTGTTACTTACTCGTAATAACAATGAATCAAAATAATTATGTCCATAATATCTCTTACCATGATATTATAGTTAATAATATAAATACATATAAAATTGAAATAGACTGTTTCACGCTCATATCTTCAATGTTAAACCATTTAAAATCTTTTTGCCACAGTATTTACGCACCGTGTTTTCAACCAATTTCTAAATACGAGTACTCTGCCACAGCTTCCAATCTCAGTATGCATCACCATAATTTTAAATTATGTTTGATGATAAAAACCACGATAGATAAACTTTACCCCGAAAATGAATAGTGTAGACTTGGCAAATGATTTGGACAAGGCTTTTGAAATTGCCTGTCATGAAGTTGAGCTACCGGAACTTTGTGAGAGAGTTTTGACCCCCGAGTATGGTTTCAAGATGCTTACTTTTAACGTTAGAAGTATCAATAAAAACTTGGATAGCCTTTTGGTGTCTGTGCGGCGCATGAACTTGGTATTTGATATTCTTGTTCTTACTGAATGTCGAATAAATGACACGTCAGTGATTGATCAGATACCAGGTTACTCGTCGTTTAACACTCTCTCAACCATTAACCAAAATGGAGGTGTCGTGGTCTATGTGAAGTCTACTTGGAACGCAACTGTTTCTGAACCTAAATTCAATGAAGCATGCTGCCTCGTTGTAGAAATCCCAAACTTTGTATCGGTTATATGCTTATATAGATCTCCATCTTTTAAAAATACGGCTGTCTTCTGTAAGTCACTTGAAGAAATTTTAAATAAACACATCGATAAATCTTGCCTTATTACCATTGGAGATATTAATATTGATATTATCTCTTCTGACCCTTCCAAAGTTGACCCATCGGATTACTTATGTTTGAATGCCGAGCATGGACTTTTGCCTGTTATCTCCAAACCAACTCGTTTAAAAACTTGTTTGGATCACATTTTTGTGAAAACCAAAGCACAGGTAGTGGGAGCGGTCTGTAACACTGCTGTTACCGATCACAGTATTGCAATGATGGGGTTAAAATCTAAGCCTGTTAATAAATTTGAAACTAGAATCAAAAATGTAATTAATTACGCGGGCGTGGCCCTAGAACTTCAATCTGTGGATTGGACTGGAGTAACTGAACAGACTAATGTTAACGCTGCTGTTAATAACTTTCTGAACAAAATCTCTAAAGTCATCGGCAATCACACTAAGCAGGTTAAAATAAGTAAAAGTAATTTCGTTCTTAAGCCCTGGATGACCCCTGGTCTGCTGAGATGTAGTCGACATCGTGATCGACTACATGCAAGGCTGAGGCGTTATCCTACTGATCAAGTACTTAAAATAACCTATCATCGTTATAAAAATTACTTGAACAAATTAATTCGAAAGCTTAAACTGGAATATGAAACTAACGAACTAGAAAGTAGTAGCTCTAATACAAAGTCACTCTGGAACGCAATTAAAAATGTGTGTAGCTTACAAACAGCAAAATCCCAAGCCCCTGAACTGCTTTCCATAGTTAGTGATCCTAAGGAATCACTTGATCAGTGTAACAACTATTTTTCTTCAGTTGGTAACAAGCTAGCAAATCAGATCCTGTCAGGCTTAGGTGTCACCGAGGAACAGTTAGGCGCTAGAGTTAAATCGAAAAACAGCCCTAAAAACTCATTCTTCTTTGAGCCTACTAACGAGCAGGAGATTACTGGTGCTATTAATAGTTTAAGAAATAATAGTGCACCTGGTATTGATTTAATAAATAACCATCTCCTAAAAAATATTAAAGATTTAATTGCCGTGCCTTTGGTATCTATTTTTAATTTAAGTTTCAGCACTGGGTGCTTCCCCGAAAGTTGGAAGGTGGCGGCTATTACACCTATACATAAGGATGGTCCTAGAAACTTACCTAATAATTATAGACCAATCTCGCTGCTAAGCGTCCTCTCAAAATTATTAGAGAAACTGGTCAACAAAAGACTAGTCAGATTTCTAGAAAAGTTTAAGCTTCTTTCCGATAGGCAATTTGGCTTCAGACAGCACAGATCCACCGAGGATGCAATTGTACGTCTTACTAATCTAATATCTTCGTACTTAGACAAAAGCTTGAGTTGCGTGGGCGTCTTTCTGGACCTGGCGAAAGCCTTTGATACGGTCTCCACACCCATTCTTCTGAGTAAACTAGAACTTTTGGGTATCAGAGGTATTTCTTTGGCATGGTTTCGCAGCTATCTTTCTGATAGGAAACGGCTAGTAAAGGTGGGGCAGTTTAAAAGCAGCATAAGTGAGGTAAAATATGGTGTTCCTCAGGGCAGCATTTTGGGCCCTACCTTATTTATTATCTACATGAATGATCTGCACGATCTTCATATAAGTATGGCCGAAACCATTTGTTACGCTGATGATACTGTAATTCTATTCCATGGTGTCAATTGGGAAAAAAACTCTGAGGTCAGCTGAGGATGGAATGACTTCCATCTTCCAATGGCTACAAAATAATTTACTAACTCTCAATAATAATAAAACTAAGTACATATGCTTCCATAAAACAGCAGCTTCTGAGCCTCCTTTGCGTGATGGGATCAGAGTACATTCCTGCAATAACTCAAATAATCATCGTCCATGTGACTGTGCTGTGATCCAACGCGTGACCAGTCTAAACTATCTTGGTGTTGTTGTTGATGAAAAACTTAACTTTAAAGAACATATCCTTCAACTTTCAAAGAGGACCCGTAAAATAATTGGCATCATGAAAAGATTACGAAACTCAGCAAGCTTTCAAATACTTAAATTGGTATATATTGCCCTTTGCCAGTCCCTTCTTTCATATTGCATTTCAGTTTGGGGCAGTGCTTCTAAAACTATCATGATCGTCGTCGAAAGAGCACAACGCTCTGTACTAAAAGTAATGCTGAAAAAACCCTATCGTTATCCCACAGACGATTTATATAACACAGCTCAGGTCCTTACCGTACGACAACTGTTCATTCTTAAAACCTGTATTGACTCCCATCGAAACATGATTACCTCGGCAGAGTACAGCTACCTATTAAACAAACGGGTGTTTAGAATGCAAGGGCCTAAAGTAAAAACAGCTTTTGCGAGTAGGATATACAATAATGCTCTCAGGCACTGCGATTTTAAAGAGTGTTCTGTTTTTAAAGCAAAAGCAAAGATAACAAATTGGCTTTATTCTATTAACTACGAGGACACTGAAAAGTTAATTAATCCTTTCGTTGTAGATAACTTTTCAAACATTAAATTTTAGCAATATTTATGTAAAAAAAAAAAATGTTATTTTTAATTTTCTTTTTTCCTTGTGTTTTGTGTACATACTTATTTTATAAGTTTTATTCTCAATTGTGTTTTTTTTTGTGTAAGAAAATGTACCTAGATCGATTGTTATCTTTTATTATTTATAATGATAAGTAATTAATCAATTAATAATCCACTATTGCCACAAATATTTCACTGGTACCCCAAGTTACTAGCGTAGCTGAGTTTGGGGACCCCTGGTAAATTTACTTTTTAAATTATGTGCAATGTACCAAAATTTGTATTATGTTTTATTTTTGTAATTTTATTATTCTTGCATTAAATTTATTTTTCTTCTTTCTTTTCTTTCTTTTTAACATATAATCCTGATCGAAAACCGGTTTATTTCGCTCTGAATCTGTTTAACTCTCAAAGTTTTGGTAGTAAATATTCAACTTTATGATTTTCAGCCGATGTGAGGTGTTTCACGAAGTTTTTTTAGAAATTAATATTACAAACGAGGTAATGTAAAAATCGGGAAATTATGTGGAATATTGGGTGATTGTGAAACTTATACTAAAATCGGAACAACTCCCGTAAAATCGGAAAGTCTGGCAACTCTAGACAGTGCCATAGATTAAAAAATATGACGTTTAATTTATTTTATATTTCAAGGCAAAGGATCTAAATCCATACAGCCATGTGATTTTAATTAAGCCTGAAATAAAGTCACAACATTCGTTTGATAATAAATACTTAATACAGGTAAAGTAACCTAAAAAAATATATACCTAAATAAATACGCCTATTTCAATTAATCATCTTAAAAAAATACAGTTTGGCGGCAAAATGTGTACATCAATGAAACGTTGATTATTAACTTTACCTTGCTAGTTAGTAGAAAAGAGGATCTGCAGAGTCCACCCAAAATTTGGGGATCCTACCCCCCTCCAAGGATATGAGGTTTTGGAAAATAATAAACGATGCACATTTTAAGAAACTAGTTTGAGTGAAATGTCGGTTTAGGTTTCCGTAGTCAATAAGGAACCCTTATTTATAGTTTCACTATGTCCATCTGTCTGTCCACGGCTTAGCTCAGAGACTCTTAGTACTAGAACTCTGCAGATCCTCTTTTCTACTACCTAGTAAGGTAAAGTTAATAATCAACGTTTCATTGATGCACACATTTTGCCGCCAAACTGTATTTTTTTAGGTTACTTTATGTACCTGTATTATTTATTATCAAACAAATGTTGTGACTTTGTGTGACTCTCAGGCAAAAAAACCAGGCGGTCCACTATTGCCTGGGACCGATGGATGGCGGTATATCCATCCCCAATTGCCGGACCTTATAAAACAGACTAGTGACGGGCAGCGGCGTCACTGGTACAAGGGTTTTGGCACCGCGCTCACCTACCCGCCTGCCCAGCGTGTGTGAGTATGGGCATTTCTTCCAGGAGGACCGCCAACAGTGGCGAAATCCTGGAAAGGCTTATGTCCAGCAGTGGACAAAACAGGCTGATGGATGGATGGTTGTGACTTTATTTCAGGCTTAAAATATTAAATTAAAATCATATGGCTGTATGGATTTAGATCCTTTGGTATGGGTATAGTACATAATCACATAAAGGAGTGCGGTTATGAGTCCACAATAAACTACAGTTTTCTACAATAGACACCCACGATTCGGTCACGCAGTCACGCACGAGCCTCATCAAATTATATCAAAAATCGTTACAATAGGAAAAATGGGCTGTCAAACGTTTTGTGTCGCTAACTTCAGGCCACAACGAACGACCATGCTAAGTACTGTTGAATGTGTTGATTTGGTTTATTTTCGTGACCGACATTACAACGATAGCTGAAGGAAGGCTGAAGGTGATTATTCTGTTATTTCTCTGTGGTTGGAAGTCATAACCGCACCCAACCAAAGTGGTTAAATAAAATAACGAAACAATTTTTTTTTATTGGAGGTGCTATACCTACGTAAATGGGGATGAATTTGTTTTTCTACCACATAGGATGGGATGTCATTGGATAGTAGAGATGCGCAGACTAAATCTTTTGAGGGAAAAGAGATTTATAAATATTTTTGTTCAGAAGATTTAAATCACTCTTATAAACCTTTAAATCTCAAAAAACACAGTACTCGAAAAGAAAAATATTGAATCATTGCCTCAATATACCTCTTTCTTCTTTCAATTGAAGCATGAGATTTTAAGTACATAAAACGTATTAACATCCATCCATCCATCAGCCTGTTTCATCCACTGCTGGACATAGGCCTTTCCAGGATTTCGCCACTCTTGGTGGTCCTCTTGGAAGAAAATGCCCATACTCACACACGCTGGGCAGGCGGATTGGTGAGCGCGGTGCCGAAACCCTTGCACCAGTGACGCCGCTGCCCGTCACCAGTCTGTTTTATATAAGGCCCGGCAATTGGGGATGGATAAACCGCCATCCATCGGTCCCAGGCAATGGTGGGCCGCCTGGTTTTGCCTAAGAGCTGTTCTCCTACTCTCCCCCGAATAACTTCGGGAGGATTTGCGAGCAAGATGGTGGTAACTCCACAGTCAAGCCTGGCATCAGCTCTACCACCTTAACGTATTAACATGGTGATTGAAAAACAAAAAAGAATAATTGGATATTTATTGATAATTTCCTTACTTAGTTTGATTTCTTGGCAAAGAAATGAAGGCAGAAGAAATGGTTTCCTATGCGGGAAACTATTAATCTAGTGTAAATTCAACCGATCATCGCCGTACGACGCATGCGCCAACTTTTAAATAATAAAGAATATGCATGTAAATTTTTTAATGCATTAATCGTTAATATATGATCAAATTAGGGGTATGAATAAGAATTTACAACTAAATTATCCATATTTTATAGTTATAAAATCAAAATAAGTTTCATAATAATCTTCTATAATTCAAACGGCTGCCATTTTAGCGTGCATCAAGTGACGTCAAATGATACTGCTCTTGCTTGCGGTGTATGGCGAGTGGCCAGTTTTTTTCATTATTTTTGATTAAAACAACCTATTACAAAATATTTGAGAGTGTTATTTTACAGTTATTAATTTTGAACTTTAATATTTTATGATGAAATGTACTCACTTTGTCACAAAAGGCAGTAGCCAATGGTGACGCGTTTTGCATTTGCGTTTCATTTCATCAAAATGTTGCATTTTTTAAAATGGAAATAATTATAAAATTATAAAATAGAATAGTTTCCCATGGTCATCATTAAATTCTACTAAGTAAATAGAATACAAAAAACGCAATATATTACCTATTTAAACGACATGCATATTCTCTTTTGTGTCTCTTTTTGATTCATCTAATCCCGCAACAGTCCTCTCTGCGTACATCTTGTCACGCTTCTTTAAATCTTAAATGAATCGTAGCGTCATGATATAAAAATTTTTTTGGGAAATATATTATGATTTACTGATTGAATCACTCTTTTTGAAGGATTAACATCTTTTTTACCAATCACTCCTGAGTTACACATGTCTATTGGATAGGTCTGTCAAAAATATTGTGGGTATGTGAAAACCACTTTCCGATTCAGGGATCCGTTTGCGAAATATTATACCTACATGATTATATTGTATTTGGGATACAAGTTGAAGACAAATATTGGTGACAGAAAATATTATTTCACGAAACGCCGAACCTCACACTCAATTTATTCAAAGTAAGCCTTCCAAGTCCGGGTCTTGCTCAAAATAATAAATTCTCTGAAACAAGCCCGAACCAACCTAACAACAAGTTTCGGACTGTTTACTTTGTCAATTAATTTGGTCCCGACCTTGGACTTATTCTTAACGTGTTTTCACCATCCTAAAGTTTAATTAATCTCGCTTTACACAGCATTTTAATGACTTCTTTTGATTTTGGTCAACTCGGGAATCAGAATAGTTTGTATTGGGTTAGGTCCTGTTATCGTCACTGAATTTCTGACTATGATTTTGTGTATCTGTAAATTTAAACAGCCACCAGGTCTTATCAACGAGTACATACGTGTACACAATCATGGGCGTCGTCGGAAGGCAAAAGTTTAGGGTGGGGCAACCGCTTTAAATATCATCGCGATTTAAGTATAGTTGAAAAATAAAAAAACGTATTTTCGTGCAAACAAAAACTGCTGATCGGTCTTGTCTCTCGTATGTCTGCTGTATGTGCACTTTAGTACTACATGTAGATAATACTCCTATAATATAAAGAAAATGCTTGATTGTCGTTAAACATGTTTAAAAAATACAAATAAGTACTTAAACTCTTGTTTTAAGCTCCAGAACGTCCCATTTTCAAGATTTTTGAATTAGTAAACGTGGTAACCCGTGGTAGTCCATAATATTTGATGAAAAATGCAGTAGTTTGGTATTAAGGAGACATATTCCACCAAAAACATAAATATGTGAAAAAGGGCCGGTTTCGTACAGTGGAGTCCACATCAAGCTAAACACTTTCAGTATAAGCTGACCTCTCATTGTATAGGCTTCCTGTACAATGAGAGGTCAGCTTATACTCAACTTCAATGTGTATAGCTTGATGTGGGCTCCACTGTACAAAGACAGTGCAGGATTGTCGGCTACGCCAAAAAAAATATTGAGATCAAACTGGGTGTGGAAGCTTATATGAACGTTCCTTCAATCATAATTCCAATAATATACCTATAGGTACAACGTTTTTTACTTGTTTAAACGAAGGCTATTTATTAGCGTTATTGCTGCTGAATATGTAGAACTTGGCGAATTTTCTTCTCTTCTTTTTGTATGAAATCATTGTTTTTTTTTTCTTCGCTTCTTTTGCCAGTCATCAAACATCTTATTTATTAAAGATTCCATATTCTTTCCAAAATTGTTAAACTTATTTGCCGTATCTTCACCTTGTCCTTTCTGGTATGTCACTTTCAAAGAAGCAGAAGAAGGTGATACTGCCTCCGAAGTTTTTTTTTCGGTACTAAGGTACTTGCTCTGTGTCTTCCAGCTATAGTATGCGGCGTCTTCTTTTTACTAGATCCATGGTTCAAACGGTTATTCCCATCGGCACACGATTGCGAGTTGCATCGGACCACGCTAAATGTTCACATTGGCTCAGTGGTCAGATGTAACTACAAAATTAATGAATTTTTTCCCCACGGACCACTGATTCGTTGCAACTACTTTAGGGGCACGGTAAAATGTGTGCTTATACGAAGACAACCTGCGCCGCTGCACCCACCTTTTGGACTTGCTTGTAATCTTTACAGCAGCCACTTAAACAGAACATGGCTTTAGGGGTTTGGAGACTAAAAAAATTCACCATCAATTCCAGTTCAAAATTATAAGCTTTCATAAAATACTTGTTTGTTCTTATAGCATCTATTTTTATGATTCGTAAACTTCTGTAAGGTGATAAGTGATAACGATAATATAAAAAATTTGATGTTTACTTTTTCTCAAGCACCATTTTATCATAAAATTAATATTACGTTTTATGCAGAAAAGTGCTGCAGAGGAGTCCAGATCCTTGGATATGTGGTGTGGCTGCTTGTCATAATCACATTAATTTATTTCCCCGTGATGTTTGTATCTACCTAGTACCAACACTATGTTCAACTGCTTATGTTTTATACATAGATAACTTGCTTTTGCCCGCGGCTCCGCCCGCGTCAAAGAGTTTATCGGGGAAATAAATAAAATAAAGGAACATGACTTTTCGAACGAAAATATGCGAGGACGACAGTTTTGGTATACCAATATCAGTATATTAGTTCAGTGGCTCCGTGGACATGGTTTTTCCATAATATTGCTGTAAGAACTGACTTGCGACATGGTAACATATAATTGGCCATGTGAATGAAAGAGATGGTGAGTTCAAATTAACCTCAGCAATCAGGAAATTTAAGCCGCTTTAATTTAAATGGCAAGTCATTCGTGATAAGTGGTATTCTGGGAAACATAATTTTTTTCCTAGAGCCACCTAACCCTCTCCAAGAGATGGTGGTGCAGCTTCAAAACATAATATAGGCTTATGCCGTTACACAGTTTTGGTTATCAGGCTTCTGAGAAGAAGGTAGTTTTAGGCTGTGAACTGGCATACCAGGCAGATTTACAGAATTAAAATTCTGTCCGCTAAAGCACAACTTTATCTAGGTCTAGGACAGTATCAATAGAGTTACTAAATGGGAATTTATTAGACAAAATTATCATCTCATTGATAACTACTGTCAGCAGTGTTATCCCTTGACACTAAAATAACTCTTTCGCTAAACCAGTATTAGCTGTTGCTTTTGGAGAGACGTTATATGTCTGGATAAATTGCTGCGATCAGTTTTGCGTGTTTTTAACTGTGATACACAGATATTGGTTTTCTAGAGAGATTAAACCAAGAGTTGGAAATGTGCCGTTTTCCAACTTGAGCAAGTTGTTTGCGCATTGATTTCCACCTATAAATAAAATGCTCTTATATTTGCAGTTAGTTAAAAATATAACAAATTCGAAGGGTTTATTTTGTCCGTTGGGGAAATCCCGTACCCACCTTCCAGTCCCATCATCAGAAACTGGTCACCATGTTTTATCAAAGTACTTTTATCAAGACCAGTCAAATAAGCTCAATTTCAAAGGGTCTGCTGTTGTTCATTTAGGGAATCCTGTATCTACTTTCCATTTCCATTGTCAGGCCCTGGTCACAATATTTTTACAAAGTACTAATCAATACGGACAAAATAAGCCCAAACTCGAGAGGTCTGCTGTTGTTCGTCGAGGAATTCCCTCAGACCTTGATTGTCACCATGTTTTAACAAAGTGCTCATCAAGACCAATCAAATAAGCCCAAACTCGAAGGGTTTTCTGATGTCCATTGAGGAGTTCCCATATCCATCTTACGGTCCCATCGTCAGACCCTGGTCACCATGTTCTACGAAAATACTCATCAAGACCGATTAAATAATCTCAAACTTGAGAGGTCTCCTAAAAACATTTTCCAGTGGGTGATTTGAACCCCGAGGATCGGATTACATGCGACTACGCAAGGCGAACCTACCACATGTTTTACTAAACATTTCATTGCGCTACTCCCTTTGGTCATAACGTGATGATATTATATAACCTAAAATATTCCCGAAGAAATGCTCTACCTTACAAAGAAAATTGGATGAAATTCCATTTAGTGATTCCCAAGTTATAAGTGACCACACAGACGCACAGACGTTGCATTTTATATGTATAGAGAAGAGATATTTATTATTATTTATGTAAAGATGTCATGTATGTATTAGAATGTAATCATGCTGTGTATAGTATATTATCTTAGTTTACTGTATTCCAGTCTGGGGAGGTGCAGGAAAGACCAAATTCTTAGATCTAGAAAGAGCCCAGCCAGCGTGGACTTTTGAAGATAATGCATTTTAAAAAAAGAAGATTCCCGACTAGTAGCCTTTACGAATTATGCAACTGTTTATCCGTGAGGAAACTGTACTAAAATCTTAATACTGTTCTAAAAAAACATGAAGATATTGATTATGATGCAGGAGTAATTATGAAGAGACAAAAATACAATGTAGCTAAAATTCCAGCAACTAAAACCGAATTTGCAAGCAAACAGTACTCAAAACGATCAGCATACCTGTACAATAAGTTGAACACTGAATTAGACATTTATAGTAATCCTTATTACGAATGTAAGAAAGCAATCACAAATTGGTTACAACCGCTAAACTACGAACAGACAGAGTGTTTATTGACCCGCATACAATAACAAAATAGTCAACATACACATGAATATATTAATATTAATATTATATAATACCTATATACCCTTACTTTTATCGTTGAAATAATATAAATTAAAAATAGAATCTTATTTATTTTGTTCTACATTTCATATAAAACTAAACAAATATTACATATATGTATATTTAAAAATATACACTTCTCACACACAAATATACCTACATAACATATTTATAATATCTAACAATAGCTATCTTTATTAAACTTCTATTAAAAAAATTCTTGTTTTCAAAACCAGTGAATTATGTGAAGATATAGAGGAGCGGAGTCACCTGGCACAGGCATTGTATGCTTAAAAGGTGATTTCAACAACTCGATTATTGTAAACTGTTTATGTTTTACCAATAAAGGTATTTTGTATTTTTTTGTATTTGTATTATTATATTATTTTAAATTATTTTTATTGTTATCTTTTTTATTTAAGTGTACGCGTGTTTATTTCTACGTATTTATTTGTTATGCTTTTTATTTTTCTAAGGGGTTTGCTGGAAGAAATCTTTACTGGAGATAAGCTCCCCTATGTGAATCCTATTTCTAAGTGCAAGTGTGATCATATTTTTGTGTAACTAACTATCAAGTATTTAAATCTAGCTGAAATCACTTTTTCCAGCTTAATATTGGCACGAGGTGTGTCTGGATAGTTGTAGATGGAAATCCTAGCCCGATGAAACTGATGCATTTTTCCCGTATGGGAAAACAACCAGTTTTTTTACGTATAACCAGCCATTTGGTCAACGCACGCCAATAAACCAGCAAGCAGCGCTTTTTTTCCCGACTTGATTCACAAAAATTCGAAGTGAAAACTCATTTTAATTAAAACATTATTACAAACCTATATGTAATTTTTTGAATCGGTTCAATAATTCCTTAAATTACCCACTACATAATAAAAAAACAAACAAATTTTTCCTGTTTCTACTATGGTGTAGCTAATATTATGCCCTTTAGGCTGTCCGATATTTATCTAAATATTTAGTTTTTAAACGCAGACCCTCTCATGTCATATAATATGCCCTAAAAGGCTTGTCAAATAAGGCCACACACAGATGTTTATATTTTCTAATTACTTATTTTTTTAAAATACATCACCGGAGTTCATGGAATTTTTTACAAGTTTTGTCGCGCACTTTACTTAGAAAATTATGTTGTGCAGGAATTATCGGCAAAGATCCATCTCCTCCCAAAGATTTAAATCTTTGACTCCTGTACTCTAGTCTCCTGAATCTCAGTCCGCTGATTTACCGAACCATTGGGCTGCGCTGAAAGAGACTATTGTTAGCGCCCCGTCCCGCAAGTCACCTGAGAGAAAATTGACTGCACAATTTAATCGAATTTTTCGAGTCAAAGCCAAACAAATTTTAAGTAAATGAAACTCTTTTAGGGTTCCGTATACACATGAAAATATGTCGCGCTTGTCTGTCTATCGTGAATGTACTTAAAGTCACATCTTGACAGGCAGTTTTTTGAATATGTGCCTCCCTATTGTCGCCTACCTTATGTACGATGATGACTTTCGTTTATATATGTTGGCTTTCGTTTATATAGCCAAATTCATACTGTAAAAAGAGATGAATAATAAATAGGAAAAAAAGGAAAGTAGATCAAGATATATTTCGGGCCCAGTAGGGAGGGCCCGAAATACCTACAGTTGTGGTCATATATAGGTCATGTAGTAGGTGGTAGAGCTAATGCCGGGCTCGACTGTGGAGGTACCACCATCTTACTCGGAAATCCTCCCGAAGTTATTCGGGGGAGAGTAAGAGGACAGCTCTCAGGCAAAAACCCAGGCGGCCCACCATTGCCTGGGACCGACGGATGGTGGTATATCCATCCCCAATTGCCGGGCCTTATATAAATCAGACTGGTGACGGGCAGCGGCGTCACTAGTGCAAGGGTTTCGGCACCGCGCTCACCAACCCGCCTGCCCAGCGTGTGTGAGTATGGGCATTTCTTCCAGGAGGACCGCCAAGAGTGGTGAACTCCTGGAAAGGCCTATGTCCAGCAGTGGACGAAACAGGCTGATGGATGGATGGATGGTGGTCATATAATTAGGAACGACTAATACCGAAGTAACTTTCAGAAAAACAAGTTGCTGTAACTTTAGTTTATATTACTGTTACTACCTTCAAACGACATGATAATATAGCTATGAAAGCAGGCTTTTATACTAGATATATAATATGTAAAATTGTTAAACTTCAATTGAAAATTTAATTAAAGTTCCATTTGAACTACATATTTATTTGAAACTTTCTAGCTATGGACAATTAATTAGGAACGGGTAAAATAACTTAATTTATTGAACTGTATCAGAAACAATTTTAATGAAATAAACAATACTTATTACAAAACTTTTAACACAGCTTACAAAAAGCAGTATTAGTATTTTGTAGGGTGGCCCTTGCTTACAATAACTGCTCTGCAGCGACGGGGCACTAATCTATTAAGTTTTTACAGGTTTCATCACGATTCGACAGAGGCATCATAAAGATCGTTCAAATTGCTCGTCCTTTTCGCAGCCCCACTGTTCTTTACTTCTCTCCAAACATTTTCGATCGGATTAAGATCTGGACTATTTGCAGGCCAATCTAACACAGTAATTTTTTGATCACTAAGAAACCTTTTAGCTGAATGAGCAGTGTGTTTGGGTTCATTATCTTGCTGAAATATCCAGACCTGTAGTCCAACAACCTCTCCTCAGCATAAGGAAGCATAGTCTCTCTCTCTCTCCAATATTTACTTGTATTTAAATTGGTTTTGCATACCTTCAATCTTTTTAACTGGCCCAACACCATGACCTGAGAAACATCCCCAAACTTTTATGTTTCCTCCCCCATGCTTTAACACTTTTTTCGTGAACTTAGGATTCAATGCTTGCTTAGGCGGTCTACGCACATACTGTTTACCATCAGACCCTAGTCTATTTATTTTCGTTTCATCAGAAAATAACACGTTTTTCCATTGACTTGCTGTCCAGTTGCCATATTTTTTCTCGAACTCTAACCTAGCTTTTCGGTGCACCTTCGTTAGAAGCGGTACACTCCGGGCGATTCTTCCAAATAACTTTGCATCAGTTCAGCGTCTTCGTACTGTACGTGTAGATACTCCTCCGTCACCAAAAACTTCCCTCTTTATATTTTCAGAACTCTTGAAAGGATCAGCCTTTGCTGCACGAACAATCAAAGCATCATCACGTGATGTTGTTTTTCTAGATTTAGGCTTTCGAGGTACATTATTCGTAGTATTACATTGTTTGACGTGATTTACAGCATTAAACACCTTAGTTTTAGAGCACTTCAAATGATCAGCAATCTTTTTATATGACCAATTACGTTCATATAGAGCCATAATAATTTTCTGGGTCGATGGATCACAACTCTCCTTTTTGCCCATGATTTCGGAATAATTATGCACTTTCAACTTAGTCAATATAAAGCGATGTAACCATAGAATACGCGGGAAACGAAAAAATGCGATATTCGTTTTCGAAATTCAAATCTAAGATTTTTTTTCCGTTCCTAATTATTTGTCAAGCGGCCAGTACATTTAAAATACAATAGCAATTGAAGATGAATTGAACTTTTGATAGCAGTGCAATTGTTTTGCATATTAGGTATAAATGATTAAAGCCTACTAATATAATTGTTATTTTGTGTGGTTTAAATTTGTTATCAGTAAGTTATTACAAAAGTAACAGCTATTTGTTTGTCAAAAATAGACTTTCTTACCAGTCGTTCCTAATTATATGACCACTACTGTATATCTTGAGCTAATTTCCTTTTTTTCCTATTTATTATTCATCTCTTTTTACAAAATAATAAATGAAAGCTTTTAAAAAAGCATTAATATTATTTATTTATTAACAAATTCATAATGGAGATTCAGTGAGTGGCCTAGAACATGAATAAAGGGTGATTTTCGAGGGTTCTTTTGAAGAAATTAGGATAATATTGAAAAATATATATTTGATTTATTGATCTTTTATCTAGGTGATCACGTATAAACAATGTTAATTTAATTTTACTTTTGTCAGAAAAAAAATGTGTTCCACCCTCTGTTTCCTACAAAATATTTCAGTATTAGCTAAAAACCCTCCGATCTGCTGTTTCGCGCGTAATTTTATTTTAGTATTATGCGTCCTAGACAAATAGGTGGATTACCTAACCAATAATCGCCTCTATCAAAAGCTAATAAAGTATTTGACACTGGCCTTTTTGTGTTGGACGGGTAATAACATTTTTTCCTATACAGAATGGAAAAATTTTAAGGGCCCCGGAGGGGAACTACCTTAAATCCTTTAGTTGGCTTATTTTACTAAAAGGAAACATTCCTTTATTTTTTAAAAGAAACAAAACTGCATTCAAAGATCTTCTAAAATTTGCTTACCTCACCCGGGAATCGAACCAACTAAAATTTAAAAAATAAACCCTCGCTGTTTTATTTTACGAATCGGTAGGATTATTGTTCAGGATAAGTTTGTCTAATAAACATTTGGTCTGACACTCATTTGTTATACGAGATACCCATGAAATTGAATATTTATTACAAGTTCTTTATTAACGATTATTGATACGCCAATATTACACAATGACAGCACAGGAATGAATGAAAGCAAAACAAAACAAAATTTGAAATACGAACGAATACTTTTATCGATTTTAAAATGATGAAAAATGTCGTTTGAATTTCAAATGTTGCCCCGCGTTGCAAAAAAATATACGTTCCATTTTTAAACTTTCGTCAGTACGCCTAGTGTAAGAAGGAATTGTGCTGTGCATAGATTTATTATTACCGTTTAATGATTTTCTTATCGAAGTCTTCAGCAAGGTACTCAGAGGTAAATAACATTAGCAAGCTTGTACTTCATGCGATGTCTTTGGATGTTAGAGAGATAAGAAAATTATAACGTGTCATTTACTTGTTACAAGTGAACAGTACTAGGTATTGTTAATAAAGAACTAGTAATAAATATTCAATTTGGGTATCTCGTACAACAAATGAGTGTAAGACCAAATTTTTATTAGACAAATTTTATCCTGAACAATAATCCTACCGATTCGTATGATAAAATAGCGAGGGTTTATTTTTTAATTTTTAGTTGTTTCGATTCCCGGATGAGACAAGCGAATTTTAGAAGATCCTAAATGCAGTTTTGTTTCTTTTTAAAAATAAAGGAATGTTTCCTTTCACTAAAATGAGCTAACTAAAGGATTTAAGGTAGTTGCCCTCCAGGGCCCTTAAATTTTTTCCACCCTGACTATCTATGCCATACTCTTAAATGACCCTGTTTGCGAAATACCAAAAATATTTTTTGTGCCTCTTTAAAAACAACCTCGACTATGGATTATTAACGTTTCCAATACAAAGTGGTTCAATCAGCTGACAAAATTTCTAAGAAAGAGTGAAAAAAAAATTTGGCAGATAAAAATTCTTTTCAGTCATCAGTCAACTGAAAGATCACCACTTAAATTTGTTTACAGGGTACTCGTACATAAATAATTTATTCCTTTTTTTTAGTTTATGTAACATGTGTTAGGAAAAGAACTGCGATCCTTTCAACCACGTATAGTTTAAAGTGCAATACATTTCCCAAAAAATAAAATCCATCCATCCATCAGCCTGTTTCGTCCACTGCTGGACATAGGCCTTTCCAGGATTTCACCACTCTTGGCGGTCCCCCTGGAAGAAATGCCCATACTCACACACGCTGCAGGCGGGTTGGTGAGCGCGGAGCCGAAACCCTTGCACCAGTGACGCCGCTGCCCGTCACTAGTCTGTTTTAAGGCCTGGCAATTAGGGATGGATATACCGCCATCCATCTGTCCCAGGCAATGGTGGGCCGCCTGGTTTTGCCTGAGAGCTGTTCTCTTACTCTCCCCCGAATAACTTCGGGAGGATTTGCGAGTAAGATGGTGGTACCTCCACAGTCGAGCTCGGCATCAGCTCTACCACCTAAAAAATATAATAAAAGGTAATAAATAATTATTTTTAATGTCATGTGACTGATTAATTGGTTAGGCAAAATTCTTTATAGTCTTTCCTACAAAAAAATGTAAAATTATTCTTAATATAAATTTATTTTAACATCAAAAACTTGCTTTAAAAACGTGTTAACCTATATTACAAATTTACTTATTGCTATTATATATATTATATGTCGCTTTGTGTGGAGTGTCTCAAATGGTTTCATGCATACCGTTGTTTCGTCAGCGTAATGTTTTACCTTTCCCCTGCTTATACGTATTTGAATTTGCTACTTTTGTCAAACATGATACTCGTACCAACCTATTTAAAAAGTCAAAAGACATTTATCTTAGAAGTACCCGAAATCCAAATAGGTTATACATCGACCAGAAACACAATACTCAACTTTGTAAAAATAATTATGTTACGTCATGCATGTGTGTTACTATTTATTATAACAAATTGCCACAAAATATAATCGATCTCCCATTATTAAATATTTTTAAAAGAAGACTACGAAAATGGCTAATCGAAAATACTTTTTGTTCTCTCAAAGAATTCTTGGATTCGTAGGTTTTGGTTATTGGCTTGTGATCTTGCGTGTATACTCTTTTTAGGTGACTTTGTGTGCTGTTGTAAATTATGTAAATAAAATTCTAAATAAGTACATATGTGAATTTTTTTTTTTTGCTATATTTGAAATATTTGCATGCTAACTAACTATTAGGTGAATAAGGCGCTTCCTGCATATTACTTTGTTCCATCCTATGTATTATCCTTTTCTATGCAACTAAATGATTTATGACTTCTAATTATACAGAACACAAATTCTTCAATTTTCCTTATTTAACCCAATGTCAAAGAACAGCACAAAAATAATTTTAAAATCGTCTTGATTTCAAAGCTCTATTTTGATATTATATATTATATATTATACTTTGTATACTGAAAAGATAATCAAAACAGCGAAAAGTTCATTTTCCAAAGCACAACGTTAATTAACCCGGAAATTATTTCATGAATGCCTGTGCATATCTTCTTTGTTATCAGTTAATCATCTTAACATTTTTGGGGTCCGTATCATAGGTTTACAACGATATAACAAAAGAATTCATTAAAACGACCTATTTCCATTCCATCCCTCCTTTGAAGCAAGAATAACGAACCCTGGTTTATTATTCATTACATTGAAATCAGAAGAGAGAATTTCATAAAACGCAATATCTTGCGGCTTCTCTAATAAACGAGCTTTGAGTCGGAGATACTAAAATGATTCTAGGGAACATTGGAAATGGGATCAATTTGGTATGTTTATTTGTGCGGTCCTTATTCTTCTATTAAAATCATTCAGCTTTGATTTGTTTTAATTTTGTTTACTTCAGAATGGAATACTTATTTTTGTCAGTGCACTGTCGGGGAAAGTTGGCTGACCCACTCCTTGCTCAGTGGGCCTACGCTATCTTTTCAGATAGTAAGTAGGTAATAAGCAGAGATCATTAACAGAAGCCACATTTATGGATCATACTGCTAATGTTTGTGAATTTATGTACTACTAACTCATGGATACCACTTACGCAAAACTGACGAATTTTCAATTAATTAAGAAAAAATAATAATACAGAAAAAACAATTAATTTGCACAGGTTTGCATTTTTCGGTTTAGTTCCACCTCGTAGATTGAGCTAGGCTAGGAGTACCCGGAGTCCAGAATAGGGACGGAGTTCTCCAATAGTAAACAAAGCATAAAGGAAATGGTAACTCAATACCGGCTTGTTATGCAGTAACTGAATACTGGAGCAGTACCCTTTGTGTACGGATGAAGTCATAGTGGATTCTGACAAAGAAATAGTAAAGACTTTAGAAGAGTATTGGATTTACAAACGGAGTGCAAAAGAAACCCTCGGGTGAGTTACATTGTTCAGGAGTTGTTTTGATTCCAATGGAGAAAGTGAAAGATACAAAAGAGGTGTCTTGTTAGACTCTGCCTAGCCATGACTGGGTAATAGAAATGTATACCGGGTGCAAATGTACGGGTATCGTTGAATAACATAACATATCGTCATCGCATGAAACCTAAAGGGGGTGTCACAGATGTTTCCAAGTATAAGCCACAGAGACACTTAGTATACCCGCTTTTCACTGACGATTAGTCGCTTTCGAGCTACATACAGTACGAGGCTCAGATCAAGATCTGATTGTGGTTAAATATCTCCTCACCAACATAAATACAAACACTATAAGTATAGAACATTTAGTAATATTTCAAATCAAATCAAATCAAATCAAAATATTTATTTTGTAAAATAGATACATAAAGTATACTTTCTACAAGTCAAAGATAATCTTTACAATAAATATCTTTAGAATAAAAAAATATAAAAAATAATAATATGTATATACTAATAAGGGAAATACATTCAAAAATATTTAGGTTAGGCTACAAAAATTTAATTATGCACCTACATAAAATAGAGAAATCTAGGAATAAAAATATTATATATAAATGATGCAACGAACAAACAAGTTGATAAATAAATACGGGAAATACATCCAAAAAATATTAAGGTTGGGCTACTAAAATGTAATAAAGTTGTACACCTGCATAAAATAAAGAAATATAGGAATAAAAATATTATACAATACACATAATGCCTAACCATCCGCACTATTCGATTAGTATTGCTAAGAAGAAGGGCAAGAAACTTAGCAAACATGAATTTTTTCATTTGTAACATAAACTTAATCTATACAATTTCTCACGAACTAGAAAACTAGCTGGCAGCCACACCAGTAAACGGACGAATAGTAGGTACATAGGCAAAAAGAAGTCTGCGCGCGGCGCATCCACTTGGAGCCATGGACTCTGAATAATTATACACAACCTGTGCACACAACACATCGCATCTTGTGACAAAGGACAAAAATTCGCATCGAGCCTATTTTATGCGTTCGCAAACACCACGCCTCCTTAGCATAATCTCCTCTGGTTCTGATATCTGTGTTTAGCAGTGTTCGAGTATGTCATTGGTTTAAATAGTGATCATTGGTTTAAATACATATACGCGTATGTACCTATAGTATGTATTCAGATCAGTTACCCTGTTAGGACGCAGCAATTACGTTTTTATTTATGTTATTTAAAAGAATACATATTAGAGAAGTATTTTGAATTGGTAATGGATTTGAAAATTGTAAATAACATTAAAGTATATGCAAAATCAGCGAAATTGAGAACACTTTAATAAAATTTCATGAAATTACTAGCTTTTGCCCGCAACTTCACCCGCGTTCAGTAAATCTTTGCCCCGTTTTCGGCTTGGACGTTATTTTGTGAAGAACCCTTATGATCTATGTGTTGACCAGGGTAACTACAATGATAATAAAGAGAACCGCATCCAAATGCGTTGAGTGGTTCTCGAGTTATAAAAGCGTTTTTTAAATATTTGCCCCGTTTTCGGCTTGGGCGTTATTTTATGAACACCCCTTATCGTCTATGTGTTGACTAGGGTAACTAAAATGATAATAAAGAAAACCGCATTCAAATCCGTTGATTGGTTCTCGAGTTATAAAAGTGATTATTTAATCTTAGCCCCGTTTCCGGCTTGGGCGTTATTTTATGAACACCCCTATCTGTTTCCATGGGATGAAAATGAGGTGTCAAGTTTATGTAGAAGTGGGTCGAAATATATTTCGAAAATGATATTTCTTTCCCCTTACCTACAATGTAACTCATAAAAGTGCACATACATATTTATATGAAACTTTGCACAAATAAATAGTTTTAACGATCATTTCAGGGAACAATAAAAAGTTCAAAAACGCAGCTTGACCTTCAGCCTCGTCGAAGATAATTTACCACGAGATCAATAAGATAATTAAAAAAAAAACTAAAAATCAAAGGTCCGAAAAATATTGACATATTTTATAAGAGTACGCAAAAACCAATACAACGCGGGCAAAAACTAGTTTTTCAATAAAGAAAAATCCCAAATACATAAACACAAAATCATCAATAATGTATTAACCATACAAGACTAAACAAAGTAGTAACGTAAAAACAAAATACTCTTCTGTTAATAGATTCGGAAGATACTTTGCACACTACTGAATTACTTGGGTGAAACGGAAATTGGCACGAAACGTTTTATTTTTTTACGCAAGCCCCACTCTGGGACGTCGATCGCCGATGCACTGAGGTGGGAAAGGGGTGCGCTTTCAAATGGGATCGTCCACCATATTGGAAGTGCAGGATTTTGAAATTGGGGCAACTATCCCACTGCGGCATCTATCCTGGAATTACCCTAAGCGTAATTCTTCTTAAGCATATATTATTATCATATCATCGGACAAGCCGTTCTGGAACTATACCGCAGATGGCAGCCCGACTTGAGTTATACATCCAAACTTTGCTTTAAAAGGTTACCTATTTTCTCTGACCTCTAAGTATATAGGAAAATTATTTGAAAAATTTGATGTCATGATTTAGTCCTACGTTAAAAGTTGGGTCTCTGCGTTTGTATAGAACATTTAATGTTCTCGAATGAGTGAATTGAATTCCGCGCCTACGCTTTTTATTTGTATAATGGTTCGTTGCGTGAAACGAAGCATTGCCTCGTAAAGTTGGCTTAAGGGTTCCATTTCTCAAAAAAACAAGGCTTTTTCAATAAACAGATTTACATTACTTACGAAGGTATGTTTTTTTGAAAGACGGGGAAACCGACGTTTAAATAGTCCTGTGCTATGTGTGCTATCGATAATTTTATCGATCTAAGAACTACATTTAGTAGTAATATCTATATTTATTCTGATTAATTAAATTTATATTATTGCGTTATAGAAAATCTAGACTAGCTGATTCACTTTTGTGATTTTCTATACCTACCGCAACGATTTGTTATCGCCTTGCGATGGATAAAATCGCCAAGTGTTAAAAGTATAGAAATTTATTTCAACTATAGTTTTTATATCTATATATTTTAAAAATGTAGTAGTAAAAAAGTCGTGTCTGTAGATTGAATATTTTCGCGAAAATTAAATGACTATTACTGTACTGAGGCCGAAACAACAATTTTTAAAATTATTGTCCGTCTGTCTGTCTGTATGTATGTATGTCCATTTTAACTCGAGAACGACTCAACGGATTTGGATTTTGAAAATATCTTTAATGTACAGACACAACTTATTTACGACTTTATTATTTTATTAGTATACATAGATGCGTACGTAATTTGTGTTGAATCACTAAGATCAAACTTTACAAGTACGGACCCCTTAATGCGAAATACCAACTCGTACTTCATCGATTATTCCACTTTTACGTAAATAATATTCATAAACTTTTCTGCGCTTTATTGTGTAAAGTTTTGCGTCCGTGTGACTATAAATAAAGCTTTGTAATGGAAGGATTTTGTTAGCAAACAATTTTTTGTATTAAAGTGTATGGTTGAAAAGAGTGTTGATAATTACTGAAACTACATGTTTACTGGTTACAATAAACAATTTGCTCGAAACAATTTTGAAGCGTCTGTGTCTGACTATGAATAAAACGGAAACTCGTAGTTTCATACAAAATACTCGAAAAAATTACATTACTTTAACGTTTTTTGTTCCAGCTCTATCTTGAAAACGGTAATACTCGTACATATGTACCAGTTTCAAATTTGATCAGATTGTACATAATTTGAAGTAAAAAATAAATAATAAAGACCGGCCAAGTGCGAGTAGGACTCCCGCGCAAAGGGTTCCGTATCACCACATCTTACGGGTTCGGAACTCCAAAACATAATGGTACAAAAAGGTTGACAAGATACTATTAGCGCCATCTATCAGCTCAACAATGAACCTCTGCACAAAAAGGTTGACCAGCTATTTATTATTGTTAGCGCCATCTATCATCTAACTAATCAATGAACCTCGGTAGAAGCTGTCAAACGCGTTATGATTAATACGAGGTTTATTGTATCGGGGCCCCCCTTTGGTTTATTTATTTTTATTATTTGTCGTGGTGGAGGCTATAGTAACACGTATTTTATGAAAATTTAAACTGGCTATACCTATTACGATTGAAGCTGTAGACCTGTGTGACAGACGGACGGACAGTCAGACTCTGGAGGCTTAGTAATAAGGTCCCGTTTGGCACCCTTCGGGCACAGAACCCTAAAAAAAGAACTACTGAAGAAACGTTTTGAAATTTTTGTCAACAGTACCATATATCAAAGCTACGGAACCCTCGACATATACGTCCGATACGTGCCATTTTTGTAGGAATCGAAGTTTATTTTCATTTAATAATAATAATAATAAAAATTCTTTATTGCACTAAAAATATTGTACACGAGGCGAACTTAATGCTATTTAGCATTGTCTTCCAGTTAACCTTTGGTGGTGTGGATCATTATTGGGTAGTGCCGGTAAATGTGTCGGTCGTAGACAAAAGCTAAAATCTATAGGGAAGGGGGCATTAAAATATTCCAATTACATATCTACATAATCTAAATAATAATAAACATCATATACTTACTATAAAAAATAAATAATAAAAATAAATAAATATTATAATATAATAATAAATATAATAAATGGATATTATGCAATTAGGAGACAGGTTCAAAATTCTTACGAAGACTGAGAAGGCAGGTTATTTATTTTGTAAATCTAAAAAGTGCTGATGGACTCTATTTTTAAAGATGGCTATTGATGGACTTTCTCGAATGGCGAGCGGTAAACTATTCCAAACACGTATTGCGGAAACTGTAAAAGAATTTGTAAACATGTTTGTTTTATGTGTCGGGGTACGCAAAAGTAAATGGGTCTCTGTACGATGGAGGCGGCCAAGGGAATCAAGGGAAACGAATCTTTCTTTCAGGTAAGCTGGGGAGAGGGGATCATTGAGGACGTTCCAAAGAAGCGTTAGAATGTGAGCGTTACGGCGATTTCGGATATTAAGCCATTTAAGATCAAAACGGGATTGCGACACATGGTCGTACTTACGGAGGCCAAAAATGTACCGTATGAATAAATTAAGGAGACGATCAAGCTTATTTAGCAATCCTTCAGTGAGGTCAGGGTAACAGACATCGGCATAGTCTAGGATGGGGAGCAAGAGTGAATTAACTAGCATGATCTTAGCAGAATACGGTAAAAACCTTTGCATGCGTTTAAGAGAGTGTATTGATCCAAAGATCTTTTTGCTAAGTTCAGCGACATGCAGGTCCCATGACAAATTGTTCTGGATATAGAGCCCCAGGTTTTTTACCGACCTACAGAACTTTAGAGGTGTTCCATTTAAACATACTGGTGGAAGCAAGCTGAGGTCCGTTTTATCAGTGAGTGCCCTGCTGCCGACTATCATGACTTGTGTTTTAGATGGGTTAACGAGGAGTCCAAATTGTTCCGTCCATTGACTTATGTGGTCTAGGTCAGAAGTCATTTTCTGTATGGCTACTAGAATTAAGTCCTGCTTAAAGGACATATAGAGTTGAAGGTCGTCAGCGTACATGTGATAACAACTGAAGTTAATGGTGGACGTGAGAGTGTTTATAAACACGGAGAATAGGAGAGGAGATAGCACACCACCCTGGGGGACGCCAGCTGTAACATCGCACCAATCAGAGAAATTATCATCAGACCGTATACGTTGTTGACGCCCAAAGAGATACGAATGGAACCACTTAGTAGCTGACTCAGAAACATTGAGAGAACGGAGAATGGCCAAGAGAATATCATAGTCAACACAATTAAAAGCGCTGCTAAAATCAAGAAGGGTAAGGAGGGTAAGTTGCCTATCGTCCATAGCTTCACGAAAGTCGTCGGTAATTTTAATGAGAGCAGTACTTGTACTGTGGGATGGACGAAATCCCGACTGAAATGGATTTCAAAGGTTGTTTGAGTGAAGAAAATTCATTAATTGATGATTGACCACCCGTTCAAGAACTTTAGAGAGGAAAGGAAGTACAGAAATCGGACGATAGTCTTTGAACTCCGAAGGTTCAGAGATTTTAGGAACTGGAACCATGTATGCCAGTTTCCAAGAAGCAGGGAATGTATTTGATGTTAAAGAAAAGTTCACAATGTGGGTAACGACAGGGAGAATTATTTCTAGAATAGGGAGAAGAAGGTCACGGCCAATAGTGTCGTGGCCTACAGCTTTACTTGGGATAGAGAGAATAATTTTTTCAATATCGAAGACGAGAACTGGTGTGAAATTAAAAGTATGGTGAGACGGAGAAGGAGCAGCTAAAATGCGTTGAATGGTACTTTCTTTTAAAAGTGGATCAATGGTGTGTGGAGGGGAGGAAAAATGTTGATTTAAGCCATTTAGATCTAAGGATGGGTTGAGAGTTTGCCGACATTTGCCGAAACCCAGAGTACGAAGAAATCGCCAGAGATTCTTAGGATTGCATTTTTCGATAGAAGAGTGTATATGGCGTCGTTTTGCATTCCTGACCATCTGATTGCAGCGATTTCTTGCAGTTTTAAACCTATTCCAGTTGTCTTCGGAAGGGCGTTTTTTGTGTTTGCGCCTGAAATTATCCCTAATGGCCATGACTTTACGTATTTCATCAGTAAGCCATGGTGTTGGCGGACGTTTCATACGGACTGGGTGTATAGGAGCATGGACATCATATAATTCAGTAACGATTTTGTTGAAGAGTTCTATTTTGTCATCTATTGTCTCCGTATGCTCCAACTTGGACCAATCGATGGCCTTAGCATCAGCTCTAAGTTTGTCGATAGACATGGCAGCAAAATTTCGCTGAAGTATGATCTTCGGCTTAGGCTTGGGAATTTTCAATTTGTAGGAAGCGTAAATAAGGTCATGATGGGAAAATCCAGATGCTGTAAGCTGTCCATAACACGCTATCCGGTCCAAAGTAGGGGTAAGAATAAGGTCTAACAAGGTATGCGAGTCACCCACATGGTGAGTAGCGTCAAGTGGCACAATAGAGATATTGACAGATGAGGTAAGAGTTCGCAGCTTATTAGAGCGAGTATCATCACAGAGCAAGTTTGTGTTCAGATCACCCATAATGACAGCGTGCTCATATTCGGGCAAGTGTGTGACCAGTAAATTTTCTAATGTGTCAAAGTAATCAATAGTTGGTGGGGGGTACACAACACCCAATAGAAATTTTGCAGTAGTGAAATCTAGTTCAATGAACATATATTCCATAAACGGTTTATCCCTGTTATATTCAGAGGATGAATGGGAAATAACTTTATATTTGATATCGGTGTTGAATATTTAAATAGATACAATAATCTAAAACCATCAATGTATAAATTTATTTATCACCAAGCAATGTACACCGAACAATGAATGTTATTTTTTAAATTTTGTCTATGACTGTCTCTGTCTGCTTTTTGGTTGCTTGCATGTGTCAACCAAGATGTTGGTTCAAATAAAACATTAAAACGCAATACCTAATAAAAAACTCTTTTAATAAAATAAAGCTTCCTCAAATAAAATTAAAAACAACAGGTTGTGGGCCCAGTCCCCGCTTACCACTGAAAACTAAAAAAATAAAAAAAAACCAGTGCTATAACGAAAATAACAAGTAAAAAGTGCCGCCATTGTGGCGTGTTCCTGTGAAACAAAATCGACGAAAGTAAAACATGGAAAAATACGAAGAAATTGCAGGCATTCAGAAGCTTTGTGATGAGAAATCTTTTTCCTGTTGGAAATTCCAACTGAACATAATATTTAAAAGTTATGGGTTGCACGAAATAGTGCACGGTGAAGAAAATGCAATTGCTTTGGGTGGTGACAGAAAGGAGCATGAAAAAAATGATGCAAGAGCTCAGAAAATAATAATGAACACAATTGACAAGAAACACATGCCCCTGATTATGAGCTGCCCTAGTGCAAAAGAAATGTTTGATAAGTTGTGCTTCATATTTGAGAAAAGTACAACACAACAAAAATGTCAACTTCTGCAAGATTTCTTTGAATACAAGTATGATCACAGGCAAGATATGACATACCACATAAGTAAACTAGAAAACATAGCTTTCCACCTAAATTCCATTGATGAAAAAGTTAATGACAACATGATCATGTCAAAGATATTATCCACCTTACCGAATGGATACAATAATTTTGCAACAGCCTGGGATTCATCACCATTAAGTGAAAAAACATTAAGGAATCTGACAGCAAGGCTCCTAACAGAAGAACAAAGACTTGGTAAAGAATCTACTGATAATTATGAACAAAAATGTGCATTCAAAGCGAGCTTCAGAAAGACAAACCAAAACAAATATAATAAAAAGTTCTGCAAGATCTGTAAAAAGAATAATCACAATGAAAATGATTGTTTTTATAAAAAGAAAGAAGAAGTAAAGATGTGCAAAATATGCAAAAAAAATAATCACACGGAAGAAAAGTGCTACTTCAGGAAGAAGGATAATAAGATAGCGTTTATTACTGAAATACAGAAAAGTCCAGAAGAGTTCATAATAGACTCAGGATGTACGTCACATATGACAAATAAATTGGATTTACTGAGCGAGGTTACAAAATACAACTGCGATATTACAGTGGCAAAGAAAAATGAAAAAATCGAGTCCACAGAAAAAGGAAAAATAGAAACACAACAATGTGATTTAAAAAATGTGCTTTTTGTGCCTCAACTACAAAAGAATTTGATGTCTGTTAATGCAATTACAGAAAATGATGGAGAAGTATTGTTCACAAAAAATAAAGTCATTATTAAAAGAAATGAAGAAATAATACTACAAGGGAACAAGAAGAGCAACGGACTGTATTCAATACAATTAGAAACTACAAAACCAGAAAATTCTCTAGTAACAATTAATCATAACAGTGCACTTGAATGGCATATAAAACTGGGACATCCTGGCAAGGTAACTATGAGAAAAATGCTACTATGTGTTGAAGGCTTAAGCATAACCGATAAAGACATTGATATGTTACCAGAAACTTGCACAGTATGCTTACAAGCTAAACAAACAAGACTGCCATTCAGTACACAAAGAACAAAGGCAGAAAGATTACTTCAAATCATTCATAGCGACGTTTGTGGCCCAATTTCGCCAAACACCTATGACGATAAGAAATACATACTCACTATTACTGATGACTTCACAAATTACACTGAAATTAAACTCCTATCCAATAAAAGTGAAGCATTTAAAAATATCAAGGATTATGTTGAAGAAAAAGAAAGAGAAAAAGGGATGAAAATAAGTATGATAAGATGTGACAATGGAGGTGAGTATACCAGTAATGAAATGAAAAATTGGTGCCTGAACAAAGGAATAATATTAGACTACACTATACCATTTAGCCCCCAGCTGAACGGCAAGGCCGAACGATTGAACCGTACCATTATGGAAAAAGTGCGAGCTCTACTCTTTGAATCTAAAGCAGAGATTTACCTATGGGGAGAAGCAGCCAAAACTGCTGCATATTTAATAAACCGAACACCATCTGAGTCAATAAACAATTTGACACCTATTGAAATGTGGTCGGGAAAGAGACCAGATCTTAGAAACATACAAATATTCGGGTCTGATGCATACAGCAAAAGGCTAGGACACTTACAAAAACTGGAATCTAGAATGGAAAAACTAATAATGGTTGGGTATGCCCCAACAGGATATCGACTATTTGATGAAGAAAAAGAAAGAATAATAATAAGAAGAGATGTTTTATTTCAGTCAAAAAAGAACGGTGATGATGATCCTACTGAAGAACCTAAAAACATTGTAGTTCATGAAGAAATTGAAGAAAACAAAGAACCTGTAACAACAAACAAAATAACCGAAGATACCTCACTACAAGATGAGAATGAAAATAATGAAAATTGCTCTGAAACAAATGTTGAAATAGAAATCGTCCAAGAGAATCCTGTCCCAATCCCAATACTGGAAGAAAATACTGAAGAAAATCCAAGAACTGAAAATAATTCTACACAAGAAAATGAAAACAAAGATACAAAAAAGAGACCAACTAGAGAAAGAAAAATACCAACTAGATATAATGATTATGTTTTGATCACATATGAAGATGCAATAAATGGAGAAGACAAACGTAAATGGATAGATGCTATCAATGAAGAGAAGAAATCCCTAATGAAAAATGAAACCTGGAAAGTTGTACCAAAAGAGAAAATTCCTGAAAACCAGAAAATCCTAACTAGCCGATGGGTATTAAAAATCAAAGAAGATGGAACATATAAAGCCAGATTAGTAATAAGAGGCTTCGAACAAGAAAAAGGAATTGACTATAATGAGACATTTAGTCCTGTCATTAACAGTAGCCCATTAAGACTACTATTTGCAATAGCACAAGAGAAAGAATTCACCATAAAATCATTTGACATAAAAACAGCATTTCTGTATGGAAAGATCGATGAGGATATTTATATGTATCCACCAGAAGGAATGGAAGATCTACAAGGAATATGCAAATTGAAGAAAGCCTTATATGGCATGAAACAAGCCCCTTTAAAATGGAATCTGACTTTTACAAGTTTTCTAGAGTCTGAAGGTCTGAAACAAACAACAGCAGAACCATGTATATTCAGAAACGAAGATGCTACAATCTACTTGGGCATACATGTAGACGATGGCATTCTTGTGGGCACAAATGATACAAAAATTGAACATTTATTGGAAAGAATAAGCAAAAGATTTGAAATGAAAGTCGACAGAAACCCCAAAAGATACATCGGAATGGAAATAGAGAAGACAAAAGACACACTGAAACTAAAACAAGCAAAATTCATAAATAAAATCTTAGATGACTATAAAATGACAGATATAAAAACAGCAAACACACCGATGGAAGGAAACAACAATGATGAACAAAGTAATGGTAATACAAATTTTCCATACCGACAACTACTTGGAAGCTTAACTTATATCTCAAATAAAACCAGACCAGACATAAGTTATGCAGTTAACTATTGTGCAAGAAGAACTGAAAATCCTACGGATTCTGATGTCACAACAATAAAAAGAATAGTAAAATACCTGAAAGGAACAAAAGAAAAAGGGTTAGTATACAGAAAAGGCAATGGACTAGTTGAGTTAACAGCGTACTGTGACTCTGACTATGCCGGTGATCCCCTGACAAGAAGAAGCACGACTGGCTACATTATATATTTTTGTGGTAACCCGATAAGCTGGTGCACAAGAAAACAACCAATTGTTGCACTCTCAACCAGCGAAGCAGAATATATAGCAGCAGCTGAATGTTTGAAAGAACTGTTATACCTGAAAAGTGTATGTGAAGAATTACTAAGTGTAAGTGTTAGTGTAAAGCTATATGTGGACAATCAAAGTGCCATAAATTTGATAAAAAACGGAGTGATAAATAGACGGTCTAAACATATTGATGTCCGATTCAAGTTCATTCATGAGAAAGTTTGTAATGGTGAACTAAAAGTATATTACTGTCCAACTAATGAGCAAATTGCAGACTTATTCACTAAACCTTTGCAAAAGATTAAGTTTGATAGATTTGCATCTAAAATAGTGACATGATTTTTTTTTTTATGTATCTGTTAATTTGTATAAGACTGCTATGTTTCTTTACTAAAAGGATTTTTTTATTAATCAGTGTTAATATAAAGATAGAGACAGAAAACAACTTTACCATTGCATAAAAAATGTTCAATTTAAAAGTTAATAATATTTTTTTTTGTTTAAAAAATTAGATACTTTGAAAACATGAAAATTTAATTTGTAAAATTGAGGATTTTAGATTACGGGGGTGTGTTGAATATTTAAATAGATACAATAATCTAAAACCATCAATGTATAAATTTATTTATCACCAAGCAATGTACACCGAACAATGAATGTTATTTTTTAAATTTTGTCTATGACTGTCTCTGTCTGCTTTTTGGTTGCTTGCATGTGTCAACCAAGATGTTGGTTCAAATAAAACATTAAAACGCAATACCTAATAAAAAACTCTTTTAATAAAATAAAGCTTCCTCAAATAAAATTAAAAACAACAATCGGAACGGAGATAAATCGCAACCCCGCCACTACTTGCACCCGTTCGGTCATTTCGTATCAATACGTAACCCGGGATAGCAAAAGAGGTAGAAGGCAGAGTGGGTTTTAAATACGATTCCGAAACAAGACAGGCATGAATATGATTGCTTGTAAACGTGGCAAGAAATTCAGAGTAGTGTCCAGGAATACTTTGTGCATTGAGGTGACATAAGTTTAGATTCTTCTTAAGTGGTACAAAAGTATTGTGAAGTAGGTCACTGAGGTGAACATTATCTCGAGAGTCATCTAAAGCATCAGTAAAAGAGTCGTTCGAGTCGAGTGAATGAAATAAGTCCGAGTTGTATGATAAATCCATTAAATATAAATAAATAAATATTATATAAGAATATATAAAAATATATAAGTAAAAAATAAATAATATGATAATAATATAAACGCTTAAAATAAGGTGAAAGTGGCAACACTAATTAGGTACTTACCACAAAAAGTACCACATCACCGCCAGCTCACCAAAATTATTCTTATTTAACTTAAAACTTAGAGTACAGTGGAGCCCACATCAAGCTAAACACTTTCAGTATAAGCTGACCTCTCATTGTATAGGCTTCCCGTACAATTAGAGGTCAGCTTATACTCAATGTGTATAGCTTGATGCGGGCTCCACTGTACATACTGATAGAAATATTTCTTATTTTATTACACTAAACTTACAAAAACCATGAACTATTTATTACAAATTTCTCTATGATACACAAATTTACAAAATACGTAAACAAGAAAAGAAAATACTAATTTATTGGTGTAACACTTATGAATAACATAACTATTGGCATATTTATGCCTCGCAACATTATGCATATGTATGCAATTATTCCGTAAATTAATTTACAATATTAATATTTGTTTTCCCACTGAGGAACAAAATAGGCAATCTATTGTGGCAATGCGATTACGACTTCATGCGAAACGGGTTAATATTGCATGATTAGACTGGAACGTGAACTGAGAACAGAACTACTATGTGAAATGAAAACGGAACGTACCTTAGCGAACCAACCAACCAGATCAAAGTGTCAAATAAATAAGAAAAAATAAAATAATATTCTATGTGAGGGTGAATACAAATAATTTTATAGTTACGCAAAAGTAAAAGAGAAATTATCAAAGTAAGAACTACCCGTTGAATGAGCAGCAAGTTGAAAATTTTGATTTGCCTATCGTTAAAAGTAAGTAAGCAAGTGTTTTACACGAAAATAGTACCTGACGGTATAAAAGTTACTTTACAAATGTAACCTCTAACGGCTATCATTTTTTCGCAGGAATAACCCGCTTAGACCGGCCTGTAGAATTATGAGCACCAGAAGAGGGCGGATATTTGGCTGAGAACTCCTGCAGTTGCTCCATTGTATTGAGTCGCAACTTTACGCCATCAGAGAGCTTCAAGAATAGGTTCCCATCTTGTGTCCAGCATTGAGAGACACCATATAGTTTGCGTGCTTCAGCAAATATTTGCCTGCGACGCCCCGTCAAAAACTCAGCTACGGAGATTTGGCAGCCCTTCAGCTCCTTCTTCTTCATCCAGACTGATGATTTGACATCAATGCTAGAAAATCTGACAAGGACAGGACGGCTGCCCATTTACTGCAACGAGGAAAACTTTTTTCTCAAAAATATACATACATTTGTAATACATTGTAATATTTCCATTACATGCTAAAGACTTATCAGAAAACACTTCATCCCGGCGAGCTATTTAAAAGTGTCTAGGAAATCTGAATAGCTGTCCAGGAAATTCGTATGAATACATTATAAATACCATAATTATGTTCACAGAGTACATTTTATATGTTTTCTTTTCAAAACTATCCGTGTCTTTGTTTTTGAGAGACTAAGGAGTTTGGCGATCATAAGGTTTTAATATTCTTAGCATTCCTCTAGATGGCGTTGTCCACGAAGAAGGTTGCATGGCGGTAAAATACCTTTGCCCCGCTGACAATAATAAAAAAATTGAGAAAAAGCGGGAATTTATACTGCTTTATATTTTAGTTGAAAGTGTTTTGTGCAAATAAATTACAAAATTCAGAAGAGGGCTCTACTGATATAGATTTTACTCCACTAATGCTTTGCTGAAGAAATCAATAACAATAAATATGATAATTGCCCAAATATGAGCAAGTAACTTTTAATATACCTAGTAAGTTTATTTTATTTGATATAACTCATTATCATGAAAAACATAAAAATGTCTCATTTTATTTTTGAGAAAAGCACTATACTTGCTTCGACCATTAATTAGCAATCCTGGCCTCATATACCGGTTGTAAATAGAGTGCGACCATTAAATGAAACCAAATATTCTACCGACCCTACTGAACCACTTTCCCCAAGAGTCATACCCGCGGACACCCTTAGTTTAGGAAATAATTGAGTTCCAAACAAAAATGCGTGAACCTTTGATAAATGCCATGTGACGACAACTAAAGTTACTAAACCACATCATATAAAAACGATAAAAGGAATGCCCTCTATAATCAAAAATCAATCTTCAATCAAAAAAATCAATAGATATCTGTTCAAAATCCCTTTTAGGATCACCCGCCAATCTGCTTTCGCAATTTTTGAGCACGTGCCAGAATCGAGGGCTGGTTAAGTGATTGATCAGTTTAAGATTCCTACACTGACCGACCCACGACAGGGTTTGGACAATTATGTATGTGTACATCACAACATCTTTCCGAATATTCAAAAACAAAAGTGGTCGTCGTTCTTAGATCTAAGTCTCAATTAATGAATTTGCCTCCGTCGATTAAAGCTGTCTTGTTTATGCCATATATTTTATAACAAAGCCTATATAACAAAACAAAGTGTTGGTAAGAAGTGCTGGAGTGGAGCAGTCTGGAGTATCCGATAACGCGTGGTATTCTTAGCGAGTTCCCGATAAGAAATCTTGTTTCAGTCAAAGCTTTGAGTTGTTTATTACTAAACTTCATGAAAACTTGTAAAACACACATAATATGACAACATTTGTCAGATAAACCTGTATTTGAAAGACCATTTCTAGCATATATATAGTCTTTTAAGATAGCTTTTCATGATTTATTGCGGCTCAACTCGTTTTTAGAAAAGCCCCGTTGCGAGCATGATATGATCACCAAGAATTTGTGTTATCCGGCCTGTTTAGATGAGGTTATACTGAGGAATCTGTCCTCTATCCTACTGAGTAGAAGCGGGCCGTTAAGAAAACTCGTGATTTAGAGGTGTTTTGATTTATTATTTTGGAATTAGAAGGATGGGTCTATAAAATAACAACCATTTTATAATTACGTTTGTTACGATGTTTGTTAAAAAAGAAAACTTATAAGTTTTATTGTCCAACACCTACATAATATAACCGGAGTGAAATGAAATTTAGATCATAGTTTAGGCGAAGGAAAACATCGTAAGAAAACCTGCATGCCCTAAAAAGCGTGTATTTGTGCCCGAAGAACGGCGATAGGGCTCACCAGCACCCATCACGTTGGGACGTAATAATCGTCGGTGAAACGCGGGTGTGCCGAGTGTTGACTGTGACTTGCATTTCACAGTTCCCACCTCTGACATCCCCCCGGGGATTCACGTCGTGACGATATATTAGGCATATCTTTGCGATTTTATTAAATGCAGAAAAACGCAAGTAATCGTGTATATACGAAGGGTGGCTGATATAAAATCTCCTTTGTTAAAGAAAGTTTAAAAAATGTTACTGGCCACTATATTCTCGTATTCTTTGTTTATTCCTTTTTTAAAAATTATGACACTTATTTGTTTCTACGAGTTCATTTTTTTTGTCGCGTCTTCGTTTTCATCAAGTTGCAATAAAATTAAAAATGGATAAAATTGAGTATCGCGCTGTGATTAAATTCCTCGGTAAAGAAGGGAATACGCCGACGCAGGTCCGAGAGCGCGTGTTTAAGGTGTTCGGAGATTCATGTCCTTCCGAATTTGTAATAAAGTTTTTGTCAAAGCAGTTTAAACAAAACCGTGTGAGCTTAGAAGACGATCCCCGTAGTGGAAGGCCCATTTCTGCAGTTACCGCAGATAATGTGGAAAAAGTGAAGAAACTGATCCTTGCCGATCGGCTAATTAAGCAGTGGGAAATAGCTAGAGATGTTGGCATTAGCAAGGAACGAGTTCATGAAATAATTCATGAACATTTGGGAATGTCCAAGGTGAGCGCGCGTTGGGTGCCTAAAATGTTGATCCCGTTTGATTAGCAAAAGCGTGTGGAATGTTGTCAGTCATTTTTAGACTTGGTAAAGGATAAAGAGGAAGAAATTATCTTGCGAATAGTGACCTGTGATGAAACTTGGATTCGTCAGTGGGATCCCGAAAGCAAACAAGAATCGATGCAATGGAAATTTAAAGGGGAAAAACCACCAAGGAAGTTTAAGGTCCGGCTGTCAGCGGGCAAACTAATGGCAACCATTTTTTGGGATGTTGAGGGGATTCTTATGATATATTACCTGCCAAAAAACACCACGATGAATGCTGAATACTATGCGAACTTACTTGACCAGCTATGCAAAAAAATAAAAGAAGACAGGAGGGGCAAACTTAGCAAAGGCGTTTTGATTTTGCATGATAATGCACCCGCGCACACGGCCTTTAAGGCGCGGTCATCTCTGACAAAAAACGGCTTTACAGAGATCAACCACCCACCCTATAGTCCAGACCTGGCTCCCTCTGACTACTTCTTATTTAAAAATTTAAAGAAAAATTTGAGAGGGCGCAGATTTTCAACAGACGAAGAGATGAAGGACGCTGTGAATGACTATTTTGACGATCAAAATAATAATTATTATTTTAATGGTATGCTTTCACTTATTGACAAATGTCGTAAGTGCATTTCAGTTGCAGGGGACTATATTGAAAAATAAAAAATAAATCATTAATCCATGTATTTTTTTTCATAGTCAGGTAGATTACTTTTCAGCCACCCCTCGTAAGCAAAATAAATATGACACATATTTGTGTGCGGCATTATTTGAATTCCATAGTTTTTCTTTGATGGATGAGGCTCAGACACTCCGCTTTACATCGCTTGGTATATGTATCATACTATTAACAAAAGTCGAACGCCTTATATTGCAAGTGAAAAATATTGCCAGAATAGCCGTCCTGCATAGCCAACATGGACGAAAATAATAGAGAAGTTTTGTCTCTCGAAGAATTACGTTTGCCCCATAGAAACGCAGGTAAGCTTTATCACGAGATCATCTCCTCGATAAAACGACTCGTCCTGCGTGTCCATTGGTCAAACGTTTCTTTGAGAGACAAAATTTCTCTATACGTTGTCATCTGTGCTAGCAATACTAGGGGTATCGTGGTACAGTTACTGTTATTGTCTACTGAATCCATTGTCCCGTGACCAACAGCAGCCCACCCCGACGACGCTGCAAATCAAATGCCGGTCCTCAAACAACCGACTGCAGGCCAGTGCAGGCCCGGACTTAAAGATATGGTGCCGGCAAATAGAAATTCGGTATAATTCAGTCGGTATCGCCGCTGCTGGTGCAGTGTTGCTAAATTGGACGACAGCACGGCAATTGGGCGTAATTAATATATTTTTTATTTCTATAATTTCCGTTTCTGCCCTGGTCGAAGCCCCCTCAGCGGCTGGGCTCCTAGGCCGGTGCCTGTGGGCCTAGGCGGAAATCCGGGCCTGATCGACTGAATTTGTCTGTTAGTAAAGTCCATCTTAGTTTATTTGTCAGTAAAGTTAGTCCTACGGAAACCCTAATTCCTCCTATAAATCTTACTTCATTCACTGAAAAGAACGGCAAGAAACTCGGCAGTCTTCAATATATTTTGTATTTTCTGTTTTTTTTCGGATGTCTGTGTTTATTAGGAAGATCAACAAAGTGAGACAGAGCACTATGTCTAGCGCTATCGAGCTCGATATGGTCCTTCATGCTAGAGGCACTGATTATGGCAAACGTAAAGATCTTGAATTGTTACTTCTCAGGTGTCGCAACCAGTCTTGTTTTGAGTTGCTCCGTCGTATTTTATTGTAAAATAATAAGAAAAGGGATAATAATGTTAATGTGAATAGTTTAATTAAAATAAGTAAAAGAAGAAACTGGACATTGTGAAGTGTTAAGGGTTCACATAGTGCTGGATTTAATGTGAAAAATCGTGAATTCCTAATGGCCGGGAAAGCTTTTAGAACAGTGCCTAAAATGAACAAATTCTAATAGACTACAAAGTGCAAAAGATATATCAAGCAAGAGAGACCTTATGCGGAGTGTGTTATTACGAATACAAGTAAAAGAATTACCAAATAAAACTAAATTTTTATCAAAATCGCATCATCATTATCTAGTAAACAAAATCACGCCATCTATGGTCAAGTAGCGAAACCTCATGCAAATGAAGCCGTGGTTCTCATATACCTAACAAAGAAGTTCTGCTATCAGCTACTAGAAAGCGCTCATAAATTATAGAGTCTGTTGGCTAAAAATGTAGAGAGTACCAAACAATTTAGAGCTTTTTCTATACATGCCAACTTATTGAATCAATTTCAAGTAGTGTCGGCGAATTTCGGATCTTAAATTTATAAAATGTCTGAAGAATCAACAACAACGTTGACCAAAAATTTAACGCATATCAAGAGGAGTTAAACGAGTTAAAGAGTGAAAACCAACAACAAGAGAAGCGTCTGGACTACCTCGAAAAACCGATAAGGCAAAAAAATCTGATATTCTTTGGTATGGCAGAAAAAGAGAAAGGCTATTTCGATATAGAAAGAAATATTGTTGATTTCATCAACAATCAGTTAGATGTACCATGCAATACGAATGACATAGAGTTTGTCAAAAGATTGGGTATAAAAAAGATATACCTAGACCTCTCTGCGTCGGATTCATTAACTTGGGAAAGAAAATCATGATATTAAAGAACAAAAAGAGGCTAATTAATACTGGAGTGTTCCTTAAGGAAGACTATCCACCAAAAATATTACAAATACGGAAAGAATTGCAAGAAAAATTGAAAGATGAGCTAAACAAAGGTAACAAAGCTATAATTAAGTACAATCGTTTAATAATACATAATGAAGACTCTAACAACAAAACTGAGGACCCTATCTCTATTACCAATAATAAAAGACCTTTCCAACAATCACCACCATCGATATCTGGTGTTGTTTCTAAAAATGCACCGGACATTACATACAAACATAAGAATGTCATCACTCAGCCCGCTAAAAAGAACAAACCCAGGAGCCTTCAGAAAATAACTTCATTTTTCAATAACAATGAGAATATACCTCAAAGCAATTCAAAACCTACAATGAATGAACAAGAGCATAAAGAAAATGAAATATAGCAATCATGCAAAGATAATTATTCTACAATCAAACGACCTGGCACAACCACCTGCAAAAATGAATTGAATTTAGTGAAAAAAATTAAGTCCCCAAGCCGGCTTTTCACCGTGGGAGACTCAGACAGCAACCCTCCACCAAAAATAGAATCAATAAACACAATTAATATATATACATTGAATGTCCGTACGTTAAAGTCTTACGAAAGACTGCTTGAATTAGAAGAAGCTTTAGTGAAAATAAAATGGGATATCTTAGGCTTATCAGAAATAAAAAGAGAAGACGAAGCTATTGTTGAACGAAACAACCTAGTATTTTATTATTATTGCCCAAAAAAAGGCTCTTTTGGAGTAGGATTCTGTGTAAATAAGAGATGGAAATCCAACATCATTCTCTTCAAAGGAATATCTAAGCGCATAGCCATATTAAAAATTAAACTATCAGACCAAGAAATACTTACAATCTTACAAGTACACGCTCCTACAGAATGCTCCGAAGATGAGAAAGAAAGTGAAAACTTTTACACTGAATTGTCCTCGACCCTTCAGAATGAGAACAAGGGAAGTATAGTAGTTATGGGGGATTTTAATAGTTGAATTGGAGCACAGAATCCTTCTAAAAATCACATAATTAGACAATATGGAAGCGATATCAGAAACGAAAACGGCAAAAGATTGATAGAGTTTGCAACTGAAAATGGTTTAAAAATTCTCAATACATATTTTAAAAAGAACATAAAAAGGAAATGGACCTGGATATCACCAAATTCTAATACAAAAACTGAAGTGGACTTCATTTTGTCGAAAGATGTACAAAGATTTAATGATGTAGAGATCATAAATAATTTCGAATTCTATTCTGATCATAGAATACTAAGAGGTGAAATGAAGATTAAGAAACAGGTTACCAAAAGAAACTTCAATACAAACAAGGTGACAAGGTTTCACTTAACAAACAACGCACAAAATGAATTATTTGCTTCAGAAGTATCAACTTTAATCAAAAATACTAAATTACAAGAAAATAAATCAATATCACTACAAGAACAGTATAACCAACTAGAAACTGTAATTAAATGTGCAGCAGACAAGTATCTCAGAGTATCGTACGATCGATGCTCTGAACTTACCGAAGAAACAAAACAAAAAATAAAAGAAAGAAGTACCTTACAGAATACACGGAATAGAAGTCTCATACAAAGTCAATATTTAAAATGTCTTAATAAAGAAACAAAGAGATTAATAAGAAGAGATAGGAGAAAATATGAAAACAAGGTATTAAGTACTATCATACAGCAAAGTGGGTCAGTTAGAAAAGTTGAAAGATATTTATATCACGAACCTAAATGGATACCGAAATTAAAATGTTTGAAAGAAAAGATATTCTGAAGTAAGCCACACTCTTTTACTCTGAGCTCTACAGCAAATCAAGCCTTATAAGAATATTTGATAATACTTCGATCGCCTCAAATACTGCAGATCAGTTTTTGCCGATAACAAGAAGAGAAATACAAAAAGCTATTATCTTCCTAGACAACGAAAAATCAAGCGGCACCGACAGAATTCATGCCGAACAAATAAAACTTGCTCTAGAACCATTATTACCTAGGCTGGAGGCTCTGTTTAATCAAATTATAATATCAAAATATATTCCTGAACAATGGAGAGTTACAGATATTAAGTTGCTATACAAAAAAGGAGATCCATCCGATGTTGGAAACTACCGACCAATAAGTAAGACATCAAATATCTACAAAACATTTTCAAAAGTAATACTAAATTTTATAAATAAGACCTTGGATGAAGGACAACCAGTGGAACAAGCTAGTTTCCGGAAAGGCTTTTCAACATGTGACCATCTCCATACAATGCAGCAAATATTTGAAAAAACAAAAGAATATAATAAAACCATCTACATTATATTTATTGATTTCTGTAAGGCTTTCGATTCGATAGATCACAATTCACTATGGAAAACCCTCATGGATGACGGGATCCCAATGGAAATTGTAGAGAATCTAATGGCTCTGTATAAAAACAGCTACGCAAGAGTAGAACTTGAGACAGTGGGACATCTTTTTCAAATAAGTAGAGGAGTGAAACAGGGCGATCCCATCTCACCCAAACTGTTTAATTCTATATTTGATTCGGCCCTGAGAACAATAAATTGGGAAGAATACGGAATCAATATTAATGGTCGTCTTTTGTCTAATCGGTTTGCAGACGATATTACGAGTATACGAGTTTTAAAATAAAACAATATCATCTGCGGTTTGCAGACGATATTGTTTTATTTGAAAACCCACCTGAAAAGCTCCAATCCATGGTATGTGTACTCAATACAGCATGTAAGAGCGTTGGTCTTAGCATAAATAAAAGTAAAACCAAAGTTATGTCGAACTCTTCTGAAGACTTATTTATAACAATAGAAGATGAAATAATTGAAAAAGTAAGCAACTACATTTATCTCGGGAAAGTATATTCTTTTAATGATTGCCAGTCAGAAGAAGTACAGCGCCGAATAAACAACAGCTGGAAAAGATACTGGAGCTTACGTTTTATATATAAAAAAATATATATCGATTAGAGACAAGGCCAGGGTTTTTAACAGCTGTATATTACCTATATTGACCTACGGATCACAGACCTGGGCCTTAAACAAACAGCAAATATACCAACTTAAAATAACCCAGAGAAAAATGGAGAGAAGCATGCTCGGAAAAAGACTGCTGGATAAAATATCTAACGTAGAACTTAGAAAGATGACTGGATCAATGGACGTTATAGATAGACAAGCCAGAAAGTTAAAATGGGAATGGGCAGGGCATGTGATAAGGCAGAGAGGAAACAGATGGACCAGAGAAGTAACTGAATGGTGGCCCAGAGACCATAAACGAAGTAAAGGGAGACCAAAAACAAGATGGCGTGATGAACTGGAGAAATATGGTGGAGAACTGTGGACCAGATTAACGTTCGACAGGCATGAATGGAGCAGGATGGGGAAGGCCTTTGCTCAGCAATGGGATTTAATGTAGAAAATGATCTTTTTTTTGAAAATTATAATATATAGGTATATATATATATTTATTGTCATCTACATAAGGCTAATAAATAAATAAATAAATAATAAAGATCTTGGAAGTTAACTGGGTAAATATGTTTTATTTATTTATTACTAGCTTTTGCCCGTGGCTCCGCCCGCGTGTTAATTTTTTCCGGGATAAAAAGTAGCCTATGTGTTAAGTTAGGGTATGAGCTATATCCATTCCAAATCCGTTCAGCCGTTTCAGCGTGAAAGAGTAACAAACATACACACACACACACACACACACAAAAAACAAACTTTCGCGTTTATACCTATAATATTAGTGTGATGTGATGTGATGTGATCATAGGCATCCGGGCGCCTTATTGTCTAACTTCAACATCTATCACTATTGCTTTCAATTTTATCGTGATTGACTAGAAATGAAATCACACATGATTTTAGCCAATCACGATACATTTGACAGCAATAGCGATAGATGTTGAAGTTACACAATAAGGGGACTGGTACACTTTGATAACACCAGACACTCGCTCGCTTCAAGATAATCCGGAAAAAACTTAAGGCTGCATATAAGGTCAGATTGAGCACCTCATTTTGCATCAATCAGAACTGAACTCTACGACGTTTCCTTTTGTTTAAAATAGCGCGCTCTCAGCCGTGGCTGTTACGACCACCAAGAAACACGCGCCCACAAAAATCTGCCTTTTTATTTAATAACTCTGCTTCTAGATGCAATTTTTAAAATAATCTAAGATGAGCCGACGATGTCATTTGTTTACTTATTTTTAGTTAAAAATTCAAGGCCTTATGATTTAAGGAAAGTCCTATAACACTCAAAAAACATGAAATTTAGAGGTAACTTGGTATTTTTTTTCTATCGAGCGAACTTAGGGATTTTGCGTTTTTTCTAAGATCAGCTCATCAGCCAGATAGTCTACTGTCTATATTATTTTACACAAAGTGATATGGTCATTTGAAGTTGGGCATCTAGGATTATACGGACCCTTAATATGCGCAGTATAAAACAGACGTAATTTCTTTCGGTACAATCTATGAGTCCAACTTTCAGTACTTATAAATCTAAAACCCACAATTTATGTTTATCATAAAATCGCTCAGGACGTTATTTCACCCGCAAATAATTATAAAACTCATGTTTTATTATAACAAAACGTAGTTTAATCGGTACATTGCGTGACTGCGCTACGTTCGGTGCTCGAGAAAGCTTCAACGTCGTTACTTGTAAAAATGATTTTAAAAGTCCTTTGTTAGATAGAGGTCCGTGAAAAACTTATAATCTTGTTCATATTACATTTATTTTATTCGAAAATAGTTGGGGTGATTTAAGGCAAGGGTATTCAGAGAATTTATCTGTCTTAAATTAAATTAAATTAAATGCGTTGGCGACTTGCCGTTCAAATTTGAGCCTTTTTTTCAGGCGTTAAAGTTACTATTAACGTAAAATATTTTGTTGTTTATGCGTTTCGTTGTGTACTGCTAATTAGTGGTGGAACTTAACAATAGAACAATGCCATTCATTGGAAGATAAGCTCATAAATCGATCCCGACATTAAAAAAAAATCCTACTCGCTACTTGTATTTTTGTTATTTACCATAATGTTGTAAGGGTTCTGCACCGGTATTGTGGGGTGGTACAGAACCCTTTGTGCGCGTGTCCAACTCGCACTTAGCCAAATTATTTGTAGCTCGCGTGACCTTACCGTCATTTTCTGTATCGTATCTTCTTCTCTATCTTCTTTTCTGTACATATAAAATGCAACCTCGTTCTGTACAGTCACTTATAACTTGGGAATCATGATTGAATTAATTATTTAAATTTAGAATAATAGTTTTCAGTTTTTACCGAGACGTTTTCTGAGTTTAGTGAGAAGAAAGCGGCAATCACAATCACAAATTGGTTTTAGGGTAAGTTTTCGTTGCTCGGCCTGCGGCCTCAGAGTATGGAAAAAAAAATGTTTACAAAATCAAAGTTTTAAAACTATTTTTGTTTTGCCTATTTTGAAAAATGAGAATCAAAAATATAGATGAACTAATTTTCCGCTGAATTAGCAAGTTTCGGAGCTATTTTATCCATCCATCCATCCGTCAGCTTGTTTCGTCCACTGCTGGACGTAGGCCTTTCCAGGATTCCGCCACTCTTGGCAGGCCTCCTGGAAGAAATGCTTATACTCACACACGCTGGGCAGGCGGGTTGGTGAGCGCGGTGCCGAAAGCCTTGCACCAGTGACGCCGCTGCCCGGCACCAGTCTGTTTTATATAAGGCCCGGCAATTGGGGATGGGGATGGATATACCGCCATCCATCGGTCTCAGGCAATGGTGGGCCGCCTGGTTTTGCCTGAGAGCTGTTCTCTTACTCTCCCCCGAATAACTTCGGAAGGATTTGCGAGTAATTTATTTTATATCATGTAGTTTTAATATTTTTGGGTTTCGTAGCCCAGGTGTAGCCAAGGTAAGAACCCTTATAATTTCGTCATATATGTGTAATGTCACAATTTTAAATCTTAGACTCCGATTTATAAAACGCTGAAATTTTGCTCAGACATCACACTAATACATATGCGACAGTTTGTGTGTGTGTGTGTGAGGGTGTGTGTGCGAGGGTGTGTGTGTATGTTTGTTACTCTTTCACGCTGAATCGGCTGAACGGATTTGGATGAAATTTAGAATGGTTATAGCTTATACTCTAACTTAACACACAGGCTACTTTTTATCCTGGAAAAAATCATGTCGTTAAACCGAATAACACGCGGGCAGAGCCGCGGGCAAAAGCTAGTTATCTATAAAAACGGCAAAAAACTCACGTCTGTTGTATGGGAGCCCCGTTTAGTATTTATTTTATTTTGTTTTCTAGTGTTTGTTGTTATAACGGCAACAGAAATACATCATCTGTAAAACAACTGTCTAACTATCACGGTACATGAGATACAGCTTGGTGACAGACGAACAGACAGACGGACGGACAGCGGAGTCTTAGTCCTAGTCCTTTGGGTACGGAACCCTGAAAACTACGAAGGAAAATAGTTTTGGAAGTACTCAAAAATCAACATAAATTACTGATAGTAAGAACAAAATATTAAATTACACAAAGTAATACCGTTTTCAATTTTTCGTACATAATAGTACATTACGATACGAGAGCGATGAAACGTTTTCTGACGAGTGTGAGTTTACGGCACGAGCCGAAGGTGAGTGCTGCAATCACACGAGTCGAGAAAAAGTTTCTCGCACGAGTTTCGTATAATATTTTATAGCAAAAGTGCGGAAAATGCCGACTTTACGCAAGCGCAGCGTGCGTAAAGCGCTCATTTTACGCACGGTGTGCTATAAATATTATAAAACCTTGAACTCATGCGTGTAAGGTACGCACTTGGCCAATTATTAAACAAATAATAAGTTGCGAGTAGTCCAAAAATAGAAAAGATTGCACCTGGTATCCGCCTAAAAAACATAATGTTAGCTAGAAAAATATGACGTGTCCAAAGGGACTATCAAAAGATTGAACCATAAATTTCAGAACCAAAGTGGCTTATCCGTTCTGGACACAACTGTGTCTAATTATAATTGGAAGGGTTTTTATTCGCTGAACAAGTTACAGCGTAATAGTTAATTTAGACACGCTCGTGTCAAGCCAAATTCTAGCTAACAGAATGGAGAGCGGTATATTCGAACAAGCCAAGTCAGACCTTAGGCTTCAATATATTATCTTAAGTTTTAAGAAGAAATTATATTTTAAGTTAATATAAAATATTTTATGTTGTTGTAAATAAATTTCAGGACTGACCATCGAACTTGGCACCCATTTAGTTATCAATTCTTTTGTCGTTGAAGTCAACAATCAAGGCATACGAGTATATCATAATTTTGAACTTGGCTCTCATTTCACATTTATGTTTTTGATGGGATATTCTTTGCTCAGGGCAGAGGTTCCCTAAGGGGAGTAAATGACTCATCATAATTTATTAGGAAATCCTAATGAACGTTAAATTCACCATCTTTGGAATTCAGATTGTTTTGACTTCTTTAATTCCTTTCTGTAGCGTATAATGCCAGTTCCATTGTGTATGAGATGTGTATTAAAATCCATAATAACGAAATTGTATTATTTTTCGAACGGTATTTAAAAAAGAGTATTTGAATAGTTTCCTTACGAGTTGAATTTGAGTACGCTTGATGAGAACTAAACAGACTATTGACTGATAAATTAGCTGTTAAATTAGCAAACGTCTTTCTTAGATCACGACTTTTTGAAAAACCTAAAGAATTTCTAAAGGTTGCTAATACTGATTGACTTAAATATAATTTACCGTTTTATTTTGTTTACCTGAGCTCCTAACTAATAATGATAAATGAATGAAATCACGCAATCAAATAAATTTAAACAAATATCCGCTTTGCGTGAGGACGTTTACTGGGTGGGGAAAAACGTGTTTAGCTTGCGATGTTATACAGAGTATGTTGTCTAAATAATATAAACATAACTTGAATTATTTGATAGAAACTAAAGTAAAACTTGCATATATGTAGCTTATAAAATGAGATTCTGGAAAGTAATGAGATACGGTAAACTAAAAAAAAGTGGCCATTATTAATATTTATAGTATTTGTTAATGTAGACGGAATATTGTGACATGAAGATGGCTCCGAATATACGGGATTTTCGTACGATGGACTTATTTGAAATATGCAATGGCTGGATGTAGAATGTTTAGGCTAATTAGGGACTAAATTAAATTAACTGCCTCACTCACACTTATTCTCCACGGAATCTTCTCTAGATCCCAGTGGTTCGACTTCCAGTCGTTGCTTTAAGTATGTCGCTTTAACATTGTAAGATTTGCTCCTGTGTCGGCTAAGAGGTAGCTGATGTTCTTCGCAAATAATGGCCCGTGTAACTTTCAGCATTTTAAAATGAGTAAAGTTTCAATTTCTTTATGTATTGCTGCAAATTTATTTCGTTCAACGACATAATACTTGATTTCATCGTATACCTTGTTTTGTGCGTTTTCCGTTTTGATGATGTAGAAAGAATCTATTTGTTGATACATTTTGAGGACGTGCAGCTTGGTACTTTTTAACTATATTCCTTTCACGAAGAATGTTCGTTCTTGGTTTGTTTTTGTGTTAGGTAAGTTTATTTCCTGCACGAGTACTTGCGTGTCCGTCTCGACGTCATCCACGGTAACATTGGTAATACCACGGCACGCACCGCTTATGCTAAATATTTATATAAGTGTCATCTAAAGCAAAGATAGTAAATTATAATAAATAAAATAATTTCTGATACGTATCTTGAGATTTTTAGTTAGAAACTGTATTTTTTTTCAGAATGTTATCTAAGAGTTTTACGTACTTTTTATATAAAAAGGTTTCCACCTGTTTCGCTGTGAGGACCTTGGATTTCTTGCTTTTGTGCCAACTGGAAAGCCTTTTTAACAAAGATGTAAGCTTCGTATACCTGAGATTGCAGATAGTACAGCCATTTTCCCTTATTAATACCCATAATTTCCCATTGAAAAATTGTGTAATATCCGAAACTGGTTAGGAAAGAAAATGCAAAAAAAAATAGTGAGATTAGTACAAGTGCTTTAAGTCAAGACTTCGTCTTTATATCAATGTCAATTAATTTGTACACAATGTAGCCTTCACCATACGCAGAACACTCCATAGTGTAGGCGAAGGCGGCTGTAGTTTTTTTTGACAAATTCATCGAAATAAGTTTAAAAATGTCTTTCCGCGAATGTATTTATTTACTTTTTTTTACAACTTTCTTTGTTTTTCTTTCCATTATTTGACTTTTAGTAATACTTTATGCAAATTTCAATAACCAAACAATTAAATGCTGCAACAGCTCATTTCCGCTATACAATATACAATAAGTCTTTCTTTTTTAAAGGGGTTCTAGGAATTTTAGGGTTCCGTACCCTAAGTCTTTTGCGCCATAATTTATGTAACAAAATTATTAACTTACTATGTTCTTTTGGTCAAAAGTATTATTCTGGCCAAAAATAGCAGCAGTCATAAAACAGCTACGAAAATTCTAAAAATCTTACCTTCAAAATTAAGAAAGGTTTACGACAAATGTTTTACTCGTGCGATCACTATTAACAACCGTATTGATGCTATTGTTGGTAATATTAATATTCGTAATCTCGCCTAGGGCTCGGTTTTTAAACTCGCATTCGTGTTTTAATAACCCCTGTTACGCACCAGTTTCATAAGCGACTATTATGGCTTTATGAGGTTACATAACGTAAGGGCGTGAACGGATAAAAACAAGCCCTAAATAAATGTGGTAACTTGTAGAGAATATCTGTACTATCATTCATTTTAGAAGAAATTTTTTCATCAGTACATGCTGTTATCGTAACTTACAGGATATTCATTTGATAACCTTTTTCCTTCAAACAGGGTTTTATATCCATGAATATGGAGAACTTTTATTATGGAGCCAATCCTCAAATCACGAAACCGTTTTACGAAAAAAGGATTTCTTAACAGCCTCTATAACTTCATCAACAATATTATGGCTTCCTAAAGTCCTAATATAAGACTAGCTATAAAGCCATTAAAAGCTGTAAAACCAACAAGAAAACCTTGTCCCTAGGTGTACTATTAGACCGAGCCTTATTGGTGCACCTTCTTAAAACGTTCCACAGAATTTCATTATATCTAATGGCAAGAATTGTTAAGAGTTCCTTTACCTTTGTTTATAAAATTAAAATAAAGGTGTTGGCTAAAAGTGGAAGCCCGCTGCTTCTGCGTGACTTGGCAGCGTTGATCATTGACACGAAATACCTACATTTGTTGCACGAAACTCTTCAAAATGGCGTGAATTTGAACGATGTTTGGTTCAGTAAGTAATCAGTATTTTGGGTGAAGTAAAGTTACTCTGAGTGATATTATGTGTTTATGATTATAATCATCTCTTGTTTGTGTCACAATTAGAGATGTACCGGCCGGGATATTAAAAATTGAAATATAAATTGGCCATATATGCATCACCTAAAATCTAATGACATCGTTTAAATTACGTGAAAAGACAAATGACTGCTTCATTCGTTTGGTTAGGGGAGAGAACATACGGAAAAATATAATGCGAATTAATATTTACCAATAATAATAATGATAAAAATCTTTATTGCGCAACAATTACACAGGATAAAATTTCTGTATACCGGCAAGCTTAATATTATTCAGTATTTTATACCAGCTAACCTCTGGTAATTGAAAAGTTGTAGAGGGTAGTGCCCATAATATAGAAATTAGTATTTGAATACATACTATTACTTATTACTCAGTTAACTATATATTATGCTACATGTTCATAAAAAAATCTACACTAATAATAAATTAGTAAAAAAGTCGTGACTGTACATTGAATAATTGCGCGAAATTTTAAGTTAAATGGGGTATTTGTATTGTACTGAAGCCAAAACTACAATTTTTTGAATTTTTGTCTATCTGTCGTAAGTTCCGTTTTAACTCGACAACCACTCAACGGATTTGAATGCGTTTTTTTATCATCATCGTAGTGACCCTGGTCAACACATAAGTTTGTTCATAAAATAACGCCCAAGCCGAAAACGGGGCAAAGATTCAATAAAAGCGGGCGAAGCTATACTGTTAGGTATCTCTTATTAATGTACTAGCCTAGAGATAATAAGAGATACCTAACACATTGGGTGAAAGAATACTTATACTACTTGAAAGTTTACATCCATACATAAATATTCATAATTACGAGAATTTATCTGATAAAAAATGCAAGAATTCTTGTTATGAATTGTTCTGTAAATTAAGAAAGTATTGTATAAAACAATATTCTTGAAGACTGATAGAGACGGAGCTTCACTGATGGGTAGCGGCTGTTTTTTTTTAATTTATACAGTAAATTTATTTAATTTACAATCTAATAATGCACCTGTTTAAGTTTTACGATTATTTTAATTATTTTCTACGACCTACTTTGCAAACATTATGCATTTTCATCTGTAATTTGATATTGACGGCAACAATTAAAACAAAAAACATAGCCTAGTTGCAAAGTAAGTAATTAGGCAGCACTCAATCTAGGTTAATTGTTAGGGTTACGTACCTCAAAATAAAAAAGCGTAACCCTTATAGCATCACTTTGTTGTCCGTCTGTCAATACCCCTTTTCTCGGACCCCGTTAGAGATAGCATGTTGAAACTAATAAATCCTACAGAAGTCTGTAGCCCTAGAGTGCAGCTGAAAATATCAGGTTTCTAACTCAACACGAAAAAAAGTTATTGCCCTTTATGTAATTAAATTGATACAAATTGGTTCACCATGCAAGCCTATAGGTTACTTTCAGTTGACTTATTAACTTGAAATTCCATTCACAATTAAATTTCATAGCATACGCCCAGGAAAAAATCTGAAAATTACCGATATTTAATTATTCAAGAAGAAATATTGGTCCAAGTTAACTAGACCTTTGAAATACATAAGAGTAAAATATATCGTTAGTGTCAAAATAAGTTGGAATTAATAACGGATTGTGGAATAAGTTTGTGTTTTAAACGGTATGTTCGGAACCCTCAAGACATGAGTATTACTCGCACTTGATCAGAACTTCTAACAAATTACTGTTCATAGTGAATAATTTACTTAGACTTACCTGTGTGATGCATTTGGTTTTTCAAACACAATTACATACTAACTTCTATTCAAATTACTGCAGCCATAGTGAGAAACAATCTGGTACCGATGTTACTCTACTGGTTGCAATGTATTTGTTTGTTCAGTTTTTTGGCTGCTAATTATTTTGGCTCTCCAGGCAATTATTTTATTTTGTGAACTGGGTAGCCAGCAGGGTTGGAAAAAAAACAGTTTTTTCTAAAAAGATCAAAACATCCTGTTAAAACGAAATTAAAAAAAAACATGTTTAAAACAAATATTTCCTGATGTTTTTTTGCGGCTGTTTTAAACATGTTTAAAACATTTTTTGGTTATCGTATTTATTGGTATATTATATATAAGGTCCTACAATTTAAAGTGAAAAAAAAAAAAACAGATGATGGAGTATCCTTAATAGAGCATATTCCACAAGATATTACTTATTTTATACCTTTCCATAGAAATTTAGTCAGCTGATTGAACCACTTTGTACTGGGAAGTGAAAAAAATATTTGATCAAAACATTTTTTATTCTTTTGGAATTTGATCAGTTAACGATACATGATCTACCCTAGAATTATTTTTACTTATTATTGTAGGACCTTATACCGAGTGTAAAAGCAAAGGCAAGAATCATTTAAGGGTGTGTTAGTATGATCGGTAAAGATATTATTTTAAATACTGGGAATACCAGTATGTACCTCACAATAAGACGATTTTCTTTATTCAAAATACATTAATCGCGTGGACACCCTCACGGTCGTTGGCCACTCGGTTGAGGGGTGCGGGTTGCGGGGTACAATTAGGCGTGTGGGGCGGCCGGTTAGCTGCGTAGCCATAGCTTAGAAAAATGATGGAATTTTTGATGAAAATTCAAGGTATAGATTGGTATTGGTACCGATGTTACTCTACTGGTTGCAATGTATTTGTTTGTTCAGTTTTTTGGCTGCTAATTATTTTGGCTCTCCAGACAATTAAGTAATAGGTTTGTAGGGACTACAGAGTTTGGAAAGTCTCACCAATTGGCTAGGGTAGTCTCTAAGCCTCACAAAAAAATAATAATGTAAGTGTTAGCATGTATTACATACACTGGGGAAATGTACAGTTAGCCCTCCCTTGTTAAGTTCGCTGTGACAACTAGATGCTCCGACAAAAGTTATATCAATGGTTTTATCAACACTTATGTCTTGAAAATTCATATTCCAAAATGTTTGTATTTGTTTTTAAGCTGTGCTTTGTAATCGAATATTCCATAGTATTATAACACTGACTAAGTTTTTTTTTGTGTTTAAAGTAGGTAGGTAAGGTACCTAATTACTTTTAAATAGGAAATATCGCCACACTGAATTACATCGTTTAGTGTTTATGTAAGTAGCTACGTATAGTCTGTCAAAAAACTGTTGAAACTTAAATGAACTTTATTGAACTTTAAACGTTCAAGTAGTACAATTTAGGTATTATATTGATGAAATAATAACGCAGTTAACTCGATTTAACAGATTTTGTACTTATTTGTTTGGTGTAACCAGGCGAAAGAAAAATAGTTTCTTCAATTTTCATTTCAAAACTTTTTTGACAGACTCTTTGAATTTGGAACGTCCGTGTGGAAACTCGTGGAAAACTTTCAGTAAAAAAATGCCCATACGAAGTTGTAAAGAGGTTTGTTCAAAAATCGAACTGGCCACCATAAGCAGAACTCAAAAAAAATAAAATACAAAGAATGTGAAATAAAAGACTGTGTTTGTTGCTGTGATCGTCAGTGAATTTTATTGCAATATTCATGTTGATAAAATAATGTCGAGCGATAGTGATTCTACTCCAGAGTTTATCAAAACAGATGCTTTAGAGATTATTAATAATCTACTACCGGAAAAATCAAAGCATATATACGAAAAAGCATATGACAATTTTTTATTGTCTCGCAGTAGGTGTAAAAAGTAGAGTATGCTCCTCTGGAATAAAGCATGTCTTCATCTTGGGCAGCTTGCACCCCTCGCTTCACTCAGAATAGGAAGTTTTATTTTAAAATACCGCTTCTTTTGTTAGTTACAACTATAGTAGCGGCAAACTGTTCCACTAGCGTGTTGCACTCACAGTAAAAGAATTTGTATACATGCATGCACTATGCTCAGGTGTGCGAAGAAGCCAGGCTTTGCTCGGACGTTGAAGGCGGTCTAAGGATAAAAGGAACCTAGAACGTTCTTTAAGATATGATGGGGAACTAGGGTTATGGAGAATACTATAAAGAATAAATTTAACTTGGGTATCTCTACGGAATCCGATTTTAAGCCAATTGAGTTCAGTGCGGAATTCAGAAATGTGATAAACTGATCATATTTATGCAGTCCAAGGATGGATAAGTTGATAAGAAGTTCAAGCTTTCCTCAGTGAGGTCGGGGTAGCATACATCCGCATAGTCATAGTATAAATATATAAGTAACCTGTACCATAGACTAAATAGTATTTAGTCTATGCCTATACTGTGGTATAGTCTAAGATGGGGAGCAATAATTAATAAACAAGAGTAACTTTAGCAGAGTATGGCAGGAACTTTTGCATGCGTTTATGGGCATGCATAGATGCAAATATCAGAAATATATTATTTTGGTAGGTAGGTTAATTATGCCACAAGCAAGGATTTTGTGAAATTTGAATTGTAAATGATACAGAGTATTGAAGTTTATATTCACGCGCCAACAGAGTACCAAAACCTCAGACATGAAAGCATGGGCTAAGTTCTCTTTGCTTTCTTACTTAGTTTAATTGTACTTCAATACCAGAAAAAAACATTTTAAGCTTTGATTTATAGGTATAAATCAATGATTTTAAGGCATTATATTGTCAAGAAAACTAAAATTAAAATATGCCATGAATCACTGTTTTTGAGTGTAGATAATAGTAGTTTATGAAACTGGTACATGAAGAGGTTATTAAACACGAATCAGTTTGGGAAAAATCCGTAGGAGAGTTTTTTAAAAGTATCATACGAGTGTATTAATACTCGTACCTGGTTATGTGCAGTTTCATACACTACTACATCTATCTAAACTCATGCAATAGTTACCTACTCATTTTCAATCCATAAAATATTGATAAATTTTTTCGTAAGCTTTTTTCAATACTGTTGTTATAAAATTGTTCGTCATTTTCATTGCCCAGTATCACTCAATCATTGTTGTCAGACATGTTTGTTTGCCCAAAATAAAACGTTTAACAGAAACACAGTAAATATTGAATTAATAATATAGCAGTCTCCCTTGCTTGCATGTGAGGTTTGGTTACAAGGAGGTTTCATAGCGGTAAGGTCTCGTACCACCATGAAACCGCCTTGGCTTGGTCAGGCCGCAATGTATTGTTTTGTCCGTATTAGATAATCTTATTTAAAAACCTCATTGTTGTAAGATATTAAAACCTCAAAAATTAACTATACTAGCAGAAAACATATTTTATAGCTTTATTTTAAAGAAAAAAAAAACTAAACTATAATTTTTTCATTTCCCATATTAGAGACGTTCGCAAAAACTTGAACTCGAAAATTGGAGTTCATAATCAGGATTTTACGAGATGAGTGTAGATAAATATACGGTGAAATGAGTACAAGTATTGATTTATCATGTTATACAACATCTTTAATATGAAACCTTTATTCAAATTATTACATCATATGTTACACATTTCTGTAGTAAAGTTTTATACAACTCGTCACACTTTTTCACATTTATGTATCTAGTGAGATTGTATTTTGCACAAGACACAAGGTGGTGTACAAATGTTTGCTTAGGGCTGGAAGGCTTTTTACATCAAGTATTTGTCACCACTTTTAGATATATCGTGTGTCATTCGTTTTGGTTCTGACCCTTTGGCCCATTTATGGGCACGACCCTAGGTATGACAAAATAGAAAATTATTCAGCTTCTTGCAAGAGCAAAGAAATCTAGATAACTGACGGTTTATTTATAGATTGATACAGCAATAGAGGTTCTTCGCGTTTAACCACTACCGTAAGGAACACATTCAGGGACAAAGGTAATGCAGACGCAAGCGGAAGCCCTTTTCATTGAATTTATCTTACGATCAAAGTTGGAACTAAATAGACACTTATTGATTGCCTATGGGATTTTAATCAGCGATCTTAATTAATACGCCAAAAGCCCAATGACGATAGCCTGTAACAACCAATACGGTCCTCCTGGAAGAAATGCCCACACTCACACATGCTGGGCAGGCGAGTTGGTGAGCGCGGTGCCGAAACCCTTGCACCAGTGACGCCGCTGCCCGTCACCAGTCTGTTTTGTATAAGGCCCGGCAATTGGGGAGGGATAAACCGCCATAAATCGGGCCCAGGCAATGGTGGGCTCCCTGGTTTTGCCTGAGAGCTGTTCTCTTACTCTACCCAGAATAATTTCGGGAGAATTTGCGAGTAAGATGGTGGTATATACCTCCACAGTTGAGCCCAGCATCAGCTCTACCACCTAATTCACGGCACGTCGTAGCTAAATTATCGCGTCCTACGGGTAGTGTACAGCATAAGCAAACATCCCCGGTCTACGGAAGGTACATGGATTAGCAAAATTACGTAATATAATTAGTGGTTTAGAAAAGTGTATATGGTTTGCAGCACGCGTGCGGCATAGCAAAGTGTCTTTGATCTATGAGCGGCGCTTGGCGTAGCAAAGTGTCTTATCTACGGTTAGCGCTTGGTGTAGACATTCTGTGGTCTACGGGCGGCGCGCGACGTACCAAAGTATCTGTGATCTATGGGATGGGTGGCACCCGGCGTAGCAAAGCGTCTGTGGTCTACGGGCAGCGCATGGCGTAGACTGTCTGTGGTCTACGCGTAGCGTAGCAATGTGTGCGTGGTCCACATGGTGGCGCGCGGCGTACCAAAGTGTCTGTGTTCTATACACAGCACCTGACAGCAAAGTATCTGTGATATAGAGGCGGTGCGTGGCGTAGCAAAATGTATGTGGTTTACGGGCCGCGCGCGGTATAGCAAAGAGTGTGTGAGCTACACTGAGAAAACGTTTCGGTTAAAATTTACCACTTTTTTGCAACTTTTAAACAACATATACTGTTATTATACAACCTGCAGTAATCGTTGTCAAAAGTAAATAACTACAGTTTGTTAAACATATTTGGTAAAAAATAGCCGACTCGGCTGGTTATAATTAAACAAATTTAAACATGGTTGAACTAACCGAATTACTTGGCTAAAATTAAATTTTGAACATGATTGTGGTTAAATTTTAACCAAGGTGAAATGGTTCAATAGCCAAAATAGGTTGCTGCATTAACATAATTAGTCGTTTGTTTTTGAATGAACAGATCTTTCCAACCGAAACAATTAATAATAACCAAGAAATAAATTAGTTTTTAATCATATCACTCGATTAAATTCAACTATTTAGCCAAATGGTACTTTATTACAACAAGTCTTGGTTGTTATTTAACAATTTAGTGTGTTTTTAATAACCTTTTGATTCAGCCCTTTAGAAAGGGCTGTGACAGCAACATGAGTTTGTGAGATTTTTCATGTATGTTGTTTAATAGTAACCATTTTATTTTTAGCCGAGCTAAAATCGAGCTCGGCTAGGCGTTCGTTTTCTCAGTGTATGGGAGGCGCGTGGCATAGCAAAGTGTCTGGGTTACGGGCGGCGCGTGGCGTAGCCATTGAAGTATATAGTACTATCAACTCAATGGGCGTACCAAAATCTCTGGGGTTTACGAGAGGTCCGTGGGGCGTTACGAAGTGTCTATTGTAAAATCGTTTCTTAGCGCCACCAAGATTAACGACACGTTGACCTGTCGGAATCCTGTGGTGTGGGGGACGATACTAATGCAATTTTACTGTTTTCGGTGGACGGGATTACCCACAAACCTAATGATAACATATAACGTGAAAGGACTGATTTATTTATGGTTTTTAGTTATAACTGATTAATTTTGATATTATATGTAATCTACTATATCAATTTATCTATACTAATAACAATAAATTGGTGAAAAGTAAACTTCTAACAATAAACTTACTATAAATTATATACATCTTAAAACAACAGAAATTAAATTTGCAACAAAAGTGTTATTCATAGCTATAAACAATTAAAATACGTAACCGAGTTTTTTTATAATAAAAGCAATGTCCGGCTTTAAAGAGTGTGTTCAACTATTAAAAAAACATATGTCCGACTTTTAGGACAAAATGTCCAGCCTTATATAAAACCAAGTCCGGCATTTGTATTTTAGGGCCTGGCAACTCTCCCAGGATATAACTAAGTAAACAATAATCACAATCACGAACTTGTTCAATGTTCACCCAGCATTGTTCGTTCGCTCGCGTGACTTCGCCTTACACTTTAATTAACAAAATGGATAATCTGGCCGACACTCTGACAAAACCTCCCTACATTTTAAAAGAGTCGTTAATTAATCGCGCCCAATGAAGATAGATAATTGGCAATTAGCCTTGTCGTGAAAATGATGACTTACTGTTATTTTGTGGCTGGCTTTTCTCTTTAAATAAAGATGAGGAAATTGGGAAACGACTCCTTGTCGATTGTTGAGAAAAATAAATAATCTTACGACGTTTTTGAAAAATATCTTTCCTTATTTGCACCAATTGAATGACTTAAGAGTTTTAATAAATGATAACTATTTTAAATTATCGCTTAGTGCTAGGTTTTAAAATTCAAAATCCCTGAAGCAAAGTTTTCCCACAGCGATTTGAGACTTCCGGCAATAGTAAAAGTCGTTGTGTAGTACATCAAAAAACATCTTTCAAATGACAACGCTTATTGTTTTTGGCTCTGTTGGCCTATCCTCTTTTAATAAATATTGAAATTATTATATGGTAAAAAAATTACCGTCTTACCCACAGAACTTTCAATTACTGAAATGAAATTTTTATCTTTATCTTATCTTTATTACCTAACCGTTCAAAGTCGGGTTTCACCCAAAGCAAGTTTTCTGTGGCGTGAAAAAAAATTACGTTTAAAATTACGTTAATAGAAAATATGAAAAATTTGCAGTAGTATCTGATCTTAGAAAATCAAAAATATCGTCGATAAGAGATGGGACCATGGCGTTCAAATAAATAGTTTGCTGTATAAGAAGAACATAAAAAAATTAAGAAATAAGTTGTAGCTAAAAGGAAATGTGCTTTAATTTAGTTGAAAATAAGTATCGATGTAATTTTTTTAACGTACAATTGGCGTGCTCATGGCCATTACCACGCCTAATGGAAAGCATTGATAAAATCTAGGATGAAGAGTGCTTGCCCAGAAACTGGGAGAGTGACAGCAGGTCAGGTTGTTATCAGTCTTTTCAGGGACTTCCGCAAAAATTTACAGAAGTCGATAACGGACGAATGACTGATATTACGCTACTGATAAGTCTGATAACCCACGTTAATTGCCGGAACACGATGTGTCGCTTGGTGGAATGTTTTCTTTACGGAGTTTAATTTTTTTTACGTTTAAAAATATATTTTTTTAATTTACCAAAAATATTTTAAAGTGGTTGCGTGCGATGGTATTTGTTCTTTAACCCACAACTTCTGTTCTGATTCACAAAATATCGTTAGGTTTATGGCACTACGTGACAACAGTTTAATGTCAGTGGACTTTTCTAGCGAAGTTGTGTTATTTTATGGATTGATTCGTAAATGATCTTGCGCAACAATTGTAAATACGCTTTAGAGTTGTGACGCAGGATCATTCACAAATGATTGACTACGGGAGCCTATTTCCGGCAGGTAGACATTCATTCTAAGTGATAAACAGTTCACGCCTTGTTTCGGAGGGGGTGGGGATAGGGGTTCCGTGCATGAGGTCATCAATAGAATTAAAATGAATGGAATTCTTCGGCCAAAATTCCATTAAATCCTACACCTGTTAAATTTAGGGGGCTGTCTCTTGAAAGTTTCACTCTATATACAATACAGGTTCTTGAAAGACAAGAAAAGAAAGGCTACAAATCGAATCCAGATACCCAATTCTCACGACCATTTTGTCATGAAGAGTTTCAAATATTTGCTCTGCGTGAAGACGTAGCCCCGTCCTAAGCAAACATCGATGAACACGATCCTGTTTGAAGAACTCTCGCCTGCGTTCCACTGCTACGCACTGATAGCCCATTGATTTGTCACTTGTACAGTGGAGCCCGCATCAAGCTATACACATTGAGTATAAGTTGACCTCTTATTTTACGGGAAGCCTATTCAATGAGAGGTCAGCTTATACTGAAAGTGTTTAGCTTGATGTGGGCTCCACTGTACATACTCTTACATATGCACGTATACGAGTATTGTACCGTTGCAGAAGGCATGTAGCTAAGATAGTAGGATTTAATGAACGTCTTTTGAAACGTCTTTAAAACGTTCAACTTTTTTGATTTTCTGAATAAAAACATAGTGCTTAATATTATACCGTCTTTTTGTGCTTTCTCAATGAAGACACCTTAGTAGAAAATCTGTCTTTATAAGCAAACTAGCCTTTTCCCACGGTTCCAGCCGCATTTATGCAATTTTTGCCCCGATTTCGGCTTGGGCGTTATTTTAGGAACACCTCTTATAGCCAGATCGTGTTTATATACTTGTTAAGAGTTTAATTAAGCGTGTCAGATACCTAAGCCAAACCAGTGCTAAAAACATACGATACCTATACATTGTTGTTGAGACAATAGGTCCTAGCGACTGGTAATTTTGGGTTAAGTATAAAAACACGTACTTTATGTTGACCAGGGTCTGTACAGTGATAATAAAAAAAACGCATTTAAATCCGTTGACAGAAAGACAGACGAAAATTATAAAACTGGTAGTTTTCCTTCAATACAACACTCATAGCACATTACAATTTAAATTTTGAAAAAATTGACAATGTACAGACACGTCTTTCTTACTATACTTAATTAATATTAAAGTACTCGCATATATATAGATATTTAATACGGAGATGACGTTATAATAAAGTCTCCAACACGTTAGGCATGGTACAAAAATGAAACTGTTTTAAAGGATATAACAGACGCATATTCAAGAACTCTCCCAATATGGACAAAGTACGGAAGCATCGCACGGGTTGACATCCACAATCCTCTGAAGTATCAGATCACTTTGTTGTCTATCCCGGGGCTTACTCCTTTGTTTTATAAGCCGCAAGAGACAGGGGGATTTACGCTAACTTACAAATGGCACCTCGTTTAGTAAGATTCAATCATCGTTTCCTTTGTAAAGCATTTGTTCGAATGGGTTTAGTGTAACCACTCGGGTATTAGTATTCAGGCTTAGGTGATTGTACTTCTAAATCACGCAGTTCCCAGGTGAACGTGCTAGCGTATGGATTCAAATGAAAGAAAAATATCTTTTAATAGATTTATCCCAAATCTATTAAGGAATTGCATCTTCCCACCCTTATACTACGACGGTATCGATAGCTCGTTACCCTTGTAGTTTTATTATTTATAATACAGTAACTAAAAAAGGAAAAAAATAAACGATATATGTATTTCGACTCCTTCAGTTTTTTTCGACTGCTGACGACTCCACTGAAGGAGTCGAAATATATCGTTTATTTTTTTCCTTTTTTAGTTACTGTATTATAAACAATAAAAGTATCATAATTTAAGGCCAATACTGGTAAAATAAAAAAAACTTCGTTACCCTTGTAAGATACAATACCCGTAAAAATATCTCGCGACAGCAATTTTTTTGTAATTTCCCCCATTTGACCAGTTTTTTTTGCAAACTGTAGAATTGCGGAATAGAATTGCTCCTTGAGTCAACCATCCATCAGAACTTTGGCATTAAAACATAATTTTCTTAGTGGTTAAATTACTGTTTGTTGGTTACAGGATTTAATTGTGATAGTATCGAATATGAACTCATTAGGCGAAATAATGGTTTTGAGAAACACTCCGTTATGTCTATGAATTATAATTATAAAAATAAATGCCAATTACTAATTAGTTTGTAACGCCGCTCCAAGTCACCGCATCAGTAGGCCTACCATATCCAGCGATATATGTCTTGTTCCAACGCTTTCGTTTTACACATGGTCATCCTGCACAGCGGAAGCGCGCCGCTTAGAAAATTCGCGGTTACAAGGTGTTTTTTATGGATATCTAGTGATGGATTTTTCATACGAGTATGACGGCCGTTTTATATTACATTTTTAAGACGTTTGTTTTAGTATGAGTTTTACTGTTCAAAACTCAACATAGCTCAAATGAAATGATAATTAGATCATAGTTCAGACTTATCTTTACGATTTAATTGGTTCGAGGAAAATGTAAGTAATCGTGTATCGAACGGCCGAAATATCAAGATCAATGAGTGAAATATAACATTACAAAATTTTATCTACGCTATTTATTGGCTTAAAATTAATTTGAAAAGAGACGAAATCGGGCTAACCCCCCTTAACTGCGTAAAATATTTATATAAGAAATTGTACGGCAACCCGAGCGGCTTACGAGAGTAATATTAATAATAATTACTTATAATTGTCTTTATTTTTTCAAGCATTCGTTAGGAGTAAGAGAATTCTTGCGTAAACATAAGAATCTTTCGAAAACTTTCGTTTTTTTTTGTCAAAAGTAAAGACAGTTTTAGGGTTCCGTACCCAAAGCGTAACCAACGGGACCTTATTACTAAGACTCCACTGTCCGTCTGTCTGTTTGTCCGTCTGTCACCAGGCTGTATCTCATGAACCGTGATAGTTACAATTTGAAATTTTCACAGATGATGTATTTCCGTTGCCGCTATAAGATAAAAGATAAAGATAAAAATGTATCTATTTGCTAAAAAAATTAATCTATGTTACATCATCATCATCATCATCATCATCATCATCATCATCATCATCATCATCATCATCATCATCATCATCATCATCATCATTTATTAAAAAACAGTGTTTACAATAAGACTTATATACTAACAGTGTGACAAAAACCAGTTTAGGTTTGACCGCACACCGCATTCACACAACATCACTCATTACGTAGGTACTTATAGATAAGGTGCTTACATTCTATACAATTCACAGCTAGCTTTTGTTTGTGTAGACACACTAGGTGATTATTTTTAATGCTTATTTACGAAGATATGGATTGTGAGAAGAAGTGTTTTAATTTGATTTTTATGTTGGTTTTTGTGATTTGATTTTGTATGTTCAGGGGAAGTTGGTTTATTAATGTAGGTACTTGATATTGAAGTAGTTGTTTTCCATATAAGTTATGGAATGGAGGAACTTGCAGTTTCTTAATTAATGCACTTCGTGTATGTTTTTGATTCTGATTCCGGATTATGTTTTGATAGTTTAGGTTAAAGAAATTGTCAATTAAAAGGCTATATTTTACTTGGTTATGTACGGGTATGATTTTAAAATGATGGAATAGTTTGTGATAGTTGTCCTGATGTTTGTTTTTAAGTTTCGGTGGAATGATGGATTTAAGGATCCTTAGTTGTAAAGAGTATATTGGATCAAGATGTGACTTACAGGTTCGGCCGTAAGAACTAAGCCCATAATAAATTATGGTTTCACCCAGGGCTTTATATAATTGCAGCAGTATAGAGTATGGAATTTTTTGTTTTACAAGTCGAAATTTAGCCAAGATTGCTCTTAATTTATCACATACATGGTTAATATGTTCAGTCCATTTGAGTCTATCGTCGAATATCAGCCCAAGATATTTTTGTTTACTGACGACTTCAACGGGTGAGCAACAACAGTTTTGACTGTCCTTCGTGTGAAGACATTTGTGGTTGTGTGCAATAAGTTTGAGGTTGACAGTTTGTCTATTCTGGCCTGAACTGATATACATTAATTTTGTCTTTTGTGCATTGAGGACAAGACCTACATCATGTGACCATTTGGCCAATAATGCGAAGTCAGTTTGTAGTTGTTCAAGGGCCGTGTTTATATCTTTGTTAGCTGCAATAAGGCATGTGTCATCGGCAAACTGATAGATCTCACAGTTTTTAACAAGATTTACCATATCATTCACGTAAGTTATATAGTGCAGAGGATCTAAGACCGATCCTTGCGCTGTGCCTTGAGATACCGTTATCTTTTTACTTAGCGAATCACAGATTTTTACCATATAAGACCTTTCGTCAAGATAGTCTTTGCACCATTTGCCAAGTGGTCCCTGAATACCACAGTCGTCTAGTTTTTCAATCAGGATATCGTGTTTTAAGGTATCGAATGCCTTACTGTAATCTATAAACAGTACTAAGATATGTTCTTTATTATTAAGATGTTTGTAAATATTATCCGTAAAACTTGAAAGAAGTTGTGTTGTGCTTTTACCGGTCTGGAATCCGTATTGTTTCTCTGTAATTATGTTATGTTTTTTATAGAATGAATGAATCTGTTTTGATATTGCTTTCTCTGCGATTTTATTTATAGTGTTTAAAATAGTTATTTGGCGATAATTGTCATAATCTTTTTGGCATCCATTTTTATGAATTGGGCTGACTATACCCGATTTAAGCTCTTGTGGATACTTCCCTTGTTTTATGCTTGTATTGACGAACTTTGATAGTATTCCTGCAATATCAATCTGAATAGTTTTTAGGTCTTTAGCACGTATTTTGTCAGATCCTGGTGCTTTACGACTGCTCATTGTTTGTATTTCTGTGAGAATTGATTTAGCTGTTGTTGGTTGAAATCTACAGGTCACATTGGCTGGGGAAATATAATCTTTTTTCTCAAGGAGTTTGGTATCACATTTTGGTACTATATTCTCTACGGCGTTAGCAAAACTTTCTGCAAAGTTATTTGCTATGTTATTTGTCGTGTTATTGTTATTTAGCATTGCGTTCACAATAACTGTGTCTGCTATAGTTTTTGCCCTACCAGTGATACTATTTAATATTTGCCAGAGCGCTCTAGGGTTATTTTTATTAGCGGTTATCTCGTCACGTATGTTTTTATTTTTACATTTATTTATTAGTTTATTTGCGTAGTTTCTTGATGAATTGTATTCTTGTTTGATTATTTTGTCCGTGGGGTCTGAAATCCATTTAATATACAATTTATCCCTATGTTTGCAGACATACTTATTGCCATTAAACTACTGTAACAAAAAACAGATTAAAATAAATATTAAAGGGGGCTCTCATACAACAAACATGATTTTTTTGCTCGTTTTTGCTCGGTATTGATAACGGCAACAGGTAGACGCTTGAAATATTCACAGAATTTTGAGTTATATCATTCACTTTAAAAATAAAAAAGTTATTCAAAACAATGGTACGGAACCCTTTTTTTTATTAAACCTGTAACTTATTTCTGACTATATCATGCCCCTCATGCCTCATTCTTTCATGAATTTTTTTCAAAGTATTTGAACCACTCGTATAGGAGAAGTAGGGTTTCAAAGACACTTCTATTGCAGTTTGAGTAATAGCACAGGGAGGAGAGCCACTAGGGTCTCAGTTGCTTGGCATTGACCACAGGAGAACACTTCTTTCTGCTGGAACCATTATTGTCAGAACCCTCAAGTGAAAACCTCAGTTATATCTTGCGCAGCCTGGACCTGGTCTCTCAGATAGGGTGAATATAGTATAGAGTTTAAACTTTACATATTAACCTCGATTAACCAGAGACCAAGCTCTAGTCTCAATAAGAAAGACGCAACTACGGTATCAGGTCTACGTAACGATTTCTGGCTACTTAATTACAGAAAATTTTTAAACTTAATTACAGAAAACCTACAAGCTGTTCTCAAGAGTTATCACGAATCGTCTCGCTCAATGATTCGACGAGCAGGCTGGGTTTCGAAAAGGCTACAGCACCGTGGACCACATTCACACGCTAAGGCAGGTTATACAGAAAACCCAAGAGTATAATCAGCCTTTATGTCTAGCGTTTGTGGACTACGAGAAAGCCTTCGACTCCATCAAACTTGGTCTGTTCTGCAGTCCTTGCAGCGATGCCAAGTTGACTGGCGTCACGTGGAGATGTTGAAATGTCTGTATAACTCAGCTACGATGTTCTTCCAAGTACAGGGTGTACATACAAGACCGATACATCTTCAGCGCGGCGTGAGGCAGGGAGATGTTATTTCTCCAAAACAGTTTACCGCCGCGCTAGATGACGTCTTTAAAACCCTAGACTGGAATGGACGAGGCATAAACGCAAACGGAGAGTACATTTCATATCTTCGCTTCGCCGATGACTTTGTGATAATGGCAGAATCGCTGCAGGAACTGGAGGCAATGTGCGTGGCCTTACCGATTCTTCGAGACGAGTGGGCCTGCGGATAAATTTGGATATCCAAGGGCCACTAACCGTCGACAATGATGGAGTTGTGGTTTATATAAAAGAAGAACTTTCTTTCTCCATTGTGGAATCTAATATTGAAAACTGTAACAGTCTCATTATCAAAATCGGAAACAATGAGACAGCAGTACTTGCTGTCTACCGATCTCCATCGTATACCGATACTAAACCTTTTTTTAAATCCCTCGATGAATCTTTAAAAACCCTATCAGCATATCAAAATATTATCCTTATCGCTGATCTGAATATAGATATTATTCCTAAAAATCTTAGCCCTTAATCCAATCAATATCTGGCCTTATGTGCTTGCCACGGCCTTTATCCAGTACACACTCTGGTCACTCGCGATGCGAGTGGGACATGTATTGACCATGTGCTATTAAAAACTAAAATCCCCCGTTTAACAATAGTACCTCAGTCTACTCTTACAGATCATAAAGCGGTAATCACGTGTCTTAAGGTGGCTCAATGTCGTCAATTTGCCGCTGCAAACTGTACTAAAATCAACAAAGAGGGCCTCAGAAAGGACTTAAAAAATATAAATTTTAAACCAATTTACGACACAAAAGACTGTGATTTTGCTATGAACTATCTTTTAAAAGAAATAAAAACAGCAATTGATCAAAACTCTAATTCAGTTTCCTTACCTCGACGTAAAAAGATTATTAAGCCCTGGATTACACCAGGTCTTTTACGTTGTATGCGAAACAGAGACAAGCTACACAGAAAATCAAAAAATGCCCCGGAAAACATAACATTAATAACAACCTACACTCGTTAAAGGAACTTTTGTAACTCCATTTAAAAAAAAGTGAAGCGGAGCTGCGAAAGGGACCTGGTTCAAAAGGCAGGAAAAAGTAAAAAGAAATTGTGGGACACTATAAAAGATATTACAAATACGTGTAGGAATACCTCTTACCCAAAGGAATTACTGTCATTGTGTTCCAGTACTCAAGATTCTGTTATCGAAATAAATCAATATTTTGCGAATGTTGGTAAATCGCTAGCAGAAAATATATCATCCTCCCTCCCTTGTTCCAAAGGTGATCTATACACCAAACGAAATGTTGACTCATTTGTACTAACCCATACAGATGAAGATGAAGTTGGACGTCTCATCTTAACCCTGAAAAATGTTTCTTCCGTAGGCTGGGACAACATATCCAACACCTTGCTTAAAGAAAATAAAGATATTTTTGTCCCACATTTAACACATATTTTTAACATGTGCCTGGAAAAAGGTGTGTTTCCCAGTGCCTTAAAAATAGCTCGAATTCGTCCAATTTATAAGGGGGGAGAGAGAGGCCGTATAGGCAATTATAGACCGATTTCAATATTACCTCCACTATCGAAAATCTTGGAAGGGATTGTTAACCAACGGCTGGTAAACTATCTGGAAACTAAACAAATTTTATCAAATAATCAGTTTGGTTTTAGACAAGGAAGATCCACAGATGATGCTGTTAACAATCTTACCGACTTTATTACAACTAACCTGGACAAAGGAAATAAATGTATATCAATTTATTTAAGTTAATAAAATACTGAATTATACCTTGACCAGGAGAGAATCAAAAAAGGTAGGTACCTCTTTTGTAGGACATGGTATAAGGTTTTACATTAAACTTCCAAAGGAAGTCCTTACTTTGCCTGAAAATAAGTTTAAATTATACATTAAACAGGGACTACTTAAAAAAGCTTATTATAAAATCAATGATTATCTGGACGATAATGAAGCATGGTGTAATAAATAATAATAATCTTTATCAAAATTGTGAGTCCTAATTAGCAAATTTTAATACGAAACGTTTGATTCCTCTAAAGGCTTATCTTAAGCCCTTTATAGTTAACTAATATGTAAACTGACTTTGCTGTAAAAGGTAATAGACAATGTAAGACGGATTGACTAAGATCAATATTTTTTTATTTTTGTTTCTCTCTTGGACATAATTCCAATGGTTTTATATTTGCCTTTACTTAAGTAGGTATAAGAAAATTGTATAGATTAAGGTTATGTTACAAATGAAAAAAAATCATGTTTGCTAATTTTCTTGCCCTTCTTCTTAGCAATACTAATCGAATGGTGCGGATGGTTAGGCATTATGTATATATAATATTTTTATTCCTATATTTCTTTACTTTATGCAGGTTTATAACTTTATTACATTTTAGTAGCCCAACCTTAATATTTTTTGGATGTATTTCCCGTATTTATTTACCAACTTCTTTGTTCGTTGCATCATTTATATATAATATTTTTATTCCTAGATTTCTCTATTTTATGTATGTGTATAAATTAATTTTTGTAGCCGGACCTAAATATTTTTTGTATGTATTTCCCTTATTAGTATATACATATTATTTTTTTTATTCTAAAGATATTTATTGAAAAGATTAACTTTGACTTGTAGAAACTATACTTTATGTATCTATTTTACAAAATAAATATTTTGATTTGATTTGAAAAGGTTTTGACAAATTGGCTCCAAAAAATATCCTACAATGAAACAGAAAAATTGTAATTCTTTGAATTTTTATACCTAAAATTTTTGTTACGCCTAATTGAAGACTTTTTATTTGCTTAAGGCTACATTTATTTATCGATGTATTGTTATAAATATATGAATAAATACAAATTATAGTGTATATATTTTAACCTCCATAATATTTATATATCTAACAGTCAGTCACTTCAATACACATACTATTCACCCTCTCACACACACTCACGTACATCTTCATTTCACACACAGAGAGGACAGAAGTTAACATGGTTTATTATTTATAATTTACATCCTTTTTCTATTTTATTAACATTTGATTATATCCCTTGTTATCCTTGCACGCCTGAATTATTTTTAAAATGGGCTTTATAATATAACTATATATCTGAGGATAGAGGCTCTGTATGCTGAAATACAGGCTAACAACCTACTCAGCAGCAGATGCTACATATGTGATACACAAAAATATGTTTAATAAGCAGAGTTCTTTCTACCTATATATGTATAACTTGTGTTATGTACATTTTTTGGAATTAAATAAATTTATTATTATTATTAATGTCAGGATCGAAGGTGTTCAGAAATATGTTTATCTGGGTCAAGTCATACAAGGGTAAAAACAACTTCGACGCCGAGGCTGACAGAAGAATATGCTTAGGTTGGGCAGTATTCGGAAAGTTGCGTCACATATTTACGTTGTCAATACCGCAGTGCTTAAAGGCTAAGATGTTCAACCAGTGCATCCTTCCTGTGATGACGTATGGCGTTGAGACGTGGTCTCTTACAAAGGGCCTGATCCACCGATTTAAGGTCGCTCAGCGAGCTATGGAGCGGGCTATGTTTGGGGTATCTCTGATGGATAGAATCCGAAACGAGGAAGTAACCGACATAGCCTGCAGAATCAGTAAGTTGAAGTGGCAGTGGGCAGGCCATATCTGTCAAAGAGTGGAGACCACGTACAGCAAAGCGTAATGTAGGCCGAACTCGTGCCCGCTGGACCGACGACTTAAAGGACGTTGCGGGGGACGGCTGGATGAGGAGGACGGAGGACCGACATGAGTGGCGAAATTTGGGAAAGGCCTATGTCCAGCAGTGGACAAACACGGGCTGATGGATGGATGGATTACAGCAAATAAAAAGAGGCTACTTCCCGTAGTCCAAGAATCTTGAACGGTACAAAGGAAGATCTTAAAGCACGAGTAAAGTGAAAAATTTAAAAAGCTGTATTTATTTTTTATTCGAGTATATTATTGCTTCGAGACAGAGTAATATTGTTCAAGGGTTAGCTAAAGATCTATAAATTGCGTTGTATAGTAAAGTTTATAAAACTTACAAACAAAAACATAGTATTCAGAACGTTAAATTTCAAAATACATCAAGTTGTACACACTTAGATAGAGTTGATAATTGTAAAGGAAATATGCTTTTGTCTGTTACTGAGGAACTTGATTAAAATAAAAGAGTTGCAAAGTATTCTCCGTCATGAGTTGATTTCACGTACAATAATACTATATTTACACTAGCTTTCGCCCGCGTGGAAGTGTCTTTTAATAAAAACCATTATGTTCAATTTTCGGCTTGGCGGTTGTTTTATCAACAACACTTATCGCGTATAATGGTGAGTATAGTATAGGGTTACAACAATAATAATGAAGAAAATCGCATAAAAATTCGTTGAGTTGATCTCGTATTAAAACGGAACAGACAGACAGAAAAAAAAAATTGTTTCGGCTTCTGTCACAGGATATATAATACTAGCTTTTGCCCGCGGCTCCGCCCACGTGTTATTCGGCTTAACGACATGCTTTTTTCCGGGATAAAAAGTATAAGCTATTACCATTCTAAATTTCATCCAAATCCGTTCAGCCGTTTCAACGTGAAAGAGTTACAAACATACACTCACACAAACTTTCGCATTTATAATATTAGTGTGATGTGATATGCCTCAGTACAATACCAAGAACCCATTTAAAGTTTCGCAAAAATATTCAAAGTACAGACACAACTTTTTCGCTTCTGTATTGTTATTATTATTGATGAACACAGAGAAGCTAAAGCAGTGAGCCAGGATCGCAGCAGATGGGGATCTGTAGGCTCTACCTACCTACGCTAGTGTAAGTATAAGTATGTATGTATTCTTCATAAATTCAATTATGAGACTAAAAAGGCAGACACAAAATATTACGAACACAATTGATCAAAGGGATATTGTTGAAACAAAGGATACAGCGCAATAACAACGCACGGGTATTTGTTCGGTGAAGTGGCAAATCGTGCGATAGGAAGCGTTCCATACAATATGAAACATTTTGTTCTAACCATTCGACGAAATGAAAAAGTCATCTATTTCAGTAAAATTGCCTTTCCTCTTCTGCGCTCTTACCATAAAACTCACCTTTATTTACATAAAATGATAAAAGAGTTCAGCTTTTTGAAGTGTTTTTTATAAATCTGCCACTGTAAAATTTCCGTAATATTTTGATCGAAATGTACTTTTATGAATGGCTTTGTGGTCATGTGGTTGGTTATCGGCTTACTAATCCGTGATTGTGGATTCAAATCCCGTATTTCAATTAACAATGAACAATACTTAAATGACTGAAAAAATAAAAGATTTTTTTATTTTTTGAAAGGTATTATGACCAAAAAACTATTACTCTACAATTTTCTAATAGAAATAAAAATGACTATATCTACATATTTATACAAATCCTAAAGCCACAAAAAACTGTAACGTCACACTTCACTTCTTTATCTACTTCAATAATCTTTAATAGCATTTATATACTTAGTCCGTAAATTGCGGCAATTAGGCTGAACGTTATATCATTGCCTCATAGAATCGAATAAAAAAGGAACACCGCGCTTTATTTTTTTCTTTCTATATCAAGCGACGACAATGTCATGATCGTAGGTAAAATGTTGTGTCCAACTCACAGATTATACCGTGGTTCAACTTAACATAATTAGTCATTGGAAAACCCGTGCAGCCTATTCTAAAACTGAGCTTCGCTTCGTTTCAGAAACAAGCACTTGTGTCCCAATGGCCTTTATTATGGCCCATAATATATCATTATTTTGTTAACTATTCATAAAATTAAATTACGTATAAATAATATATAACATTGGTCTAAGGTAGTTTTTTATATAGGTATTTTATTAATATCATAGTATAGGTAGTATTATTGTATAAAAGTATATAGATATTATTGTTATTATTTATTTGTTTATTCTCTCATTCACCGCGCCGTGCTGCACCTCGTACGCTCACGAGCCATCATCTGGCACTGACTGAAAATCAGCGCTGGGGGCTCACACCTTCAGCACAACGCTGAGTCAGTTGCCTTTTGTAACAACAGACACATCGGTACGAAAATTCTGTGCAAGTATTTACATTTTTTTTGTTATTAGTTTTTTGTGGCAATGTTATGTTTTGTTACTGTTGTATGTGTTAGTATTGTATCTGTAAGTGTGTGTGTCTGTTGCATCAATAAATGTCTTTCTTTCTTTGTAGTTGCCAAAAACACCGCCAACATTGGCCCTCAACAGGAAAATATTTAGATTGAACTTGAACGAAAATTTACCTTTTCTACCGGAAATTGATATTTTATAATCTACAACACGTTTCCATTACTCAAGCCTAATCTAAACTCAGTTTAATGGTGCCGTGCAAACTCTAGATTTAGTATAAAGCCATTACGCTCAATGGGCTATAATTGATGAAGATAACATCTTATGGTCACTGAAATTACAATGTGGGTTTGGTAATAGCAAAGACGTGGTCTTACGTTTAAATCGAAGTAGAAACCTCGTAAACGTCTAAGTTCGTGGTTATTAATTACGTAATTTTGTAGTCGTTCAACATGCGATGGCCTTAAAAACGTACTTTTATAACACGAAAGTTGCCTTTTCGTTTTAGCACTCTAAAGTATTAGTTACTAGTAAGGGTGGGTTCATAATCGTCCAATAAGTTGCTAGATTGTCTATTTTCCAAGTATTTATATACTTTTCTTGTGGTTGGTGGAGTTTCATGTCGACGTAGCAATGAACCATTGAATAAAATGAATTATGTGTACTCTGTCACATCTTGTAATTATGAATCCCAACAAAAACATTTCATGTAAGGGTCGACCAGACACAGAAGCTCATAACGCTTTCACGGTTAAAAAGTTATCAGATCTCATGTAGAGCCAAGCCCTTAACTCTACAAGGCCTAACACTACAAACTTACAACTTCGTCAAAAAGTATGGCTTGGCCGTCAGACAGACACTCCCATGGACTTATAATATTATGTCATGCAATAGTTCCATGAACCGGTGGGACCTTCTGTCTTAAGTTATTACATAATTAGCTAACCTAACAACATCTTATAGTGACCATATCAATATTAAAAATCTTTTATGTTTTAAATAAATAGATTGACTCGGCCATCTCATGAAAACAAATCACAAATCTCAAGTAATACATACTTTATTAAATTATATTATTTTGTGCGATTGCTAACGCAATCTATTTATTTAAAACATAAAAGATTTTTAATATTGATATGGTCACTATAAGATGTTGTTAGGTTAGCTAATTATGTAATAACTTAAGACAGATCCCTTAAGTGAGACTGAATAAATTAACCGACTTGGACTTACATGGGATTAATTGGTTAACATTTACATTTACCATAACTTTTTACGGTAGAAGAACTAAGTTGCGAGACTTGTTTTTTTTACAAGTTATGTTTTTGATGGCATCTCATTTCTTTTTGTAGATAAACCTATCCTTTTTTCTTTCCGGTACCTTCTACTTAGAACTGCAAATGTTACTTTGTAATCCTGTATATTTATATAGAATTACAATGTTATTTATGCAGTTATTGTTTCTAAAAAACTGGACCGAAATTGCAAAATATTTTAGTTTTTCCTTGATTTATACAGTAAACACTAATTGTATTCCAAATTTGAAGCTTCTATGTCTGCCAGAAGTGTACCCTAGAGTTTTGATGATCGGTCAGTTAGTCAGTGAGTGACAAAATTGAAAAACTTCGACTAGTTATAATTCTTAAACTAATGGTTCAAATTGAATGAAATTTGAAATATACCGTGTTTATACAATGCCTGCTTGGTTACTGAAAATTCAGGCTTCTAGTTTTATCTACAACGAATAGGGGGGTCGAAAATGGCCTGAACCGCTTCGAGAAAAGGATGGTACGGCCGTGCCACTTTTTAGCTCGACTTGGCGAGGGCACTGCCGTGCCCCCAAATGGAGAAAAATGCCTCTTTTGTTTTTAATCGCCTTCATGTTGCTGTGGCAATTTATTTTTTCTATATGTTCAAAGGGTTCCGTACCCATTATTGTGTGGTGGTTGGTGGTACAGAACTCTTTGTGCGCAAGTCTCACTCATACTGGGCCACATTATTTATATTTATACCTTAATTGATTATCACAGACCAACGTTCCATTCCAGGAACAAAGTTTTAATTTCACTCATACAAATTAGAGTATGATAACACCAGCATTTACGAGAGAAGGGAAAATAACTGTGAACTCCTTGAAATACTCTCATAAGAAGAAAATTTAAATATTTTAGCAGTAACAGCCAAGCAGCGTTTTAGTGTGGCGTTTAAGTTGCCTCGAATTTAAACTTTAGCTATACGTATTATGTAACATTTAAAGAGGAACAACAGAACCACACCTCGGGGCCAAAAAAACACACGTTATTTTGAAAACAACAGATTAGGGGTAGTCTTATTAAATATATTTTAAGCGTACGTTTCATATGACGCGTAGCGACGTCGCTGTGGATCTACAAAGAGGGAAAATTGCGTTAACGTAGCACTTGCTACGCCGCGCCGTAGCAAAAGGTGGACGCGATTGTCATGCAATAACCAGGGGCCTTATCGTGTAACTTTAAATCAATCGCAATACCTTTGATTTTGACATTTAAAGTATGGTACAAATGTCAAATTAAAAGGTATCGCGATAGATTTAAAGTTAGACAATAAGGCCCCAGATTACGAATCTCTGAATCCGTTAATGCCTACGCTAAATTAGCAACTCGATATGTGTCAGTACAAAGATTGACACAAACGTTTTTGTCACAAGTAAAGACAATAAAAATAACATGGAACTAATTTTTGACTATGTTACATATAATGTATTATTTTGTGTTTTGACCACTCGAGTAGGAGGCGTAAGCCTTCAAAGATAGGTCTAAATTGCAGTTTGAGTATACCTTAATACCTTAATACCTTTGAGTATATCTTTTGGTTGTAATTTGACCTAATAGAACTGGTGAAGTGCGAGTAGGTCTTTTGCCCTGAGGGTTCTGTAGTATTCAAATATGTTAGTAGACCAGCATGGCTAAGAGATTTTTTGTCTCTCGAAGAAACGTTTGACCAATGGAAACGCAGGTAAGCTCTATCACGTGACCATCGCCTCGATAAAACGACTCGTCCTGCGTGTCCATTGGTCAAACGTTTCTTCCAGAGACAAAAAAATCTCCATTTCTCCATTCGTGTCATCTATGCTACTAAGTAAAGTTTTAACAAAAGTTACAAATTAAATTTTCCTGTTGTTTCATACATTTACCAACAAAATGCATACAGCAAAACTGCTGAATTAAGTTGGTCAATAATTACTCCTTTCATAATTTAATTTCAGTTTTTATTGTTTAAATACAGTATTATATTTTAAATAAATATATATATAAGTGGCAATAGTAAGCTTTTCATTAAATTGAACACTCTCAGGTATAATAAAAACAATAAATAAAATGTTTTCAAAATATGTTTTGAAAATATAAGGTAGCCTTCGTTTAAACAGCCAAATTTATACTAGGGATTTGGTAACCAAGGTTCAAAGACCCTGTTTTGTTCTGTGATTGAATAAAAAGGCGATATAAGAAGTTTTCACGTAAATAATTCACGGTTCTATCTCTGGCACCAACAGCTGCTTTTTTAAATTATTCAGGCAGATGCTTTGCCATTTAAAGTGTGCGTTCATTAGAAGGACGCCCTTTACAAATAAATAACTGTCAGTTTATTTCATAACATAAAGTAGGATTATAACCGCTATAAAATTTCTGTTGATGTCTCATTTACTTAATGGTGCATTTAAATTGAATTATTATGGCAAACATTGCATGAAAAGAGGGTGTAAATTATAGATAAATGTTTAGTTGAAGAACTAGTGATTTTTTAATAAATCGAGTAATTAGCTAGTATTTATTACTATAGCCAGCAGTGATTTAAATTGTAAGAATATTTCTAAAGATTGACGTTACTAAATACTGCTGCATTAAGTACCCCAATTGGGACATGGACCTAAACGTATGTGAATACCATTGATCAGTTTTCTGCCAGTCGCGTAAAAAAAGTTTGGTTGTTGAAAGACGAGATATTTTTTTATTTATCTACCCTCTGTACAATAAGCTAAAGTAAGTGGTTGTATCTATGTATCCAATCCACCGAAGCATTCCTTTTTCTAATCTATTCACTACATCTTCTTTCAGGCAGTAACGAACCCGTAAGTCGATATTTTTCACTCTATCATTTAATGTCAACCCACACAAAATACTCCGCAAGAAACGCATTTCCGCTGCATTCACTCTGCTTTGATGTTTATCTGGCCATACCCAACATTAACTACCCTAAATAAGTGTAGAAAACAATACTCTATGAACTGCTAAGTAGTAGTAATCTCTGGAGCTACTGAAATGATTTAGAAAATTGTTTTTTTTTTAAAGATTTCTATCTGCATTCAAATTGTTATTAGTCTCTATTGTTTTTCTATAATTTCAACGTAATACCTACCCTATAATCAAGATTTTTTCACATTTTTTGGTCCTCCGGTTTCGGAGGTATAAGGGTGCAACATAAAAGGTTTTGTGATCCTTCAAAGATTTCTCGAAATCGGTGCAAGAAAATATTGCTAAACTGTATATTTTTACCATCGCCTCTTTAATTTATACAATTTTGAATCAATATTGTATTTTTATAAAATACTTTTTTATTTTATTCTCCTTCTTTTTAGATTTAACATTTGTGTTCAAATTTTTATTAAAGCGATAGTTTTACAATAAGTTTTTCGTAATATAATAACACACAAACTATTTTTTTTCATATTATCGGTCTAGAGTTTCGGAGTTTATTTCAATACCCGTATTGGATTCCTAAGAGATTTATTTTTCTTTTTTACAGTGACAAAAGTTTCGAGTCATTTCGAGTTTTTCAAACTTTTTGTTACACTTCATTATGTGTGCAAATTAATGAAATTTTTGTGCTAATTTTCATGTCTCTAACGGTTCAAAAGTTATGGTTCCCTTTTGAACCCTAAAAATATCTAACTTTTACTGAATTACTAACAAAAACTTGAGAAATAACAACTAACGCGTTTTGGTATTCGCAAGCAATGAAGCAATGAAATGCAAAAGAAGTATAAAAACATTACTTTGAATGACTATTACAAGGCTCTACTTCCCAATCCCCGTCAAGTCGTATTAAAAATTGCGAAGTGTATCAAGTGTACACTTACTGCGAACTGTATCGAACGCAATTCACTGTGAAGGACATAAGACCCAAATGTATCCTTTTTCAATGATGGAAGATTTACTTTATAGATTTAGCTTCCCCAAACCTATCGCATAGATCTCCGGATTATTAAAGTGTATTATTTTTTTGCAAAAAGGCCCGGTTTTGTTTATCTATACAATTTACGGGATCCGTCAAAGCCTACAGTGTGTCATAGGAACCCAAGTTGGGGCCCCTAGGCAGTTTATTTATAGCCAGGGCCCTGTTTTTGTTTTCACTCAAATTTTTTCCGTGTCTCCTACAATTTAAAGCCGACAGCCGAAAGATCTCACAAAGTTGCAATTTCCATAAAGAATGTTTTTACACCCTCAATGAATACCTGGGAGACGATACGAATATTTTTGATAATGACAATTATGTAATAAAATCTATACTTATAATAAAGTAGGTAGTAAAGAAGTCGTGTCTGTACATTCAACATTTTCGCGAAAATTGGGTTATTTGTATAGTACTGAAGCCAAAACAACCATTTTTTTGAATTTTTGTCTGTCTGTATAAATTTTCCATTTTAACTGGAGAACTGGATTTGGATGCATTTTTTTTATTATCACTGTAGCGACTCTGGTCAACACTATAAGGGGTGTTCATAAAATAACGCCCAGCCGAAAACGAAACGGGGCGAAGATTGAATAAACTCTTTAACTCTGAAACCAATCAATGGATTATGTGGCTTTTTTGTTGTATTATCATTGTAGTGACCCTGGTCAACACATAAGCTAATAGGAGGTATTCATAAAATAACGCCCAAGCCGAAAATGGGGCAAAGATTCAATGAACGCGGGCGAAGCTGCGGGCAATGGCTGGTAGTAAATATTTTTTTTCAGTTCATTCATATTTTTAGGGTTGTTTATAGTTTCAAGTTTTTTTACGAGCTTATACGATGACATTTGTTTTAATGTACCTATAATTGACATATTTTACAATAATTGCTAGTGATTTTTTCGTAATGCATGAAAACAAATATTTGTACGCCATTCTATGGTTGAATTTGTTGGGACTGTAATAATATGCATGATCTATTGTTAACCCAAATTCTCACAAATAAACGATTTACTTTACTTTGAAAGGAATACCTCTAATTTTGGTGGTTTTAATAAAATGGTCAGTTTTCGTTAGTTACAGCGTAATGATACTTGAAAATCTTAAAAATCCTCATAAGTACATAGCTATAAAAATAACTGCGTAGTTTCTTTTACCATCAGCAAGTACTTAGTATGTACATACTCATATAACTTAACTATTAAGTAGTATTTTTATATTTTGTCCTACATAGTGCGGGCATTGTGTGATTTTGACGATTCACTTGATTTTATCAAAAAGCAGTAGGTTTTTAAATGTCCCGTGTACATAAAATTCATGAGCTGTTTCAGTGGTCTAATTTAATCAATATAAAAAAAGCAAAAGGGGTTTGTCAAGGTCTAGGTAAGAGCTTTTGTATAGATATGTAGATTTGTACAATTTTATTAGATCGAGTAAAACTAGTAGATAAGATTAGATGATTGCTATTGAAATGCTAGACTACTCGTAGTTATTATAGGAAATGCTCGTCCTAGCGTTGAAGGAAGACCCTTAACGGGTGTCAAACGCGGACTCCCCTGTCATTGGTGGGACGAAGGTGCTGTCGACCGCGCCCAGCGGAAACAATTTGATACTGTCTCTTGTCTGTCATTTGAGTGGTAATCTGGAAGATTTTCACAAGATTGATGATGGAGTTTAACTTTGATTAATTGTCGTAAGGCAAATGGAATTCAGACATTTAAACTTTGACATTTGGCTGTGTTGTTGTTGCATATTTATCATTTCATAGATCTTAATTAAATATTGCATCGGGAATAATTGGAGATATTTGTTGATTAATTGAAATAGGCGTTACCTTGCGGAAGTCCATCACTAAGTAAAGGATATATGAATATAATTTGCAATATTCCGCTAAACAATTCTTGTCGTGCTATTCAAAATGCAGACTCGTGCACCGCCCGCCCGCCCGCATAAAAACATGCAACAAGCAAGCAATACAAGCAAAGCAATCTTAAATAACAAGCAAGAAAACTTATCGACACGTGTTTCGCCTCTGAACGAGGCATCCTCGGGATGTGTTGCTAGCTCGGCTTCTCCGCAGCAAATGATGTGTTGCTCGCTCGGCTTCTCCGCAGCAACTGATGTGTTGCTCGCCCAGCCGCTCCGCAGCAACTGATGTTGTTCGCCCGACAGCTCAACAGCTAGTGACGAGCCGTCGACCAAAACTCGCCTTTTATACACCGGTCTGACTAGTTGTTTGGTGGGGAAAATGGGGAGACGAAAACATGCGTAACAGTGGGGTAGTGGAAAAAGTTAGTTTGTTCGTTTAGTAAATCAGGGTTATTCTTGTTTTTTAGTATTTCTAATTGTGTGTGTAGAACACACGGATGCCTCGTTCAGAGGCGAAACACGTGTCGATAAGTTTTCTTGCTTGTTATTTAAGATTGCTTTGCTTGTATTGCTTGCTTGTTGCATGTTTTTATGCGGGCGGGCGGGCGGTGCACGAGTCTGCATTTTGAATAGCACGACAAGAATTGTTTAGCGGAATATTGCAAATTATATTCATATATCCTTTACTTATATTTGTTGATATTTTTATGTGAGGGCGCCATTATATCTTACACGGCCAGGGAAGATACACATTATATTTACATCAAGCTTTTGTTTTTACTTCACTTTTGAGTTAGTTTTGGCCTTGTTTGAGCTCGTTTTGCACACTTGGTGTAATGTAATGACATAATGATGTGATGATATCAGGAGACGAAGACAGTACCAGATCTAATCGATTGGCAATATCAGGCAGTCGTGGTTGCCGTGGTTGGAAGTGAATACTTCCTACATGTTGACAATGTTTAAAATATGTCAAAGAAATGGTTTGTTATCAAAACTTAAAAACAAGCATTTATTTTTGTTATCCGGTAAGTAGTACTTGAAAGGAGAAAATAATCTAATGCTAGAAATACTAGAACCAGTCAACGCTTGCAACATTGGATTTAAATGGACAGGTATCTTTAAATAGCACGTCATGTTATAATTTTGAGCAGGATTGGTCACTACAATAATAGTCAACGCTCGCAACATACACCGGATATGTCGTCGGCTGATCGTGGTAGAATTGAGCTTATCATAAAGCTCCGCTTCGCTCGGCTCCCCAAATTTATGATCACAAGCAACCTAACTTTTTTACTTTTACTTTACGATCTGCCCAATTCTACGATCTGCCGACGACAGATATAAATGGACAGGTATCTTTAAATGAAACCTCATGTAATAATCATGAGCAGATCACTATGATAATTGTCAACGCTCGCAATATACACCGGATATGTCGTCAGCTGATCGTGGTAGAATAGAGCTTATCATGAAGCTCCGCTTCGCTCGGCTCCCCAAATTTATGATCACAAGCAACCTAACTTTTTCACTTTTACTTTACGATCTGCCCAATTCTACGATCTGCCGACGACAGATATAAATGGACAGGTATCTTTAAATGAAACCTCATGTAATAATCATGAGCAGATCACTATGATAATTGTCAACGCTCGCAACATACACCGGATATGTCGTCAGCTGATCGTGGTAGAATAGAGCTTATCATGAAGCTCCGCTTCGCTCGGCTCCCCAAATTTATGATCACAAGCAACCTAACTTTTTCACTTTTACTTTACGATCTGCCCAATTCTACGATCTGCCGACGACAGATATAAATGGACAGGTATCTTTAAATGAAACCTCATGTAATAATCATGAGCAGATCACTATGATAATTGTCAACGCTCGCAACATATATCGGATATAAATGGCCAGGTATCTTTAAATGAAACCTCATGTAATAATTTTTAGCAGAATTGGTCAATATACTAATTGTCAACGCTCGCAACATATATCGGATATAAATGGTCAGGTACCTTTAAATGAAACCTCATATAGTAATTTTGAGCAGGACTGGTCACTATAACAACAGTCAAGGCTCGCAACATCCGACCGGGTATAAATGGCCAGGTATCTGTAAATGAAACCTCATATAGTAATTTTGAGCAGGACTGGTCACTATAACAACAGTCAACGCTCGCAACATCCGACCGGGTATAAATGGCCAGGTATCTGTAAATGAAACCTCATATAGTAATTTTGAGCAGGACTCCTACTACGAGTATAACAGTAATCAACTCTCGCGACATATACCGGATATAAATGGAAATGTATCTTTAAATGAAACCTCATATACTGAACAAATTTCCCAACAAAACATCTAATAATATAATATTTTCACGTTTACTTACTAAATCAAAAATCTGCTATAATTTTGGAAGGGCAAATGGGCAGGGTAGTTTTTAGGGTTTCTTACCCAAAGGGTAACCAATGGGACTCTATTTTAAGGCTCCGCTGTCCGTCTGTCTGTCTGTCTGTCCGTCTGTCACCAGGCTGTATCTCATGAACCGTGATAGTTAGACAGTTGAAATTTTCATCGATGATGTATTTCTGTTGCCGCTATACTAACAAATACTAAAACCGGCCAAGTGCGAGTCGGACCTGCGCACTCTTATGCAACAGACATGATAGTTTTTGCCGTTTTTATAGATAATGGTACGGAACCCTTCGTGAGCGAGTCCGACTCGCACTTGGCCGGTTTTATTTCTTTTGCGCGATTCTGTTTCTATGTAAAACTTCTCAGTAAAGTATGTGGTTTCATTTACAGATAGCACTCTACATACACCGGTACATATAGAGCAGGAGGATAAAGAGATAATATATTAACTTCGTTTTGTTTTTAATATTGTTTAACTCAACTTTTGGCCTGATTATCCGACTTTCTCTAGTCCTCTACCTTCTATCTCTTTACTAAAACACTATTGTATAGTATAACTATAATGATGATCGAAAAAAAAAGACATGATCTTGCTAAGTTTCTTGCCCTTCTTCTTAGCAAGACCAATCGAATGGGCGGAGTTAGGCAGGTAACGTATTAGTATTCAGTGTATGGGTAGCTATTATTATTATCATATCGTATATTAATAATTGTATACATTAAATATCCCTTTATTTTAGTTCATGTACGTGTATTTACTTATTAAATATAAGCAAACCCAACATCTATTTTAATAATATTGTATTTCCTCTTTTTTTATTCCATCCATCCATCCATAAGCCTGTTTCGTCCACTGCTGGACATAGGCCTTTCCAGGATTTCGCCACTCTTGGCGGTCCTCCTGGAAGAAATGCCCATACTCACACACGCTGGGCAGGCGGGTTGGTGAGCGCGGTGCCGAAACCCTTGCACCAGTGACGCCGCTGCCCGTCACCAGTCTAATTTATATAAGGCCCGGCAATTAGGGATGGATATACCGCCATCCATCGGTCCCAGGCAATGGTGGGCCGCCTGGTTTTTTTTGCCTGAGAGCTGTCCTCTTACTCTCCCCCGAATAACTTCGGGAGGGTTTCCGAGTAAGATGGTGGTACCTCCACTGGTGGTTTTTTTATTATTATTACATAATAAATCCTAACGTACGATAAGTGTATTTATGTACCTATATTGCAGAAATAAAGTATTCCTTTCATTTAATTTCTTTGTTTACTAAAAAATACCTGTGGCTGCGTTTGGCACCCATTCCTAAAATGGCAACTCAAAAGTAGCAACTTAAAAACAAACCTCCCATTTCAATAATATCCGAAGAAAACTGATTTGAAGTTTTCTTTATAATTGTACGTTTTTCAGAACTGCAATAATCATTTACAAGTAAATTTTACTCCGCAAGTAATTTTTGTAAACTTTAGAAAAGATGGTATGGATTGTTATAGATTATACTCGTTTTAACAGTATCGCTCCTGTAGGTGCTTGTGGTGTTTTCAAAGGCTCCCATTATCTACAGGAATATATATAAAAAATTGATTAAATAATTATGTTAGGTATACAAATCCTTGATTTCTGAATAATTTTAAACAAACAGCCCTACATAATAGATACGTAAATTAAATCATGCGTGTTTCTCAGAGGGGTAGGCAGAGACTGCAGATTTCCATCTGCCACGATCCTGACACACCTCTTTTGCTTCTTCTACATCCATGAATCTAGTCATACAAGCTTTCCTATTCCGGGTACTTTTTACTTTGCCCTTCTTCACCATGCCGCCTATTTGATCGGCTTTACCTTTTACCTTTCACTTGCACACCATAAATATCTTTCGTTACTCTACTTTTATTCATCTTTGTGTATATGTCTTAACTAAATAATTTTAAATTTATCAAATATTTCATAAGTTGTGTGCATTCGTGGTATAAACTAGAAGTACTAGGTCTCAGGATATTGTCTAACAGTGATGCTTCTACATAAATTAGTATTGTATTTATTTCAACAGATACGAGATAATAAACTTACTTTCACAACACACTCATTTTTGTGTGCATTCGTGTAATAAACTAGAAGTGCTGGGTCTAAGGATATTGTCTAACAGAGATGCTTCTACATAAATTAGTATTGTATTTATTTCAACAGATACGAGATAATAAACTTACGTTCACAATACACTCATTTTTGTGTGCATTCGTGTAATAAACTAGAAGTGCTGGGTCTAAGGATATTGTCTAACAGTGATGCTTCTACGTAAATTAGTATTGTATTTATTTCAACAGATACGAGATAATCAACTTACGTTCACAATACACTCTTTTTTGTGTGCATTCGTGTGATAAACTAGAAGTGCTGGGTCTAAGGGTATTGTCTAACAGTGATGCTTCTACATAAATTAGTATTGTATTTATTTCAACAGATACGAGATAATAAACTTACGTTCACAATACACTCATTTTTGTGTGCATTCGTGTAATAAACTAGAAGTGCTGGGTCTAAGGATATTGTCTAACAGTGATGCTTCTACATAAATTAGTATTGTATTTATTTCAACAGATACGAGATAATAAACTTACGTTCACAATACACTCTTTTTTGTGTGCATTCGTGTAATAAACTAGAAGTGCTGGGTCTAAGGATATTGTCTAACAGTGATGCTTCTTTCTACATAAATTAGTATTGTATTTATTTCAACAGATACGAGATAATAAACTTACGTTCACAATACACTCTTTTTTGTTTGCATTCGTGTAACAAACTAAAAGTGCTGGGTCTAAAGATATTGTCTAGCAGTGATGCCTCTACATACATAGGTAACACTAAAAGTTTCCGGAACTGACCACTTACATAAACAATATTTAAAAATTTATTGCAACATTTGAAAATAGAACTCTTTGGCTGTAGAATGCAGTTTGTTTCATCTGACTGTCTTTTGTTTTTACCTTGTGGCGCCATTTAAAAAATTGTGTGTCTGCATCAACATGGATTTAACTCGGGAAAATTTTCGTAGTATGATTTTCTACGATTTTAAGTGTAATTTGACAGCTCAACAGAGCATCGCTCGGCTTGAAACAGCTTTTGACAATGAAGCACCATGCAAGACGACTGTTTATAGCTGGTTTGCAGAATTCAAGCGTGGTCGTATCAATCTCAGTGACGAATCTCGCGATGGTCGGCCGTCCACCGCTGTGACCAACAAAAACATCGATGCTGTGCGCCGTATGATTGAAACAGACAGGCATGTGACCTACCATGAAATTCGCGCATCCTTAGAAATAGGCATGAGTCAAATACAATCAATCCTACACAAACATTTGGGTGTGAGAAAGCTGTGCTCGCGGTGGATCCCACACAACTTGACCGAGGCTCAAAAAACGGACCGCGTCACTTGGTGCAGTGCCATGCTTACCAGATTCAACGAAGGTGCGTCAAATTTGGTGTGGGACATAGTAACAGGTGACGAAACATGGATTTATTGCTACGATCCCAAAACAAAGCAGCAATCGAGCGTATGGGTCTTTCAAGATGAGCCGAAACCAACCAAAGTGGCGCGCGTGATAAGTGCATCTAAGCGGATGATTGCTTCTTTTTTCAATAAAACTGGACACGTGGCTACTGTTGCTTTAGAGAATCGTCGTACCGTAAATAGTGACTGGTACACGACCATTTGTTTGCCGGAAGTTATTGACGAACTCCGTAAAAATAACCGTAAACGCCGTATTATCCTGCACCACGACAATGCTAGTTCTCACACGGCCAGACAGACAAACGACTTTTTGAAGACGAAAAATGTAGAACTCATGAGTCATCCTGCATACAGTCCCGACCTGGCACCTTGTGACTTTTTTCTGTTCCCAAAAATTAAGAACCAATAACGCGGTCAACGATTTTCATCACCAGAAGAGGCTGTCGAGGAGTATGAAAAACACGTTTCAGAGGTCACCACAGGGGAGTGGCACAAAAGTTTTCAAAACTGGTTTGATCGAATGAAAAAGTGCATAGACGCCAAGGGAGATTATTTTGAAAAACAATATATTAATTTTGTACCTTTAATAGTATTTTTTCATATTCATTCCGGAAACTTATAGTGCGTCCCACGTACAAGTAAAATTTTACGAGTTACATATCCTAAGAGCGCTGACGTGACAAGGGTCTTTGTGACACCAGTCACGACTGTAATAACACAAGTGCTCGTAAAATGTTGTAAAGAAATATTTCATGCGTAAATGTATATCTCTTAGTTTCAAGTGAGTTTTAAAGTGTTTAACAATTATACCGGGTGTGAATAAAATATATGAAAATTATTTATTCTAAGTTGATTTTTAGGGTTCCGTACCCGAAGGGTGCTAAGCGGGACCCTATTACTACGCCTTCGCTGTACGTCTGTCTGTCCGTCTGTCACGTGATAACCCTCTCATACAAGAAACTTCGAAAAATATTTTTTTTAACGTAATTGGTTTTGGCTCTTACTTAAAATGTATTAAATACAAGTTTTAAATTTCGTCAAATTGTAGAACATACACTAAAGTAAAACAAAAAATTATAATACATAATTTGGCCAAGTGAGAATTGGAGTGTGCCAAACGGGACAACGGCCTCCGCTGTCTGTCTGTCTGTCTAAGACTGACTGTCTGTCTAACTCGAGAACCATTCACCGGATTTGGATGCGAGTTTTTCTATAATATTATCACCGTAGTGACCCTGATCAACACATAAACTATAAGGGGTGTTCATAAAATAACGCCCAAGCTGAAAACGGGGCAGAGATTAAATATACGTGGGTGGAGCCGCGGGCAAAGGCTAGTATTTAATAAAATTATACGTATAAGAAGAAAATTATGTGAAATATATTTCGGGCCATATCCTTGGTCCGGCATCGGAGACGGTGAAGTATAAAAAATTTAAATATAAGGTGACTTTTATTTATGCAGCCAAACTCATAGTGGAGGCTTGGTAAGTGATCAGTAACACGGATTGATAACACTTTTTGCTAATTTCGCAAAATAAAATCTTGACGTCCCATAGTAATTGACTCGGGGCTGGGCTTGTAAGGAACACGAAAAGAATAATTTACGAATATCACAAAAAGTGTTATCGAACCTTGTTACTGAGCACTTACTGAGTCTCCAGTAAGATTTTGCTGCATAAGTAAAAGTCACCTTATATACTTACCTAACTCTAACCTATTTATGCATAAAAAAGTATTTGTAGGTGCTATCAACAACTTCATGGTTTGGGGGTAGCTCACAAACTCACAAGTTACGAATGGAGTCGGTTGTCAGATACAGCCCGGAATTCACGAATTCGTTTTGCCCGATCTTTACTTTGTAACTAGTTACTTGAAGACTCAAATTGGGGTTTGGAATCCCCTTTTGTTTAATGTGATCAATATAACCGTTTTTGTCAATATAATCACTCACTGTGTTTACCTACAGCTCGCCTGAAAGTTTAGAGGGTACCTAGGTAACTTAGGTGGTACCTAGGTAACCTACTTTAGGTCTCAGTTCTAGCTCCGTAATATATAAATACTATAAAAGACAAAGACGTCGCTGAATAATATTTATTTACTTTAAAAATAATTTCTGTAACAAATATTTGAAGAATAAACAATCTGACAGTTTATCTGATGATTGATAAACTGAGATCAAATGTGATAAATCAAACAAAACAAAAGTCACATTGATATTGTATTTTAGTATTTTATCTCATTATAGTCTGGGCGGTCACTGCAAGCAACCCTACCTCACAATATAATTAAACTCATCAACTTTGCAGGGACGGCTGACCTTTAGTAGCTTCAAAAACTCCTGATCTGCAGCTTGGCACGTTTTTCATCATAAACATTCTTACCTTATTTCATACTAAATGAATGGAATTTTATTTTCAGGTTGACCCCGTAGAGACTTTAAGTTTTTAATTTCACTACAATACAATACAATACAATTATATATTTATAAATTAAAATTTACAAGTCATAAAAATACAATATTAAAATAATACCTTGGGTAGGTATATTATTATAGTCCATAAAATTCAAATTCAAGTTCAAGTTAATAATGTCATTAAAATATACTCATATCTACATTAAATAGATTTAAGAGTCGAAATAATAATTTCAATTATTAACAATGTTAATTTTCATATTACATATGAACAATATTCGTTCATAAGACTTAACTATTGTTATCTAGATGGGTCAGCGCAACACTTGCAAAAAACTCGTCAGTTGTGTAACAAGCCATACCGACCAACAAGGTCTTCAACTTCCGTATAAATACAGATTCACTTGGAGCAGTTTGAATATGAGCTGAAAGGGCGTTATACACCTTCGGCACCAGTACACTGAGAGACTTGTTAGACTTGGTGAGTCTCCTCGCGGGGAAATATAGCTGGTGGCGCCGTCTAGTGTTCATATTGAGTACATCGCCATTAGTACAATACTGCTGTATGTTTCGTCTTACATATTTCGCAATTTCCAGTATCCACTACACAATCTGTTCATTATTTTTTTCGTTATAAGGATCGAATTTTTACTGATAAGTAAGGAACCTAAGGTCAACTGCGGTCAAGGTTTCAGGACTCAGAAAACGCAAAATAAAATTCCCATACATTAAATATTAAATAAAGTTAGAAAGTTAACTATGCAAAACAAACCAAGATGCGTCGCGGCCGAACAAGCGTTTTTGGAAAAAGCAAAAAGTCAGAGATACAGCCGTAAATTATCCAAGAATTATTATAATAATACTCGTATGTCAGTGATGGCAACGTATTCGCTTATCCGATCACTTTACTTTTTTTTCATGACTCATGCTCTGAAAGTAAGCCATATATAACACGAAATGCGGGAGGTAAATTTGATTTACCGACCTAGGGAGGTAAGTAAATTTGAAAATCAAACGAGTGTCCCTTACAGTCACTAACTATGTAGTAAATCATTCGTCTCGCTAAATGATAATGGAAAATATCTTTTCTGCCTATTTCCTTTTTATTTTGTTATTGTGTATTTTATTTATATATTATTATGGAAAAATGTGACTTGCGTATATAGGTAAATATGTTGAATAAAATGTTCAAAAGACGTTTAAGAGTTAACACAGCAACTAAATTAGTTTTCTTTTTAAAACAATCACACTGGCCAGTGAAACGCAAAAAAAGTCACATGTAAACAAAATGGCGGCAGTAAAATTATCTAGTTGAAAACGTTGTTGCAAACATAATTTCATAATTGTTTAACGACATATTTCAATGATTGCACGTCGAATTATTTTTATATCCTGCAAAATGTGTTATTAGTTATTTGATTGTAGATAGATAATGGTGTAAAACCGAAATCGGTTGGGATAAATATAATTACTGTGAAACAAGTACAGGTGCAGTTAATCATGTTATAATTTTGTAAGTTTTTTTTATTTCCTCGCATTAGTGATGGAAAGTAGAGTGTTACACACAGGTGTGAGTGATAACATGCCTCCCTTGTATAACAATCTACTATTGCTGTACCGATTAATTAGGCATTAAGTTATTATGAATATATACCAAATAAAAAAGAATTAAAGATTAAAACGTAATAATCATAATAATCATAATAAACTTCGTTAAAAAAATAAGCGTACAAGTTCTGAACATACCCCTTTATACGAGATGTGAACAAAGAGACTTCAAAAGTTTATGGGTTCAATCAATATAATATTAATTGAAATAATTGAATTAATATAATATTAATCTTATGAGGTAGGGTTGCTTGCAGTGGCCACCCGGACTATTACTGAGCATGAGACCTGTCAGTTTGTGTGTGAAGTGTACATAGTACACTGTACTATTGTGACGTACATAATTTGACAGGCAAATATTACGGGTACCCAGTATGTGGTATTTTATTTGTATGGGGTTAAACTATGTAAGTAAATGTAAACCCTAACCAAATAAATAATAACTTTGGGTGTGGCCGATTGAATGATAGCAGACGTTCTAAAAATAAATACTTCGACATGTACTTACCAATCCTCCACTGTTCAAAAACATTGCTTAGTACCTATGTATAAAGGGTGACTATAATTTATGCAGCCAAACTCATACTGGAGGCTTGGTAGGTGAACAGTAGCACGGATTGATAACACTTTTTGCTGATTTCGTAAAATAAAATCTTGACGTCCCATAGTAATTGACTCGGGGCTGGGCTTGCATTTGTAAGGAACACGAAAAGACTAAATTGCAAATTTCACAAAAATGGTCATCGAACCTTGTTTCTGAGCACTGACTGAGTCTTCAGTAAGAATTTGGCTGCATAAATGAAAGTCACCTTATATAGTTTGTATTTTTTTTATCAGCTTCTTTCTCCCTAAGGTTGTCTGAAAGAAATCGCTATAAGCGATAAAGCTGCCTGATTGTACCTATGTAATTTGCATATTGTTATTTTTGTTTTCTTTTCTGTGGTGTGCAAATAATGTTGATTATTTGTACGCACCTGTTTTATGAGTAAATACTGATGTAATTATCATCTAACATTTAGTTACTTTGTTACAGTAAAACCAAACAACGGATATATTTCATTTTGGAGAATAATGATTTTTTCTTCCGACTTTGCTATAATTTGGGCATTACTAGCCTAAATAGTGTGCACAAAGCGGCACTTTTCTGCTCCAGAGCAATGTAAAGCAGAAAAGTAACTAAATACTGATGTAATTATCATCTAACATTTAGTTACTTTGTTACAGTAAAACCAAACAACGGATATATTTCATTTTGGAGAATAATGATTTTTTCTTCCGACTTTGCTATAATTTGGGCATTACTAGCCTAAATAGTGTGCACAAAGCGGCACTTTTCTGCTCCAGAGCAATGTAAAGCAGAAAAGTAACTAAATACTGATGTAATTATCATCTAACATTTAGTTACTTTGTTACAGTAAAACCAAACAACGGATATATTTCATTTTGGAGAATAATGATTTTTTCTTCCGACTTTGCTATAATTTGGGCATTACTAGCCTAAATAGTGTGCACAAAGCGGCACTTTTCTGCTCCAGAGCAATGTAAAGCAGAAAAGTATGTATGAAAATCCATTATTGCCCTGAAAACAATGCAATAATGGATTTACATACATACTTTACTGCCGCGCCACCACTGAAATCCCGCGTCAGTATTTATTGTCTGTGGAATATGAGCCAAAATGCCTTAATCCAGAGGACTTCAGTGCTGCTGCTGACTCTAAAGCCGCAAATCCCAAATGACCCGTACATAGAAAACTAGTTTTAAATTACCCTATCAGCTCGCAGATGACAAGCCATTGGCCAATCAGTGCTATTTTTATTTTCGCCAACAATTTAAAATAAAGAAAACTGGCTGAATGAAAACGTAAACCATAAACACAAAAACAAAAAAAACTTGAGCTAGCGTGCCAGTATTTTTCATAATCGAGTACTTACTTCTCGAGTGGTTTTATAAGCAAACGATTTGGTTGATATGTATAGAAAACTAGTTTTGAAGTACCCAATTAGCGCGCCGATAATAAGTCATAGGCCAATCAGCACTATTCTATCTACTTCGTGGTTCGTGGTTTTGCCTACCACAGTTTCAAAACTTTTAAAACTTTACTCTTCTTAGGTGACTTCAGTCTCAAACCCGGGTAATTAGCCATGCATGTTTCTGATATATATTTTTTTAATAATTTAGTTTGAAAATGTAGACTATTTTATGAAACTAATTTCATTATTTTTGGGTTTTATTCATTGCATCTATTTAAAAACAAAAACTTAAATTTTACCCGCCAAAAGTGAACGTGACGTCACTAGAGTCGTTCCGCATGGCGGTAATAGTGCTAACACTACCATCAAACTTCTCACGCCCATCAAGTCGTTCCGAATGAAAAATGGCGTCCATCACTGTTTATACTTATAATCCATTTAGGGTTCTTTTGAACGCAACATGAATGATGACAGAATTTGTAGAAATTCATTTAAGTTACGTGAATACAAAGGATATACTACTTTACTAGGTCCAAGAAGTAATTTCAAATCAATAATCATGATTTAACTAATGCTCTTATTCTTCGAAAAACCTATTTTTGAAATTGCCACCGGCCAGCTAGCACTTTTCATAGATCGCTCATAGTGCAAACGCTCTGAAGCATAGGCATATCACAACATGGCGTCGTTAAGGATTTCGTCTATGATAAACAAGGTGAAATTTAATCAATCACCCTTATTCATACTGGAGACTCGGTTAGTGATCAGGAACAAAATTCAATGATCGTTATTTTCGAAATCATAAAAAAAATTGTTTCCATACTGATCGTGACTGTTCCATAATTTTTTGATTTCAGTTTTACCTTGAGGTTCATTAAACATTGTTCCTGATCACTAACCGAGTCTCCAATATGAATTCTGGCGGTTGATTAATTATCGGGCTCACAGTGACTCGGAATGATGATAGACGCGATATAATCGATTATGTCGCGACACGGAATGCACTGCATGTCAAATGTCATGTCATGACGTCATAGATAAGTCAAATGAAGTTCATTGTGTTTTGTTAAAATATCTTTAAAAATATAGATTTATTTATTAATCATAGAAAACATATTTCTCGAAATGGTTTTAAGATTTCCGTTCTTGTCCAGAAAGTTAGCACCCCCAATTGCCTCTTTTGACAAAATCCTGGTCATTTTTTCCTTGAGTTTCTTGCAGTAAAAGGATATTCATTTGCATTTGATGATGAGTTTAAATTTCGATGTCACATTTGGCTGGTCATATGCTTTCTATAAAGTTTATACAACTATCTATACATTGGGTCTAACCCATGTGAGATCATATCAGATTTTATTGACATCCACTTATTAATAATACGCCTTATTGTCAAATTTCATACGGCCAGAAAATTTCAAATGTTTAGATTGAACATTAACAAGAAAAGCTAAAAAAGTATTTTGATTACAACATTCAACGATGTTCATCGTTGACAATATTTCATCACATAACTACCTATAAAATGGAGTATTTATAATCAGATAAGGGTTACTAAAAATATCTTCATATTATTATAAAAGCTTTAACATATATAACGAGTGTCAATAGACATGGAACAATGAACGAAAAAAAATATGTAACTTATTGTGGGCGCCCTCCCATTTAGCAGCGATTTGGAAAAAGTATTTTGCTTAATTAAATTTTTCTGTTTTAGGTACGTATGTTTAGTTTGTAGATATTTTAGATATATTCAGTTTAAATTTATATTAATATCGTTATCTAAGATTTTTTTTGTATACTAAAATAACGCTCTATTGTACTGTACAATTTTCCCCTTTTACCAATCCGCGGAGGAGTCCGACTGAAAAGAGAGAGAGAGACAGAGTAAAGTTTGTGTCATCATTTTGGGAAAAGCTTTCCAAGTATAATCAGTAGCATATGTACATGTACGAGTAGTTTTAGGTACTGTTGGCTTAGCATGATATTTACAACATGCAAAATTAAATAAACTAAAGGAACACGACACACCGTTATGTTTACCAAACGGAGACATAAAATAGAATGTTGCTAAGAAATAGGCGTCAGAAAAAATCGCAAGCGAAAGTCGGCGGTAGGAGATCTATTTGATAGCCTAACTTTAGTTTTTAGTACTGATTTAAGTTAAGTTTGTGATGTTAAAATGATGCTTGTGAAGGATCCGGTGAAATTGGAAAGTACGGTAAATGGACGAACTTATCCGCAGTGGACAGTGGCGATAATAGGTAAAATTCACTTAGAAACGGCTTAGCTTCGACTTACCCACTGAATAAAGTAATTATAGTGACTAAAATAAACATATTTCAGATCAAAAAAATTAAATGATGTGTAAAAATCATGTCAAATTTAAATAAAAAGTAAAAAAAAATTAAACAGATAATCAAAATATAATGCATGTTTTGGGTGCCTTTACAATTTTTCTTGAATCAAATACCTAGTAGTTGAAAATTATAATGTTTTCTTTCGTAAATACTGTGAGAATTCTATGATAGCGTTTTACTTATTTATTTCAAAAGATTATAGAGTATATTTCTAATATTATAAAAAGGTGCGTTTTGTGATATTCCTTAGTTTTTCTTAAATTCTAAACCACTTACGATACCTACAGGGTTTTTCTCGATGACCTGGATCTTGTTATCGTATTTGTTTTGATTTAAAGTTTTTTTTGGTAATGAACTGTTTGTCTCTAGTTTGACTAAACATAAAACAATACAATAAAATTAAAGACAAAAAGTAATAAATAGATACAAAGGTACATTTAGACTACAATATAGGAGCTAATGAAATAGAAAAATAAAATAGTGATAAAAATCCTACATACGAGGGGTGGCTGAAAAGTAATCTACCTGACTATGAAAGAAAATACATGGATTAATAATTTATTTTTTATTTTTCAATATAGTCCCCTGCAACTGAAATGCACTTACGACATTTGTCAATAAGTGACAGCATACCATTAAAATAATAATTATTATTTTGTTCGTCAAAATAGTCATTCACAGCGTCCTTCATCTCTTCGTCTGTTGAAAATCTGCGCCCTCTCAAATTTTTCTTTAAATTTTTAAATAAGAAGTAGTCAGAGGGAGCCAGGTCTGGACTATAGGGTGGGTGGTTGATCTCTGTAAAGCCGTTTTTTGTCAGAGATGACCGCGCCTTAAAGGCCGTGTGCGCGGGTGCATTATCATGCAAAATCAAAACGCCTTTGCTAAGTTTGCCCCTCCTGTCTTCTTTTATTTTTTTGCGTAGCTGGTCAAGTAAGTTCGCATAGTATTCAGCATTCATCGTGGTGTTTTTTGGCAGGTAATCTATCATAAGAATCCCCTCAACATCCCAAAAAATGGTTGCCATTAGTTTGCCCGCTGACAGCCGGACCTTAAACTTCCTTGGTGGTTTTTCCCCTTTAAATTTCCATTGCATCGATTCTTGTTTGCTTTCGGGATCCCACTGACGAATCCAAGTTTCATCACAGGTCACTATTCGCAAGATAGTTTCTTCCTCTTTATCCTTTACCAAGTCTAAAAATGACTTACAACATTCCACACGCCTTTGCTTATCAAACGGGGTCAACATTTTAGGCACCCAACGTGCGCTCACCTTGGACATTCCCAAATGTTCATGAATTATTTCATGAACTCGTTCCTTGCTAATGCCAACATCTCTAGCTATTTCCCACTGCTTAATTCGCCGATCGGCAAGGATCAGTTTCTTCACTTTTTCCACATTATCTGCGGTAACTGCAGAAATGGGCCTTCCACTACGGGGATCGTCTTCTAAGCTCACACGGCCTTGCTTAAACTGCTTTGACCAAAACTTTATTACAAATTCGGAAGGACATGAATCTCCGAACACCTTAAACATGCGCTCTCGGATCTGCGTCGGCGTATTCCCTTCTTTACCGAGGAATTTAATCACAGCGCGATACTCAATTTTATCCATTTTTAATTTTATTGCAACTTGATAAAAACGAAGACGCGCCAAAAAAAAATTGAACTCGTAGAAACAAATAAGTGTCATAATTTTTAAAAAAGGAATAAACAAAGAATACGAGAATATAGTGGCCAGTAACATTTTTTAAACTTTCTTTAACAAAGGAGATTTTATATCAGCCACCCCTCGTAGATATAGCGACACATTAAAAGCTAAATTAAACATGGATATAATACAAAATAATTAGTAATGTGTTAATAAGTAAGTAAAAAATAAGTAATAATGATATCATCGTTTTTAAGCCAACATTATAATGTTTACCTATGGTCTTCACGCCGGATGGATATCACCTATGACAAAGATCCTGCAATCTGACAAGACGCCGACATCAGCTCCCTTGTCTGATGAGGAGATATCTTGGATTGCTAGCGCCCTGTGTATTAGCGCAATGATATCAGCACCTTTCTATTCTTATTTGGCCGATAGATATGGGAGGAAAGTGACTATGACGGTCATAGCCCTGTTGCAATTGGTTTGTATATTATTTGTATATAGAAGATTGTTTAAAGCTAGGTTATCTTTAAAAAATTTGTAATGCTTTATGATCGGTCGATTAGAATATAGCAATGCACTTTTTTGAAAATTCTACGAAAAATAAAAGAGATATTCCGCTGACTTGCCTGAGATAATCATAGAAATGTTAGTCAGAGAATTTATTATATGAATTAATAATGTTCTCATAATAATCCAACTTTAGAAACGACGCTTCCTTGATACAGATAAATAACCATTATATAGCTCAAGATAATGACAGTCCACAGGAAAAGTTGTTTGAGTAGTAACCAACCCCTCCGTAACAAGCCCTCCTATCAGAGGAACTAGAGAAAATAGTAATTTAGGTATTGGGACACTCTTGCCATCAAATTAATTAAAAAGTGTACGTTAGTTCCTAAGGATCATTACTTCACACGTGAAAACGTTGTCGAGATATAGTTATGAAAATTTTCTTACTTATAACCTTAAAGTATGTACATGATCTATATCTAAGACTTTGCAGGGACGACAGACAGACTCACGACGAATCTTCATTCGCGCTAAGACTTTCCGTATCTGGTGGAAACCCAGAAGGATATTATTTAAATGTTTTCACAAAGAGGTAATATTTTCAGATAAGCTGGGTGGCCAAATTACTCGCTACCAATGGCACACATCTGATTATTGCTAGGACCATAAGCGGTGTTGCTAGTGGAGGTTGTTTCAGCATAGTTCCAATGTACACCAAAGAAATAAGCCAAGACAATATCAGAGGCCTTCTTGGTAAGTAGTTCTTAACACAAGAACAAAGAGTTAATCTGGAATTTAATCTAACTATAGCAGTTACTTGTTACGTTAAAACTGAAGTATAAGCTACACGATGTCGGAGATCGACCGACGTAGCCTGCAGAATCAGTAAGTTGAAGTGGCAGTGGGCAGGCCATATTTGTCGCCGACATGATGGCCGTTGGGGCCGAAAGGCTTTAGAATGGAGACCACGTACAGCAAAGCGTAGTGTAGGTCGACCTCGTGCCCGCTGGACCGACGACCTGAAGGTCGTTGTGGGGGGCGGCTGGATGAGGAGGACAGAGGACCGACATAAGTGGCGAAATTTGGGAAAGACCTATGTCCAGCAGTGGATGAACACGGGCTGATGGACTGATGGATGTAACTAAATTGCACAAAAAAATTATTCATCCTCGTATGGACAAAAGTGTGAATACTTTACTATTTGACTGTGTGTACAATAACAAGTGACTTATGTCAACGTTTTTAATTATTTACAGGGTCCATACCAATGCTACAGATGAATATAGGCATACTGTTTATGTATGCAATTGGATCATACTTAGATTACTACACAGTGTTGTGGATTGTTATGCCGATACCTTTGCTGGTTATTGTGTACATGTACAAGGCCCCAGAATCACCAAGTTATCTTATAAATATTGGTAATGTTGAGGTAAATAGCGATACCAACGGTATTTAAATTAATTATCCTCAAAATACAGCGCCACCACCTTATCTGTTCAGGTGACGACGGGTCTAGTGTCGCGATTTGCTTGGATAAATATTTACAAAAGAGGAATTTAAAATGATGAGAGTTGAGGCGAAAACAGTATTCACACAGGCACATTTCTTGAATCCCGCAGTTTATATTTTTAATAACGAATTTAAAATATAAGAAGGCTCTTCTGACTTCTGTGCTAGGTTCGCCTCATCTAAAAATCAGTTGTGACTTATTAAGCTGTGATTTGAGCCTCAACTCTTGTTGAGCTTGAGCGAACTATAAGCCTATAACAGACATAATTAAGGTTTATTTTTACCATCACGTAAAATTTACTTTTATAAAGCGTATTTACGATTTCATTTGCTAGATAATACGCTTCATGAAACATTAAAAAGGAATTTCAAAATGCGGAGTTAAATATATATATATATAGTAAATGTGTTTTTATCAAAGGGTCTGTTAATGAATACATAATAACAAATTTTAGCTTAATCTGACAAATTCTGCATTTATGAAATAATAAATTGAAGTATTGATTTATGGACCGATAGCAGAGTTTGGCTACTAAAGTTTCTCTTATTTGACGGAATCATGAAAATAATAAAAAGTACTAATTATGACATTACGTCTTCGGAAATGATTAAAGACTCATATTTTCAGGAAGCCACATCGAAAATTGCATTTCTTAGAGGGTTAAGTGAAGACGATAAAATGGTCCAAAGTGAAATCAATAACCTTAAAAATGAGGACATTTATTTCAAGTCTTTACCTACTATAACTTTTTGTTATATTTGTAAGTACAACTACAAATTCTTATCAAATCTTGGAGTACAATAACAATTTTTTTTTCAGTCCCCGTCTTGTAGTGTTTAATTCTAGAACAAAATGCCAAGTGTGTATATATTTTAATGTAGATATAATATTGGTTAATTTTTATATATCATCTACCTGATTTAAGGGGTTTGAGGGGGTAAGGGGGTGGGGAGGGGAGAGGAGAGCCCCCCTGTGTCGCTTTTTCTTGCCGGAGACACGCGGTTTTTTTTTTGAACTTTGAAAATCGTTTAATCGGTGACTTGAGAATACAAATTTCAGGTACTGTTAAAACTAGGGGCGTCGTCGCCTCGCTCCGCTCCGCTTCGCTCGGCTCCTTATATTATCTTACATGTCAACCTAACACGCTCCTCCTCGCTTCGCTCGTTGTCGCACCTATTTTTTACTTTAGGTGAAAGTTTTTTTTTTTTACTTTTTACCCAAATTATAAAAAGAATTTTTGTTATTTTACCCAACAACGTCTAAATAACCCGTAACCGTAACCATAAATGACATACACGTAACGGAACGACATTCGAATCACTAAAAATGAATTTGTGATCGGTAAAACCATAGGGTAAAATAGATTTTCAGTGCGTCTTCTAAAAAGTCGAAAAAATTATAAAAGCGTTTTCGGCAAAAAAATATCACTATGAATCATAGTTTGGGCCCGTAAACCCAACTGCATTGTTATGTACTCCGAATTAAGGCGGATGGTATCTAAAGCCAACCCATAATATTTTCCGCAGATTTTGACCTTCGAATGGTTGGGACTTCTTACATCACCCACAAGATAAACATTATCTTGATAGTGCTTCTAGACAACATGATACATGCCAAGTTGACTTGTAATTTTCTAGCATTGCTAATTTTTGCAACATGTATACGTTTCTATGATTACAGTTAAAGACAAAGTGTACCGAAAGATATTTCTCCTCTGCATCACAATAATGACCTTCCAAGCGTTGAACGGCAACTTTGCCGTACTGACGTATGCGGCGAGTATCCTGAGCTCTTCCGGGGTCACCTTCAGCCCGGAGCTGCAAGCTTTGAGCTTCCCGGTCGTCATGATCGTCGGGTCTCTCGCCTCCATGACTTGCGTTGAGAAGTATGGACGGAAGGTAACTTACTTACTTCGAGCCGTTTCCCATGCTAGAATGCTTGTGAGCCCACATAGCGCGGTTCTGACTTACCTCAGTCCAGTTTCGTAACCTGTTAAGGTCATTGCGCTATTTTCGTTAAGGTTTGCTTCCATCTACGTTAAAAAAGCGCCAGTACTCTGTAAAAATGCGTATCCCGTACTTGTCACATATATTTAATGCTTTAGGCTGTATAACTCAAGTTTCGGGTTGCGAAAAGTTAACTTTTTGCAGCTTTGGATCCTCCGTTACAGTCAAAGGAACGGAAAGATCGTGACAGCTCATTTTGTATACGTTTACATGTATAGTGAAAGCTTTACCTATCATTTAAAATGTTTTTATTGCAGCAGTTAAACGGTTTTCAAGTTTTCTAAATGTTCATCTTCAAGTAACAAGTGCTTATACTTTACTTGTATTAATTAAGCGGAGTTAATGCTATACAATTCTGGGCCTGCCTAAGACCTAGTTACTCCAATATATTAACCTCAGGACTATTACGGAAAATGTCTGAATCGATAAAAAACCTATAATTAACCGTTATACCGTTAACTTTGTCCGTTCGGAAATAGCAAATGACTGGCTGGACTGATTAAGCTTTTGACAAATTATTATTTCTCGTAATCTAGCCAAATACATTAATAATAATAATAATTTATTTATTTAAAATGCATAACATTACAGTCTTAAAACTAATGAGTATTACACTTCCATATTATTAAATTAAATATACTAACAATAGCAATAATAAACACAATCAAATCAATTAAATAAAAACAAAGCAACACAAGAAATAAATAATTAATAATTTTAATTAACAGATAGGACAGTCTTGTCATACATCACGCTCGCATAACGCCAAGCATTCACCAATCACATTCATCAATCTGTCAGCAAATAAATCACAGTCTGGTGCTATCGCCAATAGAGCATTGAGTGAAGTTCGTGCACGCACAAGTGGAGACATGCTACGAGCAACAGTACGTGCCGCAGGTACTGACAACAGAACATGCGTACGAGCTCGGAAATATCTGTCGGGCACAAATAGTTGACAAATTTGACTGGTGAGCTGCGGACAGTCTGATTCACCGCGCAATATGCGACAGGCCGTGACTAACTGCTCACAGTCTCTTCGAACTTCTAATAAATAAAAAAGCGCTCCAAGAAGGTACTTTGTCGGGTACATAAAAGGATATTTCTTTTTGTACAGAAAACGGAGGAACGCTTTCTGCACTTTTTCGAGCAAAAGCATATATGTCGATTCATGAGGGCTCCAGACGACGGCTCCGGTTTCGATCTTGCTTCTGACAAGAGTTGTGTAGAGAAGTTCTATCGCCTTGAGATTTTTAAAATCTCTGGCGTTTCGCAAAACAAAACCTAGCCTTTTGGAGCAATCAGCGGCCAGGGTTTTCACGTGCTCGTGGAATGTAAGGCGTGTGTCAAAAGTGACACTAAGATCTTTGATATAGTTCACACGAGCAATTGTGTCAGGCCCTAACGTGTAAGTTGCTCCATAGGTCTGGGTCGCTCTCGTGAACGATACATAACAGCATTTGCTAGCGTTAAAGTGCAGTTTGTTCTGTACACTCCATAGATATACAGCATCGAGATCGTTCTGTAACAGGCCACAGTCAGCCATCTGATCTACGTTGACTATCAACTTGAGGTCATCAGCGTACAGAAGGCAGGAAGCGTGTTCAAGAATGGCCTCTATATCATTGATCATTATCACGAAAAGAAGGGGGCCGAGGATAGAACCCTGACTAACTCCTGATCGTGTGTGATAGGGTTTTGAGGTGTAACAGCCATACTTGACATACTGCTGACGGTCTCGGAGATAGTCGGCAAACAGGCTAAGTAATCTTGGTGCAAATCCAATGGCGCATAGCTTCCCAAGTAGGACGTCATTGTCAACCCGATCGAAAGCTTTTTTAAAGTCAAGGTATGCTACGTCCTTAACGTATTAAGGCTTGTGATTGTATACTCGTATTGAAGAGTTTGCTACGAAAGTGTTTAGCAAAGAAATTGAGAATCTCTCTGGGATGCGAATAAAAATGGTAGCATTGATATATTTTAAGAAAAGTGTGGTGTCAGAGAAGGCTATGTAGAATACATCCATATTGACGGTATCCAAGATCGTATCAGATTAAAATCTGTAGGAGTAGGCCCTCTATTAAAAAGCGGGTTCCGTACCATTATATATAAAAACGGCAAAAAATCATGTCTCTTGTATTGGAGTGCTTAGGTCCGATTCGCACTTGGCCGGTTTTAGTAATTGTTGTTATAGCGGCAACAGAAATACATCATCTGTGAAAAAATTTCAACTGTCTAACTATCACGGTTCATGAGATACAGCCTGGTGACAGACAGACGGACGGACGGACGGACGGACGGACAGCGGAGTCTTAGTAGTAGGGTCCCATTGGTTACTCTTTGGGTACGGAACCCTAAAAAGTAAGAAACATCTGCATGTATATCTATATAACTATGTATGTTCGCGTCTATATCTTGATATAGTTGAGTAAGACTAATAATTTTTGTGTTTCAGCCTCTCCTCATAATAATGTTCACAGTGGCATCCCTGTCATTTATTACTTTGGGCTCAACAATCCTGTATCAGCACCAGGGAGGAACAGCGCTAGGATGGTTGTCTATGCTCGCTATAATTTCTTCCATGTTTTCTAGCGCGTGCGGGGTATCCCCGATCCCGTACGTGATGATGACGGAAATTTTAAACTTTCAAGTAAGTATTTAGAAAATGTCATCAATACTGAAGTGCTTAAAGTCTAAAGTCTTCAATCTGTGCGTCCTTCCTGTGATGACATACGGCGCTGAGACGTAGACTCTCACAAAGGGCGTGAGAGATGTGAAGTGACCGTCACGTTATAAGCGTCTGAGCAATGTCCTCAACCACACTAGACATTTTCTCAATGTGACCAGACACATGTGATCTTTTATTGTCAGTAAAGTAACGTTACATTGATCTTATTTTACCAGTAAACAACACTTAATTTCTAATTTAAAACAATACACTCGATCTTTTGAATCAATAATAAAATAAAAAACAGACAGCAGAGCGCCATTTTGTGCCACGTGTGTCCACGGGGAGGATTCGGGATTAAAGGGGGTGTGCCACGGGAAATGCTACAGTTGTATGAAGTTGACTAGATGCAGTGAAATTATGGGCATTATGGGCTGCCAAAAAAATCAAAAAGTTTAGTCACATTTTTCGACTGCTTACAATTTTTTTGTATGGTCGGTCGAGCTTCTTTAGATGCATGTTCTGGATCCAAGTATGGGTATATGAACTGAATAATCTGTTGAATCTTGGTAAATCTTGTTGTTTTAATTTTCATTCTTTTTCAGATACGATCCCGAGTGCTAGGGGTGATTGTGATGTATGCCTGGTTCATCTCCTTCGTTCAGCTAGCAGTTTTTGCACCGATCTCCATGTACCTGGGAATGCATACCACATTTTATTGCTTTGCTGCCATCAACGCTCTGGCCGTCTTTGTGGCCCTGGTATTCATGCCGGAAACGAAAGGAAAGACTACGGATGAACTTGAAAATGAGTACAGATTAAATTAGCTTCTAAGAAAACAGGATAGGGATCAAGAAAATAATAGGAAAAATAATCCTATACAAGATGTGAACTTAAATATGAATACAGATTAACTGAGCTTGTGTAATCAAACAGGATATAGCACACGTTTAAGAAAAAATCTGAATTTACTTAAATAAGGTGAGTTTTGTTTATATGACCGAATTCATACTGGAGACTCGGTAAGTGGTCTGGAGCAAGGTTCAATGACCCTTTCTGTGAATATACGAAAAATCTTTGTTTGTGCTTCTAGACTTGTTCAAGAATAACCTCTACTCCATTAGTATGGGCAGTCTATTTATTATTTCTATTTTCTTTTCCGTATTTCACAGAAAGGGCCATTGAATCTTGGTCCTGACCACTCACCGAGTCTCCAGTACGAATTTGGTCATATAAACAAAATTAACTTTTAATTTTTTTTCACTACATTATGTGAGCAAATTAATGTTATTTTGTGGTAAATTTAAAGTCTTTATCGTTAAAGGTTGAACAGTTTAGAGGCTGTGACAATATGGACTCACAATAATAGTTTATTTTTGCCCTCTAAGTACTGAACCCTGATAACGTACAAGAAGAATGTGTTTGCTCTTGTTGCCAGCGCCCACGATCATTAAACTTTTATTTCTAAGTTAATACCTACCTACTGTGATAAATAAAATATTAATAATGGTAACTTGAACCTTACTAGGGACAGATTTTGAAGCCTGAAATCCAACAGTCAATAACAGTTAGCTTATTTTTTGTAACAAAAGTAAACCCAAAATTTCCTTTTATTTGTTGATAAATAAATATTTGTCTTTTACCTGTAGTTCTAGAGTATTATAGTTACATACTTACCGTCGGCGACGAGTTAAAACCTCGTAAGTCTCTAAAACAAAATTTTACAGGAGGAAAAAAACGTCTCCTGAATTTTTGTATGAGACGTGTCTTTGATTTTTCTTGTTTTATCAATCATAGATGGTGTTCTATTAAACATGTTCAAGATATATTCTGTTCTTAGTGGGGCCTGGCATCAGTTGTGATAATACTAATGACATAAGAGTACACGTAATAATATTAATATATAATATTAATAATAATAATATTATTTATTTAGAAAAAATATGTTTATGCACAGGTTTTTTGTATAGGTTCCATAGCTTGACTATCTATTTATTTCAAAGTCATTATTTGTTGTTTTTTCACGTTATATATGTATTTGTTGTTATATTAAAATTGACGTATGACAATGATGTATTGAAATTATTCATTCTCATTCTCATTTTGTATGTGATAAGAACGTTAGATTAGAGCCCAGAGAAAAATATGGAAAATTATGACTTATAGAAAAATAAAAACCGGCCAAGTGCGAGTCGGACTCGCGCACGAAGGGTTCTGTACCATTATCTATAAAAACGGCAAGAAAATGTTGTATGGGAGCCCCCATTAATATTTATTTTATTCTGTTTTTTAGTATTTGTTGTTATAGCGGCAACAGAAATAGATCATCTGGGAAAATTGCAACTGTCTAACTATCGCGGTTCATGAGATACAGCCTGGTGACAGACAGACGGACGGACAGCGGAGTCTTAGTAATTGAGTCCCGTTGGGTACGGAACCCTAAAAATAAAAATAAAGCCCTAATTACATTCTAAAACAACAACGCAAACGCATTAAAATTAATCTTGGTAAAACGTCTTAAAAACGGAGCCCTATTAATGTCACTCTGCTGTCTGTCCGTCCGTAATGCGTTACAGATCTGAAATTTGGATATGTTATGTAGAACGTTGACCCCAAACCGAAAATAAAAAAAAATATTTTTCAGTTGGGGTTCCATACACGAACGGGGAGTAGAAATAACTTACTTTTGCTTGTGGGATGTCATTGTCTAGAACTCATTGAATAGAGATGGAGTTGGGATATGGAATTAAAGATGTTCTTCACTTTTACAGTATTTATTTAGATATCCTAGATCTTTACATATCACTGAACACATTTCAGGGGGTGTCCAGAATCAATCTGTACCATAACTTTGCTCGTTCCTTTGTCTTTTCTCTAGACATTATTTAATTTTTGGAATATTTCGATAAATCTATCAATACGACGTACCAATGTTCATAAAGATTACCGATTGCTAACCAGTAACGAGCCTAAAGAGTTCTATAATCTAATTATATGACCTAAGTCTACCTACCTACATTACAGTACATATATATTTTAATGTTTATTTAGACGAGTCCACCGCAATGTATTTTTATTACCTTTTCTCAAACTAAAGGTAGTAAAAATACATCGCGGTAGACCCGTCTAAATAAACACTAAAATGTGTACAAAACGGGAGAGTTTAAAGTTCTATAGTAGACACATATATATATTTTTTAATCTTAAAAAAAATAAAAATAGGGAACCATCAAAGTTGTCACTTTTAGACCATTTTTATTACGGAGTCTATCTCAAAAACTAAACTAGTTAGGAATTTGGATATGTCTGTATATTATGTGACATATTCTGTTTTTAAACAACAAGTATTAACTGAAACCAAAAACAATTTTTAATTACGTACCCGAATATACGACCAACTTAATTTTGCAGTTTTTTAAAACATTTTCTAGGTAATTATAATTTTGTAATTGATTACTGGCTGATGCATGTATGGTTGGATATGTAAATTTGTAATTTTTATTCAAATTGTTTTACTCTATTAACTTGTTTGAGTAGTACTGTGTTACGGAACCCTCAGGGCGAGACTCCTACTCGCACTTGACCGGTTTTAGCTGTCTTTATTTACATTTAAAGTTATAGATAAAATCAAACTCCTAATGAACGATAACCGAAACAATGTTTTATCTTGGACTCAAATATGGCTATAACGCATGGTTTCTTACATTAAATATAGTCATAGAAAAAACCTGTCCAAATCCTTCAAGCGAATAGAAGTAATAGCGACCCTAAAACCTGAACAGGTAGACAAAACTCAGAACAATAAATTTGGTTCTGAATCAACGAGCTGTTCTGAATACATGGGAGCAATGCGGTTGTTTCTATGATACGGTTTCTTCGGCTTTACTTTGGCTCCAGTGAGATGCAAATTATATAGAGCAGCAGAAATAAAAAAAAACACTGAATTTCCGAGTCAAGTTTTGTGTTTTACAAAAATATTTAAAATACATTTTGCAAAAATAAAATTTGAGTCCTCGTAATTTTATAAAATTCATTCACAGTGTTTAAATTGTTATAAAATCATAAGTATGCTTATTACCGTCTTTACAATTAGTTATTTACATAAGTGATTCGAAATTTTTTCTCCCTTTAAGGCCCTTGTAGCCTCCAATAACCTTGAGAAATTTTAAACAAAGTCAAAATGAACTAAAGCTTTGTATTTGATTATGTAATCGACTGCTCCGAAACTTGGCGTTTACGGCAACGTTGACGCCACGCGCTCTCAAAATATCTAGTTTTTATTTATTAACTCTGCTGTAAATCAACATTTTTAAATTTCCTGCAATAAGTTTTAAAAACTATACTTTTCTTGTATTTTAGTGCAAGAACCATACAAATAACATTAGCGGTTTCCAAGAAATAGCCAATTTTATTCTAAAAACAGCTTGATTTTGGGAAATATTTTCAAGATGTTCCTTGTAGGCGAGAATAATTTCCTGCAATGAGATTGTTTTTTATACTTTAAATAATTACATATACTTTTTTGATAATTTTTAAGTAAGCCGTTTAAGAGAAATAACTTCATCAATGGGAGTAAATTTCGGATGACGCGGGAACACGCGCCTTAAGTTATTCACACCGCTTACAAAATACTTATCCCTGGACCGAGATTTGTTAGAAAACATCAAGGTCCTCTTTTACATAGTAAACGATGTTAACTTAAACCTAAAAAAGTGACCTGTGAATTATTATTAATAGTTGTTGCAAAGTTATTTCTATTGGCAACAAACAAATAAACTCTCGGATTTATAACGATAATAGGTAAAAATAAAAAAAGATGCACGTGTAAAGGTCCAGTCTACCAGGTTATTGTTAAGCGGGGCGTTCATAAAACTTTGATACTTATAAAAAAGTGAGCCTTTGCGACGCAATGAGACAGAATAATATGAAGCAAGTGCTTCGAGCTCATCGGAATTGCGTGCGCCATTTAATTTAAATTTAATTAAATCCTTTACTCTTCATTTTACTAAGCCAACCCCAGTGCTTGATTATTTTTATAACACAGCTCCTTCACTAATTTTAAACAAAGGGGTATGTGGTTTTAGCAAATTATTCTTAGATTAACTAAGTGTCTTTTTATTTGCGAAAATAAAGTTCAATCCCTACTATTTAAATGCGAAAATGTGTAGGTTTGTTTGTTTGTCTGTCTGTATGTTCCGTTCTCACGTCAATTTCGTTTTGTCCAAACAACTGAACCGATTTTGATGAAATTTTGAATGGAGATAGTTTGAAACCTTTAGAAGGACATAGATAGACTACAAAGGTTGTTCATAAAATAACTCCCAGGCCGAAAACGAGGCAAAGGTTGACTAAACGATTCAACCGCTGAACCGATTTTGGTGAAATTTGGAGTGGAGATAATTTGAGACCTCGGTAAGGATATAGGCTATTAAGAGTGTTCATAAAATAACGCCTAGGCCGAAAACGGGGCAAATATTGATTAAACGATTTTAACTCGGGAACCAATCAATGGATTTGAATGTGGTTTTTTATTTTTTTATCATTGTAGTGACCCTGGTCAACACATAAGCTATAAGGTTGTCGTGAAATAAAGTTCAAGCCGAAAACTAGGCAAAAACAGAATAAACGCGGGCGAAGCCGCGGTAAAAAGCTAGTATATTATATTTTCGCCGCCACCGGATGATTTAATAAGCTTCCTAATTAGGAATTCCAATTGTAAGGCTAGGCTGTCAATTAAATGACGGCATTCAATTTAATGGCAAGTTAAGATACTTCAACGTTTAATACGTCGACTGCCCAAAAGCTAGGCTAAACAAAAAGCCGCTACGTCATTTAAATTCAGTTTTTTTTTCACTTCAGCGCTAGCTGTTTTATACCTAATTATGGCATCATCAGCTGATGAAATGTTTGGTAATTTTTGTTACAGAATTTACTTACGTGTAATATTATTTATAGCACACCGTGCGTAAAATGACCACTTTACGTACGCTGCGCTTGCGTAAAGTCGGCATTTTCCGCACTTTTGCTATAAAATATTATACGATACTCGTGCGAGAAACTTTTTCTCGACTCGTGTGATTGCAGCACTCACCTTCGGCTCGTGCCGCAAACTCACACTCGTCAGAAAACGTTTCATCGCTCTCGTATCGTAATGTACTATTTTTAATGTTTTTTATTTTTAACCTATACATTAAATAAAATAAAACCACATACTCTACTGATCATACTGAATAACAATTTGAAAAAAAAAACTCGCGCAAATCTGCAGAGAAAAAGATAATCAACTGTAGAACTCAAAGACTTTATCCCGTAGGAGGAAGGTCTATTTTAGAACGCTGCACCGGAACAGCTGTTTCTCAGACGACGCTCTCTCGAAACTCGCCCGTATGGCGGTGCGTTAGGGTTCACGCATTTTTGTTTCAAACCCAATTATTTCCCAAACTAAGGGTGGCCGCGGGTATGATTCTTGGGAAAAGTGGTTCAGTAGGGTCGGTAGAATATGTATTTAGCAGTCTATTTACACCCGGTATATCTCTTTATGCCAGGTCCGTAGCCAATATTCGTAACCGGAGATGGGGATAAAACTTTCAGGAATGCATGTAAAACATAAAATACATGTAGTAGTTCTATCGGTATTTTATGGAATAAAATGATAATCGAACTAATGTAATTTTTTCGAACTGATGTAAGTCCAAAGGCGGTACACGGGCCTGCTTAGTGGCGAACAGCTGCACTTTTCTTTTGTCAATTCAACCCACCTATTAAACACCTTACTGTCTCTTGGCGAACCAAAAAATACATCATAAATAATAATTCTTTAACCAAAAGGCTAAGCATCGCTGCCACCCTCTAATTAAACGTTGTGTCCTATTGTTGGACTAAGCATCCTTTAGCCATTTATTTGGATGCCGGCATTTAACAAACAATCTAGCCGTCCAATTAAGAGGCTGATTTAACCATAGGCTGGCGACATAAGCACTATATAAACAGAAGCACAAATTCGGATCAAAATCGGCCTCAATAACTACTGCCGCGGTCAGATTCTGGATTAGAATCATCCTCATCTTCTTAGTTAATGGAATGAAAGAGTTCGTCGTCTAATCCAAGTATAATAAAGCCAAAGAAACGTGATACCGAAATTGATTGCGTTGTGTTGGAAACCTGCTCATAATTAGTACTCATGTGATTGGGTTTTCAACACACTATAACCCTAAAATATTTAATATCATTATTATTGATCTCATGGTATACAGAGATGATGCACCATGTGTACACTCTTTTAATAATATTCAACGATGTGAACATTTATTCTAAAAAAGAGCACACACAAAACAAATAGCTGTGCCCATAGATAAGTTAGTGGTTGTCCATTGTAATTTTATGTATAACATCTAGTTTTCCCTCCCGTTTTTTCGGTAAATTAGATGATTAAATTAAATTACCTGTTAAACAATATTGCGTAGAACATATACGCCATAGATTTTATTGTAAACGAATGAGACGCAACCGAAGTAGAAATAATTACTTTATTTTCCATGCTTTAACTCCGAATAACGGATCAAAAGCATATAAAAAATATACAAATATTTCAGGATAATTGGTTAACTTACCTTAAAAGCTTTAACAAACATAAAATAAGAAGATTAAAGAAGAAACAACATATCTTTTTTTTTTAACGAAGTAGCACAACGCAACCGAAGTAGACACAGCATTGTGAATTTGTGAACTAATTCTAGTCAGAATTTTGTTAGACACACTTTTTTGTAGATAATTTGGCCAAGTGCGAGTCGGACTAGTGCACAAAGGGTTCCGCACCACCATACATAACGTGTAAGGAACCCTAAAACATGATAATTAACAACCATAGCAACATCAAAACGTTAAAAAACTCAGCATTAAATTCAGCACACTTTATAAACCAGCCCAGCAGCGCTTTTTCTGACACAAATACAATTTAATAATATTGAAATAAAATAATAGCCTATTTTACTCAGCGATAGAGTAGTAGCTTTCTATTAGTCAAAGAATTTTTAGAATCGGGTCTGTATTTATAGAGATTATATTATACCCATTCCATACAAACAAACAAATTTTAGCTCTTTAATCATATTATAATATGAGTGTAGACTAGCCTTTCCCCGCAGCTTTGCTCACGTGGAGGTGTCTTTTAACATTTGAGTCTTATCGACAGTTTTCGGCTTGGTGGTTACTCTATCAACGTCCCGTACAGCCTATGTCGACCAGGATCACTACAATATAGAAAACCGCTCCTAAATCCGGTGAATGGTTCTAGACTTAAAACGAAACATACAGACTAACAAAAACTTAAATTTAATCCTAAAACAACAAGTGAAAATCATTCTAGGATCGATCATGTATCGTTCACTGATTGGTAAACATCAAGAAAAATAAATTTTTTGGATCATATTATTTTTTCACTCCCCAGTACAAAGTGGTTCGATCAGCTGACTAAATTTCTATGGAAAGGTAAAAAAAAAGTACGCGCAGAAAACTTTTTTTTTCGGTGGAGAATGGTCTATTGAGGATACTCTATCATCTGTAAAATTTTTCCACTTTGAATTGTAGGACCTATACCGGATTTTTCGGAAAAGCATTCTATATCTGCACTTGTACTAATAATAAAGTAGTAAAAATTTCATGTCTGTACATTCAATATTTTTGGGAAATTTTAAATGAAATGGGTAATTGGTATTATACCTCAGAAAAAACACAATTTTTAGAATTCTTGTCTGTCTGTATGTATCATCCATCCATCCATCAGCCTGTTTCGTCCACTGCTGGACATAGGCCTTTCCAGGATTTCGCCAATCTTGGCGGTCCTCCTGGAAGAAATGCCCATACTCACACACGCTGGGCAGGCGGGTTGGTGAGCGCGGTGCCGAAACCCTTGCACCAGTGACGCCGCTGGCCATGGTGGGCTGCCTGGTTTTTTTGCCTCAGAGCTGTCCTCTTACTCTCCCCCGAATAACTTCGGGAGGATTTGCGAGTAAGATGGTGGTACCTCCACAGTCGAGCCTGGCATTAACTCTACCACCTATAAAATATCTGTATCTGTATCTATATGTATGTATGCCTTGTTTTAACTCCAAAATCACTCAACGAATTTGGACGCGGTTTTTTTAAATCATCTTAGTGAACCTAGGCAACATATAGGCTATAAGGGATGTTCATAAAATAACACCCAAGCCGAAAACGGGGCAGAGATTAAATAAACGCGGGTGGAGTCGCGGGTAAAGCTAGTATCTGATATGGTCACGTAATAACTGTAAAGAAAACAAACCCGGTAAGTCCTGTACTTCTCACAATAATAGTGATTATGTTAACCTAAAATTTATCATATATTTCGGGAGATAATAAATTATTTAATTATCTTTTATTTCAAAGAGATTCCTCTAGAAGAAGGTTTCTTTCAATTTTCAGACATTTTGACGTTATCATAAGAACGTTCTTGTGGCATTTAAACTTTGTTAATAAGCTTGCGGATTGCTTCCCAACTTTGAAACTTATTGAAAGTTCGACGTCAAAGCAAGTACTTATATACCTGAAAACGGAACGAAACTATGTAGCGACCATTATAATATTTATCAACTGATAACTTAGTTAATGTAAATAATTTTACATTTCTATTTGAATCAATCTATACTGATAAAATAGTAAAAAAAGTCGTGTCTGCACCCTCCCTACCTCCAGAAGGGCAAAACCAAACCCGATTAATGTCGTTCTGCCTTCGATTCCAGGTGGTGTACCTTCCCTAATAGCACATTAACACAAGGAGGTATTATACGTTATGTGTCACCGAGTATGGAATCTTGCAAGTAACAATCCACAGTCACCCACATTTCACCGACGATTATCACGTTACAACGTGATGGGTGGTGTGGTGACCCTATCGCCGTATTTTGGCCACAAATATGGAGTAAAAGAGCTTAACTTGCTTTTAGTGTCTTTATTTTGAATAACAACAGTTTATGATTAGGTTTAAACAAAAAATACACTTAATAGAGCCAATAATAGTTATTTACCAATGATGCAATAAATACTGACTGATAATTATACAAAAAAAAAAAATACAAACTAGCTTTTGCCCGCGGCTCCGCCCGCGTGTTAGTCGGACAAGATGCTTTTTTTCGGGATAAAAAGTAGCCTTTGTGTTAGGTTAGGGTATAAGCTATATCTATTCTAAATTTCATCCAAATCCGTTCAGCCGTTTCAGCGTGAAAGAGTAACAAACATACACACACACACACACACAAACTTTCGCATTTATAATATTAGTTTGAAGTGTGATAGAATGATCAAACAAAGATTAATTTAATTTAACAGAGTATGGCACGCGTGAGGGTATGTACTTGTGTGAGGGTTTTTGTGTGTGGAGGGGAAAGATGGCGACCTATGGATTATATTAGAACTGTGAACTACTAGATCAAAGAAGCGGAACAATATTTTGTTCTAATTTCACATTAGCCTGTCATCGTCCATTGGGACGTAGGTCTTTCCAATATTACGCCACTCTTGGCGGTCCTCCGTCCTCCTCATCCAGCGGCCATCCGCAACGTCCTTCAGATCGTTGATCCAGTGGGCACGAAATCAGCCTACGCTAGTGGGCCTGATGATACTAAGATCATGCCCAACGTTTTTCCCCAGCTTAAGAGCCCGGTCCGCGACGACGACAACTTTGATAAAAACAATATGTTAAATATTTTTCTGGTCTTTATCGCGATATTTTTGGCAAAACTAGTGACATACACCACTTCATATTGGTCGTCTAAATAAAGGCCTAGAATTCATTGGAATGAATTGTTTTTTTTGTGAGTTATGAAATAAACTATTGAATCAAATAAATTTGAGGTCTTCATTTAGATGGCCAATATGGACTGGTGTATGTCCCTGATTTTTACAAGAACATCGCGGCAATGACAAGACCAATAATTAAAATAATGCTTCGCATCAATCAGACGAAAAATACGGAGCGGGTTCTTAAGCGTAAAAATAATGTGAAAAATTGCTCAGGATGCTTTACGAAAAATCTCGGAAAGCATCTTTGTAACTATTCCGAAATTCCCCCAGATTCCAGATGTTTATGGGCCACAGTTTAAGAGTCGCTGGTTTTATGCCAACATAAATCTCTCCGGTTGATATAATCACGTTAAGAGGAAGGGGCGGATTCAAGCATGTTTGATTTAGAGGAAACCCTGGGTTTGTTTCGGAAACTATGAAATCATCAAATATATTCACATTTTTTCCAGTTTTTTATCCAGTGCTTAAATGTGTATATAAACGTTTGTGGTCCCACAGACCACCTTCAATAATAGTTCGTAAATTATCGATGATAAGGCTGAACGCTGCTAACTAATAAATAAAAAACCTCGCGCTTCCTGTACAAATTTTTCACAAGAAATAAAAATAAAGCACGCGTACATTGATATGATGGTCGTGGATGAATCATTGTGTGCAACTAAACATAGGCCGGGTTCCGAATGGCGCTGACAGCACTAAAAGTACCATCAAACGCCGCGCTGCGCCGCGCCGTACGGCCATCAGTGATTCGGAATGACGATAGACGCGCTGTAATCGATTATGTCTTGAATCGGAACGCACTAATAATCAGCCATTGGAACAACAGTGCAGCCTTTTTTAAAACTCGTGTGTATTTGTTTGTCCACCCTTCGTCCACGGAACTCTAAGAATAGCACTCTCGAGAGACGCTTGTGTAAATTTTACCTTTGCGTTTAATGTTATCTGCAAGCATTGTGATACTAGGCACTAACGTGTTATTAGTATTACTTAGATAATTTAGCCAAGTGCGAATTGGATTCGCGCACAAAGAGTTCCGTACTATATTATGGTACCTAAATAAGAACATAATACAAGCCAAAGCAACATCAAAGCTACAAAAAACAAGACGCTAAATTGGTAGCGCCTGACAAAATATTTGGAGCTGGTGCTTGCTTTATGATTTGGAGTCATCTATGTGCAGAACCCTACTTTTTATTATTTTTTGTTTTACTTTAGAGTATGTCCCATCCATCCATCCACCCATCAGCCTGTTTCGTCCACTGCTAGACATAAGCCTTTCCAAGACTTTGCCACTCTTGGCGGTCCTCCTGGAAGAAATGCCCATACTCACGCACGCTGGGCAGGCGGGTTAGTGAGCGCGGTGCCGAAACCCTTGCACCAGTGACCGTCACCAGTCTGTTTTATTTAAGGCCCGGTAATTTGGGATGGATATACCGCCATCCATCGGTCCCAGGCGATGGTAGGCCGCCTGGTTTTGCCTGAGAGCTGTTCTCTTACTCTCCCCCGAATAACTTCGGGAGGATTTGCGAGTAAGATGGTGGTACCTCTACAGTCGAGCCCGGCACCAGCTCTACCACCTACAATGTCCCAATCTAACTAAATTTAAAACGTCGGCAGACGATGGCAAACCACCAATCTTTTTATTTGTAGCCTTGATGAAGCTTTGGCATTTACCTATATATTGTTTTCATTTACCATAATGGTTTAAGGGTTCCGCACTCGTATTGCGGGGTGGTACGGAAACCTTTGTGCGCGAGTCCGACTCGCACTTGGCCAAGTTATTCATTAGTTAAGTTCTTACTTACCCCACTTTATCCTAAGCAGTTGAAGTTTTAGTGTTTTGTTTAATTTTGTAAAAATATTTGCAACCTATCATGGATTGTTCCTGCACAGACGGCTGAATTCTGCGCTGGAAGAGGCGTGGCAATTGGTTGTCTCGCGCAGAGCTACACATCCTGCCCTTAGTGTGAGAGAGAAGTTAAAGGTTTTCCGTAATCACCCGTGCATTTTCTTATGATATCAATGTATTTGTAAATTTTATGGCATTACACTGAGAAAACGTTTCGGTTAAAATTTACCACTTTCTTGCAACTTTTAAACAACATATACTGTTATTATACAACCTGCAGTAATCGTTGTCAAAAGTAAATAACTACAGTTTGTTAAACATATTTGGTAAAAAATAGCCGACTCGGCTGGTTATAATTAAACAAATTTAAACATGGTTGAACTAACCGAATTACTTGGCTAAAATTAAATTTTGAACATGATTGTGGTTAAATTTTAACCAAGGTGAAATGGTTCAATAGCCAAAATAGGTTGCTGCATTAACATAATTAGTCGTTTGTTTTTGAATGAACAGATCTTTCCAATAATAACCAAGAAATAAATTAGTTTTTAATCATATCACTCGATTAAATTCAACTATTTAGCCAAATGGTACTTTATTACAACAAGTCTTGGTTGTTATTTAACAATTTAGTGTGTTTTTAATAACCTTTTGATTCAGCCCTTTAGAAAGGGCTGTGACAGCAACATGAGTTTGTGAGATTTTTCATGTATGTTGTTTAATAGTAACCATTTTATTTTTAGCCGAGCTAAAATCGAGCTCGGCTAGGCGTTTGTTTTCTCAGTGTAATAAATTATGCAGGAAATGTTAGTGAGACATTACCCGTTGTTAGATTTTTGAATAAATTTTGATACCTTGTCACTGAAAATTTACTGTCAAAATTGTGTGTTTTAGTCCAGTTTAACGAGTTTTTAGGTCTCTGTATTTCTCCATTAATTGCGATAAATAAACTTTCAATAAAAAAATAACCGACTTCAATTTTAAGAGCAGACATTCACTAAAAAGTTCAAAATTATTACATACTGACCGATGGTACCAAAATAACACTTTTGCCGACTTCTTTATTCCTGTAACACAATATGTGCTCTAGAAGTCTGCGCTCTCACATTGATTTTTGTGTTCTATACTAAGAGGGTCTCCATAATTTTTTACCACAAAAAACACAACTAAGTATGTTTACGACTGTGTTTAGGTTCACTCATTAATGTTATATGCTACGGCGTAGCAAGCGCTACGACTAAAGTAGATTGTCATGCCTGTAAATATTATTTTCAATGTAAGTGCTCGTAAAGCACTATTTTATATGCATCAAAACTGTTGTCAACGTTAACCTTATCACACTAGTCATTTACTTTTTTTTTTTTTTATTTATAAATTTCCCGGTCTCCTCTTGTGTACCATAGATACACTTGACAGAAATGAGTTGCTTTCAGTTTGATGCGTTCGTAGGCTGCGTTCAGTTTGATCGTCGGAAGACACCGCCAACCACTGATAGCAAGATCAAGCAGGTATGTTATGACTGAAAGCAACCTACAAACGCATCAAACTGAAAGCCGTTATTTCCGTCAGTTTCAGCAACTTCTGTGCAAAGAAAATGAATGGCCGCCTAAGCTCTTAGATTAAACAAAAGGAAGATGCGGCACCCCGCTTCTCTGTTTTGTCTAGCTTGTCTCGCTCGCTCAACTGTCAAAGCTTGTCGCTCTATCTCTGTCGTTCTATGGCACTTGCTTAAAAATGAGGTCCATTTTTCAGTTGACTATATAAGAACGTACCTTATCTACCTTTTGTATATCAATGCTTAAGCTATAATATTAAATATTTTATAAAAAGTATCTTTTAATTTTTTGACTTGAATAAAAAGCTGAGAGTATGCTGCAAACCGTAAAATAAACGGAACAGTCCAGTAGTTATTTTTTCTAAGTTTATCTTGGCACCGCTGTTTTATTTGCTCCGGGGCTCACTGGGCCCAACCTTGTCTCCAGACTTTAATTACACAACTAATTGAATAAAAACATTGCATAATGAATAAAAGGGACTGCTCCCACAATTTTATGTCTGGATTTAAAAAACCTGTTTTGGTTAATATTCTATTCGTAGTTTTCAGATTAAATTAAAACTGACGCATATATTTCACCAAACGAAATTTTAAATTGTACAATAATATTGCCTAAGTTTTACCCCAAGATTATTTATTATTATTTTTGTAAGGATTTTTACATACCTAGTAAAAAAAAACTTGTTTTGTTATCTTAATTATAATAACATTCTAAGGGTTTTGTTCGTTCAAGGGGAAATAATATCGAAAATTTATTATTTGAGCAATACCTGTAAAAATGAATTAAAATTAGTATGCTCAATTGCTCACCATTCATCGAACCTTGTGGAGTAAGCAAAAGGTGTGTGTCAGGATCGTAGTAGATGGAGATCTGACCCGTCCGGGAGACTGGAACGTGTTGATATAAGGTGACTTTCGTTTATATAGCCAAATTCATACTGGGGACTCGGTAAGTGGTCAGGTATTAAAATCTGAATTGCTTGAGCTGGTAGACAAGCACAAATATTTGGGTCTGGTGATAGACAAAAGCTTCAATTGGGGTCCTCACATTGAAAGTGTATGTAAAAAGTTAAGGGCTATCCTTCCTAAACTAACAATACTCAAATATAAATTGCCATTTATATAAGATTACTAGGGTTCCGTAATTCGACAGTTTTGGGAAAGTATATTTGGTAGTAGGTACCTAGGAGTGCTTAGTTAATTATACTCTTGCATTTTGTAATATATTATAAAATAGGTTATCTAATATATATTTCTTTTCACGTAATCATAATATTTGTAGCAACAAAAGAAAGACACAGTATCTATATACAATACTCGAAATAAAACTCGTGGATGAAAAATATTATTTTGTCATTTTGTCATCGTGAATTTCTCAACCACTATATTTTTGCTGTAATCTTTACGTAATCCCAAATTATCATGATTAATTTTATATTTTTCGGGATATGGAGATATGGGGGGGGGTTGCATGTAATATTTTTGTGGTTTTTCAAATATTTCCCGAAATATGGTAGATGCAAGTAAATATGGTCAAATTATATAGTTTTACAATAAAATATTTAATACCATGAATTTGATACCCATATTCTACTTTTATATATATATATTTTTTTATGTTTGTCGTTTATTTTTTACCTTTTTAATCGCTATGGTTTTCCTTTAATTGGCCAGTTATGGCCTGCAGTCGTCAATTTTTTAACTTTTTTCGGTCTACCAGTTTCGGAAATGAGGGGGGAAACATGCATTTTTTTTGTGGTTTTTCAATGATTTCTCGAAACCGGTGCCAGTAAACATAGTGAAAGTATTTATTTATATAATTAGCTCTTTAATATCTCAAATTTGATACCCATATTGTATTTTTAGGTTTCTTTTTCAAGTTGCCTTTTCTCTTAAAACCCTCTCGTTTGAATTTGTATTAAATTGTATTCACTAAAAAACAGCAATAACGAACCTTTTCGTGTTTCACCGCACTGCCCGGACGCGCACTTTTTCAAATATCTATATCTCTTTCGTTGTGCGATGGACATATTGCGCCTGAACAATAGAAGCTATATTCATTTGGAAAAAATTAAGTTTTGACAGCACTAAACTATGTTATATATACGTAGATGGCAGTAAGTTGCAAGACTATAACCTAAAAATAAAAATATATAACCCACCTTATCTTTAGATTTCTAGCTTTATGTCCAAAAAAGAATAAAGGAAACAGTAAGTAAACAGACCAGCGAACGACATGTGTAACATCCGATAAAAGTGCTATTAGGACGTCTTTCCAGATTTTATTGCAACTGTTTGCACTGCTAGCCGACTTTGCTGTTTGTTTCTGTCTTTCCGTCTTCTATAGGATACATCGTGTAAACGTCATTACTTGTTTTTTAAGCAACTCAATACATATAATTACAATAGAGTTACTATTGGACGGATAGGCTTAAGTTTATTTATTTATTGTGAATAGCATATTGATCAGTCTTGGTCGCAGTATCAGCCAGTAACACGGCGGGTACGTATCAAATTCTGTATGAAGGGACAAAATACCTGGGGCCTTATTATCTTACTTTAACATCTATCGCTATCGCTTTGGGGTCGTTCAAGTATTACGTAAGCAGATTTATTACAATTATTTACCCCCCCATCCCCCTTGTCAGCAAAAGTAAGCAAAGCTCTTACCCCCTCCCCCCATGCTTACGTAAACATTTTTCAATAATAAATATATTTTTTACTATATTATAATGTTATAATTATAATTTTAAAAATAAGAAAATAGATTAAGGATAGAGATTAGATTTTACTGATACAGTATTCAACATAGAGTAAGGGGCAAAAATATACCGATGACGTAATCATCATCTAGACTCCCCTACCCCCCATGTCATCGAAAATAAGCAAAACAAAGACCCCCCCCCATAGTGCTTACGTAATACTTGAACGGCCCCTTTCAAAGGTATCGTAATTGGCAAGAAATTACATCACACAATTTTTTTCCAATCGAGATACTTTTGAAAGAGTTAGCGATAGATGTGTTGAAGTTAGATAATGAGGCCCCTGGTTTTACGGCGGAATGCTGAGGTATATTTAGTTGGTAATTGCTTTTGTGTGTACGGTTTCTTTCTTTCTTTCTACGGTACGTAAGAATCTAGAAGTTTTGTTCACTTGTTCAATAGTGCATTTTTATACAAGGGAGGTAAATGATCAATTGCACCCGAGATATTTAGGCGCACGAGCGAGTGAAGCGAGTAACTATAACTAGAGGGTGTAATTGATCACTTACAATCATGTTGAACACTCCTCTACGTTTCATCACTATATAGAGGAAATTAAAAAAAAAACTTACAAAAATATGTTTGCAGCAACGTTTTGGACAACGTTTTCAACAAGAAAATTTTACTGCCGCTATTTTTCGTTTTTTTCTCGTTTTCGTCCAACCGTGTCGTACTGGCCCATGAAGGAACAATGAAGGAATGGCCAGTGCGATTGTTTTAAAAATAATAGTAAATATTTTTAAAAAGGATTTAGTTTGATATACAAGGGAGTTAGGTGATCATCACTTACACCTGTGTTGAACACTACTTTTTATCATTAATGAGAGAAATAAAAAAAACTTACAAAAATACGTTTGCAACAACGTTTTAACAAGAAAACTTTACAACTGCTTTATTTTTATTGTACCTTTTTACTTTTTTTTTCGTGCGGAGTGTCGTACTGGCCAGTCTGTTTGTTTTAAAAACAATTGATTATGTCACTTGTACTTTAGTATATTCACATACGAAAGCCACATTTTTCCGTATTGAATACAGAATAATAAAATAAAAAGAGATTAAGCACAATAGATATGATTCGATTTTTTAATTTACTAGGGCTTTAAATCGAAAATACATCCAGAATTTCGAGTTAAGTGCGACTTTAGAACGCATAAAGTTAAAAATCTTCTAGGTTGTGAGTTTGGGTAAAAAAAAACCTTTTAATGCTAATTTACTGTATAACAATGCGGTATAGTAACGCAGAAGAAAAACCTGGATGTGAGGAGTTCTGAACCGGGATCGAACACGCGACCTCTCGCTTACCGGGTTATTGCTCGTATCAATAAGTATTATACCTATAGGTAATCTATATAATATATAATAAAGGTGTAGGTTATCTAGGTTTTCCTTAGTTATAATTCGTTCAATGATTTAGAGGTAAGTACTTAATTCTACTGCATACCTTTGTTTTTAGGTAAATTTCCCTTTGCGTCCCAAATACGCTCCACCATTAACGGATTACCGCGAGGTGAAAATAAAGACTGGGCGGGTATTCGGGCATCATTGCGCACGAGCAATATCAGTCATTAGATATTTGTTTAAAGTTTGACTAATGCCATGCGGTGGCAATTAGAGTGACTAAACCACATCAAATAGAAGCTATAGTATATAAGGAATGCTGACTATAAGTTTTCAATAAAAAAAAAACCAACACATACTCTTACAAAATCCCTTTTAAAGTCACCCGCAATCTACCTATGCAATTTTTGCGCACGTGCCAGAATTGAGGGCCATTTGAAATCTTTTAATAAGCATTCCTTATAGTTTTTATTTGATGTAGTTTTGTCAGTCTAATTTTCATCGCATGGAATTTATATAACTTTAAACAAATATATACTGATAGATATTGCGAGTGAAAAATATTGCCGGAACAGCCACTCTCGGCGTTATAGTATACGTTATTTCAACGATTAATTTAAAATAGAAGTGTGTTTTTGGTAGTGTGGTTTTGTTCCTCCGATTACCCAGACCTACCCACATCAATTATTATTGTACCAAATTGTCATGGAGCCTCCTGAAGTCCCGGTACCAACGGTGTAGCTCGTGTGCCTTCGTATGTAATAGGTACCGGATACACAGCTAATGAGTGTGAGTAAATAAACAAGTTCTGGAACAATTATACGTTCGTATAATTCATGATCTTTTGTTAAAGCGCGATAGGTCCATCGCTCAAAGAAAGAGATAAAAATATCTGGAAAAGTGCGCGGCCGAGTAGTGCGGCGAATAAAGAAAAGGTTGGATAATGCTGTTATCATCATCAATATCATCAATCAATATGCTTATAATAAAACAGTAGAAATCATGTGTCTGTACATTGAAGAAAAATACTAGAAATAGAAAGGGGGTGACTAAAGAAGAGTAATAGAACACAAATCAATGATTCTTAGAATTCTTTTCAGTCGGTCTGTTTGTTCCCGCACATCTCTAAAACTACTGAACGGATTTTCGTGTAGTTTTTACAGCTATACAAAGCTTAATTTGGAATAGAATAATAACTTCATTAAAATCGGATCTCGGAAAAAAAGTTATTGTCATTGAAAGATTTTTGGAATTTATTTTTCTACTGGTAGTAATTAGAAGTTATGGTACGGGATCTCCTCAACGGATACAGAGTTCGAGTTTGGGCTTATTTGATTGGTATTTCTTAGCACTTTGGTAAAACATGGTGACCAGGGTCTGATGATGGGACTGGAAGGTGGGTACGGGATCTCCTCAACGGACAACAGCAGACCCTTCGAGTTTGGGCTTATTTGATTGGTCTTTATTAGCACTTTGATACAACATGGAGACCGGGGTCTGATGATGGGACTGGAATATGGGTACGGGATCTCCTCAACGGACAACAGCAGACCCTTCCAGTTTGGGCTTATTTAATTGGTCTTTATTAGCACTTTGGTAAAACATGGTGACCAGGGTCTGATGATGGGACTGGAAGGTGGGTACGGGATCTCCTCAACGGAAAACAGCAGACCCTTCGAGTTTGGGCTTATTTGATTGGTCTTTATTAGCACTTTGATACAACATGGAGACCGGGGTCTGATGATGGGACTGGAATATGGGTACGGGATCTCCTCAACGGACAACAGCAGACCCTTCGACTTTGGGCTTATTTAATTGGTCTTTATTAGCACTTTGGTAAAACATGGTGACCAGGGTCTGCTGGTGGGACTGAAAGGTGGTTACGGGATCTTCTCAACGGACAACAGCCGACCCTTCGAGTTTGGGCTTATTTTATTGGGCTTTATTAGCACTTTGGTAAAACATGGAGACCAGGTTATGATGATGGGACTGGAAGGTGGGTAAGGGATCTGCTCAATGGACAACAGCATACCCTTGGAGTTGTGGCTTATTTTATTGGTATTTATTAGCACTTTGGTAAAACATGGTGACCAGGGTCTGCTGATGGGACTGGAAGGTGGGTACGGGATCTTATCAACGGACAACAGCAGACCCTTCGAGTTTGGGCTTATTTTATTGGGCTTTATTAGCACTTTGGTAAAACATGGAGACCAGGTTATGATGATGGGACTGGAAGGTGGGTAAGGGATCTGCTCAATGGACAACAGCATACCCTTGGAGTTGTGGCTTATTTTATTGGTATTTATTAGCACTTTGGTAAAACATGGTGACCAGGGTCTGCTGATGGGACTGGAAGGTGGGTACGGGATCTCATCAACGGACAACAGCAGACCCTTCGAGTTTGGGCTTATTTAATTGGTCTTTATTAGCACTTTGGTAAAACATGGTGACCAGGGTCTGCTGGTGGGACTGAAAGGTGGTTACGGGATCTTCTCAACGGACAACAGCCGACCCTTCGAGTTTGGGCTTATTTTATTGGGCTTTATTAGCACTTTGGTAAAACATGGAGACCAGGTTATGATGATGGGACTGGAAGGTGGGTAAGGGATCTGCTCAATGGACAACAGCAGACCCTTGGAGTTGTGGGTTATTTTATTGGTATTTATTAGCACTTTGGTAAAACATGGTGACCAGGGTCTGCTGATGGGACTGGAAGGTGGGTACGGGATCTCATCAACGGACAACAGCAGACCCTTCGAGTTTGGTCTTATTTGATTGGTGATTATTAGCGCTTTGGTAAAACATAGTGATCGTTGCACATAGTCCTTCAAAAAATCATATTCTTTTGTTTTCCTTATTTCCACGAAAATCTTATCGACGTGGGCGGAGCCGCGAGCAAAAGCTAGTTTAGTTAATAAAATTTAGTATAAATTTATACGAGAGCGCGTTTATCTGTTTTAGATAACAGTATGTTTACAACAGATATTAACGTTATTTTTACTTTTTTACTACTTTTTTGAACTGAAAAAACAGACTTCACCTTGCAATTTTTTGACGATACCATAGCCCAAAACGTGAAACAAAAAAAGGCCTCTTTTATAACATGTTTTTTTTTCAGAACCCTATCTATTGTAGTATGGGTGGACCACTGTCTTAAAATCTATTTTTTTACTACATGTCGCCTTAATTCTAATCGTTTAATGCTACACAAGTCAGCTTGAGGCAGAAATCTTACTTTGTTTGATTCTCCAACAATGTAGACACTACCTTTTGTCACAGAGTATAGATAAGTACAGATATTTATTAAAAGAAAAGGTTTTCGTGCGCATTTTCAACGTTGAATGGAGCACTTAGCCAGGAATTAACATAAGCATCGATTCTAAAGTACTGCTTGATAGTAAAATAATGGTTTTAAAAGAATCGCAAATATATAAACAGATCTACAATAACACTATCTTTGTATCAGCACTCACAACGACACCACCGACACCACCGACAGTAGCCGTAGTGTACAAATAAGACGAAATGCAACCACGGAAATTGACATAAGCTTGAAAAGCTAGGGCGCGATGATAAAAAGATCATAAATTTGACATTATTTTGTAGGTGGTTCGTACTTTTATGGAAAACTAATAGACCATGAGGACATAATCGGTAACCTTAACTCATCGAGTACTAAAATGACACAGTCACTGTGAAAAGCAGAACAAAAAGTAACCCTCAAAAATGCTGGCCGACCTTGGTGAAGCCTGGCATGTCATGAAAAAACATAACATTGTTTCGAAAGAAAAAAACGGCCTGGCTGAATTATGTCAGACTAAGGGATATAAGGTGGGTCCTAATAGATGTATTCAGGCCTCAATATGACGTTGGTTGCATGCTGGTATTCGATGAGTTAGAATCTACCCCCGAATGCGAATTATTCGGATAGCGTAAACTGCCAAGCCGACTCTCAGGGAATATTTTTTTTCTAACAATACTAATCGAGTGTTATTGTGTGAAAACAGTTCAACTTAAATAAGATGTTTTGATATGAATAAAGACCTCATTTTTTTCATGACTATACACTACCTGTCAGGTTTCGCCAAGGTCGCCCAACATTTTTAAAAGTCCTGCTTGACTGTGTCATGCTGGTACTCGGTAAGTTAAGGTTACCGACTGTGCTCTCATGGATATGAACATAAGTTGTACAACGTGAAATTTAAGTCATTTTGTTAACGAAAACTGGTGATAGTACTCGTCCATATGAACAACCTTTACTATGAAGACAACCCTGAAATCGTGAAAAAAAATCAGCTGTTTCATACATTTGGGTCGAGTAGGTATTTAACTTTTCTATGGAACAGCTGATATTTATTTTTGCGATTTCAGGGTTGGCTACATAGTAAAACTTGTCAATATGGACGAGTACTATCACCAGTTTTCGTTAACAAAGTGACTTAAATTTCACGTTGTTTAAAAATGTACTGGGTTTTGAAATTTATGCAATGATATAGCTGTGTGGTTTATGAAAAATAAATGGTAGTTGTTGCTCAAAACTCCGAGATCTTGGGTTAGTGAAACGTGTTCTCCCACTTTCTTCGCTCTTCTTCCTCTGTCATACTTTACTTTATACATTTACTTGTCATACGCTTTCCATCAGGCGTGGCGTGGCTGTGGCCAAGAGTAAGCTCATGTTGCATAAAAAACAGGTTATAACACGAAGAATTTATGAATTCAATAGGTAACAAGAACGAAGAACATTCAACTTTACGATTGCAATTCTCTTTCGGTCTTGCCGGCTTTACAGACCAACTTGCAATCAATTGCGAAACCAATTAAATCGGTCTAGTCTAGTACTCACTTCGGCTTAGTAACTTATCATTCAGGCAATATATAGAACAGCAGTAAGTGCCAATTCTACTATAATTGGAATCGAATGCGGCTTATTTGTAAGTCTTAGATGGCTAGAACATCTAAAGCAACTATATTATAGTATATACCTAACGTTAGCAAAGACTTCAATGTATATAGGTAAATACCAGACACGCTGTTCGGTATCAAAATTATGTTCACGCCGCGGAATTTTTGTCTTGCTCGCTGTCACTTGCGGTAGACCTGTTGTCTCGCTCGCTAGCATAGGTTTTGTGGCCCATGGACCACAACCCAGTGCGCAATTTTTCAGTGCGGTACGCCCTGTCTATATGTAATATTAGATGTGAAGAATAAAAGTTATAGTATAACGACAGTTGTATATTTTTATCTACACCCATATCGTAAAATATTGATTATTAACTCAAAAATAGTGCATAATGAAACAAATTCTTTACAAACGTACATAATACGAAAAAAAAGGACTAGTTTTCCTAACAATAGTAGTTTATGAAACTGGTACATAAAAAGGTTATTAAAAACACGAGTGTAAGTTTATAAAACGAGGCGTAAGTGAGTTTTTTATTAGAACACGAGTGTTTTAATACCTGTTTTCATAATCTTGGTAAATTTTTCGTTAGCCATTTTAGTTTTTTTTGTAAAAGCTTGTTCTAAAAGTGATCGTAATTTCCGTTGTCGTTATTTCCAGAATGTCAGTTAGAGTCAAACTATCATCACCATCACTGCTGTCAGTAATTTTAGGGTAAAATAATACTTTTGACCTATACAACCACACTAAATAATAAATAAACTTCCCCGTAAACTATGCCACCGAAATCCAACACAAGTCCAACACACATGCGCCCTAGCAAGCGCCGCAAAGATTTGCCGAAAATAAAGTTGAACTGTGACCTCCTTTGCTGTTTTGTACGTATTGGAGAATATTATTTATAAACCTCATTGGTTTTTGACATAAAACCTCAGACATGGCTGTATGGGCTAAGTTCCCTTTGCCTTTCTAGTTAGTATCACATGTACGTAATCTCAGAAAGAGTTATTGTATAGCATTATGTTGTTCGGAGACCTATACTATAATTTAATTTTTTTCTGTTTTAGATAGGTACGTTCATGAAAAATTTTGTTCACTATGAGTTCATACTTACTCGCAAATCCTGCCGAAGTTATTCGGGAGAGAGTAAGAGAACAGCTCTTAGGCAAAACCAGGTGGCCCACCATTGCCTGGGACCGATGGATGGCGGTTTATCCATCCCCAATTGCCGAGCCTTAAATAAAACAGACTGGTGACGGGCAGCGGCGTCACTGGTGCAAGGGTTTCGGGACCGCGCTCACCAACCCGCCTGCCCAGCGTGTGTGAGTATGGGCATTTCTTCCAGGAGGACCGCCAAGAGTGGCGAAATCCTGGAAAGACCTATGTCCAGCAGTGGACGAAACAGGCTGATGGATGAGTTCATAAAGAGGATTTTACGATATGATGTTAGATAAAATATTTTTCAATGCAAGTGCTTATAAAGCACTATTTTATGTGCACCAAAACTGTTGTCAAAGTTAATTTTTCATTCTTTTATTGAAAGAAGGTTGCTAGTTTGACAGAAATTAGCTGCTTTCAGTTTGATGCGTTCAGAGGTTGCGTTCAGTTTGATCGTCGGACGACACCGCTTACCACTAATAACAAGACCAAGCCGGCAATGCTATGGCTGAAAGCAGCCTATTTCCGTCAAGTTGGCAACTTGCGTGCAAAGAAAGAGAATGCCCGCCTAAAGTTTATTTGGAGTATTTTTTGTTTTTTTGCTTCTTTAATTATGTTTTATTTATTTACTCACCCTTTGCATTGAAAAATGTAGTATGATATACGTGGGTAAGGGCAATAACTTACTCGCTTATCGCTCGTGTTTCAAATTATCCTCGTAAGCTATTGCCTCCTTACCGGACATATCGCTTAAACTACTATTTTTCATCTATTACATTTTTCTATTATCACACTGTGTATTAATAACCTCTTTAGGTACCAGTTTCACGAACTACTAATATTTTGCGTTATTTGCTAAATGATAAACCTGCAGTTTACACGGGTTAACTAAGAATTAACCCAACACCTCTGCATAGTGGCCAAAATAATTATTGATACAAATTCGGACGATAACCATGCAAATTTTAGTCCAGAAAAACAGTCTGAACAAGATAAATACATAATGTTTTATTGAAGGCTTAATAAAATGTTCAATTAAAAATTTGCTCGCAGGAACTTCTACAATATGCTCCCCAACTATACAATATATTTTTAACAATAATCTCTGTGTAAAACATCTAAAAAAATTTAAGGTTAAATACGAAATACTAGACTGGCTTCACAAATTGAGTTACGATGACATTGAAACTTTGATAATAACTAAATCTTAACATTTTTAAAGTTGACTTTATTTATTTTTTTCTATCCATTTTTTTTTTACATTTTGTTTACAAGAAGGAAAGGAGAAGAGGAAGCGAAAGGAAAAGAAAAACATCATAAGTCAAAACACGACAATACATTATATCATTCACACACACACACACACACATACCCTAACTTACATATTTATACGTCCTCGTCCAATTACGTACACGAACACATTTTCACTCTACACGCACACACCCACACAAACACACCTCACACACACGCACACACCCTTACACATAAATTCAGTTTATTTAGATGCAGTATAGAAAACCTTAATTAATTATAATTTACTTTTATTACTGTAATTTTTGATTTAGATTAAAATTTGTAAAGTACCATTTAATCACTCTTAAGTATAAATTTTCTAAAATGTTTTGGATAGAGCCTAATTTCCACTTCACAAGGATACTTTATGTGGAAATTAGTGTTTTTGTTTACTGTACAAATTTTTATGTAATAAAGAAATTTTCATTTTTCATTTTCAAAAAGATATCTATCTACACTAATAATAATACTAATAATAAAGTAGTAAAAGGTCGTGTCTGTACATTGAATATTTTCGCGAAATTTTAAATGAAATGGTTATTGGTACTGTACTGAGATGGAAACAACAATTTTTAGAATTTTTGTCTGTCTGTCTGTTCCGTTTAATCTCGAGAACCACTGAACGGATTTGGATGAGGTTTTTTTATTATCATCGTAGTGACTCTGGTCGCCACATAAGCTACAAGGGGTGTTCATAAAATAACGTCCAAGCCGAAAACAGGGCAAAGATTTTATAAACGCTATTATAACGCGAGAACAACTCAACGGATTTGGATAAGGTTTTAATAAAATAACGCCTAAGTCGAAAACCCCGTATGGTTAAAATAAAAATAAAGCTTGTTTAAAAAATTTATCCATCGATATGTATTCCCAGCCGTTTATATATTTTACTTATTGTCTTAAACCATAAATATAATTTACGTTCTGCCTTTATTACCTTCTACAATAAAATATTATGGTAGCCAGTGTTGAACTTTCGACTTGTGTTCGTAACTGTACAATCGTGACTAGAGGATATCCGTCGGTCCCGTGTGTACAGTCGCTCGTAAAAGTGAGACCGGACATATCCGGTTATAAAGAACGCTTTCAATTGCAAATAGCTCCGGAGCCTGGGGGCCAGCCAGAGACATCGAATTTATGACTCCAAACGAGAATACGTTAAATAATAGAGACCATTCAAAGAAATAAAGGATAAATGAAGCCATTTGTTACCTATTCCATTAAAAATATTGTCATGAGATTCTGTTTGAAACTTGTCTTTATAGTTAAATATGTAAATGTTTTGGTGTCTTATGATATGACTACGGTTGTTATCTGACCGTAAGCTACAATATCTGACCGTCAGAAATGGTAGTTTACCTATAAATTACGGTAAGGTATAGTCAGGAATGTCGCTAACAAATAACGTGAAAATAGAACGCAAAGAGGTTTGAGCCTTGAGCTAGGCAGCAAACATAAGCAATATAAACAATAGCCAATAGCAAAAATTTCATGCATGACGCTGTAAGACAGGTTAGTTAATTTCGGAGCTTTAAGAATTTAATTAATTACTTTTCACAGTACACAAGTCCAAAACAGCAACAACATTTAATTTTACGATTAATATTGGATATGTATTTATTTAGTGGCGGCCCTTCCCCATTATCCAATCCTTTATAATGGGCATGAGCGAGATAGACAAAATTAAAAACACTACTATAGAATAAGGGAGGATAGTTCCAGCAAAACCTTGCCTAATAGTGGGTTTTAATTGATTTTTGTCATAAAATAATACACCTTTATCACGCTCACGTTAAAGCAGCGACGCCACGAAATTTTGGCGACATGGATCTCCATTTTTCGCAGCAATAAAAAAACATATGTAAGTACCAATTTATATACTAGATTAAGCATTTCATTGACATCATTTTGCCCGAAGATTTAGTTGATTGATTAATTTTCATAACAGAGAAAAACATATTTAGGAAACCTCTTTTAAAACAGAGATTTCTATTTAACTGACAAACGGGAGCGAATGAAGCCTCTAAGTTTTTTAATTAAATTAGTCTACAAATACACTTTAATATGGCCGATTGGATTTATTAAATTACTTACAGTTGTCATTTTAAATGAAATATATTGTTTTGCGGCATACGACCTTACGGCATAAGCTAGTTCGTGAGCGCATATTTGTATGGAGTAAGTCCCCCTCACTCCACTCCCCTAAGGCGCCGATTTGAAATTAAAAGTATATCAATGCCTCGCCTTAACTACGTTTCTTACGGTAATTTATTATTTCTGACGGTAACTTACCATTTCTGACCTAACTTACATGAGTAAGGTAAAGTAAGAAATAGAGCTTACATCTCTAGATATGACACGAGATATTGTTACAAAATAAAAAAACTTTTCTAAACACACAGAACCTCAGACCAAATAAAAAGTCAAGACGTAGTTTCCTCTATGTGACGGGTGAAGCAGGCCAAAAGTGAGACAGTCCCGTGTTCGTACACGGCTCGAAACTCACACATGCGCAATCTGTCTCAGTTTTTACTTGGCGGCAACACTCACTAAGTTCACACATGTTTACGAAACTGGCTTCACGTCAATGTTGACAGCGCTCCGTCTTGAGTTTTTATTTTGTCTGAGCACAGAACTATGTGCCTTGCTCTGCACTTGTGAAGCACAGCACATATTTAGAGACAGCAGTGCAAAACATACAAAAGCAAGCCTCGCTGGCGTTGTCTTACAAGAAAGCAGAACAATTTTCAAAGAACAAGGATGAATATAATAAACGTAGTTTAAGCCCACTCATTAAAAAAAACACGTGAAAATGTAGAGAGAGGTCAAGAGTCTCTATAAAATAAGCAGGACGAGTACGCCTCCCGTTTATTAATTCAGTTTTCAGATTTTTCTTAAAAATAGGTGTTGTCGTATTTAATTGTAGGGCCGCGATAATATCGGTCTTTTGAAACATTTGTAATAGCAATCAGGGCGAATATGGAACATAACATTTTTAGGGTTCCGTACACGAAGGGTGCCAAACGGGACCCTATTACTTAGCCTCCGCTGTCTGTCTGTCCGTCTGTAACGGGGTCTAAAGTTTCACCCGTAATAGGTAGAAAGTTGAAATTTTCACAGATACGTGTTACCTTTACTACTGAAAAAAAACGAAACCTAAGTTTCTTACAATAAACCTTGAAAAAATGACATTTTTTAACGTTATTCTTTCAGCTCTATCTTAAAGACACAATACAAACAAGTTTCAAATTTGCACACATTATTGTACATAGTCTAAACTAAGATAACAAATAATAAAATTAGGGTTCCGTACTCAGAGGGTGCTAAATTGTTTGTCAGGTGCTATTTTAGCTCCTTGTTTTTGTAGGTAGCCGTAATGTTATGTAATAGCATCTACATATATTGTTGAAATTGTTAGCGAAATTAGCAAAAAGTGTTATCGGTCCGCAAGACTGATCACTTGCCAAGCCTCTTGTATGTTACCTTATATTTATATGTATTTGTATGTCACCTATCTGTAAGGCCTAGCATGAGCTTTGGTCTCGATTCTCGTTAGAGGGCCTCCATATATAACGTTATTTAAAATTAGATTGGGGGGGTCTGCACCCGTAGTATGAAGGCGGGCGACTTCGATTGTCGCGCGTTTTATCGTGGTTGTCGACTAATTGACCAATCATAGCGCTTATTTTAGTCGAGCTGCGGCTCTAGAAGAAAGGCCGCACCGTTCGGGGCTCACTCGACTCGTCTTCGACAAACGACAATAGGAACAAACTTACGTGAGTGAGCAGGATACCTGTTATTTGTCTCTCTTACTCGTATACATTTGTCTCTTTCGTCGTTTGACGAAGACGATACGAGTGAGCCCCGAACGGCTTTACTTCTAAAGCCGCTGCGCGATAAAACGCGCGACAAACGAAGTGGCGCGTCATCATACTACAGTGCTGGTCTGTGGATGACGGTAATATCATGAACATAGATGGCAAAGATGTCAGGGGGTCTTGCCAAAAGAAAAAAAAAACGATTGCTTAAACAACATTATTGATTTTGTAATATAAATATAACGAAAATTACGCTTTGTGAGATCATTCGTTGGATGATTGAGTGTAGGGGGGGGGGGGGGGACGAAAAATCAGACAATCGGCAAAAATCGCTGACGTAATATATGGACAGCTCCATACAAATATTTTTATGAGAAATTATAATTCCTCTCGGAAACCGCTAGGGGCTTTGTACAATTTATCATATAAATATTTTACACATCGAGACCTAAACTCAAATTATAAATACAGTGCGAGCCGCCATAAGACTTGGAGATTATTTATTGTTCTTAAAATTAAACTTGGAAAATAATAAAGCAACATTACAACCGACAATTTAAGCTCTACAAAGAAAGATTTAGCTCGTAATAATCGGCCGCGTTTCGGAACACTAAGTTAAGAGCGGATTCAGTGAAAAGCTCTTAAAGTTAAGACATAATAATTCAGATGGAACGGCGTAGGTTTTGAAAAATACTTTCCGGGAAGGAATCGGCTTACATAAAGTTTCCATACTGCTCTCAGACCAACATACCTATTTAATGAAGCATGGTGTAATAAATAATATCAATATTATTCAAAATTGTAATTCATAATTAGCATATTTTAATACTGTACGATTCCTCTAAAGGCTTAAAATTAATTAATATGTAAACTTACTTTGTTAAAGGTAATAGACAATATGAGACGGGTTGACACATATATACATACATTTTTTCTCGTGACTAATTTCTGCAGTCTTATATTTTTTATGCCTTTACTTGAGTAGGTATGTATACGATTTTGTATCATATGTTTTTTTTAAAGGAATGTTTGCTAAGTTTCTTACCCTTCTTCTTAGCAATACTAATCGAATGGTGCGGATGGTTAGGCATTATTTTTATTTATGGTTTGTTTAGTTCATTTTTCAACACATTGTTCATTGCTTTATGTATATATATAATATTTTTATTCCTTTATTTCTATATTTTATGCATATTTTATTTTATTAACTTTATTACATTTTAGTATCCCAAACTTCATATTTTTTGTATGTATTTACCGTATTTATTTATCAACTTATTTGTTCATTGCATTAGGTATATATAATATTTTTATTCCCAGATTCCTCTATTTTATGCAGGTGTATATTTTATTTCCCGTATTGTTATATATTTTTTTATATTCTAAAGATATATATTGTTAAAATTATCTTTGACTTGTAGAAAGTATACTTTATGTATCTATTTTGCAAAATAAATATTTTGATTTGATTTTACGTGCGTGATTTCATCACTGCTGTTTGGTCTATATGGAGGGTATAGGGTTTAAACCCTTAAATGTGCGAAAAATAGGAAAATTTAATATAAAAGTCCACTCTAGTCAGTTTTTCAAATTCAAATTGTTTATTTGTTATTCTTCTTCTTATCGTGTGGGCTGCATGACCTATGTTTATTTGTAAAATAGATACATAAAGTATACGTTTTACAGGTCATATCTAATGTTTATAATAACAATATTACCTATATATTATGAAACTAATATAATACGGGAAATAATAAAAAAAAAAAACTATGTTTAAGTTGAGCTAATAATGTAATACATATGCATAAAATAAAGAAATATAGGATTAAGAGTATATTATACATAATGCAATGAATAAATAAGTTGATTAATAAACTAAATAGATCATAAATAAATATAATGCCTTTCTCGCTCTTTCTTGTGATGAAATCAGTTAAGTAAGCAGATTAAAAGTAAAACACAGAGAAACATTGACCTAATAACCCAATAAGTGCATAATTGAACAAACTTCAATTATTACTTCATTACTTTTTTTGTGACGACTTTATCTTTTTATTCAAAAGTAAGGAAAACAATATTATGATGTGCATTTTGTACCGAGGTAAAAAGTTACCCCCTTAACGGGTTTTAACCCTAATCCTTCGATATACTTATAATAAAGTAGGTAGTGAAAAAGTCGTGTCTTATGAGTCTTTTTCAAACTTTGAAATGTATTATACTGAACCCTAGAATACAATATTCAAGTTTTTTGTCTGTCTGTCTCTATGTATGTATGTTCCGTTTTAACTCGAGAACCACTCAACAGATTCGAATGCGATTTTTTTTATTTTCATCGTCCCTTTTCAACAAAATGATTAATAAAATAACGTCTTAGCCGAAAACGGAGCGAAAATTGAAAAACCGGCCAAGTGCGAGTCGGACTCCCGCACGAAGGATTCCGTACCATTGTCTATAAAGACGGCAAAAAAATCATGTCTGTTGTAAGGGAGCCCCCTTTAATATTTATATTATTCTGTTTTTTAGTATTTGTTGTTATTGCGGCAACAGAAATACATCATCTGTGAAAATGTCAACTGTCCAACTATCACGGTTCATGAGATACAGCCTGGTGACAGACGGACAGCGGAGTCTTAGTAATAGGGTCCCGTTGCTTACCCTTTGGGTACGAAACCCTAAAAACGAGGGCCGAGCCGCGGCAAAGGCCACTGGAATATGTAATATAAGGTGACTTTAATTTATGCAGCCAAATTCTTACTGATGACTCGGTAAATGCCATAGATTTAAATGATAAGTACTCAGTAACAAGGTTCAATGACCCTTTTTGTAAAATTCATAAATTATTCTTTTCGTGTTCCTTACAAACGCAAGCCCAGTAACGATTGTAATAATCTGTGGCCCAGCCCCGACTAAATTACTATGGGACGTCAAGATTACATTTTGCGAAATTAGCAAAAAGTGTTATCGATTCGTGATACTGATCACTTTCCGACCCTCCAGTATGAGTTTGGCTGTATAAATTAAAGACATAGGGTATATCTTTATTCAAAAAGGGTCCGGTTTCAGAGCCCCGTGCATAAGAAGTGGCGGCAATAACACACCAAAAGTTTTATTTTTATTTCTCATTATGTTGTTTGAATTATTATTGTTGGTTTTTTTTCGTTTTTTTTTGTGTAATATGGCCTGTTTTACTTGTTTTATGTAAATCTGGCTGGTATAAATAAATTTTATTTATTATTATTATTATTATTTTCATTTTATTTGTAAAATGTTTCTTGTCAATTTTTAAGGAAGAGAATATAAAAATACATATGTACATAATAAACAAAATACATTTCATTTAAAATTTCGCGAAAATATTCAATGTAGGTACAGGCACGACTGTTTTACTACTTTATTATTATTAGTATAGAATTAATTAAACAGTATTTGTTGTTAAATACACAGAAATTCCAAATCTTAACAAAATTGTTTTCTTAATAGACCCCGTGACAAAAATAACTTTAAACCGGCCCCCATTTCTTTATTGTACAAGATAAAAAATATATTTTTACCTTACAATAAGTTCTAGACATTGACACCCTACGGCAAAGTAAAAAAACATTTTTAGGCTCTATTGTCATGTATGGGATTGGGAACCCATACTAATAAAAAAATTGTTACCTATTAAATTTCTAATTCAATATTCGGTTTTGGGTAAACATTCGACACATTCCAAATTTGAGGTCTACAACTTATTACATCTACAAACAGAGACTCGTGACTTACGGATGGACGGTTAGACGGGGTTTTCCTTTTTTTGTTTGGGTTTTTGTTTACGAAACCCTACAAAAATAAAAAATAAGTCATGTAGAACACAAAATAACAATAGGTATTTTGTTTTCAAGACAAACAAGTGGTGTACATATTCTCGAATCTACGTCGATTAATTCAGTTATGAAATATGTTTTTATATTGATCTTTTAGTTTAACATGTAAGTTATTACTTGTTTTCACATAAGTCGCGACAGCTGCGCGTAGTTCTGTCTGTTGGTCCTGCTCACATAGAGGTTGTTTATAAGTTATGTTAATAACAAAATTACAAAGAAATTAAATAGAAGAATTTCCGTTTCTAATGAGGTGTTTATCTACTGTTTAGAATTCCGCCCCCTTAATGTAATTACATATGTCGTAGTTAGGTACAAAGCAGATGATATAGGTAGTTGTTCAAGAAAACTTTGTAGAAATTGGTATTGTGCAATTTGAGGTGATAATTTTATTGATTATAAAATCAGAAACTAGGTACGGGTCATAAGAGTTAAGGTTGTTAAGGGTTTGAATCCATGCGCTAGTTTCAAATTTGTCAAGAGTCGCAATTTTACAGGACATTCATAAATTTCCCTAAGAATTACTCAAAAAATAAGCAATATTCTAACACATCATATCACAAAGAGAACAGATCGTATATGTGTAGGAAATGGGAAGAGCGACGTGTCTATGGAACGACCGCACTTCTCCGGGCCAGAGCCGGATTCAGATCATGAATCTGGAGAAAGGGGGTACATACAAAGTAACATCAATTTTAGCATATTTCTTTCATAATTTGTGAATCCAGATAAACTGATATACTAACTGAACTCATAATCACCCATAAGTCTTATAAAAACACTATTAAATAAGTCAGCAAGACGAGCAGTGTCCGCAGTCCGCACGCGCCTACTGAGGTTTCCATCATACTTGCTCTCTTGCGCATTGACAAGCGCGGTTTGCGTCAGAGCGCAGGTAAGCTATACAGGATGTAAATAGAGTGCGAGCATTAAATAACACCACATACTCTACTAATCATATTGAACAACTATTGGAAAAAAAAACCCGCGCAAATCTTCAGAGAAAAAGATATTCAACTGTAACTCAAAGACTTTATCTCGTAGGAGGAGGGTCTATTATAGAACGCTGCACCGAAACATCAGTTTCACGGACGACGCTCAATTGATACTCGCCCGTATGTCGGTGCGTTAGGGTTCACACATTTTTGTTTGGAACTCAATTATTTCCTAAACTAATGGGTGGCAGCGGGTATGATTCTTGGGAATAGTGGTTTTGTAGGGTCAGTAGAATATGTGGTTTCATTTAATGGTAGCAGTCTATTTACACCCGGTATAGTATCCATGTCACCAAGAAGTCCTGCGGCTAAATTTTTAATGCCTTTGGAATATGAACCAAAATGCCTTAATCCATCGGAGTTCAGTGATGGCGCAAGTTAGGGCGTGCTAATCACACTGGTTGCCGCTTAGTTAGCAGTACTCATGTGCTACTCTCCAAGACTTAATCTGTTGAGTTTTCATTATTGTTGAAATAATAAATAAATATAAGATAACGGGCAAGTTCGTAGCTCGAATCCATTGTAGATAAATAAGTGTAAATCTTAACATAATAAATAAATAAATCAAAAATCGAATAAAAATTGCTAAAAGCTTAAATAATTTGGCCAAGTTCAAGTTGGACTCGCGCACAGGGTTCCGTACCACCACATTTACGGGTACGAAACCCTAAAATATTATGAAAAGAAAAGGTTGACAAGCTCCTGTTAGCGCTATCTATAAGCTCACCAATGAACATCTGCACAAATAGGTTGACAAGCTATTATTATTATTGTTAGTGCCATCTATCATCTAATCAATGAACCTCGGTAGAAGCTCTCAAACAAGTCATCACAGATGGCGTTATGGTTAATACGAGGTTTATTGTATGGGGACTTCCCTTGGGTTCATTTATTTTAATTTTTATTATTTCTTATGGTAGAGGCCATAGTTACACGTATTTCCTGAAAATTTCAACTGGTTACCTATTACGGTTGAGGCTGTAGACCCCTGTAATGGACGGACAGACAGACAGACAGACAGACAGTGGATGCTTAGCTTAGTAAAAATCAACCGCCATTGTTCATAGTTTACAACTATATCAGAGAATACACCTCATGCAAAAACAAAAAAAAAACAGTGTACATCGTTACAGGAAGAAATATCGTTAAGTGACATGGAGGACAAAGTGGATTCGTTGTCCTGTTTGTTGTTTATGTTTTGAAATAGTGCAATTCTATGTTTTAAAGTATTTCATTCCCTTGGTGACACTTTTATTCCCGAAGAATACATAAGCAAACGCAAAGAACACATAGTGTGGCTCACATACAATACATAAAAGTCTGTAGATTTAGATAAACTTATGAAATTACTAAATGATAGTTGTCATTCTTGTCATCGAATGAGCCAACATGTTTGGCCTACAAACTGGATTACTCAGCCAGATCTGCTAGAATGTTTTGTATCAAAGAGTTCAAAATTAGTTCAAAGAATTTCAAATGTTCACGGCTCCGCGTAGGTATTTAGAAAATTCATTTTGCTCTTTCACTAAATAACTATAGCTTTTGCCAGCGCCTTCACCCACGCGGCTGTCGTTTTTTAGCTGAAATTATTATAAAAAAGTCACGGTTGTCAAAAGTGACAGATGTTAAAGGAGACAGATGTCAAAAGCGACAAATGTCCAGATGTCAAAAGTGAGATTTCAAAACTGATAGACGACAAAAGTTTCCAGATCCCTCGGGAGCAGTGTAATAATCACATACTGAAAATAATGTAATGTCCTTCTCCACTCTTTAGCTTTATGCTAAATTTTAGCAAAATCAGTTCAGTAGTTTCAGAGTTTAGCCCTATCAAACAATGTTTTCTCTTTACTATATTGTAGATAAATAAAAAGGAAAATAATTAATGTGCCGGATAGGTGTAGAGCTACGCTCTATAATTATTAAGTTAATTAAAATCCATTCATACGTTTTTTGTTGTAATTTTTTTTTATATCATAAGATTGCTGGTCATTATATTATTTGGATCTTGTCTAAACAACAAGAATAATTTAAATTAAATTAAAAGAATATATCAATTATAGGAAGTGTCATTGGCTTCTGGGTTGTGGAAGCATTGATAATACCCACGGTAATGTTTTATCGAAGAAGAAAAATTCAACAACAAACTGATAGTCTACAATTGTGTTCTCAACTGTAAATATAGGGTAGCATTATAAGTAATCCAAAGAGCTCCAAATAAAATTTTACAAGCAATTGGCAATTGATCATGATAACATCGAAATTGTGAGAGTCACTAGAATTAATTTTGTCCATGCTAATATTTGCGTAGACTTGTCTTTCAATTCATATAATACATTAGGTGGTAGAGCTGATGCCGGGCTCGACTGTGGAGGTACCAGCATCTTACTCGCAAATCCTCCCGAAGTTATTCGGGGGAGAGTAAGAGAACAGCTCTCAGGCAAAACCAGGCGGCCCACCATCCATCCCCAATTGCCGGGCCTTATATAAAACAGACTAGTGACGGGCATCGGCCAAACCCGCCTGCCCAGCGTGTGTGATTATGGGCATTTCTTCCAGGAGGACCGCCAAGAGTGGCGAAATCCTGTAAAGACATATGTCCAGCAGTGGACGAAACAGGCTGATGGATGGATGCTAATATTTAACAATTCTCATCTCTGGTATGTCACCTGAGTATAGTCTACACTAGACAAGACTGAGTGCAAATAACTTTGAAGATTATTATCATAGTCCAGGTGGGTCATTACTCCTACCTAAAGACCCCCTGAATTCGTCCTTGTTCGAGACTAACTTCCCGGAGGCCCAGTCCCGAAGTAATCTAAAACTGATAAAGATAAGTGGAACCCTTTGGGCGGACCTTTTGTTGAAAAATCACCTCTCTGCCCGTACGAATAACTGAGATACTTGTTATTTTTACGAGAATACTTTCAACGAGTTTCGAGCAACTATTGCTTTTGTCGAACTTGACAAAATGGAATTCATTCAATTTCTTCATGTTTATTTATTTCTTCTTTGTATACTTCTACTTAATATACGTTCTACTTACTATAACAGAAATATGTATGACTGAGTTCGCAGTTAATCTCCGAGGAAAACAACATCATCATCATCCTGCAGGCCTTTGCGAACGGAGTTGCCAGTAGGGTTTTATTTTTAGTGTGTTTTTAGGGTTCCGTACTTCAAAATGAAAAAAAACAACAGAAGCTTTAAAAGATCTCTTAGTCATTCTGTCAAGAACCTTTTTCTTGGACCCTGTGAGAGATAATAAGTTGTAACTTATCTGGGGGCACGGCAGTGCCCTCGCCAAGTCGAGCTAAAAAGCGGCACGGCTGTACCATCCTTTTCTCGAAACAGTTCAGGCCATTTTCGACCCTCCTATAACTTCGTTGAGGATAAAACTAGAAGCCTGAATTTTCAGTAACCAAGCAGGCATTGTATAAACACGGTATATTTCAAATTTCATTCAATTTGAACCAGTAGTTTAAGAATTATAACAAGTGAAAGCTTCTCAATTTTGTCACTCACTCACTCACTCACTCACTCACTCACTAACTGACTGACTAACTGACCGATCATCAAAACCCTAAGGCACTTCTAGCAGACATAGAAGCTTCAAATTTGTGATACAATTAGTGTTTAGTGTATAAATTAAGAAAAAAGTAAAAAAAATTGCAATTTCGGTCCCGTGCTCCAGATACACCAGCTGCATAAATAACTTTGTAATCCCATACTTATAAGTAATATCTGTTGTAAGTAGAAGGTACCGGAAAGGAAAAAAGGTAGGACTATCTACAAAAAACAATGAGATGCCATCAAAAATAAAACTTGTAAAAAAAAACAAGTCTCGCAACTTCGTTTCTATCATAAAAAGTTGTGAGATCCATGTAAATCCAAGTCGGTTAATTTATTCAGTCCCTAATTAAGGGACCTTCTGTCTTAAGTTATTACATAATTAGCTAACCTAACAACATCTTATAGTGACCATATCAATATTAAAAATCTTTTATGTTTTAAATGAATAGATTGACTTGGCAATCGCACTAAATTATCTAATTTAATGTAATATGTATTACTTGTGAGATGCATTGTGTTTTCATGCGATGGCGGAGTCAATCTTTGCTCATACACACACGTGGGGCAGGCAGGTTGGTGAGCATGGTGCCGAAACCCTCGCACCGGTAACGCCGCTGTCCGTCATCAGTCTGTTTTATATGAAGGCCAGCAATTACGGATGGATATACCACCATAAATGGGTGCCAGGCATGGTGGGCCACCTGGTTGTGTCTTTTTGAAAACTGTCTTATTACTCTCCCCCGAATTACTTTGGGGCGGTTTGCGAGTAAGATGGTGGTACCTTCACATTTGAGTCTGGCATCAGCTTTACCACCTATATGAAATATACCATTATACTATACAGTTTGTCAGCAGATATGAAATAGTTTTGTAATACGATTGTAGTGTTTTTGGCAAAAAAATATTATTTAAATCATTTTAGAAAGAACTGTTCGCAGGTATTTTTTCCGAAATTAAATTTTTTCCTATAACACAATGGACAGGAGATGACCATACAAAAGCACACTCAAATAGTCCCGAAAGAGGTAAAAAGTAACAGAAAATTGGCTAGTAAAAATTGGAAACAGAAAGTTATTGTATCCCACTTGATGTCACATATTTCTCGCACCAAACCTTCTTTTCTAGTAATTATTCGGATGAACAAAAATAGTTACTGTTATCATTTATTTTATTATAAAACAAGATAAACTAACAGTATAAATATGTTCAAAACGCTCATTTACTATTTTACAAATAAATTTTAACAGATTAAAAAGAAAATAGAACATAAGTTATTAGTCGCACGCAGTGCTTACCCGAAATAAGGTTTCACTCAAAAAACAGCTGCTAAAATACTATACACGCTATACAGGCTTTCGGATTGTGATTTCTATCCAGATGTATTTAGTAAAACATGATGCAAACAAACTTTAATTCTCATGACTAACATCTTCCCATGTGTAAAGGGATTTGAATTATGTAGCGGCTAGCATGAATACTTGATATTCTTGCGAGGTATCCCTTAGAAACCTCGCTGTGAAGACAATAAATCATAAAGTTATCTTTCTCAGGCCACGATGTTAACTTGTCGTTCATAGCTAAGAGCCATTAATGTTGACAAACCCTTAGCCAAACAACTTGTTACCTGACGACCATAAATATATTAGCACTTTACAGGTGTTGGCTTGGCAACCTTTCCGCAAACCTTAAATATGTAAACAAGTGTGAATGATGACGTTAATTATTTACGATTATTTCTATAGCTTTGTACTTTATAAATGTAAATGAGTGTTTACACGTTCATTTATTAAATAATCACATAAAAATATATTATAATATGACCAAAAGTTTGTAGCTGCTATAACAAAGAGATTAAAACCAATTAAAAATATCATCCCTGCATGTATCCGTAGAGTTACTATTTCGTTGAACAGATAATGCAACTTATTTTTTACAAATATTACATATTTTTACTGTAACTATGTACTTATTTCCTCATAAGTAGTAAGAATAAGAATGAAGTAGTAAAAAAGTTGTGTTTGTACAAGTAATATTTTTTTTTAAATTTTAAACGAAGTGAGCTATAGTGTTGTACTGACCAAAACTAAACTTTGTCTGTCTGTCTGTCTGTATATTCCGTTTAAACTCGAGAATTACCCAACGGATTTGGATGCATTTTTCGTTTGACCCAAGTTTCGTTTTTTTTGACAGTGATCCAGTCAACATATACTATATTATATATACGTAATAAGGGGTGTTGATAAAATAACTGCCAAGCCGAAAACTGTCGATACTACTTAAAGACTGAAAAAAATTTCAACAACAGCTAAGCCGCCGGCAAAAGCTATGATAAAATAAAACGAATAAATACGAAGGGCATGCGGCATGCCAGACGAAGTTAGATACTCTTTTACTCATTGGTTTGTCACTGGCACGTTAGAACTTTACGTATAGGCCGCTTATCACTCAGACTTTATCAGCTAATAATTTTGAATATAGAACATTCGTTAATTCAATTTTTTTTGTTTTATTTTGTGTTTCCGAGATAATTTGGCAGGAATTCGTTCGTAGCAATGGAGCTCACTCGAAGAGATTTTCGGACAATGATTTATTATGACTATAAAAAAGGTTTAAAGCCTCAAGAATGTTTTGAAATTTTACTTACTAATTTTGGTGAATCTGCTTGTTCACGCGCAACAGTTTATAATTGGTTTGTTGAATTTAGAAGAGGACGCGAAAGCTTTGAAGATAAGGCGAAGACTGGTCGGCCGCCAACAGCGGTCACTCGGGAAAATGTTTGAGCAATCGAAAAACTTGTTCATGAAAATCGGCGAATTACATATGTGGAGATCGAGCGAGAAGTGGGCATTGGATTAGCATCAATGCAGACCATCATACACGACCACATTTTTCTCCGTAAGCGTTGTTCGAGATGGGTGCCGCACAAATTCACCAATGAGCAGAAAGAGCGTTGCGTGGATTGGTGTAAATTTATGATAGATAAATTCAACGGCGGCGAGAAAAAAACATTTGTGATATACTGACTGGTGATGAAACATGGCTATAAAATACGACCCTAAACAAAGCGCCAGTCGACGGCATGGCACTTTGATGATGAGCCAACTCCAACGAAATGTCGCCGTGTACGAAGCATGCAGAAACAAATGGTCGCCTCATTTTTCTGCAAGACAGGTCATATTGCTACTGTGGTGTTAGAGCATCAGAAAACCGTTAACTATGAATGGTACGTGACAGTTTGCGCCCCAAAGATACTGTCAGCTTGGAGTGACAAGCGGCCGAATTCAGGAAACCGGCAGCTTCTCTGGCATCACGACAATGCCTCGGCGCACACGTCTGCCAGAAAACTCGACTTCTTCAATACGAAAAATGTGGTTATCCTACCTCACCCGCCATATTCGCCTGACCTAGCACCTTGCGATTTTTACCTGTTTCCAAAAATAAAATGAAAATTAAAAGGCAAGAGGTTTAAAAGCAAAGAAGATGCACTCGCTGCATATAATTTCGAGATTTCAAAGGGGTCTACAAAAGAGTGGGTAGAGGTATTTTCTAAATGGTTTAGACGTATGGAAAAGTGTATACGTGCTCAGGGTGAATACTTTGAGAAGTCTGATATCTACAATAAAGAATAAATCATATAGTTTTTGAATATCTCGTTTCATTTGGCATGGCCTTCGTAATAATCATGATAAACAGAAAGTCACTTGTACTATCATACTTTATTAGTAACTTTCTGAACGGACTTCGATCGGTTATTAAGATATTTATAGTGTCTTAATTTTTAATTAAATTATTATTTTTGAATGTAACAATTTTAAAAAGAAAAGTTTTCTTGAAAACCAAAACATTGTTTAACGAATTCAATCTCGAGAGAAATAAATAATTTCCACTTCTCCTGAATTTGAAATTGCATTTAAAATTATAATTTAGTCGTGGCGGCAACACGGTTTTATATGAAGGAAAAATTATTTAGGAAATATATTGAAATAATATGTCCTGACAATACGTTTTAGTATTTTTGTGGATTGTTTGCATACCAATTTTGATGCCACCTGAGCTCCACTCAGTTTTCATTTCTGCCAAAGAGGAGAGCAAAGACCAATTTGCATTTTTGTCATTAATTTCACTATGGGTGCGGTTATGACTTCCAACAGAATAATCTACTTCAGCTATCGTTGTAATGTCGGTTACGAAAATAAACAAAATAAACACATTCAACCGACCCCCATAGTACTAAGCATGGTCGTTCGTTGTGGCCTGAAGTTAGCCGCATAATACGTTTGACAGTCCATTTTTCCCAACATTTTTTGACATTTGATGAGGCTCGTGACCTAATCGTTGGTGTTTATTGTAGAAAATTGTAGTTTATTGTGGACTCATAACCGCACTCAGAATAAGGTGACATTAATTTATGCAGCGAAATCCATACTCGGGGCTTGGTAAATGATCAGTACCACGGCTCGATATATTTTTCGCTAATTTCGCAAAAGAAACTGTACCTCTCATAGGGTGCGGTTATGACTTCCAACAGAACAATCACCTTCAGCTATCGTTGTAATGTCGGTATAAATAAACAAATTCAACCGACCCCCACAGTCCTTAGCATGGTCGTTAGTATGTGGCCTGAAGTTAGCCGCACAACACATTTGACAGCCCATTTTCCCCAACGATTTTTGACATTTGATGAGGCTCGTGTCGTGCGTGACCGAATCGTGGGTGTTTATTGTAGAAAATTGTAGTTTATTGTGGACTCATAACCGCACTCATAGTGATTGCCTCCTGGCTATGCTTGCGTTGATAGGAACACAGTTTATGAGTAAGGTTCTTGTCCTATGTAATGAAACTGGCCAAGTGCGTGCCAGGCCACGTGCAGCGTAAGGTTCCGTAGTTGCCCAGTACACTTTATAAGTTGGTTTACTAATACAGATCGCGCCTAACTTCTAATTAACTCGGAAATTGCTCTCCCGAAGAACAAACGGCCCATACCTACATTGTTGTGTTTTGAGGGGACTACGAGATTTGGCGGGACTTGTACTCGTAAACCTGTAAAGCCTGCTTAGCTGTGATAATTTTCCTCTTAATCTCATTATATATAGATACTACTTCTGTGAATTTTTCTACACATTCATAAACAACCGTTTAGCCGGCAGGGGGGGGGACACTTGACTCTAACAAAAATTATTTTATTTTATTCTGAAAACTTAACTACAGCTAACTTAATATTGGAAAGAACCACAGTGCGAGAGGGACGGAATCCGGCAAAAATAGCAAAATAATAATAAATAAAAAAAACTGGAGATTGTACGAATTAGCTGTTTGATTTAGAATTAATTACATGTTGCTGGTTTTTGCTCAAATAACCTTAAAACTCGACATACAAATTTTTAGAGCTATCTTTGCTTTATTTTTCTCAACCTTAAAATTACATATATTACGTACCTCAGAAGATCTTACAATAACAATATGCATTATATTCTTGATAGAAGTACTATTTTTTTATCATGTATTGTTGCTATATTCTCCAAACCAGGAAGAATAAATAACGGTTTGCGGGAACCATTCTCTTAAAAAATACCCATAAAAGCACTAAAATCGTTATACCAGCACAAATAACTTATTTTACGGTTGTAAAAACTTTGTGCTATCGCAAAAAAATACAGTGAAACCTTTTCGGTTCATTGGTTTAGAAATCCGTTTCATGTTATAAGATCCGCGTACCTAATGGTTATTTGTTAGTTTGTATTGTGTTTGGCTTACTGTTGCGTTTGATAAATTTTTTCTCCCTTTACAAGAATAACATAAAATATAGGATAATTTGTTTTTTTTTAATAACAAGTTTCCACAAATTGATATTTCAGGTTCCGAATTCAAATGGAGATAAAGTGGTTTGTATATGACTCGTGTCTTTCCACACTTCAGGCCCAAAATGTTGAATTCTTAAAATGTTGAATTTGCAAAATGTTGAATCCCAAAATGTTGAATTCGCAAAATGTTGAATAAAAATTTTTACAGATTTTTTATCAATGTCCAAGTAACGGATGATTTATTTTTTATACAGATGTCATAAGTGACAGATGTCAAAGTGACAAATGTCAAAGCGACAGATGTCAAAGTGACAGATGATAGTTTTTTTACAGATTTTATGACAGATGACTTATTTTTTCATTAGCTGTCAAAAGTGTCAGATGTTAAATGTGACAGAAGATTGAGTTTTACAAAGATTTTGTCACAGATGTCAAATGTGACAGGTGATTTATTTTTCATACAGCTGTCAAAAGTAACAGATGTCAAATATGACAGATGATTCATTTTTCATAAAGCTGTCAAAAGTGAATGTAAAATGTGACAGATGATTGAGTTTTACACAAATTTTTTGACAGATGTCAAATGTGTCAGGTGATTTATTTTTCATACAGCTGTCAAAAGTGACAGATGTCAAATGTCAAAACCAGTCATCGGTTGGAAAGTGCAGGCAATACCCTTCAGTTGAGTCCAAACACAAGTAGCATACGACCAGCAGCCGTGCCGGAGATATGGTAAAAGGAATTGAAAAACTTGATGATATTATAATATAAATCCACGAGTTATATTTCGAGTACGGTATAAAAATATTCGAGTCTCTCTTTCGTTGTACAATCAATTCTTTTTTTAGTTATTATAAACAGTTATGGGCAATATTTTAAATACCTCCTTCCTGACTGTTCCCGAAATTCGAATTACGGAACCCTAGGTGTGCAAGTCTGACTCGCACTTGACCGGTTTTGTTTTTCATGTTTCGTATTTGAACATTTATTTCCAAAATGTGTGACATCTGTCACAAAATCCGTATAAAACTCAAGCATAGTTAGCTGTGTGAAAAGTCATTTGACATCTGTCACTTTTGAGAGCTGTATGAAAAATAAATTATCCATCACATTTGACATCTGCCACAAAATCTGTACAAAACTGTCACTTTTGACAGCTGTAGGAAAAATGAATCATCTGTCATATTTGACATCTGTCACTTTTGACAGCTGTATGAAAAATAAATCATCTGTCACATTTGACATCTGTCACTTTTGACAGCTGTATGAAAAATGAATCATCTGTCACATTTGAGATCTGTCACAAAATCTTTGTAAAACTCAATCTTCTGTCACATTTGACATCTGTCACTTTTGACAGCTGTATGAAAATGAATCATCTGTCACATTTGAGATCTGTCACAAAATCATTGTAAAACTCAATCTTCTGTCACATTTGACATCTGACACTTTTGACAGCTAATGAAAAAATAAATCATTTGTCATAAAATCTGTAAAAAAAACTATCATCTGTCACTTTGATATTTATCACTTTTGACATCTGTATAAAAAATAAATCATCCGTTACTTGGACATTGATAAAAAATATGTGAAAATTTTAATTCATAATTTTGAGATTCAACATTTTGCGAATTCAACATTTTGGGAATTCAACATTTTGCGAATTCAACATTTTAGGAATTCAACATTTTGGCCAAGATTTGTGTAAACAAATGCAAAATCCCTTTTCAAGGCCGCACCCAAAGGACATGATGGAGCCCTATTAATGTCACTCCGTTAATGTCACATGTCTTCCGTCTGTCCATCCGTATGACGGGTTTCTAGCTTGCAGGTGAATGAGTTACAGATCTGAAATTTGGATCTGTTATGTATAGGTATATTAGTATGTTGACCCAAAACAGATGAACGACGACGTCTGTCTGGACAGACTCCAAAACTTCGTGCATACTTTTGTCTAGACTAGAAGTTAAAGTATTACTGGAATTTTGGTAGAACATTATTACTTTACACGTACAATGTATAAAATTTAAATGAATACTTATGGCTGAACTATAAGAGTAAATTATTTCATTTTCAGGTGAGCTTTTGTGGGATACACAAAAAATTTAAAATTGTAAATTTTTGAATAATATTTTTAAATAATTGTCTAAATGGTAAAAGACAAAGGAGAAATAGCTGTATCGGACCTCGCCAACTTATTAATACATTCGTGTACTCTTATTGCTACGGCTCAGCAAGTGCTACAACCAACATAGTTTTCTGACTTTGTAGTACATCCGCTACGTCGTCGTCGTAGCCTGAACACATATATGCGTCAGAGAGTCATTCATAAACTCACACTGGGTTGCAGGAACGTCTCCAACCACTCTAGCGCCGGGGTGCGAACGCAGCTCAGGTGTCCTTAGCCCTTATAAGAAACCCCCCCCTCCCCCGTAAGGACGGAGGAAGGGTTGTTACACAGTAAAATAAAATTTTAACGATATTATCATATATTTATGATGATAATAACTTCTTACTATTTTTCTAACTTATACAACAAGACAAACGTAACAGGAAATAATTACAGTCAGTGACACAAGAGCGTACGGGGTGAAAATAAAAAATGGTGGACCAGGGGAAAAGGGGGATGCTACTAATGTATACAGCGGAGCAACGACTCTGATGCACAGTGGTCTCGGGAAAAATATGATTGTTGAGTTCTATCTAGGTTTTGCTATGTAAAAGTGAGACCTAGTCTCAAGCCTAACCTTAGGTCTGTGTGAATATGAGCGCAAAAACTCTTTACTGTTAACCTGTAAGTGCACCTTGTTGTAGCATTGGTTGTAGGTAGCAACATCCATATCAGTAAATTCTTACAGCATTAGAACGGCCACCCGCGACGGCGCGATAACGCTCTTATCGCTGAACTCAAATGGTATTTATATTAATTTCCTCTCATTCAATTAAATATGTTATCGGGCTCAATTAATCGATCTCATCCTGTCCGTGGGGTTTATTGAAATATTAATAGTTCGGAAAAATGAAACAATACACCATTGTTCGATAAGGTTTGACGTCATACCTACGGTAAGGCATACCTACGGTAAGGCATACCTACGGTAAGGCATACCTACGGTAAGGTGTACAGGTACACCTGCCGAGGTAATTAAGTGTTCATCACCTAACGATGGTGTGCATGGACGATTCAACAAAAACCCAAGTCTCTCGGGTTCGCTTGGTAAACTGCTTTGCGGACATGAGTGCACGCTGCAACGCTGTAGTGGAATAGCTTGTCGGAGCCGAACATCCGAAGAACATACAACATAGTCAAGTAAGACTGCAGGTCACGTAGCAAGACTGCGTGCATACTCAGCATCCCGGGGTGCTTGCAGTTAGAGTTGAAACAAACGTTGGTTGCATTTGTACCGTAACGAGCACGTACTGAAGGTTACCTATACTTTTTTCCATACGGAGCATGATTGTGCTAGCTAACAGAAGTTAACACAGTGTATGATATGACTCCCGTAATAAAATGTAAAACTGTATGCATTATCCTTATCAATTTTTTCCTTTTCAGCTGAAAATAACTGGGTATTGCCGATATATGCATGTATTACCCGTTGACATCATCGATATTGCGCCATTTTACCACAAAATACGTTTCTCTACCTAATTTGCTTATCAATTCTGTCGTTACTGCGGTACACCATGATGTCACGGTATTTGAATTATCTCTCATTATAACGAGCTTATTCAAGTCGGGAAAAATTCGCGATAATTATGGAACAACCAGTCCTTGTTAGGTAGTTTTCGGGTTAGTATAAATGGAGGAAAGTACATATACAATCAATCATTAGCACATATACACTCGCCATAATCACAAGGTTGTGTACAATCGATCAGTCTTGACAAAATCACCATGTCATCATTCACAAAATCATCATTCACCATGAGCGGAAACTCTGGAGAAGCCGTTCATCGCGACAACGGGGAAAAATCTCGGAAGGAGCAAGAGCGCGCGGAAGAAGAAGAAGAAAAGCGCAGACAAGACTTGGAGCGTGAGGAGAGAAAACGTCAGAAGGCAGAGCAGCGGCGACTGGACAGGCACTTGATGCAGTATGCACTAGCTTTGCGTGAGCAGGCATCGTGGCGTGGAACTCTCAACCGGCCGAAATAGTGCTAGTCATAGATATGATCATTTGTTTATATAATAAGTATTAGGTATTTGTGTACATCAGTATTAAGTATATTGTGTATGTGAGTGTTTGTTTTTGAAAATTAAAAAAAAAAACTTGTTCCCGATACATAGTTATTTCATTTCAAAATGCATGCCGACTTACAAATGTCACGACATACCAGTTTCCTTCATGATACTAGATATTTAGGTAGTTAGTTTAATAATGATAATAATATATTGTACTAGTTCTATCCACTAAGATGTTGTACAATCTATATCCATGCATAGATAACCGTGGTCACTACACTTTGTAACACGATAGAGGGGCACCGCGACATGCTATGCAGCGATAGGTAGGTACGGTGCAGTGTTTAGGTAAGGTATCTGTCATACCATAGTCCTAACATTACAGGAATCATGAAAAGTATACATATTTAGAATGATGTTTTGTACATCATTATAGTCTAACCAAACCTGTAAGCTATACAATGACAAATCTTAAGTATAAGTGAGGTGTATACATGTATGAAGCACACGTGTATGTCCCGGTAATTTTCTCACTCATCAGTTTTGATTTCGTTTTGAAATACACGCCGCCAGTTGGATACAGATCATAAAATGAATATAGCACGGGTTTTCCCGAATATTTCAAGACAGTGCCAACTAAACGTGGGTTGCCGTAATACGCTGGAGCTACTTACGTTCGGCCGGCAGCCTGTAATAATATTTCGATGAAGGTCCCGTCATCTTATCATATTTACCTATCTTTTGAGTAGTGACACATAGTTTGTTCCATATTTAAACGATAGCGTGCCATGTGTTCATACGTATTATCGGTCCATAAGGAGTTACAGATGTAACGCCAATTGCCGCCGGTCTTTGTCATAATACTGTTTGCGGCTTACATGCAGTTATTCATGGATATAAAGTTAAGAAAAACCTTATTTAGACGTCTCATATTCCTGTATGGTCGGCTCCATACCTAAACGTCGCAGATACACGTACTCAGAGGCGAATGCACACTCAGGCCTTGCTCAAGACATATGATAAGCATATGCCAAGCATAGTTTGTGATAACGGAGCTTTGCATCCCATGTGCACATAACGCTAATCATCACGCCTTGCAACTTATCTGCGTTAGTGATGTGACGTGCTATGCAGCGGCTAGTAGCACGTTACCTAGACGTTACATCTGGTGCAGTCCAAGCTTGACTTGATTGTATCTAACATAGAGTGGTCACGAGAGAAACTAAATTTCAACTTGAAGCAACGTCAGAGGGAATGATCTCAGTACCTTACCTGCATAACTCTCCATTATCCTACACTCATAGGGGTACAAGAAAAAAAAAGTAAACATATTATAAACACAAATATTTATTTTAGTAAGCGAACTACACATGCTGCTGCACTATTTAGCACTATTATCACTGATGTTGCGAGCCGAGTGCAGCAACATTTCTGTGTCCGTCCGGTCACCCGTCAAATAGTATTCGAGGATTTGCGGATCACCTTCATGCACTTTCTGGATGACCTCTCTGAAGATTTCTTGGGATTCTTTCAGCAGAATCGCCGGAACCATGTACTTGGTTATCCACGCAGAGACGTGCGCCGTGCAGAAATGATGAAAGTGCTGTGGGATCCTGCACTCACGTCCCGGTGGTACCACTACATTAGGCCTCTTGCCGCAGGAACAGGTGTCCCCGGCGACCGCCTTGCACTTCGAAAAGCGAATCTTCGTTTCAACAAACTCCAGTATAGTGGGCAGCCTCACGAGATCCCTCTCAGCTGGCGGTGGCCCCCAAAATAAGGGCATGAGCCAGTCCCAGTTCACCAGCAGACGATCTTCTTCTGGCCTCGTCGGATCAAAGTTGTAGCGGACGGGGCATGGCTTCCCGTTAAGGAAAGTCAGGTCGTCCAGCTGTCGTTGCGCCTGAAGAAACTGTTTGTATGCTTTGTTGAATTGCAGCATTTCGCTGGGGCTGAAAGGGGCCTCGTCGGGTATAGAAGGCCCGCGCGTCGTGAAGGTGTCCACCGGGAAACTGAGTATTCTGTCTTGGGACTGCATCTTGAGTTCTGGATGGATGTCACGGGACTCGTAAGTCTGTATGATGTTCTCTCGGTAATGTTGACCGTGTAGTGTCTAGCGACTGACTGCCCGCATAGCAATTTATACCACTCCAGTTGTTTATCGTGCCGAAAAAAGAAAACAATATAGGGATAATATCAATTTGGAATTCCCACAACCTCGCGTGCGGGTTATCGTTCGGCGCGGTAATTGGATCATTCCTAAAATAAACGAGTGAATATTAAAATATTCTTGGACCACGTCAGTCAAACTTTCATCCTTATGAAAATAGATGATTTACAATTCATCCTGCGCTCCCATACTGGGGCCCCGGGAGTCACTCACGTGTTCACATAGTCACTATAGATCGTATCTCATACCTACGATAAAAATTACGCTACCAATTTCGGACATCGATAACAACGTTTAATTGCTGTACTCGATGCATTGTCTTAGCTCGCAACACCATAATATAAATGCCGGGCATTCACAGGGAAAACCAGTTCGAAAGTTTGTACCTTTAGTATACAGGTAAAACATACCTATTAAGCACATACGGCATTGTGTGCGCGATAAGAGCGTGTCTTAACAACGACAATGTTGCAGATCGGATGCAGTTTTAGTAGGGTGAAACAACTAGTATGTGACTCTTGACCGAATACTGATAACACAGAAGATATAAACAAAATAGACTGGGTTTCTCCAAAACGAGAAACTGTTAGGTTATCGGGCGACTTAGTGATAAGGTATTTAACTCGTGTAAAAGCAATGCTGAGACCACGTCAGCCGATATTTAGATACACGTCGCACTTAGGTATCATCCCACTTTAGTACTCCTGTTTGAAAAAGAACTACAATTATAGCACTAGTGGATCTTGTGAGTGCCCGCTATGAATGCTGCGCTGCAGTCCAGCGTCATGCTCACATTATGCAAAAGTGGCAAAGCGGTGTATGGCCTATGAGATGCGGGTGACCGCTGCATGGCAACAAAGCAGATAATTCTACAAGAAGTATGTTTATTCTAGGCGTTCTAGGTATCGTTCCGTGAGAACGTGAGCTGTAGGTTTCTGGCAATTCGGCCCCAGCTTGGATGCTGATGCTGCGGCCCCAGCAATTCATGTTACCTGCTGCTTTGACCCATACTCATATCACTTTAGAGGCGGCACATACAAAAAAAGTCAAAATTTTCGGAAATGCATCTGACCCCTATGCACTATAGAATCTTCGTCACTGAATACGAAAATAGTACCCTTGCCTTACCTAGATGCTTAATTTTGAAGTTATAGACCGTACGCTACCGTGTCATTGACTGTACGATAAAGAATTTAGTCTCTTTAGATTTTTTTAACCTTATTATTAAATTAAAAGTTTGATTGCATTCACATTAAATTCAATATTGCTTACATGTGTTTGTTTAATGTTCAAAAATTACTGTTTGTTACGTTTATAATAATGATAAGATTTATAGGTACTGAATACTATACAGGTAGGTACAATGATGAGTGTAGGTAAGTTTGAGCTGCGTAAAATAATTACTCACACCTCTGGGTATATAACGCCTCGGCGCCCCTTGCACCCCCGGGTAGAGACGGCCCTGCTGGGTTGGGTTTTCTATTCGAGTTGCAACACTAGCCCGTTCAAAAATCAACTCGCTTCGCAACACCGACTGTTCAAAAATGGCAGTGTCGCTTACACCAAGCTTAAGTCGAATTTTTCAAAATCAACTCTGAGCAGGGTTCGTATTGGCACGTTAAAATGAAAGATAAACAACAATCACACTAATGTTATAAATGCGAAAGTTTGTGTGGGAGGGTGTGTGTGTGTGTCTCTTTCACTTTGAAACGGCTGGACGGATTTGGATGAAATTTAGAATGGATATAGCTTATACCCTGACTTAAAATATAGGCTACTTTTTATCCCGGATTTTTTCATGTCGTTAAACCGAATAACACGCGGGCGAAGCCGCGGGCAAAAGCTATATTTAATAATTTATACTTGCGATTGTCTGCACTTGATGAAACATAGACAGAATCTTGATTTTTCACAAAAATACTTTGTTGACAAAACGATGTTCGTTTATGGCTCGTAAATAATATTAACAAGAACTATTTATCGCCTGAAGATGCATTAATTTCCGAAACCGGTAAGAAAACGTAATAAAATATAAAATAACAAGGGTTTTTGCAAAAAATCATGAAATTATACTATATCTATTATACATACACATGTCAAATGACGTTTGGAGTGTACAAACACGGCCAAACCCGTTTAAAAACTCGGTTCTCACCTCGCCTAGGGTTATTTAATGAACGCGCGATATTGCGTAACTCAGTCAGGGGATACGTAATATCATAACTATATATAATGTTTTGCATAAACAATAAAAACAGTACTTATTAATAATCAGAAAATTAAACAACTAATAATAAAATTGGCAAAAGCAAAGATTTTGCAATCAAAGTTTTGGCAACAAGTTCCTTTGTACTATTTGGGAAATTTGCGCTGAGTCAGTTTTAAACCTTGTAGCAATTGAAATAAGAGCTAAGAAAGGGTCAACGGAACTTTTCTTCATGGTACCTATGTACGAGGAGACTCTGATTAAAGCAATAAATTTTGTCGGTGTCGCGTTATCTCGCTCCTTGCACAGAATTAACACGGTGACAGCGACCACGGATTAACTCATTCATTACTATCCCTTCAGCACTGATATACAATACTTACAGTCCGTAAAATATAGCTTATGCCCTTTGACAGCAGGACAGCGCTATACAATTTGTATTTCTATCTCTCTTTTTCATGCTCAAATATGTATAGCGCTGACAACTGATACAGAGCTTTTACCTACTGTTTACGCTAAAAGCTCGAATTTTAAAATTGGTGGGGTATGGACACATCCGCCATTTTGGATTTTATTTATTTTCAGTGTAAATAACGGTCCGATTATTTTAATTAAAAACTAAAACTATCGTAATTGCTTGGTTATTATACTATAAACTAGCTTTTGCCCGCGGCTCCGCCCGCGTGTTATTCGGTTTAACGACCTGTTTTTTTCCGGGATTAAAAGTAGCTTATGTGTTAGGTTATGGTATAAGCTATATACATTCTAAATTTCATCAAAATCCGGTAAGCAGTTTCTGCGTGAAAGAGTAACAAACATACACACACATACACAAACTTTCGCCTTTTTAATATTAGTGTGATACCAGAGGTAAATTAAAGCCTCATCCACGAATTTCGAAAACTCCGCTGTTTTACCTTTAAAAAAATGCCATGGTTAAAAGAAATACTTTTTATGAACTGGGGGATTATTTAAATGCCGATCTTTGGAAAGCGGACTATCCCTTATTATTTATTTATTTGGTTTTTTTGTTTATTGTTAATTTATTACTATTAAGCAATACATTTTTAATTTTTATTTTTAGGGTTGCCTAGGACCTAAAAGGTACAAAAGGAACCTTTATGGTGAGACTTTGTTGTTCGTCCGTTCGTCCAAATGTCACAGTCTCATAAAGGACTTGAAATTTGCCACAAAAATAGCATTCACTTGCCTACATAATGTGGTATAAAAAAATTGAAAAATTAGAAACTGTTCAAAATATTTCCAATACAAAAGAGAGAAAAATAAAAAAATATCTTAAAAGTACAATATTGCTATCAAATTGTAGATATTAAAAAGCTGATTATAAAAATACAGGATGTAAATAGAGTGCGACCATTAAATAAAACCACATACTCTATTGATTATACTGAACAACTATTCGAAAAAAAAACCGCGCAAATCTTCAGAGACAAAGATATTCAACTGTAACTTAAAGACTCTTTATCTCGTAGGAGGAAGGTCTATTTTAGAACACTGCACCAGAACAGCTGTTTCACGGACGACGCTCTCTCGATACTCGCCCGTATGTCGGTGCGTTAGGGTTCACGCATTTTTGTTTGGAACTCAATTATTTCCCAAACTAAGGGTGGCCGCGGTTGTGATTCTTGGGAAAAGTGGTTCAGTAGGGTCAGTAGAATATGTGGTTTAATTTAATGGTAGCAGCAGTTCAGTAGGGTCAGGAGAAAAATATGTGGTTTCATTTAATGGTAGCAGAAAATCAGTAGGGTCAGTAGAATATGTGGTAGCAGTCTATTTACACCGGGTATATACTTTAACCGTATATTTACTGACGCCGATTTCGAGAAATCTTTGGAAAACCAAAAAAAATGCATATCCCCCCCTCTTACTTCCGAAACGAATGAACCGAAAAATATGAACAAAATCATGGTAATTTGGGATTAAGTAAAGAATACAGGAAAAATATAGCTGGTGAGATATTCACGATAACAAAATGACAAAATTAAATTTTTCATCCTTATTTTTATTTCGAGTACGAATATTTGAGTCTGTCTTTTGCGGTACAATCAATTCTTTTTATGGTTATCAATTTATCATAAAAAGTTATGAGCAAGATTTTAAATGCCTTCTTCCTGACTGTTCCCAAAACTGTCGAATTACGGAACCCAAATTACGCGAGTCTGACTCGCACTTGACCGGTTTTTCATGACTTGTGTAATTTTATTCACATACCAGTGGCGTGCATAGGGCTTTTTGCTGGAAATGTAATGAGAAAGTCAAGTTTGACAATAAAAGACATGAAAAAATTTAAATGTCACTTTGAAAAATCATTATTTGTATGACGCCAGGGTAGGCACTGCCTACTCTAGAGTACAAGAGTTCATACAAAAAAAATTGTTTTCAAATTTGTTTTTAATTTTTTCATGTTGATTTTATACGTATCGTCAAACCTGACCTTCTCATTGCTTTTTCAGAAAAAAGTTCTATGCAGGCCACTGTCGCATACACATAATATTGAGTTATATGTACCTATGTTAAATAATGTTCATGACTATATAAGGTGACTTCTAATTATATAGCCAAATTTTAGTTTGCATTTTTCACAAAAAGGGTCATTGTACCTTGGTCCTGATCATTCACCGAGTCGCCAGTATAAATTTGTAAATACATTATATTTTTTTATTTTACCATTATGGCCTTCAATTATTGAATACTAGAGAAACTAAAAAGAAGAAAATATAAACGACATATTTTGACTCCTCCAATGGAGCCATCATCAGTAAAAAGAATTAAAAAGACGACGACGGCGAACCAATATTAAACATTTGGAAACGAGTTTTGTTTTTTAATTTGTAAAATTTCATGATCTTACTTTCATTTATGTTGGTTCTAATGTTTGACCCTTTCGATCGGTATCATAAAAATTTAGGATGTTGTTTTTAAACATTTGTCCGGCTCGATTCCCGGTTCATGCAGGTGATTTTTAGGGTTCCGTACCCAAAGGGTAACCAATGGGACCCTATTCCTAAGATTCCGCTGTCCGTCTGCCTGTCTGTCTGTCTGTCCGTCTGTCCGTCTGTCCGTCTGTCACCAGGCTGTATCTCATGAACCGTGATAGTTAGACAGTTGAAATTTTCACAGATGATGTATTTCTGTTGCCGCTATAACAACAAATACTAAAACCGACCAAGTACGCGGACCTGCGCACTCCCATACAACAGACATGATTTTTTTGCCGTTTTTATAGTTAATGGTACGGAACCCTTCTTGCGCGAGTCCGAATCACACTTGGCCGGTTTTTTTTTAAATTCATTGAATGCAGTTTCTTTCTAAATACTTTATTGCACAAAACAAAAGTTACATGTACAACAGGCGGACTTAATGCTAAAAGCATTTTCTCCCAGTCAACCCGACAGAAAGTACAAGAAATGAACAGAGGCAGGCGTGCAGAAAGGCTAAAAAATAAGTGAGAGAAAAGAGAAAAAAAAAACAAAACATGAATGTACTAATAAATAAAATAGATAAGTAGATTTGTAGGTAAATACTAAATACATAGATTAATAAAAAATACATAAATATATTTTAAACAAATAACAATAATTACTACATAAATACGATTATATAATATTATTTAAATATATATAATACAATAATAAATACAAGAATATACAAGAATAAACTACTAGTCGTGATAATTTCAGATTGCTATGTTGACATCAGATTTACTGTATTTAACTAAGATAATGTCTGCGCAATGACTGTTTAAACTTTAAAAATAAAATGAAGGTTTCTTTAAGTAAAATTTGCTATCTTTATTATTTAAGGTACTTTCCCTCCAAGGGGCATTCGTTTGGTTCAGCCTGTATATGTTATGTGTATGTATGTTTCCCAGTTGGCTTTACTTTTTTTTTCATTAATTTACATTTTGCTTGCCAATCTTGGTAGTGCATGTCTTTTTCTTCATTATGTGTTTTGTTGGATGTTTTACGCAAACAAAGAATCTGATTCCTTGTTTTAAAAATGAAGTCACTTTTATTTTTAAAATATATGAGGTGACTTTAATTTATGCAGCCAAACTCATACTGGAGGCTTGGTAAGTGATCAGTAATACCTACGGATCGATAACACTTTTTGCTGATTTCACAAAATAAAATCTTGACGTTCCATAGTAATTGACTCGGGGCGCATACAGCCAAAACCTGTGTATAGCTCAACGCTGAAGGTGTTGAGACCGCACAATTCGTGTCCGCCCTTTTTTGCTCTTTCGGGTATTTAACATGAACAAAATCTGTGTACCGGTCAACTCAGCCTGCAGAAGGTGTTGAACCCGCACAGTTTGTGTCTTCACTTTTGAGCTCTTAAAGTTGTGTACTCGTTAACTCTACGTGACTTTTAGTCTTTTGAGTAAATAATTAGTGTGTATAGTACGCGACATGGCAGCATCGGCAGTGTGGGTGGCTACATACATGTCAGTATGAAATGGCCCGCACTCCCGCCTGTCGCGAAATATACCTGCTTTTGCCCTACTATTCACAGAAAATCGAAGTTATTATTTTGAAAAAAAAAAATGTAGTTTGTACTGAAGGATTAATTTTTAAATATTTATCTAATTAGGTAACTGTTCTAACAGTAATATTGATTTTTTTAATAATGACAGTAAAAATCCGACTGAGTAATTGATGGAATTGCGAGATTAAATATTAGGTTTGCTGGTACCTAAAGGTCTTAAGTGCTTGCTTGCTTAATTCTCCTGCTGTTTTATTATGTAAATTAGTAACATTGTTAATTAAACTCTTCCTTTTAAAATTACCATTCACTTTAGGTACTTACGTAAACAAACGTATTTTTCTTAGATTACCTAAATGAGAATGGAATGTGCAGTCTTAGAGCACTTTCTGTATTTGGATTTTAGATAGATACTAGGCACAACATTCTTTCGTGTACTAACACAATGTATGAGTTCGTAATAAATTAGGGTTGTTAAATACATTTGTGTCTAGTTTTTCTGTGTTGCACAGTTAATAATTTTACACAATCTTATCATCAGGAATCGCCGAGTTATATCATTGAAGTAGTCTGTATAAAAGAAAACAGCAAGGCTTTGTTATTTATTAAGTTACAAATACCTACATCTTTTTGGCATTTGGTCTATTTAGTAGAACACTTTGATAAAGACAATTTCTTATTTTCCTTTTCCACCAGCAATCGCTCTACTACTAACGCACGCTGCACTAACACCTTACGCACACATACAATCATACTGTTGTCTCGCTCTACACGCACTGTAAGCGTCCCCATTGAGTCAGTCATGCACACGCGTGTCAATGCGCAACAGATTTTGGCTCGTCGGTTCACGCATTTTGAATTTATTTTAGGGGTCAATCATGTTGCGTCCAATGCCTTCTCTTAGAAACGTGTTAATAGCGAACATGATTGTCCCATTGCTTATCGATTGTGACCAGCCAAACTATGTTGCGTAAAAACTGAACAACATTAGGCGTTGATGCATACACAGATTTTGTTCAATCGGTATGCGCATAAGTGAAGGCCAAAGTCTGTGTATTGTTTAGCAACTAACAGCGTTGAGCCATACACAGGATTTGTCTTTATGTACTCGGGGCTGGGATTGCGTTTGCGGAACACGAAAATAATAATTTACGAATTTCACAAAAACGGTCATCGAACCTTGTTACTGAGCACTTACTTCAGTAAGAATTTGGCTGTATAAATTAAAGTCACCTTTTATACTTATTATGCAGTTTATTCAATAAAATTTATACATATTTTTTTAAACTGTGTCAGCGTAAAATTGTTAAATCTGTTAGTTCATCAATTCACTAGGTTAGGTTAGTTTATAAACTACCTTAAAAAAACCTACCGTTAAAATGATAAAGTTACTAGTATCGCATCGAAATCCAATCTTACGGTGACATATACATATAAGGTGACTTTCGTTTATGTAGCCAAATCACACTCGTGACTCGGTTAGTGATCAGGACAAAGTTACAGTGACTCTTTCTGTAAAATACTTCCTATATTGGTTGTTCTTGTGCAAGTAGTTATAGAGGCACAAAATAATATTTTACGCATTTTGCAAACAGGGTCATTATTATTATTTACACCTTGGTCCTGACCACTTACTGAGTCTCTAGTATAAAGTTGGCTACATAAACAAAAGTCAGGATTCTAACTGCGGATCTAACCTGGACCTGTTGACTAGACCTGAAGTATGCACTGCTTAGCTCTCTCACCACAGCGCAATGCTATTACGTTTCTAACGATGAAGCCACGCAAAGGGTTCATTTGTTTTAATGATCTTAACGGAATATACAAGGAAAGATCACCTTTAAGATTTAATTAAATTTAATACATTTAGAATTTGGTATCTGAGATTTCAGGTTCATTATCGTCAGTACCGCCTCCGTTTATGTTACCTGCTTGAGTGGCATTTTTTTAAAACTCTAGAAAACCCAATGAAAACAAAAAGTTATTGGTTAATCTATTTTAACAAGAAACTTGCAAGTATCTCTACTATGTACAAATTACCTGCAATTAACCTTAAATACATAATAAAAATAAAATTATTATTTACAAATTTACCTGTATAGATGGGTAACAACCTTGGGTTATAAGGCCAGGAATACGACCAGGGATAGGATATTCGGATCGATATAACCTAATGTTGAAAAAATACCAGAAAAAGTTTGCAACTATGGAGTCGGCTTCTTAAAATATTATTTATTTATTACGTTTTCAGCAATTCCGTCTTTACGGAAATTACGGAATTGCTTAAAACGTTACGTCTAACCTTATACTTAATAGATGTTACCGTATTTTTTTTTAATAACAAGCAGATTTACTTCAAAGAGAAGACCGAAGAAAAGGCTATACGTAATACTAGCGAGTCTATAACATTCGCTTCGGCCGTGGTCTTTTGAAAATACTGGAACCTTCAATCAAATATTTGATCGAAGACTGGAACCGACGTCTAGCGTCAGCGTCAGTATCAATGGTCTTTCTGGAAACGCATCAGTTTATCCCGTGCACTCTATGTGAATAGATAGTGATGAATATAATTACGAATACAATTATAAGACTTACTTTAAGACTTAGAAACTTGAAATCCCGTTCTGGCACAAGCGGAGGAATAAATCCGAAAGTAATAATTTATCATTCAATGTGGAATATTATTTGGCCGCAATTGGTGAAACTTGGTGAAACTCCTGTATCCCTTGAGTGAGAATGGTGTATTAATTGAAACCGGTCGGGATTAAAGTGTGATCTTAAAATAAAACCAGTGAAACAAGTAGAAGTGAATTTAATTATGATGTCATCAAATAATGCTTTAACTAAAGTGATCTAAGAGGTAGCGATGAAAGTATAAAATATCCAGTTCTGACTCTTTAACTTTTAGCTTTACTGTATTTTTAAGAAGCTGGATTTTAAAATTTGGTATTGTCATTCGTAAAATAAATGAAAAAACGTTCGTACTGAAAATAGAGTTTTCTTCAAATTCTCCATACAAATCGGCAATTTCATAGGTAAAGACCTAGTACCTATTTACATTTATGAAAACAAAAATATATCAAAAGTTCCAGCAAGTGCCAACAATCACAAGCATCAACACCTATTATGTAGATTGGATAAATCTCCGATATATATGTCTTCGTGAGAAAGAGAAACACCAAACTCCTCATTTGATTTCTTTATAGAATAAGAACCTAAAGTAATTTCTCAGAGGATTTCTTAAACCATAAAATCTGAATGTTTTATAAATGATGCAAATGGCAGACTCTATGAAGATGCTGTAAATAGCTGGTAACTAAAGAAAAATTATAAACATTAAATCTGTAGGTAGAAAATAAAATGAATATTTCAACTTGTACAAAATTTTCTAAATGTAGGTCATCATCATTTCTGAGCGCGAAGTTACTTTTAAAATAAAATGTTACAATGTGCTTACAATATTCCAAGCACGAACGCGCATTAAAGTCGGATCCTAGAGAAATAATATTTATGTCTTTCTTCACAGTTAGTACTTTGAAATATTCTTCAAAGAGATTTACATTTTGACTACGTGAGATCTATTTTAATGGGGCAATATTGAAGGTACCTGACAATACAATTGGACTTTAATTTAAGAATATGTATTTTAGAATAAGTAATACATTGACAATGCCTAGGGTTGCTTCTCGAAAAAGGTTACCGGTGGCAGCCGTTTGCTTGACTTGGCAGAGTCATAACTGTGAACCATGAACCTGTCAATGAAAGTCCCGTCAAAATTGGTTAAAAGCCCGAACAAACAGACCGTATTTTAGGGTTCAGTAGTCCGACAAGGAACCCTTATAGTTTCGCCATGTCCGTCTGTCCGTCTGTCCGCGGCTTAGCTCAGAGATTATTAGTACTAGAAAGCTGTAATTTGGCATGGATATAAATATTAATCACGTCAACAAAATGGTACAATAAAATCTTGAAAAAAAAATTCTCATACAGGTTAACTGGGGATGAATATTTTTTTTCTCGTCTATCCCATAGTGTGGAGTATCGTTGGATGGATAGGTCGTTCAAAAACATTGTGGGTATGTGAAAACTATTTTTTGATTTAGAGGTCCGTTAGCGAAATATTAAGCTTTAAAGTGAAAATTTTAGTTAGAGTGAAGCGTCCCACCCCTCTGCCTTCTAAACGGTTGTTTATAGAAATGTGAAAAAATTCGCAGAAGTAGTATTATTTATTGAATTTAAAAGAAAAACTATCACAGCTATGTGGACTTTTCAGCTTTACGAGTACAGGTCGCGCCAAACTTTTGGTCCCCTCTAATGTATGGGACTAGAAGTTTGGCGCGATCTGTATTAGTAGACCAACTTATAAAATGTACCGGGCAACTACGGAACCCTACATTGCGCGTGGCCCGACACGCACTTGGCCGGTTTTTTACAACGCTTGCTTATGTTTTGGTAACGTGAAAATAACCATAAACACTTAAAGTTTATTTTATTTGTTTAAGGAGTTTCCTTATAGTTTTGTAACGATACTTAGTATAGCAACTGCTAATAAATAATTTTGTGATAATTTCACAACCCTGAAAAAACATACATGATTTTAGTTTTTTTATTTCTTCAATTTCACAACTTAGAAAAAGTTCGTGATCTTAAGATCTCAAAGCCCAAGGGCCTGTGTAAAAGTGGAATCTACTACGTTCTTCTTGCTTACTTGTATAGCATTGTCCTTTTCTCTCTGGGCGGCGCACCAACACATTGGCCAACGTGTACATTAAAGCCGATTTTGAAGGTTTTAATTTTAAGCTAAGAAACTTACTAAAACGTAATTTTAAGTAACAGCACTATATTTTGCTATTCTGAAGGGTACACCAACTAAAATTAGCAAGTCTTAAATCAAACTAAACTACTTTTTAAATTAAATCAAATGACAGCTCTAAAATGTGCCTTGAAATCACCAAAACAAGTTAAAATCACTAAGTTGAGTAAATTATGGCTGTTTGACGCGTATAAAATAGTGACTTGAAAATGTTTCTTCGTTTTAACTATACTTAAGTTTAATTTTATGTATCTATGTCAAACTAAAACTAAAGCTTTCAAAATCGGCTTTATTGTCTTTTCATTCTTCTCTTCCTTTATGCCTTCTAACTACAATTATATTTCTTTCTACATTTCGAAATAAAAGTATTTATTTTGTAAAATAGATACATAAAGTATACAAAACAATAAAATATGAAAAAAATAATAACATGGGAAATACATACAAAAAATATTTAGATTTGGCTACTAAAATGTAATAAAATTATACACCTGCATAAAATAAAGAAATATAGGAATAAAAATATTATATATACACAATGCAATGAACAAATAAGTTGATAAATAAACTAAATTAACCATAAATAAAAATAATGCCTCACCATAGGCACCCATTCGATTAGTCTTGCTAAGAAAAAGGGCAAGAAACTTAGCAGACATGTCTTTTTCCGATTTTTCTTTTTTCCCCTTAAGGGTATATGCCCAAATTTCAGGTTTGTAGGTCTGCTAGAAGTACCTTAGAGTTTTCTGATCGGCGAGTAAATGTGTGACGAAACCCTGATGACAGATATTTTCAATAAAAATTATAAATTAATACTCGTAGTTTGGGATTTTATTAACAATTTATTTTTATTTTCAGGCTTTTCTTTGTATTTGTAACAGAGGTTTAGAAAGTTTAAAATTGCTTCTAGAAAAGAGTTCATGGTGGCAGCAGTTTGCTCGACTTGGCTTGGCACTACCGTGACCTCTCTTATTTTATCAAACATAATAAAAAAAAGTATTTAGTACATAATAAAACAAACAAAACAAAACCTCTTAAGTAGTCAAGCAGGCACAGACTGACGAATAAACCAGAAAACTTATTTTTCTAAACCTTGTTATTTGTTGAACGCAAATATAAATCCTACGCTCTGCCGATAGGAAGAGGCAGCGGGAAATAAATCCAATTTGGCCCAGCATATATCATGGTCAGAGCACGGCTCACGATTTATTCACAATATCATTCTTACGTGTAGAGGTATTTGTGCAGACGTGGTAGTGTAGGTACTGGCACGCGGCCGACTTCAATCTAATCTCGTCGCTGCAACGGTGTTTTGAACCGATGCAATGAGGATTACTTTAGTATCTACTAAATATGATATAGGTATGTAATATTGTTTTGAACATAATTGCAATGTGTGCATTACACAGAGGGCAATGAATACAATGCGTTGTGGCAGTCAGAGAGTAGCATTTTGCGGTCCTTTCCTTGTTGAAAAAATTGATTTTTTAATGACCGTGGTATGCTTTAACCTCTTTACTAAAGAAGGCACTACTTTTTTAAGAATTCCAAAAATATCTAGGCTTATGTTTTAGTTGTCTAACAAAAAAATAAAACAAAATTATGATTTTATTTAAAAACAAATTAAAAAGAAGAGTAGGATAACGCCCGCACAGTGACTGTTGCGTTTGTTCCCAACGAGTCACACCCAATTCGGTCACAGTGTTACTCGTTGGGAAAAACAATTAGAAAAATTCCCAACCAGTAACACTGTTACTCGATGGGACGAATTTTCATTTATATTTAGATATATTTTATTCGCAACGAGTCACACCGCTAAGGTGTTGGTATTATTGTAGACATAAAATAAATAAAAAACATTAAAAAGAAATAATAACAGAGTTTCGTTTACATAATTATGTACAAAGGTGGACTTATCACTTAAAGTGATTTCTTCCAGTCAACCTTCGGGTGGTGAAATGAAGAAATTATAATAATGCGAAGATCAAATAGGGATAGACGATAATGAAATAAAAGATATAGTACTTAAATAAAGTCAAAAATACAAAGCGTATGGGATTGGCTAGAATAATCATAAATTTTATTTCCAAGTAACATTTTTTACTAATATTTTGACTTTCAGCATTAATTGTTTTTACATTTATAACGTTTCTTAATAACCTCTAAAATTATCGGGTTTTGTTTGAAAGTCAACCTGTATAGCCAAATTCATACTGGAGTCTCGGTAAGTGGTCAGGACCAAGGTTCAATGATCCTCTCTATGATATTATCCTCGATGAACAGGACCTGTATAGTCCTGTTTGTGAGTAGCTGTTCCACGTCCCTGTCCCACAATAATTTCTTGTACGAGGCGCCGGCGCGGCGATGGTATGCGGAAGAGAAGATGTGATCGAGATGAACGTGTATTTAACTACTTTTTATTAATTGTTCTTATTACTATAGGAAACTTACATAGTTTACGTGTTTATCAAGTACAGTTAATGAATCACGTATCACGTAAGATACACCTTTAATTGACATGTACGAGGAAACTGGGCGACTCTATTCGCCCGAACTCCCATACTAGCGCAGTTCGCTGATAATATCCTTATTTATATTATTATGAATTCGGCCGCTTGTCACTCCAAGCTGACAGTATCTTTTGGGCGCAAACTGTCACGTACCATTCAGAGTTAACGGTTTTCTGATGATTATATGCAGCGAGTGCATCTTCTTTGCTTTTAAACCTCTTGCCTTTTAATTTTCATTTTATTTTTGGAAACAGGTAAAAATCGCAAGGTGCTAGGTCAGGCGAATATGGCGGGTGAGGTAGGATAACCACATTTTTCGTATTGAAGAAGTCGAGTTTTCTGGCAGACGTGTGCGCCGAGGCATTGTCGTGATGCCAGAGAAGCTGCCGGTTTCCTGAATTCGGCCGCTTGTCACTCCAAGCTGACAGTATCTTTGGGGCGCAAACTGTCACGTACCATTCATAGTTAACGGTTTTCTGATGCTCTAACACCACAGTAGCAATATGACCTGTCTTGCAGAAAAATGAGGCGACCATTTGTTTCTGCATGCTTCGTCCACGGCGACATTTCGTGGGAGTTGGCTCATCATCAAAGTTCCATGCCGTCCACTGGCGCTTTGTTTTAGGGTCGTATTTTATAGCCACGTTTCATCACCAGTCAGTATATCACAAATGTTTTTTTCTCGCCGCCGTTGAATTTATCTATCATAAATTTACACCAATCCACGCGACGCTCTTTCTGCTCATTGGTGAGTTTGTGCGGCACCCATCTCGAACAACGCTTACGGAGAAAAATGTGGTCGTGTATGATGGTCTGCATTGATGCTAATCCAATGCCCACTTCTCGCTCGATCTCTACATATGTAATTCGCCGATTTTCATGAACAAGTTTTTCGATTGCTCAAACATTTTCCCGAGTGACCGCTGTTGGTGGCCGACCAGTCTTCGCCTTATCTTCAAAGCTTTCGCGTCCTCTTCTAAATTCAACAAACCAATTATAAACTGTTGCGCGTGAACAAGCAGATTCACCAAAAGTAGTAAGTAAAAGTTCAAAACATTCTTGAGGCCTTAAACCTTTTTTATAGTCATAATAAATCATTGTCCGAAAATCTCTTCGAGTGAGCTCCATTGCTACGAACGAATTCCCGCCAAATTCTCTCGGAAACACAAAATAAAATAAAAAAATATGGATTAACGAATGTTCTATATTCAAAATTATTAGCTGATAAAGTCTGAGTGATAAGCGGCCTATACGTAAAGTTCTAACGTGCCAGTGACAAACCAATGAGTAAAGAGTATCTAACTTCTTCTGCCATGGCGCATGCCCCTCGTATTTATTGCTGCTGGTCCAATGCCCACTTCTCGCTCGAGCTCTACATATAATTAATAATTCGTAATTCGCCGACTTTCACGAAGAAGTTTTTCGAATGCTCGAACATTTTCTTGAGTGACCGCTGTTGGCGACCGACCAGTCTTCGCTTCATCTCCAAAGCTTTCGCGTCCTCCTCTAAATTGAGCAAACCAAAATATAAACTAATGCGCGTGAACAAGCAGATTCACCAAAAGTAGTAACCAAGAGTTCAAAAGTCATAATAAATCATTGTCCGAAAATCTCTTTGAGTGAGCTCCATTGCTACGAACGAATTCCCGCCAAATTCTCTCGAAAAAACAAAAAAAAAAAAAAAATGAATTAACGAATGTTCTATATTCAAAATTATTAGCTGATAACCGGCCTATACGTAAAGTACTAACGTGCCAGTGACAAACAAATGAGTAAAGATTATCTAACTACTTTTGGCATGCCCCTCTAGGTACTTGCTTATTATTTTTTCTTTTTGAACATATCCTATACAATATCCATGACGTGAAACTAAAACATTTATCAAAATCAAATACATACAAAAGTTACAAGCGTATAAATGTCCTGGATTTTACCGTGATTTTACACATATTTTGATGAATGTTTATGTACCATGATGTCCTAGAAGCGATGTAACAAATCAAATAATTTTAGTTTCAAAGCATAGTATATTTAATACATTAAAAAAAGGGTTTCATATCGATTTTTGGGATATTTCTCCTGAAATGATAGGAACCACCAAAACTATTTCCGAGTTTCTTCAAAACATGAATGTTGTCTCGCGTTAGCTTGCCTCTCACACCGTTTTCGGTTAGTTCCGTATGAGCTCGGGAAATTAACGTTCGGGCCAACCAATAACAGTCAGTCAGTGCTATATAATCTGAAGTTGAATGTAGAATGAAATAGCAAGCATAGCGACCCCGTGCGCGACTGACTTCATGAAAACATTTGCCCGTACAAATACACAAAAAAAAATAAGACTTCATAAACTAATTGTTTCTAGGTTAGGTTGCTCTTAAACAAATATAAGGCATAATTTTTTTTAGAATGCTGTGTCATTGAACCTTTGTCCTGTTCATCACCTTATCACCAGTTATCTCACTTATCAAGTCTCAGGCAAAAAAATGTATAAAATTCACATTACCTTTGTAATCAAATTGATAAAAAAGGCATGATGTTGCTAAGTTTCTTGCTCTGGGCGGAGTTAGGCACTATATATTGATTTATAGTTTTTTTATCTTTCAATTTATTAATTTATTGCATTATGTATACACATTATCTTTATTTTTGTATTTTTTACTTATATAATTTTATTCAATTTAAGTTAAAGCCCAACTTTTATTTTTTATATGTCCCGATTATATTATAAAACCTTATTTTAAGTAAACCCAACCTTTAAATATTTTTGTAATATTTCCCCGTATTATATTTATAATTTGTAGTAGGTATTTTATCTTCTTCTATGGTTTTTTATGATGATTATCGACATGTAAAAAGTGTATTCCATCCATCCATCCATCAGCCTGTTTCGTCCACTGCTGGCCTTTCCATAGGCCTTTCCAGGATTTCGCCACTCTTGGCGGTCCTCCTGGAAGAAATGCCCATACTCACACACGCTGGCCAGGCGGGTTGGCGAGCGCGGTGCCGAAGCCCTTGCACCAGTGACGCCGCTGCCCGTCACCAGTCTGATTTATATAAGGACCAGCAATTGGGGATGGATATACCGCCATCCATAGGTCCCAGGCAATGGTGGGCCGCCTGGTTTTTTTGCCTGAGAGCTGTCCTCTTACTCTCCCCCAAATAACTTCGGGAGGATTTCCGAGTAAGATGGTGGTACCTCCACAGTCGAGCCCGGCATTAGCTCTACCACCTGATGTATTGTATGAATTGAAAGACAAGTCTACGCGAGCGTAGCCGCGGGCAAAGCCTAGTATTTTATAAAATAGTGAAAGTGGCAGGACGACACATCAAGTAAATTTTAAGATCTTTCGTAACAAACCAAGAAACTTTCACTTTTATATCGGGTGTAAATGGACAGCTACGATTTTTAAATTTGACCTTCTACTCTACTTATCATACAATTAAGAAAATAGGCAATTTTTTATACAATTGCTTTTAGAATCCTTGAGTAAAAAGCTGAAGTTGCTAATTTAACACAATAAAAGATACGGCCTTTTAAAGCGTATTTTCTATTATAAAATCACTAGCGAATTACTTCTTGTTAAATCTGCAGTCTTGATAATTTGAAAAATTTGGCACCAGTGAAGGAATAAATCCAACAATTATTTAATAAATAACATTACACTTTACAACATTGAAAAAAACATCCTAACTTAAAATTACCTATCAATATAAAGTACACTCTGAAACTTATTAAAAATAACGTAACTACAAATAATATCTTTATTTTTATTTCCATTTTTTAATTTGTACTAAGGTTTGCAATAAACGTTTGACTTTGACTTATACCTGTTATAAAAATGACCCCTGCGGCATGGTGCCCAGAACGCTGGCCACATTTCTTATTTGACTGGCCAAACTTATACCAGATAATAATATACGTCGGCCGAGGAAATCGCCAGCTTTCTGGTCACCCAATATGTCTACTAAAAGATGAGATTAATCTTTTACTAGTTAAAATTATACATTTCCAATTCCATGTAAAAAAGCGGTACGGATCCCTCAAACCACGAGTCCTACTCACACTTGACCGTTTTTTTAAGCCGTATTCGATATTAATTTCAACCTGATACCTCACGCCGTTCTGGAGTAAAAGTACCTTGACACAATGACAGACAAACGGACTGACGGGCAACAAAGTAATCTGCTTTTCCATGACGTATAAGAGCCTTTCCCCTTTAGCCTAATAAAAGAGGTTTCATTAAAAAGCTTCTTTTCCGGGATTAAAGACGGTGGGCTTTTACGAGTAAAATTCAATTATTTATAGGATCAAATGATTTTATTTACGAGTAATGTATGTAAATTAGGAAAAGATCAGAACTGAGCACAATTCCTTGTGGAAAGTAGTCTTCATTGGTTTCAGAATGTTTGTATGGCGAAATCCACCGCTTTTGAACACTCTTAATATTATTAGAGTGCATGACAAATTATAAACGATCAATTAGAAAAAAAATTCAAGACAAGAATTTGAAAAAAAGTCTTGGACCTGGATTCGAACCTGCGACCTCTTGCCATCACGACAAGCGCGTTACCGACTGCGCCACCAAGGAGGTACTTATCCTAGACCGTTGAATTTTGCCACCATACTTGTACACAAACTTTTTGTAACTATTTGATCTACTAGCTCAGGCACAGACTAACGCTAACTAGGGCGTTATGTGATTTCATGCCTTGTTCAATGGTTTAGTCAAAAAAATGTAATTACAAAAGGTATGTAGTACTTGCAATTTTAATAATAATTAATCGTTAAATTATATATTTACAAATTAGGATTCAATATAATTTTATGGTTTAAGCAAGCCTGTCTGGCAAAAAAACCAGGCGGCCCACCATTGCCTGGGACCGATGGATGGCGGTATATCCATCCCCAATTGCCGGGCCTTATATAAATTAGACTGGTGACGGGCAGCGGCGTCACTGGTGCAAGGTTTTCGGCACCGCGCTCACCAACCCGCCTGCCCAGCGTGTGTGAGTATGGGCATTTCTTCCAGGAGGACCGTCAAGAGTGGCGAAATCCTGGAAAGGCCTATGTCCAGCAGTGGACGAAACAGGCTGATGGATGGATGGATGGATGGATGGATGGAAGCCTGTCTACTTTCACATACACACGGACACGAGCTGCGGTTTCTCTTTTTGTACGATTATCACCCTTACAGGGGCCTATTAAGAATGGTATGGTTTGTAGAAGACTGTACCATTACAAGTCATGAAAAACTTAACAGATCCCAGACAGGGCTTGCGCCTCGAAGGTGCGCGGTGGAGGGAAAAACGATACGACAACGTATTGTCAGTTTTGAACATGGCGCCAAGGAGCACGTGTGTGTTTTTGTTTGTGCAATTCGACTAAAAATACGCGATATCCTATAGACATGCATTACAGAGTTAGGCGAAAAAGTTACTGAAAATTTAAAGGTAGTTTCAGTGATGTTAAAAAAAATCTAGTGACGTGGGTTGTGAGGTGTAGAACAACATAAGTGATGTGACTTTCGTTTTTTCATGTAAATTTAAAATGGATTTCTTGGCCTTGCTTCTCTGCTTTAGCGCATTAATGGAAGGTAAAATCTTTTTACATTCTTATTCAAGGTAAAGAGGGAAAAAGCTCTTAGTCTAAGTTATACTTAGGATGGCAATTTTAGAGGGCTCTCCTCGCCAAGGCTGCTCCATTTATTTTAAGTTGCGAAGTTTAATGAACTTTGCGATCAAATCCTAATATCACACTAATTGTTTATTATAAAAGAGATACTTAGGAGCTCTTTAAAATAAATTCAACTTAATTTATGCACTTATAATATGATCTCAATAAAATAAACCCTTTGAGGTTACAATAACATTATTTTATTAACCTTTATCCTTAAAGGTAATAATTCGACGTCGTCAAAGGTTAAGGGGGTAACTTTTTACCTCGGTACAAAATGCACATCATAATATTGTTTTCTTTACTTTTGAATAAAAAGTAAAAAAAAATGTGTTTTTAAGCAACTTGCGGAAATAGTTTATTAATAATAAAGTCTTCACCAAAAAATTACGTACTGTAATAGCTAAAATGTAACACATAAATGGAATATTAACGTATGGAATATTACGTAATAATGAAAATACGTAATGGAATATTAACCGTATTATTTGCAGATGATATATCATTAATAATTACTGGTGAAAAAAAAAACCTTGAATATGACACAAATGAAGCTATAAAATCCATGGTAAAATGGTTAGACGCAAATAAATTAGAAGTAAACTTAACAAAAACAACATTCCTACAGTTTCAGAACTATAACAATACAAAATAACCACTAAATATTAAATACGGAGACACACAAATTGGGGAATCAGAAACTGTTACTTTCTTAGGGATCACGTTAGACAGACATTTAAACTGGAAAGATCACGTTGACAAAGTCTGTAAAAAAATAAATAAATTCGTATTTGCACTTTATAGACTTCGAAATGTGGCAAGTGATGAAATAGCCCTTAATGCATACCATGGATACGTTGCTTCGGTATTAAGATGTGGCTTAATTCTTTGGGGAAATTCTACCGATATTGCAAGAGCTTTTGTAGCACAAAAAAAATGCATTAGAGCAATATGTGGTGCAAAACCACTTGACTCATGTAAGCCCCTATTTAAAAAACTTAAGGTCCTTACCCTGCCATGCCTGTATATATTTGAAATGTGTAATTTTGTCAAACAGCATCCAAACTTATTTACAAAAAAAAGTGACGCGGATGGTTATAGATTGAGACAACCAGAAAATCTAGTGATTCCTAGACAGCGAAGCGCTCTTTTCTCTAAAAATTGTTATTCAATGGCTGTAAAAATGTATAATTTATTGCCAGAATATATGAAGACATTGCCGGAACCATTGTTTAGGAGAAAACTGTTTAGCTGGCTCATTGACAGAGGTTTTTACACTGTCAAAGAATTTATGAATTATAATAATTATAAGCATTAGGATAAAACTTAAATTGAAAAATGTATATAATAATACTATCCTGACATTAGTTCAATGAAATTGTTATGACATGCATGCCGAGATTATTAATAATTGTAAAGACATTGTAATTTAATTGTATTAAAGTATTTGTATACCTCCTGCAGGTGAAACATGCTGAACTGTTATTATATTTAACATCTTTTGTAAACCATGTTTGGAACAAATAAATATTTCTATATCTAAAAAAAAAAAAAAAAATTTTCATGTGATCACCTAACTATTAACAAGCAGTTTGCGCGAATTGCTATAAAACGCATTTATTGCATACTTTTTATTCAAAAGTAAGGAAATAGTATCGTATAATATTTTATAGCACAAGTGGGGAAAATGCCGACTTTACGCAAGCGCAGCGTGCGTAAAGCGGTCATTTTACGCACGGTGTGCTATAAACAATATTATGATCTGCATTTTGCACCGAGATCCTCCGTTACCACCGTAATGCACAGTTGCTACGAATATTAGAAGTTCAACAAAAGAAGTACTTTGTTATTATGATTGGACATCTACCGCATCGCATTTTATTATAGCTTTTGATGATGTTATTGCATAATCTTTGATAATCTCAAGCAGTTAAAAGATTTTAATAAGTTGGAACTACTGATAATAAATATCATTGATTCTACCCATGCAAACGTTTTCATTTAGATTTATATAATTCCTTTGAAAATGCCGTAAAGGCGAAACCGGTCAGGAAATTAATATTTAATAAATTGTGGAATAGTACAAGTGATTTTGTGTTCATTATGATAATAAATATCGCGAGATTATTTTGCTCGGTATTTAATATCGTTTGTAATGAAAAATAGGTAGCTGTTGGTGAAAAAAATCCTATAATGTTTTACTTCTTTAGGTCCTGTCATCGTAGTTAGTAAAAGTGCTAACCCGGTTAAGTCCCAGAAAATACAAAGCGACATGAAAGAAATGTAATCTTGGAGAACTGTGTTTCCGGAACGTAGCTTACATTTTATAACTACACAAAAAGTTTTAAAGCTTATAAGTATATTATTTTTAAACAAACTCGCATATCTGACCGTGTTATATACCTGAAGTTTAATTGTAAATTTAGAGAACTACATTTAGCTACGCCTACATTTTTCAAGAAAGTATTTAAAGTAAGATAAATTGATTAAAATTTTATTTCGGGTCTAGTACTGCAACTTGACTCAGTGTTATTTCCATGAATTCGTCATGTGTAGTTTATTGAATCAAGTTAAATGTAAAAAATTCTGACGAAATAAAAGCTACTACGTATATATCAAACACAGAAATGTCTAAAAGTATGGAGAAACGAGATATTTGTGTTTTTGTACATGAATTTGTATAAAGTTATTCGGCTTGTACATACATAGTTACACAGCTGAAGTGCATGCTACTAGCACAGTGTAAAATATGGATTTTTAAAGCTACTAGTATGCTGCTAATATTAATAAATATAATTATATGACAAAACTTAAAAAGTACATGGTGGAATGTAGTGACCTTAACTACATTTTGTAAATAAAATAGGCTAAATTTACCTATTGTAAGTATAAAGTATAACTCACTATCTGCAGATAAACCTTCGTGGCTTCCGTCAGATAGTTCTATAATATTTTTTTTAATGTAATGTGTATAATTTGTTCAATTAACTTAATAAAAAATAAATTACTTAAACATTATAACATTACTAGCCGTTTCCCGCGGCTCCGCCCGTGTTTATTCAAACTCTGTCCCGTTTTCGGCTTGGGCCGTATTTTATGAACACCCCTTGGTCTGTATGTTCACTAGGATCACTTCGATGATAATAAAAAAACCGCATCTAAATTCGTTGAGTGGTTCTCGAGTTGAAATGGAGCATACATACAAATATACACAAAAATTCTAAAAAATGGTGTTTCGCCTATGTACAATACAAATACCCCATTTCAATTAAAATTTTGCGAAAAAATTCTCTTAATGAAGACATGACCTTTTTACTACTTTCTTTATTATTAGTAGAGATATTCTCCATGATGACTATGGAGATAATAAAGAAAATCTCATCAAAATCCGTTTAGTGATTCGTGTTAAAACGAAAAATACATACATACAGCAGACAGAGAGAAAGACAGACAGGCAAAAAAACTGTGGTTTTTGCTTCAGAACAATAGCAGAAGCACATCATTTTTCAAAAATTTATTCTTTTTACAGACACGACTTTTTTACTAGGTACTTTATTATTAGTATAGATACGTATTTGACCCGAATTTTGGTTTTCATGAAAATAATTTTACATGTGACCGCCTCTGTAGCCGAGGGGTAGAGCGCTCGCCTGCTCACCCAGAGGTCGTAGGTTCAATCCCCATGGTGTACATTAATTATTTGTACGGTCTGCGTGCAGAAAGGTACAATAAGCTGTTGGCCGATTTGTGCCCAAAGTACGGGCTTAGTGTACCAAGTGTGGACTCGTATTTCACACCTAACACTTGGAAACACTTCTGACACCCAATCGGGGATTCATGTCTTATAGATTATAATGACGGGTTGAATTGTGAAATGTGGGTAGTTATTGTAAGTGCGTTGTTCATATGAAACGAAGGTCAAGGTCATATAATGTATGTATCATGTAAGTAGTATGCTAGAATGTTTATGTAGTATACTACAATCAGCACCCTGACACAAAGCAATTCTTGCCATGGCGAATGGTGTGCTGTCATCCATTGAAGAGTTTCAGATTCGGAGGTCAGGTGGCGTAATTCAATTTTCAAGCAATACTCAGCAATCAACACACTAACACTAGTGATTGCCACAAACTTTTAATCCTGTAATGACCACGCTAACACAAAGTGACTGCCGCAATATCGAGGTATGTGTTTTCATCCGTCAAAGAGTTTCAATTTCAATTGAAGTTCAGGTGGAATTATGACAATTTTTGAATAATATCCTGCAATGAGCACACGAACACAAAGTTATTGCCACAATCTCAAGTTTTGTGGTATCATCTTTTTGGTAGTTCTATGGTGATGAGGCCAGGATCGAAGGTCAGGTGGTATAATGGCAAATTTCACGTAATATCCCGCAATAAGCACACTAACATAAGGTGATTGCCAAAATTTGAGTTATGTATTGTCATCCATTGAAGAGTTCTATGGTGATGTGGTCAGGATCGAAGGTCAGATAGGTTCATGATAATTTTTAGGAAAAAATTATTATCTTGTAATTAGCATCCTGGTAGAAAGCGTTTGCCTCAATGCTGCCATGATATGCTATCATCCATTGTGTAGTTCCACTGCCTATTTATGAAGGAAATCATTATATCACAACAAAACTAAACTTACTTGAAAGCACAACCTTCCAAACGAAAAAGAAATCTTACAAATAGGCTAAGAAATGACGGAGTGAGGCAGCAATATACCCAAAAAAAACTACAAGAAAATGCAGTTTAATTGAGAACCTTCTCTTTTTTGAAATCGGTCAAAAATTTGCAAGTAGTGTGTCAGGATCATTGTAGAGGGAAGTCTGTAGTCAGATTAAACTGATAAAGTTTTCTCGTAAGGGAATAAATCAATACTTAAACCTGGCTATAATCACTTTTCCAAGCTCTGCTATTAGCAGGATAGTTGTAGTTCGAAATCTTTAGTCAGATTAAACGATTAAACTGATACAGTTTTCCCGCATGGAAAAATGACCGGTTGTATCACTTAAAACTAGCCATTTGGTCAACGCAGGCCGATAAAGCAGCTAAGCAGCGCTTTTTCTCCTGACTTGATTCACAAATATTAAATTTTCAAACTGAAAACTTATTTTTAATAAAATAAAATATAGCCTATGTTATTCAACAATAAAGTTGCTTTTTACAAAAGAAAGATTCTTTGGAATCGGTACAGTAGTTCGAGAGATTACCTCAAACATACAAACAAAGAAACAAATCTTTCCTCTTTATATAATTAGTGTAGATGAAGATGTAGATGACGATATAACGATAAAGTGAAAAATACATTTTAAAAGCACCATCCGTCCATCACGGTCTTTCTGGAGGTAATGCCCATACAAACACACGCTGGGCAGGAGGGTTGGTGAGCGCAGCGCCGAACCCTCGCACTAGCATTGCTTTGACAGCAAATTGGCCAATAATTGACAATTCTCAGATTGTAAGATAGCAGTCATTGATACGTTCAAAACCGTATTTGTATCATTTTTCTGAAAAACTTACCTATTTGCCCTCCGGACTACAAAAAAATCACGTGATTTTTTCCAAGATACAACTTTTAATGCGAGTAATTTGATTTCGTGAACATGTCGTTAAAACGAGAAAATTGCGGGCCGCCTACTGCCATGGTTTCTTACACAAATATTATTAAAAAAAAACCGGCCTTGTGCGTGTCGGGCCACGTGCAGTTTTGGGTTCTGTAGTTACCCAGTACATTTTATAAGTTGGTCTACTGATAGTACAGATCGCGCCAAACTTCTAGTCCGCTCGGAAGTTGCTCTCCCGAAGAACGGCCCATAAAATGTCGTGTTTAGAGGGGACTAAAAGTATATAAATTCATTATATTATATACTAATTCTGTTTAGTTTGTTTTCTGTTAGTTTTACAACCGTTTAGCCGCAGTGGGGGACACTTTACTCTAACAAAAATTAGCACTTTAAAGCTTATTATTTCGCCAACAGATCCCTAAATCAAAAAATGGTTTTCATACACCCACAATGTTTTTGAGCGACCTATCTAATTATGATTTAATTTTACCGTTTTGTCGGCGTGATTAATATGTATAATATTCATGCCAAATTACAGCTTTATAGTACTAATGGTCTCTGAGCTAAGTCGCGGACAGACGGACGGTAACTATAAGGGTTCCTTGCCGGACTACGGAACCCTAAACATGAGATCATTAAAAACTTCATAATGTAGTATTTGGTTTCAGAATTTTATAGTTGCAAACATAATAAAGAAAATGCATGTAAATTTTTTAATGCACAAATCGTAAATATATGATCAATTTAGGGCTATGAATAAAAAAATACAACTAAATTATCCATATTTCATAGTTATAAAATCAAAATAAGTTTCATAATAATCTTCTACAATTCAAACGGCTGCCATTTTAGCGCACATCAAGTGACGTCCATGATACTACTCCTTGCTTGCGATGTATGGCGAGTGGCCGGTTCTTTTCAGTATTTTTTATTAAAACAACCTATTACAAAACATTTGAGGATTTTATTTTACATTTATTAATTTTGAACTTAATATTTTATGATGAAATGTACTCACTATGTCACAAAAGCAGTAACCAATGGTGACGCGTTTTGCATTTGCGTTTCATGTCATCAAAATGTTGTATTTTTTAAATGGAAATAATTATAAAACTATAAAGCAAAATAGTTTCCCATTGTCATTATTAAATTCTACTAAGTAAATAGAATACAAAAAACGCAATATATTACTTATTTAAACGACATGCATATTCTCTATTGTATTAATAAAATATTTTTTTGCAATCACAATATTGCTAAATGTGTAGGCATCTAAATTACAAGTAAGTTTAGAAAGTAAAGATGTTAAATTGTATTTGCTTGAAATTAACAGCATTGTCAAATATAAATATTATTAAAATAACGCGGTCGAAGATTTATAGCGTAATTCTGCACCCACGCCATGTTTACCAAAATCATCCCACCAGCCGCTATTGTGTGAACAGGCAGACGCCAAGGTATTGCTAATTGGATTTTGTTTTAAAGAGGCTATGTAAATTTTATTTTGTCTCTCTCACTCCAAGCGAAAAAACGCGCATTTCGAAAGGGGCGGGTTCAGCGCAAATGAGAATAAAGTATGTCTATTAATTTCATTAAAAAAACTAAAATAGCTAGCAAAATTTCAAAAATCAAAGATATTGTTAAGGCCCATCTAATAAACTATGTTTGAGTTATGTACATGATCCCTATTCGTCAAAGGAGGAGAAAAAGTTCGTCGGAAGACCTCATTTCAATAATTATTTCCATAGAGGAAAATTTATCCAAACGTGTTTTCCAAAATCAAAACCCTAGATTATGTAGTCAAAATGCATAACCCAAAAATTTATTAAAATTTTCTGTGTTCTTCATGAAATACACAGAAACAAAGCATCCATATATTTTTTACATAGCCTCTTAACGGTCTTTAAAAAGAAAGCAAAACTAATATAATAACACCCTATAAGTAGATTTGTTTACAAAACAAATTCCATTACCAAACGTGAAACTATAACTGGTTAAATCCGATTTTGCGATTTTCAAAATACTCGTAACTGTTTATACCGAAAATGCTTTTTCGAGCCAAAGTAATGTAATAGTCATTACATTATCTTTTCACATTTCCAATTAAATATAAAACCGGTCAAGTGAGTGTCAGGCCACGCGCAGTGTAGGGTTCCGTGGTTACATTTTATAAGTTGGTCTACTAATACAAATCGCGCCAAACTTCTAGTCCGCTACATTTAGAAGAACGGCCCATACAATGTCAAATAGTTTTCCTTCTAAATTCGTTATATACCTATATACTACTTCTGTGAATTTTTTCACATATCCATAAACAACCGTTTAGCCAGCAGGGGGAGGACACTCCACTCTAACAAAAATTTGCACTTTAACGCTTAATATTTCGCCAACGGATCCCTTAATTGAAAAATGGTTATCATACAACCACTATGTTTTTAAAAGACCTATCTAACGATACCAAAAACTATGGGATAGATGAGAAAAAAAAAATTATCCCCATTTACGTGTACCATAAAAAAAAAACATGATTTTATTTTACCGTTTTGTCGGCGTGATTAATATGTATACTCATGCCAAATTACAGCTTTCTAGTACTAATAGTCTCTGAGCTAAGCAGCGGACATGGCGAAACTATAAGGGTTCCTTGTCGGACTACGGAACCCTAAGAACGCATCCTACGTTAAGGCACATAGGCATACCACAATTTTAGTACAAAATTTGATAACTCGTTTCTCTGTTGTTTTTAGTAAAAGACGAAATCTTGAAAGGTCAAGAAAAACTACAGATACTGAAGCCCTGGGAAATAAATAAACTATTCATAAAAAATGTTTAGTACACACAACCAATAAATTGATAAATACCAAAGCAATTTTATTCTACATTTACAATTTTACATTCATTTTGTTATTTAATGAAAGTTTAAATATAACTTTGTCTATCTGCCCAATACGCAATAAACTAATGCAAAATTGTATCAATATTTGCATGCCAGGGCGGGTATTCTGGCACGTGCGTAAAAATTGCGAAGGCAGATTGCGGGTGACTTTAAAAGGGATTTTGTACAGATATATGTTGTTTTTTTTTTAATGGAAACTTATTTTGTAAAATTTTTACTTTTTTGTGTTCTGGCAATAAATATAATTTTTTCTTTCTTTCTTTCATAATAAGCATTTCTTATATCCTTTAGCTTCTATTTGATGTAGTTTAGTAACTCTAGTTTTCATCATATGGCATTTATCTAACATTAAACAAATATGTAATGATTGATATTGCGAGTGAGAAATAATGCCCAGGTGCATCATTTGTACAAATCGTGGAACATCTGCTAAAAATATAATACAATAATAATGTAAATACAACAATTGTTTTGTTGATGGGAGATAGTATGGATATCACACACAGTGACCTACTAAAATACTTGGAATTGATGTTAAAACTAAATGTTAAAAACCGGCCAAGTGCGAGTCGGACTCGCGCACGAAGGATTCCGTACCATTATCTATAAAAACGGCAAAAAAATCATGTCTGTCGTATGGGAATGCGCAGGTCCGACTCGCACTTGGCTGGTTTTAGTATTTGTTGTTATAGCGGCAACATAAATACATCATCTGTGAAAATTTCAACTGTCTCTATCACGGTTCATGAGATACAGCCTGGTGACAGACGGACGGACGGACGGACAGCGGAGTCTTAGTAATAGGGTCCCGTTGGTTACCCTTTCGATACGGAACCCCAAAAAAGTCATAATTTGTGAATTCCCTTACTCTGAATTACTAACAGGGTCACAAAAAAGTAATATACATATATAATTGAAATATATGCGTGCATAACTTTTCAATTGGTCATAGTGATAAAATTGAATACTTTGACACAAATTCTTACAGTCTTTTGACGAAAGGTAAATTATACCTGCCACATTATTTTAAGAAACAATTAGCTACTAAGTTAGCTTGCATTTTACCTTGTAATTAATCTGTTACAATAAGTGTAACAGGAAACTTTTCAATACCACTTATTATTGATTGTATACCATAACAGTCCTTATAATTTTGTCCCTATTGACACAGTGGGTACATCAAATCATCAACCATCAAATTTGGCAAGTAATACCGTCTTATACTACAAGTAAAGGGAAAAATTTCAAAACTCTACATTTGTAATTAAATCATAGAAAATATAGTCTTTAACGGAACCCTCGGTGGGCGAGTCCGACTCGCACTTGTCCGGTTTTTTTATAAATCTTGGTGCTTCTTGTCTTATACAGGCTGACTTTTAACCTAACCCCGATAATTTAGTATTTTGTAGAAGAATACAAACTGGTTGTATTTAAACCATTCAAAATCATATTCATAATTATTATTTGAAGATTTTCGTAAAATCCAAAGAAACCGTGGTCACCCGAAGAGATAAGATAATTAGATCGCGCGAAGTTATTTTTATTATTGATCCCACTATTTTGGACTATTTTCAACTTTTTCCGTATATTACCATAAATTTTATTTCCAAGTAACATTTTTTAATTATGTTTTGACTTTTAATTTTATTTCTTTTTACATTTAAAATGTGTTGTACTAATATTTCTCAATAACCTCTAAAATTATCGGGGTTTGTTTGAAAGCCACCCTAGCCCGAATTGCTGTTTTCTGTAAAACGAAAACTGCCTCTGTATCCGGAGCTCTACCCCACAGCAGCACATCACATGACATAATCCACTGAAATTTAACTAAAATACACATAACTAGCAGTTTTTATGTACATTTATAAAAAATCAAAATTTAAAAATAGTTAATCTACATTTTCTAACTTTTTCATTAAATGAATGCTATTGTGTACAATATCTTTTAGTAATATTGAACAGATGTTACCTTGAAAAAGTAATCTTTAGCATAATAAAATAAGGCATCAGAGTCTATCATCAGAAAATCATTTTCTAGCGTCGTCATCAATTACACATCCAGAAGATATAAAAATAAAATCAAATCACACTAATAAAACAATTTACATTCTTATTTTTTGTTTTTATTGTGAAATATTGTCGATTTAATAAGTCACTGGTAAGTCTTAGGCAACATTGTTAAATTTTGATAGCCTAAAACATTTTCTTATATAATTATTGTTCAAAAAGTACTTTGGTAACGTTTGTAAAAACACCATATTTGCAATTTTTTTTTTTTACTTTTATTAAACTAGCTTTTGCCCGCGGTTCTGCCTGCGTTTATTCAATCTCTGCCCCGTTTTTGGCTTGGGCGTTATTTTACGCCCTTATTAAACCCTTATAGCGTTTATGTTCACCAAGATCACTTCAATGATAATAAAAAAACCGCATCCAAATCCGTCGAGTAGATCTCGAGTTAAAACGGAACACATACAAACAAACAGACAGATAAATAGACACAAAAATTCTAAACATTGTACTTTCGGCCTCAGTACAATATATAAATAAAATAACCCATTTCACTTAAAATTTCACGAAAAAATTCATTAATACAGACACGATATTTTTACATTTTTTTATTAGCAGAAATGTTATCCAAGGTGGCTACGGTGATAATAAAGAAAACCTTATCCAAATCCGTTGAGTGATTCTCGAGTTAAAATGAAAAGTACATACATACAGACAGAGAGAAAGACAGACAGACAGACAAAAATTCTAAAAACGGTGGTTTTTGCTTCAGTATAATATACCAGTCATTAAATTAAAAATAAATTAAAATATTCAATGTACAGACATGACTTTTTTACTACTTTTATTATTAGTATAGATAGTTACGTACTTGTCTTTGAATTTTGTTTTTCATAAAAATTCTTTTATATGTGACCGCCTCTGTAGCTGAGTGGTAGAGCGCTCGCCTGCTCACCTAGAGGTGATGGGTTCGATCCCCATGATGCACAGTAATTTGTGTACGGTCTGCGTGCTTCGAAAGGTTAAATAAGCTGTTAGTCCATTTGTGACCAAAATATGGCGATAGGGCTAACCACAATTACGTTTGGGATGTAACAATTTTCGGTGAAAAGCGGATGTACCAAGTGTGGACTGTGACTCGCATTTCACACTTTAATTTTCCATTTGCCGCATTCTCAAGTTTTGTGCTGTCATCCGTTGGTAGTTGGTGCTGAGGCCAGGATCGAAGGTCAGGTGGTATAATGACTAATTTCACGTAATATCTTGCAATAATCACACTAACGCAAGGTAATTGGCAAAGCCTCGAGTTATTTATTGCCATTTATTGAGGAGTTCTATGGTGATGAGGTCGGGACCATGGGTTCATGACAGTTTTCATATAACACATTGTAATCAGCATCCCGGTACAAAGCATTTGCCTCAATATCGAGTGATATGCAGTCATAGGTTGAGGGGTTCCACTGCTTATCTCTGAAGACCATCATTAGACAAGACCAAACTAAAGCCGGATTTACTTGAGAGCTTTATTTGAAATGACGGAGTGATAAAGTAACATACCCGAAAAAAAAACGAATAAGAAAATACACTCAAATTAAGAACCTTCTCCTTTTTTAAAGTTAAGAAATTTGCAAGAGGTGTGTCAGGATAAGGTGGTAGAGCTGATGCCGATCTGCTCCTAGAGATTTTAAGTTTTGACAGCACTGAATCTAAACCTAAAGCATTCAAATCGACTTTAAATAAAATTGTTACGTTTTCACAGAGTACTTTCGAAGCAAAGCCACCCTGCTGATTGCAATGTTACTAACAAATTTTGATGCATTTTACTCGAACAACTTGCATAAACAAATCTGTTTTTGATAGTCAATACCGAATGCCATCAAAAATAAAACTTGTAAAAAAAAACCAAGTCAATCTATTTATTTAAAACGTAAAAGATTTTTAATATTGTTATGGTCACTATAAGGTGTTGTTAGGTTAGCTAATTATGTAATAACTTAAGACAGATAAATTAACCGACTTGGATTTACATGGATCTCACAACTTTTTACGGTAGAAGAACTAAGTTGCGAGACTTGTTTTTTTTACAAGTTATGTTTTTGATGGCAGCCATTTCTTTTTGTTGATAATCCTACTTTTTTTCCTTTCCGGTACCTTCTACTTACAACTGCAAACGTAGTCCTTTATATTTGTATCGGATTACAAAGTTATTTATGCAGTTGGTGTATTTAGAAAACTGGAACGAAATTGCAAAATATTTTAGTTATTGCCTGATTTATACACTAAACAATAATTGTATTCCAAATTTGAAGCTTCTATGTCTGCTAGAAGTGCCTTAGAGTTTTGATGATCGGTCAGTCAGTCAGTCAGTTAGTGAGTGAGTGACAAATTGAGAAATTTGACTAGTTATAATTCTTAAACTACTGGTTCAAATTATATATGAAATTTGAAATATACCTTGTTTATACAAGACTGCTTGGTTTCTGAAATATCAGGCTTCTAGTTTTATCCACAACGAAGTTATAGGAGGTCAAAAATGGCCTGAACTGTTTCGAGAAAATGATGGTACGGCCGTGCTGCTTTTTAGCTCGACTTAGCGGGGGCACTGCCGTGGCCCCAGATATGATTATTTCGGTGACTAATTTGTAATTTTAATAAATACCACAAGTTTTATCTTTAGGAAAGAAAATAATTAAGACCAAATTTTGCGATAATATCAACAAATAAGAAATAAACATCCTGTTCAATTTAAAAAATGACTCATTCACGTTGTTGCAGTACCTTCCTTAATTTTATTATTTTACGAGCATTTAAATCCAACAATCTAAGTCAAAATTTTCTATTGTTGCAGAAGCATTACAGCTCCAAATAGTAAACCTATCAGTGCCTACATACAGGGTCCGAGGACAAGCGACAGAACTCGAGTGTGACTATGAACTTGGTGGGAACGTCCTGTATTCTGTCAAGTGGTACAGGGACAATGAAGAGTTTTACAGGTTCATGCCTAAGTATGACCCACCGAAACACGCGTACAAGTTGGAGGGGATTAAAGTTGATGTAAGTAAGGAGTTGCTGTAATTTGTCAGTAAAATTTTCTCAGGAGCAGAAGAAAGGACACTTTTTCGAATGCACACCCATTGCTGCTACCTTTTTGCTTTGGCAACCCTATACCAGTATGTAAAAGGAGTGTATCGTCAATTTGACATTGAAAATAATATAAATATCGGTGACCAACCTTGAAAAGATATATGAGAAAGATACCTTATTAGGTTGCAGTAGTACCAGTAATACGGCAACCCTGTATCAGCCCAAGTTACAATCTCTCCCACTGCTAGTTTTATTGCGATTCCTTGATTAGTTGAAGAGTAATAAGCTCGTAGCATTCCAAAAAATAGGTGGTAGAGCTGATGCCGGGCTCGACTGTGCAGGTACCACCATCTTACCCGCAAATCCAAATATGTTTACAAGAACTTCATCCTAGAAAATATGTATACATATATACACACATACCTATACATATATATAATAATCACTGTCTGTCTTGTCTATTTCCCAAAAGATTGGGTATAGTTAACTTTAAACTTTCGAGATTTTCACACATTATTAACATTTTTAGGTGGTAGAGCTGATGCCGAGCTCGACTGTGGAGGTACCACCATCTTACTCGCAAATCCTCCCGAAGTTATTCGGGGGAGAGTAAGAGAACAGCTCTCAGGCAAAACCAGGCAGCCCACCATTTCCTGGGCCCGATGGATGGCGGTATATCCATCCCAAATTGCCAAGCCTTATATAAAACAGACTGGTGACGGGCAGCGGCGTCACTGGTGCAAGGGGTTCGGCACCGCGCTCACCAACCTGCCTGCCCAGCGTGTGTGAGTATGGGCATTTCTTCCAGGAGGACCGCCAAGCATGGCGAAATCCTGGAAAGGCCTATGTCCAGCAGTGGACGAAACAGGCTGATGGATGGATGGATTCCAAAAAAATTGAAGGGACAGGGATTATTGAATCACTACTTTTACTCTGTTGTTTATACATAAATATTGGGCATAACTTTGGCCTTACCATTATTTACATTAATTAAAATAATAAAAGACAGTATGACATTAAAAGTAAACATAACGACGAATATAATTCAGTTCATCCAAGATGGGAAGTCAAATAAAATAAGAGATTATTATTTCCAGAGAACAAAATCCTATTAAATTTCAAAACTAATTAACAAGGTTTAAAATAGTTTTAAACGTATGTGGATCGTTATTATTTTAACTGTTAATAAAACACTACAAATAAGAGCCCGAAATATATTTCACTTAAAACTTTTATTTTATTTTATTAATCAGTATATGTATATATTTTCTACAAATAATAAAAATACAAAACATAACCACAAAATAAAAATACCACAGAAAAGGATGCTGTTTATTTGAAAACTAGACGACGTATATACGAATTGTAATAAAGTGAAAATTTTTTCACTTTATTAACAATTCTTACCGTGTTCGAAAATTTAAAAAAATAATCTATTTTTGAGGGGTTGCCACTAAAAGCTCTTCCTTTTACACCTAAAAAAGTAAATGTTCTTGTACCTAACACAATAAATCAAGGTAATATCCTTTAAAATAAGGCTATAAATGCCATATGTAGGATGCCATTTTTATATGTATGAATACGATACGATAGTAAATGTTAAAATATGGTATTGCGTCCTACAGTTATCGAGATCCTCAGACCGGGTAGTGTGGCTGCAGCAGGTGACCCTCAAATCCAGCGGAGTGTACCGATGTGAGGTCTCGGCGGAAGCCCCCAGTTTCGACTCTGCCGCAGCAGAAGGCAGGATGGACGTTATATGTGAGTGTACAGACATGAGGCAACGATTGGGGTTTGCATTATTGTTTATTTAATTACTTGCTTAAATGTTGGAATGTTATGATATGACACAAATTTGATAGGCCTTTTTCTTCTAGACTTGCCTCGTGAAGGCCCTAGAATAACGGGCCATGAACAAGAGAATCGAAGAGAAGAGTACTTGTTCTTGAACTGTACGTCCGGGAGATCTTATCCTGCTGCAGTACTCAGTTGGGACATAGACGGGGAAAAGGTTTGTAACATTTTTTAAAGGTGAATGTCCAAATTAATTCACACACATAACTGTAAGCAAATTATTTGCCATAAAAATAAAATAAATTAAATTAATGTTTATATTTTTATAATATTAAATTTATAATGTTTAAATACTATTTATAATGTTTATATAAGTGTTCATATACTTTGGAGTGCTTTGGACTTACCGAGAGAGGATATGTGATCGAGGTCATAGCCGTTCAGCTAAAAACGGTAATTAGTATTACTACAGTAATTATTAGGCATATCAAGTAAATAATCGTAGTGTCAGTCAATTGTCGTGTTTAACAGCGTTGCATCGGAGCCGCGATGACTTTCGCAACGGGTTGCAGCGATGGATGTGTGTTAAACGGCCATACGTCAAAATTACAGATACAGGCTGCTCGATGCTTGTCAAAGTCATGTGAAATGGTCGTTTATAACTCTGCACAATTCATCGCGGCTCCGATGCAACGCTGTTAAACGCGACAAATGTCTACTAGTCAAGAAAATACATAAAATGGTAGCTTAAAATAACAATGTTTAGGGTATTCAATATTTTAAACAGATTATTTTGTAATCATAAGTCGGTATGTGGGCACGGCAAGCCAAAAGCGGGCGGGGCACTACGTATCCTTTATTAAAGCGTTTCGACGTACTTTCGAACCCTTATAGCTTTGGTCTGGATAATACTAGAGATACCAAATTCTCAAGATAAGATGCAGTAAGCAGTCTCATTAAACACGATTCATAGAGAAGAGAAGACACACTGCAGAGAAGTTTCATTTGTCTAGCTTTTATACTTTGAATTTTATTAATGCCTAAAATACATCGATTTCGTCACTCACTCACTCACTCATTGATGATTATTAAAACCTCTAGGTTACTTTCTGAAGTCCTAGAAGGGTGAAATTTGGTATGCAGGCTAGGATTAGCACACAGACAACAGATAAATGAAGAAATATGTAACATTCACTCTCCAAACTCTCCAAAACCAAAGGGGAGTCCGGTTCTGTAAAATTATAAAAATATTTTCCCAACTTCCAAAAGTCCTAGAAAGCTAAAATTTAGTATGCCAGCTAGGATTATCACAAAAGCAACAAATCAATTCAGAGATTTGTATTTTTCACCCTCCAAACCCTCTTAATCAACAACAACAAAATGAGACAATTGTGTTCATTTGACAGCCAAAAATGTACGATCAATTTGAATACCATTGGCTTACACAATTGCACCTCTGATCTATAGCTTATTGCAAATAATAGGCCAACAAGAAAAAGAGGCAAAGATTGAAAAGGGGCAATGAATAAAGTCATAGCTGAGGCGCAAGAAATGCAGCCTGAAAAAAAAGGAGAGCATCTTACAAAAAGAAATGATATCCCATCAATAACATTTCATGTAAAGGTCGCCAAGACACAGAAGCTCATAGCGCTTTCACGGTTAAAAAGTTATCAGACCTCATGTAGAGCCAAGCCTTTAACTCTACAAGGCCTAACTCTACAAGCCCTAACTTTACAAACCTACATTTTCGTCAGAAAGCATGGCTTGGCCGTTTCATGGAACTATTGCATGACATAATATTATAAGGCCATGGGAGTGTCTGTCTGATGGCCGCTAAACGGCCAAGCCATACTTTTTGACGAAGATGTAGGTTTGTAGAGTTAGGCCTTGTAGAGTAAAGGGCTTGGCTCTGCATGAGATTTGATAACTTTTTAAGCGTGACAGCGTTATGAGCTTCTGTTTCTTGGCGACCTTTACATGAATGTTTTTGGTGGGATATCATTGACATGAGAGGTTAAATGGGACCGATGGGTGGCGGTATATCCATCCCCAATTGCCGAGCCTTAATAAAACAGACCGGTGACGGGCAGCGGCGGCACTGATGTAAGGGTTTCGGCACCGCGCTCACCAACCAATCTGCCCAGTGTGTGTGTGAGTCATTTCTTCCAGGAGGACCGCCAAGAGTGGCGAAATCTTGTCTATGTCCAGCAGTGGACGAAAGAGGCTGATGGATGGATGGATGAATGGATGGACAGGTTAATGGTCGTTATAGTTAAAACACACTTAACCAGATCCGTTCTAAATAAATTATATGATTTAAAAATCCCACTTTACAATTGTTAAATAAAACTCTAATTAATAAATCTAATTCTTATGAATATTTTGCTTTATAGAAAGAGTCCTCATCCATCCTTTATTCGACAATATCTGTTGTATGATAATGATAACGCTATAAAGTTCAAGGGCGGGATGACCACAATTTCCTCTATACAAAAGGGTAGCTCACAGTTTAGATCATTATATGGTCTAAGGCTCACAGACAATCAAAATGTTAAGCAAGAATTCTCAAAGTGTCATTGTAGCTTGTCATTAAATATTACGCAAACATATTACTTAACATTTAAATATTACGCAAAATTGTATGTTTGTCCCCCTCTGAACTTTACTTACATGAGCTGAGTTTACTGATTTTTTGCTAACTAAGAGTGCTTTAAAAACTTCCTGTGTATTTCTTATCGCAGGTGACAAACCCTGACCTCCTAGTAGAATATCCAGTAACGCACCACTCCCACGGACTGGTGTCCAGCGCGCTGGGTCTGCGCGTACCACGTATGCGAAGTATGCAAGTGCGATGCACAGCGCGCGTGGCGCCATCTTGGCGTGAAGGCAGCGATGCCATCATAGGCAATCTTCCATTCACGCACAGCAAAGAAGCTATGTTACTTGGTAATACATATTTTATGTTCTCAATGCTGCACCGCTACTAGCCTGCTGGGTACTCTCCCAGATTGGTGTTGTTTTAATAATTTTGTTATAATTATTATAGATTAAGACATTTTGTGTTTTTTGGGTTTTAAAAATTGCAAAGGAGTGTGTTGATATGCGTTTGATTGTGGATAACAATGTATTCTACTTGAAGATTAAAATGTCTAGAAAAGATCTATAGGACAATTTTGTTGAATGATATGCACTACATCAATAATTTTCATCATAAACGTTTATGTTCACCTTTGTCTATGTGTTTACCTTTCAGCTCAATCCGAAACGATTACTCCAACTCGTATAATTGGAATCGGAAAAAATATTATAGGTTGTCGATTTGATCAGTGATCCTGTATTCATAAATTCATATTGCCAAATTCATTTGGCTAAATAAAGATAAGAGTCATTGGTACTATTCATTAGTAATTATAGTATGGTTACGTTGCAGCTTCCTCACAATGTGTTAGCGTCGCTAGTATACAACTTCAGTAAAAGTTTTACGCGAAGGCAATTCACAACATCATTTATATTTAGGTTTTCATAGGAAACGAAATTTGTTTTTTTTTTTTACAATTCCAAAAACAGATCTTTTGCCATAAAATCAAGAACATCAAGCAAGACAATTGTCCTAATGCAACTTCCTTATATTGTTAGGTTTCCCATCTCCACATCTCATTATGAATCTGTACGTGGGAACATTATATTGCGTGTTTTAGGGCATTAATTCAATTTAATTTGGGAAAACCGAATCTCGGTGCGTAATGCACATCATAATATTGTTTTCCTTACTTTTGAATAAAAAGTATGCAAAAATTGCGTTTTAAAGCAATTAGCGAAAATTGATTACTAATAATAGGGTTTTCGCATTTAAATTATATTATTTTATGTCTTACATTCGATTACAACGATAAATACGCTTTTAAATTTGTTAAACGAATGCAATCAAAATATAAATGATAGAATTTGAATGTGACAACTTAATTATTACTAATAAATTTCCGCTAATTGCTTTAAAACGCAATTTTTGCAAATTTTTTATTCAAAAGTAAGAAAAACAATATTATGATGTGCATTTTGCACCGAGATTCTGCTTTAAGAAATTACCGTAGCACGTAAGTAAGTATATAACAAAGGTTTCAAAAAATATTCCGTACAAAATAACATATATAAATACGGAAACAATGCCTGCCATTTTTAAATAAATATTATTGTAAGCAATTAAGTCGGTATGATAAACCGATAAAAGCAAAAAAGTCAAACACATATATTTTACGAGTAAAATATCGAGTATACATAAAGAACCCTAAAAAACTATACCCTTTTTGAATTCCGCTGTAGGTATAAACTTTGTCTGCCTTAACATTTGAAAGAAATTAAGCCGCTAGTTTGAAAGTTTAAAGTTAAAACGCTTGCGTTTACTAAACTTTGTAAAGAGTTTATTTTTAAGGTGCTTTCATAATTTTGAACTCTTTTTGTTTCAGTTCGCAGTTCAAGCGGGTTTTCTACGTCAAGCGTAATGGTGTTAGCAATTTCCACTCTTGCTTCGTTCCTTCGGACATTCTCTACAGAGTTTCATGCTCGATTAGTGACGTAATAAAGTACCTACACTTTTGTTAAGAAATCGGGTACATTTTATCGAGAGAGGAAAAAGTCATAGGAAGTTTATTTAATCGTATGTTTAGATATATAAACTATAAGTATATGAAGTACGCAACGTATCTTTTTGTACTGTACGGTTATATACAAAACATATTTCGAAATTGTCGCATTGCATTTTTTTTTCTATACGTTTATCTGTTGTTTTAGTAACTGACTGTATTTCAAAATGTACAAAAGTCTGTGTATTTTGATACTTTAAATAAATGTGATAATATTTAGGGCTCACATTTGAAGAAAGATTGTAAGGTGTTAAGTTTATTAATTTAGATTTTAGTTTTGTGAAATTCGTAAGGTAGTTAAACCTACTCTTGGGACTCTCAAACTGTATTCATTCATATTGATGTAATAATAATAAAGCTTCCAAAACATCACGGTTCAAAAAGTGGCTTTACTTTGTATTATTATTTCACTTAAGTAGGTAACTGATTTCGTTCTTAGATTAAAGTGTATTGTTACATTCATGTTTGTTTCATTACAAGCCCACAACAAGAATTCTTCTTTGACTCAATGTAAAACATCTCCATTGATTTTATCATGAGAAATGAGAAAGATACTAGCTCCTGTTGTAAGAGACGCGGTATTAAAAAATATATATTTATAATTTTCCGAAGAACTAGGTTAGTTAAGAAAAATATATTTAATGTTTATAATTTCTTAACTTTTGTTTTATTTTTCGTAGGTCTATCAGTTTTGTGGTAGATAATTTTGATAACGTTATCGCATCCGAAGAAGCAGAAAAGAAGTCACTGTTGGATATACCTATAGAGGCCTCTTCTTCTTGGCATTAACACATCCAAATCGTTGCCCCCGCGGCCACGATGTTGACAACCTGTGACACCACGGCTGTCTTGTCGGTACCATCTGAAAGGCTCTTGCTACCGTCAACAAGCCCGATATTCTTGAAACAACCGATATTGCACGTGATGATGGCAAGAGACCCAACGGTATGACTAACATCGTGAAGAGGGTAGAGGCCGCTATAGAGTGGTTTGCAACCTGCGACCATAAGCTGGCTCCATAGAGTACATTGAGCTGGCGCCTTCCTCGGTCTCGCAAACTAGCTGAGCTGCTGGTATGATATGGCCGCCGAAACCGCTGAAAACTCCAAGCGGCGCAAATTTGCCTCATTGGAAAGCTTTTACATGTTTAGATCATTTGAGGGTTGAACTTTTGGTCCGTAGGGTCAAAGCCACCAGTCGTACAACTCGCGCCATGTAGCACAACTACAATATTTTCAAAATGCCGAGAATGGTGTGTGCATCGAAAAACAAAGAGTTTTTTTGTGCCCATGATTAGTGAGCGTAATTATAATTATAATACGATTAGTTTAGTGACAATGAGGGTAGGTAAGAAAGGATGTAGCAGAATAAAGTTGTTATCTGTTAAAGGTACATTAGTTTAAAACCCTCTGTCAATTATTTTTACGCTTGTGGTTTGAGGATTAGCCACTTTAAAAGAATATGAGAGTTCTTCGCATCCAGTATAACAACGTGTTCAAGGGGTTGAGGTGAGGGGACTGAGGCGGTGTGCAGCGCGTCAAGTATGTTCGCTGCGGCGCGCACGTCAGACTACTTCGGCATCATGAGGGTGCGCGCTGCCTCACTGCTGCGCCAAGTGAGACCCTCTACCAGTACCATCCTGACCATGATCGTTAATATGATTGACAACCTATTAAATATTGGGTGCAGTTGACATAAATTGTAAATATAGTGAGTAGTTATAAACAATATCAATCAAGAAAAACTGTTTCTACAATTTGGATGAAACATCTGAAATGAGCGTTACTATTATTATAAGTGGCAGTGGGCAGGCCATATTTGTCGCCGACATGATGTCCGTTGGGGCTGAACCACGAGACCACGTAAAGCAAAGCGTAGCTGGTTTGACGACCTAAAGTAGGTTGCAGGTGGCGGCTGGATGTGGAGGACGGAGGACCGCCAAAAGTAGTGAATTTGGGAAAGGCTTATGTCCAGCGGTGGACGAACACTGGTTGAGGGATGGATGGATGGATACTAATATTATTTTTAGGGGAACCTTTTTGTTTTCAAGAACGTGAGTTCAGCAAAAAGCGTTTTATAAAAAAAATATAACATTTATATCCAAGCAAAAAGCGAAATGCAAAGTATACAACGAATGACAGGAAAAAATATTTCACTGCGTCTGTATTTTGTTAAAAAACAATTAATTTATACGAATATGTATGAATTTTTACTCATGTAACCTAGATTCCAGTTGTTCGAATATAATAAATCATTAACACGCTTTTGTTAACATTACTGTTTTTATTAGAGCCACTTACATAAAAACCCAAGGAGCGTTGGGCAGAACTAGCTAAATGATATTTTGATCTGTAGAATGTAGCCAGCCACCACGGGTTGGTAATTAGATCCACGCATTGGCCGCAACACAAACCATATGAAAAAAGTTATTTAGTTCAAACAAAACCAGTCAGGCTTTATAACAGACTTCAAAAACAGGAGGTTCTGTAATTGTACCAAGGTATTGCAAATGTTTTATGTTTGTTTGCTTATTAAATCTCCAAAAATATGACTTCATTTTGTTTACATAATCTGGAAGGAGAGATCTATTAGTATTTGTAGGCCTAGAAAAACATTTCTTCGGGTTGATTTTTTTAAATGGCAAGTGAGGCACTTAATGCAAGAAAAAACGAAGAAATCTAAATTATTTGTGTTGAAAATTGCAGTACAACATAGTGATGTGTGTACTGTACGTACAGGAAAATGTAAATTATTGAAGTTTGAAGAATTTGGTGTTAAATAACTTTACAATTATCTCGACGAAAAGAAAACTCAAGGGAGTCAAAAAAAGAGCTTACGGAAATCGGTTTAGTTATTCAAACAATCATTTTAATATTACAATTGCTTATTTGCGATGCTCAGCGTAGTTCTAATAGGAATAGTAGAATAATCAGCCTTTACAAATAAAAAAGAATAGAAACACAAGTTAATGAGACTGTGTGGGAAGAATGAGTTTCAAAGCAAAATAATAACGAAGGTCTTAAATATTATGATGGAAGTTCCACAAATAACGAATAGATAAGCAATTTCACAAAATTTTTACCTGACCGGTTTAATTTTCAAGGATTTGAAGGACTCTTAATATCGTTAACAGCTGGTAAGAGTTGGAACTTTATTACAAATAATGTTATTGCAGGTTTTGGAATGAGGGTTTCACTGTCCAATAAATATTTAAAAAATCAAGGATCTAAGTAAGACCATGAAGTTTAAACTTTCGCGATTTTCACACATTATTAACTTTGTATTGGGGTCTTACTCGCGATAACTAACAACATACCTTAATAGAATGTGCTTGACGTTTCGACGCCTCTGTAGGCTGTCGTGGTCACAAGTTAGTTAGTTAAGTTAGTTAGTTAAGAGAGTATATATGCACACAAAAGAATTAAAAAACATTATTTCAAGATATATTTCGGACCCTACTGGGCCCGGCATCAGTTGATATAGTAATGAAAATAAAAAATAATTTTATAATATTTATGAAAATAAAAAATAATTTTCATTACTACATCAACTGATGCCGGGCCCAGTAGGGTCCGAAATATATCTTGAAATAATATTTTTTAATTCTTTTGTGTGCATATATACTTCAATATAATAAAAAACAAATAAAAAAACAAGCTGGTAAAGTTTATATACATTTATTTTAGTTAAGAGAGATCATACCATGTATATGAGCGGTGTTTGGTGGAGTCCATGTATATGAGCGGTGTTTGGCGGAGTCCATGTATATGAGCGGTGTTTGGCGGAGTCCATGTATATGAGCGGTGTTTGGCGGAGTATCACGCAGGAAAAGTTCTAACTGATTTGGATGACTTGTACAAACGAGTTGCTTTTATTGTAGGTATTTAATTACAGTGAATGTATCAATTATGACCTAATTAAATGTAATAAATGCTATACAAGCCTATAAATACACATAAAAGACCTGTTTTATACATTTTATTCTAAGTTTGGAGGTTATGTTTACAAATAATTTAAAACTAATTATTTAATTAATTTAATTTATTTAATTGGAGACTGTATAGTTTTGACCCTTTTGGCATCTCGAAAACTAATTTTGTGTTAATTTTCCGGAAAATCTGAAAGCACGGTGCGACGAATCGTCAAAGAAGGTGAAAGCGGTAACATAAAGTTTTCGACACCCGGGAAAAATAAGAGAGGCCGTCCTTTTCTGGATATGGACGACTTCATTTTATGTGCAATTAGACAAAAGGTGCGGTTGATGAATGAACAATCAGAATGAACTCATTATTGTTATTTTTTGCCCTAACCTACAAATAAATGGCATTAAGTTTTATATAAAAGTACTTTAATTTCAAGAATTCGGACAGGTGCAAGTGTCGCCAAGCACGTATCCAGGGGGGGATAGGTGGGATTTATCCCCCTCCCGAAATTTGTCGTGACATACACGGGACCGGGAATGTTTATATTCATAACCACTGTAAAGTACCTTAAAGTACATATTAATAACAAAGGTACGGTACAAGTGTCGCAAGGGCTTATGAGCGGTGACCTTGACTGCGCTAGTCATTTTGTCTCTATCGCACCTAGTATTTAACTTAATATTTACTCAATATTATAGTACAGTGATTACAGAGGTTTCTTTCACAATTCACGTTGTTGGTTCAATGAATACCCCCCCCCCCCCCCCAAAACAAAAGTCTGGATACGTGCCTGAGTGTCGCTACGGTTATATCCTTAGCTAACAAAGCTCACAAATACCGTCACGGCAAAAAATCTTTCCTACTTAAATGTGAACGCTACAAAGTGACTGAGCAAGTTTCTACTTTTTGCGGTCGCAGTATAGTATTGCCACATAAGCGATTGAAGCACCATCATTTTTTTTCTAGACTTAATTGACAATCTGTGAGTAGTAACTCAAGTCAGATGCATAATTAGTATTAACCAAAGATGTGCTCACCACAAACACAAAAACAAGTAATGGGTAAAAATGTAAAGGGTTTAAAAAGTAATTAAAGTGCACTGATTGCACACTCGAACAGCAGTACGACTACTGTGTATATAGTGCGTGTGGATTCCACATTCTGTGGATGCCAAATGGTTAAATCCTACATCAAATAAATTGTTAAAGCACACCCAACATACTTACTGTAGGTCAAAACAAAACACATCGATTGAAAAAAAAGGCGGTGTCCCAATTTTATTAGAGAACTGCAATGAACTGTATCACGGATAGCCCCAAGCCTCGATGGTGCAATCCGGCGCTAAAACAAACTGTAAAGGAAACTGTAGTTAAAATGAGATGTCAGTGTGTTTATCGTTGATGTCATTTTGAAATCCAAACCCAAGTCCTCGACGAGACGGAGGTAATCTTATCTGACAAAAATAAGAAAGGTGAGCCGTTCTTCTAAAACTCAGTTATTTTATTTGCCTCCGGACCACTAGTACCATTGAACAGTACCATCAATGGTACTAGTGGCACTGATTTGTCCCACTAGTACCATCAATGGTACAAATGGCACTGATTTGTCCCACTAGTACCATCAATGGTACAAATGGTACTAAATTATTTTTAAACTGATTTTTAGAAGGGTTATTAACTTATTAGCTTAGTACACTACAACTAAAGTGGAGCACATATTTATGTAATGAAACTACTGCGAATATCAAAATTAGCATTAGTACCGATGAAAGATGGTTAATATTATACAGATTGTGACAGATGTTTTTTTTGACAGATGTTAAAGTGACAGATATTTTTTTTCAAGATTTTTGGACAGATGTCAAAGTGACAGATGTTTTCTTTTTTGTTTTTTTTGAGAGATGTCAAAATGACAGATATTTTTTTTTCACAGTCAGTAGTGTGCTTACCGTGTCAGCTATGAATAACAAATATAAAATATCTTGATCTTTTTTCCTAATTTTATATTCTAATTTGTACCTTATTTAAGTTCATATCTTTGTTTTTAATAATAATTAAACAATACTAGAGTTCGTGATCAGTATTTTATTTATTTATTTATTTTATTTAGTTTTAATAAGGAAAACATGCATTCTATAATATAAAGCATACAGGATAAGAACACAATTAAACAAAAAATAGACCAAAAAAGTTTTCACAGACTAATAGAACATAATAACCCATCACGACAAGACGACAAACGAATAAAACACAAAATGCAAGATAATAATAACAAGAATAAAACAAAAAAAAAACAACGAAATACAATTAGACATGCATGGAACTCAAAGAAATACATATATACATCTAGTAGTTACATATGAAGTTACAAAATTACAACCATTTAAAACACTTTAGTCTTTTCTCAGAATATCAGTAACTTTTTTTCTGTATACGCCCTGAGATAAAAAGAAGACATCTAAGTCTGAAATTTTTTTGTGATAATCATCCAAAGCTCGATGAATGCTCGATTTACGGTACGAGTGTAACGAAAAGAAACTATTTGCTTCAAGAAATTACAAAATAGATTATTATTATTATATGAAACAGAAACAAAAATAAAATAAAAATAATTTTCATCTTAAAAGTGGTTTGCGTACAACTAAAAGCTAAATGTGAATAAGCTAAGTTACAAATAACAAAAAAAAAACACTGAAACAGAAAAAAAATTGCCTTGATTTTCGAAACTAACGGTACACAATTTAGAATTATATTTGCCGCAGTTTTTCTAAGAAAAGTGGCACGTTTATTTCTCCAGCCACTAGCTGCGTTTGCACATGCTGTATGTATGCATTTCTGTCAATTACTGCTGTTTTGCGTTTCTCCTGCGACCCCGGGCAAATAAAACGATAATCTGCGTCCTCCTTAATTACTTTAATGAAAGCGTAGATTGTCGTGGGTCGTCTTTTAAAACATTTGTTGTATTGTCCATTCCAGCTCTCGCAAACATTCGTAGTTCGATGCCTTTCACCGAAACAACACAGATTTAATTCGCATCCAAAACCTGAAGTATGTCAAGAATTGTTTTAATTTGTTGTGTTCTATGATGACTTCGTCTTGTACATACAAGAGATTCCGGCAAAAGCGGCAAGGTGCTGCAGAGCCCCACAATCTTCTTGAAGTAGTTATTTTTTAGCAAACCTAGCTCCTTTGCTTTTCGCCATAGTTTTTTTCTGAAATGATAGTAGCAGCCGTGATGATCTATTTCAGGAAACATCGTCTTAATGGCACTGATTGCCGCCTGCTCAAAATCGGTCACAAATTTTATGGGTTGCCATTCTGGAATTTGAGACTTTATTAGGTCTATCATCGTCATGTATGTGGCTCTCGTTTTATTCGGTAGAAGAGCACACATTACTGGCATCATATTAGTTTGATGCTCCATACTACCTAGGTCACAAAAAATGACATACAACTGAACAAACGGCTTCAGGCATTTCTTGAATGTTCCGTCACATAAGTACATTTTACCAGTTGTCATGACGTTTCTAGATTCTGCCGTAAAAAATATTAAAATGCGTGTTTCATCGTTGGTATAGTCCGCCAGAACAAAATCACAAAATTCCGGAGGTATCTCTATTTCAGCCGCGTCCGAAAATGCCATTTTACTAACGCCAGCTAATTTTCTTCTCTTCCTGTACATTGATGACTTAACTTGGGTGTACGTGGGTAGTTTCTGTATCAAGTGAAGCCCATTGTTTTTAAGAATATTCACTGTCTTTTTGTAAACGGCTGGAATTGTTTCATCCAAGGAAGATATTTCAACACTCGTGTTGACAATTTCGTCAACAGCATTTTTTCCCACATTAGACATGCAATCTTCAGAATGTTCCTTCGCCTTCTCTACGTTAGTTTGGTCCTAGAAACATACAACATTTTAAGTATGGAAAAAAAGTTTCAAATTATTTTGTCAATTGGTATATAAATGCATCAATTTTGTACCTGGCAAACAGTAAGCGTCTCATGACATTTGGAAGTTTTGTAATTACGACATCTCCATAACGTATTGCCGTTGCCGTAATCCATGTGATAATTATATAAACACTTTGACATCTGTCAAAAAAAACATCTGTCACAATCTGTATAATATTAACCATCTTTCATCGGTACTAATGCTAATTTTGATATTCGCAGTAGTTTCATTACATAAATATGTGCTCCACTTTAGATGTAGTGTACTAAGCTAATAAGTTAATAACACTTCTAAAAATCAATAAAAAAAAATTTTGTACCATTTGTACCATTGATGGTACTAGTGGGACAAATCAGTGCCACTAGTACCATTGATGGTACTGTTCAATGGTACTAGTGGTCCGGAGGCTTTTATTTAACTCATAGAGCAGATTCGAGCCACGATCTTGCCCGTTATTTGTTGTTTTACCGAGAACTGGACAGATAAATTCCTTTATTAATGAGTATTAAAACTCAAATATCCAGTATTATATTTTTTGTATTTTATAAAATGTGTTATCTATGATATTTCATGGGGTATTAATTTAATGTATGTTTGTATTATTTATATATAAGTCTGTTTAGATATTTTATCTTGATCTCCTTTTTTCTTTTTGATTAGAATTAATGAAAGAAGGTGTTATTTCGTGAACTAACTGTCTTTTGCTTTCAAAGGTTACCTGGAAGATAATTGCTAATAACTGCCGCCTTAGTTAACACGTTTCATTATTTTCTTCGTATTAATTTGTGTTAATAGGCAAAGAGTGCTTTAAATAAATACATTATTAAGTGAACCACAAAATCTATTTACACACATGTTTATTTCAGCCCTTCTTTACAATGTGACAAAGTATGTTCTTTTCCTGGATCCTTCAAATACTTTCAGTATACCTAACACTATTATCCAGATAGAGAGCGTATGGTTACATATTGGATAAAAAGCTACACATAACTCAAGAGTTGCATTTCAGGCCTTATCAAAAGCCCCCGCTACAACTTAATCTAGAATTTGATAACAATAAAATAGAGACTGTAAACACCTTCAACCTATTAGGAATAAATCTTGATACCCACTTAAACTTTAAGAATCATATTGAGAAAATAAAATCAAAACTATCGAAGTTTACTTTTGCACTGAGTGAAATAGAACATAGTACAAACACGCAAACTGCACTATCAGCATACTATGCCTATGCCTATTCGTGGCTCCGTTATGGCATAATGCTGTGGGGTAATAGTGTAGATGCGAAAGAATTGTTTATAAAACAAAAACGTTGTGTGCGTATACTCGCTCACATAAAAGAAACCGAGAGCTGCAAAACATTTTTCAAAAAATTTCAATTATTAACATTACCTTGTATATATATTTTTGATATAAGTATATTTGTTTTTAAAAACAAGAACCTATTTCCACAAATTAAAGATACGCATTCAATTAATACCCGGCACAAAGATAAATTATATTTGCCCCCGTCGCGAATAAAAATGTTAAATTGTAGTCCCTATTATATGGCAGTTAAAATATTTAATAAATTACCAACTACTGTAAAGACCACACAAAATGAATCCGCGTTTATAAAAACATTGAAACAATATTTAGTAGAAGGGTGCTTCTACACAGTAGAAAGTTTTCTGTCTGATGAAAAATAATGTGATATGGCTTTCTGATCTCTTACCTTTTAAGTACTGTTTAAGTTAGTTAAGTTTACTGTTTATGCAAGCATTTTGTAAAAGATTATTAGATATTAAGACACTGTGAAATATTATAGCAGTGAAAAAGAATTGTGTAATAATATATAGTATTAGTAGTGTTGCTGTACCTGATAAGGGTAGCTAAGTTATTAAGTTCTTATAAAATTGTAACATCTGTGTACACTTAGTTGCAATAAATATTTTGAGTTTGAGTTGTTATTAATGATAGACAAAAACACACACGCGTGATTTAGTAACCTACGTATTGAAAAAACGTGTTTTAGACGAAATTATTAATGACCTCCATACACGCAATCGGGAAAAGTAGATACCAAATCTACCTTGTTATATTTCATGCAATTGAGCACTTTAGCCTGTATCTATTTTCTTGAGATCCGTACCAAAAGGCAGTATATATTCTAAGCTGAAATTCCTTGTCTGTCTGCGTATCCGGATGGAAGGATAAGCAAACAAACGGTCTACTCTGATTGTTCAACCGTCAAACCGTCATTCCGTCCATTCGCCAATATCTCCATATTAATCTGCTTTCTGATAGTTCTAAAGGCCTGACCTTCTTCATTTCTAGGGTTTTGGTTTAAGTTTGCTGAGTCAACTACTTACCTGATCAATGTAAAACTTACATACATGTTTTTTCAGACCTTTATCTTTCTTTTGTAACAGCCCAAGCCATAGCCATATTAGTATTGTACTAAAACCAAAACCACAATTTTTGGAATTTGTGTAGATGTGTCTGTCTGTGTCTGTATGTTCCGTTTTAACTTGAGAACCACTCAACGAATTTGCGGATGCGTTTATTTATTACTATCGTATCGATGTTCATAAAATAACGCCTAAGCCAAAACCAGGGCAGATATTCAATAAACGCTGGCGGAGATGCGGGCGAAAGGCTAGTGAGAGTTATCCAATGAAATGTCAAAAACGAATAAGACACCGACTCTAGTATACCATTACTGACTTGTATATATAGTAAAGTTTATACAGTATTGTGACTCGTACCTCTTTTATGTTTCCTAACAAGTTCAGCCAACGACAACGTGAGGCTATAAAACCAAATTTCCTCTCGTAAAAAACCGAAACGAAAGCAGCCAACATTAAAACAAACTTTTTATTTGCATGATTTGTACCTTTTGCTTTGTTGTTTTGTAATTTTTACGAGCTAAATTGCCCTCGCTTGCGTTTCTACAGTTCAAATCGACGAAACAAAATTCTTATCTACAGGTTATGTTTACGTTTATTTTTGTCCGCGGTTTTGATTTGGTGGAAGTGACTTTCAATCATAACCAAGATTGGCTATCTTGTCTGTGCTTTCAATCAATGTATTATTGTAGTTTTTGGCTTGGCCGTTATTTTACCAACACCCACATAGCCTATTATGTTGAACAGAGTAATTACGAGCCCAGGGTTGCGTACTACGGATTCGAAAAGATTTACTTGTTGTAACCAAAACTGAAATGATCTATCAATAGAATAGCTGCTTAATTGCGATTGCTTAGTACTAGTACCATATCAAAAGTTGTTCTGTTTCTATATATTTTCCATTTTCTCAGAATCCCGCCCGAAGAAAACAAAGTCCGAGTTTTAGATTTGGAGATATCATCGAAAATACGGTTGGAACACCAAACAATAACGTCATTAGACATTATATACCCTATTGTAAATTTCCCAATACTGCTTATGTTGAATCCTTTTCACATAATAAAGGCTTATTCAGAGATTTTGTGTGATTTTTAGGGTCCGTACCCAAAGGGTGCAAAACGGGACCATCGAAGCTTGCACTGCTGTCCTGTTAATTTGTCCTTCTGTTACAGGGATCTGCAGCTTCATCCGTAATAGGGAGCCAGTTGAAACTTTCACAGAATATTCGTTACTATTATAACTAATAATAAAAAAATAAGAAATTGAAATCAAAACAAAAGCATTTTTTAACGTTTTTTTTTTCAGCTCTATCTTAAGAAAGGTGGTACACACAGGTTTCAGTTTGGTCAGATTGTAGTAGCTTAAAGCTTATGGTATGGTATGGTATGGTTGGTGTGACTTGGTTTGTTCAGAGATACGAGTAACGCAAAGAAAAATTTGGCTTGCTGGTAGAAACTAGCCATCGAACATAGGGATCTTCCATGACTGTTTTAGAAGGTACTTAAAAATAATTCAGATATTCGAACTAGCCAAGTCAGAACTTAGGCTTCAATATTATCCTAGTTATAAGAAGAAACGCTATTTTAAGTTGTTATAAAATATTTTATGTTGATAAAATAAATTTCAGGATTGACCATTGAACTTGGCACCCATTTAGATCTCAATTCTTTTGTCGTTGAAGTCAAAAACCAAGGCTTATGTCATAATTTTGAACTTAGCTCTCATTTCACATTTATGTTTTTGATATATGTATATATAATGCAATTAACAAAATAAATTTTAAAATAAACTAAATTAACCATAAATAAAATAATGCCTAACCATCCGCCCTTTCGATTAGTCTTGCTAAGAAGAACGGCAAGAAACTTAGCAAGCATGTCTTTTTTTTCAATTTGGCATTTTTCTTTTCTTTTTAACTTTTTTATCATCACCGTAGTGACGCTGGTCAGCTATAAGGGTTGTTCATAATATAACACCCAAGCCGAAAACGGGGCAAATAATGAATAAATACTTTTAACACGAGTTAACCGGTTTGTCGTGACCCTGGTCAACAAATAGGCCATAGGGATGTTCATAAAATAACCACCAAACCGAAAATGGGGCAAAGATTGAATAAACGCGGACGGAGCCGTGGGCAAAGGCTAGTTATATATTTTATAACCATCTATTTGTTAAAAAAAATATTTTACCATTCCGTACTTTAAATGAGTAATTTAAATAGTTCCAGATTTATAAGTCTGTACTTACTGTATTGATCACCCTGAACATCTGTCATAAAAAACAACGCAAATTTAAATAACTTCAGACATTGGTGTCGATTCGGTGTAACACGACTTAACTTAGTTGATAGGACTAACGTTATTTTAAGTGTCCTGTCCTTGTTTTTGCGATGGAGAAAGAAGAAGACAGAATGCTTAAATTAGGTTTAGTCCTGTCAAACAAGTTAAGGCATGTTACACTGAACCGACATTAATGTTTATACAAAATAAGGTAAGGTAAGCTGAAGAAAAGAAAAGAAAAAATACTTTGATGATATTGGTGAGTATGCTTTAATATATCAGACTTGTCTATAAACATTCAGTATAGACGAACAGGTAAACCGAAAACTAAATAGCGCCTTGTTATACTTTGAAAGTGTATTCGTTTTAACACCTTGTTCTACATCCAAGTAGAAGGTAGGATTAACTGATAGCCGAAGCACATGCGAACATGAGAAAGTTACGGTTAATGTACTTAGTAAAAGTTTCTCTAAACCGTTTTCTCTCGACTGAAGCTGAGGTTACTACTTCTCGTTGTTATAAGGGACCGAGGCGCTTCGACAGGGCGTAACGTTTACATGACATTTTCAACCGATATCACCCACGACCAACGGTCGTTTGGTTCGAAGAGCGCTTTTCAGGTTAAGTAGTTATAATATCTGCCTTTTTTTTCTCCATACTTACATCATGCACTAATAACATAAAACTTAATAACAAACTTCAAACTATATTCACCGACACCATAAATTGGCTACACGACCATAACCTAGAGATTAACTTCAAAAAAACAAAATTAATACCGTTTCACCCCTTTCAAAAAACCCCAATTCATATAAATTTCACATTTGACAATACCAAACTCGAAGTAGTAAATGATTTCTCGCTGCTTGGATTGCATATATAGGTAGATACAAATATCAACTGGAAAGTACACACCCAAAATATATGTTCAAAATTATCTAAATTCGCTTATGCACTCTGCGAAGCAAAAAAGTCCACCGATCTAAAAACGGCTATCGTCACCTACTATGCTTATGCATATGCATGGCTTAGTTATGGCATTATCCTGTGGGGAAACAGCACTAATGCTTCAACCGTTTTTATTCTCCAAAAAAGGCTTATTAGAATATTAGTAAATATAAAAACAACCAACAGCTGTAGACCTCACTTTATACAACACGAAATTCTCACACTACCTTGTATTTATATATACTTGAAAACTGTAAGTTCGCCCGAAAGTACCCCGAGTTTTATAAAAAACGCGGAGATCTAACAAGTCGTACCCTGAGACCTAGACACGGATTAGCACTACCACCCTCTCAGCTAAAATGCACTCCTCAGGACCATTATCCATGTCCATAAAAATTTATAATAAAGTACCAATGTATTTAATAAAGGAAGCAAATGATATTCAATTTTTTAAATTACTAATACAGCTATTGACCGCAAAATGTTATTACACTATTAATAAATTATAAAATACAAATATATGAAAAGAAAACTGACAAATAAAACTAGGAATTTAAATATTTTAATAACTTAATAATTAATCTTTAATAATAACAATGATAATAAAAATAATAATAAATAATTAATAATACATAATAATAATAATGATACAAATAAATTTCTTTATTGCGCAAAACTTACATACTAAGATACCTTGCTCTTCTATATAACAGGTAGGTAGCTATTAATTTGCAACAATTTTAAATATTTTTTATGTAGCATAATAAGTTGCTTATAGTAGGATCTTCACAAATAATAAATCTATAATAATAAAATGCCGTCCTCTCTTATATTGCTGTGCCTGGACAAGGTCCATAATGATCTAATAATATTAATGTTTTTCACCTGTGTATATACATTATGGAATGCAATAAAATATATGAATATGAATATGAATATCTCGGTCACTTATCTGAAGGTTCTAATCCCGTAGGTGCAATTATTGCATTTGTGATCGGCCTGCACGCTTCGGCATGCACGTTAAGCTGCATGTTTGTGTCCGAAGTACGGCGATTGGGGTCACAACCAGTATTACGATGAGACTTGTAGGTTACAGTCCATATTCAGAAACATCTCTGAACATCACGACAATATAAATTATAGTCTTAATGTAAACTTATTTCTACGTATTTAGTTTGTTTAAGTTTTTAGGATTATTTAGTTTTAATTTTATATAATATTTTATTATCTATCTACACTATTATATAAAGAGGAAAGATTTGTTTGTTTGTATGTTTGAGGTAATCTTTGGAACTGCTGAACCGATTCTAAAAATTCTTTCTTTTGTAAAAAGCTATACTATTGTTGAGTAACATAGGCCATATTTAATTTTAATACAACGATCCTGACACACCTCTTGCTAATATTAAGCTTGGAAAAGTTACCCGATTCCAAAAATGTTTTCTTTTGTAAAAGGCTACACTATTGATGAGTAACATAGGCCACATTTAATTTTAATACAACGATCCTGACACACCTCTTGCTTTTGTATGTTTGAAGTAATCTTTGGAACTACTGAACCGATTCTAAAAATTCTTTCTTTTGTAAAAAGTTTCACTGTTTTTGAGTAACATAGGCTATATTTAATTTTAATACAACGATCCTGATACACCTCTTGCTAATATTAAGCTTGGAAAAGTTACCCGATTCCAAACATGTTTTCTTTTGTAAAAGGCTACACTATTCATGAGTAACATAGGCCACATTTAATTTTAATACAACGATCCTGACACACCTCTTGCTTTTGTATGTTTGAAGTAATCTTTGGAACTACTGAACCGATTCTAAAAATTCTTTCTTTTGTAAAAAGTTTCACTGTTTTTGAGTAACATAGGCTATATTTAATTTTAATACAACGATCCTGATACACCTCTTGCTAATATTAATTTTGGAAAAGTTACCCGATTCCAAAAATGTTTTCTTTTGTAAAAGGCTACACTATTGGTGAGTAACATAGGCCATATTTAATTTTAATACAACGATCCTGACACACCTCTTGCTTTTGTATGTTTGAAGTAATCTTTGGAACTACTGAACCGATTCTAAAAATTCTTTCTTTTGTAAAAAGTTTCACTGTTTTTGAGTAACATAGGCTATATTTAATTTTAATACAACGATCCTGATACACCTCTTGCTAATATTAAGCTTGGAAAAGTTACCCGATTCCAAAAATGTTTTCTTTTGTAAAAGGCTACACTATTGGTGAGTAACATAGGCCATATTTAATTTTAATACAACGATCCTGACACACCTCTTGCTTTTGTATGTTTGAAGTAATCTTTGGAACTACTGAACCGATTCTAAAAATTCTTTCTTTTGTAAAAGGCTACACTATTGGTGAGTAACATAGGCCATATTTAATTTTAATACAACGATCCTGACACACCTCTTGCTTTTGTATGTTTGAAGTAATCTTTGGAACTACTGAACCGATTCTAAAAATTCTTTCTTTTGTAAAAAGCTTCACTGTTTTTGAGTAACATAGGCTATATTTAATTTTAATACAACGATCCTGATACACCTCTTGCTAATATTAAGCTTGGAAAAGTTACCCGATTCCAAAAATGTTTTCTTTTGTAAAAGGCTACACTATTGGTGAGTAACATAGGCCATATTTAATTTTAATACAACGATCCTGACACATCTCTTGCTTTTGTATGTTTGAAGTAATCTTTGGAACTACTGAACCGATTCTAAAAATTCTTTCTTTTGTAAAAGGCTACACTATTGGTGAGTAACATAGGCCATATTTAATTTTAATACAACGATCCTGACACACCTCTTGCTTTTGTATGTTTGAAGTAATCTTTGGAACTACTGAACCGATTCTAAAAATTCTTTCTTTTGTAAAAAGCTTCACTGTTTTTGAGTAACATAGGCTATATTTAATTTTAATACAACGATCCTGATACACCTCTTGCTAATATTAAGCTTGGAAAAGTTACCCGATTCCAAAAATGTTTTCTTTTGTAAAAGGCTACACTATTGGTGAGTAACATAGGCCATATTTAATTTTAATACAACGATCCTGACACATCTCTTGCTTTTGTATTTTGAAGTAATCTTTGGAACTACTGAACCGATTCTAAAAATTCTTTCTTTTGTAAAAAGATTCACTCTTTTTGAGTAACATAGGCTATTTTTAATTTTAATAGAACGATCCTGACACACCTCTTGCTAATATAAAGCTTGGAAAAGTAACCCGATTCCAAAAATATTTTCTTTTGTAAAAGGCTACACTATTGTTGAGTAACAAAAGCTATATTTTATTGTAATAAAAACAAGTTTTCAGTCTGAAAGTTCAATATTTGTGAATCAAGTCGGGAGAAAAAGCGCTGCTTAGCTGCTTTATGGGCGTGCGATTGGTCTTTATTAGCGCTTTGCTTAAAAATGGTGTCCGTTGCATATAGTCGTTCAAAAAATCAAATTATTTTGTTTTCCTTATTTCCACGAAAATCTTTTCGACGCGGGCGGAGCCGCGGGCAAAAGCTAGTAATATATAAATGTCTATACGTTGGCTAGCGTCACTACGATGATATTAAATAAAACCGATCAGTGCAGACAAAAAAAATTGTTCTTGCCTCAAATTTCGCAAAAATTATCAAGACACCACTTTTTACCTGCTTTATTAACCTTTTGTTATACTCGTATTATGACAACGCTGAGCTGTCTAAAAGTGCCACATGGAACCTCGATATCTGTAGTTTTTTTTCTATGAAAATGATATTTTTTTTACGGATCTTTGTAAAAAAATGTAAAAATGAAACAAAGGTGCATAAAACTAAAGGTTTCGAGCTCGGTGCAAAATGCACAACTTAAGATTATTTTTCTTATTATTGAATAAAAAGTACTAAATTTCGCGACCATAGTTTAATGTCAATTAGGCCTTCCTATCAAAATTTTGAAATTTTATGCATAACGTTGTAAATGAATGTCCACACCAATTTAAAACGCGCTTTTAAGTTTGTATGGACATTCACGCTAACTATAATCAATAAAGTTACGCAATTCTGCTAAAAATCCCAAATAATTATTAAACAGTAGTCGTAAATTAAGATGAAACTATTTTACTTCATACATTTTATTTAAAAATGAGATAAACAATCATAATATATGCATTTTGCACTGAGCTCGATACGTTCCCCCTCACAAAAAATCACTATCTACATTTCATACACTGAGACATCCGTACAAATGCATGCTCAAATTATAATTGTATTTCTTCTTTTTATATGGTTTATGGCTCTATGCGATAGAGCATATTATATATATATATATATCTTTATTTATAATTAGGTCTTCCTAGCAAAATTATCTTGTATTATGCATTTCTTTTTTAATGATACTGCACAACAACATGACAGCATTTTATAACAAAAACTTGAAAGCATGTTTATAACAACAACTTGAAAGCATGTTTATACGTAAGTTGTGAGTTTGGGAACGAGAACCCGGATAACCACATTAAATTGAATGAGCTACGAATTGCTATCAGAATTTGATCTTGCGGAGACCATACTGATAGAGTTTATGCTCCCAAATGTCGCGATGAAATAAAATGCCATAGGGTAGAACCAACACCTACTGTCAGTGTACATTCTAAGACTGATAAGATCATGACTAATGTATCGTAAAGTTTTATCATAGTTTTAGGTAGGTAAAACAAGATAAATTCACTTTTTACGAAAGTTGACTGATGCATATCACTAGGAATTTTTCGCCAAGATGATTTGGGTCGGCGCTGAAAAAATCCTGCTCTAACGCTTTTGTTTTTAAACTGTCCATCCTGCTTTAACCGACTGCCGTACATGCATAACCTCAGTTATTTAGACCTTTTTTGCAACATTTTTACGTAGTGTAGAAAATCTATTAATCGTATCGGAAAAATGTTTTCTTCATCATGTTTTTTGATGTAGCATTATGCTTCTGAAATATGTTTTCTTATTAATACGTCTCTAATTAAATCACAATACTGAGAATGCGGTAATGCTATTCACAGTTTTTCTTGAAATTACTGCTTTTTATGAAGTCACTTTAAAATTTTCCACCAATTTTTTTCATGATCTCATAAGTACTTGATTGTTTTTAGTAACAATTTGTATTTCTTAAGTTTAAAACAAAAAAATTACCCTTTTTTGGCTGATTTAGGGACTCCGATCCTTAATTCTATTGAGTAGTTTCAGGCTGCGACTAGCGAAGCTTAGCAGCAAAGGTAAGCGGATTAGACTGAATATAAAACGAAATTTTACAAAATATAGATTTACCTTTTGCATTCTGTAGTCAGCTGATCAGGCCAGTTCGTAAAAAGTACTAGAAAACCCAACTAAAACAAAATCACGCACAAATTTTGTTTCGTTGAAATGTGGACGTTTGTTTACACAAAATAGACATTGAAAAATAGGTATTGAAGTTTATCTGTATCTGTACAAATAATAAAGCAGTAAAAAAGTCTTGTCCGTAAACTGAATATTTAAAAAAAAAATTAAATGACCTGTGTCATTTATAACAATAATTGACTGAAGGCAATAAACTACCATTTTTAGAATTTTTGGCTCTATGTATATTCCGTTTTAACTCGAAAACCACTCAATGGATTTGGATGCGGTTTTTTATAATTATTATCGTAGTGACTGTAGTTAACATATAAGATATAAGGGATTTTCATAAAATACCGTCCAAGCTGAAAACGGGGCAGAGATTGAATGAACGCGGGCGGAGCCGCGGGCAAAGCCTAGAGTATCAATAATTGAATGACTTTACTGATAAGTCCTATTCATAACGAAGTCGGGACCACTTAAATCGCTTATTAGGATAGATTTATTTTATTTCTGATTGTTATTAACGAAAGGAATATACTTTATATATTAGGTATTATTTTACACTTGAACGGTCTGTGAGATATCGTACATTTTGTAAATACTCGTATATATAAACTGGTCCGAATCATCAGCTCACGAAACGTCAGCTGGACGTAAGCAAGTTCAAATATTGCAGACCTCACACCGGACAAATATCATCAATTCATGTGGAGTTTACATCAGAAGACCGCAAGATATTTGACCGAAAAACGATTGCTCTGAAGTATATTTAACAGAAAAACGTATGGAATAAAGTTTGGGTATTTTGGAATCGTTGTCGTCTAGGGTAATGAAGGATAGTTTTTATTAGGTTTCATTTTTATTTTTTAGAATTTGTATATATGTATATATCTTGCAGTTTTATTGTCAGAGCCGTGAAATTAATATTTTATTTTAATGTTATAGTATGTATTAAGTATAATATAAGCCTATACTCTACACGTATTTCTGTTTCGGCCCGCGATGATGCTCTGGAGGTACAAATCTACCTACGACTATGTACGTATCTGCAGGCACGTTGCATCACGGTACCGGATAGCTTCTGTTTGCATCTGACATTGTTATAAAGTTTGATAGCTTCACAGTTGTGTTTGCGCACGCAGTCACTGTTTCAAACTTCGACTTAGTAGAACAATCTGTTTGTAGAAACGTCGACTATACGCTTTGGGTTGAGTCATTGATACGTTAATATAATACTTACTCTTACTCGTATATTGGTAAGAGTTTCTTTGTCCTAGAAAATCTTTGTTCCCTGATAAATTCAAAACTATTATAAGATTTAAAACCAAATTCGGCAATATTACGTTTTAAATTAAGACGACATATATTATGTAGGTAGTAAAAATGAGATTTAAAAAAGTAGAACTCACATACCAAAATAGAAAACAAAACATGTTATAAATGAGGCCTTTTCCAAGACGACAACAGGGCCCAAAATGTGATAGAGAAAAATTCGCTGTATCGAAAAAAAAAACAAAATGAAAGGTGTTTTTTCAGTTCAAAACAATAGTCTGTCCAAACTTATAAAGTAAAAAATTACAATAATGACTGTTGTAAACATATATATCTATTATCTAAAACATAACGACACGTTTGTTTTGTAAACGCTTTCGTGTGTTTTTATAATATTATTAAATTAACTAAAAACAGCAATAACGAACCTTTTCGTGTTTCACCGCACTACTCGGCCTCGCACTTTTTCAGATATGTTTATCTCTTTCGTTGTGCGATGGACATTGCGTCTTAATACTTACACTGGAAATGAAAATGAATCAACCTGCCGCTTTACAATAGTTGTGAAAATATGAGGTGATATAAATAACGAACCTTTTCGTGTTTCACCGCACTACTCGGACGCGCACTTTTTCAGATATGTTTATCTCTTTCGTTGTGCGATGGACATTGCGTCTTAATACTTACACTGGAAATGAAAATGAATCAACCTGCCGCTTTACAATAGTTGTGAAAATATGAGGTGATATAAATAACGAACCTTTTCTTGTTTCACCGCACTACTCGGACGCGCACTTTTTCAGATATGTTTATCTCTTTCGTTGTGCGATGGACATTGCGTCTTAATACTTACACTGGAAATGAAAATGAATCAACCTGCCGCTTTACAATAGTTGTGAAAATATGAGGTGATATAAATAACGAACCTTTTCGTGTTTCACCGCACTACTCGGACGCGCACTTTTTCAGATATGTTTATCTCTTTCGTTGTGCGATGGACATTGCGTCTTAATACTTACACTGGAAATGAAAATGAATCAACCTGCCGCTTTACAATAGTTGTGAAAATATGAGGTGATATAAATAACGAACCTTTTCGTGTTTCACCGCACTACTCGGACGCGCACTTTTTCAGATATATTTATCTCTTTCGTTGTGCGATGGACATTGCGTCTTGATACTTACACTGGAAATGAAAATGAATCAACCTGCCGCTTTACAATAGTTGTGAAAATATGAGGTGATATAAATAACGAACCTTTTCGTGTTTCACCGCACTACTCGGACGCGCACTTTTTCAGATATGTTTATCTCTTTTGTTGTGCGATGGACATTGCGTCTTAATACTTACACTGGAAATGAAAATGAATCAACCTGCCGCTTTACAATAGTTGTGAAAATATGAGGTGATATAAATAACGAACCTTTTCGTGTTTCACCGCACTACTCGGACGCGCACTTTTTCAGATATGTTTATCTCTTTCGTTGTGCGATGGACATTGCGTCTTAATACTTACACTGGAAATGAAAATGAATCAACCTGCCGCTTTACAATAGTTGTGAAAATATGAGGTGATATAAATAACGAAACTTTTCGTGTTTCACCGCACTACTCGGACGCGCACTTTTTCAGATATGTTTATCTCTTTCGTTGTGCGATGGACATTGCGTCTTAATACTTACACTGGAAATGAAAATGAATCAACCTGCCGCTTTACAATAGTTGTGAAAATATGAGGTGATATAAATTTTTCATGTTAATAAAATTTAAGTCTTTATTTTACTCTTTTCTCTTGCATTTATTTTGTTTTGTGACCTGTAATTTACAAATCGAAACTATTCAAAGCGTTTGTGCGATTATGGTGTGCTAGTTAAGGCGCCCAGCTCACACGTTATCAAAATAGGATAAATTCATAAAATATTATCTATTAAAATTTATCTACTTGTTACTAGGCTTATGCCCGGGGCTGCACTCGCACTGAAGGAATGTCTCTGGCCTTAGTCATTTTTAACTTGGCATTTTTGAACGTTATTTGTTTCAGCTCATTTAGTAATTCAGTAATTTATACAAGTTTCAAATTTGGTCAGATTGTCGTAAACTAAAATAATACTAAAAAATGATAAAAATTACAGTTCCGTACTCAGAGGGTGCCAAATTGTTTGTCAAGCATTTTAACGCCTTCTTTTTTGACACCTTGATGTTGCTTTGGCATCTATATTGTTGTTATTTGCCATAGTGTCTTGAGGTTTCAGTAACCTCCTGTATTGTGTGGTGGTACGGAACCCTTTGTGCGATTTGGTTATAAGAGCTTTAAAAATCAGTCGAGTAAACGTTTATGTCATCATTGATTATCATCATTTAGCTCTTGAAGCTTATACAGCTAAACGATGATATAAATCACCAATATACAGCAACGATGTGTCAAGAGGTCACAGCGTTGCTGTTACATTTATAACACTTTTTGTTGTTTATAAATTTTATTTTATCACTACTTTGCTAGCTGGTAATGCTTTTAGGGTATTATTAATTTCTTATTATGGCAGCTAAATAGAATTCGAGCGCGAACATGATGTTTTAGAACGATTTCAATACTGGAAAAGCATTAAAATCATATTATCAAGACTGTAAACAAAATATTTTTTCCTGAGATTTTGCTTTTTGTTGTCGCTCGATTTCAACTTGCCTCCCATAGTAACAATTAAATAATACCCCAAAATCTTTCATTTCAAGTAGGTTTCATAATTGTGCTAGCGGTACAAACCGAATTTCAGTAAATAGCTGCAAATAATGTTAAAGTGATGAAAATCGGACCGATAGATCTTTAGGCCATATGAACCAATTTGACCCGTAGCATGAAAAAAAAAGGTGTTATTATGACGTCGTATGCTTTTTGTATGGGAAAATTTTTTTAAAGTCTGAAATCTATCTTGTTTGGTTTCAAATGAAAGGGCTTTCTGAGCCCATTCTAAAAACATCATTACATTTCATCCACCTGTTTTTAATTAAAATGAAAATCATTTTCAAAACATACCAAGTTTGGGCTCATCCAGATACAATACGGTTAGATTTTTTTTGTAAAATATACCTCAAATAATACGTAATATCCTCATATCAAACCTCAAGAAAGCATTTGATTAATACTTGCGATTGTCGGTCCCAAGAAAGCAATTTTGAAAATATTTACATTTACCTTTTATAACTTGGTATGTTTTGAAATGATTTTCATTTTAATATAAAACAAGTGAATGAAATGTAATAATGTGACATATTTTTAGAATGGGCTCAGAAATCCCTTTCATTTAATACCACACAGGATAGGTTTCAGACCAAAAATTTTTTTTTTCCGATACAAAAAATGATGACGTCATAATAACACCCCTAATATATTTTTTTTCGGGCTACAGGTCAAATTGTATCATATGGCCTAAAGATCTATCGTTCCGATTTTCTTGCATTTAACACCATTTGCAGCCATTTTGGGCGTACCGCTAGGACTATAAATGTTGAGGATTTGGTCCAGTGTGAAAATGGAACATGCAGACAGACAAACATAACTTAAAAGGATGCCCCATCCACTGATGTAATTAGTATGTAAGTTTTGCACAATAAACAAATTTATTTATTTATTTATTATTTTAAACATACAAATTTTCGCATTTATAATATCAGTAGGGATAGTAGGGATTAGTAGGGATAGGGATTGCTTAGAGATTACTGGAGGTAGACAAAAAATAATAATCAGAAGAAAAAAATTGGACAAGTGCGAGTCAGACTCGCCCACCGAAGGTTCCGTTAAAGATTTATTTTTTATGATTTAATATCAAATGTATCTATAGTTTTCAGATTTTTCCCTATACTTGTAGTCTAAGACGGTATAACTTGCAAAATTTCATAGTTCTAGGTCAACGGAAAATACCCTGTATTTTTTTATTCCTTTGAGAGTGTCGAAATATACGTTTTTTGCGGCAGAAACAGCCGTATCTTTTTTATGTTTACTTGGAAGTTTGATTTTTTCACAGCTTCAAGGGACTGTAGACTTGAGTATATGATTTTAATTTCAATTCGAATCCTCCACGCGTTCTCGAGATAAAGGGTCTTGACAGACAGACGGACGAACGGACGGACGGACAGACGGACAACAAAGTGATCCAATTATGGGCTGTGTCTTTTAACAAATGGTTCTTTGTATATTTATTCAGTCTCGGCCCTGTTATCGGTTTGTGCGTTATTTTATTTTATTTTATATTATTATTATACTGTAATGATAATAAAAATAACCGCATTTAGATGGGTTGAGTGGTTTACTAGTTAAAACGGAACATACATACAAACATACATACAGACAGACAGGTAAAAATTCTAAAAATGGTAGTTTTGGCTTCAGTACCATACTTACAACCCACTTAATTTAACATTTTGGAAAAATATTCATTGTACAGACAGACACGACTTTATTATTAGTATGGAGTATGGATATAAATTCTAAATCGGAAGGTGGCACTCTTAAATATAATAATACTAGCTTTTGCCCGCGGCTCCGCCCGCGTGTTATTCGGCTTAACGAAATGCTTTTTTCCGGGATGAAAAGTAGCCTATGTATTAAGTTAGGGTATAAGCCATATCCATTCTAAATTTCATCCAAATCCGTTCAGCCATTTCAGCCTCAGAGAGTCACAAACATACACACACACACACAAACAATCAAACTTTTGCATTTATAATATTAGTGTGATAGCAAAATAAACCTGGGTTCTGTGTACAAAGACCAGCGGTTGCGCTGACCAACCTGCCGTCTGGAGCTGATCCTCGGGGAAATTATTTGTGCAGATAAACAACCTTCAGGGCGAGTTTCTCTCACTTGTCATTAGTTGAACGATTTTCAGGTTATAACTTGGGACGCTATTTTATTGGTCCTTTGGCTTTCCGTTGGCTAATTTTTATTATCTAGTTTATTAAGCTAATAATTTTGATGGGCCATAAAATATTTGCAGAATTTGTACAACCTTGTCATGACGCATAATAACAAGCCATAGATACTAATTCGATAGAGTTTATATCTTGTTGAAATAAAGCGTTATAGGACCAATAAGATCTCGTCAGCGGAATTTTCCTAGCCTTGCGGTGCGATTTACATATTCAGAGTGAATGAAAAATAGCTTAGTATTGACTATCTTCGTGCGTAAATCTAAGCGTAAGAAAAGGTATTTTATGGTCGTTGGTGAAGAGAGGTAACCCACCACCTTAACATGTTTTGAGATTCTAACCTATAAAGAATACAAAAACGCTTATTTCATTAAAAAATTATATTCAAAAGTGTGTTTTACAGTTCACTATGCCTTTCGCGTTTATTCGATCTCAGCCCCGTTTTCAGGTTTGCCGTTATTTGCCGAACACCCCTAATAGCTTATTAGTTGACCAGGGTCACGTCGATGATGATAAAAAAAACCGCATCCAAATCCGGTAAGTGGTTCTTGAGTTAAAACGGAACATACATACAGACAGACAGACAGAGAGACAAAAATTCAATAAATGGTAGTTTTGGCATCAGTACAACACAAATAACCTAAATAAATTTAAAATTGGGAATAGTACATTACTGCTAAGACCAGGAAATAAGCAATCCTGTACGAGTAAGTTAAAAGTCCGAGACCGTAGGGCGAGGAGTTTTATATACGAGGCCAGGATTGCTAATTCATGGTCGAAGCAAGTATAGTGCTTTTCTCAAAAATAAAATGAGATATTTCATGTTTTTCATGAAAATGAGTTATATCAAATATAATAAACTGGAGCCTACCTCGGCCAGAGGATTAGTTTGGCGATCCAACGAGGAAACGCTGCCAGCCTCTTGGGTACCCTCCCCAACTTGAACAATTTTTTTTTTTAATTTAAGTTATTTTTAAATTGTATATATACATACATTTAGTATAGTTAGTTTATTTATTTTAGAATATTATTAATTTCTTATGTAGATATATTAGGTTAATTTTATTTTTAATAATAATTATAATCTTACTTAAGTGTGTGTTAATATTCATTATATAAACTGGCTAGGAAATATTAAAAGTTACTTACTTGCTCACATGTGGGCGATAAGTCATGTTTATTGTTATTGATTTCTTCAGCAAAGCATTAGTGGAGTACAATCTATATCAGAGCCCGCTTCTGAACTCATTTTGTAATTTATTTGCACAAAATACTTTCAACTAAAATTTAAAGCAACATAAATTCCCACTCTTACGCAACTTTTTTATTATTGCCAGTTGGGAAAAGGTATTTACCGCCATGCAGCCTTCTGACCTTCATGGGCAACGCCATCTAGAGGAACGCTAAGTACTAAGAAAAAAAAAACAACGAGAAAAACCTCCTTAGTCTCTTATAAACATAGACACGTAATTTTTAAAAAAGAACATATGAAATATACTCTGTGAACATATGGTATGTAATGGATTTTCATACGAATTTCCTGGACAGTTATTTAGATTTCCTGGACACTGTTAATAGCTCGCCAGGATAAAGTATTTTCTGGTAGGTCTTTACAGTATGTAATGGTAATATTACAATGTATTTTTGAGAAAAAGTTATTTAATTTACGAACACGACTTTTTTACTACTTTATTATTCTACTCTACTATATTATTTACTACTTATTGGTTCATTATCTCAAAACATGGTATTGTGGATTGACTCTCTTCACCACCAATATACGATACGATTCTACGATATAATAAACTTCATAGATTTTTCTACGAATTCGATGAAATAGCAGATATTTTTATTTGCGTGGATTCACAGAAGGCCGTTTGCTAAGGGATATTTTTAGGAATACGAGGATCTAAAAAAGTATGTCTCAGCAAGAAAGGCTCGTCCAGTTATTTTTCCACTCCCTATATTTAATTTATAGAAAACTAACTGGTGGTTTGTTGAAAAATGCAAGAGTGATTTAAGTTTTTGTATTTGTGTCTGGGGAGTGGGGATAAAAAGCAGTATGTCTAAACATCTCGATCATGTTTATAGGGGTATCCCTATCTATTGCCTAACACTTGATCAGCAAAAATTTGGCTGTCGTTATTCGACTGTTATTTAACTTGGGTTGCGGTAGCCTTGAGCTTGCCATTGGTCTTTCAAGGGTTTTCTTAAATATGCTGAGTTAACTACTTATCTGATCAATGTAAAACTTGGACACGTGTTTTTTCAGACCTTTGTCTTTCCGTTGTCAGGTCGGTTACCTGATTGGATAATTCTCACTCGATAGATTTTATTTTTGAAAATGATGCCTTTTATGTCTAAAGGGCTGAGTTTTATGTCTAAAATTACTGCTAGAACAAGAAAACATGTATTTTTCCGGTGTCAGTTTAAAAAACTTCTACATCAAATACTTTATCGTAAAATCCAGAAAACCCTCGAAAATTCACTGATTTTGCGTACCGGCCGCGCGAAGCGAGCGTTCTAATGTAGACTTTCTGACAACATAGTGAAGTTTAAAATCACTCAGTAGGATTATCGTGCACTAGGGGAGGGTTAAGGCCTCCAAACCTCCAACTTCTATACAAACGCAAATACAAAATTGCGAGGTGTTTATGGAATTATTTAGATCTAATCTATGCCAAATTAGAACTAAAAACCAGGAAAATTGAAACATATCTTAACAGCGAGCTCTTAAACACTTTAAGTTTTTAACGGTTACCTAAAAGAAACAAAAGGAACCTTTATGGTGAGACTCCGTTATCCGTCCGTCCGTCCGTCCTTATGTCACAGCTTCATAACTTTAGCACCGTTAAAGATAAAGTCGTGAAATTTACCACAAAAATAGCATTCACTTGCATATAGGTAACATAACACGGTGTAAAAGAAATATTGAAATTGTTCAAAATATTTCCATTTTGGGGTTTCATTGGATAGGCCGTTTAAAAACATTGTGGGCGTGTCAAATACATTTTTCGATTTAGGGATCCGTTGAGGAAATATTAAGCTTTAAAGTGAAAATTTTAGTTAGGGTGGTGCGTCCCCCCCCCCCCCCCCCCCGCCTGCTGGCTAAACGGTTAAATGTGACAAAATTCACGATTTTATCTTTAACGGTGCTAAAGTTATGTAGCTGTGACATTTCTATAAACAACCGTTTAGCCAGCAGGGTGGGGGGGGGACGCACCACCCTAACTAAAATTTTCACTTTAAAGCTTAATATTTCGCCAACGGATCCGTAAATCGAAAAATGGTTTTGACACGCCCACGATGATTTTAAACGGCCTATCCAATGATACCCCTATGGGATAGACGAGAAAAAAAAAATCATCCCCAGTTTACGCGTATGAGAGGTACCGTTAAAAATTTTTTTATTCAAGTTTTTTTTTTTTAGCGGCGTGATTAATATTTATAATCCATGCCAAATTACAGCTTTCTAATATTGATAGTCTCTGCGCTAAGCCGCGGACAGACGGACAGACGGACATGGCGAAACTATAAGAGTTTCTTGTCGGACTACGGCACCCTAAAAATACAACATGAGTATCAAGTTTGATGAACCGAAAAATATGAAAAAATCATGGTAATTTGGGATGACGTAAGGATTCCAGGAAGAATAAAGCAGGTGAGAATTTCACCATAACAAAATGACAAAATTGAATTTTTCATCCACGAGTTTTATTTCGAGTACGGTATAAAAATATTTTGAGTATCTCTTTTGTGGTACAATCAATTCTGTTTTTAGTTATCATAATCAGTTATGAGTAAGATTTTAAATAACTTCTTCCTGACTGTTCCCAAAACTGTAGAATTACGGAACCCTAGGTATGCGAGTCTGACTGATCGGTTTTTTTACTAAAAAGAGAGCTGTTCTAGCCATATCGTCTAAAGTCGTTGGTGACGATGAAATCTGTTCTCAGATGTTATTCACGAATATTCACGATTTTAGACGATCTTCTATATACCTACTATCACCCACATTTTTCACCGTTGGATTGTTGGAAGAAACTTGGGGATAAGCATGCCATTGTACATAACTTTTAACAATATATTTAGTTTTCTGTGTACATTACCTACAACAGAAAAAAAGAAAAAAATTATAATTATTAAAAGGTTTTCTCTTAAAGTGTGACCGTAATCATTGTAAAACGCTCTAGTGTTGAATAAGGTATTTGACCAGGGTCTATACAACGAGCTATCTTTAGGTTGTTGGGTCTATACAGGTATTTTGTTACCTTATTTTTTCTGGGATGATTTATCATAAAGCAAATATTTATGAGACTGTACTTAAAAAAAACGCACATTTCGATAAAAAAATACCATTCTCTCATTTGTGAATATTACTGTGACGTGACGCTTGAATATAATGTTATTTTCCATAAATTTAAATTTTGAATAAAAGTTTAACCTCTCAAGATATAATTCAAAGAAGCACGCATTTAGTTTAAATTCCGAGAACGATATGATTATACATTATTTTATTTCTTCAATGCATTTTAAAGTGAGTGAAATATTCTTTAAACCTCCTTTATGACTTAAACTGTACAAGGTACTTTTATATTTCACTGAGTGATTCAAGTATCCGTAGGTTGGTATTCTGTTTCTTTAAAAATAAAGTGAAGATGTTAATATCACTGAAGACGTGATTAAAATGATGATCACAGTTTAAAATAATATTTTAGTCTTGTGAAGTAATTTTACATCACTAAACGACCACTGAAATTATTATTTATTCATAGTGTCGTTAAGAAAGGTGAAGTCGTTAAAACAAAGTTAACGGTGTCCCATGAATAATATTAAACATCTGTTTACGCTCATAACATTAATTTACGGTAAAACTTCCAGCCTTTAAAACTCTCGAAACTTTATTCAAAAACCGGTCAAGTGCGAGTAGGACTGAGGGTTCAGCACCATTTAAAAAAGTTAATTGACTTAAATTATTTGAATAAAAATTACAAACTTATCAGTACCTACAAAATGCATGAAACAAACCTGCAAAGTTAATTTGGTCAAGTATCCAAGTACGCAACTCTAAACGTATTTTAAAAATCACCGTTTTCAGTATTTGTTGTTTAAATAGACGCCAAATGTGCCGTATACACTATGAAGAGAAAATTCCAAATCTTCAAAAAATGTATTTGTGCAACACATCAAAATTAGATATTACATACAAAATTGTTCATGCTGTGTTCATGACTAAACTGGCATAAAAATATTTGAAAACTAAAAAATAATAAATTAGGAAATCAAGAGAATTTTTAAATTAATTCCTATCTGTTTACTTTTTGAGATAGATCCCGTAATAAAAGTGGTCTAAACTTATCAAATTTGATGGCGCCCCATTTCTTTATTTATAGAGATAAAAATAATGTATTGGTACACTCCTTAATAGGTGGTAACTAGGTGGTAGAACTGATGCTGGGCTCGACTGTGGAGGTACCACCATCTTACTCGCAAACTCCCCCGAAGTTATTCGGGGGAGAGTAAGAGATCAGCTCTCAGGCAAAACCAGGCGGCCCACCATTGCTTGGGACCGATGGATGACGGTATATCCATCCCCAATTGCCAGGGCTTATAAAAACGGACTGCTGACGTGCAGCGGCGTCACTGGTGTAAGGGTTACGGCACCGCGCTCACCAACCCGCCTGCCCAGCGTGTGTGAGTATGGGCATTTCTTCCAGAAGGATCACCAAGAGTGGCGAAATCCTGGAAAGGCCTATGTCCAGCAGTGGACGAAACAGGCTGATGGATGGATGGACTCTACTTAATGAGTTCTAGACAGTGACACCCCTCACAAGACAAAAAAACATGTGTGGGACCAATCCTGAAAAGAAGTTGAATTAAAATTTTGATTCAATATCTGGTCTTGGGTCAAGATTTCAGATCTGTAGCACGTTCTGCCTGCAAGCTAGAGACCCGTGAATTTCAAGTTTTCAACCGACCATTATATCCAATGTTATCTAAAGCTTATACGTGTAGTGCATAGTTCACATGAGCTTAGTAACAATACTTAGACTTGTCATTTACACCAAAGTACACACATTTACCTTGCGTGTAAACACGCTGAATTAGTGCTTTGTAATAGAAGCCGATTCTATTTACTAAGCAAAAGGCACTAAGCATAATTTACTAAGATCATGTAAACTATGCATGACGGTTACAACTTTACGGTCACATGGTTTTTGCGTAATGTACTAGCGACGTGGGACCTATAGGTCTCTACTTTTTATGGAGTACTTTACAGGAGTAAAAACGTGTAAAAATCCGGCCAAGTGCGAGTCGGACTCGCGCACGAAGGGTTTCGTACAATTATCTATAAAAACGGCGAAAAAATCACGTTTATTATATGGGAGCCCCTTTTAATATTTATTTTATTCTGTTTTTTAAGTATTTGTTGTTATAGCGACAACAGAAATACATATTCTGTGAAACTGTCTAACTATCACGGTTCATGAGATACAGCCTGGTGACAGACGGACAGACAGACGAACAGCGGAGTCTTAGTAATAGGGCCCCGTTGGTTATCCTTTGGGTACGGAACCCTAAAAATCTAATATTAATATTTTATTTTATATTTTACAACTAACCTCGAACTACTAAAACATGAGACACACCGGGAAAGGGGTAAAATTACATTTCTCTTGGTCCGTCCGGCCTGTGGGACCGCACCTTACCAGTCATAACATTTTCCTGTCTAGACCTATTTGAGGAGTAAATGTTTCATAAAATTAAAACTTCATTTATTCTTAAACTTCATTTACATAAGAAGTACGGTTGAAATTAATAAATTATATTACCATCCTAAAGTTCTTTTCACGAAAGAAGTCCCGCGGATTACGGCATTTTCGTATATGATCCTTGATAATAAGTAACAGATTACTGACAGGGACAGGATAGGACAGGGGACTTCTTTCGTGAAAATAAGTCTATCTAGTGCAAGTGATACATGATTTTAAAAACCGGACAAGTGCGAGTCGGTCTCGCCCACCGAGGGTTCCGTTAAAGACTATATTTTTACGATTTAATTACTAATGTATAGTTTTCAGATTTCTCCCTATACTTGAAGACGGTATATCTTGCTAAATTTCCTAGTTCTAGGTCAACAGAAAATAACCTGCAAATTTTGTTTCCTTCGAGAGTGTCGAAATGTACGTTTTTTGCGGCATAAACGGTCGTATCTTTTTTCCGTTAAATTAGAAGTTTTATTTTTTCACAGCTTCAAGGGACTGTAGACTTGAGTAAATTGTTTTAATTTTAACTCGATACCATTACGAATTACTGAGATAAAGGGTCTTGACAGATGGACGGCCAGCCGGACGGACAGACAGACGGACAACAAAGTGATCCAATAAATGAGGGTTCCGTTTTACCTTTTGAACTACGGAACCCTAATAATAGTTAAGAAAATAGTTGAAAAAATAAATATCTGAGGACAGATCTTGAAAAGAGCGCATCTAATAAGTACGCCGAAAAAATACGAACTTCGATCTCCTGTTTTTAACCGCAATAAAAAGTAAAAAAAAACTGCCATTTTGCGCGGTGTTGATTCCCGTTTTAAATTCTAGGTGCTTATATTTGAACGAAAGGTACGTAAGTAAAATGTAGGTTAAATATAAGGTAAAAAGAAAGGTACATAAAGCTATTACGACTCTTATTTACATACTCGTATCAAGTACATGCCAAGCACGACCATCATTTTTAGGGTTCCGTACTCAAAGGGTGCCAAACAGGACCCTATTACTAAGCTTGTTTGTCTATCTGTCCGTCTGCCACAGAGGTCTACAGCATCAGCTGTAATGGGTGGCCAGCTGGCGAGTTGAAATTTTCACAGAATGCGGTCGTGTTGGTATGACCTCATCACAGCAAATAATAAAAAAAACATTGAATTGAAGCCCGAACGGGGTAGTCATACAAGAAACATTAAAACAGAAAAAAGGCAATATTCCAAAGTTTTTTTTTGTCCTAAAAACAGTGATACAAGTATTAACTTTGGTCAGATCGTTGTAAATACTATATAGTAATAATAATAATAATAATAAAATTCTTTATTGCACACTATAAAATTTTTGTACACAGGCGAGCTTAATACTATTTAGTATTTTCTACCAGCTAACCTTTGGCAATGGGGAAGTTGTTGGGGGTAGTGCCATGATGTCAGAATAGTATAGATACAATTTTAAATAGATATATTATTTGTCACTAAAATACTCAATAAATTATAATATTACACTACATCCTAATAAACATATACAATATTAAGAACTAACAACATAATGTGATAAAATACATATACTACTTGCAAGTTTACATACATAAGTACTCAAAGACTCGTCGATAGCTTTATTGAGGAGAATTGATCGAACAACTCAAATCATTATAAACAAAAGATTTAATTTATCATGGATCGTTCTGCAAATCAAGAAAGTGTTGCTTTATCTTAGTCTTGAAGACTGACACAGATGAAGCTTCACGGATGTGTAGCGGCAAACGGTTCCATAAGCGTATTGCACTCACGGTAAAAGAATTTGTATATATGCATGAACTATGCTCAGGTGTGCGAAGAAGCCAAGCCTTGCTAGGACGCTGATTGCGGTCGAGGGACGAAAGGGGCACAAAACGTTCTTTAAGATAAGATGGGGAACTAGGGTTATGGAGAATACCATAAAGAAACGTCAAAATATGGGAATCTCTACGGAACCTGATATTAAGCCAATTGAGTTCAGTGCGGAATTTGGAAATGTGATCATACTTACGCAGTCCGAATATGTAACGAATGCATAAGTTGAGAAGACGGTCAAGCTTATTAAAAAGTTCCATAGTGAAATATAGTAGATATTACTTTGATGTTGCTGTGAATCTAACTATATTGTTGTTAATTACCATGGCGTAATTAGGGTTCCGAACCCGAATAAAGTTAAGTTTGCAGTTTTTTTAATGCTTTTTGTTGGTAATGATGAGTTTGCAATAATTAAAATGTTCAAATAATTAACTTATTTGAATATTACGGCAGAACCCTTAGGGTTCGAGTGCTACTCGCACTTAACCAGTTTTATTAACTTTCAATTTTCCCAAGGTTTTGAGCAACTAAATAATATATATTCTCTGTTTAACCCTAATTTCTTTAGTCGAGAATTTATTTAATATTTACAATAAATTTAATATGATAATGATAACTTTAAGAGCCCGGTCCGCGACGTCGACAAGTTTGATCAAAAACAATATGTAAATAAAATATAATAGAAAAATTCTATTTATCGCGATGTTTTTGGAAAAGTTAGGGACATACGCCACTTCATTTGACCGCCTAAATAAAGGCCTATAATTCATTTGATTGAATTGTTTCTCTTTTGCGAGCAATTTTATTACTTACGAGCCCGCTCCGAATCGTTATTCATAATATCTAAGTATCAAAACAATGCGCAAAGGAGAAACGATTGAATCAAATAAATTTTAGGTCTTCATTTAGATGGCCAATATGGACTGGTGTATGTCCCTGATTTTTACAAAGACATCGCGGCAATGACAAGAAAAATAATTAAAATAATGTTTCGCATCAAACAGACGAAAAATACGGAGCGGCCTCTTACAGTTTTATATTATACATTCATTAAAATTAGAGTGAGTTGACATCATAAATATTTAAAAAACGGATTGGACTCACTTTTTTATCTGTGCAAGGAGGCACAGGTCGAGCTTTCGATGAGATTATGACTCATCATCATCAGGACTCTTCGGGAGTACTTTTGCCCACGGCGGTCAGTCGAGTACTAAGCTTCCTCCCCTCTCTCGTCGCCGCTCGTCTTTCCGCTCTTCGGCTGCGTTCGGAGGTTTCCGGTATCGAAGCCAGACTCGACCGGACATTTGATAAAGTTTTCACTACTACTTCCGGGTCACGTGTTTCACTAGGTCCAGTCACACAGAAAGTGAGTCCAATCCGTTTTTTAAATATTTCTAGTTTTATATTATGTTACCGGCCAAACCTGATTTTAGGAAAAACTCGCCATACCCAACCTTCTAACTAACTTACTCTTTACTGCGACGAAGGATTTCCGACAAACTAGTTTGGCCTAGGCCTAAAATCGTGTTTAGCCTGTAACATATCTAAAACTACAGTAACGTCGTCGTTGTGAAAGTTGAAATTATACCGGCCTAGTTTTTGCTTTACGATATTAAGTTTTTGTTACCTCACCTCATCAGAAATTCTCATGTAGAGTAAGCCGTGCAATTTGTTCTGCTGCCTTACTTAAGACGTGTTCCTTTATGCCTTAGTGTTAATATTATATACGTGACGTCATTACTGCGGGATTAGCTGAGCAGTAAAGCCTGTTACACTTTTACTACTAGGCTGCAGAACGGTTATTTTAGTTATTTTACTAGGAGAAGTTAATTTACTAAGAAGCAGTATGCTAAATAAAGCTGCAAATTGTGAATACAAGCATGAAAATCAATAGGATTAATCCTTAGGCCACATTTATTTATTTCACTGAAGTAATCAATAAAAATGTAAAATGTTTTTTTATACTAAAAATGATTTAAAAAACTTGAAGATATCGTAACATTCTGTCGTATATATGATTATAGATCAGTATTAATTCTATAGTAGTCCATTGGCATATGTAAGTTATGGACCCAGTCTTGTCGACGCAGTACGTATAGTTCAAGAGAAACTATTTTTATTTATGTTTTTTATAATAAAATTCTAGCCTATACGATACCAATATATTTTTTTAAACATACCCAAAAAAACTGCATCCAGATCCGTTGAGTGGTTCCCGAGTTAACCGACAGACAGACAAAAAAAACAACACAAATAACCCATCTCATTTATAATTTCTCATAACTATTAAATGTACAGACACGAATTTTTACATCTTATTGATATAATTATTAATACCTACCTACTCGTATCTATAGACGTCGCACAAACAAATTTGTGCCCGCGTTCAGTTTGATCGTCGGACGCCAACGTCTATCACTGACCGAAGGACAGTATCAAGGAATGTGAGGTAGGTGTCGCCCGATGATCAAACGGAACGCAGTTTATTTCCGTCAAGTTGGCAAATTGCGTGCAGGGAAAAATTAATTCGGAGGCCATAGTAACATTTATTTGATATGAATATTATAATTAATAAATGTTTTTTTTTTATGAATAAATGATTTGTATTTGTATTATGTGAAAATTTCAACTTTCTACCTATTATGGTTGAGGCTGTAGACCCCTATGACAGACGGACAGACAGACAGCGGAGGCTTAGTAATTTGGCACCCTATAGGTAAGGAACCCTAACAAGGGAAAAAAATTAGCTCAATATATAGAGGTATATCGGGCCCTGCTGGGAAGCATCATTATACCTTTAAATACGATGTTAGTCGGGAGTCAGGACTAAATGGCTTAGCTTGCTCTTAGGAAACCAGTAGGATAAACCAATTTGGTTCAGTAATAGGCTCTAAGATTCATAACCTACTCTAGTACCTATGACAATTGCACTCAGGTCCGCATCTCTTGAATGCAAATGAATTAAGTTTGGCTTCTGCCTTCGGCTCCGGTCTTGTCATGTTGAATACCAATTTAAATGAAGTCAGGTTCAAGTTTGTGGCATTTGTCCAGCACTGCTAGCGTATTCAAACTAAGTACATTAGACTATGTTATTCACGCAGATAAATAGAATATTAATATAGCTATGCAGGTTAATAAAATTTCAGTATAATTGAACTGAATTGAAAAATATTTATTTATCACATAAGAGATACAAAAATAATAAAATCTAGCATACAAAACAAAAAACATACTTATTAATAAAACATTTCGATAAATTTTGCACATTAGTGATAAAAAGTGGCAGACTCAGCATCTGCTAAATCTGCAACACAAAGGTGGTTTTCAGTCTGTCCCTTTTCAAACCCTAAATTAATTTTCAAAATGCAGGTAGCTTACAACATGTATCATTCTTAGGTAGCAACAATTTGTTAATAAATAAAACTATACATAAGTTAAATACGAGTAGCTCAATGAATTTTATATAATATTTCAATTTTATATGATATATCACAGTAAAAATAAAGTACACATAAAATGGTTACATCTTTATAAAAATGACTCAAAATAAATAATTGTTGCCCTGAAAGAATATAAACAACCAGCAGATGCCCGGCAGCATGGGTTACGTGGATACCGTTTATTCCGATCCCGTAGGAATCATTTATGACCCCTTCTTTACGGAGGTCTACACTCAAAGAAATTTCCCGACTTTTCTTCTGAGTTTATCCTTCTGACTGTGTTTTCTATCGAAAAATAACTTTTTCCCTCCAGCCTTCACCCACCAAATCGGAAAACTGCAGATTTCCTGCCAAAATATAAGAGGATTTCTTGGATTCCCAACCAAAACACGCGAAAATTACCGAAGGTAATTATTAGAAGAATTGCACAAAGACGGCATAATCTTCTACATTAATATTCCCTCCAACAGTTACCCATCAAATCAGAAAACTGCAATTTTCCTGTCAGAATTCAGAAGGATTTTTTGGATTTTAAACTAAAACAGACGAAAATTAGCGAAGGAAATGTTGCACGATGATGGAAAAATCTTCTACATTAATATTCCCTCCAACGATTATCCACCAAAATCCATCTTAATAGAATGGAATTTTTCCTTCTGAGACAAAGGGGATGGATTATTGGTCTTCTATTTTTGGAAGGTTATTTTTTCAGTGGACATCCTACGAGGCGAGGAATTTACAAATATTCATGTTTCTAGATGCAGTCTAGTTTGGGCGTTGATAGATCAACCAGTCAGAGAGTAAGGATATCTTGTTACATACATGTTGTATCTAAATTGATACTTGAGGCATGCTTAGTGATCCGTATTATGCATTCTAGATGCATATTATACACCAGAAAGTGCAGATATATTTAACCCATAAGAAAAAAACTATTCTTGCCTGCTATCTTAGAGTAATGATGGATGGGATGGATGGACTCACTGACCGAAATGAATTACATCATTGTATCTCATTTAGCCATTTCAAAAGCAATTTTTTACCTAAAAGGTCCAAAAGGAACCTCTATGGTGAGACTCCGTTGTTTGTCCGTCCGTCCGTATGTCACAGCCTTATAACTTTAGCACCGTTAAAGATGAAGACTTGAAATTTTTCACAAATATAGCATTTACTTCCCTACATAAAACGGTAAAAAAATAATAGAAAAATTTTAAACTGTTCAAAATATTTCCAATACAAAAATGAGAAAAATAAAAAATAAACTCTTAAAAATACAATATAGGTATCAAATTGTAGATATTCAAAAGATAATTGTAAAAATGTATACTTTTTTATATTTACTGGCACCGATTTCGAGAAATCTTTGAAAAATCCCAAAAAATGTATGTCCCCCCCACCTTATTTCCGAAACTGGTGGACCGAAAAATATGAAAAAAATGTCGATTATAGGTCATAACTGGCCAATTACAGGAAAAATAAAGCGATTAAGAAAACGTTGATAACAAATGAGAAATAAAAAAAATATATATTTTATGAAATACAATATGGGTATCAAATTGTAGATATTAAAGAGTTGATTATAAAAATATATACTTTTTTATATTTACCGGCACTGATTTCGACAAATCTTTTAAAAACCACAAAAACGTATTTATTTCCCCTTATTTCCGCAACTGGTGGACCGAAAAATATGAAAAAAATGACGATTATAGGTCATAACTGGCCAATTACAGGAAAAATAAAGCGATTAAGAAAACGTTGATAACAAATGAGAAATAAAAAAAATATATATTTTATGAAAATACAATATGGGTATCAAATTGTAGATATTAAAGAGTTGATTATAAAAATATATACTTTTTTATATTTACCGGCACTGATTTCGACAAATCTTTTAAAAACCACAAAAATGTATTTATTTCCCCTTATTTCCGCAACTGGTGGACCGAAAAATATGAAAAAAATGACGATTATAGGTCATAACTGGCCAATTACAGGAAAAATAAAGCGATTAAGAAAACGTTGATAACAAATGAGAAATAAAAAATATATATATTTTATGAAAATACAATATGGGTATCAAATTGTAGATATTAAAGAGTTGATTATAAAAATATATACTTTTTATATTTACTGGCACTGATTTCGAGAAATCTTTTAAAAACCACAAAAAATGTATGTTATTTCCCCTTAATTCCGCAACTGGTGGACCGAAAAATTTGAGAAAAATGACGATTATAGGTCATAAGTGGCTAATTACAGGAAAAAAATTGCGATTAAAAAGAAGTTGAAAATAAATGAGAAATATAAAACTTTAATTTATTTATTTTTTGTAAAAATACAATATTGTTAACAAATTGTAGATATTAAGGAAATGAATACAAAATATATATACTTTTACTATATTTACTGGCACCGATTTCGAGAAATCTTCAAAAAAGCATGTCCTCCCCTTATTTATGAAACTAATCAACCGAAAAATATGAAAAAAAAACATTGTAATTTGGGATAACGTAAAGATTACAGAAAAACTATAGTGGGTGAGAAATTCACAATAGGAAAATGACAAAATTAAATTTTTCATCCACGACTTTTATTTCGAGTACGGTATAAGAATAAAAATTCTAAAAATATTTCTCTTTTGTGGTACAATCAATTCTATTTTTAGTTATCATAAACAGTTATGGGCAAGATTTTAAATACCTTCTTCCTGACTATTCCCAAAACTGTCGAATTACGGAACCCTAGGTATGCGATTCTGACTCGCACTTGACCGATGTTTTTTTGATAAAGGCGAGTCTGCTCCAGCGAGCTTATTCACTGAGTTTGCTTAGTTTTTCAATTGCTCCTTTGTAATTGATTTATTTTTCTTCGCAGTACATTTCGTAAATAGTAACATTCAGTTGGTGCTAGGAGTATAAAGAACGAGAAGGAGTTTCCAGCTATGCTCCAGCTCAACTCTTGCAATATTGAGAGCTTTTGGTGTAGGCAGAGTATGGAACCGGGCGTTGTCATTTAGAAGCAGTGGTGATGAGCAGCTTGGCTATCTTTTGTTCTTTTGACGCGAGCGTGTCGATCGATTCTTGACAGTAAGTAATGAAAATGAATTATTATGTCAGATTTATTGCTTAGAAACGCAATATGTATAGTTTGTTTGATGACCATTCTGGCAGAAGTTTGTAATTTACAAATTAATCCTACTCAAGTGAAACTTCGGTTAGTGGCCAGTTAGCAAATTAATATGAAGTCGAACGGAACTTGAATTTGTTTGACCTAAACTTTTCTGCGAAGTACTCTTACACCACTCTTGAGTTTGATTAAAATTTATGAATTTCAATTATTGACGCTATATATTTTTAAATACTTCCAACTGAACATGATTTGTTTAAATAAGTTGTGTAAATGTTTTAGAATGTTCTATAAGAAAATTAAAAAAAAACAGGAGCATGTGATGGATGTCTAAGGAATACTTAGCCATTTTCCTTTCTTTTTCAACCCATTATTATGAACAAACTTATATTATGGCGACACCAACATTGAAATTGCGAAAAAGAAAATCTGCTATTTCAAGGAAAAGTTAAATACCTATACCAGTGATATTATATAATATTGAACTATACCTACTTGGACAAAATGTAAGGAATAGCTGATTTATTTTACGTGATTTCAGTTAGAATAGGTAGAAGTTGTTCATATTGATGGGTAGAATACCCAGTTTTAAGGACAAAGGATATCATTTTAAGGATCGCTCATTAGAAAAAGTCCTGATCTTACGCTTTTGTTACATAACTGTCTATCTCTCTCGAATCATCTGCCCTGTATCCAAAACCTCAGTCATTTTGACCTTTTTCGCGACATTTTTACGTAGTGAAGAAAATCTTTAAGTCGTATCCGAAAGCTCATTTCTTTATCATGTGTTTTGATGTGTTAGTATGGTTCTGAAATATGGTTTCTCAGTGTTATGTATTTAATTAAATCTCAAAACTGAGAATGCATAATTGTCTTCGAGGGTTTTGCTTGAACATATTTTTTTTCTCTTAAGTTTCTATAAAATTGTACGGTAGTTTTTATTGATTAATTTTATAGACCAGTAAGAGGTATTCATTTTGTTAAGAAATTTTAATATTTACTATAGGGACTCCGACCCAGTACTACTTCGATATTTCAGTTCGGTCGTCATCAGCTAAATAAGGAGATACGAGTAAATTCCATCCATCCATCCATCCATCAGCCTGTTTCGTCCACTGCTGGACATAGGCCTTTCCAGGATTTCACCATTCTTGGCGGTCCTCCTGGAAGAAATGCCCATACTCACACACGCTGGGCAGGCGGGTTGGTGAGCGCGGTGCCGAAACCCTTGCACCAGTGACGCCGCTGCCAGTCACCAGTCTGATTTATATAAGGCCCGGCAATTGGGGAAGGAAATACCGCCATCCATCGGTCCTAGGCAATGGTAGGCCGCCTGGTTTTTTTTTACCTGAGAGCTGTCCTCTTACTCTCCCCCGAATAACTTCAGGAGGATTTGCGAGTAAGATGGTGGTACCTCCACAGTCGATCCCGGAATTAGCTCTACCACCTAAAAGTAAATTACCATCGTGGATTTATATGGAGTACCCTGGTATAGGTTCAGTTAAATTGGTTGTAATGAGGAGGTTTTCAAAATTATTTAAAATTTTTATGTTTGTTACTCCATAACTCCGTCATTTCATTGAATGTCGACGCTTTCATATTGGTTTTTGTGTTGCTATATCGTAGGAAATGCGCTGACTTCTAGATAAAAAGGAACCTCCTGAAGGCACACTCTTTCAAACAAAAAAAAAGAATAATAAAAAAACCGGCCAAGTGCGTGTTGGGCCACGTACAGTGTGTAGGGTTCCGTAGTTGCCCAGTACATTTTAACAGTTGGTCAACTAATACAGATCGCGCCAAACTTCTAGTCCGTTTAGAAGTTGCTCTCCCGTAGAAAGGCCCATACATTTTGTCGTGTTTAAAGAGGACTAAAAGTTTGGCGCGATCTGTACTCGTAAACGTGTAAAGCCTACTTAGCTGTGATAGTTTTCCTTTTGAATTCATTATAATATACTACTTCTGTGAATTGTTCCACATATTCATAAACAAAACCGTTTAGACGGCAGGAGGACGAAGACGACACTGTCTCTTACAAAAATTAGCACCTAAAATATTTCGCCAGCGGATCCCTAAATTGAAATATGGTTTTCACACACCTACTACGTTTTTGAACGACCTATCCAACGATACCCCACACTATGGGATAGACGAGAAAAAAAAATCATCCCCAATTTACGTGTATGGGAGGTACGAGTACCTACCCTTACAATTTTTTTTCCAGATTTTATTTTACCTCTTTGTTGGCGTCATTAATAAGTATATCATGCCAAATTATAGCTTTCTAGTACTAATAGTCTCTGAGCTAAGCTGCGGACAGACGGGCAGACGGACATGGCGAAACTATAAGGGTTACCTGTTGGACTACGGAACCCTAATAAAAACGGTAAAAAAATGACAAAGCTATATATGGAGTAACATAACAATAAAAAAAAGATACATTCAAATTGAAAACCTCCTCAATTACAACCAATTTAAATGGTTCAGGCAGTGAATAGTCGGCCAAAGTGTTATTTCGGTACAATCGGTCAGCATAGAATCATTTTAAGCTTTTTGGTGAATGATGTCTGCTGAAAAATTTGAAGTCAGCTACAATTTTTTTGTTAAATGTTCATTTTATTATAACAAACAAAATTCTTTGTATACCAGTTCCAATTTATTAAATTAAAATCTTAAGTCACTTATAAGGATCAAATTCTGGGAAGTAATTTCAAACGTCAAACTAAAGCAAAAGGCTTATTTAAAAAAAATACGAGTTGTCAGCATAATGTTAAATTACACTCTTTTTGAATGTCCATGAAGTTTGGACCCTTTCACTTGCGCTCTTTATTCTTTTATCCACTTTTCTTTCATCTATCCTCTCTATGCAACTAAAGCAGCAGAAAACGATTTGTTAAAACGTTGCGCCTGTATTTTTAAGAAAGTACTCAGCCAAATTGAATAATAAAAGTTGAGAGTGCATTTCAGGTTTAAAAGCTTTGTGGTAAGTTCAGGGGCTTAAATTTTTCATGTTGTGAATTATTCATTTCTTATTTTTTTATCTCTGTGTGGTCTAGTGAATCTCTCGATCACTGGAGGTCAAGAATTCAGAAGGCACGTTAAACTTTGAGGTCCATTTTTGTGCCCCAAGTATGGCGATAGGGCTCACCTTCCATTACGCTGGGACGTGATATGATTATAATCGTCGTCGATGAAAACTGTGACAATTCACACTCCAAAACTCCTCTGACACCCTTTCGGGGACATATTTTCTGTGTGAATAATGAAAAGCTGATTCCGAGTCCAACAGGCCTCGAAATATTACCTTGCTTTAATTAAATGATGTGTATATTTTAATTATAGCTGTTAACTCGTAAGCTGAGACAGAGTCTTGATTTAACACAACGTATTATAAAATTAAATGACAAAAAAAGGTGAATAAGGCTTTTTTTAAATAAGGATTTACAAATTAAATTACATATAGGCATGCCACCGTCTTAGTACCAAATTTGATAACCCGTTTCTCTGTTATTTTTTTGTTATAGACTAAATTTTGAGACCTCCATTGTTTAATACAGGCATTTACAAAGTCACTATTTGGCTTAAATGTAAAATTTTGGTATTGGTACAATTTAAGGCAAGAAAACAACTTTGTATGTAAATCTGTCTAACTTGATATCTTTAAATTGAAAGATCAGTCATTCAGGGTTACATACATACATTATACTCACGCCTGTCTCCCACAGGACTACCCGGGCCTACGCAGAGATTACATATTTCTATATGCCACGATCCCGACACATTTTGCTTCTCCTACATCCATCAATCTAGTCATACGTGGGACGCACTATAAGTTTCCGGAATGAATATGAAAAAATACTATTAAAGGTACAAAATTAATTTATTGTTTTTCAAAATAATCTCCCTTGGCGTCTATGCACTTTTTCATTCAATCAAACCAGTTTTGAAAACTTTTGTGCCACTCCCCTGTGGTGACCTCTGAAACGTGTTTTTCATACTCCTCGACAGCCTCTTCTGGTGATGAAAATCGTTGACCGCGTAATTGGTTCTTAATTTTTGGGAACAGAAAAAAGTCACAAGGTGCCAGGTCGGGACTGTATGCAGGATGACTCATGAGTTCTACATTTTTCGTCTTCAAAAAGTCGTTTGTCTGTCTGGCCGTGTGAGAACTAGCATTGTCATGGTGCAGGATGATACGGCGTTTACGGTTATTTTTACGGAGTTCGTCAATAACTTCCGGCAAACAAATGGTTGTGTACCAGTCACTATTCACGGTACGACGATTCTCTAAAGCAACAGTAGCCACGTGTCCAGTTTTATTAAAAAAAGAAGCAATCATCCGCTTAGATGCACTTTTCACGCGCGCCACTTTGGTTGGTTTCGGCTCATCTTGAAAGTCCCATACGCTCGATTGCTGTTTTGTTTTGGGATCGTAGCAATAAATCCATGTTTCGTCACCTGTTACTATGTCCCACACCAAATTTGACGCACCTTCGTTGAATCTGGTAAGCATGGCACTGCACCAAGTGACGCGGTCCGTTTTTTGAGCCCCGGTCAAGTTGTGTGGGATCCACCGCGAGCACAGCTTTCTCACACCCAAATGTTTGTGTAGGATTGATTGTATTTGACTCATGCCTATTTCTAAGGATGCGCGAATTTCATGGTAGGTCACATGCCTGTCTGTTTCAATCATACGGCGCACAGCATCGATGTTTTTGTTGGTCACAGCGGTGGACGGCCGACCATCGCGAGATTCGTCACTGAGATTGATACGACCACGCTTGAATTCTGCAAACCAGCTATAAACAGTCGTCTTGCATGGTGCTTTATTGCCTAAAGCTGTTTCAAGCTGAGCGATGCTCTGTTGAGCTGTCAAATCACACTTAAAATCGTAGAAAATCATACTACAAAAATTTTCCCGAGTTAAATCCATGTTGATGCAGACACACAATTTTTTAAATGGCGCCACAAGGTAAAAACAAAAGACAATCAGATGAAACAAACTGCATTCTACAGCCAAAGAGTTCTATTTTCAAATGTTGCAATAAATTTTTAAATATTGTTTATTTAAGTGGCCAGTTCCGGAAACTTTTAGTGTTACCTATGTACAAGCTCTTCTATTCCGGATACTTTTTATTTGGCCCTTCTCCTATATAACTGAATAATCATCCTCCAGCTTAGTTTTAATGGAATAGCTCTAAAACTTGTGAACTAAAGATTCCTCAAAAAGAGTGATGTATTTTGTGCAACTGTGACATAATGAGGGCCATTGGGACACGAGTGCTTGTTTATGAAATGAGTCACAGTTGGATACAATACTTTATATACGACAACCATTTCTGACAAAAACAACTTTTAAAATTTCTTGACAAATCAGCAAAAGAAAACGCGGTGTTCCTTTTTTTATTTGGTCTATAAAGCTTCGAAAAGGATTTTATCTGTTCACCCTAATCATCGGTAATTTATAGACTAATCTTTATTGAAGTTGTTCTGTGGGAGTATTTGAGGCTGCATTGCAGGGACACTCTTTGCCTAGCCCAAAGCAAAATGAGAAGAAATGAAAAAATCGACATAATGTAATATAATTTTCCTAGTATGCACGTCGCACGTTCGGACACTTTCTGACGAACTTTTCTTAGAGACTATATCTAGTTGTTTATGAGAGGTCAATGTATAGGTTATAAATTGGGCCAATCGAAGCGCAGTAACGCGGTAACACCGTTACCGTTACAAAATATTATTGTTACGTCGTTGTGATACCGACAAACAACGTAAGTAAATCGTAAAACTGTTTTCGATATTATAATAAGCTCATTGTAGCATGGGAGTCTATAAAATAATATTTAGGAGCGGGGTGGGGGGGGGGGGCTTTATATTGTTTGTTTCTTGTATGGGTAAACTGAGAAAATGTTCATTTAAACTGTTACTGTAATATCATTTACATATTTATTAAATTCTTACTGTATAGTCAATATTACATTTTAATATATTATACCCAAATTCTAACTTAAATAACATTTTATATCTAAACTAAACAACTTATAGCAAAAACTTAAATAAACTAACTATAAATAAAACAGAAGATGTAATAACAGAAACTAAATAACCCTAAAAAAAAAAAACGCAAACCTGTACACACATAACAATCACAAAAAAAAGATTGCCTCCAGATCACTGCCCTGCGGGAGAGTACCCAAAATACTGGCCGCGTTACCTCTCTGTATGGCAAGACTTATACGCTGGCCCAGATAAGAGCCAGCCCGCCGGTCGCCGCTGGTATCTATCAGCTTGACAGAGAGGTCCTTGATAAATTGTCGCGCCTCTGGACCCCATGTTCCCATTGTCTCAACCCCAAAAGGTGTAAACATGTAGCTTGAACCTATTGCCGCATATTTACGCCCCTTGGAGAGCTCAGCAGCGGCCGCCGCCGAACCAGCAGCCCTACTACTCATAGAAACATGAGAGGGCGCCAGCGTGTCTACGCAGGTTGCGTCCCATACGAGCGGCCTCCCATGCTTCCACGGTATTAACGTCATACCGTCAGGCCTCTTACCGTCATCGCGAACTACTCCGGGTGGTTCAAGAGTAGCCGGAGCACCGACGGAGACAAGGGCCCTTCGGATAACGTCATTGAGGGCTGCATGGCGAGACAAGCGGCCGGCACTGCGCTGACAAGAAAGTCCATGGAGTCCGGCCCGACAAACGCTAGCCCCGCAAGGGCAGTGATGAGGTTCAGTTAATGAAGCCCCTATTCGCAGACCGACGGCCGTGGTGAAGGACCGATCGTCTAATAGTGTCCCGATGTTGGCGGATGGGAGGGCGTGGAGCCAGAGACCCGACTCGTGCTCTGCCACAGCAAGAAGCCGAGCTCGCTCTGTGATATTCCTACTTGAGGCAAGCAGTTTTTTTTGTTGCAATTTGCAACAAGGCTCATCCCACTGCCGCTGCGATGAAAAGTTATCGGGGACGTCCTCACACGGGCAGGCCACAGACCATGCCTGTTTGGCTTCATCACAGCACGAGACCTCAATATCAACCAAAGAAGGCTGAATAAGTTTCTTATACAAGGTCTCAGTGCTGTGAATAGAAGACAAAAAGGCAGGTAGCGCGACATCGGACACTTTTCTTATTCCAAGCCCCCCAAATCTGATGGGAAGGGAAGCCTGAAGCCAACAACGATCGGTAATGGGAAGGTTCAGTACTCGAGTTAAAGCTACTTGAATTAGTGAATCTACTGTGGATAGCAAGTTTTTTATTATGTAATATGAAGAAGTGAGAAATTTAAGTCACACTCCCACACCCACGTTTCACCGAAGATTTTACGTCCCAATATATTAATCCCAATAATATGATTGGGAGTGAGCCTTTTAATTATTATTACTGTACTTCGGACACTTACAGTGTTTCCCTCTGGTTTTCCTTGACTGATGCTAGTGGTATAGGTATCGTGGGACGCACTATAAGTTTCCGGAATGAATATGAAAAAATACTATTAAAGGTACAAAATTAATTTATTGTTTTTCAAAATAATCTCCCTTGGCGTCTATGCACTATTTCATTCGATCAAACCAGTTTTGAAAACTTTTGTGCCACTCCCCTGTGGTGACCTCTGAAACGTGTTTTTCATACTCCACGACAGCCTCTTCTGGTGATGAAAATCGTTGACCGCGTAATTGGTTCTTAATTTTTGGGAACAGAAAAAAGTCACAAGGTGCCAGGTCGGGACTGTATGCAGGATGACTCATGAGTTCTACATTTTTCGTCTTCAAAAAGTCGTTTGTCTGTCTGGCCGTGTGAGAACTAGCATTGTCGTGGTGCAGGATGATACGGCGTTTACGGTTATTTTTACGGAGTTCGTCAATAACTTCCGGCAAACAAATGGTCGTGTACCAGTCACTATTCACGGTACGACGATTCTCTAAAGCAACAGTAGCCACGTGTCCAGTTTTATTAAAAAAAGAAGCAATCATCCGCTTAGATGCACTTTTCACGCGCGCCACTTTGGTTGGTTTCGGCTCATCTTGAAAGACCCATACGCTCGATTGCTGCTTTGTTTTGGGATCGTAGCAATAAATCCATGTTTTGTCACCTGTAACTATGTCCCACACCAAATTTGACGCACCTTCGTTGAATCTGGTAAGCATGGCACTGCACCAAGTGACGCGGTCCGTTTTTTGAGCCTCGGTCAAGTTGTGTGGGATCCACCGCGAGCACAGCTTTCTCACACCCAAATGTTTGTGAAGGATTGATTGTATTTGACTCATGCCTATTTCTAAGGATGCGCGAATTTCATGGTAGGTCACATGCCTGTCTGTTTCAATCATACGGCGCACAGCATCGATGTTTTTGTTGGTCACAGCGGTGGACGGCCGACCATCGCGAGATTCGTCACTGAGATTGATACGACCACGCTTGAATTCTGCAAACCAGCTATAAACAGTCGTCTTGCATGGTGCTTCATTGCCAAAAGCTATTTCAAGTCGAGCGATGCTCTGTTGAGTTTTTTAAATGGCGCCACAAGGTAAAAACAAAAGACAGTCAGATGAAACAAACAGCATTCCACAGCCAAAGAGTTCTATTTTCAAATGTTGCAATAAATTTTTAAATATTGTTTATGTAAGTGGCCAGTTCTGGAAACTTTTAGTGTTACCTATGTATTAAAACATTATCTTATTCGATATTAAATTATTTGTAGATTTATTTTGGTCTTGTTTTAGTTTTATTAAGATTCTTTTGTGGTTACTTTTGTTATTTTGTTATAAAATGTTCAAGTTAAAAAAGCTTTATCTTATAATAATTGCTGGAAATTTAAGAATTTATTATTTTGTGAAATTTAGTTCACTAACTCATTCTTTATTGCACAAACAAAGAAACGTGGAATCAGATTAACAATGAAACAGTTTGTACATTGGCGTGCTTATCTCTAAAAAGAGATTTCTTCCAGCAAAACCAAAAGGAGACATCAATGAAATTAGAGCGATTCCACAATCTACGTGAATAAATAAATAATCAAATAAATAAATAAAATCTGGATTCAAATTTCTTTCTGTCCAATTATCATCCTCACCTATTTGATATAATTAGTCGTCTTTCAGTCACACCTACGTATTTTCGTAAAACGAAACAGCAATGTGAATAAAGCCTTGAAAAATCGATATGGCAGTTAAAAGCTATCTCTGACCGCTTTGCATAATTAATATTGGGGTGATCCGTAAACTGGCACTCTTAAGCCTATTAAAAACGTATTTAACCGTTTTGGACCGACCCTGTCATTGCCGGATTGTGTTGGTGTGACCGAGGTTTTAGGGAGCGTCCCGAAAGTACTTTTTACTGTTGTGTTGACCTTTTGGAAATAAATAATGAGCAAGTGTGCTTTTGTGTGTTGTGTAAAATTGATGTTATTTATAGGTTGAAATTAAATCAATCGACCAAATTCATACTGAAAACTCGGTTCGTGATCAAGAACTAGCTTCAGTAATCCTTCTAAACAAAATGTAAAAAAAAATTGCTCTCTTACTGGTTGGACTAGTTTATGTACAATTCCTAGCCCAGGCAGCAAGGAAGCAAAAAATGTTTTTTTTCCAATTTCACCAAAAGGGTAATTGAAGCTTGTGTCTGATCACTAACCCAGTCTCCAGTATGAATTTGGTCGGTTGATATTTATAATTTTACCCAGTATAATTAGCTTATTGTTTTTGGATATTAAATCATGTACCTAATAAGGCAAAATCGTGGCTTCAATCCATGTTATAATGTTAAGAACCCGCTCCGTATTTTTCACCCGTTTAATGCGAAACGTCAATTTAATAATTTTTCTTGTTGTTGCCGCGATGTTTTTGTAAAAATCAGGGACATATACTGTCCATATTGGCCATATAAATGAAGAACTAAAATTGATTTGATTCAATTGCTTCTTCTTTGCATGTTATTTTGGTACTTATAGATATTATGAATGATGATTCGAAGCGGGCTCGTAAGTACCAAAATAACTCGCAAAAGAGTAACAATTCAATCAAATAAATTCTAGACCTTTATGGAGACGGCCAATACATCTTGATATGATTTAATTTTAAATTTTAATTTTAAAATATTATTATTTTTTCAAAATATTTTTCTGAAATGAAAAATAAAAGTTGTCGTCGTCGCGAAACTGACAAAATGTAATATACTAAAATACGTAATTAATTTGTGAAGACTTTATTTTTAATGAACTATTTCCGCAAGTTGCTTTAAAACACATTTATTGCATACTTTTTATTCAAAAGTAAGGAAAACCATATTATGATGTGCATTTTGTACCGAGATAATAAGTTACCCCCTTAAGGCTGTTCAATCATCTAAACTCGCGCGCACGGCGCAGACCATAGAGTAACTTTTAAACTGGGAATAGAGTCATCAGTTTTATCTCGGTTTAGCGACATCTCGTGGGTAACGACGGACTTAGTTCGCTATTGAACGTACCTATACCTACACAGGTATTTATATCTCATGTATAGCCTAGCCTTACTGCATTATATTTTTATTTTTCAAATACCTACTACAAACTAGTTAAAAAAACAACTTTTAAGAAATTAATTATAATTTATTTACATCTAATTTAAGTAAACAATACATTTAAGATAATTCTAAATTGACCTAAATTCACAAGTTTTCACAAATTTCACAATTCTATTCATCGCTAGCAACACTCAAAAAAGCGCTAGATTCTACAAAATACGAAGATAAAAAAAACGCCAAATTCAGTTCCAATTTTCAACAGTAAATAATATAACATATAACATATAATATTCAACATATAACTTTTCCAGTTTCTGGGCGAGCGTGCTTCATCCCATCCTATTGACACTTTTCATCAAAAAGATATAATTTTTAGTGGTCCGTAATACGATCACTTTGTTGTAATCAAAAACTTATCCAACAAATATTGCGAAGGAAACTAACCTCAATTCAACAACTATTAAAACTTGACATCACCCTCTCTTGTTCAGTATCAGTAAGAGCCATCTCGTCAGCGAGGCGTGAAGACTTCGGTCTAATGATCCATGAGGAGTCAGGTAAATGTCTAATTAATCGTCGCCGACAACTTAATGGCTGACAAAAAGGAGGGGAAAAGACATGACTGATCACTCAGTGTCATCTGACTGAGCGGCTCACCCCATTAGACCTGGGCTCTTCTCATCTCCGCTAAATAAATCTTTTTATTCATACTAATAGTTCTGTAAGCGTACTGCCGTAACCACATCCCACCTCTATTACAATGTGTTTGATTGAACACGTATTTTGTGTGTGTAAAGTTTGTACATGCTCGTGGATTCCAAGTTTTATTATATAGGTACATACATAGTGTACATATTATGATGTACTAATCTCTATCTTCTTCTCTAAACGTCATACAGTTAAATTTAATTGCTCCTTCATAGTTAAGCGTACACCAGTGGCGTGGAAAAAAAATGAAATGTTGCTTTGAAAAATCATTATTTGTATGACGTCAGGGTAGGCACTGTAGGTTTTCAATTTTGGCATGTTATTTTTATCGTCAAACTTGACCTTCTTATTGCTTTTCCAGGAAAAATTCCTCTGCACGCCACTGGACTATACTATACACCCTGTGTGTATAATGGTTGATGTAAAATTAAGCAATTTACTCTAACTAACAAACTAAGGTGACGAACAAGGAGACGCGGGGCGTTAAGCGGTGCGGTGCGCGAAGCGGGCCGCTAGAAACACAAACATACACCGATGTTTGGATCGTTCAAGGAGAAGCGTTTTTGCACACGTTTGTTTGAATTGTAGCGTCGCATGCGACGGGAGACACCGCGTAGGATACGGCGGATGAAGCGACAGGCGACGCCGCGATTGACGCGGCGGGTGAAGTAACGAGTGACGCAACGGGAGACGCGGCGGATGAAGCGACGGGCGACACCACGATAGACGCAGCGGGTGAAGTAACGAGTTCTGATCTAGCGGTGAATAAGATAGCAGATAAAGTAATAGACTCCTACTCCTACGCGTCACTATGTAATGTCTACTACTTTAAATATGATGTATATGGAACATGCTGAAAAACAGCGCCGTTCAGATGAAAATTGTGTCTTTTTATCTGACGGCAAATGCTGAGCATGCCACCATTTGCCAGAACTTCATAGAAAAGAATAATATTTTAGGAAAGGCATGTAGGTACAATATAAAACTTTATTCATAAGATTTCATTTTAACTATTTATTTTATTTTTTGTTGTATTAATTTAACACGATAATGATGTCTTTTTTGTTATTTATAGGTATAAGTTTAAATAGGTACTTTTATGTTATTGTGTATTGCGTGTTTTGTTTTATTTTATTTTTATTTATTTATTTTTTTAATTAAGTTCTGTAAAATTTTTACTTTTTTGTGTTCTGGCAATAAATATCATTTTTCTTTCTTTCTTTCTTTCTTTCATACTTTTTAAGTAATAATTATCTTCAAGAAATAGGTATGTCAATAAAGTCGCCCATGATTATAAAGATAAATACACACGTTTTCCCGTTGTTACTATTCGAACACGACTGGTAGAATGCAAGAAATAAGAAAGCTGCGGTAGCCGCAGCGGGCGCCGCAGTGAACGACGCCGAGTGCGCCGCAGCGGAATTCGCGGTGGATGCAGCGGCGTAAACCGCTACTCCGTACGCCCCGCTCGTTCATAAACGAAACTACTAGTTACCATATCTTTGTTTTTACGCGTCAACTGCGGCGGGCAGCGACACGCGCTGCCTCTCCATAAACGGAGAAAACGCTTGACGCCAGGCAGCCCGCTTCGCGCACCGTGCCGCCTGACGCGTCGCCTCTCCTTGAACGTACCCTAAGGGTTAAATATGTCAGATATGACAGATTATGTAAGAAAACAAAATAATTGATTATTTTCAAAATTAAGCGAATAATAAAAAAGTCCTCAATCTCACGATCAAACGATACTCCTATCTATAATTTACACAAAGCTGAAGAGAAATATTAAAATGAAAAAACGGCTAAGTGCGAGTCGAGGTTTGCTTTATTAAGGTTTCGTGGTTTCGTGACACCACTACAAACTGTCAAAAACATTTTTGGTTTTGGTCACCGCTTGAGAAATATATTATGAATTGGAGTTTCGAGTTTGTTGTTTAAAGTACATGGTTTATAACATACAGAAATTACAAATACTTAAGTAGTTTAGTTTTTGAGATAGACTCTGTAACAAAATGGTATAAAACTTTTTTAAGATGAAAATAATAAAACATATATTTTTACTCTACTCAATGAGCTCAGCAATGATACTCCATATTATTTTCTTTTCAAAGTTTTCAGTCAACATCCTACACAAACTATCCAAACAGCTCTATAACTCATTTTATCTATGAGCTAGAGATCCGTGACATACGGACGGACCAACGTACAGCAGAGTGAAAATAGGGCTCTGTTTTGCCCTTTGGGTACGGAACCTTAAAACGGTTCTACGGTTATCTACGTGAGTATAGAGAAAGTAGTTACGTATACATAACGTAGGCAATAGGGTACTATGTAACTAAAAGTGTTATTGATTTTACAAGCAACCGAACAGTTGTTGCTCTCTAACTTCATTTGTAAGCTAATCGTGAACATCACATTGTTTGTCAATCGGAACAACCCGCTACAGTAAATGGATGGAGTTTATTCAACGTCATCAATTTAATGATTTCGTTACTGTCTTGTTTATGGTCTTAAGTGCTGTTGATTATTTTATTAATTATGAGAAACCTGGGGAGATATATATAGCATATCGTCAAATATCATGACTTAACTTATTTCAAAAATGTGACTAGTCCATGTCACAGTCCAGTTAAAGTCCTGCTGTCATAGATGCATTAAATACCGAGAGCAAACAGAATCTTCAAATGAAACCAAAAATAAAACAAATCTACGAAAATAAAATAAAAATCACGTCTTTTACACTATTTTTGTAAATCTACAGTGGATTTTGTAACGGTGTATTTATTTGCAGAATTATGTTTATTTGGGAAAGTTTTTTAGTATACTCAATATATTCCGTGGTTTAATTTAATATTATTGGTCCATTTACATCCATTATACATTTTTGTACGGACTTATTAACCTAGGTTTACAATTTACAAACTCTGGTCAAGCATTAGGTATTTGGTTTTAATTTTTTGGTGAATTTCAGTTCTTATTTCTAATTTAGTTTAGTTTCACAAAATCAGTTGTTATTTAGTGTTTGATTCCATCCATCCCTGTTTCATACACCGCTGGACATAGGCCTTTCCAGGATTTCACCACTCTTGACGGTCCTCCTGAAAGAAATGCCTATACTCACACACGCTGGGCAGGCGGGTTGGTTAGCGCGGTGCTGAAACCCTTGCACCAGTGACGCCGCTGCCCGTCACTTGTCTGTTTTATATAAGGCCTGGCAATTAGGGAAGGATATACCGCCATCAATCGCATCGGTCCCAGGCAATGGTGGGCCGCCTGATTTTGCCTGAGAGCTGCCTTCTTACTCTCCCCCGAATAACTTAAGGGGTGGTTTGCGACTAAGATGGTGGTACCTCCACAGTCGAGCCCGTCATCAGCTCAACCACCTTTACTTGACTTGATTAGACAGATCTAAATTAAAGAAATTAAATAAAAAATGGGTATATTATCAATTGGGACGGCGCAACGTTAAGTACCTAACGATTCTACGATCATGTGAAAAGTTATGCAGCAAGTAATTATCAATGAATCATCAAACTTAATACAAACGACGATTTAGTCCTACACAGCACAAATACATATATAAAGATTTATGAGCAAAGTTTGTCGGGGATAGCCTGGAGCACTTTCTGGTTTGCTATTAGTTCAAACATTGATATTGAGGCTGGAAATACACTATGAACTTCATATTTCAAATAGAAATCAAGAATTTTTCATTTATTATGTTTCAAATATGGGCTACGAAAGGTTCTGTCTGTTTAGAAACTTATAAAAATTATTAATCCATCTAATTTCAAATATCTATTGTTCGTCAATTGTTATAGTTAATGAGCGATGACCTAATGAATAATTCTGTAAAGTTGTCGTCATATACTGCGTACGGGTTTAGTTAATGTATTTTTAGGGTTCCGTACCTCAAAAGGAAAAAACGGAACCCTTAAAGGATCACTTTGTTGCCCATCTGTCCGTTTGTCCGTCTGTCTGTTAAGACCCTTTATCTTGGGAACGCGTGCAGATATCGAGTTGAAATTAAAACCATACCTATATACTCAAGTCTACAGTCCCTTAAAGCTGTAAAAAAATCAAACTTCTAAGTTAAACAGTCTTTCTGTCTAATTCGTCCATTGCCGCATTTACGAAGTGGTGTTTTACGTAGTCAAATTACTGCTTGTCAGCGAAGATCACGTATTCCAAGGCTAGCACGGTCAAATCTACGGAACTAGCACGGACTGTTAACCTGCTGAGCGATACATTTCGCACCCTACGTAGAGTGACTACACGTATCGCGCAGCCCGTGTTCGCAACTGGTCACTCCACACATCCAGAGCAATGTATGTACACTATTTAAAAACATTTATCAATTACTGGTTAAGGCACAACATGTTCATCGCACAACAAAAGAGATAAACATATCTGAAAAAGTGCGTTCGACTAGTGCGGTGAATCAAGAAAAGGTTGGATATCGCTGCTATTTTGTAAATAATATTTAATATGAATTCACACAAGAGCGTTAAAAAAACGCATTTCAGTGTTTTAGATAATAGGTTTATATATATATCTTTTTACTTTATAAGTTTGGACGAACTACTGTTTCGACCTGAAAAAAGCCTTAGCTTTGCATTTTTTTTTTCGATGCAGCGATTTTTTCTCTATCACGTTTTGAGCTCTGCTATTGTCTTGGAAAAGGCCTCCTATATATCATGTTTTTTTTTCAGAACCCTTAGTTGTTGTATGGGAGTTCACTGTTTTAGGATCTAAAAAGGCATCTGAATGAAGAACTCCGACGAGATCACGAGACGGATGAGATGAAAGGGAGAAAGAGACACATTGTTGTTTGATTAAATATTGTGTAAAATAAGTAAAAAGAAACGAATGAAAATTCAAGTTTTATTCTAGAGATAAGAAATAAAAATAGAACAGCAAAAATAAATTTTGAAGGAAAACCTTACGAGCTAACAATCTATAAAAAAAACAAATCTAATTATTATTGTGCCAAAAAGATTATATTCTTGAAGAAAACCTATTTCAACAGACATAATGAAATAAAGTTTGAAAACAATGTCAAAACTACCTTTGTAACGTGTGTTTTACACCGCGATACGGTACTTTTTTATTTCCTTCTGATAATTATTATTATCCTATCTTTTTATCCACCCGAGGGGTTTGGTTTCCAAACGCTTAACCCTTTATAAGGAACTGGCCATATATTGGACAGTATATTTTAGCCCACTGTGTGAAAAAAAAATCAATACAAATATTTGTAAATTGTCATTTTTATTTCAAAGTTGATGGAAAAGTCAGATAAACAAAAAAAAGAAAAAGATCAAAAATTCAAATAGAACCAAAATAAAGAAAACAATAATAAAAATATTTTTGTTTATTTTTGTGGTTTTTTATATTATAATGCAAGTGTATTTATAACTAACATACTGCTTAACGATCACCTTCTTTATGGGCCCCACCTTCTATTGTACGAATCGGGATATTATAGTGTTTTTAGATCTAAAAAGTCCGTTTTTATAATAAAAAAGAAACGAAGGAGTCTTAGAGTATCTTCTATTCTATCTCAAACCATTTTGACGATGGCACACCAAATAGCCTTTTGGATGGCATCTTTATTTAAAAAGTCGATGCTATAGATTACGATAGAAGATCTTTTTATCCAGGAAATAATATAAAATGCCTTTTTCGCGAAAGGTAACCGGCTGGATGTGATTCACTGATCTGTTTTAAAAAGATACTCTTCATTTGTTTTGTTCCCGGCGCGCGATGTTTATCAGCCAATATTGATTTTACCAAATAAAGAGGAAGGCGGCAGAATAGCGAGATAAAGGGCACTGGAAAACCAATAATGTAAAGAAACTAGCACTTGGTAATGCTTCGGGGCCTAATATATTAGGTACGTTGTGATGACGTTTCAAGCTTCGCCCTATGCGGAGCTTGGCCTGCGGACTCGCTTAACGATATTTTACAAAAAGCCATATAAATTAGTATTCCATACCAATATCATAATATCACCAAAAATCTAATAGTTACGTGAATTCCGAGTTTTAGTTATAGTGGACCGCAAATATCGACAACTAGGTCATAAAAGGAGGTCGTGTGTAAGTAACTCATATAAGCTACCTGTGTAAGCAGCAGTGATGCTTTAATCATGGGTCAAGATAGGATAGCCCTGAGCAAAACAAAGCGGTGCTCCTCGACCGTCCCACAATAAATACATGTGTAAGGTACTCGGAGCTGCAGGCGCGCTCACCTCACCTTAGTCACATCATCCCGGTAAATCAATGCTGTCTAATCATCTTAGGCTTTCGACGACGCCTACGCGGATAGGTGACGCGTCTGGTACCCTATAGCGGTCTGGGTCGTCTACTTTACTATTCCGGTGGAGTGCCGGAGATGAAGTCCTCCCACTGAGTCCGCACGCTCGCACGCACAAGTACGCAATCACGTACACAAACAGTATTCATTGAATAACTTGAGGGAAATTCACCTAACCCGCATAACCCATTAGCATTACTGGTCCACCCTAAAACTGCTTCTAAGGAATGTTATCTGCAAATCTTACGGTTTACCTGGGCAGTTGACAGAAATAGCTGGATGACCAGACACAGACTGGAAAAATGCAAGATTTTTCTTTCCTTAATTTTACAATAGAAACACCGCTCAACGTTTTAAGACATATTTTGTACTAGGAACTCTCATACATACATAATACAAACGCCGATCTCCGAAAACGGTAGGGATTTCCATCTTCAAGATCCTGACATACCGCTTTCGCCTCTTCCACATCCATAAATTAAGTTAAACAAGCTCTTCTATTTCGGTTAAATTGCTCTTCTTTTGTATGTCGCCGATTTGGTCAGGATACGTCCCTCTAGGGCAACCCAGTCAAGTCTTATCTTCCACTTGCGCAACATAAATTTCTTTCGTCACTCTACTCTCATTCGTACTCTGTAAAAGTCCAAACCACCAAAGTATCCTTTTTATATTTCAGTCACTACATTTTCTTAGAGGCCGCCACGATTCCGTATGTTGATTTTTTCACTCTATCATTCAATGTCAAAACACCAACCACACTTTAAGGAACAAATTTCCACTGCATTCACTCTTCTTTGATGTTTATCCTGTGAAACCCAACACTCACTGGCATAAATAAGTGTAGGGGTCAACACTCCGTTATGACCCGTCAATCGTGCCTTTGCAGTCAAATTTTGGCTGCCCATTAAGGAGTGCAGGGCTCCATTCTCTTTATTTCCCGAATTCACTCTTCTTTCAATGTCACCGTCACACTTTCTATCGCATTTCAAATAGACAACGAACATAGATGAACTCGTTAACCTGTTCTACATCTTTGTCTCCAATCTTAACCTTTCATTCAGTCACCGCTTTATCCCTCTCTGGCACCATAACCTTTGTTTTTCCTACCTTAATTTTCATTTCTTTCCTTTAATTTATCATCCATAATTGTTACCATATTTTGCAGCTCATTCGTTGCTGAAGCAAGGAGAACTTCGTCATCGGTGTATAAAAGGCATTTAAAAAGAAACTCCCGTAAATCAGTCCACATTCACGGTCTTTTCAATCATTTAAACAACTTTCCATAAATAGAGTGAACAGTCACAATGACGCTAGGTAATATCCTTATCTAACTCCTCTAGATATGTTAAACCAATCAGTATATGCCTTGTTAATCCTGATATAAGCCCTGGAATTCTCGTAGAGAGATATTAGAGCTCACAACAGGGGGTTACTCACACTGTAAGTGGACAGTGATGTCCACAAGTCATCCCTCACAACTCGATCGTAAGCCGTTTTTAAATCCAAAAACGCACAAACTACCTTTTGGTGTTATCCCCGTAATTTTCCATAGAAACTCTCAAGTAAATTGTATCATTTACTTGGGCTATTGACGGAAATACTCTGAAGTTCAGGATTTGCATGGAATAATAATTTTTGACCTTTAATACATAAAAAAATGGCTTAGATGCATAACATCAGAGCAACTTTACATTTTCATTGCCATTTTAAAACTATAAAATCAGTCCCTTTAAAGAAAATTACACTTAGACATAGGACTTTGTACAACTTTCGCTTCGGGACCTCTACCTAACTCTCCTCGTTTTTTTGTGCTGTCGACGAAAAGGTCAGGAAAACCAGGTTTTAGAAGTTTCCAATTGTTCAAAATTCAATATTATCCATCCGTCATTAGCAGTTTGGTGTATGCATATACATATATACTATTTTATATGTGTGTGTGCGTGCGTGTGAGTTCACAATACAAAAAAAATTATAAATCTACTTGTGTTGTTTAAATTAAACATGTTAAAGGTTAAACTTTTGATCATGTCCTAAAACAAAAATGTATATCAATTATAGAGGTATAACACTACCCCTACATAATAAATCTAATAATAGCGTAACTCAGTAGCTAATGGCTAGATTAAGCCGGTGGCCAACGTTTATATAGAATCATTAATTCTGCCGTTGCATATTAGAGTTGACGTGATCGATCGTACCACAATGAAGAATCAGCTTGCCATTTTTAGGGTTCTGGAACAAAATGTCAAATGGTATCCTTTTGTGGACTTAAAAATGTACAAGTCGTCGTTCGGTATAATTTTTTGAAGATAAGTGAACCAGAGATGGTTCAAACTACATCAGTCGTTTTAAAACCCTTACTGATCGAGCATGCTTACTTACCAATAGCGAAGCTGTGAGGGTAAATAGTATGATGAAGAATTGTTATTATAAGATTGTGTCCAGAGGTTAAAGCTATTACATAGTATAAACGTACAGCAAAGCGTAGCGTAGGCCGACCTCGTGCCCGCTGGACCGAGGGTCTGAAGGACGTTTCGGGTGGCGGCTGGATGAGGAGGACGGAGTAGTGGACGATGACAGGCTGATGGATGAATGGATAGTATAAGCATTTCCGCTCTTAGTTCAGAGACCCATGTACACAACTTACGGGTAGTTTGTGGATGGAAAAATATCATCCAGTTTAAAATTTACATGACGAGGTTTATTTCAATTGGCTATAAAATATTATTTTTATTCAATGAAATAACTTCCGCGTTTATACTTTTATTTTATATTCTGTGTACGAAGCCCTCGGTGCGCCTGTCAAACTCACACTTTCCCAGTTTTTCTGTTTCAATTTCAGACGGTGAAGTATAGTAAATATACATGTATATTTGTAGCCTTTATCCGTTTTATTTTTGCTGCACTCATAGATTCCGTTTAGAGTTCCTATTGTAGAGTTGAAACAAAACTGTACATCTTTTGTGATATTAACGTAGATCTTTTGTGGTTAAAAATAAAATGTAGAAACTTTCATTGTTGAAAGTATATTATATATTATAGTATAGCAAGTATATTTGACTTTGTGTTCCTGATTAAAATTGCATTACAAATACCAAAACGAAAAAAGTGCCATTTCATTTGTGAAAAAACTTTAAAGCAACGTAATCTGCTTTAAAACACAAATTTTAAAAACAATATTGTAATTTTTACTGTCGTGATAATTGAATGGACACCTTCATAATTAATTTTAGCACAAACTGTTATGCAGCAGACCGACAGCTAGGCACCGAGGCTTTAGTACAAAAGTTTCCTTATTTCGTCGACACAAAATCGACACGTTCTTTGTTGTCGCCTATAAACAGGAGGTGACAAAAAAAAAACTATGGGTGAAGTAACGTTGCCAGCTTAGAGGGGTAGGGGGGCAGACTGGACAAAGTTTTTTTTTTTTTTGTTATAGCTATACGGTATCGTTAGGATATTGTTTTATGTCCATAGATAGGAAGATTTACGTTTATTTGCTATTACAATATGTACACACTTAGCATTCAATATACACATAAAACAATAGAATACATTTCCATCCATCCATCCATCAGCCTGTTTCGTCTACTGCTGGACAGGATTTTGCCACTCTTGGCGGTCCTCCCGGAAGAAATGCCCATACTCACACACGGTGGGCAGGTGGGTTGGTGAGCGCGGTGCTGAAACCTTTGTACCAGTGACGCCGCTCCGCTGCCCGTCACCAGTCTGTTTTATATAAGGCCCGGCAATTGGGGATGGATATACCGCCATCCACCGGTCCCAGGCAATGGTGGGTCGCCTGGTTTTTTTGCCTGAGAGCTGTTCTCTTATTCTCCCCCGAATAACTTCAGGAGGATTTGCGAGTGAGATGGTGGTACCTCCACAGTCGAGCCCGGCATCAGCTCTACCACCTAATATAATACACGTGTTGTGTGAATATAATGCATAGTTGGTTTGATTTTTAATTAAGCTGTTTCATTTTCGTTAGGTCTGTCTGTCAAATTGTATCGATGAGTTGTAATTATGTCTATATTTGTTACAAACTATAGCTACGTTACTGGCATACGTTTATAGCATCGTGTAGAAAATACATACACTTGACACACTTTTACATAAAAAGATTTCGTCTTATTTTTTGTAAAAAGATTTTATTTGACCTTTCACTTGGCTGCGGTTTCAAGTGAAATACCTTACAATAGCCCAGAAATAACGAGAAGTAATATCGTTAAATTTATTCAACCTCCCTTTGTTCAAACGTAGAAACCGTTTGATTAATACTTTCATTTCCGACAGGAACTTTCATGGAAATAAAATTGTTCTACAGAAAAACCGTTCCTTGCCTTAATGGGGGCAAATGTAAGTCTTTGGTAAAGTCTTATCAGATCTGAGCACGCGCTTTTGAATTGTTCTCTAATACTCAATAGCTCATTCACAAGCCTAAGAATTATGTGTGTCTTGATTTAATTAGTTTTTAAGACTTGAATAAATTTTATACTAACACATTATACCAGTATGCGTCAAGGAAAGGGAAAGCAATTAATGAAAATGTTTACACCATAATATATGGTGACTTTCGTTTATATAGCTAAATTTATACTGGAGACTCGGTAAGTGGTCCGGAACAAGGTTCAGTGACCCTCTCTGTGAAATACGCAAAATAAAATTTAGACTTTCCATACTAATTGAGTCAAGGTTGTTTTTTAACAAGTATAGAGGCACAAAAAATATTTTTCGTATGCGCAAACAGGATCATTTAATCTTGGACCTGAATACTTACTGAGTCTCCAGTATGAATTGGGATATATAAACGAAAGTCATCTTATATTTAACATAAAGTACGAGTATAACGTCAAAATCATCATGGGATCAATTTTCTTCTGAACACACTTCTTACTTTCATACTTATGTTCATGTTACGAAGACAAATTCAATCACGGTTTTCGAATTCAAATTTCAAAACCACAGCATCATATTGGCTTCTAAAGTGCCTTTATCTTCGAGTATATGAATATATGACATATGCATAGTATCTCCATTGTTGACAAATCCCCGCCGGGGCAAACTCTCAATTAACAGGAATAACACGTAGCTATTAGTTTGCACTCTGGAGGGTTATCAAATCGATTAGATAGCGTCCACACAATATATTGATTAATGTGTTGTGGTGAACTATCATTATTATTTCAATTCAACCCTCGACAAAAAACAGAGGTTTGTTTGCGTTTTACGCTTAAGTTTTTATGTATGCATGTTAGTATGTATGTTTGTACGAGACCCTGTATCTTCTCAATTAAGAGTTTGATTCGAAACCAGTTAATTTAATGTGGTACTTATTTAAATAGGTTCTTAGATAAGATGTGTATATCATTACCCTGTATCAAAAATGAGCCGAGAAGTATTGATAAAACTGAAGTAATTCGTTGAAAATATTGCGTTTTCGGCTAATTTATTGCTCATTTCGGGCTTTAAGTCCAGTGGAACTTAAACAGGGTAGTATCGGTACAGTGTAAAAGTCATACAGTGATTCAACGCCTTTGATGTCTGCTAAAACGCCGATAGCATCTAGCTAGAGAGTGGTCATACTGCAAGGGTTGTCACAGTCATAACTGTAATAATAAAAGCCAATCTTAGATTTTATTAGGCATATTTTATTAAGTCTACATATTTTTATACGAAGTCTTATATTACGACAAAGTACTAACATAACCAAGGTATGTATAGGTATAATATATACAAGTGAAATTTAAGCCATTTTGTTAACGAAATGATAGTACTCGTTCATACGAACAACTTTTACTATGGAGCCAACCCTGAAATCGTGAAAAAAATATCAGCTGTTCCATAGAAAAGTTAAATACCTACTGACCCAAATACGCCCAACGATTCGACGACTTCCAACCTCCAGAGCAGGCTGGGTTTCGAAAAGGCTACAGCACCGTGGACCAAATTCACACGCTAAGGCAGGTTATACAGAAAACTCAAGAGTATAATCAGCCCTTATGTCTAGCGTTTGTGGACTACGAGAAAGCCTTCGACTCCATCGAAACTTGGTCTGTTCTGCAGTCCTTACAGCGTTGCCAAGTTGACTGGCGTTACGTGGAGTTGTTGAAGTGTCTGTATGACTCCGCTACGATGTCCGTCCAAGTACAGGGTGTACAAACAAGACCGATACATCTTCAGCGCGGCGTGAGACAGGGAGATGTTATTTATCCAAAACTGTTTACCGCCACGCTGGAGGACGTCTTTAAAACACTAGACTGGAATGGACGAGGCATAAACGTAAACGGAGAGTACATTTCACATCTTCGCTTTGCCGATGACATCGTCATAATGGCGGAATCGCTGCAGGAACTAGAGGAAATGATGCGCGGCCTTGGCGATTCTTCGAGACGAGTGGGCCTGCGGATGAATTTGGATAAGACTAAGGTCATGTCCAACTGTCACGTCATCCAAGGGCCAATAACCGTCGACAATGTTAGCATCGAAGTTGTTCAAAAATATGTTTATCTGGGTCAAGCCATACAGCTGGATAAAAACAACTTCGACGCCGAGGCTGACAGAAGAATATACTTGGGTTGGGCAGCATTCGGAAAGTTACGTCACATATCTACGTCGTCAATACCGCAGTGCTTAAAGGCTAAGGTGTTCAACCAGTGCGTCCTTCCTGTGATGACGTCTGGCGCTGAGACTTGGTCTCTTACAAAGGGTCTGATCCACCGGTTTAAGGTCGCTCAGCGAGCTATGGAGCGGGCTATGCTTGGGGTATCTCTGATGGATAGAATCCGAAATGAGGAGATCCGTCGGAGATCTAAAGTAACCGACATAGCCTGCAGAATCAGTAAGTTGAAGTGGCAGTGGGCAGGCCATATTTGTCGCCGACATGATGGCCGTTGGGGCCGAAAGGCTTTAGAATGGAGACCACGTACAGCAAAGCGTAGTGTAGGACGACCTCGTGCCCGCTGGACCGACGACCTGAAGGACGTTGTGGGGGGCGGCTGGATGAGGAGGACGGAGGACCGACATGAGTGGCGAAATTTGGGAAAGACCTATGTCCAGCAGTGGACGAACACGGGCTGATGGATGGATGGATGGAATTTTTATTGATTATATTTGTCTTATTAGGGATAAGGAGCCAATCATCATTGCGAAATAAATTTAAGAATAAGAATAATTTACACGTTAATGTCACTGAGTGTCATGTCATGACTTCATTAGTTTGTCGCCTCCGATTGGGTCACCTTTGTACTCCTGTGGTCTTGGCAAAAATCAGGGTGAGGGACCATTCCTTGCGTGGTTTAGATGAGCGTACAGTAAATTATATCTTATTTGATTTCCAAAAACTAAAATTCTCTCTGTACGATATTCTCCCTACTGAAATCCCTCGCCCGGTCAACTTTAATTTTTTGCTGACCTTTGTAAATAGTCTTTCTGTATTCATTATGTAGGTTTATTAGGTTCCGCACACAAACCCCTAAGGGTTTAAGCGGTGTATACTATTGTAATATTTGTACAACTATCAGTGTGTGTGAAATAAATAATAAATAAATAATAAATTAAAGTTAATAATATTAAACTATGAATATTTATTTATGTCTTGTATTGTGGTGATTTATTTACATATTTGTTCTATTTTTATATATATCTTTAGTAACATATTTGTACTTATTGTATATTGTTTGTGCTGTCCAATTTTATGTAGGTATTATGATGTTCTTTGTTTTAGGTACTCGCCTTGAAGATTAAGTTAAAAAAAAGTCATTGATCATCCCACAGTGCGTTTTTTTGCTTAAAACTCGACATTGGCGGAACTAATGTACGGAAACACATTATCTGCAGCCAGATTAAACAGCATTGAATTGAATTGACTTCGTCGCGGCGCGCGGGCAAGGGGCGAGGTTGTAAGGTGGCTGTGAAAATTCGGGAAGGATCGAGTGAATTCGGGGGCTGAATGTGTTGTAGCGTGATGGTGAAATTCGTACCGTGCCGTGTTGCCTTTATAGCAAGCATCCATCCTAAGATTTGAATGATTCCAGGTCTATTTTGTAAGATCTGGGACTTGGGATACACCTTCGTATTCCGGGACAATCTCGGTGGATTCCAGTCACCTGGCAACCCTGTGTGGGAGTTATCCTACTACTGTATTATTCTGAATTCCAATCAATCGTAACCGCTCTCTAGTAAATTAAGGGTAAGAAAATTATAACAATTTCATCAGCCCTCATTTACATAGTTGAAAATACTGTTCTTTTTATTCGTATAAGTTTTACTTATTTGTCTCTTTAACTCGTTAAAACTTACCGCAGAGGCGTAACGTACGTAACAACTTTACACTAACAGGTAGTGTTACATACTTAATACTTTCTGGGACACATAACGAGATTCAATAGAAATATAATGTAATCACACTTAGGGCTGGTCTGTGTCGTTAACCCATGACTTTGGTTGGTGTATCATCTGCTTGTAAACAGCAAAATTTGATTATTTAGGTCAAATAGCTACTCGTAAACTGATGAAGCTTCATACTTACATCACCTTTTTATTTTCCTTTTTGGTTTGTCGTGAACTTCCTATAACTCGATAAAGCAAATAAGATCATTCTCAACTTTTCCAACGAGCTAAACTTTATAACTTCGCAAGCCAAGTTGGGTATGTCGATTGCTCTTATTGGGAAATAGTTTGCATTTGCCAGTTGATTCACTCAAATTCCTTCGACGATAAATTTCGGCAAGTTCACTATTTAGTCAAGGCACTTAACAGCATTACTAATTTAAATTTTGCCGTTGCATTTATACGTTTAGTGATTTTACGTACCTATTTCAATATTGAAACACAAATTTTGATCGAATATTTTTAAAATGTCTATTTATAAAACGAAATATTTTTTATTACAATTTACTCGTATAGTTCAAATAATTATTTTTATTTTGTTTTGAATATGGTTTTTTAAGTTCCGTACCTCAAAATGAAAAAAAGTTCCGTCAGATATATCGTGTAAAAACTAATACCTTTTACAGAAAAAAACCTCTGCTGTCTCATGGTGTTGTCAAAAAATAAGGCTTCTAACTCAACGCAAAAAAGTTAATTGCCCTTTACATAAATCAATTCATGCTACGAAAATCTATAGGGCACTTCCAGTTTACTTAGATACTTAAAATTCTGGTCATAGGAAAGGTATAAGAAAAAAAAACGAAAATTTACCAATATTTATTAATACTATCTTAATAAGACCCCTTGGATACATAGAGTTTCATCGATTGTATGTGTCAAATTAAGTTAGTGGTAATAACTACACGACACGGGGAATAAGTTTGTGTTTTAAATAATTTTATATGTACGAAACCCTCAGAGTCCTACTCGCAGTAAACGTTTTTTTTTACTTTGAAAACCCAATGATTACTTCCTATTTCCTTAGTTCCATAATTAAGCAACAGCCTCTTCTTTTAATAAAATTGTGTGAAAATATTGGTTATCAAATTTTCAAAAAAAAAAAATTGTGATTTTAAGTTTAAAAATGGTCTTTAAAATTAAATAACATGTCCTATATATTCTGACATTTGACATACAAATATAAAACAACAAACAAAATACAATGAAACAAATATGTAAGTGCACTACAAAATACTAAAATAACAAATATATTTAAAAATCTATTCATGATTATATAGGGAGAGGGGTTGAATTAGGTACCATTACTCAATTAAGTATGGTGCAAAATATTAAAACAAACATAGCGAAAACGAGCCTTTCTAGCAGTCTTTTTTAGGATTTTACGAAATTTTTCACTTTTTCGAAGCCCTGTATCTCGGTTCCTATGGGAACTAAAAATAATGTTATTTATGGTAATTGTAGGAAATTTTATCTTCTATAAGCTACTTTTTAAAGTTTTCCGCTAAAATTAACCGATTTCGGTAAAATAAAAAAAAATAAAAATGTGCAAAAAAATCTGTGGTTTTGGTCCCCCCCTCAGTTGGCACAGGGTATTTTTTGTTCAAACGATTAGGTGTAGCAGTACTGGACACCTAAAACAACATCACAAAGTTTCGATAATTTCGGATTTTTTTTAAGGTGCTAGGGACATGGCGACTGAATTAAATATATTTGTAATTTTTAGTTTAAACAACACAAAAAATATTTTGTTCGTTTACATTGTTCATTTTATTGGAATTTCATGAAGTTTCTAATTACTTGTAGCTTTATCTCCTCAGTGAGATCATTGAGACGTTGAGACTACGAAGTTTGATGGAAATATTTTCATCGAATCGAGTTGTCCTTTTAAAACTTAATACCTTTATAATTTTTTACGTCGGTTTCCGTTAATACATAGAATTATTGATTATCGATAACAATTGATTTAGAACATGGCTCGCATCTACTCAACTAAAGAAATAAAATTGATTGATTCCCATCAGTGATTGTCGAACCACCAAAACCTATATTATTATGGTAACACATTCGGTGTGACTATATCAATACCTGGTTTTACCATGTCTTAAATATGAATCAGGTTGTAAAATTTAAATTCATTTTAAACGAATAGATTTGGTCGGAAAATTTTTGATACCACACCGCTTGAACCACGATCCAAAGGTTATATTATTTATATTCAATTATTGTCACTGTCTTTCTACCACCGAGCATGACCGAAAAATGTTGTTGGTATTAAATAGATACTTCATATAAGTTCAAAAATGTTTAAAATTGTGTTTTGAACTCTATGAATATTTCAAATCGTTCATCACGTCACATTTAAAAAAAATGTTTATAAGTTCAAGAGAAGCGTTAAATTAAGACTATTTTCAAAAGCTTACGCTTGACGGAACCCATACATTGTGTACAATTTAAAAGACTTTTTTAATTTGAATAATTCTTGAAAGTATTCTTGGGATAGCTTAAGCTTGTTCAGTATGTTCGCAACGATTTCGCGCTTTTATTTCCAAGATTATTTCTAAGTTGCGAAAAATTACGGTTACATATACTTGCAAGTCAAGTTCCGAAGTTTTTACACTTTGGTAACGATAAGTCTGCCGAAATATGTAATCGGTAATGTTTTTTTAATTTATCATTGTTATTACAAAGTTATTGTAAAAATAGGTATTGATACTTGAATTCAATTTCAACGATAGCAAATGCGCGACGGTACGGACTTTCAATCTTTGGGTCTCTGAAAACCTGCCAGTGAGATAAGAACCATTTTTTGGGGGAATTTATCTGCACATAAAAATGATTAAGAGTAAAGGAATACACTGAGATGAAACCTGTACAAGTATACCCTAAGAAGTGTGTATTTGTACTCTAAGTAAGTAATGTTCTGATGCAATGATTGTGAATGAAAAGTGGGTGTATCACTTTACTGTTTCAGCCAGAGTGCAAGATATGAGTGATAAATAATTTACATCTGATAACTCGAGACATGAGATACTAGAAATGACGTAAAACGTTAACTGCTGTATTTAAAGTAAGAATTGAATATTTTTCTAAATACTTATAGGTAAAATACAAAAAAATATAAATAAAAGAAATAAAAAGACAAATCTTTTTTCGTCAAATAATAGTTGTTATTATTGCACCTAACTTTCCAAAAGTTTGTTTCCATTATAAAATTACAAATAAATGTAATCTGACTTAACAAGTAACACGAAAGTTATAGTTAATGGCAGTTGAGAAATTTTGGATTGGCATACATAACAGTTATGGAGTGGCCGCTTTATTTAATTGCATAGTTAGCGTTCCCAAAATGTATGCTGCGAATGAACATACATATAAATGTTTTTTTCCGTAGTTAGATGGAATTCTAACAAAAAGGAAACTAAGTTACGGCCGATCACTAATAAAGACTCATACACATTCACTAAACATGTTACATTGTTCTTCTTTATTGAGACTTGGACATGAAACTAACTTAGCTGTTTCTGTGGCTGCCAGAGGAAGAAATATCTTCTTGGCAGCATTTCTCGTCTAATTGTAGATTTTGCGGCAAAAGAAAGAAGAAGACGGCAAAAATGTAATTTATTTCTTTTGAGGCCAGCACTAAAAGGATTTATACTATTCATAACCCAACTTCCACAGTAAGTTCTACGTTTGGATAATTGACAATTATTAATACTTATAGTCATCATTAGAATAAAAAAAGTTACGCGTTCGAACATGAAAAAGTAAATAATAAAAAAAGGATTGATATGAATGTCTAGAGTGATAAAAATTATGCGTTCACGTTGCAGCGGGTGTCGTTCATTCTTCACGAAATCTCCGGATTAATACAACCTGCATTAGAATTTATATAGCTGTTAGGTTTCATAAATTAAGTAGACACCCGATAAGAACGGTGTGGGTTACTCCTTTATTGCGGGCGAAGCTTTGGGTGAAATGCTAATAAATTCACAAACACACTAATATTTTTGTACATTTTCATTCCCGAAACGAATTTTTGTTATTATAGAACTACAAATGCTTAAAACGGTTTAGTTATCAAAACGAATACGAGCGAGAACGTGGGTACTTGAAATTTCAATCAGAACTCGTATGAAGCAAATAGTGGTTGAAAAAGTCGTGCAATTTTGCGTGGAATCGTCGTCCGTGGCGCGGCTACTGTATTTCCTTTTTTAACGGAGTGACGAGACGTCTCATGCTGGCGTTCTGTTTATTACGCTCACGTATATGGAGCACATACTAGTATAGTTAAACATATTTATGAGGAAAATGTGTTAAGGTACAAGTACAACCGTTGCTGGACTCTGGCAAATATAAATTCTATGTAGGGCGGATAACGTGATTAAAAAAAACCAGCCAAGAGCGAGTCAGACTCGCGCACGAAGGGTTCTTTACCATTATCTATAAATACGGCAAAAAATATTATAAATATTTACTATGCACACCGGTTACCGGATCCTAGTACTAAGATAAACTCTTTGGAGTTTTTTAGTGCTACTAGCACTCAAATTGTACAAAATGCAATACGTCGAAATAAAAAAAAGTGGTTTAAGAAAGGATAGTAATTAAAGCTGCGTGAAGTAAATAAAAATTATCTTTTTCTGAAAATTATTATTGCTATCATTTATAGTACGTTACCTACAACTTGAAAAGTACTGAAACTAAAACTACTGCGAGTACAATGCAAAAAGCTCCAAAAACTTAATTCAGTAATTGCTGAGTTAGTATTTTGTTACTAGCCCAAATTATATTTTACCAAAAAGTAAAAATATTCATTTTTATTATAACTTCTAAGTTATAAATTTAAATTTCAGCTAACTTTTTCCATAACCAAAAATGTCAAACGGAAATATTGTGCTCAATGATATCATATGAAATTTAACAAATATTTTAAAATAATGAAAATGGTAGAAAATCCACGATTGTCATTGATAGTTCCTCCGTTTTGGGTATTGCAAGATCAACTCTGCATGAAATTATGACAAAATAAATTGAAAGTCCAAAAACTTAATGATAATGACAATCTAGCAAAAATAGCTTATGCCCAAAAGATGCTAGAGACTTTTTCAACCGAAACACGGTTAGAAAACGTTTTTTACAGAAATGAGACACATTTCCACCTTGGTGGTTACGTCAACAAGCAAAACTTCCGTTACTGGAGTCCCAACAATCCGAACAACTTGCATGAAGAGCCATTACATAGCGACAAGGTGACAGTTTGGTGTGGTATTTTGGGTATGTAGAGGAATCGTTTTCCATTAAATTTTTTCTAAAATCATCAGTGTCATGTATCAAAACCAGCCTGCCTGTACCATGCAGCTAAAAGAAAATATGCGGACTGAAGTTACAAGAATTTCGAGCGATCTCTGTAAACGCGTATTTGAAAATATGCGCTGCAGATTAGAGGAGTGCTTGCGTGTCCAAGGTCGACACATAGAAAATTGTATAAAAAAAGAATCTGCATTTATGCTTATTTGAATACAATTTTTTTTAATGAGTTCCTGTTTTATTAATTTTTAAAGTTTGAAATCTGCTGCCGGACACCTTTAAAATACACCTTTAAAATTACTTGCTATATTTCATAGTTCTAGGTCACCGGAAAATACCCTTTAAATTTTGATTCCCTTGAAAGTGTCGAAATATATGTTTTTAATACACTTGCTCAAAATATGATAGATTACGTGTCTGTTTAGCGTTCGTAAAGTTACATATTTCGCAATCGTGTTTTTATTTTTACTACTAACGCCATCAAAGGAAAACCGACGACATCATTCATTAAGCAATCTAAACTGCATTAATTTAGAAGACAGAATGCTCAATGACAAAGCGTTGCCTAGCAACCTGACATTTCAAGACATTTCTCATCAGATATCTTATTAATTTAATTTATTTATCACACTAATATTACAAATGCGAAAGTTTGTGCGTGTGTGTGTATTTGTTACTCTTTCACGCTGAAACGGCTGGATGGATTTGTTAGAATGGATATAGCTTATACCCCAACTTAACACATAGGCTACTTTTTATCCCGGAAAAAAGGATGTCGTTAAACCGCATTTCAAGCGAACGGAGCCGTGGGCAATAGCTAGTTTCCTAATAATTTTGACTACCTTTAGGGTTCCATCAACAACAGAAACCCTAGTAACGAAGCTTCAGGGTCTGTCCTACAACTCGATTCATTATGTTGTTAAAAAACGTTTCTATATTCCCAATTTTTCAATGGCCTTTTAGGTCTTTTCAAGAAATAAAATATCGGTAATATTAAATCGCTATTAGAATTCGTTTTTTACGACAGGTTTATTTTATACAGTACAGGTCCACGTAGCACCAAATAAAATAAAAAACGAAAATTAGAAAAAGTTGATTTATGCTTAAAAACCGGATCGCGAAACGGAACGCAATTGTAAATTTCAGATGTAATCTTTTCATAGACGGTTAACATGTTTTTTATCAATCGGCAAAATTAAAAATACGTAAGTACGGCTTAGCATTTTCAATGGCTTTTGTTCCCTGCACTTTTTCTGAGATATTGTCATGCAGAAAATATACTTGAGTAATTATTTTGGAAACTGTAACATGATACTATAGGTAAGTAGAGAAATGTTTGAAACGAATGAATATGTAATTAAATTTAAGCTATAAATTTTTTATCAAATCAAGAAAAAATCTACGAAAACGCACCGTTATCTTAACTTTTCAAATTAGGTTGGGAAAGTTTCTTCGCATTTTATATGAAAATTCAAACCATTTTTTAATAAAGTTTCTTTACATTTAACTAAAGTATGTAGGTGCCATTTTGTTCGATAACTTTCTGCCATCTTGTAGGTGGGGACATGACCCCATTGCTATAGAAATTCTAGGGCTTCTGATCAAAAAACCGCGACAAGTGGTTTTGGAAGTCTTCTCGTGATGTTAACCTGACACTACCTAAAGAATTCTGAAGAGACCGAAACAAGTGGAAATCTGAAGGTTCCAGGGCAGAACTATACGGCGGATGCATTAATACGTCCCAGCCAAACTCTCTCAATTTTTGCTGAGTGGCTGAAGATGTGTGAGGTCTAGCGTTATCATGATGAAAAACCACACCCCTTCTGTTGACTAATTCCGGCCGCTTTCTCTCAACTTCTTGCTTTAATCTCATCAGTTGTTCGCAGTAGAGTTCAGAATCGATGGTCCTGCATGGCGGTAACAGATCATAATGAATAATGCCCTTCCAATCCCACCATACACACAGCATTACCTTGTTGCGAGATAACCCGGGTTTTGCCAGAGTCTGTGAAGCCTGACTAGCCTTTGACCACGACCTTTTTCGCACGTTCTTGTCGTACGTGATCCACTTATCATCAGGTTTTTCAAAAATGGTTCGGTTTCATTACGTCGTAATAAAGAATCACAAATGAGTACACGGTTCATTATGTTTCTTTCAGTGAGTTCATGAGGCACCCAAATATCGAGCTTTTTTGTGTACCCAGCTTTTTTCAAATGCGCCAAAACTGTTTTGTGGTCAATCCTCAGTTCTTCAGCTACATCGTAACTACTGATATGCCGATCTTGCTCCACTTTTTCAAAAATGGTATCCATTTTATCCGTAACAGGGCGCCCAGAGCGAGGTGCATCTTTGACATCAAAATTTCCGGATTGAAAACACTTAAACCAAATTTGTGCTACTCTCACAGACACTACACTAGCAAATTTTTTTCGCGGCTTGCGTTGCATTTTTACCTTTTTTGTAGTAAAATTTTAAAATGTTTGGAATTTCTTCATTAGATTCACTCATCTTAACAATAAGAAAAACAAATGAAAATCACACACCTAATTTGAATTTGGAATTATCATTTTTAAAATTTAAAATTTTTAATGATACTAAAACCAGCCATATACAAATGGTATAGCCAAAGAGATTTTATAATAAGTTCATACATACTATTAGCGAAAAGAGTTTTTTCCCAACCTATTATTTGTGACACTCTTACTCTATGTATCAAATTACCACATAACAACGGACTTAACGAAATAAGTGTACATTTTTAGTGTGTTTGTGTGGTTAATGTTTGTCAACGCCACGCATCTAAAGCGTTGCTAGGCAACGCTCCGTCATCAACCATTCCATCCTCCAAATCAATAAAGCAAAATTATATATAAATATGTTAAAATGTAAAAGATGTTTAAAAAATTCAAAACTATTTTATTCGTCGTACATAATTTATATTCTATTGTATCTATATTATAAAAGATTTTAGAAAGAGACATTGTTCTTTGTAATATGTGACTCGTTTCGCTTCAAAATTTACTATTTTTTCGGCATAAACAGCCGTATCTTTTAGGGGTTCCATAGTACCTAAAAGGTACAAAAGGAACCTCTATGCTGAGACTTCATTGTCCGTCCGTCCGTCCGTCCGTCCAGCCGTCCGTCCGTATGTCATGTCACAGCCTCATTACTTTAGCACCGTTAAAAAAGGCTTGAAATTTGCCACAAAAATTACATTCACTTGCCTACATAATATAGGGTGAAAAAAAAAATTGAAGTTGTTCAAAATATAGGTAAGTATCCAATACAAAAGAGAGAAAAATGAAATAAAAATATCCTAAAAATACAATATGGAAATTTAATTGTAGATATTAAAGAGCTTGATTATTCGAGAAATGTTTGAAAAACCACAAAAAATGCATGCCGACCTTTATTTCCAAAAATCGTGGCCCGTAAAAAATTTAAAAAATGACAATTTTTGACAATAACTGGCCAACTACAGGGAAAATAAAGCTATGAAAAAAAATTAAAATCAATGAGAAATTTAAAAAAATAAAGTAAAATAAATAAAAAATACAATACGGGTATTAAATTCAAGGTATTAAAAAGCTGATTTAACGAGATGACGCCCACATAATACACTATGTATTTGAACAGGCTGGAGGCTGGCTTTGCTATGATCCCTACTACAGTACCCGTGTGAACTATGGAAACACCTCTACCATTCCCTTGAGAGTCGTAATGATGTATTGCGATGGTGAACTGATTCGAAGCTGGTGCCTATAGTGGGTCGAAACGAATTTATTGGACGTATTATGTTTTCCGTAACGTAGTTGGCGGTAAATTAGAATAGTTGTCGCCTAACTTTGTCGCTAAGTCAGTTTTTATTTAGAAAGTTCAGAATTTAATTTGGAGGGTTTAAATGACACTGCAAACAGTGCTGCAGTATAACATAGTTAGTATAAACGTAGATAATAAACTTATCAGATATTACAATTAAAAGAACTTATGGCTAGGGTTATACTGACATTTATATATATATAATCTACCTTAACTTTATGTACATATGCCTCGGAATTTAAAAATTCAGTGAGCTGCACTTCTCTGGGGGTTTCATTTGTTTTCGGGACTTTTATTATTATCCCTTAAGAAAACTTCCTTGTATAGCTACTTGTATACACTTTCTCGTTAAATTAAACCTGTGTGTTACGAAATAATGGGGATTTGCACTAACTACCAAGGGCTTTGCGAGGTAAAACAATAACGGTCACGATTTATGTGTGAATCCTTTTAATATGTTAAGCCCGAGGGAGTAAAACAAATTGATAAATGAGAAGAAGGATGGGAAAATATATCCTTGCTGACATCGTTCAGATGATGGTTTAAACTTATGATTAATACGGCCTTGTCCGTTAGCCATTGTAATAAAATAACTGCATAAACTATTTGATCAACGCTTCCATGAAATATTAGAATATTACGAGTTGCTAGATGTGAACCGGACCGCGGCCAAAGTCAACGGTCGCAAGTAGTTTATTTTAATTAAACACTATTATTCTTACTCTTGATTTCAGTGTTAATTACCTAGTTTTAAGGTTATAATATAACAAAGAGGTAACTGTAAAATATTTATGAAAGCCAAAACTACTTATTTGAGCTAATAAGTACTGGCCAATCGATGACTCAATCGGAAAAATACAAAATTTAACAAACACTTCGTATAGCTACTCGTAATTAAATTAGTCGTAATATTTAGCACAATAGTGCAAACACATGACCTAATAAATATTATTTTCGTTTTATTTAATCTGTATTCTTGTGTAAATTGTCTGACAAATTCTAAATTACGTACAAATAAAATTTATTTTTGTAGTAAAAAAAGGATTTCTATTGATATAAAATAACTAATTAATGATCATAGTCTTATACGCCGGCCTTCTTGAAGAGCTTAGAATATTTTTTTCATTAGTCTTTATTTACTCGGCCGTTAAGTCTATCTTTACACCCAAGATTTATTTTATATTTTAGATTGTATGTGATATGAACACTTTTTGTTTTTACTAATAGCTTCATTTTAGGGTTCTGTACCTCAAGAGGTAAAAACTGAGCCCTTATAGGATCAGTTTGTTGTTCGTCTGTCTGTCCGTTCGTTTGTCTGTCAAGACCCTATATCTATATCTCGGAAACGCATGGAGGTATCGAATTGAAATTAAAACAATATATACTAAAATTTACAGTGTCTTGAAATTGTAAGAAAATCAAACTTCTAAGTTAACGTGAAAAAAAGTTACGGCTGTTTATGCAACAAAAAAACTATATTTCGACACTCTCAGGAGAATTTAAATTTATAGGATATTTTCCGTTTACCAAGACCTATGAAATTTAGCAAGTAATACCGTCCTATTCTACAAATAGAGGGAAAAATCTAAAAACAATACATTTGTAATTAAATCATAAAAATATAGTCTTTAACGAAACCTGATTCTGACTCACATATTCTGATAAAAAATCTTCTTTTTTCGGCACACTTTAGTTCAAATTAGTTATAAAATAAATAAACATAAATTTACACATATTTTCACTTTATTTGCAAAAAAATATCGTTAATGACAAAGCATATTAGCCAAATGTAACAAATAACAGCATACGGAACATATTTTATACTTACAAACACAAATATTTCGTCCTACATGGTAGAAACATTCATAGCAAATCCACACTTGTTCATATTATTAAATTCTCATTTTCCTTGCAAATAAATATCTAATGTAGAGTAAGTAACTGTGAAGTAGGTGTGTATGTAATCTAACGTATGGAACGTGCATGTATTTACGTGTGCACGCACACATACACACAGATGCACCCCCTTACACAAGCCATACACGTACATGGCTAAATTAAACTTAATGCTGAAATTGAATTTAAACTTAAATATAATTACCTTAATGTATTTCCTGTGTGTAGCTGTAAGCAAAATTTTATTTTTAGGTATTATTAGTTTTCTAAAGAGGAGCAGTGCATCCCAACTCAAGCTTTTCAAGCTTACAAGGAGACACAGCCACTATTTATGTAAGTTTAACATATTTAAACGAAATAAAACATTTTTTTTCATTTTTTTATTACAATTTTTAATATAGAGCTGAAATAAATAACGATGTAAAAAAACATTTTCTCGATGAAAAGATATTTATTTAATTTTTATTATTTGCCGTAATAGAGGCCATAGTAACACGTATTCCTCGAACATTTCAACTGACTTGACGGACAGACAGACAGACAGCTGAAGTTAGTAATATGGTCCCGTTTGACACCCTTAGGGTAAATTTATTTATGTTACATTTTATTAAAAACACGAATACACATATAATTTTTATTTTATTTTGAATTATATAAACAATAAAATATATTTTAACTTTTTAACACAATTATTTTTCATCCATCCATCAGCCCGCGTTTCATCCACTGCTGGACATAAGTCTTTTCAAGATTTTGCCACTGTTGGCAGTCCCCCTGGAAAAATGGCCCATACTCACACACGCTAGGCAGGTTGGTGAGCCCGGTGCCGAAACCCTTGCACCAGTGACGCCGCTGCCCGTCACCAGTCTGGCAATTTGGGATGGACATACCGCCATCAATCGATCCCAGGCAATGGTGGGTCACCTGGTTGTGCCTGTTTGAGAGCTGTCCTCTTAACCTCCCCCAAATTACTTCGGGGGCGTTTGCGAGTAAGATGATGGTACCTCCACAGTCGAGCCCGGCATCAGCTCTACCACCTAATATTTATATAAATTGTAATTATATTATTATTTTATTTATTTTTATTATATATTTGTCGGCAAGATTGTATTCTGGACGCTGCTTCGACATCTTTACTTTTTTTTTTTAAATTCACGTTTGTCGAACAACCCTTCAGAGTGTTTAAAACAGTTCCGCTCGACACATAAATTGCCATGTTTGAGCCAATAAGCAAACACTGCAATGGATTCCCGCCATATAACCAAGCAACGTGATTACAACAACACTTTAATTACGTTTCACTATCTATGGCTACTGGTGGAGCAGGTAGACAAGCAATTATATGAGCCAATTATAACGTCTTTGTTTTCTCACTGAACGAAACAATATAATAAATTATGTGGTAGCAAAATCTTTACAAGCAACATACTTCATAACATAAGCCACCACAATATTTCACATCGACGTATAGTCCCTAAGCCCGCTGAAAAATTGGCTACGTCACATGACATCACGATGAAATGCATGGCATACGGTCGGAAAAGTTATTATAAGCGAGTATAAGAAGAAATAAGCATCTAAAATTGGCCGGAAGTGGGAAAAATTGTTTCACTTCCGGTAAAAATTTCAAGGTGTAATTTATTACGTCATGTGTCATCTTTACGGAACTCATGGCATCATCTAGCAGGCTCGTCCAACATACGGCCCGCGGGCCATAGTATGGTCCGTGGACACCATCAATCCGGCCCGCGAACGCATTTTTGTTGTCACACACTCTTTCTTTATAAATTACTCTATCATTCTATGCCAAACCACACACCGCAAGGAACTTATTTCCACTACATTCACTTTGCTCATTCATTATTTCACAATATTTTCTTTTAAGTGTTCTGTTCTGTATTCATGAAAGTGTTCCAAAACTCATTTACTATTGGCGTTGGAGATGCTGTGCTAGATATTAAAATTACAAAGCAACAGTCTTTTAAAAACGGCGCACAATAATTGCAGAATGGACTACTAGAAACTAGAACATAAAACTTGATCAGCATCCCAACTGAACAACCAACTATTTCCAAAATCGGTGTCTTTATTTGGAAGCACTTGCGAGTAGTTCTTTTCCTGCGTAAAACATGCGAAATCAAAAGAAATATTGTCATTGACGGACGACCACCTAAACGGTCTTCTGCGCATTGCCACATTTAAAATATCACCTGATATAGACACACTCTGCAAACAACAAGAAAAATGTTAACTATCCCATTAATCGTACAAAAGCCACCCATAATTATTTTGATTGAACATAATAATACATAATTATATCATGGTACTGCCTAACTGAATTGGTGTTTTATTTACATCTGCTCTCTTGCATTTCTAAAAGACAAAATAATATCTATTTTGACCCACCACAATGTTAAAAATATAAAATTGGGCCCACCATAGAATAATCTTGGATACCCCTAATACCTATATAACCCTTCATTCGTAGATAGGTTACCTAGATGGTCGGAACTACACGGCAGATAGTCTCAAAGATGACCAACGTCATGTGACATAGCGATGAAAATTTTTGTAAAAGATAGGTAATAATAGTGTGTTTAAAAATATATAAATCTACCAGAGTCTATTTGGGTTGATCTCAATTAAAAACAATTTGTGGCACTATAGATTTTTGTCGGCTACGATTATTAATTAAACAACTCTTTTGCCAATTTTACACTCCGGTCCTCGTAAAACGGCCTTCCGTTAATCTAAATCTATTAATCTTATAAAAATGTCCCATTCAAAGTATTTCATAGGTTGTTTTGTTGTTTACTATTTATTTACCAATAAGGCCCTTACTTTGTTAAGGTGGTAGAGCTGATGCCGGGCTCGACGTTGGTGGTACCACCATCTTACTCGGAAATCCTCCCGAAGTTATTCGAGGGAGAGTAAGAGGACAGCTCTTAGGCAAAACCAGGCGGCCCACCATTGCCTGGGACCGATGGATGGCGGTATATCCATCCCCAATTGCCCAATTATAAAAGAGACTGGTGACGGGCAGCGGCGTCACTGGTGCAAGGGTTTCGGCACCGCGCTCACCAACCCGCCCGCCCAGCGTGTGTGAGTAAGGGTATTTCTTCCAGGAGGATCGCCAAGAGTGGCGAAATCCTGAAAAGGCCTATGTCCAGCAGTGGACGAAACAGGCTGATGGATGGATGGAAGACCCTTACGTTACTCGTCTAATTTCACAAGGCGCGATCACCCTCCATTTTTTTTTGTTCTTCAATGTTATCGATGAAAATATTCTATCTCGCGAAGTCCGGTTAGTTATGGTTGTAGTAGTGCGTGCACACGCACGTTTTTGTAGTGTGCGTAACTTCGGGAGCACTACAAAACCCGCCGCGCATACAAACGTCACTACAACAGCCATAGCCAAACGGACTTCGTGATATAGAACATCTGATTCTGTACTCGTTGTTTTGGTCGCACTTGCTACACCTTATTTTGTGAGGAAACTCTATATTTTCTTCAATTTGTATGCTTGCACTTGCCGCACCATCATGGTAGCAAAGCGTATCGCGTGCAACATACATAGTTTAATCACGCAATTTGTAACACAAGAAAATCGTTATCTTAAAAAAACTTAATTTCCTGATAAATGTATATTATAATAAACAAATATATGAAAGACATGACAACCAAAGTCTTTTATTTACTAGCATTTGCTCGCGTCTTCGTCCACATGGAGCCAGGAAAAAACTATACGACTGGAGACAGTTATATCCCGATTTATCTATCTTACTACTCGTACAACATATAAATAAGAGCGCCTCACAATACAAAAACAAGACATGTACTTAACGATATTTTTCTATGTTTCATTGATTTCTACAACTTTGTTGGGAACTCCAACTTATTGAAATAAAGATTAATTTTTATTTTTACTCGAAGTTTTCAGAACATACGTCGGATATTGTTATGTCATAGCATAGCTAAGCATATACATAAGATATGAATTCTCTAAAACTTGCCCTAAAATGGTAAAATAAGACGACTCATGCAGCAGACCCATATCATGAACATCATAAGTAACTCAGCACCCACCGTCTCGTCGCCGCAGTTCCTACGAGTAGCATGTGGCTGGCAGGCATTCCCACTTAAGCAGAGAAGGGATGGGGTAATCATACTAACAGAAAATAACATATTCTATTTATCCCGAAAAATTTAGTTCAGTTAGGGAAAATGCTATTGTTCCAACGATCGGTTCCCGAAAAACTAATTAAATGAATTATTATAAAAAATATTATTCAATTAAAACTATTATTTGAATTCTTATTTTTCAAGTTGCTAATTTAAAACCAAATTTTTAATGACAACGTTCCATGACTTACAGTTCCTGGCATTCGTGAAACACAGTCTAAAGCGAAATTTCAGTTACTCACTCACCAATCTTCCAAAAGAGTTATTTCAAATTGTATATCAAATCCTAAAAGTATTTATTATTTATTTCTATCGGTAAAGATTTAGCGTAGTCGCATTCACAATCGACCTATTTTTGTTTAAATAAAATATCTAAACGTTACGAAACACGTGGCCCGCCCTGTATTATCCCAACCGTTTTTGTTTTTCATCAGAAATCTGTTATTTGTTTAAAAAAACATAAGACAAGAAATAAGTTTAAAAGAAGTGTCTTCAAAGATAAGCACATCACTATTTGTTGTACTTACTGTTTACTTACTGCAAAGTAGAGGCATGCTCAAAGTAATTTGAACTGAACGACACTGCACTCGGGTGAGCGCGGGGAGACGCGAGTTACGTAAACCATGATACTTATCAAAACTCGTTAAAAGAATACCGTCTTTTTGTTGGGATTAGGTAATTCTTTTAAAAAGTCGATTTAAACGGGCTTAAGAAAGTATGTATTATTTCTATTTATTTTCCAGCAATTTAAAGACTTATAAAGACGTGAAAGATTTTAAATTTTTTTGTAAACCGAAAAAATGTTCTCTTGTGTACATATTTTGCTCTTAAATTATGCAAAAAATTGTGTGGATAAAATGTACCTGTGTGCATGAATTACTTACGATAAAATTTCGTTTATTCAAAAAATACCTAATTTCAATGCAGAATTAATATGAAATTAAGTTTGAACCTGAATATTTAAGGTATGAAGACAGGAATATTTATTGGATTAATTAACTTTAATTAAAATTCAGAGCCTGCCATTTAAGTACCTTTGAAATGTGATTTAATCTGCAAAATCAGAAAGCTGATTATTCTTTTTGTTTCGTACTATACTTTCGTACAATTTTTTTGGTGAGATGAAACATTAGAATACCAATAAATCAATCAATAATTGTCCTGAGTGACAGACGATTGACAGACAAGGTACAGTCTGTCTGTCTGCATGTATGTTTGCGGTTTTCTTTATGCTTTTTGTAAAATCAAAACATTAAACAAAAATCAATTAATTTTGCTTGCAAGGGAGTCGTGTTAGTAAATTAATTGAAAACCACGACTTACTCGAATAGGGAACATTACTTACGCTGGAATGAAGTAGCATACTAGATATTGCTCGTAGTAAATGTGGTTTTATTTACATCTTGAAGTTTCAGCTAACTCTGAATCCAAAAGAAGATTGCCAAAGAGTAATATTTGAATACAGTTTATCACTAATTTATGTGAAAACTTGCCCAAATTGATATCTTTATTTTTTATTTTTTTTATTCAATATGATGGTATCGTTAAGATCTGACGGTAATTAAAACGGAATGTCTTATTAATCCTTCGCAACGGTACGTTCATGATTCGGAATAACGTAGGCTTTTCTAGAAATCGAAAAGGTTTTATAAAAAATATACAAACAGTTTGCGTATCTAAGGGTCTAAATTCAATGTACCAAGGAATAGTCATAAAAGTTATTTTATCTTACACATCAACATCAACTTACTTCAAGGGCTCAATTTTATTCTAAGAAATCAGGGTTTGATTCTTCAAACTTTGGTGTACAATGTCTATAGAGCAAAACTAAACATAATAATAATATGTATATGTCGTCGGCATAATGTAGGATTCAGCATATCATAATTTGCCTAGGCAGATTGTATTTCTGTTAAAACTAGGGGGATCATCTCGCTCCGTTCCGCTTCGCTCGGCTCCCTAAATTTATTAACATGTAAAACTTCTTTCGATTTCATACTTTATGATCAAATATCAACAGACCACAGACATACAGACTAAACCTAAGGATTAAATAGCGTTGGCAAGTTTCCATACAAAAACATTTACATTTATACATTTAAGCTACATGGTACGAAGAAACGTATGAAAATGGGTTGTTTTGGCTGGCTCACTGGCTCAGTTAATACCTAAACTAATCTCTCCTATATATTTTGTTTGGAAACAAGCAATATTTATATCTAAAAGAGCCCGTAACTAACTGAGCCAAAATTGCTTTAAGTCGACTCTATTTTATGTCTGTGCAATAGACAAATCATGATATGCCAGTTTCCGATTTGCCGACAACATATATACTGTTTTAGAATTCAATTCAATTCAATTCAATTTATTTGCAGAATAATGCCATACAATAGATTATAGGTATGTACATAGGTATGCAAAAATCAGTAATATGTAACAAAGGAATTAATTAAAGTTCTATTACATACAAGTATTTTAAAATGAAGAAATAAAAAGCTTTATATAGCCAACAATATATATATTTTAATTACATACAAGTGGGATACATATGAAAATTTAATATAATACATTTACAAAGTCTTAGAGTAAAGCGAACAATAGCAAAAAATAAATTCATGAGCATTCAGGTACAGATGTAATACTATATAATCAGTTCAAATCATTATATTAATATGTATACATTAAGATTTTAAAATTTAATATACACAAATCAAGAAACAATTATAATCGAGAAATCATCATTGTCAATGGGAAGCATTTTATCAAAACATTATATGATCACATTAAAACAATATAAAATAAAAACAAAATTATAATAATAATTTAACGATTAGGTGCCGTAAAATTAAAGGGAAGAACTGCTCCTAGTTGGTGCTAGGGCTTAATTACTATTCGATCAGGTACGAAGACTTCTGTGCGTGAGCCGAATTCACACTTGTGTTTAAGCTCACGTCAGGTACAATTAATCTATTTAAAAGTATAAGTATTGGTTTTCTATTTAATTACTCTTTGAAATTGATTTGATATCCTGAGTATCAAGTGGCTGAGGAAAATATTCAAACATCGAACCTTCCCCCGGAAACATTGAATTTGATTTTCAGTTATATGTTTTTCCTGTTTTTCTGCCAATATCAGGTAGTTAGTAAATAACAATTTTAAAACAACAATAAGAACGACCACGATAAAAAACGGAATATATCTGAAATAAACACAACAAATAAATGATAATAACACACTTATAATTTACACATACACATAGAATTTCGCCAGGACGAATATGTCTTTTTATTTTTGAATGACAGCGAGAAATTAATCATATTATTATTATCTTTATCATGGAGAAGAGAAATATTGCATGCACTATAAAAACTGAATTTCATATAACATTAGAAAAAAAAGCAGGGATTTAAAACTATTTCATACCATGCACATTATTTAATTTACTAGAAAAGAGAACGGAAAATTTTATTTATAATTTGCTTCAGATAGGTACTACTTTATGCAGAATGTTAATTATTTTACTCTTCATGTGCACAAATATAGAGATAAGGCAAATTTTATGAGTACTTAGTAGAAAGAGAGCATTTTGAGTTACTCACTGACAAGTCAACATAAATTAACAACAAACCGTGTTGCTTAGCAACGCATATAAGACTGCGGCACGATAATCGGATAAAATTAAAACGTTATACTTTTGCCGATTGTTATGTCTAATGCCACGAATTTTTAATGGAATGTAAGTATTATTAGGTGGCAGAGCTGATGCCGGGCTCGACTGTGGAGGTACCACCATCTTACTCGCAAATCCTCCCGAAGTTATTCGGGGGAGAGTAAGAGAACAGCTCTCAGGCAAAACCAGGCGGCCCACCATTGCCTGGGACCGATGGATGGCGGTATATCCATCCCTAATTGCCAGGCCTTAAAACAGACTGGTGACGGGCAGCGGCATCACTGGTGCAAGGGTTTCGGCACCGCGCTCACCAACCCGCCTGCCCAGCGTGTGTGAGTATGGGCATTTCTTCCAGGGGGACCGCCAAGAGTGGTGAAATCCTGGAAAGGCCTATGTCCAGCAGTGGACGAAACAGGCTGATGGATGGGTGGAAGTATTATGCTTTTTTAAGAAGGGAATCCTTCTTTTTTAGGTCTTTCAACAGGAATCTTTGGATGCAGGAACGAAAATGGTATGTATTATTATTATTATTATTATGTAGGTACACTTTTCAGTCTCGGGCCCATATCGGGCCTGCTCATTTGAAAGGCATTCATGTAGCCTAAGCCAACATTGAAGAGGCCTTAGTACCATTTAATCTAAATGTGAGATGGCCGCATCCATGGAGGCCTCTCCCTCAATGTACCATTATTATTACGGCGATCAGACCATGAAAGGTAAATTCTACGCTAAGGCCACGATAAACCTACATACATGTTATTATGCTATGATTGTCCGAAGTGTATCTTAAAATAAAATTGAAGCATTGGGTCCAACAAGGGCGTATCTCAGAAAAGTTGATTTTGAGATATTCACGTTTAAAGTTTTTACATGTGTGTAATTTTGTAACGGGAGTTGCTAGAGTGCTGTTTTTTTTTTAGTGCATTACTAGTTTATAGAGGAATATAGAAAGCATGTTTTTTTGGTTTGAATATCACTAGGAAAAAACATAATAATTTTTTTACAAACCCATATCACACGCCGTTGTTGCACCCAATTGTAAAATATTTAGGGTGTCCTAATTTAATTTGGAAAGAAAACAGTTTTTAATTAAAAAAAAAACAACGTTAATGTTGTAATTTAAAAATGAATTTTAATGTTCCAATTTAAAAATCAACTTTAATTCATATATTATTTATATATATATTATGTAATCATAATATTTTAATGAAGCCTTAAAACTTTGGATATAATTAATGAATAAAATCATCAGAAGTACTGGACGACATCTTCACTCCAAAACTAGTCAAAATAAAGTAATAGGTTGTTACCCATTTGAAACAAACGAAGTTCGCGTGGTGGGTGCAACAAAGGCGTGCGACCTGCGGTCACATTTAGACGCACAGAGCCATCTATTATCATCCAATCAAAAGAGTTTTTGACACATAAAACTAGATAGAGCTGCGGTTCTTTTGGTGTAATAATATTAAAAAGGGCGTAAGAGCCCGAACGCCCTTGTTGCACCCAATGCTTCAATTGGTGTATGATAGGTAACATCCACCAAGGTAGCTGGTAAATATCCGTTATTTATAAATTTCATGACTATTTTGGATTATGGTCATACATAGGTTAATGTTATATATAACTTGGTTAATTTTCATTTTGAGTGTAAAGAAGAACTAAACATGTAATCTAGGAGTATGAAATGTTGAAAAAATAAAACAGTAATTTTTCGAGATTTATTATAGAAATGACTTCAGTGACCTGACCAATCTAAACAACAAGGTAATCTACCCTAATCTTGTTCGTTGGAAGTAATTAATTAGACGAATGTACGTTTCCTCCCCAGTGGAATAATTTATTATCGTGGCAACCCCAGCTTTGTTCAAGATAAAATAAATACTTTCTTAGAATTTTCCCTAAAATATGTAAAGCTCGGTTCGAATATCGGCGATTTAAAGTTTATAAAACACTAGCATTTGTCCGCGACTTCATTTGCGTGGAGTTTAGAATTGGATCCAGAATTATCAATTAAATTATCTATATTAATTCGGTGGGGAAAAAGTTTCAAAAACATTTTCAAAACATTTTTTAATAAAGTTTATTTACATTCAATTAAAGTATGTAGGTGCCATTTTGTTCGATAACTTTCTGCCATCTTGTAGGTAGGGACATGATCCCATTGCTATAGAAATTCTGGGGCTTCTGATCAAAAACCGCGACAAGTGGTTTTAGTAGTCCTCTCGTGATGTTAACCTGACACTGCCTAATGAATTCTGAAGAGACCGAAACAAGTAGAAATCTGAAGGTGCAAGGTCAGGACCTATACGGCGGATGCAATACGTCCCAGCCAAACTCTCTTAATTTTTGCTGAGTGGCTAAAGATGTGTGAGGTCTAGCGTTATCATAATGAAAAACCACACCCCTTCTGTTGACTAATTCCGGCCGCTTTCTCTCAACTTCTTGCTTAAATCTCATAAGTTGTTCGCAGTAGAGTTCAGAATCGATGGTCCTGCCTGGCGGTAACAGCTCATAATGAATAATGCCCTTCCAATCCCATCATACACACAGCATTACCTTGTTGCGAGATAACCCGGGTTTCGTCAGAGTCTGTGAAGCCTGACCAGCCTTTGACCACGACCTTTTTCGCACGTTATTGTCGTACGTGATCCACTTTTCATCACCAGCTATCAGGTTTTTCAAAAATGGTTCGGTTTCATTACGTCATAATAATTAATCGTAACTACTGATATGCCGATCTTGCTCCACTTTTTCAAAAATGGCATCCATTTTATCCGTAACAGGGCGCCCAGAGCGAGATGCATCCTTGACATCCAAATTTCCGGATTGAAAACGCTTAAACCAAATTTGTGCTACTCTCACAGACACTGCACTAGGTCCATAAACATCACAAATTTTTTTCGCGGCTTGCATTGCATTTTTACCTTTTTTGTAGTAAAATTTTAAAATGTATCGAATTTCTTCATTAGATTCACTCATCTTAACAGTAATAAAAACAAATGAAAATCACACATTTACCTAATTTGAATTTGGAATTATCTTTTTTAAAATTTAAACTTTTTTATAGTACCAAAACCAGCCAGATACAAATGGTATAACCAAAGAGATTTTATTATAAGTTCATACATACTAAAAAAAAGAAATTTTCCCCTACCTATTATATTTGTATGTTACTACACCTATGTATGTTTGTCTATGACCTCGTAATCCTGAAACGTACAATTATTGTATATCACATCATACCAACATTATAAAAGTGAAAATATGGATGTGAAGACGTATGTTGTTCCCACTGAATGAACACTGAAACTATTGAACAGATTATGATGAAACTGGCAACTATTAAAAAAAATTACCTGGCGAACAGTAGTCTACAGCCCCATAGTAATGCTAAGAAATCGGGCTTCTAACTAAAGCCGAAAAATTTTTTTTTTAATTTTTAAAGCACCATCTTAGGCAACTGTCTTTGTCCTTAGGTTTTATTATTGGGTTCATATTGAACCGTTAAAAATTATTCAATTGATAAGACAAATAAACTGCTGTTACGGGGGAATTCGTTTATTTGTATTATGAGAATATTACTTTTCAAAAGTTCTCACTTTCCCCGAAATAATACTTACATCCGTACATAATACGGTACAAAAAAATTGAAATTGTTTAAAATATTTCCAAAACAAAAGTGAGAAAAATAAAAAATTGATTCTTAAAATTACAATTTGGGTATCAAATTGTAGATATTAAGGTGCTGATTGTAAAAATATATACTTTTGCTATATTTACTGGCACCGATTTCGAGAATCCTTGAAAAACCACAAAAAATGTAGGTCCCTGCACCTTATTTCCGAAACTAGTGGACCGAATAATATGAAGAAATGAAGATCATAGGTCATAACTGGCCGATTACGGGAAAACTATAGCGATTAAAAAAAGTTGATAACAAATGAGAAATAAAAAAAAAAGTAAATTTAAGAAAATATATTATTTATTTTATAAAAATACAATATGGGTATTAGATTGTAGATATTAAAGAGTTGATTCTAAAAATATGTACTTTACTATATTTACTGGCACCGATTTCGAGAAATCTTTGAAAAACCACAAAAAAATGCATGACTAATGAGCCGAAAAATATGAAAAAAATCATGGTAATTAAGGATTACGTAAAGATTACAGGAAAAATAAAGTAGGTGAGAAATTCACGATAGCGAAATGACAGCATTAAATTTTTCATCCACGCGTTTTATTTCGAGTAAAGTATAAAAATATTAGAGTCTCTCATTTGTGGTACAATCAATTCTTTTTTTAGTTATCATAAACAGTTATGGGCAAGATTTTAAATACCTTCTTCCTGACTGTTCCCAAAACTATCGAATTACGGAACCCTAGGTATGCAAGTCTGTCTCGCACTTGACCGGTTTTTTTTCGTTTTGTTTCATAACTGCAGCCCACTGCCAGTTTAACTCGCGACTGCGCGAAGTTCAAGTCACGACAGTTGAACGTGTCACTGCAAAAATGCAGTCCGTTTGATTTGAAATTGACTCCCCGGAAAAAAATATGTTCTCATCCTCTTTTAGTTACTACAATAAACAAGAACATAATTGTTCTTTAAAATAGTGTACAATGAAGAAAATTAGTTTTAGAATAAACAACAAAGCCGCTGTTAATGAGTAACGAAGTAATTAAACAGAGAAATTCAAGATGATTAATTTTACAGTTGACTACAAATTTACTGTTGAACCAACAAAGCAACAGGGCTCTTGGTCCCCGAATTCGCAAGCTCAACTTTTATTTGCCTAATTAAGTAGAACATTGAGTCAGGGTTCTCTTTCATTGCAATCACGTATCGAGAGGATCAAAACGGACCCGAATCCCCATAAAGTTCCACCCTCTCTATTTACTCACTGGTTTAGTTCGAGCGAACAATTGTTATCTTTGTTAGAGTTTGATGTTGCTTGAGCCAGAATCCTTTTCATATTTCCAAATTATACATCAATGTTTCCAAATCAAATATTTCTCTGGGTTATGCTTGCATATGCATTATATTTATAAAACCAAATATATAGAGTAATATTATGTTTTTACAACTGTGCATGAAATCATAAGAGTTGTGACTTCTCATCCATCCACTTCTTTTGGTGGGATAAAAATGTCAGAATATTTGGCCCAATTCACATGAATTAGAATAACATTACATAGTGTTTTTATACGCTTGTACGAGTTCAAGAAATCAGGTAATTAAACATCCTTTAAAAATAATTCAGTTTCAGTGTTTTTCGTTTCGGAAATTCACGATAATATATACCTATAATACTCTGATATATGATATATTATTGCCTGAAAATAAGTTTAAACTATATAATAAGCAGGGACTACTTAAGAAAGCTTATTATAAAATCAATGATTATTTGGACGATAATGAAGCATGGTGTAATAAATAATACTAACTCAATCAAAATTATAATTCATAATTAGCATATTTTAATACTGTATGATTCCTGTAAAGGCTTAAAATTAATTACTTAATATGTAAACTGACTTTGTTGTTAAAGGTAATAGACAATATGAAACGGGTTGACTAAGATACATTTTTTCTCGTGACATAATTCCTGCAGTCTTATATTTTTTATGCCTTTACTTAAGTAGGTATACAAAAATTGTATATTTGTAAAATGGTTTAGTACCAAATTAAAAAAAAAGCATGTTTGCTATGTTTCTTGCCCTTCTTCTTAGCAATACTAATTGAATGGTGCTGATGGTTAGGCATTATGTATCCTACTAATATTATAAATGCGAAAGTTTGTGCGCGTGTGTGTGTGTGTGTGTGTATGTTTGTTACACTTTCACGCTGAGACGGCTGAACGGATTTGGATTAAATTTAGAATAAATATAGCTTATACCCTAACTTAACACATAGGCTACTTTTTATCCCAGAAAAATGCATGGTTCCTGTAGGATAGATCAATATCATTGAAAAATTAGGTGTCTAATTAGCGCGGTCTTAATCGTTTGGGGTGAAATAAGACAAGGCTATGTTATCTCATCACACTTCACACTAATATTACAAATGCGAAAGTTTGTGTGTGTGCGTGTATGTTTTTTACTCTTTCACGCTGAAACGGCTGGACGGATTTGGATGAAATTTAGAATGGATATAGCTTATACCCCAACTTAACACATTGGTTACTTTTTATCCCGGAAAAAAGCACGTCGTTAAACCGAATAATACGCGGGCGGAGCCGCGGGCAAAAGGTAGTATATCATATTTTGATTCCTATATTTCTCTGTTTTATGCAGGTATATAACTTTATTACATTTAAGTAGCCCAACCTTTTTTGTATGAATTTCCCGTATTTATTTATCGACTTATTTGTTAATTGCATCATTTATATATAATATTTTTATTCCTAGATTTCTCTATTTTATGCAGGTGTATAGTTACATTTTAGTAGCTCAAACTAAACATTTTTTGTATGTATTTCCCTTATTAGTATATTTTTTTATATTCTAAAGATATATAAATATGATAAAGATTAACGTTGACTTGTAGAAAGTATACTTTATGTACCTATCTATTTTAAAAATCAAATATTTTTGATTTAGATACAACGTGTGACAAAAAGGTGTGGTCATATTTAACATTAATAATTAATCTTTAAATGCAGTGTAATATAAATTAGCATAGAACGATTTGATAAACAGGAAAACTCAAAAAAATTAATAAACTGTCGACTAAGTAGGTATTGTACTTTTCTATGAAACCGCAGATTTTCATTTCGCGATTTTAGGGTTGCTTTCATATTGAAAGATGTTCTTTACCAATGTCTGAATGAGCACTTCAAATAAGCATACTTTTCTGTAACACGCTGTATGTTCATTTATATTGATATTTATATATGTACATAACGCAAAAAATGTTCAGGTACTTGTATTTTCTTTCTTTCCAATAACGAGTTTATGCGTTTCCTGCATGATTAAAGCCACAGAGGAAATTATTAAAGCCCGCGATATAAGAGTAATATTAACGATGAAGTTTAATAAATAGTTATTTTGTAAAGCAAAATAACTTTGACAGATTTTTTCCGTTTGCTATTATTTTCCTTTGGAGCTAGAATGGCGTTTATGTGACGCCACGAAATAATTTTGTGTTTTTAAGTAATAATCTAGTTTTTACGTACAAATTTGCATATAGTCAGTCCAGTTTAGTCCAAACCGAAACAGGTTTTTTTGTTCCGTAGAAACTTTTTTGCGTTTAGTATGTTGTTGTTATGTTTGCATTTAGTATTTTCATGTTGTTCCAAAAGCCAACATCAATCCATGGAGCTGATAGATAAACTCACACTATCCAAATATAGTTTTTATAGTTCTGGAGTTATTGGTACTTTTCAGAATTAAAGTTAAAATTAAAGTCAAAATTAAAACTAAACATCGTATTTCATCATGAGCAATAATTTTGTAATTAGATAATTTCGATAAAACCATCTGAAAAAAAAGTAATGAAGTGGTCGGTAATTAATTTAAGTAATGGCTTGTTAAATGTAATTTTACCCACTTTTGTTCAACATATAATAAACGATATTATTCAATATATTAACTTTTCTAATGTTTTATTATACGCAGATGACAAAAAGATCTATTCCGTTATCAAAAGTTACGAACACATCATATCATTGCAAAGTGATTTAAATAACGTAGGTAAGTACTGTGACACTAATAAATTTCATTTCAATAATTTAGGTAGGTAATAAAGCCGATTCTGAAGGCTATAATTATAGTTTGAATGCTTTCAAAACTTTAATGTTTCAAAAGAAATATAACTTCTGCTTTAAACAATTAAGAACTATTTTGGAATGAAGAAAATTTCGTTTTGACAGCACTAAAACTAAAATTAAAGCCTTCAGAATCAGCTTTATTATGACACTTAAAACGTAATTCAAACTTAGATAGATGTTGCGTCATACGTTTTTCTAGAAAGGTTTCCGAGCTCAGTTACAATTTACACAACTCAAAAGAGTGACTGAGGTAAAAGATCTTGTTGTCGTAGATAAGGAACTTTCTTTTAGAAATGATATGGCAAAAGTCACTGCTGAATCTTATCGAATGCTTGGATTTGTACTTAGACAAGGTAGGGAGTTTAAAAATTCAAGTACCCTGAACTTTTACTATTAATAAACTATTTCCGCAAGTTGCTTTAAAACACATTTATTGCATACTTTTTATTCAAAAGTAAGGAAAAGAATAGGATGTGCATTTTGTTTGTACCGAGGTAAAAAGTTACCCCTTAAGGCTTGCCTTTGTTCTTTCAACGGTTTTTGTTTTAATGTACTGAGTCAATTACTTATTTGATCGATGTAAAACTTGGATACGTTTTTTTTTCAGACCTTTGTCTGTCCGTTGTCAGGTCGGTTACCTAATTGGACACATTTCACTCGATAGATTTCGTTTTTGAAAATTATGCCTTTTTAAGTTATTAATTCGTTTTATGTCTAAACGGCTCAAGTTTTATGTCTGAAATTACTGCTATAACAAGAAAACATGGTCTATTTTCCGATTTTAGGTGAAAATACTCCTACATCGAATACTTTTTCGTAAAATCCAGAAAAACCTCGAAAATTCACTGATTCTGCGTGCCGGCAGCACGCAAAACAAGCGTTGTAATATAGACTTTTTGACAATACACTAGAGTTCAAAATCGCTCAGCAAGATTATCGTGGAACAGGGGAAAAGTCTTAATTGAAAAAATTCATAAGAAATTTATCAAGTATCTGAATTTCAGACAAAAAGGTCTTATCAAACGTCAATTTCTATCCTCAGTCAATCTGCTCACTTGAAGACAGGCGGACTGACGTGATCAAACTTTTCTTTTTAAAATTTTATAAATAACTATTTGGACTCTCCTTATCTGTTATGCAGAATAGGATTCAAACGTCAAGCTTACAGTTCTCGTAAAAGAGACTTGTTCAGCATTCCTTTCGCCGGTACAAATTAGTTAAAAACAGATTTTTGATCAGAGCTCGTGATACTTACAATAAGGACTTCAGTGATATTGACATGTTGCATCTTTCGTTGGGTCAATTCAAGAAGAGTGAGTTATATAACCTTTGTTAAAAAAAATTAAGCATGTAGTATGTTAAATAATTTTTCTTCCCTTGTTTACTTTTTATAATTTTTTTATAATTCACTTTTGCAGCCATTTGGCTGTATTGTAAAGTAAAATTTTAACTGATATTTCCAGTTTTGCATATTGCGTATTTGTCGTACATTAACTTTATTTGTTTTGAAAATTGTTAAGTGGAAACTGTTTTTGGTTAAATTATTAGATAACTGTTTTTTTCCCAATAAAGAAAATGAAATAAAATGTAATTTTTAAAATGCTATAACAAATTTTCTACTATTGAAAAAGAAAAAAAAAGGATTTGATGTTTACTGCAAAAGAAGCTAAGTATTTACATTGACTGACTTAAGAATGTCATTCAGAAGAGTAGGCAGATTTTAATATGAAATGATCCTGACACACATCTTTCTCCTCTTCTATATTCTAAAATCGAGTCATACATGCTCTCCGGGTACTTTTGACGTTGCCCCTCTTCAGGATGTCGCCAATTTGGTCAACATTTATGTCCTTCTAAGGCAGTCTGGTGAAGCTTTTTCTTTCACTTATATAAATTACTTTTGTCCCTCTACTTTCATTCATACTCTCTATCTCTATATGACAAAACTGCGTCACTATCTACATATATAATATCTCATTCCACTCATTTGAAATGGCATCACTATTCGTCTCACTCTAACGCGGGTCAAATGACATTTCCATGTTATAATGCCATGAACATTTCTATGTTAGTCTAACGGAAGTCAAATAGCTTTACTGTAAGCCACTCTTTAATTCTAAATAATAATTAATATAAAAAATACGCAGCTCGTTTTGCAGTAAAATTGCAATATCTTTTTTTCAATACTTAAATACTTATACTACTAAAATATCGAAATTGTTGTAGCATTTTAAAAACAACATTTAATGAGCCCTTGTTTCAAACAACTAAACTAATTATATAATGGAATGTATTTTCAGAACTACATAAGTACACCACGTAAAAATTTTTCTGACGTCAATAACTATGACTTATAGATGTGTAAACTTATCGTCCGCCATAATTGAAACGATGTTAATAATTTGGTAATAACTTTTATTTTAAACCACAGTTTACTTTAGTTATAACTGTCACTGTAATTATCACTTTCACTTTCATAAAGAAAACTGCAGTTCGTGCACCGAGCGCGCCTGACAAGAAGTGTTCCCCAGCGCTTGCGCGCAACGGTTTATATGCGGTAGTAGTGGGGAGAGCGCGTCACCCCACTCGACCGCTCGGTGCACGTGCTACTTACGTTTTAAGCGTGGTTTTCTTTATGTATTTCTAGCTTCGCATAACGACGACGCCGACATATACGTCAATAAATAAAACAAATATCTTCGTCCGAAAAGAATCCACCCGCGCACACCGGCAATCAGACATCCACGTCGTTTTGCTTTGAGAGGGTCAACCACCAGCAACACGCAAAAGGATCCCTGTTAGAAAAATGGGACAAAGATAAAAAAGTAAAACATACAGATTACATTGCTAGAACCGACATCACCGACAAAATCTGCGCGCTAGATGGAGCAAACGGAGGAGGTGAGGTAGAATAGTGCTTGTCCCAACAGACGTGACACATGGGTTGTTTTGCCTACTTGAAAGTAAAATATATAAATGCTTCTACTCAAAATAAAATAAAACGAATGCTTCTACCCGTTTACTTTAAAAAAGTTTCAAAGAACTAAAAGGGAAAAGAAAAATTGTTAACTCTCTGTACATTTTAAGTCGTATCAGACCTTCAAGGATTGACGTGGAGTTTTGGACTACCCGTAAACATAGTGGCGGGTAATACGGCAAACGTAATTAAGTTGACAAATATAAACAAAATGAGTCACAATATAAATTTTAACTGGAGAAAGCGTATTTATTTTGTTATATATGTAAATGAAAGTTAATTTGGGTCGCGCGTAAACGAATTTTGAAGTTGCTGGCGGCAGCGGGGCGGCGCGGCTTTTGTATGCTCTAACCGCGAACCACTGACACACAACGAACGACTAATGAACCGTTTAATGCTTGCTAGTCCTACTGAACATATTAAACATTTTACCAATCATTCATGGACATAAATACATGTAACTCTAAACAGAGGCCGAGCACAAAAAAAGCTTATATGACTAAGTTACAAGAATAAATTTAAAACTAAAATAATTCTTCGTGAAAGCGTCAAAAGTGAACGGGCACTTATATAATCGTCATAATATATACGTATGTCGTCGTAGGATGGTAAAAACTGCTTTTTCGCAAAAAAACGCGCTTTTTCGTGAACAACCAAATTATGGCGTAAGCAACAAAAAAAACAACAACAAATATCAATTCGCATCAATATCATTTCGGTCGGCCCTTAAGTCATAATTTGGTTTTTTACAAAAAAGTGGCATTTCGCGAAAAGCAATTTACGCCGACATTATAATATTAGAAACATCTTAAATCCGTTTTAAAGTCGAAGATTTCTTAACACATTGTTGAGAACCACATCGTCTCGGGATGCTACCCTGGTAGCATTTTCCATTGGCGTTCATTCGCCAACGATTGGCAAACCGTTGGGTTATAGTTAGTTGGGCATCAAAGAGCCAACATTGGCCCAATGATACTAATATTAGCAATATAGCCACCCGATAACTAACAATAGGCCAACCGCAACTTCTGCTACCGTTGGCTGAACAATGTTGGGATAAAGCATTGTTAACGACGTAGGCGCAATATCGTAAACTGTATGATTTTATTTGTATTAACACGACTATTTTATCAACTGTACGTATGAAATATTGTCCAATTTAAATAGAAATAGGGACACGTTTTCAAAGCACTTTTATCGTTTTGTTTTAATGTATGATTTTATCCACTTCTTCAGTTCAATACGAAAAAAATGGCTGGCAACACTATTTAGGCCCTACGGTCACAGAATGTACAATATTTTGCGGGACAAATACGGGGGTAGAGGGGATAGGCAGCGCGCGCGTGGGTGCTCAAACAAGCGTCACAGCGTCACGTTATTTCTATTACCATTAATTACGTACCCATTTATTGAGTCATTCGGTGCTATTCCAACCCTGGATTAGTTCTAAGTAATTACAATAAATTTTATTGTATTTATATAATTAGTGATATACTACTATACATATTATGTGATTACATACAAATTAAATTTTAATGTTGAAACTTTTACATGTTTTTCATGTTTTTCACGATATCGTTTTGAAACTGTCTAACTATGGGATGTCAAGTCAAATAGTCACAGCAGTATAGATCTTGCTGTACACCAGTGTTGCCAGATGAGATAACTGATATTACAGTGCTGAGGGCTCAAAACTACAGTGTCTGGGACCAAATTACAGTAGAATCAAAATAGAATTACAATGGGTTTTAACAGTAGAATTATTAAAACATTTTTCTTTGAAGTTCACCTTTTTTATTAATATACCATACAATAGTTATTATTTGTAAATTATTTAATAACTGTTACTATTGTTTAGGCCGATAAAAGCTGACTCTTTTTATATATTACTGAATCAAACCATTTAATCATTGAATTGGTTGCTTTAAATTGTACGCAATTGTCACTAATACGTAAAATGCTTAGCCAACATATTTACCCTTATAGTTTTCGTTATTAGTCTAATGCGTTTTTTTGTTTTTATATCAATAATCTGACTAAACATCATTTCGCATTCAGTATTAGAATTTGGAAGAGCCAAGATGTTTATTATGAATTGCCCAATCAAACAGAACTCTTCCAACTGCTTTACTTGAAAAGCAACATTTACTTAAGAAACTAAAATATGAATATAAATATAAATAAGAACTTATAAATTATAAAATTGTAAGTACTGACCTTGTCCTAAAATTCATTAGGTTCTACTGTTGTATCAAAGTCCTCTTTTAATTTGGGCAATTTTCAACTAATTTAGAAAAATTACAGTGTTATCTATACACTGTAATTTTGCTATTACAGTATACAGTAGATCATGTTAAATCACAGTAGTTCTACTGTAATTACAGTGTGTCTGGCAATACTGCTCTACACACATGCAGTTTCAATTCTTACCTACCTACTTCCGATCAAGGTTGAGGAACGCTAAACAGTACGCGTTAAATCATAGGTATGTCACTATCGTATTAAAATTACAATGTAAGTTATTATTACTTGAGAGCTAGGAATAACCCCGAAGGCCAACATTTCCAGACAAAATTAAAAATCAATTGAACCCATTGTTGGGTAGCTGTCAGTTACATACGTAGGACCACTGTAGGCAAATAGACGTAGGCTCAACTAAAAAATAGTGACCAAACCTAACAGCTGTTGACCAACTAACGATAGCTATGTAAGCCAACCGTGCGCCAACAATAAATGCTACTAGGATAGGAAGCTGCTATAGAAGTAAGGAGCTCCTTTTCATTGCAAGGTTGCTGACGAACTGTTCAAATGTTTCACTGTCCACCGCCTGGGTGGACTTCAAAAGGACTTGACTCAGGTTTTGTCTATGCAATATTGAACGTGATCGGATATACATTTTGTAAATTGTTAAATATGCTTAAAACAGCCGCATAAAACATAATTACTGTTACACATTGGCATAAAACACGTTTTTTTACAGAACGTTTTGTTCTTCAAAGGACTTGAATTGTTTAAAATCAAAATCAATCAAAATAAAAATAATTATTTTGTAAAATAGATACATAAAGTATACTTTCTACAAGTCAAAGAAAATCTTTACAATAAATATCTTTATAATAAAAATACATATAAAAATAATATGTATATACAAATAAGGGAAATACATACAAAAAATATTTAGGTTGGGCTACAAAAGTGTAATTATATTTAGCTGATTATTACACTATAAAAAAAAATGACAACTTTCCAAAATGCAACTTTAACAGTTCTACCCTAAAAACGAATCCAGTAAGATACTATCTGGTTGGAAATAACCCGATACAACAAGTAGATTCTGTGTACGACCTAGGAGTTCTTTTGGAGTCCAAGTTGTCTTTTGTAAAGATGATAACTAAGCAAGCGTACAAGAATCTTGGATTTGTCTTGATTAGTAAGTTAGTAAACCCTTTACTGAATTAGGATGTATCGGCAGTTTGTACTGTGCATAATTATGTAAGAAGAACCTTAGAGTATTGTAGTAGTATATGGAATCCTCAGTACATAATTTATAAGGAAATCATTGTACACAAAGTAAATGTGAACGGCGTTTGAACTGTCGTACAAAAAACCCAGCAACGATTACAAGGATTCGTGTAAATTTCATAATTTATTGACCATGGAGAACAGACGCACACTTTTGGACATGCTGCTTTTTTAAAACATATGTCATGGTGCAATCACGGATTTGAAAAAGAATACGGATGTAATTTCGCTAAGAAAACAACTGAGGTCCCCCAGTAAGCCAATCCACTTGCACGCACGAGCCGGCCGGCACGCACCCATTCACATCATAGTATGACAATAAGCCGCCAGTATGCAGCGAACCTTGCTAGAGAAGACGCATTGAGGTTATATTGAAAAAAATAACAAAATGCCGTCTTACTTAATAAAATCGTGCAAAAATAACAGTTGTTTAAAAAAAAACAATCACCTTTCATATGTAAGTTATTAAATTTGTAATGTATTTTCAATTCTATACCATTCTATACCGTGTTTTTGCACTATATAAATCAAAACCTAAACGATTCGGTCAGTGTTGCCAATGGATATATATTATAAATCCAAAAATAACCTAAAATGTGGAAGATAGATTTCTTTCAGTCTCAAATGGTACTTTATTTTTAGGGTTCCATACCCGAAAAATGACTCTCCGAAGTCAGTCTGTTTGTCCGTCCGTCTGTCACAAGGGTCTACAGCTTAAGCCATAAAAAGTAGCAAGTTGAAATTTTCACATAATACCAGTTAAGTATGTTGTAACTATGGCCTCTACCATGGCAAATATGTGATGATAAATAAGTCAGGACTCAAGAAGGGTCCCGCTAATACAAAGAACCTAAAAAAAGTGTTTTTTAACGTTGTTCGTTTAATTTCTATCTTAAAAACGGTTTACAACATAAAAGTCTTAAAGGATTTGTTCAGATTATAGTATTATAGTATCAATCATATTATATCATCAGTACCTACACAATTACGCAAAGAGGAAAGATTTGTTTGTTTGTTTGTATGTATTGGGTAATCTCTGAAAGTTAACCGATTCTAAAAATTATTTCACTAATAAAAAGCTGCACTATCGCTGAGTAACATAGTCTATAGTTTATTTTAATAAAAATTTGTTTTCAGTTCGATTTTTCAATATTTGTGAATCAAATCTGGAGAAAAACCGCTGCTTGGCTGCTTTATCGGAGTGCGTTGACCTAATGGTTAGTTAAATATAAGTGAAAAAAAAACGGTATTTTTCTCATGCGAGAAAATTGTATCAGTTTAACCTGAAGAATGATTTTAATCTACAATGATATAATTAAGCTTGAAAAAGTGATTACAGCCAGATTTACGTAAGTAATGATATTTTCCCATGGGAAAACTGCACCAGTTTAATCAATCTCACCACAAATTTCCATCTACAACGAGCCTAATACACCTTTCGCTGATTTTTAGCCGATCGCAAAAAAAGAGGAGGGTCTAAATTCGACTTTTTTTTGGTTATGTTACTCCGTAACTCCGTTATTTCTTAACCAATTTGAAAGATTCTTTTTTCAGGTAGCTTCCGTTTATTGTTTGGTCGTGATCTAATGATGGTCTTCAGAGATAGGCAGTGGAACTCCTTAACGGATGACAGCATATCACTCGATATTGAAGCAACCGCTTTGTGCCAAGATGTTGATTGTTATTTGAAAATTGTCATGAACCCATCTGACCTTCGATCCTTGTTATCAATTTCTACTAATCTCATACTAAATATATGTGAGTGTTTATTGTCAAAATTTTGGATACTTCTCGTTTGATTTTAAAAGTTATTGATACCATTTTACTGATTAGGTAACGTACTTTCGATATCAGTTTAATTTTTTTTAATATCTGTAATATTTACGGAATAATCGCCTGGTCACACTTAACAATTACACCCGGTATAATGTAAACCTGTTATTGGCCTAAGTTTAGTTTATGTTTATCTGTCTTACAATTTTTAATTTGTGCTGTTAGTTTTGTAAAAATAAATAAATAATTAAAAAACGTTTTTTTTTCAGCCTTCTAGTAACAAACATGCTACTGAAAGCAAGTCCTATGATCTTGCTTCATGAAACAAGATCATAGGATTTAATTTACTAACGATAAATTATGTGCAATCTATTTATGATTTGTGTGCAACGTCACAGTTGAAGCTATATAGGGGATGAAGCTCTGAAGCTATATACTGGATGTTAAGATGCTTACCCTTTTCCCTAAAACGGGGTATTCTAACCATTAATATGGACAAATTTTACTATTGGGCCAACCCTTAAAACGCAATAAAAATTTCAGCAGTTCCATAGAAAAGTTAAAATCCTCTTGAACAAAATATATGAGCAAGCAGTTTTTTTCGCTGTTTCAGGTGGGCCCCACAATAAGAGTTGTTAATAATAATTGGTAAAATATCCCGTTTTGAGGAAAAAGGTCATCACCTGAACACCCAGACATAAACACTCTCTTCCCATTGTAGATTGGTGTATTATGTTGAAGGTGGTTGCTTATCCATATCTATAGGTACGCACTTGTATTGAGCTATTGGAATACGCCTCCAATCAATGTCATTAGAGTCATTACAATCATCATCATAGATATAAATTTATCTACTACTGTTATTTGAGAGAAAGAGTTGTAAATAAATCAGCTTAAGGTGGTTAAGACGGGGCCCGTTCCAAAACACACAATTTTTTTTTTATTATTTTTGTTTAAAAAGTGTAAAATAAATATGGTTTACGGCACTACGTGACAGTAAATTTAATTGAATTAGGCTTTTCTAGCAAATTTGTATAACTTTATCAAGAATTATTCTTTGTATTTTATGCATTATTTCGTAAATGATCGTGCACAAAACTATATACACGCTTTAAACTTGTACAGGATAATTTACAAAGTAATGCATAAAATAAAAGCCATCATGTTTTTAATTATGACATACAACTGTTATCGCGGAGTGTCATAAACCAACCTGATTTTATACTCTTTATTTAAAAATAAGAAAAACAATAATATGTCGATAATTTATCAACCATAGAAATTTTGTCAGCTGATTGAACCACTTTGTTTGTCTTCTTGATTGTGGTCAGTTAACAATAATGCACAATCGACCCTAAAATTATTTTCACTTATTAATATAGGACATAAGCGATATATCACAAAATAATTATGGTTGCGACTGGTAAGGCCAAACGCACAAATTATCATTGTTTTTGTTATTTTTAAATAAAGATTAATTTTAAAAAGAATACCTACTATATTTGGTTAAAAGAATCAAATGATGCTTATCTCCCTGTCAAGTAAAACCATTCATTTTAATAGAAAGACACAAGAGGTTGGAGTGCTGCCCGGATTTAAGTCATATTTCATCTGAAGTGACGCAATCGCTTATGAACTCTTGGCTTTTTATTAAGAAAGAAGACGTTTCGTTATTCATGCGGGATCATTGCGTGAAATCACTCTTCATTTTTACTTTTTCAATGCGTTAATATACATTATTTTAAATTTATTCTTCAGATATGTGACTATATTGGCTACGGGTTTACTTTTTTAATATTATGTGAATAATGAAGTATTTATTCTATAAATCACTAGGGTTTAATATTCCCACAGTGCTTGGAAAACCACATATAACTCCCAAAAATAGTGGTAAAAGAAGAGGGTTTCCAGTTTGTTCATTTTAACGAAAGCTCCGGGGTGGCGAAAAAGATATTGTTTCTGGACAATTTTCTTGAAATTTACATAAACTTGCTTTTTTCAGAACTATTTTGAAAAAAATTAGCCACGTGCAAGTCGTACTCGAGCACAGAGGGTTCCGTACCACCCCATAATATGTGTGCGGAACCACAAAAACGTAAATAACAACAATATACATGTCAAAGCAACATCAAGGCTATAAAAACAAGCAGCTGAAATGGTAGCGCCTAGCAAAAAATTTTGCACCGTCTGCGAACGGAACCCCATTTTTTTTTTGTTTTACGTTGGAGTATATCCCACAATTTGACTTAAATTTAAAACTTGTGAGAATTTTTTTAAATATTTTGTTATTTGTTGTGGTAAAAACTATAGTAACACGTAATTTGTGAAAATTTCAACTTTCTACCTATTACGGTTAAGGCTGTAGAGCCTTGTGTTAGACGAACAGACAGACAGACAGAGAAACAAGCTGAGGCTTAGTAACAGGGTCTCTACACAGTGTAAAAAAATTTAAACTATGGTCCCGTTTTGCACCCTTCGGGCATGGAACCCTAAAAATACTTCGGATGCAGCGGTAGCGCGTGCGTGCCCTAGCCATGAAACCCTGATGCATTATTGTTTAATAATGTAATAGTATTTTAATGAAACGACACACTTTACTTAACTATGAAAGAATCAAACGCAAATAAGAAAATCTCCTACACTCAATAATATTTTTTTACTCTAAATTTACGAGTAGGTCCAATTTGCTTTATTTGTTAAGTATAATCATGATGTGGTTTTTGAATGAAAATAATTATAATAAATAAATAAAATGAATATTTATTTTATATTTAAAGAAACAAGTCCATTTAACAAAAGAAGTGGTTGAAAAAGATTTTTCTAGAGCAATTTCAGATTTGAAAACTCACGTGACTGCTTATGGTGAATCTCTTTAGCAAAATGTGGCTGGCCATCATTTGACCAACATTTTTATAGAATTACCGATATCGAGGTTGGTTGTGTTTTCCATGCGTTTATAGGCTACTAATTCATATCCTTCATGCTACTAAAACTTAAGTGCAAAGTGATAAATTGCAAAACGAAAGTGCTGTTGTCAGAACGCTCAAAGTCGACGTATATAGAATACATGAGTGACGAGAGGATTTATCTCTATATTTGCTTTACTTAAAGACATAGCCTCATCCTAAACAAATATTTATGAACACGATCCTGTTTGAAGGACTCTCGCCTGCGTTAGACTGTTACGCCCTGATAGCCCATTTGAATTGTTACCTTGGACCACGGCCGAAAAAACAAAATGTTTTGCTCCTTAGGTTTGCATTCCAAAACTTACACTTACTTCCATGTGAACACTGACAACAGGATAGCTAATGCACTTTTGAAGAGTGCAAATGAGTGAGGGAGAGAACTCGTTCGGTTACACCAAGATTATTGAATATAAATTTACGCGCTTGGCGTTAGGTGACGTGACGTCATTTTACTAGCTTTTTACCACACTGATTTCCAAAGTTTGAAGCGTGGTGCGAGTTGCATACGAGCTAAATAATAATTGTAGGAAGTAAGAATGGTGGATTGTGCCATTCGAATATCTATCGCTCCGTTCCAGCTGAATACTAGTCGCAATGCCAACCATGACAGAAAGCAGTCTGTAACTTTAAATAAAAATAATAATAGTAGTTTATGAAAATGGAACATAAAAAGTTTATTAAAAACACGAGTGTCAGTTTAAAAAACGATCCGAAGGCTAATTTTTGATTTTACCGATATAATTTTGGCATTTTTAAAGTGTAGTTCACCATAGTGGTCACACAAGCAGAGCTTGCCTTGAAAATTCAAAAATTGTACCGGTAAAACAGTTGAAATTACATTAACAAAACAATTACGTGTGTTGACCGTTGTACCGTTTTTACAATCACAACACGAATATTGCAATTTATTTAAAGTGAGCACAATGTGTCTTGGAAGGTTTTGTCGCTCAAATTTAAACTGTTCCAAATTTCAAGATGATAGTTTTATCCATCTTGGAGGAAAATGTCTGTGACAGACATACAAACGGACGTACACGCGGGTAATAAAATAAGGGTTGCATATTTTAATTTTGCAACAAGGAACTCTACCAATACAATATAGCATCATTCACAGTATGTTACTTGTTTCCTTACTGGCAAAAATGTTAGAAAACTTAGCGATAAGGCAATATCAAAGTAACAAATAACCGTTAGGGATCTTTGATTTCTGAATCAATGATCCGAAAAGGTTTTACTGTTGTTTTCCGCGATAAAGGAAATATTCTTCAACTGTAAAATAGGTTATTGGGTAAGTTTATCGAATATTTTTGTTATATTTTCAACTTATTGAGTGAATTATGATTGATATTTACGATAGACAGATTTTATCGCATTATTCCAAAAATAAAATACAATATTTTATTTCGCATTCTAAGAATCTATTAAAATTACGTTCAAAGCAACGTCATGCTACCTCAAAGCCCTTTGTAAGCGAAGTGGCAAGTCCAAGAACTGTGTTTGTGTCAGTGTTCAGTTCATGGGTAGAAAAGCGAAAAAGTACAGTTTCCAATTTTAAGGAAAATAATTGTTTAAGTAGTTTACAGCCAAAAAACTAGTTATAAATTTCTGCGCTATTTTTTACTTCCGGAAAACTATATTTTTTTAATTTTGTAGCCTATTTTGAGCTATTTGTTTTTCTCTGGAGACTAGATTGAAAGTATTATAATTGAAAAAAAACATAATTATAAAATTTTAAACGGAACGAAACGAAAACATCTACATAGAAAACATCATACAACTGCTATGGAAAAAATACGTCCTAAATAAAGGTATTTATCAACCACAATGTTAATAAATTAATAAATTTACAAACTAAAATGTAAAGTACAGTTGCACGGTGTTCACGTCCGACTTTGTAAACAAATCCAAAATCCTTTGTAAATTTCGCAATGTTCAGCAAAGAAGCAACCTTAGTTGGAATCGATTTGCAATGGGTACGTAGCGCCTACATCGTTAGAGGAACCAACAAAGTGCGATTCCTGCCTCACAGGGTTGTGTAACGTCAATAAACGAGTAGAATGAACAAAACGTTCTGCACTTCGTACGCCTGTGTGCACAGCCTGTTTATTTACTCACACATTAGCTTTGTACGCTGTGTCCGTGAACCGCTTCAATGGCATTTGAAAACATTCTGTGGTTAAATAAAGCACAACAGAGGATTAGATCCTAGATACCTAGTTTATGTCAGTATAAGTAAGGGAAGAAGGTCAGATTTTGTTACCATACAAAAAGATTTGTCATCTCATTTGTAAGCATAAAACCGAATTAATCTAATGCCCAACCATTACTTCATATCTATCCGTCATAAGAGTTCGGGTAATCGGCATGTTTAAAAAATACAAATGAGTAATCGGAAATATTGGTTTTTAAGCTCCAAAAAACCAATATATTATTATTATATTATATACTAGCTTTTGCCCGCGGCGCCGCCCGCGTCGAAGAGATTTTCGTGGAAATAAGAAAAACAAAAGAATATGATTTTTTGAACGACAATATGCCACGGTCACCATGTTTTACCAAAGTGCTATAAAATACCAACAAAATAAGCCTAAACTCGAAGGGTCTGCTGTTATCCGTTGAGGAGATCCCATAACCACCTTCCAGTCCCATCAGCAAACCCTGGTTACCATGTTTTACCAAAGCGCTAATAAATACCAACTGAATAAACCCAAACTCGAAGGGTCTGCTATTGTCCTTTAAGGAGATCCCGTACTCACCTTCCAGTCCCATCATCAGACCCTGGTCACCATGTTTTACCAAAGTGCCAATAAATACCAATCGAATAAACCCAAACTCGAAGGGTCTGCTATTGTCCTTTAAGGAGATCCCGTACTCACCTTCCAGTCCCATCATCAGACCCTGGTCACCATGTTTTACCAAAGTGCTAATAAATACCAATCGAATAAGTCCAAACTCGAAGGGTCTGCTGTTGTCCGTTAGGGAGATCCCGTACCTACCTTCCAGTCCCATCATCAGACCCTGGTCACTATGTTTTACCAAAGTGCTAATAAAGACCAATAAAATAAGCCTAAACTCGAAGGGTCTGTTGTTATCCGTTGAGGAGATCCCGTACCCACCTCTCAGTCCCGTCATTAGATCCTCCATGTTCTACAAAAATACTCATCAATACCGATCAAATAAACTTAAACTTGATAGGTCTCCTAAAAATAACATTTACCAGTGGATGATTGAAACACCGACGATGAGACTACATACGATGACTACGCAGGGCGAACATACCACATGATTAACTAAAAATCTTATTGAGTACTTAAAGAATATTGAGTGCTTAAAGAATTTTTATAGTCAGTTCAGTAGTTCTAGATAGTACCCATTACCTATATGCAAACAAACAAATCTTTCTTCTTTATATAATATTGTAGGTAGACAAACTTTAACGTGAGTTGATTTGAACCAGACTGCGTCAAATTCGATATTTTGAAACATGCAGCGCCATCTAGTGTATTAAAATAAAAACCATTTCAACGCCAGCTTACTGAGCCGCTATCCAGGATAGCTTCCCAGAGATGGCGTTTTCTAAGGACTTGAAAATAAAAATATTTTAGTTATTGGTCTTTGCTCAGTCAAGAAATATAATTTCAGCTTTAATGTATAGGTATTTTTTACAAAAGGAAATATTTTTTCTGAAAATAAAATAAAAGAATAAAATATAAAAAGTGAAAATGAAATTTACCAGTTGGGGTTTTAACCCGCGACGATCGACGATCGACGGCGGCGAATCTTCCATATGTCTCACTAAAATTCTCATTGCGCTGCTCCTTTTTGTCATAGCGTGATGATACATAGCTCTAAACCTTCCACAGAAAATGTTTTATCTTTAAATGAAAATTGCATCAAAATCCATTGAGTGGTTCTCAAGTTATAAGCGAACGAACAGACAGACAGACAGACAGACAGACGTTGTATTTTATATGTATAGAGAAGAGAAGAAGATTATTATCGGAATTTATTCTCAAGGGCTTAATAAAATTAATATCACACAAATGCTGTTACTTATCTGTAGGATATTTTTTAGAATAGGGGTCGTCCTTTAATCATGTGAGGTCCGAACATGGAGAGGGGGTGTCCGAAAAACATTAGGATTAATCACGATTTTGAATATGACAATTTTTCCGTGCGACGTAAAAATTCAATTGAATTTGCCTGGAAACCTTTATGTGCTTAAAGCTAGTGCACTGAATACCACATACCACCTAAATTTTCAGTTTTGATAAATACACATTTAATCACTTATTTTTAATATAGAAACACATTGTGCTGGGAGGGAGGGGTAACTTTAAACCTTACAACGTGACGTATCACCAAGGGGGAGAAGAGGGGCTATAAAACTGGCCTGAAAACTCCACGTGATCAAAGGACGGCCCCATATCAATAAAACGCTAAGGGCTAGGATTCGAAATCGCTCTAAAAAGTTACTGTCTAGCCTTCCTTTATTCATAGGTTCTATTTTTAACGAAAGAGGATCATAGCTGAGCTTTGTAATGAATTCATATTCGTGAGATTGATACTTTTTTGAAAAACTGGTGAAAAAAGAATGCATCCCGCCCCGATGTACAGTTTCACCTTAGTGAAAACTATATAAGGTGACTTTAATGTATGCAGCCAAACTCATACTGGACGCTTGGTAAGTGATCAGTAACATGGACCGATAACACTTTTTGGTAATTTTGCAAAATAAAATCTTGACATGCCATAGTAATTGACTCGGGGCTGGGCTTGAGTTTGTAAGGAACACGAAAATAATAATTTACGAATATCACAAAAAGGGTCATTGAACCTTGTTACTGAGCACTTACCGAGTCTTCAGTAAGAATTTGGCTGCATAAATTAAAGTCACCTTATGAACTTTTCACAAGCAAAAACGTCATGGTTAAAAATTCATCGCTTTTACGCTTTACTTTAAACGAAAAATTGGTCCAGCTTAAGGTGTTCGTTGATAAGTAAGTAGCTAAACTTAGTTATAACAACTGATACAACAATACTACAAAGTAACAGCAACACAATTATGGTGATTAGCGAAACTATACTTTACTACGATGTCTCGTTATCATAAATTATTATGCGTTATTTATAGCTTTTTTAAATGGCTGCTTTTTGGTTTAACTTCTGTACTTCTGTTTTAGTTTACATCGCTTTTTCGAACCTTGGTCGTTCGTTTTCTGAGTGTGCAGATAGATAATAATAGCTGTTATCTGCTATTTTACGGACGAACCCCTACTTACGATTTTTTTAATATAGAAATATAAAAAAAAGTGCATAAAATGTAAAAAGATTATTATAAAACTAATCGTGGCGTCGCATCGTATTGCTGCAACTCCCGACGATTCACAAGAAATGCAGTCAACTTAATTAGATTGTCTTGCCCACCTCTTTCTTCGTTTTTAATTTACTCTAATAATTGACAAATGGAAGTAAAAAGTACCAACTTTTTATAAGGTGAAGTAAGTAATTACCACTTGAATGCTTCCTTATTTAAAAAAGAGGACTGAAAAAATATATAACGAGCTAAATTAAAGCAAACTGAAACAAAACAGTTACTTAATGAAAAACTAATAATTTAACTGTTTTTCCAACTAATTGGAATATTTTCCGTCCATTCTCTTACTAACAATAGCCCTGTTCATTGAGCTGAAATTATTTCAGTACGTTATGAATTCTATAATAATAAAATAGTCGTCTCTGTACACAGAATATTTTTGCAAAATTTTATTTGAAATGTATTATTAGGCCAACTCTACAATTTTTAGGATTTTTGCCGGTCTGTCTGTCTGTATTATGTACATATGTTCCACACATCGGATTTGGTTCCGGTTTTTTTTCATTATCAACGTACAGGTTGTAAGGGGTGTTCATAAAATAATCACCAAGCCGAAAACTGTTAATGATAGTTTTAAAAGATACATTGATTGAAAGAGACTTCCCCGTGACCGAAATCGCGGGCAAAAGCTAGTTTAAAATATTTTAAAATAAGCTTTTATTTTACATGAAAAAGGTAAAAAAGTTTTTTTTTCCCTGGCATGTTGGGTGTCGTACATTATTTATTTATTTGTATTTCCAAAAACAAAGAAATGGGTGGGCAATCAAAGTTGTTTACAGGTTCTATCTCAAAAACTAAACTAGTTGGGAATTTGTTATTTAACTAATACTGAAAACGCTGATTTCTGTTATAGGTTTAGGGCTACGTATCCGAATACTGGACCAACTTAATTTTGCAGTTTTGTTTCATACATATTCTAAGTACCTACAGTGCAGAAGGTGAGACTGGAGAATTGCGATAGAGTGCGTGCACACCATTGACATTGTGGAAAACAACTCTTATAGCAGAAAAATCATGGAAACATAAAGTATACATAGTAACAAAAGATGAATAAGATAAAAGTCACACCATAATTTTTTGAAAACAGACCTTGCCTGGTCTGCTATAAGTGTTGTTTTCCCCAATGTCAATGGTTTGCACGCACACAATCGCAAATCTCCATTCTCACCTTCTGCACTATACTCACGAGTTTGTAATTTTCATTTAAATCATTTGAGTTTGTTAACTTATATAAACGGTACGGAACCCTCAGGGCGCGGGCGCTCTCGGTCTTGAACGGTTTTTAACTGTTGTATTGGGTATACAATGTAAGTATGTACCCAATAATTTATTTAATTAATATCATCTTACTTTTCCGATACGCCATTTCCACGGTGTTCCACAATAAAAACTAAAAGAAACATACAAATCTCAAGTTTCGACTTATTTCAACTTAAGTTATTGAGAGAAAGTGTCTCCTTCCTTATGAGTAAGACACCATTGCAGAATTTGTGCCTATCTACAGTCTCGTATCTTACAATTTCAGTCGATTTGGATATTCACTAGGTTCTCCGAGTAACTCACACTGTCCGTATCTCGGTTGCGGGATCCACTATATTCAAGCTGGAGGAAATTTAGTGCACGAAACGCTTTTAAATTTCAAAAATACCCCAGATAACAAAGGAGTTCGAGACTTAGCAGATAGTCAAGTGATTAATGTACTTTCTTGAAATAAATATATATAATTTAGCTATATAAAGCCTTTAGTTTCTTTTAACTTGTATTAATAATAAAAAAATATTAATTTTTTCAAACGTGATCAGCTTATGTTGGTAAATCTTAAGATTTAGATGTATTACGTACCTAAGATCTTCCATAATATGGGCTCGGCGGAGGTTTTACTGGATTTACCATCTATCTAGGTTTGTAATTTTAAAGGAACTGAAATGAATACGTGATGTTTGACACATTCAATCCATACCGAGAAGAATACATTTTTAAATGTACAATGCCATGACCCGAAGCCATTTTCATATTTGAGGAAACCGAAGCTATCCTGGCTTCTCGGTGCAGTGCAAATCGGCTGTTGCATTATATTTTCATTCCTTTTACTCCCTCAGCTTGGGGCAAACGTGACTCAAATATAGAATAGCTTATGATTGGTGTGTTGCCCGCCTTAATGGCAATAAGGCCAATGTAGAAGCGCAATCTTCTTTACTAATTCTATTAGTTAGGAAATTGTTTTAACAATTTCTTCATGCGAAAGCTTCGCGCGTGTTTAAAATTATTCGTGCTTTTGTAGTTAATGAATTAGTCTAGGATTATGTGGTATTTATTAAAGCTATTTTTACGAATTTGTAATAAAAATCTAATTGAAAATATAAAAAATAAGATTCTAATGTTTAATTGTAATAACGGTTACAAAAAATATTTTTGTTCTCCTTTTCAATAAAATCTTTTTTTATGTTTCCATCCGTAAAAATAAGGATCGTCTTGTGCTGGAAAATGACGTGAAGTTACGTGGTTTTGGGTTTTAATCGTTTGTACATAATTGAGTTTCGTATTTTGCTTCTTGGGAGCGTGCTAGGTGGCTTGTGATCATAAATTTGGGAGCCGAGCGAAGCTAACCGGAGCGGAGCGAGACTAACCTTTTAGTTTTATTACGGTTCCGTACTCGAGGGGTGCCAACCGGGACCCTATTACTTAGCCTCCGCTGTCTGTCTGTTTGTCTGTCACAGAGGTCTATGACCACGAAAAATAATAACAAAAAAAAATTATGTAGATCCTAGGCATACAGGCAAATTGCACTTTTTCAAGTTTATTTGTTTCAGCTCTATCCTAAAGAAGGTATAACACACAAGTTTCATATTTGTTCAGGATGTCAAACATATACTCTTTAAAAAAGCAAATAATAAAAAATTTAGGTTCCGTACACAAAGGACGCCGAATTATTTGACAGAGACGCTTTCCTTTTAGCGGCTTTTTTGACGTCCTGATGTTGCTATGGAATTAAAGATATTGCAATATTGTTCCTTATCCTGTTTTAGGGTATCTTATGCATTTTGTGTGGTGTTGAGGAACCCTTTGTGCGCGAGTCCGACTCGCACTTGGCCAAATTATTACAGATTTCATGATATATGAGCAGATCATGAAATGATAAATTCTACGATATGGCCACGACATTTCTAAGGACTGAGCCGCTGTTACTGCTGTCATCTATACCTACCTTCGAAGCAGTAACTGGCTGGGGCCATGCCAACTATCAGTTGAATACTACCAAAATACAAGCGTGTCTATTTACTGCCAACAGGACTCCTTTTACTCTGATTCACCTGTACCGATCTATGGATGGACGGTCAGACTTGTCTTTTAACCTCAACTCCGGAGGCTGCGCCGAATCATAGTTCGGTATTCTATATAATATAAGATTGATTAATAAGTTCGTGTATTAAACAGCATGTACGGGACCCGTTAGAAGTCCTACCTGCACTTGAATTGTTTTTAGATACGTGTAGAATAATGCATCATTACAATCAAAATTTCATAGCATCTATGATCTTCAAATGATTGAATCCTGCAATTGTTTCAACAATCCTTTCCTTTAATTGGACCCGAAAACAAAATTAACATCTCTCAAAATCTCAAGAAATTACGATACACATATTTGCGCCATACAGATTTAATAATTTAAAATTTGTGAAATAGGTCTTAACGAAAAATCGACGATCGAGAACGCTAATTCGACAGACTGAATAGGCTTACAAATCATAATCCGGATATGCATAAATAATGCTAGAAAAAATTTGATTAATTTAGAATCGTTAGCTTAGCATACGAAGCAAGATATTATTTTAAGGAACTCTATGCAAAAGTATGAATGAAGATACATATTTTACTCTTATGAGCTTTATTTATTTATTTGGGCTAGTTAATAATTATAACTCGACTTATTATTCGACTTGCTTGCTTACTTTTATTCAATAGACCCATTTGATTGCAGTAAGGCGGCCTTCAAAAGTAGAATTATCAGGCAAATAACTTCCGATCTATAAATTAGTATTAAATTAGCGTTTTAAATTATATTCATATCCACTCTCATTTATAAACACACACACAACACTCCATACATTCCAACACTCACCCCCCTCATCACCACATAACATAGACATTAAATTGTGAATATTTTCATTCTTTTAATTGCATGCTTGAACTCTATTTTGTTTTTGTCCTTCTTATTTGTAGTTTAAATACTTTTTTTTGGATTTAAATAGTTTATCGTGTATCTCTCTGTTCTCTGTATGTTTTTGTACTTTGTTTAATTTGTATATTTTATGGATGTCTGTGTTGTATCTTTATGTATTGCTTTATGTGTAATTGTATTGCTGTTGATATTCCAAATTAATAAATAAATGAAAAAAATAAAAAAATAACAACATAGAAATTTGATAAAATTAAGCCCACGAACTATATAAAAGTGAATCGCAACAATAAAACAGAAACCAAAATGAAACGGTCATTGTTAGTTTACAATCAAATTAGTAGAATCCTCTAATGCACTGTTGGTATGGCTTTGTAATCCAGTTCAATACGCTTCCTTTGAGCGAGCACCATCTGTTATGAACTACGTTCTTTTGAGCGGCTAAGGACCTATTGTGTCACAAAATAGTGAATCAAAACAATTCTCCTTTCAGTATCGTTCTCTGCGTCGTTGCTTTGTTATTGGAAAAAGTAAAAACTAATGTTGTACGAAAAAGATAACTGAATTACGCGGAGAATAAGTTCATTGGATAAATTATATTATGTGTTTTGTCACTTTGTAATCTTGAATTTTTTGGTCACATACATAATGGCAATCTGTGCTCCCTGAAAAAAATTACAACCTATAGACAAATTGGTGCAAGAAAACCTAATATTTAAAAAGACAACATTATAAAAGAGATGAAAAGCCTCAAACTTGCCTCAAACGGTACGCTATCACTTTCATTAGCCTGACGTGTTATCGCTTCGTTACTTCGCGTCGTCAATTCGAATAAAGAACATAAAAAGCGTACCGGTAAGACGTCCTAATCTAGGCTTGATTTTATCAGAGGGCTGTTTTTGCTGGCTCTATCCGTCGTGCGGGCGAAGGACGTAGTTAAGTCCGGTCAAATCCGTTTCACACGAACAAGCAGGCTTTAGACTCAAATAAATGTCTACATTATGTTTTATTTTGTGTTGTACTACATACAGAACACATCATTATTATATTTGTTTGCATAATATATCGTGGACAGATCGTAGAGTTGGGCAAATCGTAAAGTATGGAACCGAAAATCTTTCACCGAAATTGGAAAGCGGAAAGAGGTAACCCCCTAATTTTAAAAGATACACTTGGTAAATTAAACAATACAGACGTTACAAATTTATCCATTTGGATTAGTAATTAGTAAGTATAATTTCCATATTATTGGTTCCGCACGCATTTATGTTAAAATAGCCTTTAGCTCGCGGGTTTACCTGCATAGATATCGTTTTATGACTGACTTTATTTTATAACAGACAGATTTGACTTAAGTGACAGTAGTAGGACAGAAAAAAACTCAAAACATACCCAACTTACGTACCTAGTTATTGTTCTTAAATATTGCTCAAACCATGGATGACGATCGGTCTGTTAAGATGTAGGAATATAATATATTAAATAATATATACACAGGAATAAAATTCATCAAAAATATATGTCCAAAATATTAAAAATTATACCTCACGGGTGGGTATAAATGAGTAGGAACTCTTAGCGTTATTCGCACTTGACCAGTTACATTACTTTACCACGCGGACCCAATGCGGAACTTATCAAAAAACATTTTTAATTAATAGATCTATGAAAGCTCAGTTTCTTACTTTACCTTACCATGTAACTTACGGTCCGAACAGAAGTGGTAATTTACCGCCAGAAAGAATAAGCGACCGTAAGAAAAGTACCAATAAAAGTAGGTTATTTTAATGCAAAAACAAATGTAACTCCTCTATAGGCATATTCATTTGACGGTTTTGAAACAATATATTACTCGTTCTATGTTGTTTTTAATCAGTTGGCTTCTTTTCCTGTCTATCTCACCTGCTTCTAAGTGAAAAAGGTGTAGATGATGAGGCAGAATAATGGAAAAAGTTGTATTTCAGCAAATTGGTAATTTTTTGGAGCATCACAATTTGTTATCCCAAGCTCAGCACGGATTTAGAAAGGGTCGTAGTACAGCTACGGCTCTGACGCAGTTTACTAATTATGTAAATAATAAACTTAACGTCGGGCAGCAGGTACTCGCAATTTTCATAGATTTAAAAAAAGCGTTCGACACGCTTGATCACGAGCAGTTGTTACAGGCGATGGACGAGTGCGGCATCAGCGGGCCCAACAATCAGTGGTTCCGTAATTACCTAACCAACAGAACCTTACGTACCGTGGTCAACGGAACAGCTGGATCTGAAGCTAACGTGACGTTCGGCGTGCCGACCGGGTCTGTGTACGGACCGGTGGGGTACATCATGCACGTGAACAGCGTGTCGAACGTAGGAGTGAGCGTTACGGAACGTAACGTGTTATTAAAACAAGTTATTTGCAAAATAACGGGTAACGTGTTTCGGCTGACAAATGGAAGAGGTTATTTTAGTAACGAGTTATTTTGTATTGTATGAAATCACTTCTTAAGTCTTTGCTTACTGTGAGAAACGTGGCAGAAGCAGGTAGGTATAACCTTTTTTTCAAACGGTTTGCCCGTTCGGTAATAAAATTTTATTGTATGCACGTGGGGCAAATTTCCAAATTCTCTTTTCAAGTAGGTACAGTTTGTAAAAACAATGAACAATAGATGCAGAAATTGTTAGGCCTACTATTCAGTGTTGCCGTCATTATTTAAAAAATATGTAAACTTCATAACCTAGACCACTTATAGTTGCGAATTCGGAAGGTATTTGATATATTGATATATTTTGGTCTTCCGGACATTAATGTCATTTGTGAATAACTGACAATAATGTAGTACATAAAATATTATAAACAGAAGAAACATAACTGAATCAATAATATTTACCTAAGTTTCTTATGTGAGTGTATATGCAGCATGTAGCTACGCACTTTTTACCTGGCTGCTGACAAGAAGGTGCTAACAATACTTTGTTTAAACATTAGTTTAATCAAAATATGGTCTAGAGACACCAAATTTTAATTTTGTAGCTTAAAAACCAAAATTATATTTTAGCATATCATACAAAACATCGCATAAACAATGATAAAGGCAAGTTTACCCGAAAATTATATTTATGTAACTTTATATAAATATGTTATGAAATATGCAAATCCTAGCTGATAATAGCTAAGATAGCAATACTTTTTTCTTTGCATTGTCTGTTATATGAACAAAAGAACCTTAAATTGAGTTTTTGCAGGACAATATGCTTGAAACCTTATTATAAGGTGATACAATGGTTTTAGAATTATGAAATAGTATAAGAGTTTGTGGTGTTTACGAAAAAAACACAGTTTTCGGAAGTTTGATAGACTAACAATTTGAAATGTTCCCATGCTTCGTATCAGCCATTTGGTAACTTTCTAACAAAAACGTTGGATTTATTTTTACTAACCTAGTTTGCAATAATGAAAAAACTTCGTTATAAAACTTCATTAGGAAGATGGCACCCAATGATGATGAGTTTGCAATAGATGTCTCAAAATCAAGACTATTTATACAATAACAATTTGCATAGCTTTTTAAAGCAATCAATATTTTTATAAAAACACATAGTTTATATATGCCTCAATTGAGTGTTTTATTAAGTGTAAATAAATAATAGACAAATTTATTAAATATTTTGCAAATAGTGTTATAAAAATGAATCGATCTAATACGACTGTTCTACAGGATTATTTCAAAAAGGATAATGCCATCAAAAAGGCAAAGTGTAATATTTGTGGCGATAGTTACCTACATATAATTATAAAACAACAACGGCTAATTTTATGGCACGTTTAAGAAAGAAACATATTGATTTGCACCAAAGATGCGATTGTACCGCGTTATTCTGTTTGTCTGTAACTTATTAAGTATCAATAAATTAAATGAAGTTTTCTACTAAAACGCCATTTGTATTTGGTACAAAAAAGACTATTCAACCATTTAAACACTTATTGACTTACATATCTTAAAGTTATAATGCATTGTAATGTAATACATGTTGTACCTATATATGTGAAGTTAGTTGATACAAAAATTGTAACACTACGCCTAAAAATCCGCCTACCCAAAACTAAATACCATTTCGGTAAAAACCTGTGTTTAAAAAACTACAAATTCAAATACAACATTGAAATAAAAGAAACGTAATTTTGAACCTGTTACCGAAAGCGTCATCGAGGCGTGATGCTCAAATTCTGTCAACTTCAGTTTCTTTGGAAATAACGCGTTACTATAATAACTCGTTTTCAAAACCGTTATTGGCTATCAGTAACTTCTTTCGTTTCGTTACCGCAGAAACACGTTACGACCCACCCCTAGTCGAACGTGGTGCAGAACTGCAATGTTTACATGTACGCGGACGACATGTGGAAACGATATGTTGCGGATGGTGGGGAATGTACAGACTGACTTTGAGAATATTAGTAAGTGGGCGCATGACAATGGGATAATTTTGAATTTAAACAAAACAAAATGCATGCACATCTTCTCACCATATAATAAGAAATCTAAAAATATACTACCTTCAGATATACAAATATTAGGTCACACCTATGACTGTCTTCACAAAAATAAACAAGGTTGCAAATGTAAAAGCTTAGACTTAGTAGATAACTTTAAATATTTAGGATTGTTAATTGATAAAAAATTTAATTGGAAACAACATTGCAATGAAGTTAGCACAAGGATGAGTTCCATTTTAGGACAATTCTATCATTTAAGTAGAATATTAAATAAATGCACTCTGTACATTTTTTACCATGTCCTTGCTGACTCCCTGCTGAGCTATGGATTGAAATGTTATGGGCTTACCTTTAAAACTTATCTCAATCAGATTAAGCAGCTACAAATAAGGTTGATGAAATATCTCGTTAATAAAAGAACCAAAGATAAATGTAAGGGTGAATATGATAAACTGTTTACTTTATGTAAAATCCTCCCGGTGCATAGTAAAGTGGAGTATCTGATTGGTTTAGAAACTTACTACAGCAAAGACCTAGGTTCCTAGAACAAACAAATACTCTACTAGGTCGGTTAAAAGGGGCAAACTTGTACAGCCATCAGCCAAAAATTATTACGGGGAAAGAACTAGGGAATACATAACTCCCAAATTATGTAACAGCTACCCTGTCCTACTAGAGGAAAGCAAATTTAACATGAGCACTATTAAACTTAAATTAAAAAGCTGATTCCTAGCTGAGCTAAGTAAATAAACATATAATCACTTAATTTAATTAATTTCAAACAACTGTATTACTGTGTGATAACTAAAATGATTGTGGAATAAGGTAGAACTTGTTAACTAAGGATATTAAATTTGTAAGAGCGTGTCGCCACCAAACTGCTCTGTGGTTAGGCAAAAATTATTTATGAGTAATGATTTTGTAAAAAATGAAAAAATAAAAAATTAATTAAAAAAAATTGCCGGTGTCCGCGCTCGAGTGACGCGGCTTGTGGTCGGTGGAAAAATATTGGAGGATAGGCTCCGAAAAACCATAATTTATTCTTCCGTATTTGAAGAATCTAGCAATATTAGATAGCTGAAAAAAATTTGGAATTCTGTCAAAAATATAATGCACACTCTTATCGAAACAGAATCTTCAGACGTCATTCCAACATCGAATCATAAAAAATCAACGATGACTCAAAAAAAGTTTGTTGAGTTTTAACATTGTTTGAGCAAAATCATATTATATTATATACGAATTACAATCTGGTTAAACTGTATTCAACTTTGAACAAACAGATATTATTTGATACAAACTTTAGTTTTTTTTTAAATAATAAAATTCGTGATAAAAGTCGTAGTTTAGATTTTTTCCAGAATTCGTCCCTCTCGCACTGCGGGTCTTTCCGCATGGAGTAACAGCGATCAATGCAATCGGAACCTATTCTCTTAATCCGTATTTTCCTGGATATCTATCCAAAAGCAGGTAAAATATAATCTACGTTTTTCAGTTTGTTTTGGTTTTTTTTTTTACTTTGGTTCTTTAAATGGTTCATGGCTCTGCACATATAATCATATAATTCAAGATAATAAGGCGACGCATTGGAAATTTTGGCGACATGGACCTCCATTTTTCTCAGCAAAAAAAAAACATATGTAATTATCAATTTATATACTAGATTAAGCATTTCATTGACATCATTTTGCCTAAAGATTTAGTTGATTGATTAATTTTCATAGCAGAGAAAGAAATATTTATTAAACCTCTTTTATAACAGAGATTTCTATTTTACTGACAAACGGGAGCGAATGAAACCTCTAAGTTTTTTATTTAAATTAGAATAGATACACAAAAGAAAAAAATAGCATGTATAGGTATTTCTGCAATATATATATATTTTTTTATGTATATACTATAATATTATAAAAACAAAAACTAAAAAACAAGCTATAAAAGTTCATATACCTACATTTATTTTATTACTTAAATTAGTCTACAAATACACTTCAATATGGCCGATTGGATTTATTAAATTAATTATAGTTGTCATTTTAAATAAAAAAATACTATTTTGCCGCATACACCCTTACGCCATAAGCTAGTTCGTGAGCGCATATTTGTATGGAGTAGGTAAGTCACCCTCACTCTACTCCCCTAACGCGCCGATTTGAAATTAAAAGTTTACTAATTCCTCGGCTTAATCCGCTATTGTTAATAGCTATTTTGAAAGTAGGTAAAAAGCTTAGGCACCTTAGAAAAAAGTGAGTGTACACGCACTACTACAACGATAGCCAAACGGACTTCGTGAGATAGAAAGATATTCTGTTTGCCTCTGATGAAGCTGTACGAATTGCAACGAAATTAGTCAGGCGTAATCCGACTAATGACTATACAGAACACTGAGAAGTCAAGCAAACCAGTGCACTAAATCCTCAGGATCATTTGGATGTTTAATAATCCTCGACATATGCATATAACAACAATGGCAGCTACGAATATATCATGAGTAGGCCTTATTATGGTAAAGGTGTATAACGCCCTTCCAACTCATATTCAAACTGCTCGAACTGAATCTGTGTTTAAAGGTATTTATACAGAATTATTTATACGTTGGTCGGTATGGCTTGTTACAAAACTGATGAGTTTTTTTGCAAGTGTTGCACTGACCCATATAGGTGACAATAGTTAAGTCTGTCCCAAAGATCAAGAAAATTAACATGTAAAATAATTGAAATTATTATTTCGACTCTTAAATCTATTTAATGTTTACAATTGTATTTTTTAATCGTTGTATTGTATTGTTTAATCAACTTTAAATTAAAATATATATATTATTGGCTATATAAAGCTTTTTATTTCTTCATTTTGAGACAAAAATAATAAAATATTGTTTTTTCGAAATATATTTCGGCCCACTTTGGGGCCGGCATCAGTCGAATAAATGACAAATCTAAAAAATGACATACAAATATATACAATCTCATGATTAATTAACTTTATACTTTATTGTACACATAAATATAATTACAATTGAGGTTAGAAATAGGATGTACACAGGCGAGCTTATCTCTAAGTAGAGATTTCTTCCAGCAAACCCCTGTGATAAATAAAAAAAATCATAATAAATTAATAAGTAGACATACGTGTACACAAAACTACGCATCACACTATTAAATTAAAATTTTAATACATATATATATATATATATATATATATCCCTACATATACATACACAGCATAACTACATTCTATTACATACATGAATCTTTGCATAAACAATAGATATAGGTAATAATATACATACATATAGCGTGTACATTATGTACGTACACACTTACATACTATACAAATTCACTTATGGAAGAGAAAGATAGTGCTCTTTTAGTCTTTTTTTAAAAATACCAATTGTTGGACAGTCACGGATGTTTTGGGGAAGTGAGTTCCACAATCTGATAGCCACGACATTAAAGGACTGGCCGAAAGCACATGATTTGTGCACTGGAGTTTTAAGTAGAGAGACAGTACGTGTCCGAACCGGCCTGTCTCTAGAAAAATGCAGTGGTACGAATCGTTCACGAAGATAAGAAGGGGAGCGAGGATTAGTGAGAATACTGAAAAGCTGAGTGAGAATATGGAAATCACGACGTTGACGGATAGGTAGCCATTTAAGTTCTTTGCGGAAAAGGGAGACATGGTCGAATTTACGTAAGCCATATATAAAACGAATAGCCAGATTTTGCAGGCGCTCGAGCTTATTTAGTAACTCTTCGTTGGCATCAAGGAAACTGACATCGGCATAGTCGATCAATGGAAGAAGTAGAGATTGCGCAAGAGAAATTTTAGTTTTTAAAGGCAGGAAGTTCTGGAGGCGCTTTAAAGAGTGAAATGCTCTATGCACTCTTTTGCTGATCTCATTGACTTGAGGAGTCCACGACAAGTGGCAATCAAAAACAACTCCTAGATTCTTGGCGGTTTTAGAAAAGACAATAGGTACCCCATTATAAACTACAGCTGGTAAAGTATTGTCACTCAATTTCTGTAACATGTACCGGCTACCAAGTAGCATGGCTTGCGATTTGTTTGGGTTAACAACAAGTCCAAATGATTGAGCCCAATTTTGTATTTTGGTGAGATCTTCATTCATCTTTATAACGGCAGATTTTGCCTGATCCACTGGAGAATGGCAATAGAGCTGCAAATCATCTGCGTAAAGATGGTAGAGAGAAGATAAATTGTCGGTGATTGAGTTAATAAAAACTGAAAACAGGAGAGGAGAAAGAACGCCACCTTGAGGAACGCCAGCTGTGAGCTCACACCACCCCGATGTAACATCATCAGAGCGTATGCACTGCTGGCGACCATGAAGATAAGTATCAAACCATTCTAATACTAGAGGAGATACGTTAAGAGAGCTAAGGATTCCTAACAGTACGTCAAAATTTACACAGTTAAACGCACTGCTAAAATCTAATAATGTTAGCACAGTCACATTTTTGCTGTCGATTGCGAAACGAATATCGTCTGTAACCTTGAGTAGAGCAGTGACCGTGCTATGTCCGCTACGAAACCCTGATTGAAATTGGTTTAATAAGTTGTTGTTAGAAAGATATAATGATAGCTGATCATGTACTAGGGATTCCAGGACTTTGGAAAGGATAGGAAGGATTGAAATAGGTCTATATTGCGAAAAAGAGGAAGGGTTAACCTACTTTCTTAAATAAACAAAAAAAAAGAAAAGAAATGAAAAGCTAAACAATTTTGGTTCAAGAGCCATCTTGCTATTTCCGGCCGTAACATCTCGATATTTGTTTAGAATACCAGGGATAAGAGGTACCGAAAATCGCAAGATGGCGCTGCTTTTTATGGCACCCTGGTCTTAAGTCTGGTCTGAGTCTGGTGTCAGTAAGTAGTCTTAGTCAGTGTTGTTTATTGAGTCCTGGTCCGTAGTGCGCACCAAGTGACCATATGTAGGAGCATTCCCATGTTCTCAATTTTATGTCTGTCAATGGTGGGTTAAATGATTTTATGACTCTGACGGTGAAGCAGTTATTAAAACTTTGGTTATGGGAGCGGACATGGATGGGGATGGGGATATTGTTATTGTGGATGGTTGATGTGTGCCTGTGTTGGTTAATGCGGATGTGTAATTCATTTCGAGTTTCGCCTACGTAGAATGCCGAACAGTGTCGGCATTATAGTAGGTAAATGCAGTTCTGTGTCTTGCAGTTGGTGTTGGGTTGAGTTTTGTATGTATTTGTGGTGTGGTGTGTGTTGATCTGTGTGTTTGTGATAATGATTGCGCATGTTTTGCACCGTGGTCGTCAGCATGGTGACGTGCCAGGAGATATTGTGATGTTGACATTTTGTTGTGGTTGCTGTTTCGTTTTTGTGAGTAATTATTTAAGGTTTGGATTTTGTCGATAGCATATTTGTGGATTTCTGGGGATTAAGTTTTTTGTTTCGTCGTTTTGTTGGAGAATGGGTAGATGATCGGTGATAAGTGTTTTAAGTTTCTTGCTTCCGTGAAAATATGTCGTGATTAGTCGTGGTTGGTTAGAAGAATTATTGTTGTTGTTACAGTTGTTGGTGTTGGTGTTGTTGTTGTGTTGTTGTTAATGTTATTATTATGGTGTAATCTTGGTCTATTGAATATGTGCTTTCGTAGGAACTGATCAGGGTAGTGCCTCTAGAGAAGTCCATTGTGTATTTTGTTCTGGTAGATATCGAGTGCGTTTTGTGTGTTGCATATTCGACGACCACGGAGCGATAGTGAATACGGTATCGATTTTTTTGTGTGTGGTGGATGACAGCTGTGGTAGTGAAGATATTGCATCTTGTTCGTTTCTTTGAAGTGGACTGAAGTGTATATGTGGTTCTTGTCAGTAATGGTGATGTCAACGTCTAAGAATGTGATTGTGTCGGCAGAGATGGAATGAGTGAATTTTAATGGGCTGCAGTTGTTAAGTCTCTCCAGGAAGGTAGTCAGTGAGTTCCTGCTGTGTGGCCAGATCATGAATATGTCGTCTATAAACCTCCTCCACACCAGTGATTTATGAAGTTCGGATAATAAGAACGTACTTTCGACAGAAGCCATAAAGATATTCGCGTAGCATGGAGCCATCCGAGTCCCCATAGCAGTGCCTTTAATTTGGTGGTAGTATTCGTTTTTGAAGGTGAAATAATTATTTTTAGGGTTAACTCTGCCAGGTCTGTTAGGAATTTGGTGAATGGGGCGTTTATTTAAATAAGAGCTGAGAGCAAGTAGGCCTGTGTTATGTGGAATGTTGGTATACAATTAAACAGCGTCTATTGTAACCAGTAGTAAATTTTGATCTGTTGGAAGTTGAAGTGAATGTATGATATCGAGGAAGTGATTTGTGTCTTTTAGGTATGATTCTAGGTTTTGAACAATAGGTTGTAGGTGATGGTCAACGAAAGCGGAAATGATTTCTGTTGACGCATTGTATGATGCCACTATAGGCCTGCCCGGGTTATTTTCTTTATGGATTTTAGGCAGCATATAGAAATGAGGGGTTCTCGGATGGCTCGGTATCATCAGTTTTATGTCAGCTTCCGACAATCCTTCGTTAATACCCTTAGTGTGGAGAAAATCTTGGACAATGTCCACGATCTGGCTGCAGGGATCACTTGGTGTGCGTTCGTAAAATGTCCAGTCAGTTAATTGTCTAAGTCCTTCATTGTCATAGTCATTTTTATTGAGGATCACTGTTGCCGATCTTTTATCGGCTGGTAATATAATAATGTTCTCGTTTTTTCTTAAGTTTACAGATTGATTTTTGTTCTTCAAAAGTGAGATTGTCTGTATTTGTTTGTAGACTGTTAATATATATCTGTCGTCAGATAATCTTGACAGTATATTGGTCATAAAAATTTATATAGGGTGATTTGCGGGAAGCTGTGGTGGTTCATTGGAAGATGGCGGTTTAAATTTAATTAGTGCTGAATGTGTGTTGTCAATATTTTGATAGGGGTGTGTACTCCAAAAGTGTTTCCATCTTAATTTTCGTCCAAAGTCAACAAAGTCATTAATTAATTTTATGCGGTCAATTTTTTTGGTAGGACAGAATGATAGTCCCTTGTTTATTACAGCTTTGTCGATGGGAGATAAATAGACTGAAGATAGATTTAAGATATGTTTTTCTTCAGATTTTTCCTTAGTTGTAATTGGCGGAGGTGGGGGTATAGAGAAAGGGTTCGATAGGTCTGTCGGACTTAGATTGAGGTTTGGAAGTTCAGTCATTAAATTGTTATTAATAGGTAGTTTTATATTATTTTGCTTATAATATGTTTGTAGATTGAAAAGCTTTTTTGTAAGCCTGACGTTTTCCATAAAAAGATTGGTATTGGCTTTAAATAGTAAATTTTGAACAGGAAGAAAGAGATGTGGGTATGCTATAAGGGTAACTTTCAGGAGAGCATCTAGATTATTTTTATAGTAGGTACATAAAAGGGAATATTGAGTATAAAGAACGTATGTTGTATTGAAGGCGTTACTGTAGTTTGTTAGGGTCATGTTGTGTCTTATTATTGGTGGCATTGTGTGAAGCGGTATTTTTGGAATGAGCCCCTTTGGAGCTGCACCAATTTCTAGGCATTTTCTTAGAAATATTAGATGTGTGTAGTACTGTAAAAATTTTTTGATTGTAGTTTTTATTTTGTTATATACCTCTTTCATATTATTTGAGGTTTAATTGGTCATAGATAAGCAAATCTCAAAGTTTATTTTAATTTGACTCTTTGGGTATAACTGTCAATTTTTGACAATGACAGGGGTCTGTTCTAGATTCTTTCTGACTTTTATTGCTAAGAGCAAGGATGAAAATTTTAAAATGCTAAAAAATAAAGTAGTCTACAAAGTAAAATGGGGTAAAAAGAGGAGTAAAAACCAAGACCAAGGTGCAATAAAGCGATCCACCTCTTTGCCGTGCCCGTCCTAGGAGCTATTGTCGGAAGATATTTTAGAAGAGCTCGATGCAACGCATTTGGAATCACGCGGCTTTGTATCAAGTATGAATATAAACCTTGACGTTTTAGTGATAAAAAATACAAGGGATTAACGCCGAGAATTAACGCTAACAGATTTTATATTTGCTCAGCCTGACTCATTGTATGAAGTTGTATGAATTTTGAAACATTGTCATAAAATCGTGCGAGTTTGTGACCTTGACGTTTAGAATGTAAATAATTAAGCCATCAAAAACAAAACTTGTAAAAAAAAACAAGTCTCGCATCTTAGTTCTTCTACTATAAAAAGTTGTGAGATCCATGTAAATCCAAGTCGGTTAATTTATTCAGTCTCTACATAAGGACAACGTATCAACATTAAAAATCTTTTATGTTTTAAATCAATAAATTGATCTATGCAGTATTTATGCAGTTAATGTATCTAAAGCACTGGACCGAAATTACAAAATATTTTAGTTTTTCCTTGATTTATACACTCAACACTAATTGTATTCCAAATTTGAAGCTTCTATGTCTGCTAGAAGTGCCTGAAGATAGCGTTCAGTTCTTGGAGACCGCGACGCGAGACCACGACCAAGCGACCCAGCAACCCAAGTCGCCGGTCGCGAGGCGACTCCTAGCTTTCGAATCTATGCGACCCAGGTCGCCCGTCGCGCGGCGGCCCATACTTCGCTCAGTGTTCTGGCAGTTGTGAAAGTAGGCAGTTGTGTTCTAAGCATTATGTCGGACGTTTTAACAATGAATAGAAAAATAGTTGTTCAGCAGTTATTGGAAGATGAAGAAGATGATATTCTAATTATAATGACTATGATACCGGAAAAGAGGATGAATATCGACTCAATGTTTACATCGCGAGAAGAAGAGGGCTGCTTTGAAATACTTATAAAACGACATTTAAATTACAGAGAAGCAAAGTTCAGAAGTTATTGTAGGTTGAATCATAAACAATTTAATTTAGTACTCAATTTAATAAATGCAGATATCAAACCAAAAAGAAATGGAACATCAATAATAACAAGTGCTCAGAAACTTTTCGTTACATTGAGGTAAGAAAAAAATTTGCAAATTCTGTAGATTCTTCTAATTCTTCATCATTACTAACATCGTGTGCCACATCATTCAGTGCTGGCGTACTTAAGTCAGTTGGTTCAACGGCGGGTGAGGAAGCTACACTGATAGGAGAATATGGGTTCAGATTCGATGCTGAACTATGTGAGTCTACAGTGACAGGTGAATATGGGTTCAGATTAGATGCTGAACTATAAGTAAAATTTGAAATTGGATAGCTTTGATTGGAATGAGAACTGGAGGAGATGCTGCTTCGATCAAGATTTTTCAATTCGTACTCTGCTAGTAAGTTAAAAAATTTAGTTTTAGCCTCCACTTTGAAACGAGGTGTTAATTTTTTTAATATGGTGCCAACATGTGAGCAAAATGAATTGATTCCATCTGTATCAGCATCTGACTCCTGTGCTGTCAGGGTTTTGATTTGTTCTTGTCTTTGTTGGTTTCTCTCTTTCCAATACTGTAGTAAAGATGTATGTAAAGTATTCTCCAGCTGACGTTTTCTTTTTTTTTGTGTTCCACTTGTTCCAGCTTTCCCTATTATTCCTGTTCCACTTGACCCTTCATTACTAGTTGCTTCTCCACTTTTTCTACTCATTCTCAGTCCACTGGTTCCATCTGTGCCCATGCCTGCTCCAATTGCCCCTTCATTGCTCGTTCCTTCTTCACTTCCTCTATTCATTCTCAGTCCACTTCCAGCTCTGCCCATTCCTTCTCCGTTTGCCCCTTCAAAGATACCGTTTCTACGGGTTGGTGGCTTAGCCAATCTTGCGGCATTTGAAATTCGTGATTCATTAAAATCGTTTTTCTTGAATCCAACTGGTCAAGTCTCGTGGCAGGAAAATAGTATAAAATAGTATTTATTTAAGATAATATCAGTAAACAGTGTTTAATGTAACCTCAGCAGATTAGAAGTACGTACAAATGTAATTCCATATTTCCATTAAAAGTAATAAGTCATATGTACTTACTTGTTTTATTCAGTGCCGTTCCAATTTCTTGCCAAATATTTTCTCTTACGATATTGTCTTTATGAGAATGGAGCCTAGAATCATATATAAGTGGGTTCTTAGCCACTAATTCTATTAATATCTCGTCTTCATCCGAAGAAAAGGCCGCCATTTTGATGTCTTTCTCGGCTGCGTCGCACGACGCCAAGCAACAACTGAAGCCCGCAACATCCACATCATAGTAAGTCTATGATCCATAGTAAGTCCACTCACACACTTGCAAACCGTCGCCATTGCAGTAATGAGGGCTTGTGCTTACAAGCGAGTATATTAATTAATACGTGCTTCAGTTGTTGACTAGTGAAACTTTGCCCGCCTTGTTTTGTACGTCCATAGCCCGAACTATCTAAATGTCATCCCTTTCCCTCTGTTGACTCATTTCATTACTCATTAATTGCTCAAATGAAGTGGTTAGTCAGAATTTGCATCACTGCATTTAGATTGTTAGGTATTTTATTTTAAATTGAGAACTTTACTCAGGCAGAAGCTTCTGTTAGTTTAAATTGATATTTTAGTGAAAATGAAATAAGCCTCATGAATATTGCAAAATATTTGCGAACTTTCTCCCGAAGTTCTACACACACAGGCATTCCTAACAACTCTGTACTCAAATTATTTGCTCCAACAGATTTTACTTAAATGGTTACTGTGCTGCTTCAGTGATGTAATAAAAAGTATTGTCGAAAGCTTTCGGCTTGGCAGTAATTTTGTCAAAACTCCTTATAGTCTATTATAGACCTGCCTCCTTATCAGACAACTTAAAAAAGAAGGGAACACGGAGAGAACGTGCGATGAAATTTATTTTTTCAGAATTTGGTGACATTGTTCAGATTGCGTTGAAGTATGGTAATAGCTTCGAGAAACAGGGAAAAATGAGTCATGAGTTTTATTTATGTAAAGATTTTGTGGAAAAGAAACTCAGCTGCTTATCTGTTCGTCCGTCCGTCCGTCTGTCAGTTAAAACTGATATTTAACTGAAAATGAAATAAGCCTCGTTGCAAAATCCTTCCTAACAATTCATTACTCGAATTCCTTACTCCAAAGAATTTTTCTAAAATGGTGAAAAAGCTGGGTAGCTAAAAATCCTGGTTAAGCAATGTGTTATAGAATTATTTCGTCGTGTTTTTATATCATTAAGTTGTGGGTCTCTAAGTTGTGGGTCTCCCCTTGTAAATTTTGCAAAAACCTGTATTAGAAGAGCCCCTCTGTCTTGTAGGTGCCTTCAAATATTGCAAGGATAATGTATTAAAAAAGAATAAGTATATCTACTTAGAAACTATTTACTTAACAATAGATTAAAGGGACATTTAAATATGCAATTTAATTTTAAAAAATGGGGTACCTCCCCTACACGTAAAGTGGGGATGGGTTGCGAAATATTTTGCCTCAAAGTACAAATTTTTGTTGAAGTCAAGTTCCAGCTAAACAGTTGCTTTTGAATAATGTGAAAAAATTTACGGCAGTAGTATCTTCTTCTTCTTGTACCATGCACTACCGGCGTGGGCTACCATATTTCTAAACTTCGTCCCATCTTTAGTAAGCTTGCAAATCTCTGCCGTTTCCTTAATATTAGTCCAGGCCTAGTAGTAGTATACAGGCTGTTAAGATGATAACCTTTTTCCTTAAAACGGGGTGTTATAGCCATCAATATGAACAACTTTTGCTATGGAGCCAACCCTGAAATCGCGAAAAAGAATCAGCTGTTTCATTATTTAGTTCGAGTAGGTATTTAACTTTTCTATGGAATAGCTGATTTTGTTTTCGCGATTTCAGGGTTTGCTCCATAGTAAAATTTGTTCATATTGATGGGTAGAACACTCCGTTTTAAGAAAAAGGTTATCATCTTAACACCCAATAAACAACGAAGTTTAAAGAAAAACTATCACAGCTAAGTAGACATTACAAATAAACGAGTAATAATCGACGAGCTTAATTTTGCAATTTTGTTTCATAAATTTTCATACTTACAACTATTTTGAATGGTACGGAACCATCAGGCGCGAATTATACTCGCACTTGACCGGTTTTTTTATTTTAATTTTGTTTTCCATTTTAGTGTACAATAATCTGACATTGAGCAACAATGTTTCCTGTAAAAACTTATTTTTGCTAATGAAATTTGAATTTTCAAACCTAGACAAAAACAAATGTTTCTACGGATAAATAAATATATTTATAAATAGTACTTAACCAATTATCTGTTCTAAGTTATTCTTTATTAATGTGGATTCAGAAAGACATTTTTTTACTTTGTCATTTGTTTTTTGAGAGCAAAATAAAACTGTTTATTTTTCGGACGACGACGTCCGCTTGGACGAACCGATACAAATTTGTTTATGTTTTTCAGCGGCATTTGTGTTTTTATTATCCGTCGTAAATAAATATTTTATAATTGAAGGATTTATTTTATGTTTTAAGATTTATGTGAAAAAACGTATGAAAGGCATTCTCATTTGTCAGCTCGGAAATTATAACACTCGCTATCTATATCTATACTAATAATAAAGTAATACAAAGGTGGTGTCTGTACATTGAGTATTTTACGCGAAATTTTAAATGAAATACGGTTTTAGTATTATAGTAAAGTCAAAACCATATTTATTAGAATCTTTGCCTGCCTGTCTGTCTGTATGTATAACCCGATCACATTATCTCGAGACCTGGCATCGATGACGTCACGTCGCGTCGGCGCTCAGATATGGTGCGCAAAACAAGCATCCTCTAGTAGGATATTATTATAAACAATAAGATTTCCAACAAAACAAATATTGTGTTAATTAATTTAATGTAGGTAATTTTATTATAATGATATGTCTAAAACGATGAAAAATAAATGAAATTATTGAATGAAATTCCAACGTTGCAACAAAAACAATATTTTAACGTAACAGCAATAACAAAATAACAATAAAAGTCCAAACGTAACAATGGAATGTTTAAAAATATACCACGAAAACAAGTCGACGCGTATCGGCAGCGAAAGTGCTAACCGAACTGACGCGCCGTGGCGAGCGCGGGGAGGTGAAAGGAGAACAGAGCGGGTGGTTCGCATTCCAGCGAGGTCTCGAGATAATGTGACCGGGTTGTATGTATGTATGTGCCGTTTTAACTCAAGAAAAATTCAACGGATTTGGATGCGTTTTTTTTATTATCATCGTAGTGACCCTGGTCATCATATAAGCTTATAAGGGATGTTCATAAAATAATTTCTGAGCCAAAAACGGGGCAGAGATTATTTAAACACGGGCGGAGCCGCGGGCAAAGGCTAGTACAAAATAAACATGTACAGACAAAACTAACAGAACCATTGATTATATATATTTTTTTAATTTGTATGTGTGCCGTGTAGATAAAATAGATGATGAAATACTGAAAGTCCGCTGAAGTGCTTAGGGTAGTTATGTCGGTAAGACGCCAGACTATCAATCTAACGACCCACGAATACGTAAACATCGATTTAGTAAATTTGAAAGATTAAATCGATAACTTCCAAACGGCAGCGCTATTTGCAAAGAAATAAGAGACTAGATTTCCAGTAGATGGCAAATTTGTACTCGTGTTACAGGTTAGAATTTTGCAGGTCAATCATACACCGATGTTTTTCCAGAAAGGCTCGTTCCGTTTTGTTGTGCGTTTTGGAACGTTACCTGTTGCAAACACCTGAAATGAAATATATAAATAGCCAATGGCCAAATAGAGAAAAAACAAAAAAAAAAAATCCTATAAAGTGGATGTATGCCTGCTCTAACTCTCCCAGTTCCTGGGCGAGCGTTCTTCATCCTAGGTCTTATTGACGCTTTCAATCAGGCGTGGTAACACTAATCGTGAGAAAAAATTAAAAAAAAAACTGTCGTGTGACAAAATAATTCAAATGTTCAGAATTACCTTTGTTCTACCAACTCTTAATATGGAACTTTAGTTCGTTGAAAATATTTAGTGTTTTGATCAGATACATAATAATAATTATTAAATACACTACACTTTTTTACTTTATTTATTTATTTATTTTATATACCTATACAAAGCATCTAAAAACAACATAAATTATACAATTCTAGAAAAAATAAAACAAATTATGTAAATGTATGAAATTAAATAAGAATCTACATTATTTACTGCAAAACTAAATCAAAACAGACCACTAAACCAAATAAAATAACACGAGGCTGGTTGCCCAAGACACTGGTGGCATTACCTCGCTGAATAGCGAGACTGATTCTTTGTCTGAAGTAAACCCCAGCTCTTGGGGTTACTTTATTTAATTTATTTTACTTTACTTTATTTGTATCACGTAATTTAAAAATGTAAATTCGGAAAACTGTAGGTCGAGTTATTGTTAGAATAACTAACTGAATGAAAAAATAAATCACTTAGATAGAAGTGGATTAGATTTTTTTACGTCAATCAAATCAAGGAAAGGGACGTCACGCAGGGGACTTAATTACATTTATTACAAAGCAATGATTGTAATGTAATACGTGCGTCGTAAGAGGCCGGTCCGTGACGACGACAACTTTGATGAAAAACAATATGTTAAATATTTTGCTGGCCTTAATCGCGATGTTTTTGGAAAAACTAGGGACATACACTATTTCATATTGGCCGTCTAAATAAAGGCCTAGAATTTATTTCATTGAATTGTTTCTGTTTTGCGAGTTATTTTATAACTTACAAGCCCGCTCCGAATCGTTATTAAGTATCAAAATAACGAGCAAAGGAGAAACAATTTAATCAAATAAATTTTAGGTCTTCATTTAGATGGCCAAGATGAACTGGTGTATGGACCTGATTTTTACAAAAACATCGCGGTAATGACAAAAAAAAAATTGAAATAATGCTTTGCATCAAACAGACGAAAAATACGGATTGGGTTCACAACACAAGCAATACCCTGCGAGCCGGAGTACAGTATGTGATAGATTTTTTGACGTTGTTGCAATCTATCTTAAATTTTCCTTGAGGTATTTTCTGAGGGCACAGTAAAAAGCTAGATTATTGTTTATCTAATCATATTCTTAGGCTGGAGGTAGAAGCTAATTTTTCTTGAAAATTGCTGTAGAATGTGTTGTAATAATAATGCTCGTGATTGCTTGGCATTTGGCGGAATTTGCGGAAATTTAAAAAAATATGAAAAAATTTATATCACTTCTGAAAGAAAATGTCTATCATTCGTTGTGTGGCCTATCGATATTATATTTCAAGAATAAATTTTACGTATTCTTTTCTTTTTGTCATGTTTGATTATTTGTTTCAAATGAATTTACTATATATCCTAATTGTAACTGATGCCGGGCCCAAGATGGGGCCCGAAATATAGGTATCTCACTCTTTATTTTATTCAGTATATCTATATACAAACTCGATAATAAAGACAAACAAGTCGATTATAGTACATTACTGCTAACACCAGGAATTAAGCAATCCTGAATGAGTAAGTTAAAAGTCCGAGCCCGTAGGGCGAGGAGTTTTATATACAAGGCTAGGAAAGCTAATTCATGGTCGAAGCAAGGATAGTGCTTTTCTCAAAATTAAAATGATATATTTTCATGTTTTTCATGATAATGACTTATATCAAATAAAATAAACTTACTAGGTAATATTAAAAGTTACTTGCTCACATTTGGGCATTTAGTCATTTTTATTGTTATTGATTTCTTCAGCAAAGCATTAGTGGAATATAATCTATATCAGAGCTCTCCTCTGAACTCATTTTGTAATTTATTTGCAAAAAACACTTTCATCAAAAAAATAAAATAAATTCCCGCTTTTACGCATTTTTTATTATTATTGCCAGCTGGACAAAAGTATTTACCGCCATGCAGCCTTCTTCATGGACAACGCAATCTAGAGGAACGCTAAGAACTAAGAAAAAAAACAACGAGAAAAACTCTTATTGAGGTTAAATTTTAAGAATTCAATGGTTCCTATATAATCAATTTAAATTATATATTTTTTTATTATTATTGCAATTATAAAATATAGCAAACATTTCTACATTCTAAACATGAAATTGTAATTCATTTTATTTTTCTTTGTAAATTGGCCGCTCAAAACCATATAATCGCCAAACTCCTTAGTCTCAAAACATAGAGACGGATAGTTTTAAAAAGAAAACATATATGAAATGTACTCTGTGAACATATGGTATGTAATGGATTTTCATGCGAATTTCCTGGACAGTTATTCAGATTTCCTGGACACTTTTAATAGCTCGCCAGGATGAAGTATTTTCTGGTAGGTCTTTACAGTATGTAGTAGTAAAGTATTAAAAACAAATCTTCTAAAAAAAAGTATCGCAACTTAGTTCTTCTACCGCAAAAAGTTGTGAGATCCATGTAAATCCAAGTCGGTTAATTTATTCAGTCCCTACTTCAGGGACCTTCTGTCTTAAGTTATTACATAACTAGCTTTTGCCCGCGGCTCCGTCCCCGTCGAATGGATTTTCGTGGAAGTAAGGAAAACAAAAGAATATGATTTTTTAAACAACAATATGCAACGGTCACCATGTTTTTACCAAAGTGCTAATACATACCAATCAAATAAGCCCAAACTCGAAGGGTCTGTTGTTGTCCATTGAGGAGATCCCGTGCCAAAATTCCAGTCCCATCATCAGACCCTGGTCACCCGGCTTTACCAAAGTGCTAATAAAGACAAACCAAATAAGCACAAACTCGAAGGGTCTGCTTTAGTCCGTTGAGGAGATCCCGTACCCATCTTCAGTCCCATCATCAGGCCCTGGTCTCCATGTTTTACCAAAGTGCTATTAAAGACCAATCAAATAAGCCCAAACTCAAAGGGCCTGCTGTTGTCCGTTGAGAAGATCCTGTACCCATCTTTCAGACCCATCATCAGACCCTGGTTACCATGTTTTACCAAAGTGCTAATAATGACCAATCAAATAATCCCACACTCGAAGGGTCTGCTGGTGTCCATTGAGGAGATCCTGTATCCATCTTCCATGCAGTCCCATCATCAGACCCTGGTCTCCATGTTTTACCAAAGTGCTAATAAGTACCAATCAAATGATCCCAAACTAGAAGGGTCTGCTGTTGTCCGTTGAGGAGATCCTGTACCCATCTTCCAGACCCATCATCAGACCCTGGTCACCATGTTTTACCAAAGTACTAATAAGACCAATCAAATAAGCCCAAACTCGAAGGGTCTGCTGTTGTCCGTTGAGGAGATCCCGTACCCATCTTCTAGTCCCATCATCAGACCCTGGTCTCCATGTTTTACCAAAGTGCTAATAAAGGCCAATCAAATAAGCCCAAACTCAAAGGGTCTGCTGTTGTCCATTGAGGAGATCCTGTACCCATCTTCCACACCCATCATCAAACCCTGGTCACCATGTTATACCAAAGTGCTAATAAAGACCAATCAAATAAGCCCAAACTCAAAGGGTCTGCTGTTGTCCGTTGAGGAGATCCTGTACCCATCTTCCAGACCCATCATCAGACCCTGGTCACCATGTTTTACCAAAGTACTAATAAGACCAATCAAATAAGCCCAAACTCGAAGGGTCTGCTGTTGTCCGTTGAGGAGATCCCGTACCCATCTTCTAGTCCCATCATCAGACCCTGGTCTCCATGTTTTACCAAAGTGCTAATAAAGGCCAATCAAATAAGCCCAAACTCAAAGGGTCTGCTGTTGTCCATTGAGGAGATCCTGTACCCATCTTCCACACCCATCATCAAACCCTGGTCACCATGTTTTACCAAAGTGCTAATAATGACCAATCAAATAAGCCCCAACTCGAAGGGTCTGCTGTTGTCCGTTGAAGAGATCGTGTACCCATCTTCCAGTCCCATCATCAGATCCTGGTCACCATGTTTTACCAAAGTGCCAAGAAGTATGTCAGGATCGTTGTAGATGGAAATATGTAGTCAGATTAAACTCATACAGTTTTCTCGTATGGGTAAAAATCAATACATAAACCGGGCTGTAATCACTTTTTCAAGCTAAATATTAGCAAGAGGTGTGTCCGGATCGTTGTAGATGTAAATCTGTAGTCAAATTAAACTGATATAGTTTTCCCATATGGGAACAAATCATTACTTAAACCATAGTATTTAATGTATCTATGCTTAAACCTGGCTGTAGTTACTTTTTCAAGCTTAATATTAGCAAGAGTTGTGTCAGGATCGCTGTAGATGGAAATCTTTAGTCAGATTAAAGTGATACAGTTTCCTCTTATGGAAAAACAACCGGTTTCATCACGTATAACTAAACATTTTCGTCAAGAAACGTCGATAAAGCAGCTAAGCAGCGTTTTTTCTCCCAACATGGTTCACAAATACTGAATTTTAAAACTGAAAACTTACTTTTATTAAAGTAATATATAGCCTATGTTACTCGGCAATAGTATAGCTTTTTATAAAATAAATAATTTTTAGAATCGGTTCAGTAGTTCCAAAGTTTACCTGAAACATACAAACAAACAAACAAATCTTTCCTCTTTATATAATAGTGTAGACGACATGGTTCACAAATACTGAATTTTCAAACTGAAAACTTACTTTTATTAAAATAAAATATAGCCTATGTTACTCAGCAATAGTATAGCTTTTTATAAAATAAAGAATTTTTAGAATTCAGTAATTAAAAAGTTTACCTCAAACATACAAACAAACAAACAAACAAATCTTTCCTCTTTAAATAATAGTGTAGAAGTGTAGATGTAAATTAGCTAACCTAACATCTTGCAGGGACCAATTCAATATTAAAAATCTTTTATATTTAAATAAATAGATTGACTTGGCCATCGCATGAAAACACAACGTATGTATCTCACAAGTAATACATATTACATTTAGTGCCCACGCCAAGTCGAGCTAAAAAGCGGCACGCCAATTCTTTGAACGCAGTTTTCCTTAACTTTAAAAGTAAAATAAAGGTTCCTTTAAGTAAAATTTGCTATCTTTAACATTTAAGGCACTTTCTCTCAAGGGGACATTCGTTTGGTTCACTTTGTATATTATTTATTTGAAAAATCGATTTTCATGCAAGTAATCCTAGAACTAAACTAGTACCAAATTGAAACTGGTCTACATATTTCTTAAAGTAATTAAATGGCAAAGTAATTTCTGCGTATTTCTTAGTCTAGGTTTAGTATCTACACGAATTAATATTCATTACTGTGCACAAATTAAAGAAAAATTGTAAAATCAGTTCTGTGTGTGTTGTATCTTGGGATAATCAGAGCTTTTGTCCAATGGTGATGATGAAGAACACAAATCGATATTTATCAGACTACATACATACATATACTCACGCCTGCCTGTCACCTAGAGGGGTAGGTAGAGACTACTGGTTTTCATCTGCTACGATCCTGACACACCTATTTTGCTTCTTTACTCCCATCGATCTAGTCATACAAGCTCTTCTATTATGGGTACTTTCAGGGTTTTACTTTGCCTTTCTTCAGTATGTCGCCTATTTGGTCTGCATACGTCCTTCTAGGGCAGCCCAGTCAAGCTTAAAATTTTGCACGCTAAACTAAAATTTTCAATTAAGGAGCTCTTTTGAATGTACCTACTATGTAATGTTTACCCTCATTATAGCAAATAAAGATTTATTATTCTTTTGACTTCCACTTGCGCAGCATAAATTTCTTTCGTCACTCTAGTTTCATTCACCCTCTTTACTGAACCATACCTTTTTCTATTCTAGTCGCTAGAAGTCTTCTTTTAGGCCGCAAAGATCCTGTATGTCGACATTTTTCACTCCATCATTCAATGTCAACCCACACATTCTTCGTAAGGAATGTATTTTCACTACATGTACTCTGCTTTGGTGTTTATCTTGCATACTCAGCATTCACTACCATACATACAAGTAAGAGAGTAATAGCCAATACTCCACCAGGAACTGCCAATCGTGCACATTCTGTCACATTTTGGCTGCCCATAAAGGAGTGAAAGGCTCCGTTCCCTTTATTTCCCGCATTCACTCTTCTTTCATTATCATCGTCACACTTTCCATCGTACGTCAATGGACAACCATATAAAAATACTCAATTTTAAGAATTAACGATTTTATTTAACAACACGGTTTTTGTAGGGATACCGAAAGTTTGTGATATTTTACATAATTTCTCCAATTCTTCCTTATCCATATCTAAATCTTCTTCAGTCCAGGTAATTATTCGCTGCTGAACGCCAGGCTTTCTTTTATATTTACGTGGGACCACGATCTACTTGATACTCCAGCCCTTAATGCTCACGAAGGCTTGTGCTTATTTCACGCCTTGTTCTAATGCACCCAAATGCGATGGATTTCGCAGTTAATCATATAATCTAAATATGTTTCATCCACTATTTAACACCCACTGTTTCAGGATTAGTTCATGCAGATAACTAAACTTTGTGCGTAAGTACCTATTCTTAATTCCATAAAGACGAAGTTGCGGGCAAAAGCCAATGTTATTGGTCAAAGGCGTAGAACTCATTGCTTATCCTAGGACAAAGGTTGGAGAAATTATTTTTTATTTTTAGTAACATAACATAACATAACATAAATACTCTTTATTGTTCACCAAAATAAAAAACAAGTAATAAAAATATTTTATCAGAAAGGGTACAATGGGCGGTCTTATCGCTCAGAGCGATTTCTTCCAGACAACCTTTGGGTGGAAGATACTGTTAAAAAGGATAAGTTGATGGTGGTGTACAGGAGATATTTATGTAATATATATACATACATGTACTGCACAACGTAAATTAACTAATTATTTAAATACTAAACAATCTACTACGTGTAAATATACATACAAATACATAATATACAATATTATAATATAAACTAATATTTATTCATATAATATACCTACTTGAACGTACCTATTAAAGGGAGAAAAAATATTCTTTTATTCGACTTTTAAAGATAGCCGAGGAAGAAGAAGATTTTATAGAAAAGGGCAAAGCATTCCACAAACGCACAGCTTCAACTGTGAACGATTTGCCATAAAAGGTAGAGGAGTGTAGTGGTGTCTTTAATTGAAGATTTTCAGATGACCGCAACGTTCGTTCGTGAGATTGGAGAAGAAACTCAAAACGTTCCTTGAGATAAGAAGGAGAAGAAGGATTGAAAAGAACATAATACAGGAGGGAAAGGATATGGACATTCCGACGTGAGCGAATAGGGAGCCAGCCAAGCCGGAAGCGAAATTCCGAAACGTGATCAAATTTACGGAGTCCAAAAATAAATCTAATACAAAAATTTTGAAGTCGCTCAAGTTGGTCGAGTTGCTTTTGGGTAAGGTCAGGGTAACAGGAATCAGCATAGTCAAGGAGAGGTAAAAGGAGGGATTGGGCCAGAGCAGTCTTGGTAGTAACTGGAAGGAAGTTACGAAGCCTTCTCATCGAACCTGCAGAAGCGAAGAGTTTTCGACTGACTTCTTCCAACTGAGGCTGAGTATATGATTATATTATACGAGTATACGTTTATTATATACCATTTTAGAAAGTGGATGAAAATTATTGCTAGGTACAGTGGAGACCGCATCAATTTAGACACTTTGGACTTTATACCTATCTTATTTTATATTCTTCTCAGTAGGGGCTAATTTCGTACTGCAAGTGTATAGTTTGATATGGTTTTTACTGTACCATTTAAAGGACATCATTAATTTTGGGCTAAATCTCAAAGTGCCGGCCAAAGAAAAATAATGTTATGTATCGTTAGAACATGTAATTATATGTATTCGTTACTATGAGACCAAAGCTGTAGGGTCATTCTCTGCTTTATTAAATGAGTTCGAAAAATCGATATTTTATTTTGGGGGTAAATCTGAAAATGCCGGCCAAACAAAAATAATGTTATACTTCGTTAGAATATGTAATTATATTTATTTGATACTATGAGACCAAAGCTGCAGGGTCATTCCCTGCTTTATTATGTAAGCTCGAAATCGATATTTTATGCTTTTTATATAGACGTGTGAGTGATGTATGTAATAAAATGAATTATTTTTAGTGTAGAAAAACATAGTTACGAGGATGTAATACAGGTCTCTAGACTATTGATAATAACTCTTGCACTATTGATAAATGAACTGAAATATTACTTTGAGTAACAAACAAGTCAGTGTCTCAAACCCCGATTACGAATAAACAGTGCTAATTATACCTTGGAATTCGTTTTTTTTACCTGAAGCAACCAGCCTTGCTACAGGTGAGATAGAAATACAACCGATACCATAGGAGGGAGTGAGACATTAAATCCTTATCTACAAAATAGAAGTGTCCATTTATGACCTGCAATTCGTAGAAACGTATTGTCACACAAGTAAGGCACGCGGGTCTTAAACTGGAGCAAGAGAGCAAGTCAGTTATCTATGGGACTTCTGTTACATCCGACGACTATCACTATGCACGCGACCATTGGTTACTGGACAATTATCACATCATGGAACAATTGTGTATAAGGTGTCGTGAAATAATCAGGGGGAGACGTTGGTACACCTGGATTTCCCGAGAGCAACAATTCATTGATATTGCTCAGATTGTTTTAGAAGAATTAGTGGAAAATCAAGTAAGTATTTACTTACAGTTTTCTTTGCATTAAATAGTGATCTATTATTTTGTATTTATGTTACCGTCATTAAGTTCGAAGACCCTTGCATTTTGAGTCAGAGCGACACTGGTCGGGATGACATTCCTACACGTCTTAATGCTACCAACTGCCCTGACCTGGCTTCAACCATGTTGTGTTTTTAATCCTAAACGACTCCTACCAGACATACCTTATTTTTTAGCACCAAATCTTTTGTTTTGGATTAAGTCAGATCACAATAATTCAATGTGTGAATTAAACTTACAACTAAAGAAGAACTGCAGAGATGATTTTTGGTTATCGGCCTTAGTTTTAGCATTGTTGCCATTTTTCTTATTTGTTTCGTACAGTGCTGTGCATTTTAGATTAATTGATAAATATACAAATAACCCAACTTAAAGCAACGTAGCTATGTCTATGAGAGGATAATATCACATATATATTTTTTTGTTGTTCTACCAACGGATTTCATTTGCCGACCTTGTTGGCAAAGGGCACAAAGGACACATCAACGGATTCTACGGGAAGAACGCCAGGAAAACATTGTTGGCGAAAATAATAATGGAAACCGTCAAGCTGCAGGGTCAACATTAACACTGCCTGGTTTCAAGCGTACTCCCAACACTACTGTAAATTGTGTTTTTGAGCATTGCTAGAATCTATCCAGACTTCGGATTCCACAAAACATTGCTTGTCGTATGTTATGTCGTTACAATCTGATGATTCCTGAAAATAGTCACGTTTGTGAAGAACACTTGCAACAGAATATTTAGCATGAACTTCCACTGCAAAATAACTTGATAAAAGAATTCACTGCAAGTCAGATAGTCTTTACCCTCACCATAGTGAAAAACCATATTACATCTGAGTTTTTAAACTTCGAGGAGTACGAAGACATAAATTCAAGTGAATTCCGCACAAGGACCAGCATTACCAAAGAACAGTTCTCTTATTTGTTAGAAAATGTGCCCAGCCTCAATAATAATCAATGCAAGAAAACGATACTTGCAGCAGTATTGACAAAAATGCGGACTGGAGATTCCAATGTAAGATTAGCCTCAATATTCAAAATGTCCGGATCAACTTTTCAAAGAACGTTGAAGAAAGGTCGTGAAGCACTGCTTGCGGACTATGTGCCGTCGCGAGTTGGTTTCGACCACATGACCCGTGAGGAAGTGGTACAACGAAACTTGATAGTCCCAGAAAGTATTTTTGGTAACCCAGACAGTCCAGTCAATGAAAGGAAAGCTGTGACAATGTGCGATGTTACTTACATCTATCATCAAAAGAGCTCCAACTATTTCTATCAACGGAAATCGTATAGTGGTCATAAGTATCGTCACCTTCTCAAAACAATGTTATATGTATGCTGTGATGGACACATTATTGAGGTATCTGGACCACACGCCGCAACGACCTCTGATGCGGTGATTATGAACAATACGGTAGATAACGAAGAAGGCGGTTTTCATTGGTTTTTTAGACCAGGAGACGTATTCATTTTAGACCGAGGATTCAGGGACTCAGTGCGGCCCCTTGAAGACTACGGTTACGTAGTGCATATGCCAGAGACAAAGAACCGAAGGAAACTGCAGCTTACCACAGACCAAGCCAACAAGTCTCGGCTTGTGACCATTTGTCGGTGGGTGGTTGAAGTCATAAATGGACGTTTCAAAATAGATTTTCGCCTATTAAGGATTGTCCACAGTAACCGATCATAGATCTGATAGACTACTTTAGAATTGCTGTAGCTCTATTAAATGACTTCCACGTCCTGATCGAAAATAATGTGCATGCTAATGAATTTTTAAGTATTACTAATGAGAGAATAACTCTGCCTAATAGATTAGCGGATCTTGTCATCGCTAATAATTATAATAGAAGACGAGCACATTTTCAGTCGATGACAGCCAATACACCGGAATTCGATCAGTTCCCCAGATTAACGCAAGAGCAACTGACATTGTTTGCCTTGGGTAGCTATCAAATAAAGCAGGCTCGAAGTTACTACGGGGAGCACGTTCAACCTGATGGTGCGTTTATCATAGAGCTTGGCGGGGATGTGCCAGCTCAAGAAGTTCGGGAGCTTGACGGAAGAGACCTTTGGCTTATAAGAGATCGCATACAGTCAAGACATGTTCAAGCAAAAACTTACTACGTGTACATTGCCGTTGAGCCTAGTTTACTTGGGAGAGAAGCAATTCCTCATTACTACTGTAGCTGCAATATTGGAAGGCGTACTTTAGGATGCTGTGCACACGTTATGACGATCATATGGTACATGGGTTTTGCGCGGCATGATCCTGCGATAGTTCCACCGGCAGAGGGTCTTGAAAATATCATAGTCAGACAGAACGAATATTGACCATTTTACTGTCTTTTAAATAAATATTTCATTCCATATTACCGTTTTTTATTCATATTTAAACCACTTAAAGTTAGACAAGTGGATTAATTAATTCTGGTATATTTATCGAAAAAGTATGAATATAAATATATTTTCAACTGGTTTACGAGTACAAAGAATAACCCTAGAGCATTGGTCTCATAGTAAAATATGTTTAAAACATTTTTTTCTGCACAAAAAATCATTATTAATGTGATATTTTTTCCAAAATTATTACTAAACTAATAATTTTCGAAATCATCTAACTAAGCAGAGAATGACTCTACAGCTTTGGTCCCATAGTAACAAATGATTATAATGACATATTTTATCGAAATATAACAGTATAATTTGTTGGCCGGCACTTTCAGATTTAGCCCAAAAATGTATGAACGCTGAATGATGTCCTTTATATTCTCTTTTGAATAAGTATTGTCTCTCTCTAAGCCAAATAAATTTTGGGTTATCTTTACTACCATTAATAAAAGTTTGACTGTGAATAGTTTATGAGTTCACCAATGGTAATTTAGGTAACGAATGGGCGTCGAAGTGCTTCTATTGTCTTTATACTCGTAATAATGCTGGAACTGTGTTAATTGTCAAGTAGACTTTACGAGCATGCTGCTACGAGTATAAATAGTTACCTCGACTAGGCTAGGCTAGAAACATGACTTTAACATTAAAGTGTTTCATCGTGTTTAACTTAAATACTGAAACAAAATTAAATTATATATATAATTTTAACTGACAGCATTTCAACGTATACTGAATATAATTTGACCTCTTCTATTGTAACGAAAACCTGAAATAAATTTCTCATGACATGTAGTAATATTTTATACTTTTGGTATAGTTTAAAAATCCGTAAAGTCGCCGTCAATAGAAATTGTGGACTATGTAAACAAACCGTTTTCTCAATTTTTCTCAAGGTTCTGTCACGGAGTCTCACTGAACATTATTCCAAATCATGAAGCATCAAGTCTTACCTGCCATTCACTGTATTTCATCATGAAATATTCCGAAAATCATAGAATCAATAGTCAATTCTGTACTGTGTCGAGATTGCTGTCATATTTTTTTCTCATCGAATCTGTATTGTCTTTAAAAATTAGTGATGTACGAATCTATTTGAACATAAACCTATTTTATTCGTGATGCTATTTTATTCCGTCATTTTTTTTTCACAGCGTTACTTCCTAATCTTTGACATAAACGTGTGTGTGATTCTATCGAGAGCTGTGTGATCTTCCAGCGTTGCTCTAAAATCTTTTGTGTTTTCGGTATTCTAACGACTTGGCTTCTCTTACCGATCTTTCTTTGTGATTTGGATAGTGTTTTACCTTGAAACAACGACAATTGGTTCCGTCATAGTAATGGACAATGCCCCATATCATTCGCGTCAAATCGAAAAGGCGCCCAACATGAGTTGACGGAAGGAGGCTATCCAAAGCTGGTTGCGCGAAAAAGAAATCAAATTTCAAGAAACCGAAATCAAAGCGAATCTCATAGCTAAGGTAGACAAGCAAAAATAAAAAAAAATGTATGTAGATGAGTTGGCGGCATCGAAAAATGTGACAGTTTTGCGCCTTCCACCATATCATTGCGAGCTTAACCCGATAGAGTTGATATGGGCGCAAGGAAAAGGTTACGTTGGAAGGAACAACAAAACATTCAAAATGGACGATGTGAAGATTTTGTTGGACCAAGGTTTGGCGCGGATCAGGCCAGAACAGTGGGCGAAATGTGTAGCTCATGTCTTAAAAGTCGAAGAAAAAATTAAAGAACTGGATGGGATAATAGATACGGCCACCGACGCTGTGACGGAACCATTTGTAATTAACGTGGGCGATTTGACTAGCGGTTCATCAGAATATTTTAGCGATGAATCGAATAAAGAAAATTAATTAAGCACCTAACATATTTTAATAACATAGACACCCATCTCTAGATAGTTCACCTATTCATAGACAAAGACAACATGGCGCTTTGTTTACATAGTCCACAATTTCTACTGACGGCCACTGTACAGTTGTCCAACAAAAGCGCTCAGATAGAGCGGAGCGAGACGCGGGAGGTAAGCCGCCAAGCTACGTATAACAATTTTCGAACAGACAGTTCCGATTCTCGCCCCGCAAGCCCTGCACAAGCGCTCCGTCCGAAAGTTTTATTGGACAACTGTATGGGTTTTTAGGGTTCCGTAGTCAACACGGTACCCTTATAGTTTCACCATGTCCATTCGTCTGTCTGTCTGTCTATGGTTTAGCTCAGAGGCTCTAGAATGCTGTAATTTGGCATGCGGTAGCGTGCATCTAATAGCTATTATTAACTTTGTTTTGGGGTCTTACTCGCGATAACTAACAACATACCTTAATGGATATGTGCTTGACGTTTCGACGCCTCTGTAGGCTGTCGTGGTCATAAGATAACTGACGAGAGTAGCAGCAAAAATGTCCTTGGCGAGCCGGCGGTAGGTAACACATTATTTTTCTTTTTCCTACCCACACTTTGTCTTTTGTTAATTAATTGTTTCTTTCGTCACACACGACACACAACACTAACAGTATCGAGGCAAATATTCGAAGATAAATCGCGAGGTTTGAATTTCTGTATCACTGAACTCCATGCCGAAGATAACTTAAACCCGTCATCCCGATTGAAATTTTTTGGGTGTTTTTTAATTTCCATTGCTTCTCGCACAATTCTTGGGTAGTAGTGGCGCTCAGTAGAAAGGGTTTTTGGGTCATGAAGTTCTATGCAGTGGTTTGAACCAGCCGTTAGCAGGTGTTCTGCAAACGCTGATTTATTTATTTGCCTGTTTTTTACAGCTGTAATGTGTTCCTTGACCCTTTCGGCTATGGTTCGCTTTGTTTGGTCAATATATACACTTCCACAGCTGCACTGTATTTTATAGATACCAAGAGTCATGTATGGTATAGCATCTTTTGGTAAGGGAATATGATGCGCTACTTTAGAAAACGGCGTATATACAGTCTTGATGGAATATTTACCTAGTGCTGTTCCGATTTTGTCCGTTATTCCTTTCACATATGGCATAAACGCTCTCTGTCGGCTGACCACAGGATGCTTTTCCTTCCTTAGTTTTCGTCTTTGCCTTCCCACTTTGTATCCATTCCGTTTAAGTACCTCCTCAACATGTGAAAGTTCCTCTCCCTAAATGTTCAGGGTCACAGAGATCGTATGCTCTGTTTGTGAGTGAGGTCACAACAGATTGTAGGTGACGAGGATAGTGATGTGAAGACACGTGCAGGTGTGTGTAGACTTCCTGTATACAGAGTGTGCCAATGAACCGTCAGTTCTCACCATTATCTTCACATCAAGAAAAGCCAAGGATCTATCCTTCTCCAATTCATAAGTAAACTTAACCTTTGGATGAATGGAGTTTATATGTTTATTATACTGTTCTAATTGCTCATTACCTCCTTCAATAATACAGAAGATATCATCCACATATCATTTTCAAAGTCGTACTATAGATGGCCCGGATCGTAAACATTTTTTTTCAAAGTGTTCCATTCAGATATTAGCCATAACGGGTGCGACTGGATTTTCCATAGCCACGCCATCTATCTGGAGGTAGTACTGACTTTGGTTAAGGAAACATTACCATCTAAACAATGTTTCAAGAAAAAAATATACTCCTCAGGTAGATCATTTTCAATCAATTTAGTTTTGACAACATCCAGACACTCTCTTATTGGAACATTGGTGAATAAAGACTCAAAATCAAAACTCACCACGACTTGACTGTGTTACAGCTTCATATCTGTGATTATCATAGCAAAATGGCGAGAATCTTTCACAAAAGATGATGTCTTTCCAACCAGTGACTGCAGTACTCCCGCAACGTGTTTTGATAGATCGTAAGTAGGAGAACTAATCTGACTTACGATTTTTGGAATGAGGTAACTTTTCCAAGCTTAATATTAGCAACAGGTGTGTCAGGATTGTTGTATTAAAATTAAATATAGCCTATGTTACTCAAAAACAGTGAAGCTTTTTACAAAAGAAAGAATTTTTAGAATCGGTTCGGTAGTTCCAAAGATTACCTCAAACATACAAAAGCAAGAGGTGTGTCAGGATCGTTGTATTAAAATTAAAGATGGCCTATGTTACTCATCAATAGTGTAGCCTTAGTGTCACATTTTGGCTGCCCATAAAGGAGTGAAAGGCTCCGTTCCCTTTATTTCCCGCATTCACTCTTCTTTCATTATCAGCGTCACACTTTCCGTCGCACGTCAAAGGACAACCATATCCGCAAACCCTTGAATGCGCAAGAGTGCTCAATTGTGTCGTCAGCGTCATAGCTTTGTTATTATATTAAATGTATCGGTTGTGTGTGGTTGCCACTCAGATTAGTTTGATAGTATGTGGACCATATTGACTTCATAAATGGTATTTGACAATTGTTTTTTTCTGTGTGTGATTTGTCAAAATCATTCCGTTTTGGTTGTTTTACAATGATTTTACACATATGGCAAGTGTGTGGTTCTTGGTTATTTTTATCTTAAATTTAATCTAGATAGTATGTACATCCCAACTGTAGATGTGTATGTAAAAAAATATGCAATATCTGTAAGTTATATGTTAAAAGTGATAAAAACCATCGGAACGAAAACGAAAAATTCATGATTTTACATCTGTGGAGCGCAAGTGTTTTTGTAGGGTTACCGAATGTTCGTGATATTTTACATATGTATTTCTTTAATTCTTCCTTATCCACAGCTAATTCTTCTTCAGTCCTCGCTGCTGTTTGTCAGGCTTTCTTCTATATTTACGTCACACCAAGATCTACCTTGATACTCCGGCCCTTAATACATACGAGGGCTAATGGTGCGTATTTCACGCCTTGTTCTAATGCACCCAAAAAATATTAAGAGTTTCCAAAGTGATGAATTTCGCAAAAAATTATATAGGGTGAAATTTAATCAACCGACCAAATTCATACTAGAGACTCGGTTGGTGATCAAGAACTAGGTTCAGTAATCCTTTTGGCCAATTTCGAAAAATATTTTTTTTTGCTCCCGTACTGGTTGGACTAGTTTAAATACAATTCCTAGTGCAGGTTCTACGGGAAAAAAAATTTTTTTTTCGAATTTCACCTGGAGGGTCATTAAACCTTGTTCCTGACGACTAACCGAGTCTCCAGTATGAATTTGGTCGATTGATTTAATTTCACCTAGTATAATCTGAATATGTGTCATCCACTATTTAACACCCGCCATTTCAGGATTACTTCATGCAGATAACTAAACTTTGTGCATAAGAGGACGAAGTTGCTGGCAAAAGCTAATGTTATTTATCAAAGGCATAGAGCTCATTGCTTATCCTATTCAGGGTTGGAGTTTTTTTTTATTTTTAGTATAAAATTCCATTTGAAAAAGTGAATGAATAGTAGATTATTTACCAAAGGAGCTAACAACTATTTTAAAAGCGAGAATTTTGAATTCAGAGCGGAGCAAAAGATTAAGAGTAGAATCCCGAGCGTAGCGCTTAAAATAGTGTTGTTCTCGAGGTGGACACTCTACTTTTTATAACCCTCTATGAAAAAATAAGTAATTGTGAAACTTATGAATAAGAAGGATACGTTTATTTATTTACCTACCATTAGGAACAATGAGACTCAACATAACATTCATTTAAAATAGCTTCGACATTTTGGTAAGAAAACACCTTGGATTTCGTCGGTTAATGCCCTTCGGATTGTCGTTTCAGAGAAGCTAATCATTTTGAGTTCTCAAAAATGTACACTAACATAATCCTTTGTGTTACGAGTATACACATTTATTACGTTTTTATTTTAATTTGTATGTTCATATCTTCCTTAAATTAATATACTCATCATTTTTATAAGTTATAGTAGACTAGTATAGTCTGTTAACGTGTTTTTATATGACGTCTGTTTAGCCTAGGATTAATGTACCCTGGGTTGTAAACTACACTGACGGACACATAAACTGCATCAAAGTACAGGATGACTACCAAACAAAAATGTTTGTCGAATGTGCAAAATATTGTTGAACTTGTGCGGCGGCGTGCGGTCGAGCGTTGTCTTGCATAAGAATGAAGTTTTCGCCTACAAATCCACTGTAAGGCGCCACATGAGCATCTAAAATCTCCATTACATAGCGATGTGACGTCAAACCGCGACTACCACCGGCCTGAGGGACCATGTCGATGAATACAAGTTCCGTTCGCCCATCCATCGATATGCCTCCCCAGACCATACACGATCCGCCTCCAAAAGGAATACGCTCGTCAATGCAACATTGATAATATCGCTCCCCACGTCGACGATAGACTCTTTTGCGACCATCTGTACCGTACAAACATGTCCTACACTCATCAGTGAACAATACGGAAGCCCATTGTTGTTCATTCCAATTAACGTGTTCACGTGCAAATGTTAAGCGAGATTGTCTATGAGCTGCAGATAACTTTGGACCATTTGCTGGTCTGAAAGGGGTGATATCACGCTCCTTCAGTCTTCTTCTTATGGTTCGTGTACTTGCGGCTACTCCACGCACTTCATTCAGCTGTTGTTTGATGTTAATGGACGTTAAAAAATGATTTCGCAAGGAAGTTGTCACAATAAACCTGTCATCACGAGGTGTAGTTACTCGTGTTCTGCCGGTTCCACGTCTTCTTTTGATAGAACCTGTTTCCATGAATCTTCTGTATACTCGAGAAACCGTAGACTGGTTTACATTTAATTGTCTGGCAATAGATCGTTGGTCTATGCGCTGCTGCACCAATGCCACAATTTGTGCGGCCTTCTCGGTCGATGTGTCGAGAAAAGTTTTGTTAAAATAAGCAATACAAGACTGTTATTGAATTGGAAATGATAATTCAATTAGCAGTGATAAATTAATCTTATAAAATTAAATTTTAAAACAATACTCTATAGTAACACATTTGTCTCAGAATACGCATAAATTTTCTTGTTATGGCTTGATAGTTATTTGTTTCGACACCTCTCCATTGCTTTTTATTTTTTTAAATTGTTTTGAACCTATCTCTACTTTGCCAATCAAAGAAATCTAAAAAGTTTGCATATTCAATCAATATTTTTGTTTGAACGTCATCCTGTTCTTTGATGCAGTTTATGTGTCAGTCACTGTATTAATAAGCTACATAATATTTGAAATAAAGACCTTTCAAAAACAAACAATCATTTTGAGAATGTTTTGATTTTAGTGTTGCTATTGGTACTAACTGTAAATTTTAGCACTGAATATACTGGTGGCGCAAAAGTAATGACATGATTTGAGTTGGCTGCCATTTTGTTATAAATGAAAAAAAAAGAAGTCTGTTTTCATTAAAAGTTAATTTGGAAGTGTAAAATTGATGAAATTAATTGGAAAAAATTATATCGCACAAATGGCCACCTCCCGAGCTATTATAGCATCTGCCTGTAACGCTCACTGGTTACGGTTACGCTGGTGTCATCGGCGTCTTGAAAAAAATACGAGCCAATTCTTTTTTCACTGCAAATGCCGCACCAAACAGTCACTATGAGGGAATGTAATGGCTCTTCATGCATTTTATGTCGATTCTTCTCTTCTCTTCTCTCGAGTCAGATGTTTTGCGAGCAACAATTCAAAATGACGTAAAACGAAGCGAGCGCAATTATGCATCAACTCGGGAGGTGGCAATTTGAGCGATATATTTTTTCCAATAAATATCATCAATTTTATACTTCTAAATTTTGTGCCAACCTCTAAAAAAAAATACAGGTTTAATTATAGGTTTATATTTTTTCACAAACTTTCTTTTTATTTTACTCGCGCGCTGCTTACTTTAGCATACAGCCTCTTAATTGTTCATACAATGTTCGTGATTGATTTCTTTGGTGATTGGAACTTTTACTAACAATGTCCACATTCCAAATTCAAATCACTTTTAGAGAGCAATTTTAGTCCCTGTTAACGAAGAATAAAATGCATTTCACGCGTTTTTATTTCGTCACAAACTTTTTTTTTATTTTACTCGCGCGCTGCCTACTTTATCATACAGCCTGTTAAGTTCATAGAATGTTGGTGATTGATTTCTTTGGTGATTGGAACTTTTACTAACAATGTCCACATTCGAAATTCAAATCACTTTTTGTCCCTAGGGATTAAAGAGCAATTTTAGTCCCTGTTAACGAACAATAAAATGCATTTCACGCGTTTTTATTTGGTCACAAACTTTTTTTTTACTCGCGCGCTTCTTGCTATATCAATTTTATCATACAGCTACAATGTACGTGATTGATTTCTTTGGTGATTGAAACTTTTGCTTACAATGTCCACATTCCAAATCACTTTTGATATGCGTCCAAGCTTTTAGTCCCTGCTTACGAAGAATAAACTAGCTCTTTTTGAATAGATGTGATAAAAAAAATATTGTTACCAATTTAATTTATATTATTTTTTGAGTTATTTTATTGGCTACCTCTAAGCCAAATAAATTTTGAGTTATCTATAAAAAGTGACCGTGAATAGTTTATGAGTTCACTTGTGGTAATTTGGGTAACGAATGGGTGTCGAATTGTCTTTATACTCGTAGATAATGCTAGAACTATGGTAATTGTCAAGTAGATTTTACGAGCATGCTGCTATAAATACATACCTCGACTGGACATGAATAGCATGGCTAGACAAGAAACATGACTTTAACATTAAAGTGTTTAATTATATTTAACTTAAATACTGAAACGAAGTGAAATCATATCATTTTAACTGACAGCAAAATGACAGCGTTTCAACGTGTACTGAATATAATTCGACCTCTTCTATTGTAACGGAAACCTGAAATAATTTTCTCATGACATGCACGAATATTTTATACTTTTGACATATTTTAAAAATCCATACAGTTCTCCAACGAAAGCGTTCAGACAGAGCAAGACGCAGCCACTGAGCTAAGGTAGAGTCAAAGACATTAAAGCCGACTTTGAAGGTTTTAATTTTAACTTACTTACTAAAAAACGTAATTTTAAGTGACAGCACTATATTTTGCTATTCTGAAGGGCACACCAACTAAAATTAGCAGGTGTCATAATAATAGATCACAGATTCGAATGCAACATTACCGGTAATTTCATTCGGTCAGTATGGAAAACTTTTATATTTCTACTTCTTGGAAGAATTATGAGTATGTTGTATATTATTGCATTTTAATAATATTAATGTTTTTGTAAAACTTTGTGATGTACCTAATTCCTCAAAAAAGATTACCAAAATTGATTAATAACAAAATTAAATTTATGGTCCTACAATAATCCATCTACGATGATGGCAGTATTGTCTCTGGTTTTGAGGTATCGGTGAATGACGTTATTAAATTACTAAAAAGCTTAGACCCTAATGGTGGTGCTGGAAGTGATGTTATTCCCACATTCTTTATTATAAAATGTGCAGAAAGTATTTCCTTATAACTTAGTATTATATTTAACTGAGGTGGCACTTATTGTTCCAATTCACAAGAAAGGTTCAAATTGACATTGAAAGAGTGAGTGAAGCTAAAAATCTGGGAATGAAAATGGACAGCTTTTTGAATTTTGAAAATCATGTTGTTAATGTGGCCAAAAACTGTTTTTACAGGTTAAAGCTTCTTTATAAAATTAGAAAATACATAAGTGTCGAAGTTAGAATTCAAATGTGTGAAACTTTGATTTTGTCTAAATTAAATTATGGTGATGTAGTATTTGGAGGCTGCATACTGGCAAGGTCACAACGTCTCATCCAGCGGGTACAAAATGCGTGTACACGCTTTTGTTTCAACATCCCTCCTCGTACTCATGTCACGCCTTACATGAACGATAGCAATCAATTAAAAATGGCTGCTCGTCGCGAATTGCATTTTGCCGTCATGTTATTTGGGATAGTCAAGCACAAACAACCCAAGTTTTTATATGACAAACTTCAATGGTCCTCCATCGTCAATCGATATACTACAAGAGCTTCCGCTTATCTCATTATTATACCCAAACATCAGTCGGTTGGATTCAAGGGCAGTTTTCGATACAGGGCGTCAAAGGTATGGAATGATTTGCCCCCTCCCATTCGAGAATGCAAAACAAAGGAAACATTTCGGATCAAATTGAAAAAATATCTATTAGAAAAACAAAAACAAAAATAACCCTAATCGAGAAAAAATTGTTGTTATATATTCTTATATATTTATTTTGTGTAGATATATATTTTTATATATTTTATTATATATACATACTTCCTGCACATTCCAATTCCTAGTTCATAAATCAACCCTTAGATATAAGCCACCTAGCATAGGTATAGTTTAAGTTTTAATTTTAATTTTAGTTTCAGGGTTCAACAGAATAACAGCGCTGTGGCACTTACCGCAGCACTAAGCTGAGTTGAATCCCTTTTTATTTACCACCTTTTTCTAAATGTTACAATCCTGCTACTTATATTTATTATGTTATACATTCTTACTCTTTGTTAATTCTAGTTATGTGTGATTTTTCATGTCTATTTTGTGTATTGTTGGAGGTATTTAAAATAAATTGCTTTTCTTTCTTTCTTTCTTTCTAAATTGCGAAATTCCAAATTATCGACCAATCTAAATATTAAATATATTTGGCAAAATTTTAGAAAAAGCAGTATATAATAAAGTTTATACAACTATTACAAAGGGAATCCACCACAACAGCATGGCTTCCTTAGTGGGCGTTCAATGGTTTCTAATCTCACTGAGTTCGTTAACTTTGTGCTTCGCAGTATGGATGGTCTACACGGATACACGGATTTTGAAAAAGCTTTTGATAGGGTAGATCACGTCATCCTGCTGCGTAAACTTTTCAGACTCGGTTTAAGGGGAGACATCTTTAGATGGATAACTTTGTATGTATCTAGAATATGTCAAGCAGCTGTTCTTGGAGGCTATCGGTCTAATTTTATCGATGTTACGTCTGGTGTCCCTCAGGGATCACACCTAGGTCCACTGCTTTATAACGTGTATCTTTATGACATCTATGTTGTTTTTGCTAACTCAAGATTTCTAATGTATGCGGATGATAAAAAAATATTTTTAAATGCTAGCTCTAGTTCTGATTGTCACAAATTACAATATGAAATGATAAAAAAAATATTGTTACCAATTTAATTTATATTATTTTTTGAGTTATTTTATTGGCTACCTCTAAGCCAAATAAATTTTGAGTTATCTATAAAAAGTGACCGTGAATAGTTTATGAGTTCACTTGTGGTAATTTGGGTAACGAATGGGTGTCGAATTGTCTTTATACTCGTAGATAATGCTAGAACTATGGTAATTGTCAAGTAGATTTTACGAGCATGCTGCTATAAATACATACCTCGACTGGACATGAATAGCATGGCTAGACAAGAAACATGACTTTAACATTAAAGTGTTTAATTATATTTAACTTAAATACTGAAACGAAGTGAAATCATATCATTTTAACTGACAGCAAAATGACAGCGTTTCAACGTGTACTGAATATAATTCGACCTCTTCTATTGTAACGGAAACCTGAAATAATTTTCTCATGACATGCACGAATATTTTATACTTTTGACATATTTTAAAAATCCATACAGTTCTCCAACGAAAGCGTTCAGACAGAGCAAGACGCAGCCACTGAGCTAAGGTAGAGTCAAAGACATTAAAGCCGACTTTGAAGGTTTTAATTTTAACTTACTTACTAAAAAACGTAATTTTAAGTGACAGCACTATATTTTGCTATTCTGAAGGGCACACCAACTAAAATTAGCAGGTGTCATAATAATAGATCACAGATTCGAATGCAACATTACCGGTAATTTCATTCGGTCAGTATGGAAAACTTTTATATTTCTACTTCTTGGAAGAATTATGAGTATGTTGTATATTATTGCATTTTAATAATATTAATGTTTTTGTAAAACTTTGTGATGTACCTAATTCCTCAAAAAAGATTACCAAAATTGATTAATAACAAAATTAAATTTATGGTCCTACAATAATCCATCTACGATGATGGCAGTATTGTCTCTGGTTTTGAGGTATCGGTGAATGACGTTATTAAATTACTAAAAAGCTTAGACCCTAATGGTGGTGCTGGAAGTGATGTTATTCCCACATTCTTTATTATAAAATGTGCAGAAAGTATTTCCTTATAACTTAGTATTATATTTAACTGAGGTGGCACTTATTGTTCCAATTCACAAGAAAGGTTCAAATTGACATTGAAAGAGTGAGTGAAGCTAAAAATCTGGGAATGAAAATGGACAGCTTTTTGAATTTTGAAAATCATGTTGTTAATGTGGCCAAAAACTGTTTTTACAGGTTAAAGCTTCTTTATAAAATTAGAAAATACATAAGTGTCGAAGTTAGAATTCAAATGTGTGAAACTTTGATTTTGTCTAAATTAAATTATGGTGATGTAGTATTTGGAGGCTGCATACTGGCAAGGTCACAACGTCTCATCCAGCGGGTACAAAATGCGTGTACACGCTTTTGTTTCAACATCCCTCCTCGTACTCATGTCACGCCTTACATGAACGATAGCAATCAATTAAAAATGGCTGCTCGTCGCGAATTGCATTTTGCCGTCATGTTATTTGGGATAGTCAAGCACAAACAACCCAAGTTTTTATATGACAAACTTCAATGGTCCTCCATCGTCAATCGATATACTACAAGAGCTTCCGCTTATCTCATTATTATACCCAAACATCAGTCGGTTGGATTCAAGGGCAGTTTTCGATACAGGGCGTCAAAGGTATGGAATGATTTGCCCCCTCCCATTCGAGAATGCAAAACAAAGGAAACATTTCGGATCAAATTGAAAAAATATCTATTAGAAAAACAAAAACAAAAATAACCCTAATCGAGAAAAAATTGTTGTTATATATTCTTATATATTTATTTTGTGTAGATATATATTTTTATATATTTTATTATATATACATACTTCCTGCACATTCCAATTCCTAGTTCATAAATCAACCCTTAGATATAAGCCACCTAGCATAGGTATAGTTTAAGTTTTAATTTTAATTTTAGTTTCAGGGTTCAACAGAATAACAGCGCTGTGGCACTTACCGCAGCACTAAGCTGAGTTGAATCCCTTTTTATTTACCACCTTTTTCTAAATGTTACAATCCTGCTACTTATATTTATTATGTTATACATTCTTACTCTTTGTTAATTCTAGTTATGTGTGATTTTTCATGTCTATTTTGTGTATTGTTGGAGGTATTTAAAATAAATTGCTTTTCTTTCTTTCTTTCTTTCTAAATTGCGAAATTCCAAATTATCGACCAATCTAAATATTAAATATATTTGGCAAAATTTTAGAAAAAGCAGTATATAATAAAGTTTATACAACTATTACAAAGGGAATCCACCACAACAGCATGGCTTCCTTAGTGGGCGTTCAATGGTTTCTAATCTCACTGAGTTCGTTAACTTTGTGCTTCGCAGTATGGATGGTCTACACGGATACACGGATTTTGAAAAAGCTTTTGATAGGGTAGATCACGTCATCCTGCTGCGTAAACTTTTCAGACTCGGTTTAAGGGGAGACATCTTTAGATGGATAACTTTGTATGTATCTAGAATATGTCAAGCAGCTGTTCTTGGAGGCTATCGGTCTAATTTTATCGATGTTACGTCTGGTGTCCCTCAGGGATCACACCTAGGTCCACTGCTTTATAACGTGTATCTTTATGACATCTATGTTGTTTTTGCTAACTCAAGATTTCTAATGTATGCGGATGATAAAAAAATATTTTTAAATGCTAGCTCTAGTTCTGATTGTCACAAATTACAATATGATCTCGATAATCTTTCACTATATTACACGAAAAATCGGATTAATATAATTTTTTCTAAATGTGCACTAATATCTTTCACTAGAAGTCCCAACCCAATTTTGTACAATTATCCAATTAACGGTGAAATTATTAATCGAGTAAATAAGATACGTGACTTTGGTGTTGCACTTGATGCTAAGTTAACCTTCGAGCCCCATATCAATGATATTTACAGTCGCGCGTATAGAATGTTGGGATTTGATAAGCGCGTGTGTGTAGCTTTTGATGACACAACTACTATAAACATCATTTACTTCGCCTACGTGAGAAGTATTTGGAATCCCACACACACACATTGAACGAATAGAAAGAATACAATGATCTTTTTTACGTCATTTGAATTTCCGCTTTCATCAATTTGATAAGGACTATCCAGCTGCTTGCTTGCGTCATAACTTGCTAAGATGATTAATTGAAATAGGCGTTACCTTGCGGAAGTCCATCACTAAGTAAAGGATATATGAATATAATTTGCAATATTCCGCTAAACAATTCTTGTCGTGCTATTCAAAATGCAGACACGTGCACCGCCCGCCCGCCCGCATAAAAACATGCAACAAGCAAGCGATACAAGCAAAGCAATCTTAAATAACAAGCAAGAAAACTTATCGACACGTGTTTCGCCTCTGAACGAGGCATCCTCGGGATGTGTTGCTAGCCCGGCTTCTCCGCAGCAACTGATGTGTTGCTCGCCCAGCCGCTCCGCAGCAACTGATGTTGTTCGCCCGACAGCTCAGCAGCTAGTGACGAGCCGCCGACCAAAACTCGCCTTTTAATAACTTGCTAAGTCTTGAAAACCGACGACTTCTCTTAGATATGTCATTACTTCATGATATACTTAGTGGCCATATCGACAGTAGCTCCTTGGTTGCAGAGATTAACTATCGAGTCACAGAGCGCCGGACTGGTCAATCCGAGAAATTTTTGTTTAGCGTCCCTCGAGTAAACACGAACTATGCTCAAAATTTCCCTAAACTACGGCCTCTTTCAAATTATAACAAAAAAATCAATAACATTGATCCCTTTGATTGTAGTAAACCCACCTTCAAGTGGCGAATCCGTAAAACGCTTTCTCTTACTAGGTAGTAGCTTATTTATTTATATTATTTACTTATTTTTATTCTAGTTATTAGTAGCACCGCAGTGCTTAAGGGCTAAGATGTTCAACCAGTGCGTCCTTCCTGTGATAACGTATGGCGCTGAGACGTGGTCTCTTACAAAGGGCCTGATCCACCGATTTAAGGTCGCTCGGCGAGCTATGCAGCGGGCTATGCTTGGGGTATCTCTGATGGATAGAATCCGAAACGAGGAAATCCGTTGGAGATGTAACCGACATAGCCTGCAGAATCAGTAAGTTGAAGTGGCAGTGGGCAGGCCATATTTGTCGCCGAGGTGATGGCCGTTGGGGCCGAAAGTCTCTAGAATGGAGACCACGTGCAGCAAAGCGTAGTGTTGGCCGACCTCGTGCCCGCTGGACCGACGACCTGAAGGACGTTGCGGGGGGCGGCTGGATGAGGAGGACGGAGGACCGACATGAGTGGCGAAATTTGGGAAAGGCCTATGTCCAGCAGTGGACGAACACGGGCTGATGGATAGATGGATGTATTCTAGTTATTTATTTCTAATCATTACATATATTTTATAGATGTATATTTAATAATATATTTATATATATTTGTAGATGTTTACGTATAAATTATAATTATTTTATGTCTGTATATATACGTATGTGTATGTGTGTGTGTTCTCATGTTTTATAAATAATATAATAAGATGTATTTGGAGCAACTGTTTAGCTTATCTGAGCATCTTTGAAAAATAAAAATGTATCCTAGAATAAGTTACTAATGTCTGTTTTTGTTTATCCAGCTGTGGATTTCTGTTACTGGCGATATCTACTGCATTTTCTTTTCTGTGTTGTTATTAAACTGTATGTGCTGTTAAAATCCCAAATAAATCCATCGGCCTGTTTCGTCCACTGCTGAACATAGGCCTTTCCAGGATTTCGCCACTCTTGGCTGGGCAGGTGGGTCGGTAAGCGCGATGCCGAAACCCTTGCTCTAGTGACGCCGCCGCTGCCCGGCACCAGTGTATAAGGCCCGACAATTGGGGGTGGATATACCGCCATCCATCGGTCCCAGGCAATGGTGGGCCGCCTAGTTTTGCCGGAGAGCTGTTCTCTTACTCTCCCCCGAATAACTTCGGGAGGATTTGCGAGTAAGATGGTGGTACCTCCACAGTCGAGCCCGGCATCAGCTCTACCACCTATGATACCTACAATAATAAGTGAAAATAATTCTAGAGTAGTTCATGCATCGTTAACTGATCACAGTCAAGAAAATGAAAATTTTTAGATCAAATATTTTTTTCACTTCCCAGTATAGAGTGGTATCAGCTGACTAAATTTCTATGGAAAGGCGAAAAAAAAGTTCGCGCAAAATTTTTATTTCGGTGGAATGTATTGGGGATACTACATTTATCTGTTATTTTTTCATTTTCATTAAAGCCTAAAAAGAAAAAAAATTACACTTGGTTTTTTGAATGCTGGATCGTTAGGTACAGGCCGGGATGAACTCCTGGAAGCATTTAAATCATTCGATTTTGACATTCTTTGCTTAAACGAGACATGGATTAACAACTAATTGTAACATTCAAACATATACAATTTCAGGTTATGAACTTATTGAGGTTTCCCGTGGTAGTCGTGGTGGTGGGGCGGGTATGTACGTACGAAGTGGACTACGGGTCCGAAAGCTCAGCCACCCAGCTAGTCTTTTAGAGCAGCTTTGGCTTGAAGTCACATTAATTAAGCGCAAGACTCTAATCGGGACTGCATATAGCACTAGGGCACTCTGTGTGGGCGCAGCTATTAAACAGTTATGTGATTCTCTTTCAGTCTTGGCACCTCAGTATGATAATTTGTATTTTACGTGCGATTTTAATGTGAATTGGTAAGACGCTGATGGTAAAGTAACTATGCCATCGTGCTTTCGTCCCGTTGTTGAGTCACACAATCTACATCAATTAATAAACCATTCTACTCGGATAAAAGAAAACAGTAAAACACTTATTGATTTCACATTTGCGAGGTCTCATTCTATCCCATCATCAATTGAGGTAGTTCATAATGATGATTAAAGTGACCACGGTCTTGTTATTTTGCGTTTCCCTTTCCATATTGAAAGACCATCTGCACGAACGGTAACCTATCGGCCACTAACAAATCATGCTGATGCTATCAGTAACGCAGCTCAATATACGCCTTAGAACCTAATCCAGCAGTGTGAGGACCTGGAAGATATGGTAGAACTATTTAAATGCCTACTTTTGAACCTTTTTGATACATTCGCTCCAGCTCGCACGCGTACGTTTAAGGAACTACCTACACCGTGGATGACGGATACATTAAGGTCTATGCGCCCTCTACGCGATGAGGCCTGTCTTAGGGCTGAAAAAAACTAGGTGTCCCCTTGCATTCCAGCACTATCGGGAAATGCGCAACATGGTAAATACAGCTATAAAGTCTGAAAAACAAGCTTACTTTACTCAATATGTAAACAAGAACATTAAAAATACTTCTGCGATGTGGCGTAATATTAACCGTATAATTAAACCTAGGACTGAGCAACCCATACCTGAACACTTAGCAAACCCTGATAAGCTTAATCAATATTTTATTAGCAGCGTACCATAATTATCAGATAACTTAGCAGATTCCAGTTATAGCAATTTGTCCGCTACTGAGCAACTAGGTCCAAAATTTAATTTTGTTGACCTAGACGAACTTTCTGTCTGTCGCATTATTAAAGGCTCGATTTCGGGCTCGACAGGCAGTGATGGTATTTCAATGTTTATGATTTACATGACCCTTCCGCATTCTTTACCTGCGATAACTACCATTGTAAACAAGTCAATACGGAGTGGTGAATTCTCAAGGGCTTGGAAATGTGCCATTATAAAACCTATAGCTTAGAAACGGAAGGTAGAGGAACTGGAAGATCTAAGACCGATTAGCGTTTTGTTAGCATTGTCCAAAATTATAGAAAAAGTAGTTTCTAATCAAGTAGTTCCCTACCTAGGATCAAATAGCATATTACCGACCCTTCTATCTGGTTTCCGAAAAGGATATAGCACCACGTCTGCTCTTCTACATATAAAGTGGATGACATTTTAGTATCCTCTAACGAGGGTCAGGGTACAATTATGGTTTTGCTCGATTTTAGTCGTGCATTTGACTGCGTAAATATCTCAATACTCCCGTCAAAGTTAAAATGCATTGGCTTCTCCAACGCGGTATGTAAATGGTTTTCTGTGCATTTTTCAGATCGTAGCCAGGTATTACAGTGTGTTAATAATACGGGTCAAATTGTAGAATCTAAACCCCTACCTATAACTCGCGGTGTTATTCAGGGCTCAATTTTGGGGCCAACCCTTTATGCGATTTATTCGTCTAGTATTACCCAAGCAATTCAAAACTTGCGATACCACCTTTATGCTGATGACACGCAGCTGTATGTACAAGCGTCAGCAAAATCGGACGATATAAGCCCAGTTACCTCAAAATTAAACAATGACTTAGGTGCAATTTTTCAGTGGTCACAAAAGCATAATCTGGTATTGAATCCCAAGAAAAGTGTTGCAATTATATTTGGGACCAAGAATCAAGTTACCACAATTAAGGCACTTAATCCTGTTATAAAGTTAAATGATACAGTGATACCAATAAGCAATCTAGTGCGAAATTTGGGGCTCACTATAGATGAACAGTTGCGATTTGAAGATCATGTTCAACATAAAATTGGCAAGTGCTTTGGTGCACTCAAGTCCCTTTATAAAATGAGGCCATTCCTCGCACAAAAGGGTTCGCCTTCAGCTCTGTAACAGCCTTGTTCTCTCTCAATTAAGTCACTGTGACATAGTATTTGGTCCATGTTTGTTTAAAAAAACTGTTAAGGCTATTCAGAGCGTCCAGAATGCGTGCATGTGATTTTGCTATGCCATACCTAGGAGGGACCACATTACGCCTCATTTGATTGAAAGGGGGGTTTTAAACATGGCAAATTTTAGGGTATTAAAACTAGCGTTTCTAATGTTCAACTTATTAAATAGTAAAACCCCTGGGTACCTGCATAAAAAGTTGGTATAGTCCTCTAGAGCTCGGTGGCCTCAACTAATTATTCTCAACCACACGCTTGCCACTACCAGAGGCTGCTTTAAGATAGCAGCATCTAAATGCTGGAACGTGTTACCGCCACCTGTTTGCGCGGCTAACACACTAGTCACCTTCAGAAAAAAATGTCGCAGATGGCTCCTTTCTCTGCAGTCCTTGGCTGGTGGTATGCCTATGGTTCAGTAATGTGTCTAATAATATAAAATGTGTAATGACAACTGTCTTAACTTTGTTTAACTTTAAATAATTTTGGTACTTTTGTTTTCTAAATTCTGTGTGTTTTAGTTTGTTTATTTATTATCTTTCTTTTTTGTGTTTCTTTTTTAAGGCTAAGGCTGAAAATCGGCGGCTTTTTATTTAAATAACAGACTGTCATAAGCCGAGTCTTAGACCGATTTGACTCTTTTCATGTATAAAATTATTGTTTATTAATTGTATTGTGTTTTTTGAGACAAATAAAAAGCTTTTATTATTATTATTATTTTCAATCGAAAAACGAGCCGAGCGAGATAGCTGTCGCTACTCGTGTATCCTTGTCTAGCAAGTTGCCAGTGTATTTAATATAAACAAAATACTTATACCTATAGTGTTCTTGAGTTTCTAACGTGTTAGAAAGGGATCAACGAGTGCCAACACCCATCTCGCTCGGCTCGTTTTTCGTATCGTAGTGCACACTCTTGTTCTCTATACAATGTCTTTGGGTAGAGTTTACTTTTGACAGGTAGAGTGTTGCCATTATTCGGAAAGAATAAATAGGGATCGATATACATCGAATTGTCGATATCGATATTAACTGCAGTAGTCTATCAAATGAAAGCTCAATAACTTTACCTGACAAGGATATGGAAACATGGTGAAAAAAAACTGGGTTATTGTTGTAAGGAAATTGCTATACACGCGAAATTTGAGGTAGCCCCAAGCATTCACAGTTTCTCGATTTCCAAAAAATACGGCACGATTATTCGTTGGCTGGAAATGGCACACCAGGACGGCGATTCTCCCACATGCGACAATTTGCGAAGACCGAAAGCAGGTGATTTTTACGAGGTCCTTATGAACAAACGTATCAAGTTTTTTAAATTTAAACCTTTAGTCCGTATTAATAACATGTTCTACGTGTCTTTTAAGGAGTTATAGTTAAAAGAATTATCATCACGAGGCATTTATGACGCGACAAACAGAGGCGTATAAAAAGCAAAGCGTGTGAAATTCTTCTGCAGGGCGGCTATTCCGGAATTATTGCGCATTCGCAATATCAGTCATTAGATATTTGTTTAAAGTTTTATAAATGCCATGCAATGGAAATTACAGTGACTAAACTACATCAAATAGAAGCTATAGTATAGCATATAATGATTGCTTACTGTAAGTTTCCAATCAAAAAAATCAACACATAAAATCCCTTTTAAAGTCACCCGCAACCTGCCTTCGCAATTTTGCGCACGTGCCGGAATTGAGGGCCAGAGAGTGGTTTTTTTCTCTGTGAAGTTGCTTTTGATGGGCTTCATGCGGGTTATTTTTGCTGCAGTATACCATATTTTCTTTATTTACCTACCTTCCGAAGTGAAAATGTGCCTTGTCACAAAAAAAAAATGTAAACGCAAACGAAAAAGATGCCTTGCTACATTGGGCGAATTCTTGTCTGCAAAATGAGCTTCAACAGCAAAAGCGCGCTGTACTCCTGTTCACGGACTCATGGCTACAAAAAAAAATCTTTAGCTAGAGCAAACGTGATTTAAAATGTTAAATCTGCCGGCGGACACAATGTTTTATCAATACATAATAATAAAACAGTAGAAACCGCTGTGTCTGTACATTGAAGAAAAGTAATAGAAATAGAAAGGGGGTGACTAAAGAAGAGTAATAGAACACAAATCAACGATTTTTAGAATTCTTTTCAAGATAGGCCCTTTTCATACATACCCAGTGTCTGTGTGCGTGCGATAGCAACGTTGACGCAAGTGCGTGAGTGAATGAGATGCACATAGTGTGCTAACGCACACAGGCACAAGGTCCTGCCCTAAAAGCATTTGATACGGATAGCATAAACTTAAGGCGAAGTTATCCAGCGAAATCTGTCCTGCTCCAACGCTTTCATTTTACACATGGAAGCGGGCCGCTCAAAAAACTCGCGGTTTTGAGGTGTTTTCATTTATTATTTTGTAATTAGAGGGATGGGTTTTCAATATGATGGACGTTTTATATCACATTTTTCACGACGACGTTTATTTGAGTATAAGTTTTAGTGTCCAAAACTTTATATAGCTTAAATTAAATGATATTTACACCGTAGTTAAGACCTATTTTTGCAATTGAATCGGATCGAGGAAAGTGTAAGCAATCGTGTTTCGAACAGCCGAAATACTAAGATCAAAGAGTGAATTATGACATTTATTTTCCGGAAAATTTAATCTTAATTCTTTTTTGTTAATAATTAATTTGAAAAAACAAAGTCGGGATAACCCCCCCCCCCCCCTTAAGTGAAGTGGTTTGCAGTTTTAGATTAGACGGACCCTACAGGTGCCAATTCTGCTTTGGATTTTAAAAGCTCCCCGTCCGCTTATTTCGATTTTGCAATTTTCCCGCCAATTTTCCCCGCCAATTTTGTTTTTGGCAATATCTCCGAAAGTATTGGTCAGATTCTAATGTGGTTATTTTTTTCTAAAATAAGATTAAATTTCCAACACAAACCAAAAAAATCATTTTTTTTTCTTGGAGAAGGTAGGTACTTTCTCCGGGAGAAAGTTTTGGTTATATATATGAATGTATGTATATACCTATATATAGACCAAATACCAAGTACGACGAAAATTGTTTTATAACCAGGTCCAATATAGTACAGACAGAGAGACTGGCTAGTGCCCCACAACCTTCGCCGCCCGGGGCAAGTGCCAGTAGATCCGGGCCTGCCCTTGCCTTCTGTCTGTTCCTTACAAATATCTTTTTTTTTTGTGGAATTAAGTGTTTAATAATTAATTCTAAGAGACGCACAATATTTTTAAGGATCATTATTCCGTACACTGAGAAAACTGGTAATCATAAAATTAAGTGAATTCACTTGAAATTATGATGATTCACGTAAAGTAGGGAGCATACGGACATCACAATAAAATACGATGAAACTACTGTTGCTGCTGCTAGCGTTATAATATGACGCACTGTCACTATGACTTTGTAGGAAGCAGACAGAATTATACGCTCCGTCACAGCTTTTATGGTGACAGAAGCATAGTGTGGCAGACCTCATTTATGGGGAAGGCATGATGAAATACGAAAATGATTATCTTATTTCCTGTGACAAATTTTACGGTGATCTGTCATCATAATATCTTAAAAACTCGATTATTTTCTCAAACGTTTAAATTACAGCATAACATTTTCCAATTATCACCAAATTTAAAAATAATTCACCGTATTTTAAACTTATAATATTTTATAATGAAGGCAAAAAGATATTTTTCTCAATGTACCTTATATTAGGTTACTTTAATTTATGCAGCCAAATTCTTACTGAAGATTCAGCAAGTGCTCAGTAAGGTTCGATGATATTTTTTGTGAGATTCGTAAATTATTTTTTTCGTGTTCTTTACAAACGCAAGCCCAGCCCCAAGTCAATTTACTGTGGGGCGTCAAGATTAAAATCGCGAAAGCACCAAAAAGTGTTATCGATCCGTGTTACTGATCACTTACCAAGCCTCCAGTATGAGCTTGGCTGCATAAGTCACCGTATATAATAGAAACAAAAATCACTCTTATGATATTATTTTGTTGTCTGTCTATGTGTTAAGCCCCTTTTTTAAAAAATCGGCTTTTACTAAACTTACAGTAAAAATAATATCGAACGGTCTCGCTAGCCTCATACTGTGGTAAATAATTTCACAACCATTGGTTCTGTACCAATACACAATACGGGTACGGAATCCTAAAAACAGAGTAAATAGCAATATCTATAGATGTAGTAGCAACATGAAGGCATCACGAAACAATGCCGCTAAAAATGGTACAAGCAATTAGGTTCCCGCTCAGTACGGAACCCAATTTTTTTGTTTTTAGCTTAGAATGTATAACAATGTAATAAAGTTTGAAACTTGTACATGTATTACCGTCTCTAAGATAGAGCTGGAACAAATAACGTTTCAAAAATGCTCCTTGTTCGAGGTGTTGGGTATGGATTGGAGACACCCCTTTAGTAACAATTTTATAAATTTTTGTTATTTGTCGTGGTAGAGGCCATAGTATTTAATGAAAATTTCCACTGGCTATCTATAACGACTGAAGTTGAAGACCCCTGTGAGTGACAGACGGACAAACGGACGGGCGGACAACGAGGCTTGGACATAGGGTCTTGCCCGTTTGGCACCCTTTGGGTACGGGACACAAAAAAAGTTTACCATCATTGTCATGTATATTTTGCATAAAAAGAGCAGTAATTAAAATTAGTCGTATTAGCAATAACAGGCAGCTCATCCCAAACATGGACTTATAAAAAAAAAACTTCCAAAAAATTATTAACAGATGTCACGTTTTAGTTAATCATTTATTTTTTTATTAACTTATTTGTCAAAGCTTTTTTGTATTCGACTGATGACGGCCCCATACCGTGGGCCAAAATATATAAAATAAAAATATGGCGTAGGCTAGGAAAAATTGTTATTAACCGTCCAACACAAAAAGGCCAATGTCAAATACTTTATTAGCTTTTGATAGAGGCGATTATTGGTTAGCTAATTGACCTATTTGTCTAGGACGCGTCATAGTAATAATTACACGTGAAACAACAGATCGGAGAGTTTTTTAGCTAATACTGGGATATTTTGTAGGGAAAAAAATATTGGATTAAAGTAGAACTTATATTTCTTTTACCTATTTTATGAAAAAAAAAAAACAGGTTGATCTCTTAGCCGCGTTCTTGAAACGAACGTTTGAAAACGAAAAAGAAAGGGTGGCAAACATTTTTATTTGGACAAAAGTATAAATCTTAGTACATTTTTTATGCGTATATCACCTAGATAAAGGATCTATAATAAATCACTCATAATTTTCAATATTGCGATAGTCCTAAATTTATTTTGTTTGTTCGACGATAACTCGAGTATCGTTAATCGGAATGTCATCAAATTTGACAGGCGAGTAAATAAAACAAATAGAATTTTGAAGTTCGAACATGAGCCAAATGGGTCAAGTGTGAATCGGCCGAGCGCCAGTTCAAAGTTCGGGGCGAATTACTAGTTAAGTTCAAACATGAGCGAGTTCTAGCTCGGGGCGAATTACCAGTTTATATAAATTGTTATCGTCGAACAATCATTAATTCATACATACATATTACATACATACAAACGCCGGATTGTTCAAGTAGACTCGGAAAACGCGCTCGTTTCGCTCGCTCGTTCAACTAGTAGTTCGCCCCGAACTGTAAACTCGCGATCGCCCGATTCGCGCTTGACCGATTTGGGTCATGTTAGAATTAAAAAATTTCTTTGGCTTATTTACTTGCCTGCCAAATTTAATGACATTCCGATCAATGATACTCGAGTTATTGTCGAACAAACATTCATACATACATACAAACGCCGGATTGTCTAAGTAAATAGACTCTAAGAACTCGCTCGCTTCGCTCGCTCGTTCAATAAATGTAGTTGAAAAAAAAGCGTCACAAATAATCAGATAATCTCTGTATAGCAGAACGAAACGCACAAATAATCAGATATAATCTCTGTATAGCAGAACGAAACGCGCGATGTTATATTCAACACTATAGCCTTCGGCTTGGGCGTTATTTTATGTAAAACCTATATGTTGACCAGGGTCTCTACGATGATATTAAAAACCGACCAAGTGCGAGTCGGACTCGCGCACGAAGGGTTCCACCATTATCTATAAAATTGGCAAGAAAATCATGTCTGTTGTATGGGAGCCCCCTTTAATATTTATCTTATTCTGTTTTTTAGTACTTGTTGTTATAGCGGCCACAGAAATACATCATCTGTGAAAATTTTATTTGTGTAACTATCACGGTTCATGAGATACATCCTGGTGACAGACCGACAGACAGACGGACAGCGGAGTCTTAGTAATAGGGTCCCGTTGGTTACCCTTTGGTGACGGAACCCTAAAAAACCGCATCCAAATCTGTTGAGTGGTTTTCGAGTTAAAACAGAACATACAGACAGACAAATAGAAAGGAAGACATACATTTTTTTTAAAAATTGTTGCTTTGGCTTCAGTACAATACTAATAAAATAACCCATTTCCGTTGAAATTTCGTGAAAATATTAAATCTACAGACACGACTTTTTTACTACTTTATTATTAGTAATAATACATAGGGTGAAATTAAATCAACCGACCAAAAACATACTGGAGACTCGGTTAGTGATTAAGAACTAGGTTCAGTAATCCTTTTGGCTAATTTCTAAAAATAAATTTTTTTGCTCCCTTACTGGTTGGACTAGTTTAAGTACAATGCAGGCACTATGTGGCAAAAAAATATTTTTTTTCGAATTTCTCCTGGAGGTTCATTAAACCTTGTTCCTGGTGACTAACCGAGTCTCCAGTACGAATTTGGTCGGTTGATTTAATTTTTGCTCCCTTACTGGTTGGACTAGTTTAAGTACAATGCAGGCACTATGTGGCAAAAAAATATTTTTTTTCGAATTTCTCCTGGAGGTTCATTAAACCTTGTTCCTGGTGACTAACCGAGTCTCCAGTACGAATTTGGTCGGTTGATTTAATTTTTGCTCCCTTACTGGTTGGACTAGTTTAAGTACAATGCAGGCACTATGTGGCAAAAAAATATTTTTTTTCGAATTTCTCCTGGAGGTTCATTAAACCTTGTTCCTGGTGACTAACCGAGTCTCCAGTACGAATTTGGTCGGTTGATTTAATTTTTGCTCCCTTACTGGTTGGACTAGTTTAAGTACAATGCAGGCACTATGTGGCAAAAAAATATTTTTTTTCGAATTTCTCCTGGAGGTTCATTAAACCTTGTTCCTGGTGACTAACCGAGTCTCCAGTACGAATTTGGTCGGTTGATTTAATTTTTGCTCCCTTACTGGTTGGACTAGTTTAAGTACAATGCAGGCACTATGTGGCAAAAAAATATTTTTTTTCGAATTTCTCCTGGAGGTTCATTAAACCTTGTTCCTGGTGACTAACCGAGTCTCCAGTACGAATTTGGTCGGTTGATTTAATTTCACCTAGTATATATAGATTACAATAACCGGTGGCTCGCAACTAATGGTTCTATTGTCAGTCTAATCACAGAGCACAAGACACACCCAAACCATGTTCTCGTAGAGTGAATCCAACGAAAGAATTCTTGTAGATTAAGGCATCTTCGTATTTATTTCTTTTCAATAAATACCTTGACAGAGTACTTCTTTTGTGGCGCTTCGCTTACTCCATAAAACCCTATTAGCTGAATGTGTTAGGCACCCTTAGAAGTCAGCAAAATGTGGGAATAGTATAATACGCCACGGCATAGGTTGGCAGTCTTATGGGCTACCATGTTGCAATCTTAGATAAAACAAAAGTATAGATGCAGTTCCCCGCTTCTCGCGCGCGGCACTGCAAATATAGGCCCAATGGGCCTGATTTGTGTAGCTTGTCTCGCTCGCGCCACTGTCGAAGCTCGTCGCTCTATCTATGTCATTCGGTGGCGCTTGTTTAAAAAAGAGGTCCATTTTTCAGTTGAGGATATAAGAGCGTACCGTATCTACCCCTTGTTATATCAACGGTTTCAATACACGTTATTAGTTTGGGTTTCAATACTCGTTAGCGACTCCGTAAAAAATATTTTTACGAGTCGGGGTTTGGGATATAGTACATTACTGCTAAGACCAGGAAATAAGAAACCCTGGACGAGTAAGAGCCCGCAGGGCGAGGAGATTTTTATGCGAGGCCAGGATTGCTAATTCATGGTCGAAGAAAGTATAGTGCTTTTTTCAAAAACAAAATGAGACATTTTCATGTTTTTCATGATAATGAGTTACATCAAATAATATAATAAACTGACAGGAAATATTAAAAGTTACTTACTTGCTTATATTTCGGCGATTAGTCATGTTTATTGTTATTGATTTCTTCAGCAAAGCATTATTAGTGGAGTACAATCTATATCAGAGCCCGCTTCTGAACTCATTTTGTAATTTATTTGCACAAAATACTTTCAACTAAAATTTATAGCAACATAAATTTCCGCTCTTACGCAATTTTTTTTTATTATTGCCATCTGGGCAAAGGTATTTACCGCCATGCAGCCTTCTTGAGAGCCTTCTTCATGGACAACGCAATCTTGAGGAACGCTTTATGAACTTAAAAAAGACGAGAAAAACCTCCTAAGTCTCTTATAAACATACACAGATAGTGTTAAAAAGAAAACATATGAAATATACTCTGTGGGAGCCGAAGTGGGCGCGCGTGTCGCGGGCAGGTTCTTCTTTGCAGAGAAGCCGGCACATGGCGGCGGCGGCGGTGCGGCGGCGGCGGTGGTGGCGGTGGCTGTTGCTTACGGCGCGGCGACGCGGCGGCGGCGGGAAATCTGTGCATATGAGCCTTTTTGAGGCTCAGACACTGTAGGTAGTATCGTAGTATCCGTTGAAACCAACTAGGCTGTGGCAGCAAGGACGAAGAAGTTAGATTTACATCGTTACCAGGCGGTGAGGTCGCTTGGCGACGGAACTACATAAGTCAGTTGCATTTTGTGCTATCTTCAATTATCTTTATTGGGCTATCTTTAATCAGTAGCGATTAAGCCTCGAATTCACCTTTACGCTCATGATACATGTATTCTACAGGTACGAGTGTCTGCGAGATTTCCATGTCGTGTGCTAGTATTAGACAAAAATATTTTGTATTTAAAATTCTGGTTGCTATCGTAAGCTGCTAGGGACGTCCTTAGGTAACCTAGGCTATGAACGCCCACCTTGGACGAATTAATTCGTCCAAGACGCCCACCTAACTCTAAACCGTTTATATGTATAAGGCCCTACGATTCAAAGTGAAAAAAATTCAAGAGATAATAGAGTATCCCTAATAGACCAGTCAGTCACTGGCTCTGTACCAAGCTGACTCCAAAATTGATAACTTTAACCGAATTTTAATTGCCCCTTTCGACAAATATGCCCCTATCAAAAAGGTCAAAGTAAAACACGTGCCAGTGCCTTGGCTTACACAAGCAATTTGAGACACAATCGCTTTGCGTGATAAGGCTAAGCACAAATATAAAAAAACACCAAGTGATCACAGTTTTGGAGCAAACAAAAAGTCGCGTAATCGCTGTACAAGGATGTGTAGAAATGCAAAGAGGAGCCACATTCATAATTCAATTGAAAGCCTTAATCCAGGTCAGGTTTGGAAATTCCTAAAAACACTTGGCATTGGTAAAGTTTATAATACTCACCATGGCACTGTCGATTTAAATGCACTAAATTTGCAATTCTCTAAACCACTTGTCACTTTAGAAGACAAAATAAAAAATAAAACACTCAATTTCTTAAATAAAAAGCCCAAGCCTGATTGTGATTCCTTCATTTTCAATTGTGTAACAGAGTGTGACGTTAAGAAAGCGGTTCTGTCTATTACCTCAAAAGCTGTTGGTAATGATAATATCTGTTCGCAGATGTATTACTTATTCTTGATTCACTGTAACCTGAAATCACTGATATCCTCAATTTCTCCTTGGTTACCTGTACATTCCCTTCGCCCTGGAAACAGGCGCTTGTTATTCCTCTTCCTTCTCTTCATTTTCCGACTATCGTCCTATTTCCATTCTTCCCGTCCTTTCCAAAGTCTAAGAAACCATCGTGCTCAACCAACTTTTCTCCTATCTGACTAAAAACAATCTGTTGAATCAGTTTCAACCTGGATTTCAACCTAGTCACAGTACGGTAACCGCACTTTTAAAAGTGACTGATGATATAAGGCTAGCCATCGACAACAAGAAACTGACAATTTTAACGCTATTAGATTTCAGCAGTGCGTTTAAATTTGTTGACTTCGATGTTCTGCTAGGTATACTCCGCTCTCTTAGCGTATCTCCACTTGTTACAGAATGGTTCGATACTTATCTTAGAGGTCGACTGCAGTGCATACGCTCGGATGAGGTTACCTCGGAGCGGTGCCAACTATCTGCTGGTGCTCCTCAGGGTGGCATCCTCTCACCTGTCCTATTCTCAATTTTTATTAATTCCAACTCAGAAGTACTTTCTTGCAACTGCCATCTTTATACAGACGATTTACACCTATATCGACACTTTGTAGTATCTGAAGTTGAAACTACAATTTATCAAATAAATGAGAATATGGGTCATGTGCAGAAGTGGCCCGAATATTATGGGCTCTTAGTGAACCCTAAAAAATCTCAGACGATAAACATTGGTAGTAGATACATGGCCAACCTCCTGAACAAATCTACCCTGACACAGGTCTCCTATAACAGTATCTCCATTGCATACACTGAAACTGTGAAAAACCTTGTTGTCATTTTTGACTGTAACTTATCGTGGACTGCTCACGTGAATGAAGCCAATAAAAGAGTTTTTGCCACTTTTTACTCCCTCAAGCGTCTCCAGCGATTTCTGCCCCATAGAACAAAGATAACTCTTGCACAAACCCTTCTATTGCCAATCATCGACTATGCGGATTTATGCTTCCTAGATGCCAATGAAGAGTTGCTTAGCAAACTACAACTATCTCTTTTAAAAACTCCATGTCACAACACGGGTGCTTTTGGAAATTCTTTCACGGTGACATCCATCAGACTCTGGAACTCCCTACCGCATACGATTCGTGATTGTCCTACGATCAGCCTATTCAAGAAGAAGCTTAAGTAGCATTATTTATAAATATTTTTCCCTTTAAAATATATATTTTATTATTTATGTAGGTATATACACTGTATGTATTTATGTTTATATTTGGTATATACTAAATTCTGGTTTTAAACATATATTTATGTAGACTTTTGTTATGTAGGTTTATGCCCATTTTTATATTACAGTATTAAGTATGTTTGTCGTTTTTATATTTAAGTAATTAATAATTAATTTACTATGTGCCTATTTATTTAAAAGTTAGGTACCTATATTTAAGGTAGTTCATATTATCTCCAGATTTTTATTTTTCATATCATGTGTTTCTTTAGGTGTGAACATTTGATCACGCACTTTTAGTTAATATTTCCTTAGCACCTAGGTTTTGCTGGCAGAAATCTCTTTCAGAGACAAGCTCGCCTATAGCACATTTAATTGACTGCGAGTACGTATAACTTTTCTGTGCAATAAAGAATATCAATAAAGAATATGAATAGACCACATTCCAACGAAAAAATTTTTTACTGCGCACGTATACACGTATTAGATAATGATAACATTTAACATATTTAAGATAAAATATGCATGTGGCGTAGACGTGACCGCCGCAAGAGTAAGTAGATAGGTTTTAACAGAATTCAAAGCGTGTGGGAACAGATATAATTAGAAGAGAACCAGATAATAAATCTACTTCTTCTCTCATATAAAATACAACATCTTTCTGTCTGTTGGTTGACATTAAATTCCAACAATACATGACATCTTACATAAATAATAATATACCTCTAATCTCTATTATCTACATATCACGTATGTCTGTCTGTTCGGTCACTTATAGCTTGGTAACCACTCGATGGGTTTTGATGTAGTTTTCGTTGTAAAGTAACTAGAGCATTTCTATTCGCGAAGGTTTTAGGGTGCATTTCATCTCACGACATGACTAAAGGCAGCACTCAATAAGAGTTTTATTTAATCATGTGGTATGTATGTACGCCTTGCGTAGTCGCATGTAGTCCGGTCGTTGGGGTTCAAATCATCCACAGGTAAATGTTTTTAGGAGACCTCTCAAATTTAAACTTATTTTATCAGTCTTTATGAGTATTTTTGTAGAACATGGTGACCAGGGTCTAATGAGAGGACTGGAAGGTGGGTGCGGGGTCTCCTCAACGGACAACAGCAGACCCTTCGAGTTGGAGCTTATTTGATTGGTCTCTATTAGCACTTTGGTAAAACATGTTGACCGTTGCATAATGCTGTATATTATTTAAAACAAAATACTATACCTATATATATCGCAGTATTTCTTTGTAAATATATATATTTTTTCCAAGTGCTAGAGTCACAAGACTGCTCCTATTTTATTTAACGCGTTTCTTAGGGTTCCGTACCCAAAGGGTAACCAACGGGACCCTATTACTAAGACTCTGCTGTCCGTCCATCCGTCCGTCTGTCACCAGGCTGTATCTCATGAACCGTGATAGGTAGACTGTTGAAATTTTCACAGATGATGTATTTCTGTAGCAACTATAACAACAAACACTAAGTCGCGAGTCGGACCTGCGCACACCCATACAACAGACATGATTTTTTTGCCGTTTTTAGGGTTACGTAGTCCGACAAGGAACCCTTATAATTTCGCCATGTCCGTCTGTCCGTCAGCGGCTTAGCGCAGAGACTATTAGTACTATAAAGCTGTAATTTGGCATGGATATAAATATTAATCACGCTGACAAAACGGTAAAATAAAATATTGAAAATATTTTTTTTTAAGGGTACCTCTCATACACCTAAACTGGGGGTGATTTTTTTTTCTCGTCTATCCCATAATGTGGGGTATCGTTGGATAGGCCGTTTAAAAATATTGTGGGTATGTGAAAACCATTTTTCGATTTAGGGATCCGTTGGAGAAATATTAAGCTTCAAAATGAACATTTTATTAGAGTGGAGGTAAAATCTAATAATAAAGTAAATCTTATACGCTTGGCATAAACCGTACCCGGATAAACCGTACCCTAAGCTTACTTACGCCTTTCCAGATTTCTTTGGCGTATTTAAAAAAGTTATTTAATCAACTTATTTACAACGATTCGATCAAAACTTTCGCAGTTCACACTAAGACACTTTTAATAAATGTTCAAATTCAAAGTGTCCGCCACACAATCGTATTTGCCGCAAATTATCTTTTAGACGTAATAAAATCATTTCATTGTTACGTACGATTTCAAAGGCGTCCACAATCGCTTGACGTAACACATCAACGCCTTCAATTTCTTTAGTTCCGTCCAAGTCTTGTACCAAGTATTTCCGCCCACATACCTACATATTAAACTAAAATCGTGTTTGGAACGAGTCCTTGACAGTCATATGCCGATTTTCACTAGCGTCATCACTTCGTAAGTCCCACCAATGTTCATTATGCACATAACCCTACTGTAATAAATAACGTCTCGTCGGTCCACAGAATGTTTTAGTTGAAATTTTTCCCACTAAAATAAGTCCGATTGTGTTTACTGTACGACTGCGAGATCGCACGCGAAATTTTCAAAGCGAGCACGTGCATATGTTACGAGAATTATTAATGACTGCGGGGGCGTCGCGCTCGTCACCACCCACCCCCCTTGCGCTTGCTTGGAATCTGTTTATTAATTGATAATCCACGAATAAATTTACTTAATTTAAAAGTTTATATATCGTTGTTAGAAAAATATTTAAAAAAAATAATAATATTTTAAAATTAAAATTAAAAATTAAATCAGACATCCAATAATCGAAAGTCATTTATTTTTAATTCATTAAAAGGAATTATATATGAATCAATTTGAATGCGCACCCTTCCCCTACCTCATACACTTACGTTGAAGGTCGAAGTAACGAGTTCTCATTGACGGGCGTTTCTTTCACAGAGTACGAGGCTCACAGCTGTTTTGACACGATAACGCGGCTTATCTATCAATGAAAATAATTAGCGGGTTGCAATTTGTATTGAGTTTAGAGTTTATTTTTATCAACGCCCGTGGTGTAAGCAGTCAATGAAGTAGTGTGACAATAATAAAAGAAAATCGTGGACATATTTAAAAAAAAAAGTATTTTGTTTATATTTTTTTCGTCATCCGTATCGTGTATATAACCTACCCTGTGACGGAATCGACTGACCAAATCAACAACCTGTATAATGAATTTAAAAGGAAACTTTCACAGCTAAGTAGGCTTTACAGGTTTACGAGTACAAGTCGCGCCTAACTTTTGGTCCAGTACAGGTTGCGCCAAATTTGGGGGGGGGGGGGGGGGGAGGGGGCGAAAGACGAGTCATAACATAAGTCATATCATAACCACAAAATAGATAGGTACAGAAGGTGTCAGCTACGGCCAACCTTGATTTTAAATACCTACTCATCACATGTATCGCAAAGCGCATGCACCCCGGGTGCTTGCGCTTTGCGATACATGTGATCACCCGTGACGTGACTAGTCGTACTAGCATTTGACCGAATCCTACCGAGATCGTTGTACGTACACGTCAATGTGATGTGTGCTGAACTGAAATCGCTGGTTGTAGGGAGCAGACCCTCTGTACCTATCTATTTTGTATCATAACGCTTCTTGACGTCACATGTATAAATCTAAAACTGTATCTTCTAAATAACATAAAAACATAACATAAAATTGATTTATTGAGCAAAAAACATTTATAACAAAGTTTGAGCAACTGGCTTCCAAAGTAGTTTCAACTGTGATCCAGAAGCCAGTTTCTCCCTTAGAATACAAAGTACATGTGGTGTTAGCGCAATAAGTACGAGTTAACTATTACAATAACTTTAAATTAATGCATAGGTTTTTATTATTCTTATATATTTAAAATCCTGTAAACGGAAAGAAAGCAGGAACCTTGATTTAGAGTATTTATGTGTATGTATGGTTAGGAAGAGAGAGAGGGTGTAAGGGTGTGTGTGTGTGTGTGTGTGTGAATGTGATATCTTAGCCCTACGACACTAAGGTCTTGGGATCAGTTTTCGGTTACTACTAAGAGGGGTATGTATGTGTATATGTTAGAAGAGTGGGTAAAAATGTGAGTGTGTTAATCTAAATGTATTTATGGATATAATAAATAGGTATGCAGTTGTAAAGAAAAAAATAAGTAAATAGATTTATAATTAATATTGATATATTTCTAGATAATAGGCGCGAGCAAATTCTCAGTCTCTTTAAATGTCAAAGTTTGAAGCCATGCGCTGGTAGCAATTTTACATCGACGCAACGAAAGAGGATATATACCTATATTGATTTCTTTGTTGATCTTATTATAGAGACGTGCACTTATGATTTTATAGTGTCGTTTGGCTAAAATTGTTTTATGTGGAGGATCTAAATGCATTTTAGCATTTTTTATGTAATGAGCCCAGCTATCAATCCTGTCGCTATGATTTATTCTTTACGGGACATCCTATACAATGTAACAACAAGTATAACAGAAACTATTTATTTGTAGTGATTTTGTGCTGCGAATTCGGAGAAATGGCAAAAAAATGCTGTTTACTAAAATCTACTTTAAAAAAACAATAAAGGTAGATTGAAGTTGGATAACATTCCTCGCTCCCCATGTTTTACTTGCAGATTTGGTGTAACGAGTTTTTACAGCCTATTACTTGTTGGCTTCTGTTTATATTCATTACCTGTGCGAAAGATACAAGATCGTTTTCGACTGGAAAGGTATGTACTCGTAATCGCATGAAACATTATGACAACACTAAAACTAAATAGAAACACATCAATGTTACTTACAAATTAATTGTAATCAACTAAAGGCTTCCATAGCACCGTGTGAGGCCGTCAGCGCTCTGATTGTTTGATTATATCCGTTTAGCTAGACTCTATAATGACTTATAATTATAATAGAATAACGTTTACAATCTTAACCTGTACTTAGTAAGTACTTGTGTAAAACGTCATAACTCTAATTATAAATAACGTCAAAGAAATGTGTAAAATTCGTTAATGCATTCTCATAACTATCTGTGATAAATTGAAAACAATAAAAATATTGGTATAAAAGACGCAACAGCAACGCAAAAACACCTGAAGTCATTAGATTTAGGACGTATAGTATTTGTTATGTACAAAGAAAATCTCTAAGTAACACAATAAATAACATGATATTTGCATTGTTATTACAGTGCGTGTTGGTACTATGCGTTTGCGCATGGTGGTGGGGGCGGAAATGGCGAATGATGAGACTGACAGCACGCGTCCCGACTCTACTGGGGGCTCTGCCCATCCTTGGCCACTCATACCAGCTGTGGGGAGGTCCTTCTTGTGAGTACTTAATCCTTTACTGATCATAGTGTACTAGTTTGTTTATGGATAAGCAAAGGGCGTCCCCACATTCGCGAAACTCAAAGTACTATGGGCAGAAAACTTTTATCGCTTAGAATTAAAATATTTTTTAAATTGAAGAGTGATACGATTACAGAATTAATGTTGTTATTTAATCTCAGTATTAGAAGAATAAAAAAATATCGATTCCGCTAAATAATGTTTACATGCGAATCACTGCCATGCACGACTGTTAAATTTTAGGGATGCCAGAGTTTTAAATGTTTGTCTATTAATGGGTAAAATTTTATTGATCTGATGAACATTGAAACATTTAAATTAATGTAGTACAGTCTGTCAAAAAAGTGTTGAAATGAATATTGAAGAAACTATTTTTCTTTCGCCTGGTTACACCAAACAAATTAGTACAAAATCTGTTAATGGTCAGTTAACCGCGTTGTTATTTCATAAATATACTACCTAAATTATACTACTTGAACGTTTAAAGTCCAATAAAGTTCATTAAAGTTTCATTTTCCTTTCAACACTTTTTTGACATACTGTTATTAATTTTGTGCAATAAAGAATTTGAATAGAATAGAATACTCTGATGGATGATAAGATGATAACTTTTTTTGCTACGGTATATTAGTTTATTCCTTTAATTTAAATATTGAACATAGAGTTATTACAATGAATAAAATATGTACGAGTACCAGAAAATAATCTGTTAATTTTAGGTGTTTCCATGAAAATGGTTCCTCGAATAATTATAGAAGGGAACGAAGCGGCAAAAATTCAAAGAAAATTCACACTCCTGAAAAAAGCCGTTCGGTACTGTTTGGATGATTTATCTGTCTTAAATAATGGACCATAACTACTGTTAAGAAATCCGATGAACATTGAATAAGTAATATTCAATCAAAATTTATAGGGTATCTAATATAGGAAATTGGGCAAGTAAAACCATCTAATACTACAATTATATAGGGAAAATCCGAAAACTATTCATTTGTTATTACATCGTTATGTAATCGTTAATCGTTTTTTAACGGAACCCTCGGTGGGTGAGTCCGTTTTTTTATTTCAAATTTAAGAAAGTGCCTAGGCTTTTGTGTTTTTTTGTGTTTTAGAACATCCCTTCTAGGGTAGAGTTTTGTTTGTTGATTATAAAAAACTAGTAGAGTTGAACATAGAATTATATAATTTTTATCCATTTAAAAAGCCTATTAAGCGTCTTTGCTCGTTATCCTTTTATACATTCCGGAACTAACTTCGTACATAGTAATAACAATTCATTGAGTACATACATACACATGACAAAAACATATCGTCAGGACACGAGTCTCCAAGGATGTGTTAGAAGTGTTCCCAAGTGTGAACTGTGAAATACAAGGCACAGTCCACACTTGGTACATCCGCTTTTCAACGATGATTATTACGTCCTAAACGTGATGAGTGGTGAGCCCTATCGTCTTCGGACATAAATGGGCCAACAGCTTAACGTATCTTCCGAAGTACGCAGATCGAACACAAAATCTTACTGGCAACATTTAATTATGCGCATGCAGCACAGGGTCTATCGGACTTGAGTGGTGGCGTAGACTCTACCTGCAAAATTGCTTTGGGTCTACACCATAACAAAACACATAATTCGTTAAAGTTAGAGTGAGTTGACATCATAAATATTTTAAAAACGGATAGGACTCTCTCTTTTTAACTGTGCATTATGACTCATCATCATCAGGACTCTTCGGGAATAATATTCCGGTCCCCGATGCAGATCCGACCAATGTTAAGATGTCCTAAGGATAGAGAACCTTTGAGCACCCCAGGAGTATACAAAATACCGTGTGACTGTGGGCACAGTTACATAGGTGAGACAAAACTTAATGTATCTACACGGCTGAAAGAGCACATACGAAGCATAAAAAGCTGGATATAAACGGCTCGGCAGTGGCTGAACACGCCTTAAATTCGGATACTAGCCACTATATCCGTTTTGATAAGGCCACCTTACTGGCTAAGGAAACATTCGTTGTTCCCCGTAAGGTGATGGAAGCAATCGAAATTGGTAGGCATCCAAATTTCAACAGATACCGAGATTGGCATCTGGCGCCAACTTGGCAACTTGTGCTTGACGCTTCGTATGACAAAAAAGTGCCAACAGTGGCGTCTGTGTGACTGGACCTAGTGAAACACGTGACCCGCAAGTAGAAGTGGAAACTTTATCAAATGTCCGGTCGAGTCTGGCTTCAATACTGGAAACCTCTGAACGCAGCCGAAGATCGGAAAGGCGAGCGGCGACGACAGAGGGGAGGGAAGCTTAGTACTCGACCACAGATTGTCGATATACTCGACTGACCGCCGTGGGCAAAAGTACTCCCGAAGAGTCCTGATGATGATGAGACAAAAGATCGACCTGTGCATCCTTGCACAGATAAAAAAGTGAGTCCTATCCGTTCTTTAAATATTTAAACACATAATTTATGACGAATAATTTTTAGGTGTCTGGAAATGCATAGAAAAATGGACAAATGAAGTTAATGATGCGGTTGGTGTCGCGAAATTATGGTTTGGTCCAAAATTAATAATAGGTGTGTTTATTATTTTTTATGTTCTAAGATAATGCATAAAACTGAGTACACATTATATAATGGTATGCCTTTAATTTTGCAGTTGTTACGGATCCCGAAATAGCTTTATCAGTGTTAAATAGGTGTACGCAAAAGTCCTTATTTAATTCTTTTTTTTTAAACTGGTTGGGCGATGGACTCATTACATCTAACGGTTGGTAATATGCTTCTTAAACACTACGTTTAATTTTTTTTAATTTCTTTACAAGCTATTTGTTTGTTTACTTTATAGCTAGACTCTTTACTTGGACATATTTTATTACTTGGGGGTGAGCCATTCCCTAGGGATGTAGCCATTATTTACATACAAAGGCAAAAATGGCAAAGGCTAGTCAATAGTTAAAAGATTATTTGGTAAAAATAATGAGCTTGTGATTGTTTATTGTCATATTGGCTACACACTGTAAGAGCTAACATTTTCCATTGATTTACAGATATGATATTAAAAAAATTGTTTAATAAAACTTACACATTGAAGTTTATACTGCAATTCTAAGGGAGTAAATTCGTACCTTCGATACATATAGCACCGCCTAAATAGACTTATACATTTTCAGGCCCTGTATGGCAGAAACATCGCAAACTGATCTCTCCAGCTTTCACTCAACGTGTTATTGATGATTATCTCGAAATATTCAACCAACAATCAAACGTACTTGTTAAAGCTCTCAGTGAAAACGTTGGGAAAGGAGAATTTGACCCTTCGCAACTTGTGTCCGAAAGTACATTAGAAACCATTTGTCGTAAGTATAAATTATTCCGTCTCTTGTGTTGAATGAATTAACTGAATGCTGGTATATTACTATAGGAAATTCACTCACATATAATTGGGAAACATACAATATACATAATTATGTCGAGTGGAACCTACAAAACTCCGGCCGCTCTAGAATGCGTTCCTGGTGATTGTGATTAGATGGTCGACGTAACTTTGAAATTTACAAAGTTGTTTATCTTTCCTGGTTTGTAATGCACTCTAATAATAATATTTAGAGTATTCAAAAGCGATGGATTTCGCATTTAAACATAATCTTAGTTAATGAGAACTGTGAATTTCTTAACTATCTGAAGCAACACATATTGTAGCGATGACAGCGCCATCTGTTCCTAAGAACAAAGCATGAAATCACATAACGCCCTCGTGAGCGTTCAGTATATGCATTACAAGCTGGTTAGATCAAATAGTTACAAAAATATTCGGTGGACAAGTATGGTGGAAAAATTCAACGGTCTAGGTAAGTACCTCGGTGGCGAAGTCGGTAGCGCGCTTGTCTTGATAACAAGAGGTCGCAGGTTCGAATCCTGGCCCGAGGATCTTTTTCAAATTCTTGTCTTTACATTTGTTTCTAATTTATCTTTTCTGGTTTGTAATGCACTCTAATAATAATCTTTAGAGTATTCAAAAGCGATGGATTTCGCATTAAAAACATAATCTTAGCGCTTATAATGTTCGTTTCTGAAAAAAAAGTCATTAGTTTCCTGTAAACCATGCGGGCGAAGCTGCGGGCACAGGCTAGCTTAATATATAAAATCGCATTTAATTTTCACGAACTACTAACAAAGTTTATTGCGTAAATCTTAAACTAATGGCTAAACCAAACACCTTTCAGAAACAGCAATTGGATTGCCAGCTAACAAAACAAAAATCGTCAGCAAAAGGTACTTTTCAGCTATAAATGGTATTATGACCCTTATTGTAAACCGTGTGGCAAATATATTATTATACCCAAACTTTGTGTATAATTGGACAGCTTCTAGAAGAGAAGAAATGAAACTTGTGAACATTCTAAGACAAACGACAGGAAAGGTAAAATAAAGAAAGCTTTTCCATACCAAAATTGGCAAGGTAAAATGTTCAATTTGTTATTTTGCTAACAGTCACGTAATTTTGTTTCATAGGTTTGCTTGATAAACAAGGGTTTTTGCGTAGGTATATCATGAATTCCGTTAAAACTAGACGGGGGGTCATCTTGCTCCGTTTCGTTCAGCTCTTCTTATTTATATGTTAACCTAACACGCTCCTCTTTGCTTTGCTCGTCGTCGCACCTATTTTAAATTTTTAGTTAAAAGACCTTGTTACTTGTTACTCCGATAAAACAAGAACAGAAAATCTTCTGACGCAATCTTCTACTCCTTTTATCCACTGCACTGCACCAAATATTTCGCCGTCAATCAATCGAACGTATTCGACGTAATGAGGTAACGGTCGGTAAAATAAAAATAAAAAAAACTAATTTTCGATGTGGCAATATTAGTCTTTACTTGTTCTATATTTTCTAGGTTTTAGTAAACAGCAAATATCTTGAAACCTCTACAAACAACTACTCTCAGCTAGAGGTTAGCCATCGCATGAAACCATTTTTAGAACTTCTATTGGGACTTGGCAAAGAAGGATACCTTACTGATACAGAGATAAGAGATGAGGTAGAAACAATCATCGCTGCGGGCTATAGTACTACGTCAGGAGCATTAATAATATTACTAGTTGTTCTAGGATCTTATCCTGAAGTTCAAAAAAGGGTTTATGAAGAGTAAGTCATTATTTAAGTAATTATTTTAGTAAATAAATTAACGGAAAATGATTGATCTTTGATTTTGCTATAGTGTGCGATTGAGTGAAAAATCGATTAACATCGATCTGATCATTGGTTTTCAGAATCAAGAATGTATTTAATGAACCTTGCACGTGTCTTAAAAAAGAAAAACTTTCTGAATTAGTCTATTTGGAAGCGGTCATCAAAGAAACACTAAGACTTTACCCTACAATTCCGCTGTTTTTACGACAGATTGATAAAGATTTGAAATTTGGTAAGTTTTATGGTGAAAATTTTTTGCAAAATATAAAACCAACACGCTGTGAATGACATCAGCAAACCAAACTATTTTATGCAATTTTCCTACAAAATAATGCGGATATACAACAAATATAAAACTGTCCTTTAATTTACTTTTGATGCAATCCTACGGAGAGCCAGAGATTTGAAACTGTTCATTAATATATTGTTTTTATCAGATCTCAAAAAATCTATTGCCCTGTTCTTCATTCTATAATGTTGTATTTTACGTCATAAAATCTCATGATAAGGCAATCAAATGCTTTCGATTGTATGAAAAAGAATCCAAAAGCATTCAACGTGCTATTATATACGAGTAATATGTCATACAGGTGCAATTCCAGCATCCGTAGTATCTCTCTACCCTTTGTCAGGCCGATTTCTTTATTATTGCACTAAATTGCCAATAAATGTTAGAAATATATAAATATTAGTGCAATTAAAAATATAGGTTTTTTTCTTAAAAATTTTAAAAATCAATAAAGGGATAACTTTATTATTTACAATTAAACAAAAGATAATTAACTAAACATCCTAAAAGTAAAAGAAAAAGAAGAACCTATGCTATAAAAATAAAATTAACTTAGAAATTAAACCCTAACTATCAAAAAGTCCGCCCCTCATCGTACCCGGCGCAAAGGTTCCCCATTACGCTAGCCGCGCTCTCGCGTTGGATGGCTAGCGAGATCCTTTGCGCCAAGTACGACATGGAGCGGTGGTCTTGGCACCTGTCTTTTATTTTTCTTAAATCAATATTTAAGGTATTTTCCTTTTAGCGACCGCTTTCATTTTTTACATTGTATACAGAGCGTCCCAAAATTATGGGACGTGAAGGGAAAGTACCTTAAATATCGTAGATAAGGTATTTTGCTGAAAGAAGGCTTTATAAATGTAAAAAAAAACATCCCTACTTTTATGATGCCAATCGAAAGAATGGCCAAAAAATAATAACTTTTCATAAGTAACATAGTACTTTAAAAGAAAGAAACAGCGTGAAATTAATCATTTTAATCAAATTAAATACATACATGAAACTGCCGTAGTCAATTAAGTGGGTATTTTTTGTAAATAAATTAATTAAATGCTCAAAATGTGATCCCTCTTGCCTTACGCAAATCGCCAGTTTTCTTGCTCCGCCGCGGAAAGATTTCTTATCTCATCTCTTAAAATTTGAAGTATTTCTAAATACTTTTCTGTGTTCAAGGTTTCTTGGTAAAAATGAATTAATAAAACCCAGTTTTTTAAAAGTCCGCACCAACAGTTGAGTGAAAAACGCACTTGGTTATTCGTTTCAGTGACTCGTAGGAGATTTTCTTTAGACCAAATACGATTATTGTGGCGGTTATACATACTGTTATTGCTAAAGTTAGATTCGTCTGTCTATTATTCAAAAAATTTGGATCTTCGAGCAAGCGTGCCTGGATACCAAGGCAGAATTTTTTTCCCCTGTCTGTATCGCCCGGAAGTAATTTTTGAACCAATCGTCCTTCAACATAACTCCTCAAACCGTGTTTTTTTATTACAAGGTGTATTTTACTTTTTGAAACTCCAATTTCATTTTCTCCTTCTCTCACCGATGTTTTCGGAAAAGCCGAAAAGTAAATTGAAATATTAAGTTCTTCGCTGTTGATCGTAAAGTTTTCGTGCTGTGGTTCTCCTGAGCGTTTATCGAAACGTCCCAAAGTTTTCAAATTATTCCGTGCCTTTTTAAAACCTTACGAGACGGTGTTTGTCTGTTAGGATATTTTACGCTATACCACCGCAAACTTCGAGAGATATCTTTATCGTTCAAAAATATGCTTCCATTAGATCAAAACCTACTTGATATGCCATGTCCGCAATAAATTAACACAATAACACGTGTGTAAGTGAATTAAGACTAAACAGATTAATATCTGAAAAGCAAACGCTTGCACAGACTATTCCATTTTCAAATTTAAGAACAACAAGCAAACGCTTGCACAGACTGTTCCATTTTCAAATAAAAATTTTTGTCTTTTTTTTAATATCTTAAAAAGTATGCATTCAAACAAACGCTCTTATAATTTTTTACATTTTCAAATTTAACAACAACATTATTTTATTAAAGGAAACTATGCTAGAAAGTATTTTATGAATTGGGTACTTTTTTATTTTTACGATTAATCAATGCTATCTATGGAATGATAATATCGCTACTTTTCGAACGTCGTCGTCGGCAATAAATAACTTTCTTGAAATTTGACTCAAACATTTAACGTTGTTCCTTTCTTTTAAAATACTATGTTACTTAAGAAGATTTATTATTTTTTGGCCATTCTTTCGATTGTCATCATTAAAAGGTGTTTTTTTTACATTTAAGTCGGTTCGATTCCGAGACGGGGCAAGTAATTTTTAGAAAATCTTTGAATGCAGAATTACTAAATTTAAAAAAATAACATAAAGTCTTCTTTCAGCCAAATACCCTATCTACGATATTTAAGGTACTTTCCCTTCATGTCCCTTAATTTTAGGACGTCCTGTATAGGTATATAAGTGTCTGCAGACTACACAGCTCTGGGAAGATGCATATAAAAATGCCAAATGTGCTATTAAAACGGTTGTAAAATAGTCCTCCGCAAATTTTTTGAAACCAAATATTGACACTTAATTAATCACCTTCATTTACAGAGCTTATAACCAACTTTCGCTTACCTTAAAGCCCGTGACGATACTAAATGAGTCCAAGAATGCAACAGCTTTCACTTGAAACGTTCTTCCAGTCAGTGTTAAATATGTATCATAATTATAAATAATAATTTAGGCTAGAAATAACACGGTACGTCACAGTTCGTATCAGGAAATTGATATACATTTTAAGAGACTGAGATCTCCCGCTATCCAAATTACTTTTTTATTGTTTACTAGCTTTTGCCATCATCAGACCCGTCACCATGTTTTACCAAAAGGCTAATAAAGACCAATCAAATAAACCCAAACTCGAAGGGTCTGCTGTTATCCGTTGAGGAGATCCCGTACCCACCTTCCAGTCACATCAGCAGACCTTGGTCACCATGTTTTACCAAAGTGCTAATAAATACCAATCAAATAAGCCAAAACTCGAAGGGTCTGCTGTTATTCGTTGAGGAGATCCTATACCTTTCTTCCAGTCCCATCAGCAGACCTTGGTCACCTTGTTTTACCAAAGTGATAAAAATACCAATCAAATAAGCCCAAACTCGAAGGGTCTGCTGTTGTCCGTTGAGGAGATCCCGTACCCACTTTCCAATCCCATCAGCAGACCTTGGTCACTATGTTTTACCAAAGTGCTAATAAATACCAATTAAATAAGCCCGAACTCGAAGGGTCTGCTGTTGTCCGTTGAGGAGATCCCGTACCCATCTTCCAGTCCCATCATCAGACCCTGGTCACCATGTTTTACCAAAGTGCGAAGAAGTGTGTCAGGATCGTTTTAGATGGAAATCTGTAGTCAGATTAAACTGATACAGTTTTCTCGTATGGGAAAAAATCAATACATAAACATGTCTGTAATCACTTTTTCAAGCTAACTATTAGCAAGAGGTGTGTCCGGGTCGTTGCAGATGTAAATCTGTATTCAGATTAAACTTATATAGTTTTCCCGTATGGAAAAAATCATTACTTAAACCATAGTATTCAATGTATCTATGCTTAAACCTGGCTGTAGTCACTTTTTCAAGCTTAATATTAGCAAGAGGTGTATCAGGATCGTTGTGGATGGAAATCTTTAGTCAGATTAAACTGATACAGTTTTCCCGTATGGGAAAAAATCATTACTTAAACCATAGTATTTAATGTATCTATGCTTAAACCTGGCTGTAGTCTCTTTTTTAAGCTTAATATTAGCAAGAGGTATGTAAGGGTCGTTGTAGATCGAAATCTCTAGTCAGATTATACTGATAAAGTTTTGCCATGTGGGAAAAATCATTCCTAAAACCATAGTGTTTAATGTATCTATGCTTAAACCTGGATGGAGTCACTTTTTCAAGCTTAATATTAGCAAGAGGTGTGTTAGGATCGCTGTAGATTGAAATATTTAGTCAGATTAAACTGATAAAGTTTCCTCGTATGGAAAAACAACCGGTTTTATCACGTATAACTAACCAATTGGCACGCCGATAAAGCAGCTAAGCAGCGTTTTTTCTCCCGACATGGTTCACAAAATTGAATTTTCAAACTGGAAACTTTCTTATTTTAAAATAAAATTAGCCTTTGTTACTCAGCAATTGGGTAGCTTTTTTTTAGAATCGTTTCAGTAGTTCCAAAGTTTACCTCAAACATACAAACAAACAAACAAACAAATCTTTCCTCTTTATATAATAGTGTAGAAGTGTAGATGTAGATAATGCACTCGCTCAGTAAATTATGCCTAGACTGTTGCTGTCCTGTAGGGTGCGGGGTATTACATATTTTTTAGCCTCGAAACGGCGCAGAGAACTGTGTTGAGGGTAATATCAGGTAATAATATCTGCAATTGAACTGTGTCAAGAAGGTCAAGTTCTTTTCGTCAGACAGCTATTGTACTCTGGAGTTGATCAACATTTTGATAACTTAAAACCCCGGTATGACTTATCTGAAAAATTACTCTCTACATATATGTTACCATTTCCCCAACGTCACTATAAAATCATAATTCCACGTCAAATAAATCAATATAAATCCTCTTTTGTTGCAACGATCTAAAATTGCTACCAAAACATGGCTTTAAAATTCGACAGTTGAGGAAACTGAAAATTAGATCAGCCCTTTGAGCTGAAAATAAAATGCTATAATGTTTATTTATTTTATTTACTTATTTTATTATTTATTTAGTAAAGATTATCACACTTACATTCTCACCCACCCTTCCATACATAACCACACCCCTCTTAGTAGTAACTAAGAACTAAGATATCACATTAACAGAAACACCCCCATCCCCCATTACCCTCCCACAAACCACCTTATACAAACACCCTCACCCTGTCTTCCAAACCCAACATGTACACAAACACACCAACTCAAGATTGCTGTATTTTACGTAATTAAAATAAATTTAAAGTATCCTATACACTTATTTTAAGATATCATTATGTATCATGATTTACTTATTGCTCCAACTTCTTTAATGTACTCTGTACTCTATGTTGAAAACTGGCTTCTACTGGTTTCTGGAACAGTCTTAACTACTTCGCGCAATAAATACATTATTATATTCAATAAAAAATTGTAATGTGATAGTGATACATCAAACATTTAAAATTCCTGCTTTACTTAAAATGTTAGGACCCTAGTAGGCATTTGAACTACAATTTTAAAAATGAAATTTTGTTCATTTTAGATAACTTTACAATACCAGCAGGATGTGAAATTATTATTTGTTCATGGGGCATTCATAGAAATAAAAAAATCTGGGGCAACAACGCTGAAGACTTCAAACCGGAAAGATGGCTGGATTCCTCCACGCTGCCTGATCATCCAGCTGCTTACACATCGTTTAGCCTTGGAAAACGTCATTGTGTAGGTGAGTTTCTTTAAGGGTAATAGCTAAAAAGCTAATATTAGAGTAGAGCTATAGAAGAAATGACGGTTCTACACAAGATCCACTCTTCAAAGACACGTAAATAAAAAGCGACTCTCACCACGTGGCAATAAGTGTAATAAATTTCGCATAGCGCTCCGTGGCTAAAATGTTATTCACCTACAAGGCGCCTCTCTGGACCTTTTTCTATCGCGTTACTCATTTCATTAACCAGCCCCAATAATACTCAAAAATCGTGCAAGAAATTAGCCAAAACAATAGAGTCTTATATCAACACAATTCTACTGACTTTCCGATGATTAAAAATTATTGCTTTTGAGCCAGTCTCCTTAAATATCTACCTTTCTTCTTGCAGGTAAGAAGTATGCCATTATGTCTTTGAAAACCACTCTGGCGCATGTTCTGCGTAAATACACAGTAAGAGCTGACTGCAGAAAACTCAAACTGCAGTATGAAGTGGGTTTGAGACCAGAATCAGGCCATTACATTTCTATTGAATCGATATAAGATATTGTAAATTTTATTAAGGAATCATAATGTTATTATATAAGTATAGTTGTGAGCCATTCCAAGAAATTACGCTTTTTGTATACGGAGTGTCTTTACGGATTATGTTTTACGGTCTGATTAAATAAATGGATTGTCAATATAATTGCATAATTTGATTGGTTCAGGATTATCGATTATTATGACGTAACATTTTTTGGCTACAAAACAATAGAAGTTTGTTCCTATTCTTTTATTTCTAAAAATGGCTATTATTTTTCATGTATTTTGATCTTAGTTGTATTAATTTTAGTCTAATTTTTGTTTAGTGTTTTAAGTACCATTATGGATGAACAGGTAGTAGCAGAATAACAACGTCCCTTTTGCTTCCTGGCAACAACACAACCTGTCTAATCTCAAATAGTCTTTATGTATTATGTGTTTTCTGTTGAATAAAAATACTTTTATTTATTTTATTTATTTATTTGTAATTTTGCTTTATTTAATCAAACAATGAACTAGTTTCCGATATAGTTTTATGGACAAAATAATACATTTAATAATATAATTTTATGTCAGATCAAGTCCATATTTTGTTAGTAACAGAAATGCTTAAAACTATAGTAGTATACACATTAACAATTTAGATATTCATTTTAAATTAAACATTAGAGCTCTGGACCCCATATGAATGAAGTTCCAGTGCCGCACAACTGGACAATCCATCCGATCCAATATAGTGTTGAGAAAGCTGCTGGGACTGTCTCTCATAGGCTACTCTTTTGCGTACTATCGACTCAAAGCTGTCAATACGAGCCTCGGTAAACATGCCTGATGCGCTGCAGAAGCGAGGCAGTCCCATCAACATTCTCAGTCCATTATTATATTGGACGCACAGAACACTGAGCGACTTGCGAGTACAACCAACCCACAGGCTGCACGTGTAAAATGTCTGGCAGTATGCCTTGAGAAGGGTGATTTTAACTTCTCTTGTACATCGTGCAAACCTGCGAGCGAGCATGTTGCTCCGTATCGACAATGCTCTGCGCTCCCTCTCAACATCAAGATCATCAGAGAGGTCCTCGGTGACCAAGTGCCCCAGGTATTTGAATTTAATGACTCTGCTCAACTCACTATCTCCAAGTTTAATTTGAGGGACAAATTTGGGCAATTTGTTACCCGCCTTGAATATGAGCAGTTCACTTTTCTTGCAGTTGTACCTCAGGCCATGGCACTCCGCGTACCCCTCACATACTCTTATTAGAGTCTCGATAGCTCTCACCGAGGGGCTCAGCAGCACCATATCATCGGCGTAGCTGACGTTGTTAACAAATACACCATCAATTGAACATCCTACACCCGCCCTGCTGAGCTCCTCGATCAGACCGTTTATGTAGAGGTTGAAGAGACGTGGAGAGGTTAGGCCACCTTGTCTCACCCCGCACTCCAACCCATATCCTTTTGAGTATGAGCCAGCCCATCTCACACTGTTCATTTGGTTAAGCTACCAAAATTTTAAAATCTCGATATATTCCTTGGGTGTGCTAGTGTCCCTCAGGAGTTTATCCCATAGAATTTTATATTGGACGAGGTCAAACGCCTTCGACAGGTCCAAAAAACAGGCATATACTGGCGTTTTTCGCGTTACATAGTAATTGATAGTGTGCTTGAGGCGCAGTATTGCCGTTTCTGTTGAAAGTCCTGGCCTAAAACCAAATTGTGCTTCATGAAGGTATATATGATTTGCAAGCTGGTGGTCTAGCAAACTATCCATCACCTTTGCTATTATGGTTGCCAGAGATATTGGTCGGTAATTATTCCTGTCAGAAGCGTCCCCCGTCTTGTTTTTAATAATAGGTACAACAATGGTCTTCATAAACTCCTGAGGTAAGTATGCATGACCTATACAGAAATTAAATAACATGGCCAGCACCCTCGATATATGTACACCCGCGTACTGCAAGTGCTCGATACTGAGGCTATCGTGCCCGGTGATTTACCTCGCGTCATATTTTTGATTACCCGCGCAATATCCTTAGCGGTAAACCGAGCATATTCACCACCTGACACAGTCCCAGCATCGAGCTTCTGCTGCTGCTGCACCGGTCCCAGAGGAGATTTGACTTGAAAATGTTCTTTGAACATTTCGGCAATTTTAGTCAAATTGCTGACATTGACCCTCTACAATTGCGGGCACACACTTCCCAGCCTCCAGTTTCTTAGTGTGCTTCCAAAAGCCCCGGAAATCCTTCGCGTTATGGTGAGTTGCTAGTATGTCCATTTTTATTTGATTTTCATTGTCCGGCACCATTTTATCTTGGACTTAAAACGCTTTCTAGCTTCACACATTCTTTTGTAAACTTCACCAGTACTAGGTTTACCATTAACTATCCAAATCTGGAAACTGAGTCGTGCTTCTCGGTGAGCCTCCCTAACATATCTATTCCAGCCTACAACATGTTTTCGCCTGTAGTAATAACAATATCATGATACAATGTATCTATAATTACCCTATGCTCTATTTTGTTACATAAACGATCAGAACAGTGCCTAAATTCTGGTGGAAAGTCAATGTCTTTAAGATTACTACAGCACTCTTCAGCATACTTATTAATCTTTAAGTATAATGAAACAAAATTGTAAAAAAACACTAACATATATTACTTCTACAATTGAAAAAGTTATAGGACCTCAAAGTGGCGCTTAAAGTGGGCTCCGCCCGCGTCGAACAGATTTTCGTGGAAATAACGAAAACAAAAGAATATGATTTTTGAACGTCAATATGCAACGGTCACCATGTTTTACCAAAGTGCTAATAAAGACCAATCAAATAAGCCCAAACTTGAAGGGTCTGCTGTTGTCCGTTGAGGAGAACCCATACCCACCTTTCATAAATACTTTATTGCACAAAAAAATAAATAAGTACAAAAGGCGGACTTAATGCATAAAGCATTTTCTACCTTTCAGTCCCATCAACAGACCTCGGTCACCATGTTTTACCAAAGTGTTAATAAATACCAACAAATAAGCCTAAACTCGAAGGGTCTGCTGTTGTACGTTGAGGAGATCCCGTACCCACCTTCCAGTCCCATCATCAGACCATTGTCACCACGTTTTACCAAAGTGCTAATGAAGACCAATCGAATAAGCCCAAACTCGAAGGGTCTGCTGTTATCCGTTGAGGAGATCCCATAATCACCTTCCAGTCCCATCAGCAAACCCTGGTCACCATGTTTTACCAAAGTGTTAATAAATACCAACAAAATAAGCCTAAACTCGAAGGGTCTGCTGTTGTACGTTGAGGAGATCCCGTACCCACCTTCCAGACCCATCATATGACCCTGGTCACCATGTTTTACCAAAGTGCTAATAAATACCAATTAGAAGTGTCTGCTTTTGTCCGTTGAAGAGATCCAGTGCCTACCTTCCAGTCCCGTCATTAGATACTGGTCTACAAAAATACTCATCAATACCGATCAAATAAACGTAAACTTGAGAGGTCTCCTAAAAAAAACATTTAGCAGTGGATGATTGAAACCCCGACGATGAGACTACATAAGTACGACTACGCAAGGCGTACATACCACACGATTAACTAAAAATCTTATTGAGTGCTTAAAGAATTTTTAAAGTCAGTTCAGTAGTTCTAGATATTACCCATTATTTGCAAACAAACATACGAATCTTTCTTCTTTATTAAATAGTGTAGACAAACTTTAACGTGAGTTGATTTGAACCAGACTGCGTCAAATTCGATATTTTGAAACAAACAGCGCCATCTAGTGTATTAAAATAAAAACAATTTCAACGCCAGCTTACAAACAATTTCAACGCCAGCTTACTGAGCCGTTATCAGGATAGCTTCCCAGAGATGGCGTTTTCTAAGCACTTGAAAATAAAAATATTTTGGTTATTGGTCTTTGCGCAGTCAAGAAATAAAATTTCTGCTTTAATATTTTTTTTACAAAAGGAAATATTTTTTCTGAAAAGAAAATAAAAGAATAGAAAATAAAAAGTGAAAACAAATTTTACCAGTCGGGTTTTAAACCCGCGACGATCGACAATGCTACGGCGGCGAACAATCCATATGTCTCACTAATATTCTAATTGCGCTGCTCCCTTTGGTCATAGCGTGATGATACATAGCCTTAAACCTTCCCGAAGAAATGCTTTATCTTTCAGTGAAAACTACATCAAAATCCATTGATTGGTACTCAAGTTTTAAGCGAACGAACTATTATATTATATATTTTTGCTACGTGATGCGTGGATCGGAACGCTAATCCATAGGTACTGACACTACATAATCGAAAATTTATCGATGAATCGGTGCGGCCATCATATAGGATCGCGTCAGTATGAGTACATCTTGTATATGGTTTGTGTTTTCGTTGCGGTTGCTTTACCTGCTATTTGTTTTGACGTTTGTTACAGTTTTTGTTGATTTTTTGTTTTGTTATTGGTGAAATTCCGAGAAAAACAAAAAGAAAACTTTGAACTCACAAGCTCTGGCGTTATTCGTTCGTTTAATTTAATTAATTTAGAAATTGACAAAAAATAGTTTGGATAATCAAAGATCAATCAAATAAAAATCGATTTGATAGCCCTTGTTAACTTTCTCGATACTAAAAAAAAACGATTATATTTCGTTAGGGTACATCACTGTAACTGTCAACTTTGAACTGCCACCCATATCATGATATCTCGGACAGCCTGTAATTCATCACCACTTTAAGTGTAGCCATAAAAAAATTCGAGGTTTTATTTTCCACTTTGTCGGGATTATTAATATGTATAAATATAAATTAAATTTATATCATTGCGTTATAGAAAATCAGAAAAGTAAATCTGGACGTGAAGAGCTCTGAACCGGGATTCGAACCCGGGACCTCTCGCTTACTGGGCGGTTGCTCTACCAACTGAGTTATCCACTTTTCAACACGACCTGCGAATTTACGCATGGGCTTTCCCATACCACAACGATATGGTATATGTGGGACTGTGGGTGCCATCTCGTTAAATCAGGTTACTGATTGAATGCCTAGGATACAAGCCCTTGATGGAGCGACAACCTCACCACCCTCTCAAGGGGTGCTATTTTTTAAGGGAAAAGAGGCTTCCACGGGCCTATGCCATATAAACCTGTGGTACGGAGAAACCCACTCTGAACTAATAAAACTAATAAAAATGTCGAATGTTAAATGCGACCTTATTTTAATGTAAATCATTATCAACCGTCATCAGTATTCAGTCCTCTTCAAACATAGCACTCTGTTCTTCTAAATCTTCCTCTATGATGTTCGTGTCCCTGTTATCACATCCTAGGCCTGAACAATTACCCCATATGCCTGAGCAGTTTAGACTACTCTTTGTGCACTCGCAGTTACGGGCGCATTCGTGTTTCCAAGCGCACACTATGAGGGATAGTAAGGAGGGCTGCAGGACTGAAACCTGAAACTGTTTTACGGACGACGCTCTCTCTAAACTCGCCCGTATGTCGGTGCGTTAGAGTTCACGCATTTTTGTTTGGAACTCAATTATTTCCTAAACTAAGGGTGGTTCAGTAGGGTCGGTAGAATTGGTTTCATTTAATGGTAGCAGTGTATTTTCACCCGGTATAATAATGTCGCCTACCCTGATATGGCGAATGTAAGTTGAGTATAAAAAAAAAACTGGTCAAATACGTGTAGTGCCACGCGCAGTGTGGGGTTCCGTTGTTGCTCAGTACATTTTATAAGTTGATCTATCAATACAGATCGCGCCAAACTTCTAGTCCCATACATCTAGAAGAACGGGGGAGTAAAAGTTTGGCGCGACTTGTACTCGTAAACCTGTAAAGCCTACTACTACTTCTATGAATTTTTTCACATATCCATAAACAACCGTTTAGCCGGCAGGGGGGGGACACTTGATGATAACAAAAATTGGCATATATCCATAACTTAGTGATGGATTTCCGCAAGGTAACGCCTATTTCAATTAATTATCAAAAATTGGCACTTAAAAGCTTAATATTTCGCCAACGAATCCCTAAATCGAAAAATAGTTTCAACAGACCCATAATGTTTTTGAAGGACCTATCTAACGATATCCCACACTAAGGGATAGTGAAAAAATTCCAAGATTTTTGTTACCGTTTTGTTGGCGTGATTAAAATGTATTATACCCATACCAAATTACAACTTTCTAGTATTAAGTAAGCCTCTGAGCTAAGCCGTTACGTGGACAGATGGACGGACAGACGGACATGGCGAAACCATAAGGGTTCCTTGTTGGACTACGGAACCCTTAAAAGTCTCAACGAACACAAAAGCAACTTATACGGCTTTTTGTATGTGTTTAAGAAGTATAGCGGTATTTTAAGAGCTGTTGTATCTTAGATCTCTATAAAAGCTTTTCATATAGCTTACGGCAAGTGTTGCTGTATAAAAGCCGTATATTGGTAACTTGAACCTCATTCTGAAATGAGCCTCTATAAAAACTGATTGTACCACCACCCCACCACCACTTAATAGTTAGGGAGGCGAATAGGGGAATTTTCGGTAATACTCGAGCGTGGCAGTTTAAGATATGAGAGATACCTTAGACCTAATAGAACAACCTTGTAAAGTATTTAGCTCTATATGACGCGGGCCTAGGATAGATGATCAGATTAGTAAAAAAAAATCGATAGTCTGAAATACTCGAGCGCGTCAGATTAAGATATTGGGGGTTGATTTTAGTGTTTTAAGACTAAATTTAACTAATCTGACGATAAGTCCTTTACGCCGCCGAGTTATAGGGTCGCGAACTTGTAAAAAAAAAACGTTAATCCGGCATTCTCGAGCGCGATTTTTATTTTTTTTATTTTGAGGAATATAATCTAGAACTTACTAAAAATACAAAGTCTGCCGGTTTCCGCATGACCGTAAGTGTGGAGGAGCCATTTCGTCTTCCGAAAAACGCGTTGCGGCATATAAGTCGCGAACGATACATTTTACAAAAAAAAAAGTTTAAATAATCAAAAAAGATAATTTTATTTTACACAAAAAAGGTCTCTTTACATTTTTGTCCAAAGTTGAAACTTTTTGACTTAAAGCATCATAAAAACTCAAACTCCCGGTTTTTTGAGTATATCTAGAAAACTGAGGGTGTTAAAAAAAATTTATATGAAATAACGATGATTAAATTATGTGACTTTTATTATATCTCAATAATATTCTCAGCAGGAAAGAATTGTAGATGAGGAGCCACAATATGAAAGTTCCAGTGAAGAAGAAGAAGATGAATTGTATTGAGCAAAAATGTAAAGGTCATACATAACAATACAATTATAATACAATTTTTATATCATTTCATTTTTTATACAATAATCAATACAATTCGTACTACATTTCATCTACATTTACGTTGGTTGTATCTATCGCTTTATTGTCATTATTAAATTCCCCGTTTTATCAAGGAAAAAGAAAGGAAAAAAAGAAACCAAAAAACCTTTTTCGGTCAGATTAAGAGAACCCACCAAAATTTTTGTCAGATTAAGAAAATATGCTTTCAAGATACCGAGATAAACCTCCCCTATGAAAATCTAACGCGCTCGAGTACCACAAAAAAAAATTTTTTTTTGCGTTTTCAAAAATTCATCGTAACTTATCGTCACGCCGAAATCGTCAGTTTTTTTTAAGGGAGCTTCCTTGGGGCCTACTTAACACCCCTTCCGAAAATCTGACGCGCTCGAGTAATTTTTTTTTTTTTGCATTTTTGACTAATTTATATGCCTACCCCCACCACGCAAACCGGCAGATTAGTATACCGTTGTTATCAGAGGCACTTGGGGCATACGTAGTTTGAATATCTGACGCGCTCGAGAATGCCCAAGTACCTGCTTTTTTAACATTTTTGAAAAACCGTACACGCCAAACCCACCGCTAAAATGGTTTTTACCATACGAGCTTTTCTTTTCGAAATTATTTTATCTTTCGATTTTGATAGGTCTCGACGGTGCCGTTGAATTACGCCATTTAGCTACCTCGCCTCCCTAACTATAAATCTTAAAGCTGCAGAAATTAACTTATGGTTGCCTTTGGCCACATTGCTGGTCTATAAGATGCTGTTGTAACACTTAATGGGGTATAAGAGTGTTACAATAATGCTTTTGTTCTATAGTTGAGTTAGTGAACACCACTAAAGAGCAAATTATAACCGGTATTACAAATAGTCATTATACAGCCATAGGCTTCATTGTGGTGTGATTTAGACCCGCTCAAACACAATCTGGTGTACAAAGGTGCTTATTTTGATAGTTGTACAACATTTAGGAAGAATTTATTATGTTAAAGCACTCCTTGTCGTATTATTTTGAAGGTTATAAATTCTGATAATAACTGATTATAAAAACCGGTCAAGTGCGAGTCAGACTCACATACCTAGGGTTCCGTAATTCGACAGTTTTGGGAACAGTTAGGAAGAAGGTATATAAAAATACACGATATATTAAAACGAAACTTTTTTTTCTTTGGACCGAACAGAACCAAACCCCCGTTATTAACTTATTTTTTATCCTTAACTGATCAACACTATCTAACATTATGCCAAATTCAAATTCGCTTTTCCTTTAAAGTTACGAAATCCTAATAACGCAAAAGTTTTATGTAATTTTATGTATGGAGTGTTTTGATATATAGTCAGTCAAATGACACACATATTCACTGCCACATTCTAAGGTAATCATTTATTATTCATTATACAGGCTGATTGGTAATAAGATGCAATCCTTTGAAGGGGTTGTAGAAGAAAACAATTGCAGTCGATTCGACTATATAATGCCTTATGCAATAGTGAACCATTTCTGAGATATTTTGAATTTAAGCTTTTCTTCTAAAGTAAACTTTAAAAAAATATATTTAAAAAACCAGCCAATATTTTAGTTTTTTTTATTTGTTTCGCTTTGATAACATCCCAGCCAATAAACAATAACCCTAAAATGCACACTGTTGACGTAAACCTTGACACTGTGCTCCAAAACAATTGAAAACTCTTGAAAATCGAAAAAGATTCAAAGTGATTTAAAGAGATGATAGAGTATCCCAGATCCCTAATAAACCACATTGTGATGAAAGAAAAATTTTTGCGCGATATTTTTTTTTCATCTTTCCATAAAAAAATTGTCAGCTGATTGAACCACTTTGTACTTACTGGGAATAAACTGACCAAAAAATTTGTTTTCCTCTGGAATGTGATCATTTATCGATACATAATCTACTCTACAATTTATTCACTTATTATTGTAGGACCTTATATTTTTCATAAGAGAGTCCTAGGTAATCAACCGCTTTTTTTGCAACTCCATGTTATAAAAATCTGCCATAGCAAACTGCGGTGGCTGATGCTAGTTAGAATATTGCCAGAAAAAGTCTTAACTGACTAACATTTGACATTTGCAGCTGTCAAAATGGGTTAACATTTGAAAAATAAAAACATGCAAATTAGTAGAATTTCAGATATGTATTCTCATGAATGTTTTTACTTTTCAAATGCTTAAGAATGTGATCTTTAACAAGTAAAAGCAACTCCACAACGGACCAGTGAGCCGATGGGAATAACTCGTCAAAATCTGTCAATTGCGAATAATGGACCGATTGTCTTAAAACTCAGTTTCTACCACACACATATAATTATAGACGTCTGTGGTTTCTACACGTTTTTCAGTTTGCCAATCATCCAACCATCTTGCTTGATTGATGACAGTTTTTGATATTTGACAGTTGTCAAAATCTGTCAATCGCGAAAAATCTACCGATTGGTTAGAAACTCAGTTTCTTTCTACACGTTTTTAAAGCCCCGCAGCACAAAAATACCTTTTATTTTTGACTAACTTTCATAAACACGAATACCTGCGGGCTGCTAGCAGCCACGGATCACGCATAACGCTAGTGTGTACATATACCTATAAACGGAGGTGTAACAAAATGAAGCGGATAAATCTCTTTTGCTAAAGTTTTAGATGGCAATCAAAACCATAAAATATCTATTGCCGTTTGTCTATAAACGTAGTAGTTGTAAAATATAATTACGTACCAATGTTTTCCTTTTGAGATAAATTGCCTTTTAAATTCTTTTATCAAATCAGTAGAATAATGGCATTTAGACCAATAAAACCTAAACCGATACAGCGCAAAAAACGCAACGAGCCTGCGTGGCAGGAAATCTGAACAGCTCTCATCAATTAAATATTTCTGCGGACCATTAGCGCAGGTGGTGAGCAACGTAATGGAAGCCATTAGATGTCTGCTGCAGTAGCCACTGACCGATAATGTTATTGTGAGCGTATATTAGCGGTGAAGCAAAGCAAAATGATTATTTCATATTTCATTTGCATGAAATGAGATAATTTGTTTTTAAGTCTCACAAAATTTATTGCTAATAAATTAATTAATTATCATAGCATAGGAAGCAAATTACGATATTACTACAGATCACATATTGCCTTGCTTCTCCTTATCTAAAGGCTGCTGCAAAGAAGTCTCAAAGATCTGTGCGCCCGTAATCATTTTAACATTCAGGCCCGTACGTAACGTTACATTCTTTATGGTAAGTAAGACAGGGGGGCTGGACTGCCGTTTCTTTGCTGCTGAAACCGCAGGCCTATATTATACCCTTATTTCACCACGTTCATGGTTTTGGTTATTGAAAATATTCCTTATTAATTAAGTCATTCTGGAAAATCAATGTATGGCGCATACGGCAATATTTATAAAGTTTTGAAACTAGTGTGATTCAATAGCTTTCCATTGGGTCTTCAAAATTCACAACCCTCCGTACCCCTTCCCTTGACGCATCCCTCCTCGCCCTTAAATATGTCCAACTTCACGGTTTTTTAATTTTTTAAAGAAATCTATAAGAGTAACAAAAAAATCGTATATGACAGAAATAATTCTTATTAAATTTACCACTAATAAGGTCAATTGGTTTTTTTTATAGGACCAACCGTCTCTGTAACTGTTACTGTCCAGCCGCATTACGGAAAAATTTTAGGATATTGAGTTTTTAAGATTTTGAGTTTTTTGTAGGAACTAGTTACAAGGAAATTATCCAACACTAAATTAATTGTCTAACATTATGGCGTAAAAATTTGTCAAGTGCGAGTCAGACTTGCGCATCTTACAAAAAGTGGGTATGTATCTTGGTTACCTTTTATAATAATAATAATAATAAATAATAATAAATTTCCTTATTGTGCAAAACTTACATACTAATTACATCAGTGGATGGGGCATCCTTTTAAGTACGAAGTACCTGTGCCAGGATACCCCACTCTTCCATGTGCTCTTCTTGTGCAACAAAAAAAATATATATATATATAAGTTACTGTTAAGATTCTACATATTTGAAACTAATAAACAAAAAATCAGTAATAAAACAAAATACAGCAATAAAAAAATTAAAAAAAAAACAAAGCTTAGGTATAATTAATTTAAGATTGTGAGGGGGATAGGTTGGGTGCGTATTTACATCTATAGATACATAGATAGCTTTATTACATAATTCTATTAGTACTTTTAAACATAAATAATGTAATAAATACATTAAATTTAAATAAATAGAAGCTTAAATTATATAAACAAATAGTTAAAAAATATATCTTATAAAAGTGCTCACACAATAACCTTTAGCAGCTCCTCCACTTCTTAATAATTCAAGGTCAATAACCACTCGGTGACTTTCTTTTTGCAATCAAATAATAGTAGTGGGTAGTTGTTCGTGGGATAGTAAGACAGTGACGTATGCTTTTGCATCAGTAAGTTCAGTATGTACAACTTTCTTATGGTTAGTAATTTTGTAAAACAGTACAGTTCTTGAGTAGGGAATCTATACGGTTTAAAGTGCATAACCTTTAGTAGGGATCTCTGAGCTCGCTCTAATTCAAGAAACTTTAATTTTGTAGCACCCCCCCAGATGTAGATGCAGTATGTTAGGATAGATTGCCCCAGGGCTATCTAGATTTGGTTTAGTAGATCACGATTGGCGACACGTCTTAATGTTTTAAAGGTATAAATGAGTTTTCTTGTTCTACTGGTTGTTAGTTCAAGATGTTGGTGCCAGGATAATCGCTGATCTATTATTATTCCAAGGTATTTAGTGTAGGCTACTTTCCCTATTGATGGTCAGTTACAGTCATTATGTAAGTATTTACAACTGTGGATTTTAAGGCCAGACTTTTTAGTTGTGAGCTTTTATTTATACCAAAACAGATATAATTGGTTTTTGAGGTGTTTAAGGTTAATAGGTTTTGTTTGAGCCAGGTATTAATTTTAGCTAATCCAGCCTCAGCTTCACTATGCTCAGATTCCCACGTCTCACCAGTAAAAACCACAGCTGTGTCATCAGCATAAGAGAATATGTGACCTTGATTATTTTATAGTTACACAAGTCATTTATGTATTTTAGGAATAATGTAGGACCTAAGACACTCCTTTGTGGTACTCCATAGGTTACGTGTAGGTCTTCACTAATATATTCTCCTGTTTTAGTTCTTTCTTTGCGGTTACACAAATAATCCTTCATTAGCTCCAGAGGAGTATTCCTAATTCCAATTCGTTCTAGTTTTCGTAAAAGGGTGTCGAAAGTTTTTTTTAAATCTAGGAAAACAGTTAGGCATTTCTTACTCTGGTCTAGTTGCTCTATAATTACTGATGTTAGGTCCTTTGTTGCATCATGAGTCGATTTACATTGTCTGAAACCCTATTGAGAGTTTGATAAGATGCTATATTTTTCAAGAAAGCTAATGAGTCTGTTATTTATTAATTTTTTTAGGACTTTTGAAATTGCTTTTAATACTTCGCCAGGATGAAGTATTTTTTGATAGGTCTTTAGAGTATGTAATGGTAATATTACAATGTATTTTTGGGAAAAAAAATCTTATAGTGCATTTATGTTGACTACATACACAATTATTTTGTAAAGAGGTTGGTTAATCTGTCAATATAAATGCAGAATGCAGAACATAAATGCCCAGCGCAACATGATTGCAATTGATTTGAAAATAAAATGAAATATAGAAATAAGATTTCGTAAAATCATAAAAGTGCGATTCCCTACGGAACCCTAAATATTTCGGCCTCCTTACTCGGCTAATTGTTACGGTAAGATAACAAAAATATCCGATACCAAATAAAATAGATACCTCAGGAACACCGGCTAGCCAAATAACTTCTAGGTAATATAATATTTTTCACTCAGAGCAAAAGAGGAAGCTTCGATGTCAAATACTTACACGAAGCTCACACAATATGAAATATCATACCTTTTATATCTGGTTGTATTACAACCTCATTTATCATATAAGAAATATATCTTTTTTGACATATAAACACCTCTCATCCTTATCGAATAAGTCAGGGCCGTACTACAAATGTGGATTTTTTTACGTACAATTTTCTAAGTCACAAATTTAATGTTAGTTTTTATTATTTTTGTGTATAATATAATACGTGCACATAAAATAACAACGCTATATACATTATGATACAAGTGAGCTGCGTTGGACATTACAGTCGAGGCGGGATTGCAGCCTGAGCCGAAGGCGAGGCCGTAATGGAGCCGAGAGTGTAATGTCTAATGCTCACGCATTCCATACGATGTTTTTCAACACACTTGCGAGGAAAAATAATAAAATTTCTCTGTCTTTTTTTTCCACATAATTTAAACCACAGCTATGAACTGACAATTGCCTTTGATGAAATTAAATGTTTATTTATTATATTTTAACTGAGACAGTCTATTTATTCGCAAAAACTTTACTATTTCTCAAGACATCAAAACTCTTTGCTATAATTAAAAAAAAACTGTAATGTAAAAAACACTGCTGCGATAATGGAAAGTAAAAAGCACGCTTGTTTAATATGCTGCATTATGAGTTTATGACCCTAAAAACGCTGCAATAAGGGCCACTTTATAAGCAAGTGTGTTGAAAAGTAACTTTACCTTACACGGTAGAGTAAGTGCTAGAAGAGATAAAAAGTCCTTATAATTATAACATTAATGACTTATTGTAAACAATTACAGAATAGAAGCTGGGAGATTAAAGTAGATAATGCATGTGGTAGTCGGCTAAATAGTATGGTTAAAGAAAACACTTTTACTGTTTCACGAAATTATTATATTTATATTTCCGACTAGTTTCGCCTTAAAGGCATTTTCCAGGTTTTATAAATGTACGAGTTTGTCACAGAAGCTGTTCAAGTATGTGAAAACAGGATGACAATAATCTCCAAAACCAAACATGAGGGTAATTGATTACTAATTAATACCAAATGTCAATAAAATTTTTCGTTGGGTAGTCTGCTAATCAGTGTTCATGGTCAAACTATTTCCCCTAAAAGTGAGGAAAATTTTTCGGCTAAATAGTAGGTACGCTAGCAACTTTCATAGCCAAAATGTAAACCCTGCTTTATGGTGATCCATGTTGAGAAACGTTTGTCAAGTGTTGTAGGTGTGTCGTGAAGAATCATTTGGTTGAATCATCACACGACTCATCCCGCATTGATCTCTCCGGCGCTCAACGGGGAATCAGCGGGGCTATTACGTAACTCAGTTTCAGTTGCTAGCTATAGTTGCTATTCATCAAAAACAGATAAAAAAATAACTTCCAAAATAACCTTTAATGGGTATTGAACTAATGACGAATTGTAAAGTCATTTCAAGTGCAAACTTATCGTTATATAAGCGGATATGTATGTTTTAGACGATAGACGATATAAACGGTTTGGCAACTGAGTTTACGATACAGAATCAGGGGCAGGTTGTGAACGCGCAAAAATATATTAAAATAATTATATACAATTGCTAGCTTCTGCCCGCGGCTTTGCCCGCGTGGCCTAAAGGAAATAAATGACATTATTTTTTTCAAAAACCGGCCAAGTGCGTTTCGGGCCACGCGCGTTTCGGGCCACGCGCAATATAGGGTTCCGTAGTTCCCCAGTACATTTTATAAGTTGGTCGACTAATACAGATCGCGCCAAACTTCTAGTCCCATATGTACTTTTAGAAGAACGAACGGTTTACAGGGGAGTAAAAGTTTGGCGCGACCTGTACTCGTAAACCTGTAAAGTCTACTTAGTTGTGATAGTTTTTCTTTTAAATTCATTATAATACTACTTATGTGAATTTTTTCACATATCCGTTTACAACCGTTTAGCCGGCAGGGGGGGGGACACATGACTCTAACAAAAATTATCACTTTGAAGCTTTTTATTTCGCCAACGAATCCCTAAATCGAAAAATGCCTTTACACACCCATAATGTTTTTGAACGACCTATCCAACAATACCCCACACTATGGGATAGACGAGAAAATAAAAATTCATCCCCAATTTACGTGTTTAAATTTAAATTTTTTACAATTTTTTTTCAACTCTATATGATGTTAAATTTCAGTGAGAAAAGTTTCAGCCGGCGTACTATTACCTTTTTTTTTGCCACTTTCGCAACCTATCACACACCCACACCCACCGCGGGTGCGTCAGCTGACGATTTTTTTTCAGCTCAGTATGATGTCAACTATCTGTGAGAAAAGTTTAAGCCGGCGTACTATTACTTGCCTCTCACATCCACACACACCGCGGGTGCGTCAGCTGACGCTTGGTTTTGTTCTTAGCCATTCCAGATCTATTGAAAAAGATGGAAATCAATCGGTGTAAAATCACTTCTTAAAATGCAAAAAAGTTCATGCGAGCAGCTGACGCATCTTCTCCTCTCCACTATGAAGCTGATTTCTTTTTAGTTTATTATGGCGTCAGCTATCTGTGAGAAAAGTTTCAGCCGGCGTACTATTACTTTTTTTTTACCACTTTTTCTGCCTCCCACACCCACACCCACCGCGGGTGCGTCAGCTGAGCTTGGTTCTGTTATTAGCCATTCCAGATCTATTGAAAAAGATGGAAATCAATCGGCGTAAAATCACTTCTTAAAATGCAAAAAAGTTCATGCGAGCAGCTGACGCATCTTCCCCTATCCACTATGAAGCTGATTTCTTTTTAGCTTATTATGGCGTCAGCTATCTGTGAGAAAAGTTTCAGTCGGCGTACTATTACTTTTTTTCACACCCACACCCACCGCGGGTGCGTTAGCTGAGCTTGGTTCTGTTATTAGCCATTCCAGACCTATTGAAAAAGATGTAAATCAATCGGCGTAAAATCACTACCTAAAATGCAACGCTACCGCCCACCCGGGCTATAAGGGTTCCTTGTTGGACTGCGGAACTCTAAGAACGAACATTATAAGCGCTCTCACTCCCCCTCAATAAAGAATATGCATGTAAATTTTTTAATGCACAATTCGTTGATATATGATCTAATTAGGGCTATGAATAAGAATTTACAACTAAATTGTCCATATTTCATAGTTCTAAAATCAAAATAAGTTTCATAAATCCCTTCCCCCCGGACCTCTGAGGAGTTCAGACGTGTTTTTCTGTGAAACCCTAGCATTTTATTCATTCAATTTGTAAAAATAATACTCGGGAGATAATAGGAGTGCATAAACGCGAGGAGTATCAACGTACCGCTGTGCTGCGGATGCGCAACTTACCACTTCATAGAAGAAAAAAACACGAACAGACTACGCTGCGTGTGTGTGAGTCGATCATTCCTACTTTCGCTCTCTCATGCCTCATAGTTCACGAGTCGCCCTGCGGAAGAATAAGATAGCACTATTCTACAAGCTACAAGACGACAAAGGTCTTACTACACTGGACGGAAACAATATGTGTATGAAACTGTCGATTGCGACCAGTTTATCTTGACCCCTGCAGTACGAAACTAGATTTATACTGAAACACAGAAGAAATAAGGTCTATTTTGGTGAGTGACTGTAACACGTAAACTTCCGTCTTAACTACGCTTGCGCTCTGTTGCCCTGGTACCAAACACACTACGCGAACGCAATAAGGATTAATTTGGCGTGTTGGAATTAACCGTAATTTGCATAGCTCTGCCTACTCTCTGCTGCCCTAGTATTTGATTCTGCGAACGCAGACGCCACTCGACTCCTAATTAACTCATCTATCTGCTCTACGCACAGTGACGTGCCAACCCTCTATTGCTTCCGCTGCAATTCATCTACAATGCCGCTTAAAAGAACGCCTCCGCGGACTCCATCAAACTTAAATATTGGCTCAACTACTTCTCTCACTCACTCAGATCCGAACTTAAGCATGTCATTAAACATAGAGGAAGCGCAGAACAACGTTACACACCGCGTCACTAAAAGAAAGAGAGAAGATCAGGTGGAGAAAAGTGATTTAGATGAATTTAAATCAGTTATGTTGGGCATGCTCCAAGAAATGAAGAACACAATGATCGAATTAAAAGAACAAAACAGACAATTACAGGAATCAGTAAAGTTTACAGCTGATAAATATGAAAAAGTTATGGAAAGTATGCGAATAAAATGAAAATACTTCACATCCAATAACAGTAGTTTATTCTTCACTTGTGATCACTATAAAGTTACAACAATTCACCACGAAGTCACAACAGGAAAAGAGAGCCTGCTGCCTCCTCCACCGATTTTTATATCAAGCCATTCATTCTCCAAAATGCGGGGAAAAAGGCTAGTCGACCAAAATGCCGGGGAAAAGCCAGTCGACCAATTAGATTGAAGAGCCTATCAGGGACGTCCACCAGTCACAGCACGGTGTTGCCAGTATGAAATATCTACAAAAATAATCGTAGAACCGATTTTTCAACTCGATCATGACATTCGGCCATCAGACACAGTGCTACCTCCTGGTGCACGTTGACAATCAATATACAACACTTGTCATTCCTTTAACTAGTCCCAATCAAATATTAACTAAGATAATTATAATGAGTTAAATTTAATTTTCAACACTATAGTAGGTAAAGTTTAGATAACACTGATTCATAATTTATATTTATATCAAGTCCTGTACCTTATCATAGACCAAAGGTACTATATTATTAAGTTCTTATCTAGCTGATTAATCTCTATTTAAATCAACTTACTAAATTATAAAATGTATATAAAATGGAATGAAATATATATATTGCAAAAAGGTGCTTTAGATTACACAGTTTCGGGAAAATTCTATTAATAATATTTATCAATCATGACATTTGGTCACTCTATAATCCTACATTATTTGTATTTCTATATACATGATTTTAGTAAACAAAAATCTTATTTAATCATTAACGTGTTCATCCGCTGATTTACTACCATTATTACTTTCACTTGAACTACTACTATTGACTTCTAAGGCTTTAAAATTTATCCAAGGTCTCATACGGTCAGCTGCGATTACTGTATCATACATTTTCTTTCTTGTGCTAAATCCAGGAACATTGCTTATTCTATATCTGTCATTACCTAGGCACCTAATAACTTTGTACGGCCCAATAAACTTCGACAAAAGCTTTGTACTTTTACCATCATTATAGTAATTATTTCTCATAATTTTTACTAAATCACCTTCATTGTAAGTATGTGCAGACCTGTGTGTCGCGTCATGTCTTAATTTTTGTTTTTCTTGTGCATAATTAATGTTCTTACTTACTGATTCTCTCATAATCTCATGGTTTATATCGTCATCATTAGTAATCAAGTCTAGCTCGTTTGAAAGATTGTAACGTAGCCTTATACCGAAAAGAGCCTGTGTCGCAGTTTTTTGTGTCGTTACATTTATGGTGTTATTTATACCCCATTGTATTTTACCCAGGCACTTGTCCCAATCACGCTCGTTTTTTCCTGAATTATGTGTGGATAATGCATTGAGGATAGTCTGGTTGTAGCGTTCGGCCTGTCCATTTGCCCTGGGACAAGCGACTGCGTTAAGGATATGCTTAATGCCATAAGCATTACAAAACGACTGAAAAGCTGCTGACGTGAAGGATGTTCCACGATCGGATATTATCCTGACAGGCAAACCAAAATCAAAGAAAATGCTTTCCAACACTTTGATGGTGGTTTTTGTCTTGGTGTTTTTGACAGGTTTAACAAAAACATATTTCGTAAATCCATCTACAATGGTAAGTATATAACAATTGCTATTTTTACTTTTAACAAATGGCCCAAGATGGTCAATATGTATAGTATGGAACGGTACACTTACTTTCTCTATTGGATGGAGATGCCCAGCTTCTGTTTTAGAGGCATTATCTTTATTATAAGCACATTCTATACATGCTGCAACGTAATTTTTTACATAGCGTCGTAGTTTTGGGAACCAAAACTGATTACTGATTTTATCTAATGTTTTTGCAATACCGGGATGACCTATGTGTTAGAAATGTAAACGGAACGCAATCATCTGCTGTCTCGTTCACTTATGTGTCATCTCCTTCTTGCACTGTCAACCGCCGCCATGTTAACTTGTGTGTCACCTCTTCGATAATAAAATCCCTTCTAAATAAATCAATCTTGTCTCATTATAACCAATTCATCAGGTTATGGGCCCAGCTTGCTTCCCTGTGATTAAATTAAATATATTTTTTGAATTCAGACAGATTGTCATAGTTTTCCCCCAAGTTCGTAATTCCAAGCATCATGGCCGACCCCAAGACGACCATCGAAAAACTACGTGGTGTCGACAATTACGGCACTTGGAAGTTTGTAACAAAGATGTTACTGATACATGAAGAACTCTGGGACGCTGTGGAAGAAAAGAAGGAAAAAGATGACAAAACACAGAAGAAGGCATTAGCTCGTATTTGTCTTCTTGTTCAACCATGTGTATATCCGCACATAAGAAACGCGAAGACGGCACACGAGGCCTGGAGCAACCTTGAAAATGTTTATGAAGGTAAAGGCCTGAGCAGGCGCTTGTCATTGTTACGCACGTTGTTCGGGATGAAGCTCGATTCTTTCTCAAACATAGAGTCATATCTCACGAAGGTGGCCGAGATAGGCCAACAGCTTGACGATATAGGCGCTGGCGTGGAAGACAATTTTCTAGCTATCGTAATGCTGAGCGGGCTCTCATCAGACTACGACCCACTCATCATGACTTTAGAAAATTCGACTTTGAAACTCACAACTGAGTTTGTGAGGTCAAGATTAACTCAAGAATATCAGCGGAGACAAGAAAGAGACGATGCAAGCACAGCGCTGATAGTAAGGAAACAGGCAAAGGTGTTTCGCTGCTTCAGATGTAAGAAACCGGGCCACAGCATCAAGGATTGTCCTCGCAGAGCCAAGGATGATGGTCATTCAAAGGGAAAGAGTTCAGATAAGGCCTTGTTATCTGCGTTATCTGTTGAATTATCCAGGGATGTTTGGTATGTGGACTCGGGTGCTACCAGTCACATGTGTAATGACAAAGACATGTTACACGATTTCGTGTTTGACACTCCAGTATCGGTGAGTGTTGCGAATGGTGAAAAACTGATGTCATCGGGAAGAGGAAATGTGAAAATTCCTTTACAGAACACTTTAAGAACTGTAAGTGATGTGTTATATGTACCTAAGCTAGCGACTAACTTACTTTCAGTCAGTGCAATGGCACGTAAAGGTTTTAGTGTAACATTTCAGGGAAAATTGTGTAAAGTTTGTGATGGCCATGAGGTAGTTGCAACGGCTAGATCTCAAAATGGTATTTATGTACTCAATACCAAAGGTGAAGCTTCTTTTGTTACTAAAGAGAAGTCATGTGCTGCGTCTGTGTGTGGAAGGGGGACAGATTTTGTTTTACCAACAGACCCAGTTGCAGAGGTGGCCGTGCCAGGATCTCAGGCTGCATCCAGGGAGTCGCAGGAGGTTTGGCATAGAAGGCTTGGACATCTCAATGTGCGAAGTATGCAGTTTTTAAAAGGTATGGCTACTGGCATGGATTTTGATAACTCAACTTTCAAATCATGTGTTGCTTGTATTCAAGGTAAACAAACAAAGTTACCTTTTCCAAAGAAGTCCAAGAGTAGGGCAAAAGTCTCGTTAGGGCTTGTGCACAGTGATCTTTGTGGGCCTTTTTCAAAGAATTCATTTAGTGGATCGAAATACTTTCTAACATTTATTGACGATTTCACTAGGAAAACCTATGTGTATTTTCTGAAGTCCAAAAATCAAGTTTTTGATAAATTTAAAGAGTTTAAGGCTATGGTAGAAAATCAAACAGGGAATAAGATAAAGGTATTGCGCACTGACAATGGTGGTGAATATGTAAATAAATGTTTACAGGATTTCCTAAAGAGCTGCGGGATCCGTCACCAGACCACAGTACCGCACTCACCGCAGCAAAATGGAATTGCTGAACGAGCCAACCGCACCATAGTGGAGAAGGCCAGGTGCATGCTTCTCGATGCAGGCCTTGATCAGCGGTTCTGGGCAGAGGCAGTTAATACTGCTGTTTACCTGAAGAATAGGACACCAACCAAAGCTGTTCTGGGCACTACTCCTGAGGAAAAATGGTCAAATAAAAGGGTAAATATTACTCACCTTAGAACTTTTGGCTGTTTAGCTTATGCAATGATAGAAAAACGTAAGAAATTCGATTCAAAATGTAACAAATACATTTTTGTGGGTTACTGTGAAGAGACAAAAGGGTATAGATTACTAAACCCTTCACGTCCGTCAGAATGCATTAAAGCAAGAAATGTAACTTTCTTAGAAAATGAATTTTATTTACCAAAAGGTAAAAGTGATGAATTCACTGAGCTAATTCTAACATATTCTCACAATCAAAACTCTTCAACTTCTCATGAGATTGAAGATAATATGGGCAATGAAACTGTTCCAGAGTCACTAGACCAGTCCATGTCAGATCAGTCACAAGAACAGTCCATATCAGATCAGTCACCAGAGCAGTCAAGACTAGATCAGTCCTTATCAGATTTAAATGATGTAACAGGGATACCCAGTAATGCGGGATCTGATAAATCTACTATAATTCCCCGGGATAGTATTATATCAGTGAGTAGCCTTGAATCAGATGATTCGCGCGATGAAACTTACGTTCCAGGTGACACATCGATGGACAGTTCAGAAGAGTACACTGAAGTTGTGAACTTAGCATCGCAGTCTCCACACTTGTCCGAGATAAGCCGCTTTGATGACGAACCAGAGACAGTGGTACAAGCTTTGCAAGGAATAGAATCCAAGAAATGGAGAGATGCTATGTCAGATGAGTATAAATCATTTTTGGATAACAAATGCTGGACCATGACTGACTTGCCAGATGGGCAGAGACCTGTGAAGTGCAAGTGGGTTTATAAAAGGAAGAGAGGATTGAATGGAGAAGTATTGAAATATAAAGCTCGATTAGTAGCAAAAGGTTATACACAAAAATATGGCGTAAATTACAATGAAACTTTTTCACCAGTGGTGAGGTACTCAACTATTAGAATCTTGCTTGCTTTGGCCGCTGAGATGAATATGGAGATAGATCACCTTGATGTGAAGACTGCATTTTTGAATGGAGACCTCAAGGAGACCGTCTACATGGAACAGCCGGAGGGCTTTGAGGATAAAGAGAACCCGAACAAAGTCTATCGCCTGAATAAAGCGATTTATGGGCTCAAACAGGCTTCTAAGAGTTGGTATGAGAAGATAAATACAGTTTTAATAGAAAAACTTAACTTTAGAAAGTTTTCTTCAGAGCCATGTGTTTTTATGAAGAATCATGTTGGAACTGTGACTATTATAGCACTTTATGTCGATGACATAATCTTATTTTCGAATAACAAACAAGAGAAACTGAAAATTAAAGAGAAGCTTATGACTCAATTTGAAATGAAGGATCTAGGGCCAGCATATCACGTCCTTGGCATGAAACTATGCAGAAGAGATGGAAAGTGGACTTTAGATCAGTCTAGTTATATTCAAAGAGTGTTGGAGCGTTTTAAAATGTCTGATTGCAAGCCAGCATGCACTCCTATGGAATCTGGGCTGAAGCTTGTAAAAGCAGATTGTAATGAAAATAATTTTCCGTATAGAGAATTAGTAGGATGTATAATGTACATTTCAGTTTGCACGAGGCCAGACATTGCTCATGCAGTCAGCATACTCAGTCAGTTCAACGATAGTTATGCTGAAATACACTGGAAGGCAGCAAAACGGGTGCTTAGATATCTGAAAGGTACGGTTAATCATTGTCTTACTTATGAAAAGAGTAGTATGGATGTCAGCGCCTACGTTGATGCAGATTGGGCCGCCAATGAGATAGATCGGAGGTCATTCACTGGGTTTGTCTTTAAAATAGGTAAGTCTACAGTATCATGGGAAAGCAGAAAACAAAAGACGGTCGCTCTTTCTAGCACGGAGGCGGAGTACATGGCACTCTCTGACGCATGTAAAGAGGCTTTGTTTATCAGAACTTTCTTGTATGAAAAGGTACAAGTTGTAAAATTACTATGTTTAATGATAGTCAATCAGCACAAAAACTTTGTGTTAATCCAATGTATCACTCTAGAACTAAGCATATTGATGTCAGACATCATTTCATTCGAGGAATTGTAAACAAAGGTATTATTGATTTAAATTATTTGTCTACCGATCAAATGACGGCTGATGTTTTAACTAAACCTTTAACTAAAGAGAAAACTGAAAAATTTGTCAGTCAACTTGGCTTAGCGGAGACAATTTAAATATTGTAAAATCAATTAATAATGTTACCTGTTCATTTTAAGTTGCATAAAAACTTTATAGCTTTTGTTTTAAGGGCCAGTTTGATAAATGATTGCATTGTTTAAGGGCCAGTGTTAGAAATGTAAACGGAACGCAATCATCTGCTGTCTCGTTCACTTATGTGTCATCTCCTTCTTGCACTGTCAACCGCCGCCATGTTAACTTGTGTGTCACCTCTTCGATAATAAAATCCCTTCTAAATAAATCAATCTTGTCTCATTATAACCAATTCATCACTATGTCGTCATGATTAGCTCGGCAAATCTGCCACCTAGCACCACGTGGGACTACAAGACATAACTTGTCATCCACCTTTTTATAAACGCTGTTATTTTTGATCGTAAAATTTTTCTTGATTTCTTTTGTTGTTTCATCATTTTCTGGACTCAAAATTTTGTAAATTCGGGTGAATTCAGGGTCAGCTAATTGCAAGGTAAGTAACCAATTTTCTTTAACTATATTGTACACTGTCAAAGTAGAATTATCTAAGTCTTCAGATGGTTGTTTTGTGTTACGACTAAGTGCATCCACGTGCAACATATTTTTTCCTGGACGATGTTCTATGTCAAAGGTAAAGTCGCTTATTTGTAGCCACCACCTAGCAATACGAGGTATCAAGTCACGTTTCGTCAGAGTAGTTCTCAGGGCACTGCAATCAGTATAAATCTTGAACTGTATACCTAAGAGATAGACTCTAAATTTTTTTAGGGAGCATACCACCGCAAGTGTTTCTAATTCATAAGAGTGTAAATATCTTTCCTCGGGTGTGGTTTGTCTACTAAAATACGCAACCGGTTTAAGCACTCTCGGATTTTCCTGCCATTGCATTAATATACCACCTATTCCTAAAGAACTGGCGTCTGTGTGTAGTTCAGTTTCTAACTTATGGTTATACAGAGCAAGAATAGGTCGTTCAATAAGTTTTTCCTTTGAACACATAAACGATTGTGTTTCTGCATTTCCCCAACGCCAAGCGACGTCCTTTTTTAGTAAATTCGTCAATGGCCTTGCAATTTCACCAAATCCCTTGACAAATTTACGAAAATAGCTAGACAAGCCTAAAAATTGACGCACTTCGTGAATGTTTTTGGGTACGGGGAATTCTTTTACGGCCAATATTTTTGCTTCAGTGGGTTTGATGCCATTCACAGAGATTTTATAACCGAGGTAAGTTAGGGACTCGTCAAAAAAACGGCATTTAGATAATTTTAGGGTTAAACCAAATTTTCTAAGCAATGTCAAAATTTCTTCAAGACAATTTAAACCATCATCTATAGTTTTTGAGGGGATTAGGAGATCATCAAGATATGCCAACGCTGAATGGAATCTTCTATTACCTAACATTTTGTTCATCATACGCTGGAACACAGATGGGGCATTAGCCAACCCAAACGGCATCCTCTTAAATTCGTAATGGCCGTCGGGTGTGACAAAGCCAGTAAGATGTCTGCTTTTCTCTGCCATTGGGACCTGGTAATATCCAGAGGCAAGGTCTAGAGTAGTAAAGAATTTATTTCCACTTAAGTTTGTAAGTTGGTCATCAATTAATGGCAAAGGAAACTTATCTTTGACGGTTTTGTTATTGAGGGCCCTGAAATCTACACACAGGCGCGGCTCTCCAGTTTTCTTCTTTACCATTAGAATGGGGCTTGCATAGTTTGAACAAGATTCTTGTATTATATTGTTTTCTAAAAGCTCATCAATAACCTGTTTGACTTGTTCGCGTTCTGAGTATGAAAGCCTATAAGGTCTATATACGACAGGTTTATCATCTGTCAAATAAATTTGCATTTTGACCTGTTTTGTACAACCTATCTCACTCAAGTTTGTTGCGAAGCAATCGCGGTAAGACTGTAGTAATTGATGTAATTTATCCAAATTGTTATCACTGACATGGCTGCCGACACAAATGTCAGATTTTTTTAAAGGTTCTATGGTCGAAATGTCTGCACAAATTCTATTTGTATGAAAAACTTGCTTTTCAACAAATTTGAGTGCTCTCGCAATCACGAACTGAGTACTTAACTCTACGGGTTTGTGGGTCATGTTTGTAACTACCAAGTGACCTTGTCCGTTTTGGATCCGATATGCACCTCGATGTAATTGATACTCTTTTTCTGGTTCGTTACTGTAATACCCTTCAACATATACATCGCCCGTAAAGTTATTTTCTGAGGTATGAACAGGAACCAGTTCGGTCCGCGCCATAGTCACTGGTCTCGATGTCACCAAATTAATTCTATCATTTGAGCCTTCCACTGTGCTAAAAGATGGGTTGCTATAGAATAGCAAGGTGTCACTGTCTTTAAGGACCATGACAGCAGGGAGCTCCGTGAAATTTTGTCCGACCAAAACGGAAGTTTGAAGCAAATCATCATGCACAACAAGAATTTCTAGAGAGGTTTCAACCTCATCAATTTTTATGCTTGCAAATGTTTTGTATAAAGGAGAAATGTTAGAATTTCCGAAACCTTTGACCATGGGGAGGTCACCAGAAAACTTAGTTAGATTTAGCTTTCGAGCATCAGTATCGCGCATCAAGGTGCATTCGCTTCCAAAGTCAACGTAGGCAATTGAATCTTGGGTATTTATCGTTATCGGCTTATAATATTTGTCATTAGGATTATTTGTAGAAACTTTAAGTGTTTTCTTAGTCCTATCGTGTTCTTTGCTTTCTACCCTAAAATTCAAGCGGTCATTTGCTCTACAACGCTCACTCTCATGTCCTACCCTAGAACATTTTGTGCATTTAATCAACGGTTTGGGACATTTAGAAAACGGATGCCCTTTGGCTCGGCAATTAAAACAAATTACTCCAGATTCACCATGATTAGGTGATGACTTGAACGGTACATTAGTTGATCGATTCTTAAAAATTCGGTCACGCCTATTCTGCATATTATTCGTCGTCAACACAGAAGAACTTTGTGAATTTAGGAAATTAAGCAAGTCTTCTGGTTCCTCACACTTCAGTGCCTGTGCACTATTACGCAAGGACTTTTCACTAATTCCGTGTATGATACAATCAACGGCTTTTTTTCCTACAATCTGACATCTGTTTAATAAAGTCAACTTCTCGTAGTAATATTCGCGTAGATTTTCGTCATTTCGTGAAACATGGGCTAGCATTTCTTCCAAAAGCTTTCCGTAGTTTTACTCACTAGGGAATGCTTTTGTAAGTTTTATCTTCCACTCACTCCAGGTAAAAACTACTGTCGGTAGTGCTTCAAACCATGTTTTAGCGTAGCCTACTAATTTTTGCAGGGCAAAATGAATAGTCTGTGTATCGTTCCATTTGTATATAGTAGCACACTCGTCCACTTTTCTTAACGAACATTCTATATTCTGAGTCCTAAGTGATGGATCAAACTCGGGTATAACATTGTTTAGTTGATTATTATTTACAGCGGCAGATGACTTACTTGACTCCCCTTTCAAAGCCTTCAGAGCCTCCAGCAGCTCACCAGCCATCAACGGCCGTGATGTACTTCGTGACTTGCGGTAACTGGATCGTCTTCTACTGCAGCAGCTGCTGCTGCTGCTGCTGCTGCTGCTAGACGTGCTCGACGAGCTGGACGGCTTGCCTCGTCGACGTCGCTTTTTAGGCTCGCGCCTTCGCTTACGCCTCTTTTCATCGGGACTCATTGCTTTGAGTCACTGCAATGTTCAATAAAATATCAAATCCTGATCTCTAAATTTATTTTTGAAAAATACTTATCATGTGTTGTCAACTTGGAAGTATTATATAATACTAGATGAAACCCACATTATTGAATAAAATGTCAATCAAAGAGGAAATTATTAAATAAAAATAAACAGGAGGGGTCTTCTTAGCCTTTGTCTATATTAAGGGCCTAACAACTTATTAAATCCGCTATAAGGAACTTGTATCTGTTTTTATCTTTTAAGTACTCAAAAAATCCATGAGAGGCAAAGTTTGCCAAAGTGTCATCCGTATCTAGCTCATATAATTTCAAAAGTGCCATACATATCCGTTAATAAGCATACATACCTGTAGTAAGCATACATAGCTCACATCATTCAGAGAACAAGCATACATAGCCTGTAAGTAAGCATACATAGCTCACAATCTTCAAATATCAAGGACAAGCATACATAGCCTGTAAGTAAGCGTACATAGCTCACACTATTCAAAGAACAAGCATACATAGCCTGTAGCACGCATACATAGCTTACAATCTTCAAATATCAAGGACAAGCATACATAGCCTGTTTAAGTAACACTGTTCGACAAAAGTGACCTTCATGAAAGTTAATTATGAAATGGAATAGGCTATTGTGTATCTACAACTAGCCTGTAAAGAAACTACATAGCAGTCAACATCTTCATAGTAAATACGGTTAAAAATTGGCTTTTAACAGTAAGTTGCCCGCAAATATAACAACAGTTATCAGGATAGTTTACACGCACCCTGGACATCTCATTACGATGTATAGAAACAATAATCATAAAAATAGGTTTAATTTCAATAATTTAATGTTAATTTATCGAAAACACAGCTCTGATAAGCGAAGTTCGCATATCAGTTAAGTCGATGTCTAACGAAAACTGAGGGTGGCCGAACAAAACTAAGTATGAGGCTTGTATGTGGGTATGTAGTCTTTAAAAAAACAAAAAAAACGACTGTTCTTTTTAACAAAGTCATTGTTTACCAGTGTAATCATAAATAGCTCACATAAATTTTAAACTGGGGTAAAATTATTGAAATATCTTGCTTAGGTTACTTATGAAATACAACAAACTAGCTTGAAACGTTTTTCAGAATTAAAATTTATGTTATGAAAATATCAGTATTTTTACTTTTTCAGTACCGTCAGACACAATTATTATTTCAACGAAAACTGCTAATGATCGCATTGTCGGATAGTTACCCCGACCAAATGAACCATCAGTCAATCAGTTCTCTGAGCAATAAGAGTAATCATTTACCAAAGAATTCAATATTAGGGAGTAGCTCTAACCAATTGATTCTCAGGCAAATTTCGTGATCACACCAAACAAGTACCGCCAAAGTATTGCCTTGGCCAAGTACCAGTTTAGCAATGCCCAAGCACTGTCTATCAAAGGTTACATTATCGAAGAGTGGCCTCGACCAAATTAACCAGAGATCAACAGTTGCAAACGAGAAAAATGTGTATGTACCCCCAAGAGTTCAATATCGAAGAGTCGCCTCGATCAATTGGCTCAAGGGAATCCAGCCACTTACAACGTATTCGTTGGTATAACACCCGTATCTGATATCTTGATGCAACAAAGAACTTCAAAACACGTAACAAGACCGTTCAATACTCTAAAAGTAACAAATCTAAACTCTTAAATTCTAGCCTCAAAAATATAATGCAAAATATAACGTACCTTTTTATTTTTGGGTTCTTGTCACTTCTGATATAAAATGAAAATACTTCACATCCAATAACAGTAGTTTATTCTTCACTTGTGATCACTATAAAGTTACAACAATTCACCACGAAGTCACAACAGGAAAAGAGAGCCTGCTGCCTCCTCCACCGATTTTTATATCAAGCCATTCATTCTCCAAAATGCGGGGAAAAAGGCTAGTCGACCAAAATGCCGGGAAAAGCCAGTCGACCAATTAGATTGAAGAGCCTATCAGGGACGTCCACCAGTCACAGCACGGTGTTGCCAGTATGAAATATCTACAAAAATAATCGTAGAACCGATTTTTCAACTCGATCATGACACGAAAGACTGAGAAAGAGAGGTCTGAAGAGAGGAAATACATAAATCAGCTGGAAGAAAAAGTTTAACAATTAGAAAAACAAGGGCGATCCACAAGCTTGGAAATCAGGAACATCCCAAAAACAAATGACGAAAGTAAGCAGGGCCTATCAGAAAAGGTCATCGAACTTGCAAAAATTGTGAACATGGCCATTGATGAGACAAACGTGAAGGATATATTCCGCATAAATGCAAAGACAACGAACAAACCGATAATTGTCGACTTCACTACTGTACTGATTAAAGAGAAGTTTTTGAGCTCAGTGAAAAAATTCAATAACGATAACAAAAACAACAAATTAAATACTAAGCATTTGAAAATGGATGCACCACAAGTCCCGATCTTACTACAAAAACCAGAAGACTCTTCTTTTTAGAACGAGAATTTGGCACGCAGAACGAATTCAAGTATTGCTGGACGTCTTATGGAAAAGTGTTTCTCCGAAAAGAAGACGGAGCCCCATTTATTCGCATTGACTCGGAGGCCGATGTTGCTAAGCTAAGAAACAATCTGTGACTCAGCTCACAGCATATTAATGTATTTCTAAACATTTTTTTAATTTTTAAACTAGTATGTTTACAAACCTTCACAAATATTATTTTAAGTTATGTATTTCTGCACCTGTTTTATACACAAACACACCAAATTTTACAAAACAGATCTATTACCTAGACACACACATAATTCTTACACAAAAACACTACACGATTGATGAAGTTACCTGTTTTCACACTGCCGTTAATACACTAAAACACAACGTTCACACAATTTTATCACCAAACACATCTCATAATCACAAACACAATTTTTTCAACACACTACTACTAATGCCTAAATATGAAACTGGATTGTACTTGGTTATATTACATAGTATAATTTTATTTACACTTGAGCTATTTGTCCCTTACATTACATTATTAAAAATTCGATAATTTCAATAAGGATTTGATTAGAGACATCGATACTGCTGGTGATATAAATTGTACAAAAGTCAATATTGACAATGATCTTAGGTGCTTGGACCGTAACTCTTTGAACATTATTTCAGTTAACATACGTAGCATACAACGAAACTTAGATCCGCTTCTAATATTTCTATCAGAAATAGAAATGCCAATTCACATAATAGTTTTGACGGAATGTTGGCTGAATGAAAACTCAATTATACCGGTAATTGATAACTACAATGCTTTTAGTACTAAATCATTTCAGAATCAGAACGACGGAGTTGTTATTTACGCAAAAAATGACCTTAACAATGTACAAGTGCATGAGCCTAAATTTGTTGATGGTAGTGGTCTTGTTCTGAAAATACAAAACAGAATCTCAGTAATTGCCAGCTACAGATCTCTAAGTTTCAGAAACCCAACAGCGTACCTAAATTCCATTGATAATATTCTTAAGGAAATCCACAGTGAACAAATTGTAATCACAGGAGATATTAATCTAGATATCCTTCCCATGAACCTGAACAACTACTCTTTAGACTATCTAAATCTTATGGCTGCTTACGGCCTTCGCCAAGGTATAGATAAACCCACAAGAAAAAGTAGTTGTCTGGATCATTTTATGGTCAAAAGTAATTGTATTTATATTGAGAACATTTATATTTGAGCCGTTCACAGATCACTGTCCCATACTTTTGCACATAGGTAACTCAAATATGAAGATTTCCACCAATCAGTACGACAAAGTCCTCATCGACTTCGATGGTCTGGACAAATCACTACAATCACTACCTTGGGAAAAGTACTACGACTTAAACACATCTGATGAAATGGCAGATTTTTTGGTATCCGGGTTGCAAGACTGTATTTCTAAAAATAGCATCACGAAAAAAGTTTCAAGCAAATACAAACCACTAAAACCATGGTTGACCCCAAGCATTGTTAAATGTATTCGAAAAAAAAAACAAGCTGTTTAAAATCCTGAGGAAATCCGGCGGGGATGATAATCTTATGAGAAACTACTTAGCTTATAGAAATAAATGTCACTCGATTGTACAATCTTTAAAGCGCAATTATTATCAGAGTAAATTATAGGAATCTAATGGTAACTCTAAAAGAACTTGGCAAATTATTAAAGAAATTAGTAATTTAAAAGATAGTAAAACAGTACCTACAGAACTACTAAACATTGAAAGCAGTCCTGAACAGTCTTTAAACAAAGTAAATGAGTACTTTACCTCCGTTGGTCGTAACCTAGCAAATGCAATTCTTGAAAGGAAGATTACAAATAAGACTAACCCAGTCAAAACACCACTTCACATTATCCCACTCAAATCTATGTTGTTCAGTCCAGTAGATTACGCTGAAGTCAAATGCGTTATTAGTAACTTAAAACAGAGCAAAGCCACAGGTTGGGATGGAACATCCACTTGTGTGCTAAAAAAGTTTCAGAATATATGAGCAGAACCAATTTCACATCTATGTAAAACTAGTTTTATCACAGGCTTCTTCCCAGAATTATTTAAAAAATCCGTAATTATTCCAATCCACAAAACAGGTGACAAATCTCTAATCTCCAATTATAGACCCATTTCACTGTTATGTGTCTTATCAAAAGTTATTGAAAAATTAGCAAATAAAAGATTAATAACCTACTTAGAATCAAATAACCTCATTTCTAAAAATCAATTCGGCTTCAGATCAAAAATATCAACAGAAGACTCCATACTCAAGCTCACAGAAAATATAACAAAATACATAGATAGCGGTGAGAAATGCATAGGTATTTTCATAGAATTGCAAAAAGCGTTTGACACCGTCTCAATTCCCATCCTGCTACATCGATTAGAAAGATTGGGAATTAGAGGTGTGGTCATATCCTGGTTTGAAAGCTACTTAAAAGGAAGAACTCAGAGTGTGAGAATTAATCATCACACGAGTCAGGAATTGTCTTGCTCGTACGGAGTCCCGCAGGGCAGTACCCTCGGACCGACCCTGTTCTTAGCATACATCAACCAATTATGTCAACTTAAAATTGATGACGCTGACATTACCATGTATGCTGACGACACGGCAATCCTATTTCATGGTCGGACATGGGACCAAACCAAAAGTAAGGCTGAAAAAGGTCTGTCTGAGGTAGCCAATTGGCTTGAAGACAGCCTTCTTACTCTCAATGCCACAAAAACCACATACCTCTGTTTCGCAAAAACGAGTGTATCGAGCCCTAAAAGTGATCTTAGGTTACAAATACACACAGAGATCTGTTGCAAACAAGAACAGACCATTATTTGTTCTTGTCCAGTTCTTAGTAGGTCTCAAACAGTAAAATACCTCGGTATCACAGTCGATGACAAATTACATTGGTCACCACATATCAGTACAATCGCAAAAAGAGTCAGAAGACTGATATACGTTTTTAAATCATTGCGTCAGGTAGCTGAATCGAATTTAATGCTAAAAATATTCAATGCACTTTGCCAAGCTGTCATCACATATGGGATCTGCTCTTGGGGCGGTGCAGGGAAAACTTTTCTTATAGAGGCGGAGCGAGCGCAACGAGTCGTTCTTAAAGTATTGCTTTCCTTGCCTTACGGACACCCCACCACAATGCTTTATGAAAAGGCACGGGTGCTTAGTGTCAGAAAGTTGTTCATATACCAGTGCATAAGGCGATTCCATAAATACTTAGCAACTAAGCAACTTGAAGTGCAAAGATCTGACAGAAGAAATAAGGTAGACAGATACGTAGCCCCCAGAGTTAATAGTGCATTTGCCAGAAAACAATACTACTATCTAGCTCCGTTCTTATATAATAAATTTAATAAGGTGTGCATAACCAAAACTTTCAGCAATCAACAAATAAAAAGTAAAATAACAGATTGGCTACAAAACTACGATTATAAAGATATAGAAAATTTGATGTACAAAAATTATTAATAACCTACTTCACATCTATGTGCATAGTATTCACAAACACGCGCACACACCCTCTCACACACACACACACACACACACCCTCACACACGCTCCCCCACGCACACACACACCCCCCACCCCACACACACACACGCACACCCTCTCACAATGATAGGCGTCCAGGCGCGCAGCGGAATTTGTGCTGTTTTCGGTTAATTTTATTATTATTGTTATTACTATCCTTTCTTTTTTTTTAAATACCCTCTTGTTTTGTAATAAAATAACTCTTCATTGTTTTATCATCACTGAATGTACACATAGGAAGGAACTGGCTTCTGTTACACGGTCTTCCTTTTACAGAAGTTAGGGCTACATAAGTTAAGATACGATGATGGTAAATAAATAAATAAATAATAATCTTCGAGAATTCAAACGGCTGCCATTTTAGCGCGCATCAAGTGACGTCACATGGTACTACTCCTTGCTTGCGGTGTATGGCGAGTGGCCGGTTTTTTTCATTATTATTGATTAAAACAACCTATTACAAAATATTTGAGGGTTTTATTTTACATTTATTTATTTTGAACTTAATATTTTATGATGAAATGTACTCACTTTGTCACAAAAGGCAGTAGCCAATGGTGACGCGTTTTGCATTTGCGTTTCATTTCATCAAAATTTTGTATTTTATAAATGGAATTAATTATAAAACTATAAAATAAAATATCATTAAATTCTACTAAGTAAATAGAATACAAAAAACGCAATATATTACTTATTTAAACGACATGCATATTGTCATAGACAAAATAGTTATTTAGTCTATGATATTTTTTATTCAATAAAGGTATACAAACGGACAATGGTGTCGATTCGGTGTAACACGACTTAACTTATTTGACAAGACTAAACTTAATTTAAGCATTCTGTATTTTTCTTTCTGTATCAAAAACACAAGGACAGGATGATTAAAATAAAGGTAGTCCTGTCAAATAAGTTAAGTCGTGTTACACCGAATCGACACCAAATATCAGCAAAGCAACAAGCACGAAGTTCTCCAAAAATCTAAACTAATCTCTGGGGAGAGTTTGGGTGCCTTTATATTAATAATAAATTAGGTGTAGTCTAGGTCTAGTCGATGTTCTTGTTAGTAATTAATATTTATTTAAATTATAAAACCATATTCATACTTAAAACTACTCTTATCTATATCCATGCATGTAGCGTAGACGTGATCGCCACAAGAGTACAATTGGTTCTATTCTAACCATAGAATTAGGATATAATAAAGGATATAATATCCTAAGTCTATGGTTTTAACATAACTAAAAGCGTGTATGAAAAGATCTAATTAGGAGACAACCAGATAATAAATCTTCTTCTTCTTCTCTCATATAAAATACAACGTCTTTCTGTCTGTTCGTTGACATTACATTCCAATACATATATGACATCTTACATAAATAATAATATACCTTTTATCTCTATACATATAAAATACAACGTAACGTCTGTCTGTGTGGTCACATATAGCTTGGGAACCACTCAATGAGTTTTGATGCAGTTTTCATTGTAAGTACCAAGAGGTAGAAGGTTTCACGATATGACTAAAGGATCATATGGTATTACGCCTTGCGTAGTCGCATTAGAACGATCGTCGGGGTTCAAATCATCCACTGGTAAATGTTTTTAGGAGACCTCTCAGGTTTAAGTTTATTTAAAACAAACAAAAAACAACAAAATTTTTCTTTATTTCCTTACATTTTCGTTATTATTAAGTTGTGGGTCTCTCCTAGTAAGTTTTGCAAAACCTGTATTAGAAGAGCCCCTCTTTCTTATAAGTGCCATCAAATGGTGCAAGGATAATATCTAATACATTTTTTTTTTTTTTTTACTTATAGCTATTTACAAAAAGACATATGTTAAATTGACATTTCAGTAATATGCTATCTAAATACTCGTATAAAGATATATTATTGTGATTAGACTGGGTGTGTTAAGTGTGTATCTGTATAGTGTGAGTATTTGATTGTGTTTGGTGGAGATTTTACAGTTCGAATCTAAGCTAGTACAAAATGTTATACTTATTATGAAATTTTACTAAAATACATATATATAGACTATAAAATAATTCATATTCCATAGTTTTAGTGTTACAAAACTTTTTCAGTGTCTTCGTATTTCAGCGATTTTAGCCATGTTGTAAGTTTATTTTTTCATTCATTGTAAGTCATACCATATATGTTTAGAATTCTATTTATTTTGTTGTAGATTGAAATTGACTTTTGACAAAATTGAATAGAAGCAAAGGTTGTATTGTATTTTATAGATTTTATTACTGAGTAGGGGTTACGCTTGTTTAAAATGTTCGTGTCTATAGGTATCTTTTTATGGATCCTTAAGATACATTGGAGAATATATAATTGTCGGACCGTAAGAACATTTGCTTCATTATATAATTCATAGGTACGGAAGGTTTTTTTTTTACGTAAAGCCACTTTTAAGACAGCTCTCTGTGCACGTTCAACTTTGATAAATTTAGTTTTATAGGTGCCACCCCAAACTGACATGCAATATAATAGAAAAGACTGCACGAGAGTTTTGTATATGTAAATAATGAGTTCTTTATTAGATAAGTCGCAAAGGTATTTTAAGAGCCAAATTAGTTTCCGTGCTCTATTTGCCACTAGTTCAAGCTGAGGGTACCACGATAGGTTTTTATCAATAATGATCCCGAGATACTTTGTAGACTTGACCTGGTTGATTTTGGAGCAATTGCAGCTTTCAGAATAACATGTGTGAGCCGTAATACTGAAATTTTTATCTGGTTGCATATGGTCACGAATTGAAAACGTTATGTAATTAGTTTTACTTGTGTTAAGAGATAGTAAATGTAGTTTCAACCATTTTATTACTTTATCAAATCCATACTGAGCCTTCTCGAAAACGTCCGACCAGTTATCGTCATGAAAAAGTAAGGCTGTGTCATCCGCATAGGAAAAAACACGTCCATTTGTTAATTTTAAGTTGGTAAGGTCATTGATGTATATTAAAAATAAGGTAGGTCCAAGGACGCTACCTTGCGGAACACCATAATCAGAGGTGAGGACATCCTTACTAAATATTTTATCATCAAGCTTCACTCTTTGTGTGCGGCCATGTAAATAGTCACTGAGTAACATTAAAAACGTTCCTCTAATACCAATTTTGTTCAGCTTTCACTTTAGAGTGGAAATAGAGACGGTATCAAATGCTTTTTTGAGGTCTAAGAAAATACATAAGGTCTTCTTCTTATTATCTAAATGTTTAGTTATATCCTTTGTTAAGTCCAATATAGCATCCTCAGTACTTATACCTGGACGAAAACCGTACTGAGAATCTGATAGGAGGTTATAAGTATTAAGAAATTTAATGAGCCGATTATTAATTAATTTTTCAATAATTTTTGAAATCACAGGTAGTACCGAAATAGGCCTGTAATTATTGATATCATCTCTATCTCCACTCTTATAGACTGGAAATATAACCGAACGCTTGAGAGCAGTTGGAAATACTCCCTGCTGAAATGATAAAATACTAAGTTTAGTAATTATTGGAACGAGTTCCAATTTGGCTAGTTTAAGAAATTTAGTTGGAATTCCATCCCACCCAGCAGCTGATTCGGTTTTAAGGTTGTTTATAATTGACTCTACTTCATTCGTTTCTGGTTCCAATATACCAATGGAGTTAATTTGGGAAGGCAAGGAATCAAAGTACCTATTATTTTCTATTAAACTTGGATCATTTTCTTCAGCTAACGACTTACCTATAGTATTAAAACAATCGTTTACAAATTCTGCCGATTTTGTAGGAGTACTTTTAAGGTTAGCAAGTTCTATATTTGTATTTTTTTGTCCATTTAGATGAGTAAGGTTTTTAATACATTTCCATAAGGATTTATTATTCGCTTTAGATTTTTCCAAGAGATTTCTTTCATACTGTTTCTTTAGTTTTTTTATGAGGTTGTTACAAAAATTACGATATCTGCGATATGTTATCCTAAGAACTTCGTTAGTTTCATCTTTTCGTAATTTCTTTTGTAAATTATTTCTATTTTTTATACATTTTACAATTCCAGAAGTAATCCAGGGTTTAATTATTCTTTTGTTAGAAGGTAATTTAAAAGTTTTTGTGTTTTCTACTAAGCATTCCGTGATCACATTTATTAATCTGTCCACTAACTCGTTTGGATCATTTATATTCACTAGATTAGAAACGTTTTTACTTTGTAAAGATTTTAATGCATCAAGGTAATTTATTATTGTACGATGTGTCGGTGCTCTAGTATTGGTTAATTTAGAATATACATATATTAAAGCCATCTTATGATCAGTAATTGTAGTATCAAGTACTGCTACCGTTGGTAATTGGTACGCATTGTCTAAGTTAGTAAAAATATGATCCAAACAGCTGTTGATCCTAGTGTTAAATCTGTGTCCAGGTAACAAACAATGAGCAGCGAGCATATCGAGATATAGGTCAGAATTGGATTCATTGTTTCCATTAATAATATTTATATTTATATCTCCGGTTAGAATTACATTTTTACCAAGTTGGGCCGAACTCAAATAGAGATCTAGTGAGTTAATAAAGTTACTTGGATTTTTATCGGAATGGGTGCGGTAAATACAAATTATGGTACAAGCAGGAGTGGTGACTTCCAGACACGAGGCGCCATGTAGCGAAATTTCTTTGACAGAATGTTGCACTGTTTTATTAATAAAGACAACCACTCCATCATTTTGATTGACTTTGCTTTTTGTACAATGCGTTATGTAGTTTTCCTTATGGGGCAGTGGTTTGTCATAATTAATACGACATTCCGTCAATACAATAACATCAACAGTTTGGGTGAGAATACTTAAATTAATATCTAGATCAGCGATATTCGAGTCTTTATGTACACTTCTTATGTTTTGTGTAATAATTGAAATGTTAGGATTACCTGGAGGTAAGTGGTTATGTAACTCATCAATGGAACATTCAAATGAAGTTTATTTGATCAGTCTTTATGAGTATTTTTGTAGAACATGGTGACCAGGGTGTAATGACAGGACTGGAAGGTGGGTACGGGATCTCCTCAACTGATAACAGCAGACCTTTCGAGTTTGGTATTTATTAGCACTTTGGTAAAACATGTTGACCATTGCATATTGTTGTTCAAAAAATCATGTTCTTTTGTTTTCCTTATTTTCAAGAAAATCTCATCGATGCGGGCGAAGCCGCGGGTAAAAGCTGGTAATTAATATTATATACAACAAAATACTATACCTACCGCAGTATTTCTTTGCAAATTTTTTTTTTGTTTTTTCTCCAAGTGCTAGAGTCACCTGACTGCTTCTATTTTATTTAACGCTTTTTTTAGGGTTCCGTACCCAAAGGGTAACCAACGGGACCATATTACTAAGACTCCGCTGTCCGTCCGTCCATTCGTCCGTCCGTCTGTCACCAGACTGTATCTCATGAACTGTGATAGTTAGACAGTTGACATTTTCACAGATGATGTATTATATAACAACAATTACAATAACGCGGCGAGCACGAGCGATGCGCGGTGGCGGCGCGCGGCGCGCACAGTGATCCCATTTGAAATTTTATCGACATAAGGCCTCAAGACAAAATATCGACCTGATGGTTTTTTATATAATGGATATTTATATTACAAGTGACACTGTGATACTGATTGGTAAATTTCTGTAAAAGTGATAGTTTTCGACAAAACATTTTTTTTTGTATCGAGAAACTCACATTTTATTTTTTTCTCAAAATGTTGTAAAATGTCGCGGATTTGGCTTCCATATTATGAATAATCAAATATTGAATTATTTTTATATGGAAAAAATAATGATTTTGTCAATTAATTCAATAGGTATTTGTTTTCTCTGAAAGTAAAGCATATTTCAGAAAAACTACATCATTAAAATGTGTTTGTAACAGCGTCAGCAGTCTAACAAATAAAAATCAGTTCGATTCCTTGACCTTCAAATTGACTAAACCCTCAAGTCCACGATTTCGTGATTTGGGAACAGTGTGCGTCGCGCGGCGAGCTCTGCCATACATCATGACTGTTGTCATTCATGATTTTTTTGCCGTTTTTATTGATTATGTATGAAACGTGATAGTTAGACAGTTGAAATTTAGATAAATGCCATGCGATGGAAATTAGAGTGACTAAACCACATCAAGTAGGAGCTACAGGATATAAAGAATACTCACTATAAGTTTTCAATCAAAATCATCAACACACATCTGTACAAAATCACTTTTAAAGTCACCCGCAATCTGCCTTCGCAATTTTTGCGCACACACCAGAATTGAGGGCCTGGCCGTCATTCTGGCATGTGCGCAAAAATTGCGAATGCAGATTGCGGGTGACTTTAAAATGGATTTTGTACGGATTTGTATTGATTTTTTGATTTAAAACTTTTGATGAGCATTCCTTACATCCTGTAGTTTTTATTTGATATAGTTTAGTTACTCTAATCTTCATCGCATGGCATTTATCTAACTTTAAACAAATATCTAATGATCGATATTGCGCATTATTATTTCAGTCCTTAGATATTTGTTTAAAGTTTGATAAATGCCAGGCGATGGAAATTAGAGTGACTAAACCACATCAAATAGAAGCTATAGGGTATAAGGTATGCTCACTATAAGTTTTCAATCAATAAAATCAATAAATATCCGTACAGAACCCCTTTTAAGATCACCCGCAATCTGCCTTAGCAATTTTTGCGCACGTGCCAGAATAGACGCCCTGGACGTTATTTAAAATTGCTAAGGCAGATTCGAGTGATTTTAAAAGGGTTTTTCTACGGATATGTATTTTTTTTTAAATTGAAAACCTATAGGTTTTTGTGTATGTTCCTTACATTTTATAGTTTTTATTTCATGATCTTTAGCCACTCCACTTTACATCATGTGGCAGTTTTATTAAAAAAGTTAACCGATTGATATTGCGAGTGAAAAATAATGCCAGAATAGCCGGCCAGGTACAGAAGTAATTTTTTCCAACCACAAAAGGTAAAAGGCACCATCCATAAATAGGGAGAGGCAGGGGGTCAATACATGACATCGTGTGACTAGGGGGGACGGATGGAAGACGAGTCATTCATAACGCTTCTTGACGTCACCAGTATAAATATAAAATTTTATCTTATAACTACAAATGATTTTTACCATCATTCATTTAATTTGTTATGATAAATATATTTTCTAAAATGTTCGATTTATTGTTGACTTTATGAAAAAATATTTCATTAATTATTTTGGAAGTACTGTTTTTGTTAAATAATTTCCAAAGAAATTGCAAAATGCGACGTCACACCAGGGGTCAAACAATTGTGACTGCAAAAATCATGAAATTTATGTGTCCATAAAGATAACTGTCATAATTTTGTCATTCTTTTTATAAATTAAATTTTTCTTCGATTCTCCTAATTGCTGGGTTTTTAAAGTAATATAGTAAGATAACGTAACTACTTCAGAGAATTCAATAAAAAATAGAACATTGAAGTAATAGTGCCCAAAGTGACAAAAGGTCGAGATTTTACAGAATTTCAAAATTGTCCATATCCACTAACTAAAAGCCGGTAATATTTTCTTAGAGGTCAAATTGCATTACCTAGAAAGAAAATGAGCCCAGCTATCACTCCTGTCCTGTCACTATGATTCACTAATTACGGGACACCTATATACCTAACAACAAATATAACATCTATTTATTGTTGTGGTTTTGTGTTACGAATTCGGAGAAATGGCAAAAAAAAAACAGTTTACTAAAACCTACTTTAAAAGAACAATAAAGGTAGATTGAAGTTGGATAGAAATCCTCGCTCCCCAAGTTTTACTTGCCGATTTGGTGTAACGAGTTTTTACAGCCTATTACTTTTTGACTTCTGTTTTTATTCATTACCCGTGCGAAAGATACAAGAAAGTTTTCTACTGGTTAGGTATGTACTCGTAATCGCACGAAAAAATATAACATAGCAACACAAATAATAAATACTTGTCATAGTTACTTCCAAATAAATTATAATCAACTAAAGGAGGCCGTAGCACCGTGTAGTACATAACTTTGAAATGCATCGCTGTGATTGGTTGATTCGTTGCTTAAGGCGCATAGGCACGCCACCGTCTCAGCACAAAATTTGATAACCCGTTTCTCTGTTGTTATTACATACAGACCAAAGTATAGACCTCTATCATCTGGTATTGGTATTTTAAAAAGCATCATTTTGCCAAAATTTCAAATTTTCATTTTGTTTTAAGGATATCAAGCTAGACAGATTTCCACACAACGTTGTTTTTTTGCCTTAAATTGTACCTATACCAAAATTTTACATTTCAGCCAGATAGATAATTTGTAAATGCCTGTATTAAACTATAGAGGTCTTGAACTTTAGTCTATAACGAAAAACAATAGAGAAACAGGTTATAAAATTTTGTACTAAAACGGTGGCGTGCCTATGCGCCTTAAGGGGGGGGCTATCCCATTTTGTCTCTTTTCAAAATGCATTTGAAACCTATAAATAGCGATGATTAAATGTTGTAAAAAATAAATGTCATATTTCACTTATTGATCTTAAAATTTACACGATAATTACTTACATTTTGCTCGATTCAATTAAATCGCAAAGATGGGTCTAAACTATGATCTAAGTATTATTTCATTTGAGCTATATTAAGTTTTGGACAATAAAAGTTATACTAAGATAAACGTAGTAAAAAATGTGATATAAAACGGCCGTCATATTAAAAACCCACCCCTCTAATTCCAAAATAATTAATAAAAACATTTCAAAACCGCGAGTTTTCTGAGCGGCCCACTGCCGCTGAGCAGGATAAGTATGTGAAAAATGAAAGCGTTGGAGCAGGACAGATTTCTCTGGATAACCTGGGTCCGTATAAGGCTAGATGCACAACTTCGAGCATATCACATTGTGTAACTTGGTTAATCGGTATAATAGAAATAATATTTATTTTATTTATTTATTTATTTATTCCACCATAAAATATATTTTTCAATTTGCCCAATCGATACCAATAAACTATAATATTGGTTTCTCTCGGTATCGAGTCATTCTATCTGCTACTACATTTGGTTTCCTTAACTATTATATTAAACTAACAAAACAACCTACAAATATTTTATCTTATAAAACTTAAACAATAAAAAAGAGGATAGGCAACCAGCACCATTCCATAAGAATGAGAGACAAGATTCTGACAACTGGTGGTGGTGCAGTTCAAAAGTTAAGCATGTGTGCGGTTCGATATACGGGCTGTTTAGTTTTTGGGAGCATAATTAATGTTGTGGGTTTATTTTATTTCTGTTCATTGTATATTATTGTTTATACTTTCTAAATAGTAAGATCTTAATTTCGAGTTTACGTTTTGAAGATTGATTGAAGTTATAAGATCTTTTGATAATTGATTGCTAAGTTTAGGTATGAGGTATTGAGAGGTTCTTTTTCCATATAAATTAGTAGGTTTTGGTATGATAAGATTATTGTTGCTCATTTGCCTCGTATTTATTTTATAAGATATTTGTATTTGTATGTCCTTTCGGAAACATTGTTCAGCCAATAGGCTATATTGAATTTTCTGATGTACAGGAATAATAACACAGTATTTGAAAAGGCCCAAGGGATTATCTTGAAATTTAATTTTTACCTTTGTTGGTACTATAGTTTTTAGTATTCTAATGTGAATATTCTGGAAAGGTATGTTTTAAAAGACCTTCCATAGCTTGTTAAACCGTAGGATATGACAGACTCAGCAAGTGCCTTATTTAAGGCTAAGCGCGCTTGGTATGACAGCTTTTTCTTAATTATTAAAAATTTTGCGAGCATAGCTCTTAACTTTGCACAAAGAGCATCAATGTGATTACCCCAGTTAAAACGGTCGTCGATAGTAAGACCTAGGTAAGCCTGGCTTTTCTCCTGATCTATTGCCGTACATTTACACAAATGAGTGTTTTTGTGGAGGCAGTCATGGGTAGATTTTGGTTCTGCTGCAGGGTTATGACTCGAATGGATATGGATCAATTTAGTTTTTTGTGAGTTACAATAAGTCCTACGTCATGCGACCATCTACTTACTCGGTCAAAATAATTTTGCAACTTACATAGTGCCTCCGCAGGATCCCTATCTGCCGATATTAGACAGGTATCGTCAGCATATTGATAAACTGAGCAGTGTTTTAGTGTATTGTCTAGGTCATTTACATATGCAAGATAGTGAAGGGGCCCTAGTACCGATCTTTGTGTGGTTCCCTCTGTAACGTGCACTTTTTCACTCATGGATTCACCTATTCTAACATAATAGCCTCGTTTTGATAAAGAGTCCATACACCAGTCAAGCAAAGGACCTCTGATACCACTGTCATTCAGCTTCTGAACTAGTTTTTTGTAGTTGATGCTTGTGATTGTTGGCACTTGGTGGAATTTTTGATACATTTTTGATTGAAAAACACTTGTACTTGTACACTTATTTATATTATTTCCCTTACCGGTTTCGCTGTTATAGCATTATCAAAGGTTTTTTGGTTGTTTACGTACAATATCTATCTAGTTTTTTGTGTTGTAGGGTATCAAAGCTATAATCGATAAGAACTAATAATACATGTTTCTTGTCGTTTAAGTGCTGGTTAATCTCATCTGTAAAATTTGATAGCAGGAGGGATGTGCTTTTTTTGTTTTGCAACCCGTATTGTTTAGATGATAATATTTTGTATTTGTCATTTAAAAAAATCTAATTTGGCTGCATGCATATTTTTCTATAATTTTATCTATTGTTGACAGAATTGTTATTTGCCGATAGTTGCCATATTCACGATGCGACCCTTTTTTATAAATAGGTCGAACAATCCCTAATTTTAGTTCATTCGGGTAATGTCCAGTGCAAATTGATATGTTAATAAGATCAGCTATTGCGGATGATATATTAAGAGCTATGGTTTTTACGTCACATGCTTTTATTCTGTCTATTCCCGGCGCTTTGTTACTATTGATACTTGCAATTGTTCTACAGACCGAGGCACTTGTTGCTTTTTTAAATAGTAGGCTCACATCACATGATTTCCTGTAGGATTTTTCGTCCAGTAATGGTTTACCGCATTGCGGAACTATCTTTTTTACGTTTTGTTCAAAGCTCTTTCCATTCCAAAGTTATTCGCAATGTTTTTTTCTTCTTCTTTGTTGGAAATATTAAATGCCTTTGAGATTACACTATCAACTGCTGATTTCACTCGAGCCGTAATTTTATTGAGTAATTGCAATAGCTTTTTCGGTTTTCTTTTAAGTTTGTCTATTTCTTTCATTTGAAATAAATATATATAATTTAGCTATATAAAGCCTTTAGTTTCCTTTAACTTGTATTAATAATAAAAAAATATTAATTTTCGAAATATATTTCGGCCCACTATGGGGCCGGCATCAGTCGAATTTGATTCCTTTTAAATTTCTTTCATAAAATATTTATTTCTAGTCTTTTCTATAATTTATTAGCTTTGTTTCTTTGTTTATTGTATTCTAATTTTAATACCATGTTGTTAGAGTCTTTCTTCTACTTTATAAATAACATATCTCTGTCTTTGCATGCAATTATTACTTTATAGTTTGGCCGAATTTCGTGATTGAGATTTTTATTAGTTTTTATGGTAATTTTAGATTTTTAGAAAAAAATAAAACAGTAGACTCTAGGGCTAATACATTCATCTTAGAAAAAATGCAAAATCTTTGAGTTCGCTTGATAGAAAAAAAATTGCTCAAATTTTTTTTTATCTAGTGTTAAATAGTCTTCTTTAAATCAAACAGCCTTAAAGTTGTATTAAGTTAACAAATGACATCGTCAGCTCGTCTTAGAATATTTAAAAAAATTCACGTGGAAGCAGTTATTAAATATAAACACAGGTTTTTGTATAAGCGCGTGTTTCTTGGTGGTCGTAACAGCCACGGCTGTGAGCGCACTATTTTAAACTAAAAGGAACGTCGTAGAGTTCAATTCTGATTGATGCAGAATGAGGTGCTCAATCTGACGTTATATGGAGCCTTAAGTAACCGCTTAGTGATATTTTATTGTGAATTCAGAAACTAGCCCTATAAGACTCATAATATACTTAACGTATACAATATTAACAGGTACTTACAGAAAACGTAATACCTCTAATTATAAATTACGTCAAAGAAATGTGTTAAATTCGTTAATGCATTCTCATAACTATCTGTGATAAATTGAAAACAATAAAAAATTTAGTTTAAAAGACGCAGCAGCAACGCAAAAAGACCTGAAGTCATTAGATTAAGGACGTACAATATTTGTTACAAAGAAAATATTCAAGTATCACAATAAATAACATGATAATTGCATTTTTATTACAGTGCGTGTTGGTATTATAATAATAATAATAATAAAATCATTTATTTCGGACAGGATATTATGCGTTTGCGCATGGTGGTGGGGCCAAAAATGGCGAATGATGAGATTGACAGCACGCGTCCCGACTCTGCCGGGGGCTCTGCCCATCCTTGGCCACTCATACCAACTGTGGGGAGATCCTTCTTGTGAGTACTTAATCCTTTACTGACCATAGTGAACTAGTTTGTCTATGGATAGGTGAGGGATCCCCACATTCGTGAAATTCAATGCATAAAATTCCTTTTATAAAACATTATCTCCAAAGGAATCTCCAAGGTGGTGTCAGAAGTGTTCCCAAGTGTGAACTGTGAAATATACTGTCACAGTCCACACTCGGTACACCCGCTTTTCACCGATGATTATTACGTCCCAAACGTGATGAGCTCCATCGTCTTCGGGCACAAATGTGCCAACAGTTTAACGTGTCTTCAGAAGTGCTTAGATCGCACACAAACTGATGTTGACCGTGGGGATTGAACTCACAACCTCTGGTTTAGCAGTCGATCGCTCTACCACTCAGCCACAAAAGCAATCCATTGATTACATTTTAAAGAAAAAACCTTAGACTATGTTGCCCGTGAGGAATTTGGGTAAATTATTGCCTACTATCTTACTGGAAACATTTCTTTATGCGCTTGCAGCGCTGAGTCTGTCAGACTTGAGTGCTGGCCCGTGCCATACCAGCAAATTTATTTTAGGTCTCACTTCACGACAACAAAACACATAATTTATTACAAATAATTTTTAGGTGTCTGGAAACGCATTACAAAATGGATCTCTCAAGTTAGTGATGAGGTCGGTGTCGCGAAAATATGGATTGGACCAAAATTATTAATAGGTGTGATAATTATATTTTTTCTTACAAAATAATGCATAAGACTTAGTCATTATTTAAATATCATTATTTTTTATACTTATTTATGAAATTTATGGTGTGTCTTTAATTTTGCAGCTGTTACGGATCCCGATATAGCTTTATCAGTGTTAAAATGGTATTTGCAGAAACCCCACTTTCATTCTTTTTTTGAAAGCTGGTTGGGCGTTGGACTCATTACATCTAATGGTTGGATATATGCTTTTTAAACACTACATTAAACTTTGAAAATTTCTTTACTGTTTGTTAACTTTATAGCTATACTCTTTACTTGGAAATGGTTTGATACGTGGGGATGAGCCTTGCCCTGGGGATATAGCTATTATTTACATACAAATTCAAAAATGGCTAAAGCTAGTCACAAGTAAAAAGATTTTTTTTAATAATGAGCTCTTGATTGTTTATTATCATATTGGTTACAAACAGCACGAGTAAATTTTTTCCATTGTGTAACAAATATAAAATACAAAAAATTGCTTAAGAATAAACTGCAGTTCTAATGAAGTAGATTTGTACCGCCTAAATAGACTTATACATTTTCAGGCCCTGTATGGCAGAAACACCGCAAACTGCTCTCTCCAGCTTTCAGTCAACGTGTAATGAATGATTATCTCCAAATATTTAACCAACAATCACACTTACTTGTTAAAGCTCTCAGTGAAAAAGTTGGGAAAGGAGAATTTGACCCTTCGCAACTTGTTTCCGAGAGTACATTAGAAACGATTTGTCGTAAGTATAAATAATTCTCTCACTTGTTTTGAATGAAGCAACTGAATGCTGGTAAATTATTGTAGTAAATTCACTGAGACATTAGTGGGTTAAGATACAAAATCATTATATCGAGCGGAAAGGGATATAGGTACTAAAGTCCGGCCGCTCTAAAGATGCGTTCCTGGCAGATTGTGATTGTATGGTCAACGTACTTTGAAATGACGAACAATTTAGAAAGAATATAATAGAAACATCTTTATTCACAACTACAGTGCAAAGTACTTTATATCCATCCATCCATACATCAGCCTGTTATCGTCCGCTGCTGCCATAAATAGTAATAAGCTCAATGTTCCTAAATAAAATTAAATGGATTAATTTAAAGATCCTAATCAATTTGCGGAGACATTTAATGCATGTTTTGGTAAGTAATTATAATACGACATTTAATAATATTAATTCTTTGGCATATAATTTACACAAATCAATGTTCTTAAATCCAAATAATGCTTATGACATTCTTAAAATTATTATGAATCTAAAAATACAAACAGCACAGGCATTGATGAGATATGTAGTTGCACGTATTATCTCTCAAGTCATAAGCCACATTGTTAATTCATACATAGAATATGGTGAGTTCCCAGAGTCTTAAAACATCTTATTGTAAAACCGCATTTTAAAAAGGATGACAAAGAAGACATCAGTTTTTACAGACCTATTTGCTCTTATCAACATCTTATCTAAAATATATAAAAGAAAGTTGTCTACGATGGCCTCCATCAATATTTAGAACACCATCAAATACTTGCAAAGGAACAATTTTTCCGAAAAAATAAAACTATTAATATGGCGATTTTTGACTTTTTGCAACGTATCACAAGTTCACAACAAATGTTGATAAAAGGATACCGGTGGTTGCACTATATATGGACCTTACTAAGGCTTTTGATTTTATTAATCACTTTATCTTGTTTAACAAACTTGTAAAGTATGGAATCCGAGGAAATGTTCTTTAACTTTTTCAATCGTATCTAAGTGACCGAAGGCAAATAACCCATATTACGTCGGTATGTTCCAAAACTAAGATTGAAAAGGTGTATGCGTCCCAAATAATGAAAATAAAAATAGGTGTACCGCAGGGAAGTGTGCTAGGACCTTTACTGTTCCTTATATACATTAATAATCTCCCGAAAGCTGTGAATATTCCTAAGGTGTTGTTTGCGGACGATAGTACCGCAATATATAACAGGTCAAAATTTAAATACTTTTGAGGCAGATATTATTAACTCTTCGACAGATCTAATAAATTGGCTGAATTCTAATAACCTTTTAATAAATCTTGATAAAACAAAAATTATGAACTTCAAACAAAAACAAAATAGGCTAGAATTAGATCTTAAAGTTAAATTAAAATTTACATCGAAGAAACTGACATTATCAAATTTTTAGGAATTTATATTGACAGTAATTTAAGTTAGGTTGAACTAAGCAAATTGATCACGTCTGCATGAAGATAAATTCATTTGCATATGCCTTATATATATGCTCCGCAAAGTACCATCATGAAATACAATGTTGACTGCGTACCATGCAACTACATTATAGGTGAAATAGTTCACTTATCACGCAAAGCTGGACCGACGATGACCCGAAGGACGTTGTAGGTGGCGGCTGGATGAGGAGGACGGAGGACCGACATGAGTGGCAAAATTTGGGAAAAGCCTATGTCCAGCAGTGGACGAACACGGGCTGATGGATGGATGGAATCTTTAAACATCAGAAACAAGAAGTCGTACAAACAATTGTTACCTACTTATTGCTCATCACAAGATTCACTAGTCATGTCCAGCTGACACATGCCAGGACCGTATTCTTACAATGGCCGTACTTTAGGTTGATGGACGTGGAAGAGGCAAAAGGGGTGTGTCAGGGTCGTGGCAGATTTAAATAATAATAATATAATCCATGTCAAATTATAATTAGTTTTAAGGTTATAATGACACATGCGTGTTTTGTAAAACAACTACTGATATTAACTAAGAACTGACGATGTTATTGCTTAAATAAAAAATAAAAAAAAATAATTTTGCTTGGTTATATTTCTCTTTGCCCATGTCCCTAATAGTGCTAATAAGAAGGAGATTCTGACAGCTTTCGTCTTTCCATCTGAATATTTATTACAAAGTAATTCATTATAGAATCGCTTTTAATTTTCACGAATTACCTATCAAGTTATATTGCGAAAATCTTAAACTAATGACTAAAACAAAACACGTTTCAGAAACAGCAATTGGATTGCCAGCTAACAAAACAAAAATCGTCAGCAAAAGGTACTTTTTAGCTATGAATGGTATTATCACCCTTATTATAAAACGTGTGTCAAATATATTTTTACACCCAAACTTTGTGTATAATTTGACAGCTTCTAGAAGAGAAGAAATCAAATTTGTGAACATTCTTAGAGATACGACAGAAAAGGTAAAATAAAAGAAATGTCTTCCATACCAAAAGTGGCAACGTAAAACGTTCAATTTGTTATTTTGCTAACAGTCACGTGATTTTGTTGCATACGTTTGCTTGATGAACAAGGGTTTTTGCGTATATCATAAATACTGCTAAAACAAGACGTTCACCTTACTCCGCTTCGTTCAGCTCTTCTTATTTATGTGTGAAACACGCTTCTCTTCGCATTGCTCGTCGTCGCACCTTTTTTAGATTTTTTGTTAAAAGACCTTTGTAAATTTACATACTCCAATAAAACAAGAAAAGAAAATCTTCTGACGTGAATTCTGATTTATATGGAGAATAAATAAAAGACGCGTATTTCACTCAAAGCTTGTACTTGCCAACTGGCGGTTATAAATTTCTGATCTTTGAACCATGTGTCACAATTGTATACGTAGGTAGATCAGAAATTTATAACCGCCAGTTGGCAAGTACAAGCTTTGAGTGAAATACGCGTCTTTTATTTATTCTCCATATAAATCACTGGCGACGAGGATGGGATGCCTGGTCTTTCCCAGTAATCAAAATATCATCCAGAAAGGTCTGTGAATTTGGAATGTATTTTACTATGGAATCGCTTATTCTACTGAAAATTCCACTACTAGAAGCAAGCCCATAGACTAATCTATTATATTTGAATAGACCCCGATGAGTGTTGATGACAGTGTACATTTTACTCTCCTCAGAAAGACACACCTGGTTATATGCTTGTGCTAAATCTATCTTTGTGAACTTAACCCCATTATTTAGATTTGCAAACAATTCTTCTACCCTCGGTAAGGGATATCTATCAACCATCAACACTGGATTCAAGGTGACTTTGAAATCCGCACACACCCGTAACCCTCCATCTTTTTTATTTACCGGAACCAACGGCGTAGCCCAGTCTGAGCAGTCCACAGGTTCGATGATCCCGCTCTTTAACATGGCGTCAATCTCCGCATCAACGCGCTCCTTTAACGCGAACGGTAAAGGCCGGGCACGACGGAAGACGGGCACCGCGTCTGGACGCACTCGCAGCGTCGCTGTACCCCCCGTATACCGCCCGAGACCACCATCAAACACTTCTTTATACCTGTCGAGTAGTACATGCAAATTGTCAGGCACATCAGTTTTGTCACATACAGAATAAACATGAGAACAGTTGCTTAACTTATCGTACCGTAAAACTGGAATGTTTATTTCTAATTCGGCTAGCCACTGCCGTCCTAACAAACTCGTTTCACCTTTATCTAGCACATATAAATCCAATTCCTTATTATTATTACCATAGGACACTATTGGCGATAACATGCCTAACGGGTTTATTTTGGTCCCATCATAAAATTTAAATATTGCACTGGAAGGCTTTAATTTTATGTCACTAAAATATCTTTCATATGTCTTTTTACTAACAAAAGAACAAGCCGCCCCGGTGTCCAACTCCATAATAATTTCCTTCCCATTAATGGAAATAGGTAAACTCACCGGTTTATATTGATTTAAATCCATTTTATAAATAGCTTCGTCCTCAGAATTACAGTCGTTGCCGCCATCTTCCCCTGTCACAAAATAGGCGCCAGAGTTGCTTTTTGCCGCCCTTTTACCCGATGCCATATTTGGGCATACTCGCCGTAGATGCCCTTGCATTTTGCATGAACTGCACTTGTAGTTTGTAAATCTGCACTGCGCAGTAATGTGCGTAGTCGCACCGCACGCATCGCATCTCCGTCCGACATAACTGCGCGGCACGGCTCCCGAGTGAGGTATGTTGTTGCTAAGCGCCACCGCCGACCTCCCGCCGCTCGTACCTGTTAAGCGGCCCGTATCCCTGCCGCGGATTCCACGCCCCGTGATGAGGTTTATGTCCGAAGCTCCGCTTCCACGCCCCGTTCTCGGTGTAATTGCACTCAGTTGCATATTTCTTACTCCGGAGTTGATTTGCATCATCGATGCATCACGTTCTGCTGCCTCCAAAGATTGTGCTAAAGCCACCGCCTTGGAAAACGTTAGGTTTTCCTCAGCAAAAAGACGTTGTCGTATGACGTCACCACTTACTCCGCACACGAATTGATCTCTAAGATTGTCCATTAACGCTGTATCAAAATCACACGTACGCGCCAGCTTCTTCAAAACAGTCACATATTGCTTAATATCTTCGTTACAACCTTGTCGTCTTAGTCGGAAGCTGTAACGCTCGGCCATGATGGATGGTTTCGGGCTCACATGATTACCCACCAGAGTCACTAACGCAGCGTACGAATACTCCGAGGGCTTCTTAGGGCTTGTAAGGGTCACCATAAGCTCGTAGCACTCGTCACCCACAACGGACACTAATGTAGCGAGTTGAATGTCCTCCTTCACTTCGTTGGCTTTGAAGTACATCTCCAGCCGTTCACAGTATGACTTCCAGTTTCCACTCTCCATGTCAAACTCCCGAATTTTTCCGATAGACATAATGGAAAACTGTTAATCTTGCACTTTTAAAGAACTATCCTCGTCGTCCAGTGATTTATATGGAGAATAAATAAAAGACGCGTATTTCACTCAAAGCTTGTACTTGCCAACTGGCGGTTATAAATTTCTGATCTACCTACGTATACAATTGTGACACATGGTTGTACTACCTACATGCATACATATCAAATTCGAAATCCAAAACCTACATACTAAAACCTACAGCTGCTTTTATCCACTGCACCAAATAATTCGATAGATATTTCGCCGTCAATCAATCGAACGTATTCGACGTATTGACATAACGGTCGGGAAAATAGAAAATAAAATATTACGTTGCCACTAACTTTCGATGTGGCAATAATATTAGTCTTTACTTGTTCTCTATTTTCTAGGTTTTAGTAAACAGCAAATATCTTGAAACCTCTACAAAAAAATACTCTCAGCTAGACGTTAGCCATCGCATGAAACCATTATTAGAACTTCTATTGGAACTTGGCAACGAAGGATACCTTACTGATACAGAGATAAGAGATGAGGTAGAAACAATCATCGCTGCGGGCTACAGTTCTACGTCGGGAGCATTAATCATATTACTAGTTGTTCTAGGATCTTATCCTGAAGTTCAAGAAAGGATTTATGAAGAGTAAGCCATTAATTAATTATTTAAGTAATTGTTTTAACGATTTTAATCAATAAATTTACGGAAATTGTTTGATCTTTAATTTAACTTAAGTGTGCTATTGAGTAGAAAATCGATTAAGAGGGTATGTACATTTTCTTTTTGTTACTTCACTCCAAACGAAAAAACGCGCAGTGCGATAGGGGTCCACCCTCACGTTCAGCGTAAAAGAGAAAAATGTTGGTTTTTAAATAATTGTATTAAAAAAACTAAAATAGCTAGCTAAATTTTAAAAATTAGATACCTGGATATTTTTGAAACCCATCTAATAAAAATGTTTGAGTTGTGTATATGATCCATTTTTGTCAAACGAGGTGAAAAAGTGCATTTGAAGACCTCATTTCAATAACTATTTATATCGAGTAAAATTTATCGAAACGTGTTTTCCAAAAACAAAACCCTAAATTATACAGGCTGTAAATGCAAAGTCAAGAATCCCTTTAGGGTGTGAAAGTATACACGATTCTTATGTCATTACGAGAAAAAAATTTATATACCTTGAATTTTCACCAAAAATTCCATAATTTTTATAAGCTATGGCTACGCAGCTCACCGGCTTCCCTACACCCCGCAACCCGCACACCTCATCCGAATGGCCAGCGACCAGTGAGGGTGTCCACGCGATTTGTGTATTTTGAGTAAAGAAAATCGTCTTATTATGAGGTACTGGTACTTTATTTAGAGATCCCAGTATTTAAAAAAATATCTTTAACGATCATACTAACACACCTTGAAGGATTCTTGCCTTCAAAATGAACATCAACAATTTATTCAACTTTTCTGTGTACTTCATGACATGAAATACACAGAAGCAGAGCATCCATACATTTTTTACATAGTCTCTTAATATCGATCTTATTATTGGTTTTCAGAGTCAATAATGTATTCAATGAACCTAGCATGCATCTTGCAAAAGAAAAGCTTTCTGAATTAGTCTATTTGGAAGCTGTCATCAAAGAAACACTAAGACTTTACCCTGCAGTTCCACTGGTTTTTCGAAAGGCTGATAAGGATTTGAAATTCAGTAAGTTTTATTGTATTTTTTTTTTTATAAAATATAACAATAGCACACTGAGAATCACAACAGTAAACCAAACTATTTCATGCAACTTTCCTACAAAATAAGGCGGATATACACAATAAATATATGACTGTCCTTAAAATTACCTCTGACCCAATCCTCCGGAAGGGTCTGTAGATTTGAAACTGTCATTAATATATTATTTTTGTCAGATCTCAAAAAATCTATTGCCCTGTTTTCACTCCATTATTGTTATAGTTTATCTGGGGGCACGGCAGTGTCCCCCGCCAATAGTCCAGTCACCTTAGACAATATTTCACGAAGTTCTATTCAAGAGACCCACCCTCTGGCCAATTTTTTTATAGGTTGTCTGGACCTTCAGGAATATAGCCCTGAGTTTTCGGACATTTCCGAGTTGTTTTTTAGCAATAAAAAATTATTGAAAATTAAAAAATCGCTATATTTGCGATAATTTTTTTGGAACGCGTCCTATCAAAAAAAGTTTCAAATAAATTTGTTTATTATAACGTCTTCTGTAAGAAAGGCCCTGAAAAAAAAAGTGCTAACATCGTTAATTAAGCCGTTAATGGCAAAAGAAAATGAAAATTCTCGATTTCATTTTTACAACCGCAATCGGTTATTTATCAATTTATCGGTTTCAAACTCGTACGAGATGTGAAAAAACCAAACCCCAAGAGAATCATGCAAGATTTTTTGATCTGCGAGATATAGTTTAGCGACAATCTGTGATCATCGAAAAATCTTTGCCCTTCAGTAGAATTTCCCGACGAGGGCCGACAAGGTAAAAAAAATCGAGGAGCTTCTTGTCATCATGCACAACCGATTTGAAAAAAAAAATGCGTTTTTCGAAAAATAAATACTGTTTTTCGGTGATTTTAGATTTTTGATTTTAAACAAATAACAATTCTGACCATCACAATCATCGATCGCGCAGCTGGGTGGCGCGGTGGGGATGCCCCCTCTCACTCCGCAGCCCGGCGCGAGCGGCTTAGTTAACAAATGACTCAAAAATGGTCGTAAAACTTATTTTTTTTTATTTCACGTGATTTTTTCTAGTCAATATATATATATTTTTCGAAAAACGCATTTTTTTTTCAAATCGGTTGTGCATGATGACAAGTAGCTCCTTGATTTTTTTCTACCTTGTTGGCCGTCGTCGGGAAATTCTATTGAAGGGCAAAGATTTTTCGATGATCGCAGATTGTCCCTAAACTATATCTTGCAGATCGAAAAATCTTGCATGATTCCTTGGGGTTTGATTCCTTCACATCTCGTACGAGTTTGAAACCGACAAATTGATAAATAACCGATTGCGGTTGTAAAAATGAAATCGAGAATTTTAATTTTCTTTTGCCATTAACGGCTTAATTAACGATGTTAGCACTTTTTTTGTCAGGACTTTTCTTACAGAGGACGTTATAATAAACAAATTTTATTTGAAACTTTTTTTGATAGGACGCGTACCAAAAAAATTATCGCAAAAATAGCGACTTTTTTTTTCAATATTTTTTTATTGCTAAAAAACAACTCGGAAATGTCCGAAATCTCAGGGCTATATTCCTGGAGGTCCAGACAACCTATAAAAAAATTGGCCAGAGGGTGGGTCTCTTGAATAAGTCTTATACTAAGGTGACTGGACTACAAGACGAGCCGAAGGAAATGGGGCAATACATACCTTTTCTCGAAACGTTTCGTCATATTTTCGAACCCTCATAGCTTCGGTCTGGATAATACTAGAGATACCAAATACTCAGTGCCCCCCGCCAAGACGAGCCGGAGGAAGCGGGGCACTACGTACCTTTTCTCGAAGCTTTTCGTCATATTTTCGAACCCTCATAGCTTCGGTCTGGATAATACTAGGAATACCAAACACTCAGTGCCCCCCGCCAAGACGAACTGGAGGAAGCGTAGCACTACGTACTTTTTCTCGAAGCGTTTCGTCATATTTTTGAACCCTCATAGCTTCGGTCTGGATAAACTAGAGATAGGTACCAAATTCTCAACATAAGATGTACTAAGCAGTTTTATTAAACACGTGAAGTTTCATTTGTCTTGCTTCTATACTTTGAGTTTTATCAATGCGTCTCAATGTATAAAATACGTCGATTTCGTCACTCATTTACTCACCTACTCACTGATGATCATCAAAACCACTAGGGTACTTCCTGAAATCCTAGAAAGCTGAAATTTGGTATGCAGGCTAGAATTAGCACAAAAAAATAGATAAATTAAGAAATCTGTAACTTTCACCCTCCAAACCTCTTAAGGGGAGTCCGGTTCTATATTATAAAAAAAATATATTCCCAACTTCCAAAAGTCCCAGAAATCTGAAATTTTGTATGAAGGCTACGATTTGCACACACCCAACGAAAATATTAAAATATCTGTGCTGTCTCACCGTAGGCAAGTATTTATAGGTGAAGTAAATAGAAACACAAAGTGTAACGTTTTGTGCCCTGCGACACGCCCGCTCGCCACGAGGCTCCGAGGGAAGTGTGGGCCGCGCGGGCGGTTTGCAACCACCATATTTATTATTACTAATCACGTACATCATATCTCTCCTTTTCAATAAATTTTGAAATGAATGATTTTACAACTTACAAACGTATAACTTTAGATTATGATATGCACTTATAATTATAAATCTTACAAATCAACGTACAAATAAATTGGAATACAACAATACAAAACAAATAGATGCAAGTAAGTATCTACATTAAAATCTAATCAACATCATTTAAAAATTCGAAATCAATTAACGTTCTCCCTGAACAAACAAAAGTAACGGAATAAATGCTGATATAATTTTATTCATCTTCATCTGTTTTCATTTCTGAACTATTATCATTTTCATCAGTTTCCTTATCGTTACTGTCATTTTGATTTCCTTTCTCATTATGTATCTTCCATTGCTCTTCTACCTTTTTAGATGTATTATGTTTCTTCGCAATTCTTGTCCAGTCTCATCCTTTCTGACATTTATATCTCCTCCATTGGCGCCTATCTCGGTGTGTGGCGTAGGTTTGAAATTTGGTGTCAATTTGTTTTCTTTGATTACATTTTTTACATATACTTTTTCCCCTATACTTATGTCATTATTCTTTGCTTTTCTTTTCCTGTCCTCTCTACTCTTCCCCTTTTCTTTCATCATCTTGTCTATGTCATAATACTTCTAAATTTATTGGCCTGTGCTCAGCATCTACAACAGAGGGATTTTATCTCTAAACTGTCGGTTAAAAAATAACTCTGAGGGTGTCTTCCCCGTCGTGCTATGTGGTGTACTGTTGTACATCATAAGATAGCGTAAGAGGTCATCCTTTCAGTCAGATTTTTGGCACTGGCTTATCTTTAGACGCTTGATTATGTCACGGTTTTTCCTTTCAACTACACCGTTTTGCTGCGGCCAATACGGTACAGAATGATAAAGCTTAATGCCAAACTCTGAGCAGAAAGATTTGAATTCCTCGCTAGTAAACTGCCGTCCATTATCTGTTGTCAAACTAACCGGTGTACCTAGCCTTGCGAAAATTTCATTAAATACCCCGATTGATTCTTGAGACGTTATCGACTTCATGACTTTAATTTTTTTGTAACGGCTCAAGTAATCTACCACAACAAACAAGTGATGCCCACTTGGAAGTAGACCTAAAAAATCCACGGCTATATCGATGCAAGGTTGGGATGGCAATTCAAGTCTCTTCATCGGCCCTGGAGGATTGGATCCTGAGACTAAGGTGCAGCTCTGGCAACTTTTTACCATACTTTCTGCATCTTTATCAATTTTTGGCCACCACACCTTAGTCTTAAGTCTGCCTTTCATGGCGACAATGCCTGTATGACCCTCATGAGCCGATGTTAACACTTGTTTACGAAGCTCGACGGGAATAACGATTTTATTTCCGCGCAACAAAATTTCATCATGAACGCAGAGTTCATTCTCAAACAGTTTATAACTGTTTACTTTTGAATCCCAGCGCTTATCCGAAAGACCAACCTTAACCAATTTAATTGCGTCATCTTTTATGGATTTACTAATTATGTTCTCTATTGACACTGCTAAAGGTCTCGCAAATCTCACGATTTGGTTAACATGATGACCATAATCGTAAGGCCGTGAATTTTGTACGGGACACAACCTAGAAAGTGAGTCAGCTATGTTGTTTTTTCCAGAACAATATACTACTTTATAGTTGTAGGATTGCAACCGTAATACCCAGCGTTTTATTTTCGCGCAGGGTTTAGATCGCGGCCCAAATATTACCTCTAGAGGTTTGTGGTCGGTGACTAATTCGAATTCCTTCAACCCATAAAGGTGCATGCTGAAATGTTCTATAGCCCAAACCAATGCCAAAGCCTCCTTTTCCGTATGACAGTACCGCTTTTAACATCAGTTAGACTTTTGTGACCATTAGTGATAACTCGAGGACCATGTTCCCAATCTAGCGTTATGTTCTTCCTCATTGCTTCCAAACACGACGATATCGTCGATGAAATTTATAACACCTTCGCAAGGGAGAAGCAACCTTTATAATTTTTTGTAAAAATGCCCGCATGCACACGATATCCCAAACATTAACCTTTTATAGCGAAACAACCCTTTGCTGGTAATAAACCATTGTTATGTCTCGACAGTCTTCTTTAATCGTCTTTAATATATAGCTTAGAAAAGACGCGAGCTTTGCTTAGTTTTGGTAAGAGTTGTGTCATAGTAGGCAAAAGATGACTCTCCCGCATGATGGCTTTGTTGGCACACCTCATGTCGACGCAAAGTCTTACATCACCGTCACTTTTCAAAATAGGTACGAGGAGAGATACCCAACTTGAAGCTTTATCGACGGGTTCAATTATGTCTTTTTTTTCTATTTTTTCATTAATTTTATCTTCGAGTGGTATGGGTACTCTTCTGTATGGCTGACAAATTGGGGTTACCGATTTGTCAATCGCAATGTTATGCTGGACATCCTTAAATCTAGGAAAAGTGACTGTGTTTGTATCTTAAGAATTTATACTCACCCCTAATTTAAGTACGTTGAGTCTCATGGCCGTTTCTTTACCCAACAGATTTCGCGTACCATTTTTGATGACATAAAATTTGGCCGTTTGTTTTTCGGGTTCTATCGCAATTGTGGCTTCAAATAAGCCCAACACCTCCAGCGGGTCTTTAGATCCATATGCCATGAAAACTTGATCCGAGTCTCTTTCCTGATTTGATGTAACAACCGCATTTGATTTTAAATATTCCCAAGTTTTGTCATCAATTATATTTTTTTATTACCCGAGTCAATAAGCATGTTCACTTTGACACCTCCAATTTGACACATTATTTCCACATCATCATCTATGTGAAACACATGGTGGAATTGGATTTGTTGGTTCTTTGGTTTGTGTAGTAATACTTTGGTTCGATTGTTTAAGTGAACGATCAATAATCTTAGTTTGTTTAGCATTCTGTGATTTGCTAGCGTCAGCATCATCTTTTGCTTTACTTGCATAGTGCGACATTGATTTCTAAAGTGGCCTTTATACCCACACTTGGTGCAGGTTTTGTCTTTTGCCATAAATTGTTCACTGTCACTGTCATGGTATGAACTCCCACATCTAGTACACCGTATACTGTTGTTTTTTGGTCTAGTTCCAATTTTGTTTATATCAAGGTTGGTTTTTCCTTGAAATCTCTTAAATTGTCTTTCAACAGTCTCAATCGAGTTTGCTTCCAAAATAATTTGCTCTACGGTGACTCAACAATTTGGTCGATGAGATCATCTTTTTTTGGCGTGAAATTGCATTTAGAGCTTTGGTTACGCAGCCAGATCAAATAATTTTTCGAACATTTCATCCATTTCCTGCTTTAATAGCCTAAAAATATGTCTTTCGTAAAGAAAACTCTGTTTAGGTGAAAAGTACGCGTCAAGCTTTTCTATTGTGATTTTAAAAACGTCATTCGATTCCGTCTCTTCGACATGCGCGCCGGAAAGATTATACTAAATTTCTTGAAACGCGAGTCCGGCGGTATGTAGAAGAACTCCTCGCTTTTTTATCGGTTTGTCTATTTCAGTAGCTAGAAGGTAAATATCTAAGGCGCGTTTTCATTTTTCCCATCGATGGCCTAATGAGCTTGAATCTCCTTCACAGTCAAAATTTTCTGTAGCTGGTAGTTGAGACGTCATTATGGGACGATCTGCAAGTACATAAAACTTGTCTCTGTACAGGGCAATTAAAGCAAAATGTGAGTAGAACAACTTTCTTTGAACGGTTTCTTTACTTTCTGTTTTATCTAACAGTATGTTTTGATATTACAGGATTTAAATAAATTTTAAATATTCTTTACACTAATTTCAAGTTATATTATATCGTGATTTACTTATTTCGCCAACACCATAACAGTTACATGACCAGTTTCAAAACTTTGTTGCTAACATGTGGCGATCTCAGATAGCCCCGCCTTTTATTTTATTTACCAATGAGAGTTTATAAAAGACTTCCATGGTGTTTTTGGGTCCATCAGTCCCGCAAACGCAGGCGCACGTCACCCTGCGCCCTATCTCTCCCAAAATTATGAGACCAAACACGCGCGACTACGTGCGCCGGTAGTCTGTAACAGTATCCAACATTCCAAATTTTTGGTTTAATTAAAATTTAAGGACCTTAATATTTGAACTACGATTTGAAAAGTGTTTTGTTTTCATTGTAGATAACTTTACAATACCAGCAGGATGTGAAATTGCTATTTGTTCATGGGGCATTCATAGAAACAAAAAAATCTGGGGCAACAACGCTGATGACTTCAAACCAGAAAGATGGCTGGATCCCTCCACACTGCCTGACCATCCAGGTGCTTACACATTGTTTGGCCTTGGAAAACGTAATTGTCTAGGTGAGTTTCTTTAACTCATCGGCACGACTTCAAGCTAAGCGCTCTCTCGCTCTCTCTCGCGCCGAAGTGAGCTCTGCTAAAAGCGCCTCGCAAAGCTTGAAGTCGTGGCCGAGGGATAAAGGTAATATTCATTATACAGCTTAGATTGGAGTAGATCCATAGAAGAAATAACAGTATTACATATGATCCACTCTTCAAATACACATGAATAAAAAGCGATTGTCACCACGCCGCCGCAACTCAAAATACAGTCACGCGCAAAAATGCATTTGTGTTACGATGGGTTTGCAGAGAAAAGAAAGAAAAAATATTTACAATGTTTACTGTTGCATGAGAAATGAAGCGGGTAGAAGTATTTTGTTTTTGTATGTTTTTTTTTTTTGGAATAAGCATCGCGTAGGTATATCAACATTCATGTGACGCAAGTTGTGGACCAGATCAATACCCACAGTATATTTTTATTTCTAACCTGTTCAAAAATTGCTGTTATACCGATGTTATTTTGCAATAAACATTTTACTTACATAGTCAGACAATATTTTTACTCAAGCTTTTTTGTGCGCGACTATATCCCCATGCGCAAACATATCCCTTCCTCTAAAGCCCCAGAGCTCTTTTACCTGCGTTTACTTAAACAGTATCTAAAATGTTATTCACGGCCAAAAAAAACAAGGCCTGCTCCTTATGTTTGCATTCCAAAATTTACGCTTACTTCAATTTGAACACTGACAACATACGTGGGACGCACTATAAGTTTCCGGAATGAATATAAAAAAATACTATTAAAGGTACAAAATTAATTTATTGTTTTTCAAAATAATCTCCCTTGGCGTCTATGCACTTTTTCATTCGATCAAACCAGTTTTGAAAACTTTTGTGCCACTCCCCTGTGGTGACCTCTGAAACGTGTTTTTCATACTCCTCGACAGCCTCTTCTGGTGATGAAAATCGTTGACCGCGTAATTGGTTCTTAATTTTTGGGAACAGAAAAAAGTCACAAGGTGCCAGGTCGGGACTGTATGCAGGATGACTCATGAGTTCTACATTTTTCGTCTTCAAAAAGTCGTTTGTCTGTCTGGCCGTGTGAGAACTAGCATTGTCGTGGTGCAGGATGATACGGCGTTTACGGTTATTTTTACGGAGTTCGTCAATAACTTCCGGCAAACAAATGGTCGTGTACCAGTCACTATTCACGGTACGACGATTCTCTAAAGCAACAGTAGCCACGTGTCCAGTTTTATTAAAAAAAGAAGCAATCATCCGCTTAGATGCACTTTTCACGCGCGCCACTTTGGTTGGTTTTGGCTCATCTTGAAAGACCCATACGCTCGATTGCTGCTTTGTTTTGGGATCGTAGCAATAAATCCATGTTTCGTCACCTGTTACTATGTCCCACACCAAATTTGACGCACCTTCGTTGAATCTGGTAAGCATGGCACTGCACCAAGTGACGCGGTCCGTTTTTTGAGCCTCGGTCAAGTTGTGTGGGATCCACCGCGAGCACAGCTTTCTCACACCCAAATGTTTGTGTAGGATTGATTGTATTTGACTCATGCCTATTTCTAAGGATGCGCGAATTTCATGGTAGGTCACATGCCTGTCTGTTTCAATCATACGGCGCACAGCATCGATGTTTTTGTTGGTCACAGCGGTGGACGGCCGACCATCGCGAGATTCGTCACTGAGATTGATACGACCACGCTTGAATTCTGCAAACCAGCTTCAAACAGTCGTCTTGCATGGTGCTTCATTGCCAAAAGCTGTTTCAAGCCGAGCGATGCTCTGTTGAGCTGTCAAATTACACTTAAAATCGTAGAAAATCATACTACGAAAATTTTCCCGAGTTAAATCCATGTTGATGTAGACACACAATTTTTTAAATGGCGCCACAAGGTAAAAACCAAAGACAGTCAGATGAAACAAACTGCATTCTACAGCCAAAGAGTTCTATTTTCAAATTTTGCAATAAATTTTTAAACATTGTTTATGTAAGTGGCCAGTTCCGGAAACTTTTAGTGTTACCTATGTATTATGCATTTTCGCATGAGTGTGAATGAGTGAGGAAGAGAGCAGCTCGTATGGCCACAGAACGTATGGGAGATTTTTTAATATTTAGAACTCACTTCGCTTAACGAGACGTCATTTTTATGAGCTTGTGCTGTCACGCACCATACTATATTGTACAGAGAGATTGGTGATTTCCAAAGTAAATATTATGTCGTAATTTTGGTGGCCTACCATTGCCTGGGTGGGATCGATGCATGGCGGTTTATCCATTCCCAATTGCCGGGCCTTATATAAAACAGACTAGTGACGGGCAGCGGCGTCACTGGTGAAAGGGTTTTGGCACCGCGCTCACCAACCCGCCTGCCCAGCGTGTGTGAGTATGGACATTTCTTCCAGGAGGACCGCCAAGAGTGGCGAAATCCTAGAAAGGCCTATGTCCAGCAGTGGACGAAACAGGCTGATGGATGGATGGATGGATTTGGTTAAATCAGGCGTTTGGTTAAATTAGGCAGAAGAGAGGCGGTAGCTTGTGTTAGAAGGTTAGGCCTGTATCAAAAGCGAACAAGCAAACACACACACCTTGGCACAGAATTTATATTAGAACCAGCTACTTTTTTCTTCTCTCTAGAAGTGAGCGCATTGACATAGCGGCACAAGAACCATTAGGAGAGGAGCATCGACATTTAGGCAAAATGTTTCAGGAAAAAAGAAAAGTCGGCAAAAGTGTTATTTCGGTATCATTTATCGGCGTGGGGCCCTCTGTAGCATTTACTACTTTTGCTACGTTGTTAATCCGGTAGTGTTTATAATCCGAGCCTCCTGCATGCCTCTAAGCAAAAATGTGCAGCGAAACAATGTTTTGTGTAGACGTTTTAGTGTAGTAAAAACTTGCGCAGGAGACCCGGGGCATAACTCGCTTCACGCTCTGTAGTAAAGTTATTCGATATAATAATATGTTTTAGTCAATTCACACTTAGCTTTCTTATTGTAAAAAGAAGCTTTTATTTAAGCCATAGACTAAAATTAATAAGTTTAGATCGTTTAAGCTAATTTAATATTTTTAAAGTTGAATTATTTTTTTTTCAAAAAGTTTGTAGTTTCATTGGTCATTGATGGCAAGTAAGCAAGTACTTGCCGAAGTATTTATTTTCGCTGCACGTTCAGTTCGGTTCGGTCTCGGTGCAAAATGCACAACTTATTTTTAAATAAAATGGTTTCTTCTTATTTTGCGACAATTGTATTAATTTACAATGTAATGCATAAAATAACACAACTTTGGTGGTGGAAAAGCCTAATTGACATTGAACTATGGTCGCGAAATGTCATAAATCACATTTATTTAGTATTGTTTTTGTTAATATATACACTTTTATATATATGCAAAAAAAGAAATAATAATTTCGAAATATATTTCGATCCACTAGGGGTCGTCGTCAGTCGAATATCAAAATTTATTTAGTATACCTTTTATTAAATAATAGGGAAAACAATCATAACTTGTGCATTTTGCATAAGCTTCTATAGGCTGTCGTAGTCACAAGCTTACTAGTGAGCAGCAAAATATGTCTTGGATGAGCCGGTGGTAGATGGTAATAGGACCATTATTTTTCCTACCCGCACTTGGTAGTTGAACTTGGGTATGAGTTAAGCCATGTTATATAATTTTCATGAACCTAGAACGACTGGTTTTTATTGCAAGATATTACTTAGATCGGATTAGCTGAATAACTTTGGCAGCAGTTCAGACCGGCTTCATCTGAGCAAGTGGAGACGCTTTACCTCCAAAAATTTTATATTTGTTATTTAAGTTTTTATGATTACATCGACCTTACCGTGACTTTGTTTTGGATCTTTTTGCTTGGTGCTGTATTAATACTCAAAAATCGTGCATTAAATTGGTCCAAGACAACAGAGTTTAATATCACTACAATCCTTCTGACTTTCCGATGTTTAATTCCAAGTTGGTCATATATTTTTTTATAAATATCGATAACCGTACGTTGCTCCGGTCTTATAATTAGAAAATTGCTTTTGAGCCCGTATCCTAAAATATCTACTTTTCTTTTTGCAGGTAAGAAGTATGCCATTATGTCTTTGAAAACCACTCTGGCGCATGTTCTGCGTAAATACAGAATAAGAGGTAACTGCAGACAACTCAAATTGCAGTTTGAAGTGGCTTTAAGACCAGAATCGGGCCATTACATTTCTATTGAATCGATATAAGATATTGTAAAATTTATTAAGGAATCACAAATATTTAAGAGCTATTCCACCAAATTGTGCTTTTTGTATGGAATGTCTTTGCGGATCGTGATATTCTTGAAATTCTGAATGACGTTAATTATGTTTTACGATGTAATTGATGATTAATGGATTGTCAGTATAATTGCTGAGTTCGATTAAATAAGGATCAACAATTATTATTACATTAATTTAATTGTTAATATACTTTCGTCAATACAAAACATCGTGATAAACTGGAGACATTATTCAGAAAAATTTACGAAAGTATTTTTTTTTAACATTTACTTGATGTGATATGCAGAGTGTAAATGCAAAGTCAAGAATCCCTTTTAGGTATGGAAGTATACACGATTCTGATGTCATTACGAGAAAAAAATATATACCTTGAATTTTCACCAAAAATTCCATAATTTTTCTAAGCTATGGCTCCGCGGCTCCCCGGCCTCCCTACACACCTAATTGCACCCCGCAACCCGCACCCCTCATCCGAGTGGCCAGCGACCAGTGAGGGTGTCCACACGATTAGTGTATTTTGAGTAAAGAAAATCGTCTTATTATGAGGCACTTTATTTAGAGATCCCAGTATTAAAAATAATATCTTTACCGATCATACTAACACACCCTTAAAGGATTCTTGCCTTTGCTTTTACACCCGGTATAATAAAGGTACATTTTATTCTAACAAATTTATATGCCTGATGTTTTGGCAATTTTATTGAGCAAAGTTATTGATCTCGAATAAATGAATTAGCTCTTTGAAGTTGATAATGTGATAATTTTTCTGTAAACGAGGTATAGGAGATTAATCAGTACAAAAAATATAATGTAGTATTTGCAAATGTAATACATTAATGATCAATGCGAAAGATCAGTCTATGATTAACATGTATTCAACAGTATTGAAGTCTTTCTTAACCCTAGAAGCCTAATCTATTTTAGAAGAACATAAAGCAAAGCGTAATCATACGTCTCAGAGGCGTACATATATTAATTACAGAATTGAGGCTAAAAATGTGCTATTTTTCGATGACCGTTTAAGGTTTTATATCCCAACCTTAATTATCTTCTAAAATAGTACATAAGCAGGTATATTTTAGCCTACAGGCTGTCATTTATATATGTACGCCTCTGAGACGTATGATTAGGCTTTATGTACCTCCAAAATAGATTACCTTTTTTGTAGGAGGAATAAAGCGCAGTATTTACGTTTTTCGGGCTCTGGTTCTCCTCCTCGATGTTCATTACCTGAATCAATAGGTTTAACGAGAATATATGGCTTATATTGTCTCCTTAAGATCTTTGTTAAAAATTACACAAAGACTAATCATAGGTATGTCTCGCATGTTGATAAATGTAACAAAACCAATTTCCGGTCACTAGCGCCACCTGTATGTGCTTTGTGTAAATAAATCAGTCTGTCAAAATTACTCGGTGTATTTCATTAGGTTATGGGCCCAGTTACGAAATTAATTAATTTAAAGGATAGATACTGTGAAATTTTGTGTTAAAATGACGTCGAACTTTATCGCTAACGTTCCAAAGTTAAAAGGTCGTGAGAACTATGATGATTGGTGTTTTGCGGCGCAAAATGTGTTGGTGTTAAAAGGCATGGCGTCCGCCATTGAAAAACAGCTTCCCGTTTCGTCCACCTCGGAAAAAAAGACGGAAGATTCCAAAGCAAAGGCGAAGTTAATATTAACAATCGACTCATCGCTGTACGCTCACATAAAGCACGCAACGACGGCGTATGAATTATGGAGTAAGCTGAAAAATATGTTCGATGATTCTGGTTACACAAGAAAAATCAGTTTGCTACGAAACCTCATCAACATTCGGCTAGAAAATTGCGAATCCATGACGCAGTATGTGACCCAAATCATAGAAACCGGACAGCGACTTCAAGGAACAGGATTTAAGATAACAGACGAGTGGATTGGTGCATTAATGTTAGCAGGATTACCTGAAAAGTATGCGCCTATGATAATGGCTATTGAGCATTCGGGCATTGATATCAGTGCTGACGTCATTAAAACCAAGTTGATGGATATGTGTGCTGAGGTTGGTACTACAGTTTCCGGTTCCGAGAACGCATTTGTAGCAAAAGGTACGAGAAGATTTGGTAATATGAATTATGGCAACCCCAAAAGTAGCCATAGACTACCACAATCACAAGAAACGTCAAAACCTGCGAAGATGGTGAAATGCTTTAAATGTAAACAAACCGGACATTACAAAAATCAGTGTCCCCTCTTGGAAAAAAGCAATAGAAAGCAATCGAATGCATTCAGTGCTATTTTTCTAAGTGGAAACTTCAATCATAAAGATTGGTATGTCGACAGCGGGGCCAGTAAACACATGACGGCGAGGCAAGATAACATTGTGAATCCGTCACATCAACCTGAAACTAAAGAAATTATTATTGCGAATCAGACAAGTGTTCCAGTGCTGTGTTCTGGTGATGTAAACATCGTGACAGTTGTGAACGGTGTGGAGTACGACATTACAGTTTCGAATGTATTGTGCATACCAAATTTAACAACAAACTTGCTATCGGTGAGTCAGTTGATTGAGAACGGCAACAGTGTGATTTTCAAAGAAAATGCTTGCTATATATACAATCAACAGAAAGAACTCGTTGGCCAGGCAGAATTAGTAGAAGGTGTGTACAGATTAATTACTTTGAATACAGAACAGTTGGTAGCAGCTACTGCTTTAGCATCGAGTGAGACTTGGCATCGACGCTTGGGACATATAAACAGTACAAGTTTAAATAAAATGAAAAGTGGAGCTGTAGAAGGAATTTCATACCCAGAAGTGGCAAACATAGATAAATCGACATGCACAGTTTGCTGTGAAGGCAAGCAAGCGAGATTACTGTTTCAACAGAGTTTATCAAAAACAGTGGATGTTCTGGAGGTAATTCATGCAGATGTCGGGGGTCCAATGGAAAATATATCTATCGGAGGGTCCAGATATTATGTTTTGTTCGTGGATGACTACAGCAAAATGGCATTTGTTTATTTTTTAAAAACAAAGGATGAAGTTTTTAAGTACTTCAAAGATTTTCAGTCCATGGTTGAAAAACAGAAAGACAGAAACATCAAAATTCTGAGGACAGATAACGGAGGAGAGTTCTATAGTCGAGATTTTGAGAAGTATTTGAAGGAGCAAGGAATAGTTCATCAAAGAACTAATGCTTACACACCGCAGCAGAACGGATTATGTGAAAGAATGAACAGGTCAGTTGTTGAAAAGGCCAGATGTTTGATCTTTGATGCCAATTTAGGCAAAAAATTCTGGGCGGAGGCAGTCAGTACTTCAGTATATTTGAGAAACAGATCTGTCGTTACGGGACTGAATAACATGACACCTTACGAAGTGTGGACAGGCCTGAAGCCAAATTTAAGCCATTTACGTATATTTGGCAGTATAGTTATGGTACATATTCCAAAAGAAAAGCGTCTGAAGTGGGACAAAAAGGCAAGAAAAATGATTTTTGTCGGCTATGCTGAGAATGTTAAGGGCTATAGGGTATATGACCCAGAAAATAACTCTGTGACTTCTAGTAGAGACATAGTCATCATGGAGACTGAAGCTAAAAGTAGTACTGTAGATATTCCAATAGAATGCAAGTCTTCAGTAAGGCAAAATATGCAAGAAGAATCAGAAAGTACAGTTTCAGAAGAAGAGACGAGAAAAGATGATACATACATGGAGTCAGAGGCTTCTTCGGTGAGTACCTCTGATGACAGTTTTGGTGACACAACTTCAGATCCAGATATCACTCTGAAAGATTTATGTGAACAAGCTACACTCAAACGAGTAAGAAGAAAACCTGATCGGTATGCTGTAAACAATTTATGTATTGCAGAGTGTGAAGACAACAATTACAGAGAAATTACGCTCGAGGAAGCTTTGTATGGACCAGAAAGCAAGTTCTGGAGAGCAAGCATGAAGGAGGAGTTGGACTCGTTTAAAGAAAATGATGCATGGGAACTTGTTGATCATTCGGAAGACAGTACAGTGGTGCAGTGTAGGTGGGTTTTCAAGAAGAAGTATGACAGTTGTAATAATGTGAGATATCGGGCAAGATTAGTGGCAAAGGGCTTTACACAGAAACCTGGTGTTGACTTTCATGAGACATTCTCCCCTGTGCTAAGATATTCCACATTGCGGCTATTATTTGCACTAGCAGCAAAGCTAAATTTAGATATAAGTCATCTTGATGTAACCACTGCCTTTTTAAATGGTTTCCTGAATGAAACTGTGTATATGAAGAAACCTTTAACTTATGCATGTAATAGTGATGATGATAACAAAGTGTTAAAATTAAAACGCGCCATTTATGGTCTTAAGCAGTCCTCTAGGGCTTGGTATCAGAGAATAAATGACTATTTAATAAATTTAGGTTATAAAAAGTCAAAGTATGAACCATGTTTATTTTTAAAATTTGAAGAAGGTATAAAAATTATAATAGCATTACGTGGGACGCACTATAAGTTTCCGGAATGAATATGAAAAAATACTATTAAAGGTACAAAATTAATTTATTGTTTTTCAAAATAATCTCCCTTGGCGTCTATGCACTTTTTCATTCGATCAAACCAGTTTTGAAAACTTTTGTGCCACTCCCCTGTGGTGACCTCTGAAACGTGTTTTTCATACTCCTCGACAGCCTCTTCTGGTGATGAAAATCGTTGACCACGTAATTGGTTCTTAATTCTTGGGAACAGAAAAAAGTCACAAGGTGCCAGGTCGGGACTGTATGCAGGATGACTCATGAGTTCTACATTTTTCGTCTTCAAAAAGTCGTTTGTCTGTCTGGCCGTGTGATAACTAGCATTGTCGTGGTGCAGGATGATACGGCGTTTACGGTTATTTTTACGGAGTTCGTCAATAACTTCCGGCAAACAAATGGTTGTGTACCAGTCACTATTCACGGTACGACGATTCTCTAAAGCAACAGTAGCCACGTGTCCAGTTTTATTAAAAAAAGAAGCAATCATCCGCTTAGATGCACTTTTCACGCGCGCCACTTTGGTTGGTTTCGGCTCATCTTGAAAGACCCATACGCTCGATTGCTGCTTTGTTTTGGGATCGTAGCAATAAATCCATGTTTCGTCACCTGTTACTATGTCCCACACCAAATTTGACGCACCTTCGTTGAATCTGGTAAGCATGGCACTGCACCAAGTGACGCGGTCCGTTTTTTGAGCCTCGGTCAAGTTGTGTGGGATCCACCGCGAGCACAGCTTTCTCACACCCAAATGTTTGTGTAGGATTGATTGTATTTGACTCATGCCTATTTCTAAGGATGCGCGAATTTCATGGTAGGTCACATGCCTGTCTGTTTCAATCATACGGCGCACAGCATCGATGTTTTTGTTGGTCACAGCGGTGGACGGCCGACCATCGCGAGATTCGTCACTGAGATTGATACGACCACGCTTGAATTCTGCAAGCCAGCTATAAACAGTCGTCTTGCATGGTGCTTCATTGCCAAAAGCTGTTTCAAGCCGAGCGATGCTCTGTTGAGCTGTCAAATTACACTTAAAATCGTAGAAAATCATACTACGAAAATTTTCCCGAGTTAAATCCATGTTGATGCAGACACACAATTTTTTAAATGGCGCCACAAGGTAAAAACAAAAGACAGTCAGATGAAACAAACTACATTCTACAGCCAAAGAGTTCTATTTTCAAATGTTGCAATAAATTTTTAAATATTGTTTATGTAAGTGGCCAGTTCCGGAAACTTTTAGTGTTACCTATGTATTTGTTGATGATTTTTTTGTTTTTTCTAATTGTGGAATAGACCAATTAGTGAATGATCTGAGCCATAAATTTAAGATTAAAAACTTAGGTCAGTTAAAACAATGTTTAGGCTTGAGAGTAAAAATAAGTAAAAACAAAATAACTGTTGATCAAGAACAATATGTAGAGAGTTTGTTAAAAAGATTTAACATGTTGCAATGTAAAACTGCAGAAACCCCTATGGAGATGAATTTAAAGTTAGAAAAATCTCAGAATGTTTTAAATTGTTACCCATATCAACAACTAATTGGCAGTTTAATGTACTTGGCAGTTCTGACTAGACCAGATATTGCATACAGTGTTAGTTTTCTTAGTCAGTTTAATAACTCTTATGATGAGACTCACTGGAAGCATGCAAAAAGGGTGCTAAAGTATCTCAAGAAAACAAAAAATTATGGTCTTGTATTTTGCAATGATAATACCTGTATTGAAGGTTTTGCAGATGCGGACTGGGGTTCAGATTTAAATGATAGGAAATCATTTTCTGGCTTCTGCTTTAAATTGTCAAATACAGTAATTTCTTTTGAATGTAGAAAACAAAGAAATGTAGCTTTATCCTCGACCGAAGCAGAATACATTTCTATGTCAGAAGCGTCGAAAGAGGCAATTTATTTCAAGAATTTATTGTGTGAAATCCTAGGAAATTCAGAACCAATTGTCTTATATAATGATAGCCAAAGTGCACAAAAACTGGTTTCGAATCCGATCTTCCATCGGAGATCTAAACACATAGACATAAGACATCATTTTGTAAGAGAGGCTGTGGCCAACAATTTTGTTGTAATAGCTTATTTAGAAACGGCTAAAATGCCAGCAGATATTCTGACCAAGAGTTTAGGGTCTGTTAAGCATTATTATTTCATGAAAAGGCTTGGTATTTTACCTGTTTAATAAAACTAGCTTGTATTTTTTGATTTTGTTAAGGGCCGATGTTGATAATATGTAACAAAACCAATTTCCGGTCACTAGCGCCACCTGTATGTGCTTTGTGTAAATAAATCAGTCTGTCAAAATTACTCGGTGTATTTCATTATCGCAGGCGTGCTGTACCTCAATAAGTAAAAAATTGCGAGATTCACCTTAGCAACACAGGCACCGTCGTCGGCAAGTTTGTTTTGTTTTGTTTTTCAAGGTTCTTTATTTGACAGCCTAAAAATACAACCGTATGAAACTTACAACATAGTCAGTAGGCACATAAACATAATGTTGCTTTGCTTTTTAAGGCTTTTACATGTGCCTGTCAAAAACTTATGGCAATTAAAATAAAATAATTATACATCAAATATATCTTTTTCTTTTCATATAATGAAAACATTATATAAAACACAGAGTTAGTACTCATGAAGTTAAGGGTACAACATATTATTGTTAGTTAATATAGGAAATATTGGGTTAAATGTAAACAAAACATATCAGAATTGGGTAAATTTTTCTAAAACAATAAAAAATATATAAGGTCCTACAAAGCAAAGAGAAAAAAATTTAACGGGTGATGGAGTATCCCCAATAGACCACTTTCCAAAGAAAAAGAAATCTTTTTGCGGGAAATTTTTTTTCACCTTTCCAAAGAAATTTATTCAGCTGATTGAACCACTTTGTACAGGGAAGTGAAAAAAATATTGAATAAAAAAAATTTTTTTTTTGTTGTTATCACACTGTAAACGATACATGATCTACCCAAGAATTATTTTCACTTATTATTGTAGGACCTTATAATATACCTATACCTATATATATTGTTTTTACTTTGGTTGATATAGCCAAATTAATACTGGATATTCGGAAAGTAGTCAGTGTCATGGCTCAATGACCTTGTTTGCAAAATATGACAAATATTTATTTTTGCCCCTTAGTCATGGCCCCTATACTTACTTGTTCAAGAACAGCCTCAACTCATTAGTAGAGCAAGTCTAAACTTTATTATATTGTGTATTTCACAGAAAGGGTCATTAAACCTTAGTCCTGACCACTTACCGAGTCGCCAGTATGAATGTGGATATATTAACCAAAGTCACGTTATGTATCGTCCAGTCCAGATTTTAATACATAGGTAACACTAAAAGTTTCCGGAACTGGCCACTTACATAAACAATATTTAAAAATTTATTGCAACATTTGAAAATAGAACTCTTTGGCTGTAGAATGCAGTTTGTTTCATCTGACTGTCTTTTGCTTTTACCTTGTGGCGCCATTTAAAAAATTGTGTGTCTGCATCAACATGGATTAAACTCGGGAAAATTTTCGTAGTATGATTTTCTACGATTTTAAGTGTAATTTGACAGCTCAACAGAGCATCGCTCGGCTTGAAACAGCTTTTGGCAATGAAGCACCATGCAAGACGACTGTTTATAGCTGGTTTGCAGAATTCAAGCGTGGTCGTATCAATCTCAGTGACGAATCTCGCGATGGTCGGCCGTCCACCGCTGTGACCAACAAAAACATCGATGCTGTGCGCCGTATGATTGAAACAGACGGGCATGTGACCTACCATGAAATTCGCGCATCCTTAGAAATAGGCATGAGTCAAATACAATCAATCCTACACAAACATTTGGGTGTGAGAAAGCTGTGCTCGCGGTGGATCCCACACAACTTGACCGAGGCTCAAAAAACGGACCGCGTCACTTGGTGCAGTGCCATGCTTACCAGATTCAACGAAGGTGCGTCAAATTTGGTGTGGGACATAGTAACAGGTGACGAAACATGGATTTATTGCTACGATCCCAAAACAAAGCAGCAATCGAGCGTATGGGTCTTTCAAGATGAGCCGAAACCAACCAAAGTGGCGCGCGTGAAAAGTGCATCTAAGCGGATGATTGCTTCTTTTTTTAATAAAACTGGACACGTGGCTACTGTTACTTTAGAGAATCGTCGTACCGTGAATAGTGACTGGTACACGGCCATTTGTTTGCCGGAAGTTATTGACGAACTCCGTAAAAATAACCGTAAACGCCGTATCATCCTGCACCACGACAATGCTAGTTAAAACACGGCCAGACAGACAAACGACTTTTTGAAGACGAAAAATGTAGAACTCATGAGTCATCCTGCATACAGTCCCGACCTGGCACCTTTTGACTTTTTTCTGTTCCCAAAAATCAAGAACCAATTACGCGGTCAACGATTTTCATCACCAGAAGAGGCTCTCGAGGAGTATGAAAAACACGTTTCAGAGGTCACCACAGGGGAGTGGCACAAAAGTTTTCAAAACTGGTTTGATCGAATGAAAAAGTGCATGACGCCAAGGGAGATTATTTTGAAAAACAATAAATTAATTTTGTACCTTTAATAGTATTTTTTCATATTCATTCCGGAAACTTATAGTGCGTCCCACGTACCTATGCATTTTCTATCAATAACTCACTCTATCTATTTAATAAATCAAATTAAATGTATTATTTTAAGCTTTTTTGTTTTATTTTGATATTTTAATATATCGACGGGTTCCGGGCTATTTGCTTGAAGCGCCATTTTTTCAACTTTGCAGGAGACCAATCTAAAGTTTCAATTTTGGGGAAAAAAATTATAACCAGTAAAATATCAACATTTTAACAAAAAAAAGTGCGCATAATTTAATAAAGTATTTTTCAATGCAAGTGCTCGTAAAGTGCTGTTTTATTTGCGTCAAAGTCAACTTTACCGCACGAGTGTTTAATGTTTTCATTTTTTAAAGTTTTTTTTTTAGTTTTGTTCCCCTACATAGTGGGAAGGCAAATGGAACTTAGCTCATACGGCCATGTCTGAGGTACGTTTTATTTTTTTAATTTATCGAAAACAGTTGCCAGTCTTATCTTGTAGATATCCATCCATCCATCCGTCAGCCTGTTTCGTCCACTGCTGGACATAGGCCTTTCCAGGATTATGCCACTCTTGGCGGTCCTCCTGGAAGAAATGCCCATACTCACACACAATGAGCAGGCGGGTTGGTGAGCGCGGTGCCGAAACCCGTTCTCTTACTCTCCCCCGAATAACTTCGGGAGGATTTGCGAGTAAGATGGTGGTACCTCCACAGTCGAACCTGGCATCAGCTCTACTACCTATATCTTGTACAGTTACCTGACAGAATTGAGCTGGGTACATAGCATAGTAGACCATATCGAGATTTGACAGCTCGATGTACACTTTCCGTCCCTTTTAGGGTAGAACAAAAGAGTCAGACAGAGCACTGTATCAAGCACCATCGAGCTCGATATGGTTTGCTATGCTGGACTAGTATTTCAGTTTGATGCGTTCGTAGGCTGATGAAATGAAAAACTGTTTAGACGACATTTTGCGTAGGTATTAACTTTACGAATTGAAAATTCAGATGAAACTTAATCAACCATTTAGTGCCTGATTTTTACTTTTTAATTTATTTTGATAATATATATAAAGTGAATTTAATTTATGCAGCCAAACTCTTATTAGAGGCTTGGTAAGTGATTAGTGTCACGGATCGATAATAGTTTTTGCTAATTTCACAAAATAAAATCTTGACATCTCATCGTAATTGACTCGGGACTGGGCTTGCGTTTGTAAGGTATACGAAAAGAAGAATTTATGAATTTCACAAAAAAAGGGTCATTGAATCTTGTTACTGAGCACTTACCGAGTCTTGAGTAATAATTTGGCTGAATAAATTAAAGTCAACTTATATAAGGTGAAATTTAATCAACCGACCAAATTCATACTAGAGACTCGGTTAGTAATCAAGAACTAGGTTCAGTAATCCTTTTAAGCAATTTCGAAAAATGAATTTTTTTGCTCCCGTACTGGTTGGACTAGTTTAAGTACAATTCCCAGTGCAGGCACTACGGGTCAAGAAAATTTTTTTTTCGATTTTCACCTGGAGTGTCATTAAACCTTGTTCCTGATGACTAACCGAGTCTCCAGTATGAATTTGGTCGGTTGATTTAATTTCACCTGGTATAGGTAAAAGAAGGATTTGGTTAAAATAAACTTATTAGTAGGTAACCTCATTTAATCGTAATATGAATAAGAACTTTTTGATCATAATGCCAAAAGACAAAAAGTTTGATGTTCGCAAAATGATACTGGCCACTTGCATTCTCGGTACAATATTTAAGAAAAATATATTACAATGTTATCGATCGGTCTTCCTTGTTAAGAACATTCTTTGTTTGTATCTAAAGAATAGACAATATCGGGCAGCCATTGTTGTTTACATTCTTATGTAGAATAAGCTGGTGGGAGTCGAATTCATGTTATGTATGACTGAAAGCAGCCTTCGAACGTATCAAACTGAAAGCATCTTAATTCCGTCTAGTCGGCAACTTGCGTGCAAAGAAAAAGAAAAAGAATGCCCGCTTAAGTTAATTTGGAGTATGTACCTATTTATTGTTTCTTTGTTTATTTAATTACAATTAATTTATTTACTCACACTATGCATTGAAAAACGTAGTATGATACTCGTGCGTAAAGGCAATAACTTACTCGTAACGTTTAAAATACTCGCTTATCGCTCGTGTTTCAAATCGTTCTTCGTACAAGCTATTACCTCCTTTACGCTCTTGTAGCACAAACTACTATTTTTAAAGCTTTCATTACTATAAAATTTCTGTAGGAATAATTGTCGCTTGATTAAAACTGCACTAAACTCTCGCTTATTTAAAAAACAGGCTAAATGATTCAGGCGACTTAGGTTGTAAATAATTGGTTCAGGAAAAATGGTTTAAGTGGACACAGGTATTTTTTCAATGTCAGGCTAAATGTATTAACCACCGTTCTAATAGAAATATAGAATCAGGTTATTTAGCTTAAGTGTCTAATGTATCAAAAAGTAGCTTGAGATTAAAATGACTTATGTCGCAGATTGTGCTTATAAGTGAGTTGTTTTAAATGGCATTGTATTAGTTTGTTTAGTAAAAATTGGCAGTTATGCCAACACTATTTTGATGTGTTTTGAAATCTGTCACAATGAAATGTTTTGAATAAGGTAAAAAAAATAGTTAAGGTAATATAAATCAAAGAAGTTTTTTTTATAATACTTATGTATAAAAATCATGTTACTTGAATAATTCCTGTTTATATAATATCGGAACTCGAACAGTTCAAAGGAGGTAACTGGAAAGTTTATGAGCAATAGTTGGAAAGTTACTGTCAGCTAAACGGGGTACCTGAAGACAAGAATGTGCAGCTGTTGCTAAGAAAAAATAGCACACAAGTCTTCGAAACATTTGTAGGACTATTAACAGTACCTGTAAAGCCGTCAAGTTGCACATTTGCCGTATTATGTCGCAATTTAATGAATTATTATTAATATTTACCCTGAAAAGAAAATCCCGCTCGATACGCTCTTACATTTGATTAAGAGAAGGTACTTAAAATCTAATACTATATAGTCTTAAAACATATACATATTTGTAGGAAATCATTATGCAAGATATAATAAGTTCTAGTTATGTAAGGGAAGATAACAATATATTTTTTAATTTATGTTTTAGGGTGCCAATTTTTAACTTATTTTCTTCCAGTAGGAGAGGATATTTATTACAAAGCTTGGGAGTTAGGTACTTCCGAGTTCTCTCTCCATAATAGTTTTTAGATGATGGCTGTGATAGTTTGCCAATTTTTACTGCTCTAGTGAAATGTCTATTTGGTTTAGGAACTTTATAGTCTTTAGTGTAGTAAATTTCCAAACCTATGAGATATTTAACTTTCTGGTTTACTGGGAGAATTTCACAAACTGTAAACAATTTTTCATACTCTCCCTTATATTTTTTATTTTCATTTTTTGATATTTTTACCTACTAAGTGTTTAATAATTCTCAACTGTAATTGCCTAATTAGATCCAGGTATGTTTTAAAAGTAAGTCCATAACAACTTAATCCATAGCTCAGAAGTGAGTCAGCAAGCGCATGGTAAACAATGTACAGGGTTCGTTTATTTAGTATTCTACGTAGGTGATAAAATTGTCCTAAAACTGATCTCAATCTTTTGCAGACTTCATTAGTATGTAGTTTCCAATTAAATTTGTTATCTATTAATAATCCTAAATATTTAAATTTATCTACTATTTCTAAACCTTTGCAGTCACACCCTTGTTTATTTTTATGAAAACAATCGTAGGTGTGACCTAATATTTTAATATCCGAGGGTTGTAAGTTTTTGGCTTTCTTATTATACGGCGAACAAATGTACATACATTTCGTTTTATTTAAATTCAAAATGATGCCATTATCATGCGCCCATTTACAAATATTGTCAAAGTCCGCCTGTACATTGTTTACCATCTCCGGCATATTATCTTTCCCAGCGTACAGCAGACACATGTCATCTGCGTACATGTAAACGTTGCAGTTATTCACCACGTTCGACACACTGTTCACGTGCATGATGTAGCCGACCGGCCCATACACAGAACCGGTTGGCACGCCCAGCCTGACAGTAGCTTCAGATCCAGCTGTTCCATTGATCACCGTGCGCAAAGTCCTGTTGGTTAAATAATTACGGAACCACTGATTGGTAGGCCCACTGATACCGCATTCATCCATAGCTTGTAATAATTGCACGTGATCCAGTGTGTCAAACGCTTTTTTAAAATCAATAAATATTGCCAGTACCTGCTGCCTATCGCTAAGTTTTGTGTTTACATAATTAGTGAAGTGCGTCAGAGCCGTACTTGTACTGCGACCCTTTCTGAACCCGTGCTGAGCTTCAGATAACACCTTGTGATGCTCCAAAAATTCACCAACTTGCTCAATTACAGCTTTCTCCATTATTTTGTTGATAACCGATAAAATGGCAATGGGTCTGTAATTCGAATAATCTAAATGGTTTCCTTGTTTATAAATAGGTCTTATTAACGACTTCTTTAATACATCGGGATATATACCCTTTGACATGCACATATTAATAAACTTAGCCAAAATTTTACTAATTTCCGTTTTTACATACTTTATATCTTGTACTCTAATTTTATCTATGCCAGGAGCCTTTTCACGGCTTAATTTATCAATTATTCTCTCAACTTTTAAGGCACTTATATTTCTAAATTTAAATGATACATCAATCTTCTTAACATAAGTAGAACGTTCCAAAAATTTTTGATTACAGTTATGTTTAATATTTTGTATTTCTTGGGTAAATGTGTCAGAAAAATTATTACAAATGTTACGAATATTATCCGTTTTACCTAAATATTTCTTTAAAACATTATCCAAATTACTTTTTTTACGGCCCAGCCATTCATTTATATTAGACCATATTTTTCTAAAATCCCCGTCACAATTTTTTATTTGATTTTGTCTATACTTATTTTTGGCAATATTTATAATTTTGTTAACTTTATTTCTGAAACGCGTGAACTCTAGTCTACGGTTCATATTGTAAGGAGTGGATTTCCAAATTCTAAATAACTCGTCCCTTCGCTCAATCATTACAGCTAGCTGTTTACTCACCCACGGCTGTGTATTTCTTTTATTACCTGTTTTTATTTCAATCGTACATTCATTATAAATACTACCAAACAACGTGTATAGCTTTTCATACAATATTAATGGACAGTCGATTTCAAATAACTCGGACCAGTTAACAATATCAAGTTTATCCCTCACTAACTTATTGGATAGTGCAAACCTTGTTGTAGACGCATTCGGGTCATTTTCGGTTGACAATGGTAGTCGTGTCCCTATCATGTGATGGTCAGAGAGTTTGCATGTGAGCATGTGTGCGTAGGCGCGCACAGCTCGATGCCTGCGCACCCACACATGGTCGATGCATGACGTCTGCAGCTCGCCATCAACAATAGCTTCGCGCGTTATCTCGTTCGTAGGTATAGCACATTGTAAACCATGTTCACACATAATATTTTTGTATTTTGAAATTGTTCCATTTAACTTATCACCTAACATGTCCAAATTGGTATCTCCTATTATGACCAAGTCATCGGTTGGTAATATCTGCCTGATTAATATCTCAATTTCTTTCAAAAAACGTAGTTTGTTAGTTTTAGGTGGCCTATAAGTTGAAATTACATGTAATGTGCCTTTTTCAGTCTGTAATTTCCCGTGTAACGTCTCGGAAGCAGAGGTTTGTATTGTTTCGGCGGTAAAATTCAAGTTGTCCCTCACGTATATCAGTACTCCTCCACCCCTTTGTACTTCTCTTGTATTCGAGTGTAAATTATATCCTTTAATTGAGTAAAAGGGCAACTCCTCTTCTTTTATGTTAACTTCGGATAAGATTATTATATCTATCTTTTCATTACATAATTTCAGTAAAACTAATAGCTCGTTAAAATGTTTTCTTATAGATCTAATATTTAAGTGTACTATATCCAATTCATTTTGTTTATTTTTTATATTTTGACTCCATAAATCTGTGTTTTCATATCTTGTGTACTCAATATCTTTGTCTAAATATTCTAATGATTCGTTCATTGAAAGAGAGAAATCTGTTAATGTAAACACACCCTTTCTTTCGGTGTTTACTCGGCTTTGTTGTTTACAGTCTCAAATAATGATTTAATATCGTCTTCGCATCTTATGTTATAAATTTTTTTATCTTCCTCGCTTTTCTTTACCAAAATACTACAATTTTGAGTCCAAATGTAGTTAAACATTGGTTTCAGTTGACTTTTCGCTGACCAAAATAGCTGACGTTTGTTATAAGTCAAATCCTCATTGATAAATATTGACTGTTTATTATTATTGTCGTAAATAGCTTCATTAGTGAGACGAACCTTCCGCTGCTTTATCCACTGTTCCCTCGCTGTTTTGGTACGCAGTGTAACAATAACCGGCCGCGGACGGCGAGCTTTATCACTGGGTTTATCGGGTTTTTCTCTGCCTACCCTCCTTACCTCTTCAATATCATCCGGATTGAGATTTAGTTTCTTGGCGATTGTTTTAACTACGAAATTGATGTCCTCCTTTTCCTGGTTTTCCAAGCAGGCTATTTCAATATTTCTTTCCTTTTCCTTTTGTTCCAGCAGATCAACTCTTTCTTCTAAAGCTCTATTGCATTTTTCCAAATAAACATTTCTTCGCTTCGTAGTTGTCATTCTCTTTTCTGCACTTTCTTTGAACTTCGTTAGCTCCTCGTAACGTTCAGAGTAGAAGTCTACTAACCCCGTTAACTCCTGTAGCCTGGTCTCAATTTTAAAGACTATTTCTAGCTTCTTGTTGACTTCTTCCAGAAGACTCTCAACGGTAAGATCGCTAGAGTCCACAGTGATCTTCGATGTTTTTGGAGAGATTTTCTCGGCACAACATTCACATACATCGTTTTGCATCTTTTTAGCACATTTTTTATGGAAGTAACCCGCACATGTACCTTTGCATTTCACGAGATCATTCTTTGCAGTCGATACAAACAAATTGCACTTCTTACAATTCACCATTATGCCGTCGCAACATAAACAACCGTATAGATTTGGTGAAGTACCGTAATTAACACACGTCCGCACTCGGAGCGCATACGAGCGTACTGTGGCATATGACTTAGCCCATGGTGGCACTAGTAACTCACCTAAACAAGTGGAGGTATACCAGTTCCAAAGAAACAAGCCTCAAAATAGCAAAAAGCAGCAGCAGAAAGGATTAACACATAGTTCAGAAGCACTGTCATGTTATTGATGCGATAAACAAGGTCACACCAAGAATGAGTAATTGCTAAATCTGAAATTCTGTTCAGAGTGTGGCCAACGGGGCCATATTTTTAGGGTATGTTCATGGGGTGGGAAAAAGGTACTTTATACTAAGAGTGATAATAGTGGACAATATAGCGGATAGTGAGACAGAAGTTCATCAAGAGTTGAAAAATTTAACCTTAATAAACGAGGACAGTCAGAAACGAGGTTGGTGAAGCGGACTATGAGGTACGAGAGGGATCAAAAAGTAGTAAGAATAAGATAGAATAAAATGACTATTGATAACTTAATAATTTATTTTTCTGCATAGTCTCTGAGTCTCTTTACACACCGAGACCAGCGCTTTTCCAAGGCTTTAATCACTTTCAAACAAAAGTTTTTTCTTGATTCTGCAAAAAGCTCTCTACGGCATCCATCACCCCGTTATCCTCTTCGTACCTGTTTCCTCTCAAGTATTCCTTCAATTTGGGGAACAGATGAAAACCGCTAGGCGCCAGATCTTGTGAATAGGGGGGGTGGTCAATCAATTCGAAGCCAGCTTGCTGAATGGCAGCCATCGCAACCGCCGAGCTATGCACGGGTGCGTTGTCGTGATGAAAAAGGACGCCCCTTCGAAGTTTCCTTCTGCTTTTCTCTTTGATGGCATTTCTCAACTTAGGAATTAAAGCTACATAATATTGGCCAGTAAGTAGTGGTACCACGCTCCAGGTAATCAATCAACAATATCCCTTCTGAGTCCCAAAATATTGAGGCCATAACCTTGTCAGCCGATGCCACGGCAAGAAATTTCTCCGGGGTCGGTGATGATGGCCGTTTCCATTGCGAATATTGATATTTTGTCTCGGGATCAAAATGATGGACCCATACGAGACAAAAAGTGTTCAGAATCTTCTTAAAACTTGTCCAACAATGTCTTCGAAATTTTGTTTCTGACTGTCGGTTAACATTCTCGGCACCCATCTTGCGGAGACTTTTCTCATATTCAAAGATTGTTTCAATATGGATTGAATATTTCCACATGAAATGCCCGTTTCTTAAACTAAGTAACAGATGGTAACACTTTGATCGCTCAATTTGATCTCAAATTGCCGTACATAAGCAACTCTACTCGTATCTTCTCAAAAACAATCTTCTTAGTCCGCTTCAGTCCGGCTTTCGTCCTTTTCATAGCACTGTCACTGCACTGTTGAAAGTCACTGATGACATCAGGCTAGCAATGGATAACAAACAGCTTACCGTGGTTACACTACTTGACTTCAGCAGTGCATTTAATTCCGTTGATTTTGATATTTTGCTTGGTATCCTTCGTTGTAATAATGTGTCTTCAACCGTTATCCATTGGTTTAGCTCCTACCTTCGTGGACGTCAGCAATGTGTCTTCAGTGATGAATCTTCATCAGATTGGATTGATTTAAGTGCTGGTGTTCCTCAGGGAGGAGTTCTTTCTCCCCTTCTCTTTTCAGTTTTCATCAATGAGATAACCCGCACTTTAGTCTCCAATTATCATTTATATGCTGATGATCTGCAAATCTATCGTCATTTCGATGCAGTTAGAGCTGAAAATGATGTTGGTGATGGTATAAACTTGGAAAATGCTTCGGCAGCTATTAATGCCATTAATGATGATCTGACTTCAATTTTGAGGTGGGCGCAAGACTACGGTCTTCTTGTCAACCCGAAAAAATCTCAGGTTATCATCATTGGTAGTAAGCGTTTGAGAGATACCATCACCTTCGGAACTTTACCATGCGTGTCGTATAATGGTGAAATAATCCCCTTTGCTGACAAGGTAAAAAACCTTGGCGTCTTCATGGATGGCAATTTGTCATGGCAAGCGCACATCAATGAAATTAGTAGACGCATGCACTTCTCATTCCATTCGCTTAAAAAACTCCAAAATTTCTTGCCTGTTAAAACGAAAGTCATGCTTGCACAAACTTTGTTATTGCCACTATTAGATTACGCTGACGTGTGCTTCATGGATGCCACTGAGGAACTTGTCAACAAGCTTGAGCGTCTCCAGAATCTTGCCATACGTTTTGTCTTTGGTCTACGCAAGTATGATCATGTTACAGAGTACAGACGCAAACTAAAGTGGCTATCAATTCGCTCTTGCAGAAATATGCACATGCTTAGCGTCTTGTTTAATATTTTACACAATCCCTTTGCCCCTCCGTATCTTCGCGAACGTTTCGGTTTTCTTCCCCCTCGTGACAGGCTTCAAAGATCGTGTGACCTCAGGACCTTGCAAGTGCCTCAATGTAATACAAAATTTTACTCTAATTCATTTACAGTACGAGCAGCTCGAATGTGGAACACACTACCTAAGATTCTGAGAGATAGTCCGTCAATATCTTCATTTAAACGTAAATTAAAAGAGCACTTCCTCTCGTTTGAGTAATATTTAAGTATATATTTTAAATTATTTAAGTATATATTAATATTATATTTGTATTGATTCATTTATATCCATTATATTTATATCTTTAATTTATATTTTTATTATTTTATTTGTATAGAATAAGTTGTTATAATCCTTCTGTATGCTTGCTGCCAACCTATTTAGTGTATTCTTTCACCACAGTACTGGTTGGCTGGAAGAAACCTCTTGAAGAGGTAAGCTCGCCTTTGTGCATATTTTTTACTTTTTTTGTTATCTTAGTTTAAGTTTCTGTGTGTGTGTACAATAAAGGATATAATACAATTTTCTCGACTTTCACAACATTTTATTGTATGACTGACGTCGATGGACGGCCACAACGATGTTCGTCTTCCGTGCTCGTTCTCCCTACTCGAAATTGACAACCCCACCTTGCGACAGTGGAATACGGCGGAACAGACTCTCTATTTTTATTTCTGATAGTATTAAAAGTCAATGGTTTTATTAGTCGAATTTAATTAAATCAAATACTATTTTTACAAACTTTGATCGAAGAAAAATCACCCCATTTGACTATATCACCCCACTTGACAATATGGGGACAATATGAAATTGTTTTTTGTAAAAGAGGGTTGCCCTCACGTCATGGGTAAGGATCTCTTGACAATTTTAAAGCTTTGGCCATTTAATAATAATAGCAATACAGCGTTAAAGAAAATTTTATACTAGACAAAAAAAAGCTGTTGAAATGTTGAAAACTGAATCCCATCAAAAACATTTCATGTAAACTAAGCCGCCAAGACTCAAAAGCTCAATAGGCTTTCACGGTTAAAAAGTTATCCGATCTCATGTAGAGCCAAGCCCTTAACTGTACAAGGCCTAACTATACAAGCCCTAACTCTTCAAACACTACATCTTGGTCAAAAAGTATGGCTTAGCTGTTTTGCGGTCGTCAAACAGACACTCCCATGGAGTCCACGATGGACTTATAATGATATTATGTCATGCAATAGTTTCATGAAACGGCCAAGCCATACTTTTTGATCAAGAAGTGGGGTTTGTAGAGTTAGGGCTTGTAGAGTTAGGCCTTGTAGAGTTAAGGGCTTGGCTCTACATGAGATCTGATAACTTTTTAACCATAAAAGCGTTATGAGCTTCTGAATCTCGGCAGCCTAGTTAACATGAAATGTTTTTGATGGTATTTCATCTCTTTTTGTAAGATGCTTTAATGTTTTTATTTTTTCCGGCTGCGTTTCTTGCGCCTTAGCCATGACTTTTTATATCCCACTCTCTATCTTTGCCTCTTTTTCTTGTTAGCTTATTATTTGCAATAAGCAATAGATCAGGGCTGCGACGGCACGGCAACGACGTGGCATTGTGAGGTGACGCTAAGCGCTCGCGACGCGTTCGATACTCTTCCATCCCCTCACCTGTTGGATCACAGATAATTAATAAAGGTTCCAGAAATATGCCAAATGGGACCCTATTACTAAGCCTCCGTTGTGTGTCCATCTGTCACAGGGGTCTACAGTTTCAGCCGTCATAGATAGCCACTGACAGTTACTGGATTACAAATTTTACAGAAAACCTACATGTTACTATGGCCTCTAACACGGCAAATAATTAAATTAAAATAAAATGATACCCATAAATGTATACCCATGGATGATCTCCATAAAAACAATCTTCAAAAAAGTAAGTTTTTAACGTTATCATGTACCCTCCCCTTCCTTATCTTCGAAACTAGAAGACCGAAAATATATAAAAAGTCGTGGTTATGATTATTGGTGATTGATTATTTATATAGGTAATGTAAAAATTACAGGAGAAATATCGCGGTCAAGGTATTATTAGGGTTCTTTATTTAAGAGGGTGTCGAATTGTTTGTCAGACGCAAGTTTTTGTCGCTTTGTTTTTTGTCGCCTTGACTCCTTTATGGGGTGGGAGGTTGGAAAGTAAAATTAACAAATATTTTAATGTTTTCATAGGGTGTGTGCAAATCGTAGCCTTCATACCAAATTTCAGATTTCTGGGACTTTTGGAAGTTGGGGTATTTTTTTTTTATAATACAGAACCGGGGTGTCCCTTGAGAGGGTTTGGAGGGTGAAAGTTACAGATTTATTAATTTATTTATTTGTTCTAAATATTATTATTAGAGTTCATTACAAACCAGAAAAGATAAATTAGAAACCAATGTAAAGATAAGAATTTGAAAAAATTCTTCAGGCCAGGATTCGAACCTGCGACCTCTTGTTTCCCAGACAAGCGCGCTACCAATTGCACCAACGAGGTACTTACCTAGACCGTTGAATTTTTCCACCATACTTGTCCACCGATTATTTTTGTAACTATTTGATCTAACTAGCTTGTAATGCACATACTGAACGCTCCCGAGGGCGTTATGTGATTTCACGCATTGTTCTTAAGAAACAAATGGCGCTGTCGTCGCTACAATATGTGTTGCTTCAGACAGTCAAGAAATTCACAGTTCTCATTAACTAAGATTATGTTTTTATTGCGAAATCCATCGCTTTGGAATACTCTAAATATTATTATTAGAGTACATTACAAACCAGAAAATATAAATTAGAAACAAAGAAATCTCTCATAGAGAATGACAACACTGAATTGTAGGTCCTTAAAAAGGATTCCTACATTTGTAGAAGATCTCTGTGATAACCACGACCTAGTATTTCTGCAGGAAACTTGGCTAATGCCTTTTGACTTGGATTATTTGGACTCCTTACATACTGAATTCAATGGTATGGGCACGTCCGCCGTCGATATAAGTAAAGGTCCTTTAAAGGGTCGACCATATGGAGGATGTGGAATTTTATACCGTAAAAACCTACGGGTTTCCCGCGTAGATTGTAACAATCCACGAATAGCAGCCATGAACATTCACTTATCTGCTACAAGCCAACTACTTGTAATATGCGTATACATGCCAACGTACGATCCAAGGAACCTAGAAGAGAAATTACCCGAGTTTTGCGACTGTCTCAGCACGATTAACTCGATCATAGAGGAAAGTGAAACTAGCAACTTTATAGTAGCCGGGGACTTCAATGCAGATTGGCGGACGGAGTTCGGTTCCGAGCTGGTCGACTTTTGTCGAGAATATAGCTATCAATGTATTGATAAAAAATTATTGCCTCCAGACACTTATACATATGTGAGCGACGCCTATAACACTACATCGTGGTTAGATCACGTGCTCTGCTCAGAGTCAGTTGAAAAACTTGTAACTGGAGTGGAGGTAGATTACACTGTGGCATGGACAGATCACTGCCCTATACATTTGACCTTGGATCCGGGTGAATTGATAAAAATCGCATGTAATTCAGAAGACAAGTTAAATCCATTTGCATGGAAACCCCGCGCACCACGCAACGTATTTCATTACACCGAGCTGTGTTCTAGAAGTCTCAACCGACTTCCCCCAAGTTTGAATATGAATACTATCGAGGATATTGATTCCTGTCATCGCTTTCTTGCAGAAACGATGCAGATATCAGCTAAGACAGCCTTTCAAACTAAACCGCGTAAAAAGGTGAAGGTAGTGCCAGGTTGGCATGAAAACGTAGCTGAGTCATACGCCGCTTCGCGAGACGCGTTGAAGCTGTGGCACGAGCAGGGACAACCCATCTATGGGCCGGTGGCAGACCACAGAAAGCACTGCCGAAGAATGTTTCAACGTAACTTAAAAACGTGTCAGCGTAAGGCAGATCAAGTTGCGATGGACAGGATAGCAACTTCCTTGAAAACGAAAAATTTTACCAAATTTTGGTCGCATACAAGACAGGTAACTAATGCCAGGAGCTCACGTCCAGCACACATCGAAGGTAAAACTGCCAATGAAGAAATAGCGGACCATCTTGCTACGACTTTATTACAAGCACCGAGCCCTACTGCGGTACAACACGAGTATGAGTCAAACCATGACAACACTTGCCCCGAAGTAGATGTAAAGACGGTACTAAGAGTATTAAAGGACATGCCCAGAGGCAAGTCACCTGGTCACGACGGGCTTAGTATTGAGCATATTTTACATGCTGGTCCACATATAGCCTCGTACCTATCCCAACTGTTCACAGCTATGTTAAAATTATCGTATCTGCCCGAGGAAGTAACACGCACACTTGTATCACCAATACCAAAGAACAAAAAGGTTGACCAATGCTGTTCTAAAAACTATAGACCGATTTCTCTCGCCACAATTACAGCCAGAATATTTGAGAAGATTTTGCTTTGCTTAACTGGGGATCTCTTACATAGTACTGATGAACAGATGGGCTTTAAAGCGGGCTGTTCCACTGGTTCGGCTATCTACACAATCAAGCAAATTGCACAATACTACAAATCAAGGAAGACGTCTACATATGCATGCTTCCTAGATCTAAGCAAGGCATTCGATCGCGTGTCACACAGCTTGTTGTGGAGGAAGATGAAGGATCGAGGAGTCTCCAGTCACATCATAGACGTTCTGAAATTATGGCACGAGCAACAGGAAAGCTATGTACAATGGAACACTAGCTGCTCTCGACCAGTTCCTCTGAGATGTGGCGTTAGACAGGGAGGATCTATGTCTCCAGTCCTCTTCAATTTATACATGGACGATCTTTTTAAGCAGTTAACCGAGTCCAAAGTGGGCTGCTCTTTGAATGGTGCCATGATAAATAACATCAGCTATGCTGATGATATGGTGATCTTAGCACCCTCCATCACAGCTATGAGAGTCTTACTTACAGTATGTGAAAACTATGCACGTGAACACGACCTTCTTTATAATGCTGACAAGTCAGTCTTCATGGTGTTTGAATCGGCTCACACTCCAAGTATAGTCCCAACCCTAGTACTGAACGGAAGGATCTTACACAGAGTCGATAAGGTGACATATCTCGGACATACACTGCGAAGTGACCTGTCTGACAGCGATGACATTGAACGTCAACGTCGAGCAACGAGCGTGCGGGCTAATATGATCGCCCGGAGGTTCTACAGATGTAGCGCAGAGGTCAAACGCCTGCTATTTATGACTTACTGCGCCAATGTATACACGGTAGAACTCTGGACAAATTTCACCAAAGCTGCACTGAGTGCGATGCGCGTTCAGTATAATAACGCCTACCGCGCAATATTCCATCTTCCTTGGCGTTGCAGCGCGAGCGGTATGCACGCCGCGGGCCGCACGCCAACATTCCCCGCGCTGCTGCGTGCGCGGTCAGCATCAATGCGCACGCGTCTCCTAGCCACTAATAACACCATCTTACGTAGCTGCACCGAGTGGACTCAGAGCCCCGTGCATAAGAAGTGGCGACAATATCACGCAAGCTTTGGTGTACTATAGAGTTTATTATTTTTTCTTTTTTAGTTTTCTTTTTTCTTTTTTTTGTGTGTGTAATATGGCCTGATTTTTATTGTATTTATGTAAATCTGGCTGGAATAAAGAAATTTTATTTATTTATTTATTTATTATTATAAGCTCACCGCTGTACACTAATTTTAATTTGAGAATCTATTAAATTCTATGTATCCAATGTAGTTAGTCACGTATAACTTCCGAAATAATTAAATATAAGCATTTTCTGAATTTTTCTTTGACCAGGCCACCGTTATCTGAAATTTTATGTAAGTGGTTAAGTTTTATATATAAATGAATCAGTCATCAGTCAGTCAGTGATAAAAATACTGATGTTTAGAAGGGCATATCACGAGTATAAACTTTCGAATGAAATTTAAGATTTTGGGTACTGTTAAAATCCAACAGATACGTCAAATTGCAACTTCGCAAGTCGAATAGAAAATGATATTTTTTTAGTTAATTTTCTGCTCGCCCGAATATAATATTAACATCTTCGCCAATTCCCAGCACGAAGTCGTGCTAAAACTCCCTTAGTCTTCACTCAACTGTGATCGTTTCTTCGCGTGACCTCTCTTGACACTCTAATTAACAAAATGGATAATCTGACAATCGGACAAATACTCCTTACATTTCCCTGATAAATTAATCATTAATTAATAGCACCCAATGGAGGTAGATGAATAATTGACATAATGACGATTAATGAAATACTTAAAAAAGGTTTTTTTTTATTGTTTCGTCGAAATAGATTTTTTCAGGATAAGACATTATGAACTGGAGAAATATGCATTAAACCCACAGGTATAGACAGATATAGATCTAAATAGATGACGCAAATGCATCAAACTCTATGAAAAGCAAGCGTGTCACATTTTACAACGAACGCGGTTGACAGTGTTTAAATTTTAGAAGGAATTGTAAGACTTAAGAGATAAATAGATAAGACTCAAAGTTGTAGGAGTCAATATCCGTTAAAGAAGAGCATTGCTCTCCCTTTTGGCGCGCAATTGGGCACGCCAAGTACGTAGACTTGTGGCATCTATTTAGATCTATATCTATGTGTGATTAAGCCTGTGGACACAACTTATGTACCTACGACAGGAAGGAATGGCCCAAAATGGGGAAGCCATCATCATTTTGTGTTTAAATTTTATCATCACTAAATAACTATTAAATTTCATAATTGAAACCTAATCGTAAAATAACAACAATTTCAATTTATGAAACTACATATAATAAACTAACTTGGAATTCATAAATAAATAGCTAAATATTATAAACCTTTCAAAGATGTTACTACACCGCGGAAGAGTTACCAAGATGCTAGCAACATTATTTCTTTGTATTGTCAGACTAATGGCCAGTTTTTTAATTTAGAAAATCTGACTAGGCTGCTAATAGTTTCGTGGCTTAGATTGATATTGATATCACGGATTCTTAAAGAATTAAGGTCCGTGATTGATATTGAAACGGGGAACCGCCACGTAACCAGTTTCCTTTGGTAAAACATGGTAACCAGGGTCTGCTGATGAGCACTTTGGTAAAACATGGTGCCTAGGCACAGTGTTTTTTTTTACCCAAAAAATTTACATCTAGGTTTTATTGCATATGTCAACTAAGTTTATTATTATGATTGCAAGAGTAGAACACCCAGATGTCAAATTCATTTAGTTTATTTTTAAAAATCATCAAAGTTTTCGTGACCTTTGCAAATAAAAACGAGAAAAAAATTCATATAGAAAACACCGTTTGCAGTGGACCATGAACTTAATAGCAGGTAAGTATTTACAGTCGCTGTCAATAGAAATTGTGGACTATGTAAACCATGTAGGTGGTAGAGCTGATGCCGAGCTCGACTGTGGAGGTACCACCATCTTACTCGCAAATCCTCCCGAAGTTATTTGGGGGAGAGTAAGAGAACAGCTCTCAGGCAAAACCAGGCGGCCCACCATTGCCTGGGACCGATGGATGGCGGTATATCCATCCCTAATTGCCAGGCCTTAAAACAGACTAGTGACGGGCAGCGGCGTCACTGGTGCAAAGGTTTCGGCACCGCGCTCACCAACCCGCCTGCCCAGCGTGTGTGAGTATGGGAATTTCTTCCAGGGGGACCGCCAAGAGTGGCGTAATCCTGGAAAGGCCTATGTCCAGCAGTGGACGAAACAGGCTGATGGATGGATGGATGTAAACAAAGCGCCATGTTGTCTTTGTCTATGAATAGGTGAACTATCTAGAGATGGGTAAGTATGTGATTTAAATATGTTAGGTGCTTAATTAATTTTCTTTATTTGATTCATCGCTAAAATATTCTGATGAATCGCTAGTCAAATCGCCCACGTTAATTACAAATGGTTCCGTCACAGCGTCGGTGGCCGTATCTATTATCCCATCCAGTTCTTTAATTTTTTCTTCTACTTTTAGGACATGATCTACACATTTCGCCCACTGTTCTGGCCCGATCCGCGCCAAACCTTGGAGCAACAAAATCTTCACATCGTCCATTTTGAATGTTTTGTTGTTTCTTCCAACGTAACCTTCTAACACTCAACTCTATCGGGTTAAGCTCGCAATGATATGGTGGAAGGCGCAAAACTGTCACATTTTTCGATGCCGCCAACTCATCTACATACATTTTTTTATATTTTTGCTTGTCTACTTTAGCTATGAGATTCGCTTTGATTTCGGTTTCTTGAAATTTGATTTCTTTTTCGCGCAACCAGCTTTGGATAGCCTCCTTCCGCCAACTCATGTTGGGCGCCTTTTCGATTTGACGCGAATGATATGGGGCATTGTCCATTACTATGACAGAACCAATTGTCGTTGTTTCAAGGTAAAACACTATCCAAATCACAAAGAAATATCAGTAAGAGAAGCCTACAGAGGCGTTGAAACGTCAAGCACATATCTATTAAGGTATGTTATTAGTTATCGCGAGTAAGACCCCAATACAAAGTTAATAAAGGGAAGCCAAGTCGTTAGAATACCGAAAACACAAATGATTTTAGAGCAACGCTGGAAGATCACACAGCTCTCGATAGAATCACACACACGTTATGTCAAAGATTATGAAGTAACGCTATAAAAAAGAAGACGGAATAAAATCGCACCACGAATAAAATAGGTTTATATTCAAATAGATTCGTACATCACTAATTTTCAAAGACAATATAGATTCGATGAGAAAAAAATATGACAGCAATCTCGTCGCAGTACAGATTTGACTATTGATTCTATAATTTTCCGTAATTAACTGGTGATTATTGAATATTTCATGATGAAATACAGTGAATGGCAGGTAAGACTTGATGCTTCATGATTTGGAATAATGTTCAGTGAGACTCCGTGACAGAACCTTGAGAAAAATTGAGAAAACGGTTTGTTTACATAGTCCACAATTTCTATTGACGGCGACTATAGAACAATATGAGGCACTGATTATTTAGTTTTCGTTTCAGTCTTTATTTTTTTCTAACTTTTCTAGGCCGAAGTAGAAGGTCTGCTCAAGACGGAAACATTCCTCAAACTAAGGTGGTTAACCCACAAAAATATCACATTCTAACTCAGCGTAGGTTTTGAGAAAATTATTTTCAAAATATTTTGCTAGGGTTGTCAATTAACTTGACCTTTTGAGAAACGTTTTAAATGTTCAAATATTTGAAATATTATTTCCGATGAAGGGTTACGACATCTGGGTGTTCTACTCTTGCAATCATAATAAGAAACTCTGTTGACCTATGCAATAAAACCAGGATGTCACTTTCTTGGGTAAAAAAAACACTGTGCTAGGGTTTGATGATGCGACTGGAAGATGGATACGGGATCTCCTCAACGAATAATAGCAGAACCTTCGAGTTTGGGCTTATTTGATTGGTATTTATTAGCACTTTGGTAAAACATGGTGACCAGGGTCTGTTGATGGGACTGGAAGGTGGGTACGGGATTTCATCGACGAACAACAGCATACCCTTCGAGTTTGGGCTTATTTGATAGGTATTTGTTAGCACTTTGGTAAAACATGGTGACCAGGGTCTGTTGATGGGACTGGAAGGTGGGTACAGGATTTCATCGACGGACAACAGCAGACCCTTCGAGTTTGGGCTTATTTGATTGGTATTTGTTAGCACTTTGGTAAAACGTGGTGACCAGGTTCTGTTGATGGGACTGGAAGTTGGGTACGCGATCTCATCAACGGACAACAGCAGAACCTTCGAGTTTGGGATTATTTGATTGCTATTTATTAGCGGTTTGGTAAAACATGGTGACCGTTGCATATAGTTGTTCAAAAATGATATTCTTCTGTTGTCTTTTTTTCACAAAAATCTTTTAAACGCGGGTGGAGCCGCAGGCAAAGGCTATTAATTAAATAAAACAAATATGTAAGAAAACGGCACCATTCTCGACTCAAATACCACCGTGTTAAAAAGTCTTTGGTGTCCTTCTTTAACTATCATTGATAAATAAGGGCAAGTCACGCAGAAGTCACGGGTTTCCTTTTCTAATTGTAAAGGTATTTTACAAAGGCAAAACAAATACAACTTTAATTCCTGTGTTACGACGGACTTTGAACAAGGATTTTAGAACTTGTTTCCACATCTTGGAAAATGAATAGGCAAAGTAATACTTCCGGAAAAGCGATTCCACTAATTGCTTTTACGGATTCAAAGCTTTAGCAAATGAGCTTTAGACATATCCATTCTCTTATTTTTGTGCTCGTAGTGAGGATTTCCATTTATGAGTATGTTCATAAATACTTTTTCTATCTTACACACACGGTTCTTCAGTTGTAGGTATTTTCCTTCGAAAATTTATAAAAGTTTGATAGTCCATAAAACACCTGATACCATCCACTGTACGGTATCCGGATACAATCGTTTTGCCGGTTCTCCAGATTCCGACTGAAATAGAAAAGAAGATAAGATTGTTAATATTTTATCAATCATGAAATAGCATACATTTATGTATTATCGAAAACCTACATTATAATCTGTACCTTAGAAGCATGAGGGCCAATGTGACTTTTTGCAACTTTACAGGAGAGCAAAAAACGTTTTTTTTTGTTTAAAAAATTCATTCGAGTCATTTTCTTATGTGCCTGTATTATCTGGCTATATAATTTGAATTTCATTCTGTTACTAAATACTACTAAATTAATAATAATCAAGGTTTTTCAACAAGAGGTAACATGTTAGCGCATTATTGAGGGAGTTATTTTGGTCTATTAACAGATAGACCCTTATGCTTCGTAGCACATTTAAACAACTCAAACAAACTTTTGGGTTCTATTTTAACTTATGAACTTATGGCTCTGAAATAGGCAGATAAAGAAAGGTTCATATTTTAACATAGAACATTATGCATCTTCAATTTTCAAAGAATTAAGGAAATAAGTTTTCTTTAGTTCTTTATGCTTCCAACAAAAACTGAAAATGTGTCATAAAAATAATTTCAGAGTTTAGCAAATTTCCTTGAGATCTAAGTTATGTTTGAACTTTATGATCCGTCATAATTTTTTATAGGATTTGGATAACACTAACATTCATAATGGGAGTTAAAAGAAAATATTTTTTATTCCTTGCAGTGGATCTTTATTATAATTGTAATAATTATAATTACAATTCGTCGCCTTCTGGCACATCACTTGCGTTTTCAGTATGTGTGAGTTGTATAAAGAAATCGTGACAGTTTTTGGGAACCCACTGTAATAGTGTCATGAGGTCTTTATACTTCACCGTAGATATTGGTTTTTCAATTTCCCTTATATTTTTGAGCTGCGTTGGCACGACAAGTTCTTGCTTCTTATTTCTCATAAGGCACAGTTCTAAAAATTCATCTGAATGTTTCAACGACGTCTTGTAGTAAAGTATTCCTTTATTGTTTTGTTGTAATTGCCACCATACGGTTTCTGATATTTTGAAGTCACCTTTTGCGGTATTTTTTTTTTTCTAAATATGAACGGAGACGACTTATCCTTAGCCAAATCTGTAAAATTTTTAAAGTCATATAAGTACATTTCAGTAACTCTGAATGGGTTCTTTCCTTCACATGTTCGGATAAACATGGCCCAGTCTCGTGGTGTTGCCAACTCCATTGTCTTGAGTCTTTTCTTTTTTCTCTCAATCAATTAATTTGCGTGATCTACTTCCATGTGCGTGTGTCCTTTGAAGTTTTTAAACTTGTGATTAATTAGCTTTAAGTTTGGATATTTAGCCAAAATATACACAGCTATTACGATCATGCCATTTCGATTTTGACCAGTGCAGTTATCAGAGTAAATGGTTAACTCTGAGATGGTTTCATCTATATTCTCTTCTGCCCATTTAATAATACAGGATGCAATTTCGTTGCCACCCCTGCCACCATAGTTTTCCGGACATAAATAGTTGCTTGTCTTCATTGTTGTCGAGTCATATATTGTTAAGTTCAGAGTCCATAGCTTTCGTAAATAAAATGACTAGTTGTTTGTCAAGTTAGGGGTTGGGGGGCATTTTTGTAAATCCAAGGTCAATACTCGCTTGGTTTTAGACTTCAACGCTTCTTTTTTATCTTCATATTTCATAGTATATCTAAATTCAGCCTCTTCTAGATGTTTTGATTTATTTTCTAATATTGTTTTTTTTTTCATTTTCGTTGTTACGGTCAAGAATCTGCCTCATATATTTATCACAAATGTCACAGGTGTCTATACCAGGAAGTTTGAACGACAAATTAAATTCTGTCTTGAAAATGTGTCGGTAGAGCCAAATTTTAGCAATTTCTTTTTCGGGTACATTTTCTTGTTTCATTTTTTCTTCGTATTTTGCAAACATTAAGGTTACATTAAGTTCAGGGCCCAAGTACTTTTTTTGTGTTTTCTGTCGACTGTAATGACTTTCATATACTGGAAATGATGCTATATGTTTTTTTACTGACTCTGTCACTGAAGCTTGTGATTTGTTTGCCGGGGCATGGGTCCTTCTTTTATCTCCTTCTACTATTCCAGTATCTAATACTTTATCTAAACTGACTCTCACAAATTTCTTTCCAATTGAAAGCGTGTTTAGAAACATCTTTTGGCATACTTTCATTTTGTCAAAATCAACACCTAAGTAGTATGTATAGGTAAACTTACGACGATCATTCAGCAATTCAGAGTTCGTTTTTTGTCTAGCTTTTATCTGTTTTTCAGTATGATTTGCCACAAACTGTCGTCTTTGGTCCCAGTTTACGCAGTTTTTCCAAAAATGTCGCCATAATTTGACTCTGTTTTCATCGCTTAGTTTTTCTGAGCATTTCATTCTGCACTTGCAAGGTGACTTGATTACTTTTTCTGGTATATTGGGATTTTCTTAGCGACAGTTGATACATACGCAGATCCTAAAAGTCGGCTCCTTTTGGCAATGGTTCTTTTCCACTGACTTTGATTTCTTTAGTTGGTCTGTTCTTTGTAACTGATTCATCTACTGGATGATTAGAAACCACAACAAACTCATTGGGACTGGCCATAACTGAAGATGCAGGCTGAGGATTTCGTCGAATAGGAGTCTCTTTATTGTAAGTTTCGGTCGTTATTTCATTGTTGTGTTCTAATTATTGGGTGTGAAAAGAAGTCTCATTTGTGTTTTCAATCAAGTCTGATAAGTGAATAAGTTCCGAGTTATGGTGTATCTTTCCTGGGGATTGAAAAAGCTTTTCTTGACTCGTTCTTTTGCAGTTTCATTAGTCTTTCGAGTTTCACATTCACTATTAAAGGAGTTTTCATAACTAGCTCGAATAAAATCTGCATCGCCTTTACTGTCGTCGCTTCCATAGTCACAACCAGGTGAAACCGTATTATTAGAATGAATTGTCAAATCTGCAAAAGAACGGATTACTTATTATAACGTGACAAAAACACGATTTTCTTAAGTCAAATGGACGGACAGACAGACAAGAAGACATTGAAGTTACGCTATAAAGTTTTCAGGGTTTCGACTAAACTATAAAAATAAGCGAACGCTATAGTTCTGATAGAACAGCAAAATCATTTTATCCTTAAAAAGTTTTTTTTTTAATTTTGCTTAACTACAACACTATTTCTAGTAATAAAAGTTACCTTTTGGACTCTCGCTGTTTCGGTGTTGAAAATCAGCAGTTTTAAATGTATTTTCATGGCTATTTTGATCAATATTCCCATCAGCTACAATTGTGGTACTTGCAGAATTTCGCGCGAGCTTGGTTGTAGACCGCAAAGAATCTAGAGCCATATAGAAAACAAGATTAATTACTTTTATGTATCAAAAGTGCATGTTCATTACCATGTAGGTATGTTCATTTTAGTATAAAATGTGTAAGAATGCAACTCATTCTTAAACATTTAAAATTTTGAAACAAATGAAATTTTTGGGTTATAAAACAAACTAAAACTTGATTTAAGAAAAATATACTCACCTTCATCATATTTTGACGGTTGTGCGACTTCCTCTAATTCCATATTTATGTTTTTAAACATTTGTTTCGTTCTAGAGTTCTTGTATCTTTTCATTATCGTAATTTTCAATTAAATATTCCGTCCGCAAACTCACTCAAAAACAAATTGTCATCATAGACAACAATAACATTGCAAAGAAAATACTCTATAGAAGTCAAAAATGCATTCGTTCCCTCTTTCTGATGTGCTTTGTGACTCCGCTGTGCAAGTTATAAAGAGCTATCTTCTATCAATCTGAAACAAATTGTGGAGCATAAGGAGCTATGTGTAAATAGTACCCAATTTTTAAACTCTGGTTAATCAGAATGATTGGTGCATTTAGATATAAAAAGAGAAAGAAAGAAATGTTTCTCAACATGGTTGACACTTAGAGCCTTATGCAACACTCTATTTTCGAAAATAACCAACGTACAGATATAATTGTGGGACTAGTCGATGCAGAAAAAAAAACGCAATAGAACCGAAAAAAAATTTTTTTTGACAAAATGAAACATTGGCCCTTATGCTTCCAAGGTACATAAACAATTATGTCAGTCTTACCAAAATGGGCAAATTCCAACAAAAAAATTAAAAAACCCTTCACACACTTTTTACTTTCCGCAAAGGTCGTCTGCGGACTAAGCTGACACGCAGTAATAATAAAATTAATAATAACAATAAACATGGCGGAATGCAGCCAATAGCAATTCATCGGTGACTAATGAGTTGGCCAATAAAAAACGAGCAATATTTTAGTAGTTTGAAGCGAAATATTGTTACAAATATAAGAAAAACAAAGCGGTCGGGTACAGGAACCTTCGTAGAACGGTGGCGTTATGTTACGCTGTTTCTTGCCCTACCTTGATTATAAATGAGGCCGTCTAAAATTTCAGACGATATCTAAATAATTTATAGCGACCAGGTGTGGCAGTGACGTCGAATTTACATAGTGGGTAATGAGAACCGAGAAGGGTATTCTATTATTTATATTCAGATTCTTTAACCAAGCCTTAATCGGTTTAAGATGTTTATGAATATTAAGATAAAAAATATACGCTATACTTATGGAGACAAGACCAATGTTATAAAATGCCTTTTAGAGAATATAATAAAGGTGTCTTTGATGATATGATATATAGCAAAATGCAGTGCTTCATCATCATCATTGGGTGCCGTCTTCATAATGAATGGCGGTAAGTAGGCTAAATTGCTTGCGATCCGTTGTTTGATCCTTCAAGTCTCTGAAGCTTTTTAGTCCAGTCCACTGTTTGATGTCATCTATCCATTTGTGACGTTGACGTCCTGGTGCTCTTTTTCCGGGAATCTTACCCTTATGCAGTGCTTGGGATACTCTTAATATTATTTAGAGATAATTATAAACAGGAAAAAATCAATTGAAACAATTTCAAGTGAGAAAAGTTCTAAAATACTTTTAAATTGTAATGAACTCTAAGTAATGTTAATGTGACTTTAATTCATAAGGCCAAATTCATTCTGTAGACTTAGAAAGTGATTAGTAGTAACAAGATAAAATAAGTAAAGGATATATGAATATAATTTGCAATATTCCGCTAAACAATTCTTGTCGTGCTATTCAAAATGCAGACTCGTGCACCGCCCGCCCGCCCGCATAAAAACATGCAACAAGCAAGCAATACAAGCAAAGCAATCTTAAATAACAAGCAAAAAAACTTATCGACACGTGTTTCGCCTCTGAACGAGGCATCCTCGGGATGTGTTGCTAGCTGGGCTTCTCCGCAGCAACTGATGTGTTGCTCGCCCAGCCGCTCCGCAGAATCATACAATTAATCATACAAGATAAAATGACACTTTCTATGAAAAATGCAGAAACAGACAGACATTGATCATCGGAGGCTTAGTACTAGGGTCCCGTTTGGCACCTTTCGGATACGGAACCCTAAAAAATCTCATCCAAATCCGTTGTGGTTTTCAAGTTAAAACGGAAATATAAAAGACAAAAATTTTAAAAATTATGGTTTCTGTATATAATACCAACAACCCATTCCATTTAAAATTTCGCAAAAATATTAAATCTACCGAAAGCTAGTATAAAATGAAATGTTGATATTGGTTTGTAAACTGACGTTAAATAAATAGGTGTCAAAGCGAAACATTATTTTTTGCTGTAATAAGCCCATTAAAAATATATATGAAAATAACATGAATATATATACTCGTATCGTATCTAAACGATAGTTTAATGCCACAAAATCTTAAGACTCGTCAGTGTTTTGAAATAGAGGTGATTATTGAATACTCTGAATTATCAAGAGGGATTGCTATGACCCCTTTTACTGTGAGATATTGCCTCGGGGACAATATATATTCTGTTTATGATCCGTTTTATTGAGAATTATTGTAGAGCCCGGATCTTGTTTGACATATTGTGATGTTTAATGAATTTATAGATGCTGTGTAGTGGTTTTGTTGTACAAAACTAAAATTATCTTTTTTGAACAGTTTTCTATGTACCAATTGTAGTCATACTATACATAACCGGCCGAAGCGGAGCTAAGCGGAGCTAAGCGAAGCTTTTGTATATCATGGGTAAAAAAAACTGTATTAAAAGTAACTGATACAATGATTTCATTTAAGTCGGACACGTTTACCTGTTTACACGTTTTAGGTGGTAGAGCTGATGCCGGGCTCGACTGTGGAGGTAACACCATCTTACTCGGAAATCCTCCCGAAGTTATTCGGGAGAGAGTACGAGTAAGAGGACAGCTCTCAGGCAAAAAAACCAGGCAGCCCACCATTGCCTGGGACCGATGGATGGGGGTATATCCGTCCCCAATTGCCGGGCCTTATATTAATCAGACTGGTGACGGGCAGCGGCGTCACTGGTGCAAGGGTTTCGGCACCGCGCTCACCAACCCGCCTGCCCAGCGTGTGTGAGTATGGGCATTTCTTCCAGGAGGACCGCCAAGAGTGGCGAAATCCTGGAAAGGCCTATGTCCAGCAGTGGACGAAACAGGCTGATGGATGGATGGATGGACGTTTACCTTGATAGATCAGATGTTCATAGATTTTAAGTTTATTCTTCTTTGATGACTTTAAATTGGGGCTGGCATATTGAACCAACCATCACAACCTTTAGCACTGAAGAAAGAAGATTCATCGGCTTTACGTTTTTTTCTTTTACCAAAGAAAAAGTAACAAAATATGTACATTTGAAGTTAAATTTTCGCGTAATTCGTGTGAATAATGCGGAAAAAAATATTTTTCGTACCCGAAAAAAAATCTTATCCCACCCTGAATGCCAGCAACTTTGGGCGTACAAGTACCTACGTATATATATATCTACACCATATTGTATAAGAGGAAAGATTTGTTTGTTTGTTTGGATGTTTGGGGTAAACTTTGGAACTACTGAACCGATTCCAAAAATTATTTCTTTTGTAAAAAGCTACACTATTGCTGAGTAACATAGGCTATTTTTTATTTTAATAAAAGTAGGTTTTCAAAATTCAATATTTGTGAACCATGTCGGGAGAAAATACGCTGCTTAGCTGCTTTATCGGCATGCCTTGACCAAATGGTTTGTTATGCGTGATAAAACTGGTTGTTTTTCGATACGAGGAAACTATATCAGTTTAATCTGACTACATATTTACGTCTATAATGACCCGGACACACCTCTTGCTAATATTTAGCTTGAAAAAGTGATTACAGCCAGGTTATTGATTTTTTCCCATACGAGAAAACTGTATCAGTTTAATATGACTGCAGATTCCATCTACAACGATCCTGACACACTTCTTGGCACTTTGGTAAAACATGGTGACCAGGGTCTGATGATGGGACTGGAAGATGGGTACGGAATCTCCTCAACGGACAACAGCAGACCCAGAGTTTGGGCTTATTTGTTTGATCTTTATTAGCACTTTGGTAAAACATGGTGACCTTAACACATAGTCGTTCAAAAAATATTCTTTTGTTTTTATTTATCAACGAAAGATCAGTTAAAAACGATATAGTATAAATACGTACCCGCGGGATTAGCGCTTAACCTTTCTATACGTATATACATATACGTAGCTGGCACGGAAAAGATTAAATATGAATACTTTTCATGTGGAAGGAGGTTTATTAGTATTCGAGTACTCCTGAAAGCCCTGCAATGAGGATTTGAATACTAAATTATGCCATATACTTTATTATGATAAGCACTTGATTCCGAAAAACTCTTTGGTGCTTGTGCTTCATCCGTCCATCCATCAGCCCGTGTTCGTCCACTGCTGGACATAGGCCTTTCCCATATTTCACCACTCATGTCGGTCCTCCGTCCTCCTCATCCAGCTTGTGCTTGATGGGCAGGAATTATACCAGTTTTAAATATTGAGAATCTGGTATTTTACCATGAGTTTCATCTAACTGTGAGAAAAAAAAACACTTATATGAATATCTTTGTAGTAGCTTTTTGCCCGGGACTTCAGTCAATAGGAAAGTGTCTTTGCAAAAATTTTAATAATAATATAGGGTGAAATTAAATCAACGGACCAAATTCATACTGGAGACTCGGTTAGTGATCAAGAACTAGGTTCAGTAATCCTTTTGGCCTATTTTGAAAAATGATTTTTTTGCTCCCTTTCTGGTTGGACTAGTTTAAGTACAATTCCTAGTGCAGGCACTATGGGGCAAAGAATTTTTTTTCGAATTACACGTCGAGGGTCATTCAGTCTTGTTCCTGATGACTAACCGAGTCTCCGTATGAATTTGATCGGTGGATTTAATTTCACTTAGTATGTAAAGCTTGTCTTTCAATCAATGTATAGAATCAATTTAAGATAAAAACCTATTATCGGCAGTTTTCGGCTTTGCGGTTACTTTATCAATATTTTATATTTTAAACGTCACGAGTAAATTATTGCCCTTACGCACGTGTATCATACTAAATTTTTCAATGCATAGTGTGGGTAAATAAATTAAACGTAATTAAAGAAACAAGCAAACAATAAATACTCCAAATGAACTTAAGGCGGGCATTATTTTTCTTTTTCTTTACACGCAAGTTGCCAAGTTGACGGAAATAAGCTGCTTTCAGTTTGATGCGTTCAAAGGCTGTTTTCAGTCAAACATAACATAGATTCGACTTCACCAGCTTATTCCAATAATGTAAACAACATTGGCTGCCCAAAACTGTCTATTCTTTAGATACAAAGAATGTTGTTAACAAGGAAGACCAATCGATAACATTGTACATATTTTTTTAAAGTTAAGTTAAGTTTTATCAGACTTTTCAATATGTAAAGTTACTACCTACCTACTCAAAATGTCATCTAATAGTAATAGAGATTTGATGACGCCGCCGGAATTAAAAGAAGTTATCACTTTGGAGAAAGTGCGAAATTTACACATACTTGAAAATTTAAAGCAAAAAATTGTATTCAAGTAAAAATATTTAGTTTTTCGTTTTTATTACTGCACACCTACTTTATTCTATAACTAATCTTTTATCTAATAAAATAAAAACATTATAAGTTCCCCTATTATAAAAAGCAATGTCCTAGTTTTTTTTTTCAGTAAATATACCTATAGTTGATAAGTATCGTATCTTTAACTTCGCGTTTACAGTTTTCTTAAATAGCACTATCTCACTCTAATATTATTATTATTTTATGTATTACTAGCTTTTGCCCACGGCTCCGCCCGCGTGTTATTCGGTTTAACGACATCCTTTTTTCCGGAATAAAAAGTAACCTAGGTGTTAAGTTGGGGTATAATATAAGCTATATCCATTCTAAATTTCATCCAAATCCGTGCAGCCGTTTCATCGTGGAAGAGTAACAAACATACACACACACACAAATTTACGCATTTATAATATTAGTGTGAAGTGTGATGAGATAACATAACACCCTCACGTATATTTTTGTCACACTTTTCATACAGAAAGCTAGTGGTTTCATCCAAAACTACTATGTTTTTATATTGAATAATAAATTAGGTTTCTTCTTATTCTTATATAAGACTTAGAAATAACATTTACAAAGTGTAAAGATAAATCCACTGAAAGAGCGGGTCTCTCCTAATACAGGTCAATAAGACATAATAGGAGAGTCCCAACCCCCATAATGTTATTATTGTAATTTAAATAAAGAATTTGTTTGTTTGTTTGTTTGTTTTGAACATAGCCTTGTCTTATTTCACCACAAACGATTATGGACCGCGCTAATAAGACACCTGATGTATGACATAACAAAGCCTTGTTTTATTTCACCACAAACGATAGGTACCGCGCTAATTAGACACCTGATTTTTCAATGATATTGATCTATCCTACAGGAACCATGCATTTTTCCGGGATAAAAAGTAGAATATGTATTAAGTTAGGGTATAAGCTATATTCATTCTAAATTTCATCCAAATCCATTCAGCCGTTTCAGCGTGAAAGAGTAAAAAACATACACACACACACACCCTCACATACACACACCCTCACACACACACACCCTCACACACACACACACCCTCACACACACACATACCCTCACACACACACACACGCACAAACTTTCGCATTTATAATATTAGTAGGATAGGACTTTCCTCCTATTGTAACTTCTCCGTCAACTTTTTTTATATTACTTGACGCTAGCAAGACTGGCCTTTTTATAAGTACTGTTGTTGCCATAAAAAAAGTATTGTATCGTGTCATATCGGTTTTCGTCCGACGATCAAACTGACCAGCTCATTTCTGTCAAGTCTATCTATGGTAAACAAGATAAGACTGGCAACTATTTTCGATAAATTAAAAAAATAAAACCAACCTCAGACATGGCTGTATGGGCGAAGTTCCATTTTCCTTCCCACTATCTGGATAAACCACAGACATATAATTATTACTAAGTAGCAGACCAAACATAAGAATGAAAAGCATGGCAAGTTTCTATACAAAAAATAAGCTACATTTAGGCTTCATGGTACGAAGAAACGTATAAAAATGGGTTGTTTTGGCTGGCTTATTCTTGGAACATATATGTTAATTCCTTATCTAATCTCCAGTATATATTTTGTTTGGAAACAAGCAATATTTAAATTTAAAATAGCCCTAAGTTCACGGATTTAAAAGTGCCACGCGTCGACTCTATGCGTTTATTATTAATGTTAGGTATCCATCCATCAGCCTGTTTCGTCCACCGCTGGACATAGGCCTTTCCAGGATTTCGCCACTCTTGGTGGTCCTCCTGGAAGAATTGCCCATACTCACACACGCTGGGTAGGTGGGTTGGTGAGTGCGGTGCCGAAACCCTTGCACCAGTGACGCCGCTGCCCGTCACCACTGTTTTATATAAGGCCCGGCAATTGGGGATGGATAAACCGCCATCCATCGATCGGCCCCAGGCAATGGTGGGCCGCCTGGTTTTGTCTGCAGAGCTGTTTTCTTACTCTCCTCCGAATAACTTCGGGAGGATTTGCGAGTAAGATGGTGGTACCTCCACAGTCGAGCCCGGCATCAGCTCTGCCACCTATAGGTCTGCTACTATATGATACATCTGTGGGATAAACAAAACAAAAAAAAAGAGAAAATAAAACACTAGTGTGGTAAAGTTCACTTTGACAACAGCTAAAGACGCTTAGAAAATAGGACTTTACGAGCACTAGCATTGAAAAATATGTTTTGCTCCTCAGGACAACTTATTAGAAGTCCACATCGGTCAATCCACGGCCGTTCCGGTTCCCGTGATAGTATCGCGATCAAAAGATATGATCAATCAGTGTGACAGACATGCCTTGCCCGATCTAAGTGCACCTTGATCACCCGACCCCCCTCCCCCTCCCCCCTAGGGTGCTATTACTGGCAACTTTAAATTTTCATTTTTCTTTCGTCTTTTGACGAAATAGCTACTTAGGTTTATCGGCCGATTACCCGATTTTCAAAATATTTAATATGGAACTGTGGATGATTGCTGCATTGTTGTAAGAAGACAATCATGTGATGCAACAGCTCAACTTCGGTAAAGGTTCGGTTTTTGTCAATTATGTCAGTACTAAAGCCAATGACATAGAAATTAAATTAAAATAATAAAACAAAACCATCTATCCATCAGCCTGTTTCGTCCACTGCTGGACATAGGCCTTTCCAGGATTTCGCCACTCTTGGCGGTCCTCCTGGAAGAAATGCCCATACTCACACACGCTGGGCAGGCGGGTTGGTGATCGCGGTGCCGAAACCCCTGCACCAGTGACGCCGCTGCCTGTCACCAGTTTTTAATATTATTTGGCAGCTTGTTATAAACCTTTAATAAATCATGTGTTGGGTATTATCGCTGGAAGTTGGAAGCACCAAGTGATCCTTAAAAGATCATTATCGTTGACTACCTAACAGTATGCAGTATATGTATGTACCGAAGGGAAGCTGCAGTATCAGTGACATAATAGTACAATATGTCTGCGAGTGGACATCGGTTCCGGCGTTACTGGGCACTATTTCCGTCACACGAATGACCGGAAATGGGGTCAAAACACCCCACTGACGGTCACGTTCGATCTCTCACAAGAGTATGCTAATTCTGCGATTATCCACGTTCAATGTATTTGTATTCATGAGGTATTGTTGGGACTGCGTATTGTGTAATGAGATACCCATAAAATGAAATTATTGGTTTTTAAGTAAGTAATATTACCCATAGTAGCAATAAATTCCTGTGACTGCAGCAAAAGACCGGTCGGTAATTTTCACGAAACAGCAAGTAGTTATGACGCGTACGAGATTATGCAGCGATGTCACGGCCGAATTATAATTACCGCACTAATAAAACACTCGAAATTTCAGACAAAAATGGTACACAGTGCCACAAAATATAGCCTATAATAGTAGGACGTACTCTATAAGATAGTGAAAGTTTCATGTCGATACATCCACCGGTTTTTTAGATCTTAGCTAACAAATCAACAAACGAACAGACTTTAATTTTTTTAATATTTTATTATTTGTCATTACAGAGGCTATATAACACGTATTCTGTGAAAATTTCTACTTTATATAGGTACCTATTACGGTATATTCACTGTTGTTAATAATTTTAGGGCAAAATAATACTTCTGATTTGACAGTAAATAGTAATTTCCACATAAGGTACGGTGCCAAAAAAATAGACAATGCAGGCCGAAAATGAAATGAAATTGTGACCTCCTTTGTCACGCCGCGATATTATTTAGTACCAACGTGTTACAGAATATAACCTCATTGGTATTTGATATTAAACCTCAGACACGGCTGTATGGGCTAACTTCTCTTTGCCTTCCTAGTTAGTATCACATGGACTGTAATCTCAGAAAAAGTTTTTTCATAGCATAATGTTGCTCGGAGAGAGACCTATACTATGATTTAATTTTTTTCGTGTTTTAGAGACGTCCATGAAAAAAAAATTCACTATGCCAGTAGTTTTGAGTTCGTAATGAGGACTTTACGATATGAGGTGAGATAAAAATTATTAAATTATAATCAGACTAACAAAAACTAGAAATATCGTAAAAATTTATAAAAACAAAATGTAATTTTAATGTAGTTTTCCATGGTGAGCCAATTGGTATGAAATTGATCACGTAAAGGGCAATAGCTTGTTTTCGCGTTGAGTTGGATAACTGATTTCTTAACAGCACTAGAATAATTTTGGAGGAGGTATTAGTTTCAACTGATATCTCTCATAGAGCCCGAGAAAAAGGGCCTTAACATATGAACATCTGGACAAAGTGAATCTATAAGAAGGGTTCAAATTTTTCATTTTGAGGTTCCAAACCCTAGCAAGAACTTTATGGTTTTTATTTCATATACCTGGTGTAAAAGCAAAGGCAAGAATCCTTTAAGGGTGTGTTCGTATGATCGGTAAAGATATTATTTTTAATACTGGGATCTCTAAATAAAGTACCAGTACCTCATAATAAGACGATTTTCTTTACTCAAAATACACTAATCGCGTGGACACCCTCACTGGTCGCTGGCCACTCGGATGAGGGGTGCTGGGTGCAATTAGGTGTGTGGGGAGGCCGGTGAGCTGCTTAGCCATAGCTTAGAAAAATTATGTAATTTTTGGTGAAAATTCAAGGTATTTATTTTTTTCTCGTAATGACATCAGAATCGTGTATACTTTATACCCTAAAGGGATTCTTGACTTTGCATTTACACCCTGTATACACTTAAATTAATTCTCTTGGTACTTCCCACATACAATCATGAACAAGCAGTTCGGTTGTGGTTATTGTTGTTTGAGTCTGTTTCGATGGTATCTACATTAGTTTTTACAAATTGTATCGAGAATGTACTTAAACACATTTCTCCATATCCAAAGGCCAAGTTTATTGTAATCTAAAGCTATCAACAAAAATGTTGTAGCAATCATAAGAGTTGTGAATGTATAAAGTACAGCATCTTCATAAAAAGTGCCACGCCGTAAAGTTTTTATCACACGCATGAAAGTAGAAGACAGTATCAAGCAAGTGCTAGCCTATATAGCAAAGGATAATAATATTTTTCTCAAGAAAACATCCCTTGGAATAAGTCATATGAGGTACTTACATTGTGAAATTTTAGTTATTTTGTTAACGAAAACTGGTGATAGTACTCGTCCATATGAACAATTTTTACTATGGAGCCAACCCAGAAATCGTGAAAAAAATATCAGCTGTTCCATAGAAAAGTTAAATACCTACTCGACCCAAATGTGTGAAACAGCTGATTTCTTTTTTCACGATTTCAGAGTTGTCTTCATAGTAAAAGTTGTTCATATGGACGAGTAGTATCACCAGTTTTCGTTAGCAAAATGACTTAAATTTCACGTTGTATAAAAGATTGTCGTCATACATACACGCTCGAAGAAACTTGCGAAGGCAAATAATCACTACGATTTCGTCACGAGCACAAAATTGAAAACGCGTGTCAAAACAAAATTTTGGAAACACACTGAAGGTTTTTAAACATATTTATTAGTTAAAATTATTAAAGAGTACATTACGTATGCAAAAAAAGTATTAATTTTTTGATTGTACCTCAAACAATAAAAACACATTCGGCTACGAAGTGAGGGTAGTGCCATAAACCTAATTTTATTATATATCTTTTATTTAAAAACAATCATAAGTTGTGCATTTGAAGACGAGATCCGGAGCCTTAACATTTCGAATAGAGAATTAAAAACTAAAGTCAAACACATAGAGGAGTTTCATCTGTGGTCCAACCAATAACAAACAAATTGTTCTTTTATCTTTGAAATAACTCTAGTACGTAAATAAAACAACCGAGCTAACAATACTACCACGGTGGCGTGGTTCTCCAGTAAGAAACAACAAAGTCAGAGTTAATTGGCAATTAATTCTAATTGATTTGCTAAAAACGGAACGCGAGTCGGTGTTGGAGTGTCGGATTATCTGTTTTGTTAATTGAAGTGTCAAGCGAATCCGGGCACGCGACTATCTCGCCAGACCTGGGGTAGAGTGGCACTAATTACTAATCGCTAAACTTTCATGAAAGTTGCCCAGGTTTTTACGAAACTTTTGCGTGTTTGGATAAGTTGTGCTTGCATCATTTTTTATTAGTTTTTGCCGCGGAAATTGATAATCGTGTGAATTTTTTTCCTAGTCTCCGGAGAACTAGCTGATTTCTAGAGATAAATGTGGTTTATCTGTTGGCTTGGATCACAATTATTTCCGCTGCCAAATTCAAATCGCAAAATCTACGTGGCTGACAATTTAAATCAAAAATTCTAATTAGTTTTCATCATAAAATCTTATTTCAAACTAGCCTTGGCCCGCGGCTTCGCCCGCGTTTATTCAGTATTTGCCCCGTTTTCGGCTTGGGCGTGATTTTATGAACACCCCTTTAAGTTTAGATAAGTATTGACCAGGGTCACTACGATGGTAATAAAAAAAACGCATCCAAATCCGTTGAGTGGTTCTCGAGTTAAACGCGTTTATTAAATCTTTTCCCCATTTTCGGCATGGGCGTTATTTTATTAACACTTCTGATAACCTTTGTGTTGACCAGGGTCACTACGATGATAAAAACTGCATCCAGATTCGTTCAGTGGTTCTGGAGTTAAAACGGAATAAACATAATATACATACAGACAGACAAAAACATAAAAAATGTTTTTTCGGCGTCAGTACAATACGAATAACCCATTTCATTTAAAATTTCGCGAAAATATTCAATGTACAGATACTATTTTTTTACTACTTTGATATTAGTTATAGATTTTTAAAGATTATTCTTTGAATAAAAAACATATTAATAAAACCTGTATGACCTATTTCACAAAGTATATCAAAACTTAAAAAAACGAACACTGAATGTGTAGAGTTGCATATCTGTTTATATCTAGTTATAATATAACCATCGGACACTCAAAACAAACTTTAATAAACGGTAATTTATTCAATATAAATCCCTTTGTCAGCGAGCCAACTAAGCGACCGAAAATGGAATATTAATGCCATCGAAATTGATCTTTGGAATTTCATTTCGGATCTACGATTTACAAAAAAAGTTTTCTGTTTTTGTTATAGTCCCTTACGTAAAATTCTATTTAATAACCCAAAAGCAGCTCCCTGCTAAAACAACGTACTAAAGGTATAGATGAATAATTTACTGTAAGCAAAAACACACTTTTCTTAATGATATTATAACAGCTAAACATAATTGGATTTGACATAGATTAGAATTAAGTATTTTTGAACTCTGGCAATTTCAGTTGGCTATACGGTCTTCATTCTTACTATGTCTAAAACATTAAAACTTGGCAAGACAGCAAAAATCTGTAATTAGCCTCTCCATGTTTTTTACTAACTTTTAAAATTCGACAACTATTTCGAGTAATAATTGTTTTCAGTAGGTAGATTTTAAATTAACCTTTATTAAATAAATAATAAATGTGTCACCTTTCATTGGACTTTTCGTGAAGTCATCGTCACACATTTCCACAGGCATATAATTTTTTCTTGAACGCATCCTAAGGTTTGACAAGGATCCGATGATAAAGTCACTTTCAGTAAATAATATATTACAAAATCGGTTTAAAAGCATGAGAAAATGAATTGTTGAAATTACATTCCTAAATATATCTATTAATTCCAAAAAACAGGCAAAAATAGCACATTTAAGTTTAAAAAGGCGGCCAAATACGAGTCGCACTCGCGCATGATGGGTTCCGTACCATTACCTATAAAAAGGGCAAAAAAATCATGACTGTTGTATGGGAGTGCGCGGGTCCAACTCGCACTTGGCTGGATTTAGTATTTGTTGTTATAGCGGCAACAGAAATACATCATCTGTGAAAATTTCGACTGTCTAACTATCACGGTTCATGACATGAGATACAGCCTGGTGACAGACGGACGGACGGACGGACGGACGGACGGACGGCTGGACGGACAGCGGAGTCTAAGTAATACGGTCTCGTTGGTTACCCTTTGGGTACGGAATCCTAAAAACAGCCGAATTGCCTGTATTTGCATAATGTATTTAGCTGTGAGGAGTTATTTTGTGTGTTATGTTAATCTTCGTTGGAAAGCAGAATCAAACTTTTATTAAAGGACAGATAATCCCCAACAAAAAAAAATTAGGTGTTTAGTAGTCTCGCTACTACCGCCAGCGTTGACGACCGCTAATATTTTCAACGATTCGATGATTTCCAAAAGGAGGTTTAATAGGGGATATCTTTGGATGCCATATCAAAATTTAATTTTAGCTATACCTGAGAATTGTACGTCCTAAATTGTTACGAATTGCAGGATTACATTTATTTTCTTTAAATATTACTTATTACAATAAAAATTAAATAAAAACACAATTTTCAAAATATTTCGGCCTCTTCTATGAGGCCGTCATCAGTTGAATGATGAATGATGAATGATCAATTCAACTGACTGTGTTTTTATTTAATTTTTATTGTAATAAGTAATATTTAAAGAAAATAAAAGGCTAAATATAGCAATTATATCTTTATTTAGGATTACATTTAATTTTTTTAAGTGCTCGTTCCCGCTGTCTATGAAGACATCGCGGGGGTTGGAGGACAGAGAGTCAGATATTTATTTCTATAACAAAAAACTATAATTATTGTCACTTTTAAACTTTAAGAGCATGAAACTTTCAAGTACGTGAATATTGTGTCGCAATTTATGTGGAATGCCTACCGGGACGACGATGAAGATGTTCATTGCATTGACGTCAATATTAAAACGTGATTAAAACATAATTATTAAAACAAAATATGGAATGATTTGCCACCACCTATACAACTGTGTATCTAGGTCAGTTAGACAAGTTTAAGATTTTTGTATTTTACAACAGATAAATGAGCCCCAAAAATAATAGTAAGGAAACGTTGCTATGTAACATTTTAGTGTTTTATAATATTTTAGTATAATTTATCATAGATTATTGTTCTTATTTATTTGTCTTTTGTATTTATGTATAAATAAATCTGCTATCTGTAATAACGTCTTATGTACCAATTGTTTTTTTTTGTTCTTTTATTGGGTCGGTAGGAAGTTGAAATTGGCCTCAACTGAAAATCGGTGCAGTGGCTTGCCTCTGCAATATACTGAGCTGACGACCCTTTCCACTACCACAGCACTTATATGGTTTGTAAGGTTTTATTTCTGTTTTGTTTTGTAATTTTTTGTTAATTTTTCTGATGTAATGTGTTATTTCTTAGTTGTGTGTAATGCTGTGGAACTGGAATAAATAAGTTATCTATCTATCTATCTACCTGCTTCAATCATGTATGATGGACAGCCATTTCTGTGCGTATGTGTAAGATAATAATAAAATTAATGTATATGAAAATAATAAATAATAAGCAACGTAAATAGAGACTCCACATAGTTGCCACTTCCCTTCACAAAAAATCCCACAGCCTGCAGTATGCTCCTCAACTTAAATGATCTTAATGATTACTGGCACTTTTATTTAGGATATCTTTGCTTAAACAAGAGGAATACGACTGATGGCAGGTTCTTTTATTCTGCGACCATTAGCCCATTACGATCTTGTAGATTTAGTAAGTATACACTTTCATTAAAATTAGAGTGAGTTATTGACATCATAAATGTTGTGATTACGGATAGGACCCCATTGCTTAAAGTTCAGATCTTGGTGAGTCATAATCTCATTAAAAGCTCGATCTGTGCCTCCTTGTACACGTACAGGCGCATGTGGTGTGGAGAGATCCCAGCAACCTGGAATGGAAAATCCTTTTCGGAAAAGTTGAAGGCTGTAGACCGCGTTGCCGCAGACCGGCTAGGTGGGCTGACCCCGTCACAAAGACTCTGGGCATGCCGATGCACGAAGTTTTCAGACTGGCGGTAGTCCTTGAGGCTGGAGAAAGACCATCCGGGCTGTGGCTGTTTGAGGAGGGTCACAATGCTCAGTACTGAGCGAACGACTAAGGAGGAGGATTTCTTATTATGAAGTAAAAATTCATAGGACTGAGCCATCAAAATGATAACTATAAAGTATGTATTTGTAAAAGAATCGAAATAAAAGCTTTTTTGTATTTTATATTTTTTTATGCCTTTACTTGAGTAGGTATGTATAAATATGATTTTGTATCATATGTTTTATTTTGAAAAAAGGAATGTTTGCTGAGTTTCTTGCCCTTCTTCTTAGCAATACTAATCGAATGGTGCGGATAGTTAGGCATTATGTATATGTTCAATGTTCTCATGCTAAGTGCCTTGAAAATCAAGTAATATCGCAGCTTCTGGTTTTGACCACGTAGTTTTCTGCCTAGGGACAACATAAAATGAAGCCTAGATCTCGTCATCGTAAGCAAACATTATCATTTCCATCACTCTGTTTTATGTCAGTTTTTGAAACATTAATCATGGAGCCGGTGCTTAATGGGAGGTTGGGCTTGACGCCTCCCGATTTATAACACGCCATTCTCATTTGCCAAACAAATGTAGGCTACAATGAATAATAACGTGATGAATATTCAAACGAAAATAAAATTTGTGTGTAAGTAAAATACAAATTACGCGCGTAGAACTTTGCAACAAAAATATAGCATGGTATTAATGGATATAATATTATTTAATTTGGATTTATTTATATTTTCTATATCTGAGTAATTTCCAGTTTCCTAGTAAGTGGTCTTCAATTCAGTACAGTCTAACAAAAAAATAAAAGTACGACCAATTGGAGATTTGTTGTTTTAATTTAATTATATAAAACAACCAAAAATCTGTATTATATAGCAGGAGTTTTAAAGTTCTTCAAATATGCATAAAAGAGATCCAAACTTAAAACAAAAGGAACATAAAATTTATTCAAATAAAACTTTTCAGATAACGAAGAGTTGAACGAACGTGAACTGCTCGCAGGCTTCGCTGCAAAGCCTACTGATTTATGTGAAAAGTTGCAACTGTAGTATAGAAAGAAACAAATCACATAACCGATATTCAGATAAAAATTGATTTATTAATTCACATCAAGTTACATAGAACTAAATTTTATCTCCAACCCTCTAATTTATTTAAAAAGTTACTGTTACACAAGAAAATAAAAACAATATGCATAAATTTATCAATAATACTTTGATGAAAATAAAAAATTATCCAGAATCTCAGAATGTCTATTTGTGGTCTGATTAATAAACGTATATTATTATTATTATTATGTAGGTACACTTTTCAGTCACGGGCCCATAGGGACCCGGTCATTTGAAAGGCATTCATGGGGCCGAAGCCAACATTGAAGAGGCATTTGTACCATTTAATCTAAATGTGAGATGGCCGTATCCATTGGAGGCCTCTCCCTCAATGTACCATTGGAATACACTAACGGACAGTCCCCCATAATTGCCAAACTATTGCCAGGAAGGAAGACTTGGAGTGGGCTATGAGGATGGGATGCTAAGTGGGCCGGATGACAGGGTTATGGAGTGAAAAAACGGACATCTGCCTCAAAAATCTCTCAAAAATTTAAGTCTGGCAGATGGTGACTTGCTGCTTGATGACTACACAGAAGGGGTGGCTAGGGGGCAACACTATGTAAGCAGCTAAGGTTGTCGAGAGGTGAGTCTGCGGGGCGCAAGATCCTTATACAGTCAAGTGCCCCCGGCGTTATGACATTTTACACTTCCAACCTTGAGCATAGGTTCCGCTCTTGCGACTCCACTCTGGCCGGTTAAGGCAAGCTAGGGGAGGTGTGTCGCTGTGTGTATGTGTGTGTAAGTGCATGTGTGAGTGTTTCCCCTGGAGGTAGGGTCCGAGGTGTCGCCACTCACCATCGGCTCGCCACAAGCCGCCCTGCTTGCACTGTACGCACCAGAGGGCGAAAGGGTCGTGACTTCCCTACACCATTATTATTATTATTATTTACCAATGAAACAGCTTACCTAAGAACGTATTTTATTCCGGTTTTCGACGTTACACTCGAAGGCATTTCCCATACATGGTTTAATGCTCAGATGATAAAACAGTCACTTACCAAGCTGGTGCCTGTAGATGCAACGCTTTGGATATCTCCATCGAGAAGAAAGCAACGCCGCCAAGAAGGTTCTATTTAAGGCTAGTTGCAACCATTATAGCCACATTGGGACTAAATTTTTTTTCTAGTAACTAACAAAATCGGTTGAAACAATCTTCTACCGTCCAACGTTAAGGACTAAGCATTTTTCTTGGCGTTTTGAAAAAATTATAGCCATCCGAATTGTTAATACAAACGAATTGACAACCAAAGTGATTTTAACTTCAAAGTTTGCTCCAAAATTCAATATTTACGAATTTCAATTTATGAAATGTTACCCTAAGGGTCTAAGTGGCTTATTTGCATCACAAAGATTTTATATAACCCTCAATGGATTTTTGGCATATACCCAGATACGAAGAAAATTGTCCATTTACTTTAATATTATATGTCTTAAAACCATACAGTAAGGTCTATTTCTCTGAGAATAAGAGATAATGTAACGCTCTGAAGAAAATTCTTTAGCACCAGTGGAGCGCAAGACGAATGTTAAAATGCGGAAATTGGTTATCGATTTCATATTTATTAATTTTCTTATTGAAGTTGCGTTCACTCTTTTTCTTAACTTTTAAGGGTTCCATAGCAGTGGCGTGCATAGAACTTTTTGCTGGAAAAGCAATGAGAAGGTCAGGTTTGCCAATAAAAACAAATTTGAAAATGTTTTTTTGTATGATCTCATGTACTCTAGGGTAGGCAGTGCCTACCCTGGCGTCATACAAATAATGATTTTCAAAGTGACATTTAAATTTTTTCATATTTTTTTATTGTCAAACTTGACTTTCTGATAGCATTTCCAGCAAAAAGTCCTATGCACACCACTGCCATAGTCCGATAAGGAACCCATAGTTTCGCCATGTCCGTCCGTTTGTCCACGGCTTACATCAGAGACTATTAGTACAGAAAGCTGTAATTTGGTTTGGGTATACATATTAAACAAGCCGACAAAACGGTAAAAAAAAATCGAAAATAAATTTGGGTATCTCCCATACACGTAAATTGGGAATGATTTTTTATTCTCGTCTAATCCATAGTGTTGCATAGGTCGTTCAAAAACATCATGGGTGTTTGAAAATCATTTTTTAATTTAGGGATCCGTTGGGGAAATATTAAGCTTAAAAGTGATAATTTTTGTTAGAGTTGACCCCTCCTGCTGGCTAAACGATGGTTTATGGAGATGTGAAAAAATTCGCAGAAGTAGTATAAATAATGAATTTAAAAGGAAAACTATCACAGCTAAGTAAGATTTACAGGTTTACGAGTAAAGGTCGTGCCAAACTTTTAGTCCCCTCTAAACACAACAATGTATGGTCCGTCCATGGGACTAGAAGTTTGGCGCGATCTGTATTAGTATTAGTAGACAACTACGGAACCCTATATTGCGCATGGCCCGACACGCACTTGGCCGTTTTTTTATTAAGATATTAATAACGTAATTTTATGTTTTGGAGGATGAAATTTGTAAATGTTAAAGTTATCATTACGCGATAAAACAGATTATTAAAATATCAGAATACGAAGTTTTGATGTTAGGTTGACTAGAAATAAAAACCTTTTTGTTTCTTTATCCTTGTTTTTGTCCGCACCGCAACATGTCAAAAATGTGTACAGTAAATTGGGTTAAATTTAGGTCGGAAATTAATCTCAAAAAACCTCTGCATTATCATCCCTACTTCCCTACTAATATTATAAATGCGAAAATGTGCATGTTCGTTTGTCCGTCTTTATTTTCCGTTTTCACGTCAAAACGGCTGAACCGATTTTAAAGAAATTTGGAATGGAGATAGTTTGAGACTCTTAAAAGGACATGGGCTATAAAGGATGTCCATCAAATAACGCCCGGGACAAAAACGGCAACGATTGGATAAACGATTTAACCCGGGAACCAGTCAATGGATTTGAGTCAACACATAAGCTTTAATACGTGTTTATAAAATAACGTTCAAGCCGAAAATAGGGCAAAGATTAAATGAATGTGGGCGAAGCCGTGGGCTAAGGCTCGTCTTAATTAAAGCATTATTTCATTCTGAATATTGATTAGCTTAAATTGTTTACAAAATCATTGAAAGCTCACAAAGCATGCATACAAATAATAGTAGAGCCATTTCAAAGGTGAATATTTCGTTCCTAAAATGGCAGACCACATTGTCTATTTCAAACGAACGGGCGCTGAATGAAAATTAGGCCCAACGTTCAAATGTTTTTGTGGTCCAGTACGTATAGATAAACATAAATCAGCACCAGAGGATAATAGGTCTTCTGTGCAGGAAGATTCACGACGGTGCCAATTAAAGCCAATTAAAGAGTGACTAGACAGGCCTCTAAGAGAGGTAACAATGATGTGATTTATGGCTTGCCTTTAGATAAAAAAGTAAATTTTTTTTTGCGTTTTTGAGGTTCCTTGTTGGACTACGGAACCCTAAAAACGTCTCTCTTTCTATGCCTCTACCACAGACCGTGGCCTCTACAAATTCGACAAGGGTCTTTTGGCGCGTGTATTGGTCATGGCCAAAATCGGAACTAGCGCAATAAAACGTAACCCTTGTCTTCCCTGTCAATGTCATCCACGTGCTAAAGGAGCCTGGTCGCACTTAGATATTCATAAGAAATACAAATCAATATATAATTGATAATTTTGATTTTTTCATTCTGTACATTTTATTTTCATTAAAGAGTAGTCTAATTAATATATGAAAAAACGCAGTAAAGTAAATATTATGAAAGTGTAGTAGGGTGAATGCTACCTGAGCCATTGGCAACATTATAATTATGCAGTGCTACCATTTCCTAAGCCAGGGGACTTCTTATAGTGAATGGTCTGTAATTATTATTAGACGTCTGCGGAGGCATAGACGTTTATGTCTGTGATCTGAGCCCAAAAACCATAGCTTATTTCATCGTCTGTGAAAGGTCTGTGAACTGTAAAATTGCATCATTGTCATTTTTGATATACGTCATGAAAAATAATATTGAGTAGAGGTGTTTATTGTAATAAAAAAATAAGTAATTTGAGTTTTAGCTTCGGATATTATAATAGGAAAGATAAGTTTTTTACAATAGCGAATTAATATTTGCTGGGTGTTTCAGACCAAAAATCATTGTCATTGTAAAATTAAAATATTTGCTTGTATTGTTTGGTTGTGGCAGTCACGATAGATTACAGTTATCATTATCAGTCAACATATTATACTCCTTTCCTCCCCAATATATCTTGGTCTGTATGATAATGTAAAGTAACACAAAACGCCTCCAGAAAGAGATTTGTCAAAGACCTTTGGAACTGAAGAATTTTGGTCCTCTGCAATACCTATGTTTGCTTGGTTGTTCAATTAAACGTACGACAAGAACAATAGAACATCATCCAAAACGAACTCTGAAGGATGTCCTTAAAGGTTTTATTTAAATATTGTGATTAAATGCTAGTTGGCCTATTTAAATCTACTTACATGAGAGTAATAAAAAATGGGTGAAGATGGTTCCAAAGCAAAACGTGAATCTAGTAAGTATTTTTATATTTAGTCAAAAGATAAATGTAGCAACCTGTCTAATAAATTTATTTAAGTGCCAATAAATCAAATTTGAAAAATATTTTTGCTCATTACGAATATATTATGTTTTACGTATTAAATTTAAGAAAAAAGGTGTTTTAGTATCACAAAAGCACAAGAAATCTGCCTCTATTTTTAAATGAAACAATACTAAAATATATTTTCTCTTCTTAACACATATTTTTCTGTAGCAATGATCTTTTAATATATATATATATATATATATATATATATGTATTTTTGAACTTGGCCATTTTTGGTTTGTTTTACGGAAATTTTCCAGCTCCAGCTGAAACAAGCACTAAAAATGTTAATCCTAGACACCTGACGCATATGCAAGAAATGGATGAAGTTCTCAAAGGATGCAAATTTGGATTTTTCCATCTACGTTTGTTGTTTTCGGCATTATTTGGAATTGTTTCAAGAATATTAGTAACTAATACTACTTCTTACCTTTTGCCTAGTGCTGAGTGTGACCTGAAGATGAATTTGCTACAAAAAGGAGTTCTCATGGCTATGCCGTTCTCAGGTATATAAGGTTTGTTGATTAGTTCAAAATTATTAACTCATAAAGAAATAAGTTTTTATTTCACAGTAGTCGTACAGAGATCATTTTGCGTGTCACAGGCTTGTGGTTTTGATGGCATCTTCTTCTTATTTTTTATTTTTTATCATAATGGAATGATAAAAGTCATACTAAAATACTATAGTGTAGGCGCTAGCCCATGTCTCGTGTGCAGTTATATGTCCCCTAAGTTTTGTTGCGGGCCTTTGTTAAACACCTGTAGGAGTATTTAAAAAAAATGGCCACATGGTCCAGATCATGATCGTTGGGTCAACATATTTAAAAATGGCCGCCAAATTGGTAGATTGTTTCATAAAATATATCTCGATATCCAGTGATCCGATTTTGATTTTTGAAAGCTTATTTTTTTCTTATAAACAAATTTGGTAATTACACATTTTTTGATAAATCGAGTGGTTGTTGAGATATACCAATGTTTTTAATATTTCAGTTTACGAAGGAATTGGGACAATACTCATTTTTTTTTATGGTAGTTACAATTTAATGCATCATTTAGTTTTTTTAGGGTACGGGACCCTAAAAGTGTCAAACGGGACCCTATTACTAAGACTCCTCTCTCTGTCCGTCCATCTATCAGAGGCTTACTTATTCTTTATACGCTCCTAAGCAAACTGCTCGCAATGTGGACGACAAACGTACACCTTTAATCCACTATCACACTGATGGACTCCCGTATGTCGTAATGTATGAGATTAGGATAGCTCTTGAACACAAAAAATATGCACAAAGGCGAGCTTACCTCTTCAAGAGGTTTCTTCCAGCCAACCAGTACTGTGGTGAAAGATTACATGAAATAGGTTGGCAGCAAGCATACAACATGATTTTTACAACAAAAAACGTATTCTACACAAATTATAATTATAGATATAAATATAATGGATATGAATAAATAATGTATATAAACAAATTATATATCACATAAATATAATAATAGTATGCGGTTGTTTTTTCCAGACGAGATCAAATGTGAATTTATTTATTAGTAAACCTTAAAGGTGTTTGTCTGTCGGCTTAATTTTAATTGCTAAATATAGTTTTTTCTTTTCCGATTCACTCTCGAGGCAAACATTTGAACAAAAATAAAAATAATAGACAGAGAGAGCCACAAGGTTTCCAGAACACACTTGCTTATCTATGCTATAATGTTTTAGTGTGCGGTAGTGTTGAGTTGTGAGTTTGACGAAACATAAACAAAAAACAAAAGCCTACCGACCATCCGTGCTACCGACCTAAGACCACAGACGTATAATATAGTAGCAGACCTAACATTAATGATAAACGCATAGAGTCGACGCGTGGCAATTTTAGCTCAGTGAACATCGGGCTCTTTTGAATATAAATATTGCTTGTTTCCAAACAAAATTTATACTAGAGATCAGGAATTAGGAATTAACAAATATGTTCCAAGCATAAACCAGCCAAAACAACCCAATTTTATACGTTTCTTCGTACCATGAAGCCTAAATGTAGCTTATTTTTTGTACGGAAACTTGCCACGCTATTTAATCCTTATGTTTGATCTGCTACTTTGTAATAATTACATGTCTGTGCCTAAGACGAACAATGTAAATAGACTGCTAATGACACCTATTCTCGTGTAGCAAATATTAGATTTAGAGCTGCCATAACCTAAAACTTTTCATTGCAAAATAGGCTTTAACGCAGATGAATAAAAGTTAAATGAGCTTGTATTATTTTAGGTATTTCAACTCTAAATTTAAAGTTTGCTCCACGAGAATAGGTCACAATGTGTCAGCAAACCTTAAATGTAGAGTTGAAAAACCTAAAATAATACAAGCTCATTTAACTTCTACCCATCTAAGTTAAAGCCTATTTTGCAATGAAAAGTTTTAGGTTATGGTAGCTCTAAATCTAATATTTGCTACATAAGAATAGGTGTCATTGTCGACACAAATAACTGCTTGTATTGTCATAACTGTATCGTTTGATTTTCAGGCATGCTAATGTCGTCGGTTCTGGCTGGGTTCTTTACCGATACCTTCGGTCGAAGAAAGTTCTTACTATCAGGATACGGGGGAATGTTCGTATTTACAGTGCTGTCTGCCTCGAGTCAGACGTATGAAATGCTTGTTGTCTCCAAGTTCTTTGAGGGCATATTGTGAGTAATAAATGCGGTCATATTATGTATGGTTAATCTAATAATAACAGAGAATCTTCGTTCGGGGACTTTGTATTTAAGATGGGATATTTCACAATCATTTTAAACGAACACTATCTTGATTTTGCCAAATTAATTAAAATTGTTGTTTTGATAACATTTGTATGTTCTGTGTAAATATTTAAATTGTTATTGATTTTTTATTATTATGCACACATTTTCGAGTTTTTCTCATCGTCAGATAATGTCATAGTTTCAGCTTGATTACACTGAGCAAAATATCTTTTTGACTTCATTATAAAATAGCATTATATAAGTTTAAAATACGGTGAATTGTTTTTAAATTTGGTGATAATTGGAAATTATTATGCTGTAATAAAAACGTTTGTGGAAATAATCGAGTTTTTAAGGTAAGTAACGCAATATTATGATGACAGATCACCGCAAAATTGGTCACAATAAATAAGATATCATTTTCGTATTACATCATGCCTTCCCCATAAAAGAGGTCCGTCACACTACGGTATACTTACTGTCACTATAAAAGCTCCGACTACAAAGTCATAGTGACAGTGCGTCATATTATAACGCTAGCAGGAGCAACAGTAGTTTCATCGTATTTTATTGTGATGTCCGCAAGCTCCCTACTTTACGTGAATCATCATAATTTCAGGCGAATTCACTTAATTTTATGATTACCAGTTTTCTCAGTGTAATCTTCCATCAATAACCTACAGTCCTATCAGTAAGGTAGTTACTAAAATTAGGAACCAAAGACTTCTGAAACAAATAACTAATGAACGAAGCTCCTATCATCAACCCATCGGCTAATGTAATATCAATAATAACCCTTCACTGAGTGATGGTGAGGCCTACACCGAAGCCCAATTACGGCAGAATATGGCATGCCACACATTTCGAATAAAAACCTTGTAATGTCTAGTCCCGTAAACTTGTTAAAACTAGTGAAAAATTAAGCAGTTAAAATGTTTGATTACTTATGATTTTTCTTAATTGATTGCAGTAGCTATAAAATACATGAAATATAATGATGTAATAAATGAATGTAGTAGAAAACCCTCAGCGTGGAAGTTCGACTCACACGTGACAGGTATTTTCCGCCATTTCAGCTTCGCCACAGCGTTCAGCCCCACAGTCACACTGACTTCAGAGTTTTGTCACAACGGCATCAGGGATCGCGTAGTGCTGTTGCAAGCCTCTTTCGGCGCTGTGGCTCAAATCCTTGTCGCTGCTATGTCCTGGGCTATTCTGACTCGGAAATGGAAACTGTCATTCAGAGACGGGCGTATTGGTAAGTTCTTATAGTGAATAGCATGAGCTATAAACTTAGTTAATACTATTCGAGTACCCGAAGTAGGGCGATGCGGCCCACCACATTTAGGATAAAATAATCGTTGGAAAAATCTGGTTTATGTGTGGATTGTTACTTGCATTTCACAGTTCACACTTGTGAACATCTCTGACGGGTAATAAGAACGATTTGAATATCAGTAACATGTAGACTACCATTTGTAGGTAACTATCGTCTTTAAAATATGAGGTTCATGCAGCTCACTCGAATGATGATTACATAATACTAGTCTTTTGCTCGCGGCTGCGCCCGCGTTTGTTCAATCTCTTTCCCGTTTTTGACTTTGTCGTTATTTTAACATTACTCCTTATGTTTTATAATTATGACCTATTTTGTTGTCTACGGTTAACTATGATGAAAATAAAAAAACATCTAAATCCGTTTAGTGGTTATCGAGTGGAACATACATACAAAGAGACAAGGAGACAATAATTTTAACATTTTGGCAAAGCCAAGCGGAAACTAACGGTGTAACGGTGAAAAGATTGATCTTTTCTGATGTTTTTTGTATGAGGATTTCGATTTGGATTGATTTTTTTCATTTTTTTCTTATTTAACAAGATAAAGACTATAGTAATACGTATTCTGTGAAAATTTCAACTGGCTACCTATTACCTCTGTGATTATGATAAATATTATCTGATACGGACCAGGATGATATACGAGTATATGTACATGAATGTAACCGCACAGTTAAAATGATGTAAGAATTAATAATTAGGGTTTTGAAACAGTATTTTCCCTAAACTACAAAAGACTGGTACTGGAAAAAATACATGTTATAAGGAAAACCGTTTTCAAAACAATAGCGAAGCCTAAAATGTTACAGAGAAAAGTTCGCTGCATCGAAAAAAAAACACAAAGAAGCTGGTTTTTCAGTTCAAAACAGCATTCCATTCAAACCAGTAATGTAAAAATATCAATAACGAATGACAGTTTTTAACATACGAAGTGGTAATTTGATAGGTAACCGTTTTCTTTAAACAGGGATTCTATCCATTAGAGCTATTTTACCCAATTATATCAACGACTTTTGCTATATGTACCCCGAAATCTCTGCTCGACGAAAATTTATGAAACAGCTGATATTTTTTTCATCAGGTGCCTAATTACAGTCCAGTGTAAGAAATACGCATTTCTGGGCGAAGGGAGGTACCGAAGGGTTTCTCTGTCCCTCGCTCCCGCTTCCCCAAATTTGCTAAAGATTTAAATTTATCTTTGTTTAATTTTCAGTTCTAAACACGTGGAATTTTTATCTTTATATTTGTTCACTTTGGTCTTTAACTGCGTGCTTGCTATACTGCTTCATACCTGAGAGCCCAAAATATTTGTTGAGTCAGAAGAAATTTGCTGAGGCCAAAACAGTATTGACCCAGGTTTATAAAGAGAATACAGGGAAATCAAGTGACACATTTCCGGTAAGAAATCTATTGTACTAATATGGGGATGGCCAATGAAACAAGGCCATATTTGTCACCGACATGATGGCGGCTCACAGTGTTTTAGAGGAGCCGATCTAGTGACACGTTGTCTTTTTTTCATATAATGATAGATTAGAATATTCTTAATACCAGAGTAAAACTCCCGCCGCGCTGCTGTACTAGTTATTGTACAATAGTTTTTCAAAGTTACCATATTTTCAAGCCTGGAAAAATGAAAAAGAAATTATATATTTACACAATGGAGCCTAAAAATCGAATTTTAATCAGAGATGTGTTTAATATTGTTAAAGATACTAATTCGAGCAACATAAGAACTCACTAAACTTAACCACAACAAAGATATGAATATTTTTAAAATTTGGGTTTTTATTTTTTTCTCAGCTAAGCAAAACTGGGTCACTCAAAAAACTGTTTACTCAAATATTGGTCTTATTGCTGTTTACATTTACAGTATTTTTTTCGTAACCGAGTTCCCTGTTATCCAAGAGATATAGACAATTTTAACATTTTTGATTTAATTACAATTCTGGATCTAGGGTTGTCACTACCGACCGGTATGTTATAATTATATTTTTTCCGGAAAATTATTACATTTTGAGTGGTTAAGTATTTTATTTATTTAACGGTCTGTAAAATTGGTTCAATAGTTTCGACGATACACAAATAGGTTTTACAAACGAATTTATAATATAAGTAAGGATAATATCAAAATGTATGTCTAATTCAACATAAAGTTAACTTTCTAGCTGTAACATAGATAGTACATATTAAAGAGGTTTTGTTTTTCAGAATTCTTTATTAAATAAAAACAAAAGAGGTGTTTTTATTTGTGTATTATTACGACATTGTTACTGCGATGCTTTTCGATGCGCTTTTCGCTATAATTTAAACAATTTGTTAAGAAAAGCTTAGGCCGAGTGCGAGTTATACTCGCGCACTATAATATAAAAGCCATAGTTTTTTTTTTCATGAAAATTATTCTTAGGCGTTTGTATACACATACCTCTGGGAGTTGTCGAGTTTGTTTCATTATACAAGATGAAATTAAATTAACCGACCAAATTCATACTGGAGACTTGTTTAGTGATCAGAAACAATCTTCAATTACCCTTTTGATGAAATTTGAAAAATATTTTTTTTGTTCATTACGGCCTAGACTAGGAATTGTACTTAAACTCGACGACAGTCTCTGGTCCAACCAGTAAGGGAGCAAAAAAAATATTTTTAGAATTTGGCCAAAAAGATTGCTGAACCTAGTTCCTGATCACTAACCGAGTCTCCAGTATGAATTTGGTCGGTTGATTTAATTTTAACCTTTATAGTGCATGTAATAATACGTATTCTGTGAAAATTTAAAGCGGCTACCGATTTGGCTCATGTTCGAACTTGAAAATTCTTTTTGTCTTATTTATTCGCCTACCAAATTTCATCGCGTTCCGATCAAGGATACTGTAGTTATCGTCGAAAAAACATTCATTTATTTATTTATTAAGGAACACTTACAAGAAATAAAATACACTTATATAAATAGAATAATCATAAAAGTTAAATAGCTATTTGTTATCTCAATTAGAGGTATATTATTAATATTCATACATAACTAATGTACATACATAAGAAAAAACGCTGAATTGTTCAAGTAGACTCGAAAAACTTCGCTCACTTGTTCAATAAACTTTTTAATAATGACAAAATTGTATAACAATTTAATATTTTTTCCGAAAAGGAATTTTGGCAAACCTGTACAATTTTTTTTAATAACTCGCAGGTAACAAGGAATTGGGTTACGAAAAAAAAACTGTAAAATTTGTAAACAGCCAAGCCCAATATTTGAGTAAACTACCCCGACCCAGCCTTGCTTTATAACTGAGAAAAAAAAACAATATTTTAAAAATATTCATATATTTGTTTTGGTTAAGTTTAGGGAGTTCTTATTTTGCACGAATTAGTATCTTTAACCTAATTAGACATATCTTTAATTAAAATTCGATTATTAGGCTTCATTCTGTAATTTTTTTTTCATTTTTCTGGACTTGCAAACATGGTAACTTTGAAAAATTATTGTACAAAAACTAACGCGGCGGGAGTTTTACTCTGCTTTTAGAATAGTTAATAAAAAAAACATCGTGTCACTAAATCGGCTCCTCTAAACGGCTGGATGAGGAGGACGAAGGACCACCATGAGTAGTGAAATTTGGGAAAAGCCTATGCCTATGTCCAGCAGTAGACGAACACCGGGCTAATGGATGGATGGATGGAATGAAAAAAATTAAAGAAGACGAGCTACTAATAAAGTGTTGTTCGAACATGGCATTAAACACTCAAAAGACAAAAGTCCGATAACTGGTTCACAGTGAACGCTAATTGGAGTCGTCGCTATTCGTGGGATCATTTTTCAACGCTATCAGACTTTCATGTTTTTCGTTCGCTGTATGGGGAGTGTTGGAAATGGGACATAGAGCCGTATACTACTAATAATACTCCAAAAACATTCCCTTTCAAAATGCAGCACAAGGATTTTAGTCACAGCCTAACCACCTCATTTTCTGTTGGACCTTTTGGTGATTTGAATTTTTGTTTACGAATTTCTAAGGATTCGCATGCGGGCCTTGCGGGCATCAGTATGTAGGTATCAAATTGCTCTTGATATTTTGTAGGTTAATTCTGTGCGGTGTATATGTCGCCGTAAAATCGCGTAAATAGCTTTTTTGTAAAAAAAAAAAACGATTTATGGCGGCCATAGTTACGCGATCATACGGAAGTGTTCAATTTTTTCGCGAAAAAGCGAAATTAAAACAATTACGAAAGTCAAAAAGTAAAAATGCGATGACGAGCAAAGTGAAGCGGAGGGAGGAGGAGCGGGTTAGGTTTACATGAATATAAATCTGGGGAGCCAAGCAAACCCGAGCGGAGTGAGGCGACCCCCTAGTTTTAACAGAAAATAATTTCGTATGGTCGCGTAATGGGGCCATGTTTACGCCATAATTCAGTTTTTCGCTAAAAAGCAGCTTTGCCATCATACTAAGATATATGTTTATAAACGCAGAAATAAGGCGACGATCTCCGACAGTAGCGCGAGCGAGACTAGTGAAATATGCTCAGTAGTGAAATGAAACAAGTCCATTGGACCAATATTTACAAGGCCGCGCGCGTCTTTTTGTTGTATCTAAGAGTATCGTGGGAAGTTTATGATCTGGTTGTGTTTCTGTCTGTTTGTTTGTCCGTCATTTTATTTTTCTAATAACGTTAAGGGTCTAAGTAGACAAATTTATTACAGTTTCCAAACTTGTGGGTAAACGAGGATCGGAGAAGAAAAGATGAAGCTTTGAAATCTCTCGTGAAATCAGGTTTCAAACATCAAATAAGCACTGGTCTCCAAAACGTGAAGCCGATGTTTCGAAAACCCTTGTTATTCTACTTGATCTTAATCTGCACAATGGCTTTCCTTTCAATGTCCATGTAAGTTCAGGACCATTACAACGAATAAGTATAGGTATAGTACATCTGGAAGTTTGTATTTCAGAGAAAAACTTAAAAAATAAATTTGACTGAAACGTTGAGTTTTATCGTAAAATCAAAGTGAGTTTTCGGTAAACGAGGTGAGATTGATTTATTTAGCCAAATTCGTACTGAAGACTCGGTAAGTGCTCAGTAGATATCAAGGTTTGATGATCTTTTTTGTGAAATTCATAATTTTTTTTCGTGTTTCCTACACACGTCAAATCTGATAAGATACCGACTCTAGTGTTAGTGATCCATAATTTTGGTTTTTACAAACAACTTAGAATTGTGATTAATTACCCAATGAGATAATTTATAGAAAACAAAGACAATTAATCACATTTAAATAATATATGTAATACACAAATTATACAATCAAACCAAACTCGTGCATCAACGAAACTCAGTTTACTGCCATTTATTACAGAAACTGTTTAATGTAAAAGGCGCTCATACTTAGATTTGAACTGTTACACCACAGTGACATATTGTGCTAGTTTTATATTAAATTCTTGCCTAATTTGAAATATGCGAAGTCTAAAATATGTAGAGAAATGTACCTCTGTCATAATAGACATACTTTCTTTAAATATTATTTGTCTATCTACAGGTACAACGTGCTCAGGATGTGGTTCCCTCAGCTATCTACAATCATAGAGCATTCAAACATGGGCAGAGGTAACGTCACACTGGACCTATGTTCTATGTTGGATACGTACACTAATAAAGTTGCCGAAACTAGAATTCGAAGTAATGGAATAACTGCAGAGTGTGTGCCTGTAAGTACCTGTATGGCTATGAAAGTTAAACCTAAGCAAGTCAGTTTGTAATTTATGTTTCCTGATTGCTATGTGTTGTTTTTGAAATAGTCTTAGATTTTTTGTTGACAAGAAGTGGAATTAATACAAAAGTTAAAGCGTTCAATTCAGTACAATTAGTAAGGCCAAAGCCCACTCATAAATAAAGCAATGAAAATATGGAAAATTAAATCAGGCTATATCGGTTTTACATACAGATACTCCCGCCTGTCTCCAAGAGTGGTAGGCAGAGACTACATATTTCTATCTGCTACGATCCTGGCATGCCTCCTTCGCCTCTTTCACAGCCATCAATTTCGTCATACAAGCTCTTCTATTCCGGGTATTTTTGACTTTGCCTTTTCTCAGTATGTCACTAATTTGGTCAGAATGCGGTTCTTCTGTGGTGACTTAATGACTTGGTCGAGTTTTATCTTCTAATTGCGCATGATAAAATTTCGTCACTCTACTTTCATTCATCCTCTTTATATGTATGACCCACCGAAGTATTCCTTTATCTTTTCTAGTCAATATATCGGTTTTCATTTCTATATTTTGTAATCTCCTGAACTGTAGACCGTCAAAGAGAGCTTAGCCTGGGTGGTCCCGTTTCCCGGTCCGGTAGGTCCGATGGTGTACCTGGTAATGGCGTAGGAGATGCAGTCGGTTGAAGTCGCTGACGGCGACGCGGGAGACAGGCTTGTACGGTATTCCAAAGTATAAAGGCCAACTATTTAAGGTCCTGAAGGTTAAATTTGTAGATGATTCTGAAGGATGTATATGTCGATCTAAAGGGTTAAAGTTGAAGACCGGAAGGCTGAAGGACGAACACCCGAAGGGTAAAAGAAATATCCAGGTTCGTAGTATTGGTAGAAGAATCCATAGTATCGGAAATATTTAGATACGTGTATATACTAACTTTTGCCCGCATTGATTTAGTTTTTTTAGTCCTATGAATCTGTCAATATTTTAGGACTAATAATTCTATATGGTTTGGAGTGTTTTTGGTCCTTACCAATGGTATTTTTTAAACCAGACCAATGTTTTTTATTAAAGTCGTTTTCTGGAGAGCAAAATGCTAAGCCGCGTTTCTGACTAAAAATACTTTTTATTACTAAAACAAGAGGCACCCCAAACGGGATAAGACCCTGCACAGCAATTCAACTACAGACATACTTTTGGGTTACCTGTCTGACATGTCATCGTTAGTTAGGTTATAAAATCCGATAGTTTGTTATTGATTGTAACTTCACGGTTTATTTTTCACGGTTGTTTATAAACCAACCTAACCTAGTGAAATTATAAATTATCATATTTTACAATGTTTCGCTGATATGTACTAATCAAAATATACTGTAAACTTTTTGCACTATTCAATTTTTCCTTTCGTTTACAGGTACAAAGTGGTGATGAAACCTACATTAACGCAATAATTTTAAGCTCAGTTTGCCTTATTCCATATTTCATCAATGGTTTACTTGTAAACACAGTTGGGAAGAAAAGACTGCTATTCGCCTCTGGCTTAATAGCATTTGGAGTAACCTTGGGCTTGAGATGGTCAAATAGCAAAACTTTGATTGTATCACTGTACGCTATCGATACAGCAATCACACAGTCTATGATTAGTTTATTACAAACTATAGTTGTGGAAATATTTCCTACTTCTGTAAGGTGAGTATGGAAATTGATAAACACATTTTTTTGGAATCGACAACCGCGCACGGGGTTTGATTGTGTTCTCGGGTGTCCCAAGATACTACATGCCTGCATGTAGACAATCTTATTCCATGAATCACAAGGTATAAAAATACAAAAGAAAGATTATCTTTTCTGGTCGACTACGAGTCTCCTTACTTAGCTTGGGTACCTAGACAGCGTATTTACCTGCGTACCTATAAAGCAATGGTCCTTAGAAATAAAATCGGCTAAAAGCGAGTCGGGCTCGCACAATTAGGTTTCCGTTCTTATACCAAAGTGAGCATGCCGATAAAATAAATTATATCTTATAATGTTTTATTTTGCGGCAACTATCACAGTGTCGACAGAACCTGCTGGTTTCCGATAATCTGTGACTCAGTATCTACTAATAGTTAAAATCTAAATTGTAGCACTAAAAACCTACACTCAATTTCCTGACTTTTATTCTAAGTTTATCCTTATCCTAATAACTTTTTCCCTCCAACCCACCGATTCGCAAAACTGCGGATTCCTTGCCATATTATAGGAGGATTTTTTTGGATTTTCAACTAAATTAGACGAAAATTACCGAAGTTAATTTATTAGAAGGATTGCACGAAGATGGAATAATCTTCTACATGAATATTCCCTCTCTAAAAATTACCCACCAATTCAGAAAACTGCAATTTTTCTGTTGGAATTCAGACGGATTTCTTGAATTTTCAACTAAAACAGACGAAAATTAGAGAAGGAAATGTTGCACGATCATGTGATAATCTTCTACATTAATATTCCCTCCAACAATTACCCACCAAAATCCATCATAATAGAATGGAATTTTTCCTTCTGGGTCAAAATTGGTCTTCTATTTTTGGAAGATTATTTTTTTCAGTGTAGGTGAATAGGGGGGGGGGGGGTCATATCACGCTTTTGAGTAATATCATAAAAAAACACTGAACCAAGAAATTATAAATTACATTATATTTTATGAAATGAAATTTAATTTCATTTTTCATTTCAAACGTTTATTAGTTTTATGAAATGAAATGGAATGAATACTTTATTTTTGCATTGTAGATACGTAAATACACTTATCGCACGTTTGAATGTATTAAATAAGTAAACAGTAGCTCTTTTAAATAAAAGCTCACACGATATATTAAACGAAACTTTTTTTGGACCGAACAGAACCAAACCCCCGTTATTAACTTATTTTTTTATCGTTAACTGATCAACACTATCTAACATTATGCCAAATTTTAAATTGTAAGGGTTACGCTTTTCCTTTAAAGTTACGAAATCCTAATAACGCAAAAGTTTTATCTAATTTGATGTATGGAGTGTTTTGATATTTAGTCAGTCAAATGACACACATATTCACATATATCCATTGTTGTATGATATTTTCAGGAGCCTAGCAATTTCAATGATTATGATGATTGGGCGTGTGGGAACACTGGTAGGAAATGTCATGTTTCCGGTATTACTAAGTATGGGTTGCGTCATACCGTTCTTCCTCATGGCTGGAATCGTGTGTTGTAAGTTTCTTTATCTACTCCCATATACATATATACAAGGTAATTACAAGATCAAAAACGGTTTTATAAGTACATACGCTATTGGTCAGTATTGTTAAACACGATTTTATACTTAATCTTTTAGAAGATATTATAAAAACTTTAACTGTCCATATTTTATTTTGACCACAATGAACAAATTTTCTAAAAAAACATCAATTTACGCAAAAAAAGTATCCCAAGTAAATTGTGCTAGAAATCATAATATTTTAACATACGAGGGTGACTTGTATTTATGCAGCCAAATTCTTACTGAGGACTCGGTAAGTGCTCAGTAACAAAGGTTTGATGATATTTTTTAAATTTTTGTGGAATTCGTAAATTATTCTTTTCGTGTTCCTTACTAACGGAAGCCCAGCCCCGGGTCAATTACTATGGGACGTCAAGATTTTATTTTTCGAAATCAGCAAAAAGTGTTTTCGATCCGTGATGGTACTGATCACTTACCAAAGCAAAAAGTCACCTTATATAAAGCTAAAGTTAGTATTTAATGTATAATAGTAGTTAATAAGTTAAAAATGTTTGTCCATTAAGTAAAGTTAGGGGTTGTCTAATATTCAAAACAAATTACGACATATCGTAACTAACTTGTTGTGTACCAACCATTAATTCATCTATCAGCCTTTCCAAGATTTCACTACTTTTGGCAAGAAGAAATTCGCATACTCACGCTGAGCAAGCGTTTAGGTGAGCGCGGTGACGCCGCTGTCCATCACCAGTATGTTTTAGATAAGGCCTGAGGGCATATACAGCCACCTGGTTGTGCTTGTTTGAGAGCTGTCCTCTTACTCTCCCTCGAATAACGTCGGCGGGTTTTGCGAGTAAGATTTGGTACCTCCAACTTTTTTGTACAGTTCAGGCCAACTATGAAGGCGGGCGTGAAGTTAATATGGTGTCGCCGCATTGTGCATTCTCGGATCTTCAACAGGTAAGAGGGAGTTTGCGGGGGTTATTAAATGACGCAGCTGAGAGCTGACTTCACGCAGACCTTCTCGGTTGGCCAGACTTATATTTCAAAACATGAAGGCACTTAATGCTACAAGTACACTTATCTTATAATTATGAGTATAAAAAGCTTTTTATACGAGTAATACCCAATGCAAGAAGTGTGTTTATCAATTCATTAAAATTTATATTTTTTGCTTACAGGTATCACAATATTATCAGTATTTTTGCCTTCAAAGAAGAAGTAAACTGCCAAAATACTCGAAGTTAAATCAGAATAGGTACCCTTTGTATGTACTTAGTATCATATATAATAATAAACAACCACTTTGATTATTTGTTTTTTAATAAATCAACGTTGCAATAGATGTAATGTAAGTAAGTCGGTGCAATCCTATAACATATTTGCTTTTTTATGGAATTTTAACTTGGTGAGCGCATTATTTTCTAGGCCCTTGTTTTAATTTACCTACTGTTCTTATTTTATCAAAGTAATAAGTACCAAAGAATCTGCAGCCAGCACTATCTTTGTTTTTTTTAGCCGTTTGTATGGAAAGTCACTAACTTCATATTTTCGGTATTCTATGTCTATCTTATTCATAGATTTAGTATATACTAATACTATATATATGATCCTAGTTATTAGTTGCCTCCGGTATGACTTCGAGAGTTCGGTCAAGGATGCGCCAATGGTTGCTTTTTAGACTGTGACTTTTCTATCACCTTTTGTTGTATATCTATCGCAGGCATTTGGTTAAATCAGGCAGAAGAGAGGCGGTAGCTTAGGTTAGAAGGTTAGGTATGGTGAGTCGCGCCACGTAGTCACCTTCGTAGTTATTTTTTTATGGCCACCATTTAAACCAAAAGCCTAGTCATTTAGGTAAATCACTGAATTTAACCAGATGCCTGTGACATATCCAAAGGTGTGAGCCCGACCAGGAATTTCAGCGCCACGGATGGTGTTTATCTCATTATACGTTTACGTTTTTGGGAGTGAGTCCCCAGTCCTCACCAAAAGCTTGTCTGCATTGCCATAGAGTATATGTAGCCTTTTTGTTCCATGCATATACCACCTGCCTCCCCCACAGTAGTTTGTCGTCAAGCCAAACACCGAGGTATTTGACCTCCTTACTAAAAGACAGCTGGATTCCAAATAATTGTGGAAGTTTTAATTTAATGATTTTATTTTTAAATTAATATGATTAGATCTGATTTTGTGTGTTTGCCAGATAACCGATACTTACCACACCAGGCCCTGACTTTTCATAAAGTTTGCTACTCGGACATTTTTTGCAAAGCGTTCCTTCAAAGAGACCCGATATCATGATAACCAAATAATCTTCGCAACTCACTGTGACGTAGCCATCCTTAGGACGATCGTTGATGGCCTGAGGGCATCCCCTAGTCACTCGGCAGCACGTTCGTCCAGATGTCTCAATGTAAGCTGCGCGTTTGATCAGCGTGTTTGTTGTTACCCATTTGATTACCTGGTCATGTATGCCGTGCATGATGAGCCCGTGTACTATGCTAGGAAATTTGGTTTTGTCTAAGGCTCCTCTATCGATAAAATGCACGACTGTTTTGCCTCAGTTGCTGATTCAGCCTTATATACTACCTGGTGTCAAAACTGGTGTAAAGCAGTCTCAGTGGATTTGCCTGGAAAATATGCGCGTGGGTTTTGGTGAGGTGGTCGCTCTTTGCGCGGTCCCTCTGAAATGTATCTATCCAGAGAGTAGAGTCTATCTAACTAAAGTTTTGAGTGGAAATGGTGAGAGGCTGATAGGTCTGTATGCTTTGGGCTGTGTGTAGTCCTCCTTGCCAGGTTTAGGAAGAAAGACCACCCTTTCCTCTCTCTAAGTGATGTGTACGTATTTACATGCCAGGCAGCTGCTAAATATCGCCTTCAGATGTTTTATTATGAAATCGAGAAACCATTGTAGTAGAGCAGGAACAAGATACCATCTCTTCTGGGTGACTTATAATTTTATTATAAGTAACGTGAACATTTATTTTTTGAGTCAAAACGGGACATCGGCTCACTCATGCATTTTCACCCTAATTACGGCAAAAGTAAGTTCACAACAGAAAAACACAATCATGTCAGTAAGTAATAAGTTTCATTAAAGTACTAAAAACAACATTATTCTACTTATTTTGTTTTTCAAAAAAACATACTATATTTAATATAACTAACTGGTGACGATTTAAGGTCAGCATCAACTTCTTGTATTTTTTTAATTTTCCGTTATTAATTAACATTCTAAGCATCGCTATCCTAGCCTAGCTTCCATCACTTTTGACACCTGCATAAAAATAAATCATCTGTCACTTTGACATCTATCTAAAAAAATGTCAAATTTATAAAAATTTAATCCTATGTCACAAAATCAATATAAAGAATCATCTGTCACTTTGTCAGAAAATAAGGGTTAAAAATATCAATTATCTTTGAATGGAACTACTGCGAATAGGTGTTTTATTTTGTTATTCGCAGTAGTTCCATTCGTAGCAATCAAATATGCGCAATGGAACTACTGCGAATGAAGGGGCTGCAGTAGCCGATGTATTTAAAATTTTTGCGCCGCATGAATGTCGCAGTTGCTACTTACCTATGAAAACGGGTCAATTTTGTGGCCCAAAGTTTTTCTTGGGGACACCGGGACCGGGGCTTAAAGCAGGGACAGTCCCGTTCAAAACCGGACGTATGGTCACGTTACTCGTACCTCGTACTTATAAGAAAGGAGCGTACTTACTGACCATTTTATTCTTTCCTCTGTGTCCATGGATTCCACTAGCAGCACTCAGTCCTCTTCCGAGGACACGGTCATAGTGAGATAGCGAGACCGACCGAGTTTTCGTTTACCTGACAGACCAGAGAGTAGGTTTGCAGTAGCGAGGCATTCTGTCATGTACGAGTATAGTCCCGTAATTTATAAATCCAAATTATATACCTATAGAAAGTCCAGCATGTTACGTTTTCTTTCGCTTCTTGCCTGCCTTCGACCTGTTTTCAAACTTCGAAAAAGTCGGAGATCAAGGAAATTTTATGAAATTTCTAAGCTCACAGAGCAAAGCACAGCCTTTTATTTCATTTTTTAATACAACGTTTACCACATAAACACACCAAACTGTGAAGAATCAATTTTAAAATGTGTGAAGAGAATAATTGCACAATTTGAAAATAAAAATATTGAAGGTTTGAAGATTCATTTCCACTACTACATATTTACAAAAATAGCAGCAGCGAGATGAAATGTTTGACACATTCCTAACTGCACTTATTGACATGCACGTACAATACAGTTTTATTAAACACAGTCTACACAAAAGATTTCATAAAAAAATTAAATGGCAATCTTTTTGTCATTTCCTTAAGTCATTTCTGTCGTGGGACTAAAAGGAACTTTGAAGAGTCTTAATACTTTTATATTGCGAAACTTTTGTTACAGGCTCTTCTGCCATCATAGGAACGATTATGATTTGACAAATATATTTACAAAAAGTTTTATTTCGGATTCATGTTACGCAGTATCAGTAATTTTTGCACGTCTATTTGTATGCTCGCTTTTTACCTGAAAACTCATATTTGGATGAGATTTTTATTGCTCTAAGCTGTGAAAATCTAGTTATTATAGCAAGCAGATACACAGTTAACTTTTTTAACAGTTTCTTTAAAAAGTTACAATATTTTGATAACAATAAAGAAAAATAACACAGACGTGTGAAAAACAACCATGTAGGGGACGCAAATAGACGATGTCCAATCCATTAATACGCAGGTGTCAGGTAAACGTATACATATTCAGTTCAAAAAGGCTCTACACTTGACTCTATATTTACAAGAGCTCTACACTTGACTCTATATTTATAAGAGCTCTACACTTGACTCTATATTAACAGAGGCTAAGACTGCATTAGCTAACGCCAAGTACAGTGAGGCTTTAAAGGTATCAGCTGAACGCTAAGTACACTTTTCACAAAAGGGGTTTCAGATGTATCAGCGTTAGCCGAGTACATGTAGGTCACTTTTGATTATCGACACACATTCACTTAAGTTAGATAAATTTCCACCGAGGACACTTCGATATCGCGATGCAGAATACCACTAGCGCCATCTAGTGTTGGTTGTGTTATGTTGTTGAAGAAATGTCTATATCACGATGCAGAGTACCGTCAGCACCATCTAGTGTTGGTTGTGTTGTTACAACCATATTTTTGTCAATTGATGTAAGTGTTTTTTTTACGTTTTATATACATCACGTCATCTATATTTTCCATTCGCCTGATGACGACCCCACTGAGGGTTCGAAATATAGCGCATTTTACTAAAAATTTCTTTGCTTTTACCAAGAAAAACACAATTTACCATATTTTGAGACATAGAAAAAAAATATATGAGCGAGACAAATATAATAATGAAAATTCCTAGCATTAGCTGATTCAAAAAGTAGTAACACATAGAAAATCATAACCCAGTAGGTGCCAGCATCTCCATCACGTAACGAAATACGTTGTACAAGGGTTTCCTCTGTAAAAAGAACTTGTTTAAACGAACTAACTCCTCAACGTCAAATCTTCTTGTAACATGATCGGAACTTCTTGTCCCTGCAATTTATCTGAGCTTCTTGCCCATTCATAGGTATTATTATTGTCCCTGTGAATGGTCTCCTGTCTTTCTACTACCCATGTTAGCAATCCCAGCTCTCCGTACTGGTTATACTACTAATTTTTTATTGAAGCCTGTAGTCGGCGGCTTGAAGTCAGTCACGCACGGTGTCACTATGCTTGCTATTTCATTCTACATTCAACTTTGGATTATAGAGCACTGACTGACTGTTATTGTTTGGCCCGAACGTTCATTTCTCGAGCTCGTACGGAACTAAACGACCACGGTGTGAGAGGCAAGCTAACGCGAGACAACATTCATGTTTTGAAAAAAAACTCGAGATTGTTCGTTCCTACGATTTCAGTAGAAATATCCCAAACAAAAATATTTTTGAAAAGAATAAAATATACTACGCTTTGAAGTTTAATCTATTTGATGTGTTGCATCGCTTTTAGGACATGGCGGTACATAAACATTCATCAAAATATGTGTAAAATCCAGGCCTTTTATACGCTTGTAACTTTTGTATGTATTTGATTTTGATAAATGTTTTAGTTTCAAGTCCTGGATATTGTATGGTATATGTTGATAAAGAAAAAAATAATTAGCAAGTACTTATAAATAAGGATATGATCAGCGAACTGCGCTAGTATGGGAGTTCAGGCGAACAGAGTCGCCTTAAGTTCATTTTCTGATATACTTACCGCAGCTCTCATTATCTGGTGTTTCAGCACTCGAACTTTATCAAAACAAGTACAACGGCTGTTTTAGAAATTCTGAAATCATTAAAACTCGTATTCTTAAAATATATTTCTATGTTTTAAACATTTGGCGATTTATCCATCGCAAGGAGATAACAAATTAACATTATACATATACTTTATATACCGCACTGATATAATGTTAATCTGAAATCATTTTTGGTAACTTTAAATCTGTAGCTTTACTAATACAGATTCCTGAAGCATGTATGTAGTAGTTTCCTTTTTTAACTTATTCATAAAGTTAAGTAAACATGAATGGCTTTCAGAACCGTACTAAGGGGCTGGCAAAAGGGGCCCAGGGGGTGCAATCAGCAGAAAAAAGACCAAAAAGCATGCAGACAGACCTTCCAAAGCGTTTACATTGCACCTTGCATTGTACGGTGTGTTGCAGATTGCAGATAATCTGTACGTGGTTTAATAAAAAGGTGTTGCCCTTACTACAAAAAATACGTGAACCCATCCCCAAACCCAAGACATAATTTTAAATAACTACAAAACTTTGAATCTCCTCACTCTGGTTTATTTTTATTGCATTAATTTTGTGCTTGATTTATTATCGTGTTTTAAGTATTTATGTATGATATGATACTTTTTTTAGTGGCTTGCTGTTCAATAAATGATACTCGTAATGATTTATTTTATGGCTTTGTGTTTTTACCAACAATTTATTTCCACCCGAAGCTTGTCTAGAAGAATCGCTATAAGCAATAAGGGCACTAGCAATCTTGCAACCTTCTAAGTTTCTTTTCTTATTTTAGGTTTTTATTTTATGAAGGAAAGATGGAAAACCAGTACGCGTCAAAAAAAAAAAACGATACGTATCGCACGGGGTCCAGCGGGCTTATTACGTACCTTGAATCGGTTGCCAACTATAGTTGCTATTCAGCAAAAACAAATACACAAATACAATCGTTTATTCTCCTTAAAAAAATGTTCGTTATACACTGTTTGTCCACTAAATTAAATTAAAAAATGAACTTCCAAAATAACCTTCAACGGGTATTGAACTATTTACGACTTGTGACGAAGTGACAAAGGGTGTCCTCAATGGTGCCTTGGGTCCGGAATGGGTAAGTGGATGAATATGTATGTTTTCGACGATAGGCACTAGGTTTAGCAACTGATTTCACGATACAGAGAATCAGGGGGCAGTACAAAATGCGCAAAGGTCAATGACCAATTTTCCAGCTGCCCTAGAAATAAGTATTATTTAGTTTTCAATCTATACTAATAATAAAATAGGCAAAAGGTCATGTCTGTACATTAAATATTTTCGCGAAATTTGTACTGTGGCCAAAATCACAGTTTTTTCATCTGTCTGAATCTGAATCTGCCTGTCTGTCTGCCTGTCTATTTTAACTCGAGAACCACTAAACGGATTTGGACGCGGTTTTTAGGGTTTCGTAGTCCGACAAGGAACCCTTATACTTTCGTTTGCTATGTCCGTGTGTCCGTCTGTCCGTGGTTTAGCTCAGAGACTATTGGTACTAGAAAGCTGTAATTTGGCCTGAAGTTTGGCGCGATCTGTATTAGTAGACCAACTTATAAAATGCACTGGGCAACTACAGAACCCTACACTGCACGTGGCCCAACACGCACTTGGCCGGTTTTTTATATTATAATCGTAGTGATCCCGGTCAACACAAAGGCTTATAAAATAACGCCCAAGCCGAAAACGGGACAAAGATTTAATAAATGCGGGCAGAGCCGCGGATAAAAGCTGGTAAACAATATTTGTCTTGTCTGTATGTAAGTAGTTCCAAATAAAAAGGGAGATGAAAATCTATTTAATGTCTAAAAAAGATATCACAGAAATTCTTGCGTTAGGATTTCAAAAGGGAACTATATTTTCTATTAAAGTTTATTTTTGTGTCTAAAATAAAAGATGAATTTCCAATAATACTTTCGTCCCCACAATTGTTTTGTGTCATCTATCTATCTATCATCTACCTATCTATACTAATGAAGTAGTAAAAAGGTCGTGTCTGTACATTGAATATTTTCGCGTAATTTTAAATGAATTTTTTGGGTTATTGGTACTCTACTTTGGATTTGGATTTGGATTTCACTCTGCATTAGTTACAACCTACAAACATATCCCTGTAGAAGGCAGAAGAGTTGCTTATTGTAGCTGAAAAACTAAAGATTGCAATGGTGCACAAATAAAGCCAAAAGTGAAAACAAAAAATGAAAAAAAATTGGTACTCTACTCAGGCCGAAACAACAATTTTTAGAATTTTTGTCTGTTTGTCTGTTCCGTTTTAACTCGAGAATCACTCAATGGATTTGGATGCGGTTTTTTATGATCATCGTATTAACCCTTTTCAACACAAAGGCTATAAGGGATGTTCATAAAATAACGCCCAAGCCGAAAACGGGGTGACAGTTCTCTGAACGCGGGCGAAGCTGCGAGCAAAAGCTAGTTTACTATATTGTTGATGAAGAAATCATAGCTAGGTTGATCGATGTCTTTGCTATGAAGGAGTAATAATGATAATATGTATGGTTGTTTTACTTTAGAAAATCATTCCATTTTTTCTGGACTCCCAATACAGGTATTTTTTCCAGGGCGCGCACTAATTACCCCAGCTACGGCACTGACTGACAGCTTTATCGTCGAGCGAACGGTAACCTAAAAGTACCATCAAAGAAATTGCCGCTGATCCACTTATCGCACTTATTAATATTGCGATACGAGTTATAACCGCGCCTGCGGATTTTTCTTTGATAATGTATGTAAACGATTTAAGAATTATTTATAAATGAAGCCTCCCGGGATCCCCGGTACTTGAGCGGCTAATGTTTATTTACAGGAAGGAATGCAAAAATAAAAACATAAAAATTGGGCATAAAAAAATGTTTTGGTGTTTGTGCCATTTTGCACCTATGGATAGTTATCAAAAGATATAACAAACCATGATTACTAGGCAGCTTTAGATGAGAAATTTAAAATATTAGGATTTAATCTAATGGCTGTTCGAGTTATTATGATATGGGTGGCAGTTCAAAGTTGACAGTTATAGTTATGTGCCCTAACGAAATAGAATCGATTTTTTTTAGTATCGAGAAAGTTAACAAGGGCTATCAAATCGATTTTTTATTTGATTGATCTTTGATTATGCAAACTGCTTTTTGTTGATAAGTAAATTAATTAAATTAAACGAACCAATAACGCCCGAGCTTGAGAGTTCAAAGATTGTTTTTTTTCCTCGTATTTCACCAAAAACAAACAACATTAACAAAACAAAAACTGTAACAAACGTTAAAACAAATAGCACGTAATGCAACCGGAACGAAAACACAAACCGCATACGAGATGAACTCATACTGACGCCATCCTATAAGATGTCCGCACCGATTCATCGATGTATTTTCGATTATGTAGTGTCAGCACCTATGGGTTGACGTTCCGATCCACGCACCAAGTAGCAAAAATACATTTTTCTTTCCTGAATCTTTTTTCGTTAAATTTAACGAATACACTGTAATTATTGTTTCGAATTATAGATAAATAGATTATTGTATTTTTGCAATAATTATACACATTCTTTCTAAAACCTAATATTTTCTTTTGAAACTGGGTGTATGTAGTATGGTGTGAGTAGTATAAGTGAAACGGAAAATTACGAACTGTCACCCATATCATGCTAACTCGAACATGAGTTATCTATAATTGATTACTATCTTTTTTCCCGCGGCTCCGATTAGATAGATATTTATGGTTCTACAATTCAAAGTGAAAAAATTTAACAGATGATAGAGTATCCCTAATAGACCACATTCCAACGAAAAAGAAATCTTTTTGCGCAACTTTTTTTTTCACCTTTTCAAATAAATTCAGCAGATTGAACTTTGTATAAAGTAGTAAAAAAGTCGTGTTTGTACATTGAATATTTTTGTGAAATTTAAAATAAATGGGTTATTGGTATTGTACTGAGCCCAAAACTATAATTGTCTATCTGTATGTATGTTCTGTTTTAATTCGACAACTAGTCAATGATTGGGATGCAATTTGTTTATTATTTTTTTATTGCTGACTGGTCATCATATGAAGGCTATAAGGAGTGTTGATAAAATAATCATCAAGCCGAAAACTGTCGATAACAGTTTTAAAAGACACATTGACTGAAGGACGTACTTCTACGCGAACGAATCGGGCAAAAGCTAGTAGATTATATTACAATGATTTTTACAAAAACTCGTCAGCGCCGTAGTCGATGAAGCCAGCACTTTTGACTTTGCAACGAATTTTGTTGTTCCAGACTAAGGAACTTCCATCCATCAGCCTGTTTCGTCCACTGCTGGACATAGGTCTTTCCAGGATTTCACCACTCTTGGCGGCCCCCCTGGAAGAAATGCCCATACTCACACACGCTGGGCAGGCGGGTTGGTGAGCGCGGTACCGAAACCCTTGCACCAGTGACGCCGCTGCCCGTCACCAGTCTGATTTATATAAGGCCCGGCAATTGGGGATGGATATACCGCCATCCATCGGTCCCAGGCAATGGTGGGCCGCCTGGTTTTTTTGCCTGAGAGCTGTCCTCTTACTCTCCCCGAATAACTTCGGGAGGATTTACGAGTAAGATGGTGGTACCTCCACAGTCGAGCTAGGCATCAGCTCTACCACCTAATGAACTCAATCAACTTTAAATTTTACACCGAAAGAACACAAACACACTATTATAAATACTGAAGTTACAACATAGGATCGAACTACAGACTGTCGAATAACACTGGGTCGAGATGTTAGTCCGAATAACTTTGGTACGAAAGCATGTTGCATCGAAAATCGTTGAATTGAATATACATATCGAAAATATCAGTAGCGTGATGTCAAGTATTAGATTATGCAGGAGGCACTTAGACCATATAACACGGGACTACGCAAGCGCACTTATCCCCCTCTGCCGAAGTACACGAACAATTTGTTCATGTAAGTTTGCTTGTGTTTGCGTTTTGTGTTTGTGTTGCAGCTTCTGATTTAGTGTGACATATCATTTTGTCGCAGGAGTGTGCGTGAATGAGTAAATGTGTGCTGTGCGTGTTTACCTCCCCTCCCGTGGAAAACGGCAGAATAATTTCAGTACCAAGAGTCGCGCTTTGCCAGGTCCCGTGTTAAATGGTCTAAGAGGAGGCATTTAATAGATTATGTAAACGGACTATTACATGTTTTCTTGTTTTCGAACAAAATCCTCAAATCATAATAATGTGGATGAAGCTGCAAGCAAAAGCTGGAAATACGCAAAGTATACGTATAAAATCCAATTCGGCTCAACCACCGACGAGTATGATCATGATTCATAGCTAGATTCATAGTGTGAACACGTTTCACCATTTATTCACCGTATCATTCGCCGTCTATGTCCACCGCTCTATGTAGATATTTGAATTTAACTTCAAACTTGTCGATGGCTGGTAGAATAGTGAAAATTTTAGTAAGCACACTAATAAATAGTAGTGTTGTTTGCAACTCTTGTTTAATGAGGTTTATTTTAACGTGACTGCTACGAAGAAGTGTTTTGTTACGAGACATAGCCGTCTTTTATAATGGTGTCGATTCCCTAGTATCTTCGGCGAGGCCAAAGGCCGAGCCGCGTTTCCGAACGAAACTATTTCTTGTTATCTGAAGTAATCCTTTGCTCTGAACGAAATTATCTCTTGATCTCTTATTTGTTTGGCAGGTAAAATGTCTTTGGCGAGGCCGCAGGCTGACTCGCGTTTCCGAACGAAACAACAAACGCTGAACCACATTTCCAAAAGAAATTATTTTCTTATCTCTTAAGGCAGGTTAAGTGTTTTAGGCGATAACTTAATCATCAGATCAGAAACGGGTTCACCATAAACACCCCATTGTCCATACCAGAGGATAAGGTAAAATAGAAATTGAAATTAATTAGTCGGAAATAATTTAACAGATTTGATACAGGCTACTAAAAAAACGAAAAGATAACAAATCGAAAGTTTCGATTTTGTGTCATTTCTGCATTTCGCTTATGAAATTTGTATCATATGTACACATATATCGAAATCGCGGTAAATATTGGTTACAAAATATAATAAAAACTAGCAACACTTAACCACTTGACAAAATTTATTGCCATAAAATAAAAGTGTGAATAATGAAAATTTTATGGAACCTAGTTTCAAAATGTTTTTTTTTTTCTGGGCTTCATGTTACAGTGATGTGGTGAGGGTAGAAAATCCCACAACCTCAGAATATATTTTATAGTTTAACTCCACTACAATGTAAGCTAAACTGTGAGTAGCGATGAAACGTTTTATACAATATGCAAGCAGTCATGCATCGCACATTCGACAGCACTGTCTGAAACGCCAGTCCTGTCGGAGCCGACTGCCCAATCGTTTGTTTGTGACTTCGTTTGTTTTTGTGAACTTCGTTGTGGAATCGAAATTCAAAGTAAAAGATGAATTTTTAATTTGTGTCATGTGCGCGCTGCACGGCCGAGACAAATGCTTCTATGGATAAAACCATAGACTAGTGTATTTATTTTTAGCTCAAGTGAATAAATGATGAATACCGGACCGGTCAAGTGCGAGTAGGGCTCACGCTCTGAGGGTGCCGTACTATTTAAATAGGTTAATAAACTTAAATGATTTAAATATCAATTAAAAACTTATCAGTACCTAAGAATGTATGAAACAAAACTGCAAAATTAATTTGGTTGAGTGTTTGGGTACATAACCCTGAGCCTGTAATAAAAATCGGCGTTTTCAGTATTTGTTGTTTAAATACAGTATATAAGGTGACTTTAATTTATGCAGCCAAACTTATAGCGGAGGCTCGGTAAGTGATCAGTTACACGGATCGATAACACTTTTTGCTAATTTCGCAAAATAAAATCTATATCCCATAGTAATTGATTCGGGGCTGGGCTTGCGTTTGTAAGGAACACGAAAAGAATAATTTACGAATTTCACAAAAAGGGTCATCGAACCTTGTTACTAAGCACTTACCGAGTGTTCAGGAAGAGTTTGGCTGTATAAATTAAAGTCACCTTACATAATTATACAGAAAATTCTTAACTTGTTTAGTTTTTTGAGATAAAACCTCGTAACAAAAATCGTCTAAAGCTGTCAACTTTGATGGACCCATTCCTTTATTTTTGGAGACAAAAAAATAACAAATGTATTTCTGTTCTACCTATTGAGTTCTAGACAACCAATTCACCCCAATCTTTTTTTTCTGGGCCCTTTCATGTATTTGGCCCCCCTATAAAATAATTCAATTTCATTTTTAATTATATCCGGTTTCGGGTCAACATTATACATAACACGTCTAAGTTTTAAGTCTGTAACTTATCCCGTCTGCAAGCTAGAGACCCGTGACATACTTGGATGGACAGGTAGCAGAGCGACATTAATATAGAACTCCGTGTTGCCTTTCGGGTACGGAACCCTAAAAATGACAATGCTACGCTGTTTTTCGTGACATACCTATCTAATTTATCATTTTATTTTTTGAACCTAGTATTTTTATTAACCGTCTAAAATAAACCTCAATATCTGTTCAATCCGTTGACTCTTGTTATACTTTAAGTTTCATTCATTTCAGTTATGTTCGCTCACTCGATCACTTTCTTGTTTCCTTCTCTTGTCTGATACCGTGTTGCTAGTTATGGTTTTATATAATTTCTATATAAATAGTGAGTTTCCGTAATCCAGTGGTATTAATTATTTATATATTCTTAGTATTATTAGCACCGAATAAATAAGTTTCTTATTAGGCGAATCTCAAGATAAAACAACTTTCTTTTAGTGCGCTCATTAAGTTCACAGGTGAACAAAATAAAATAAAAATCATTTTTTGCTTTTTTTAAACCCAAAGGTATGTTTTTCATAAAGACGATTTTATTTATTTCGTTTTATTTTGTGTAATTTCCATTTAAAAGCAACATTGTCATATTTTTAGCTTCTGATTTTTCTCCAAAATATTAAACGTTATTTGAAATTTTTAGGGTTCCGTACCCGAAGGGCAACATATCGCTCTGGTGTCCGTCCGTCCGGGTATGTCACAGGTCTCAAGCTTGCAAATGGAATGAGTTACAGACTTGAAATTAAAATATGTTACGTATGTAGAATGTTGACCCAAAGCCGAATATTGAATAAAAAATGAAATTCAATTATTATTTTAGGGGCAGTAACATATGTATATGGAAAAGTGAAATATTTTTTCTTATTCCGTATTATTAATTTTAGTTATTTTTTATATTGAAAAATAAATACAAAGTATCAGATGGTAGGAAGGTAGGGACGCCATACTCAAATCTTCGAACTCCGTTTCAAGTAATACCTATAACGCTTGAAAATGAAACCTCTAGCTATAACAAAGGAAACTATTCTGTGTTCGAAATAAAAAATACATCGCGTAGCTTTGCAATTTTTTCGAAAATTGGTAAAAAAATACTGAAAGAAAAATCTTTTTTTACGGTTTTGTGTTCTACTAGTGATTCTGAACAATAGAGTTCAATAAAGCTAGTGACTTAATTTTCAATCTGTATTTATCTATCCCAGACAAAATTTGCTGCAACAGACAGACAAATGCACGGACACCAGTAACCTCCTTTTTAGTATATGGAAACCTTAAAATTGCAAACTTTTATCTTAATAAAAATGTTGTAAGTCAACCTTCTTTGAAATATTGTAAGCTTTAAATTAAATAAAATTTATTTCGATTTACAAAATTGAGTTGTGAAAAAAATATTAATATTTTTCTTGTCTGAAAAGCGCAGAAGAGCTCAAACGACGCAAGCAATAGCTCGGCACAAAGGCTGTACTTGATTTGTTGTTCCCGAGTTAAATGGGGCGGGTCTTTTGTGTGTATTCTCTGTAAGGTAAATTAGAAAAAGACTCAAACGTATACTTAATGTCGGGCAACTGTCAATGAGGTCATATCTTTCTATATATTTTTTGACATGGCTCTCTTTTAGGCGTATTATGGCAAAGCACCATAAGGGTTCCATTTAATAATTACTTTATTATTATGTCTATATGTATGTATTCTGTTCTAAGAGAACCACTTCACGGATTTGGATGTGTTTTTCATTATTATCATCATAGTGAGCCTGGTCAACTTATAGGCTATAAGGGTGTTCATAAAATAACTGCCAATGTAAAAACGGGGCAGAGATTGCAAAATATAAATCAGTCAAGTGCGAGTAGGACTCGCACCCTGAGAGTTTGAATAAAAACTACGAACTTATCATTATCCAGAAAATGTTCGAAACAAACTGCAAAATTATTTTTGTCGAGGGTATCCTGGAATCACCGTCATCAATCCAAGACGGAGACGGCACTCTATCCAGTTTGCTTAATTCACCAATACCCACCAAGAGTTTGGAAAACTCCAGCCGGACATCAAGACCTGCCGTTGAATTCCGTACGCACCGATAGCGTAAGATAATTTTTCAAGAAACTGCTCTTGTGTTTTTGTGTTATAACGACAAAAGAAACTGCTTCATGTAATTGTAATTTCGCTCGAATGTGTTTTCACATTATATTAGTATAATGCAAACGAAGTGACGTATAACTTCACACTGTTATTTCTAATATATGAGATGTAATTATTTTTTTCCAAATTGTTCGATCATTTTGGTTAAATTAATCAACATTTTGGAACAATATTTTTTTAAGAATCTCCTTGATAATTCATGAAGCAAGGGTTGAGTAGGTGTTTTCAGTCAATGTTGTTTAAAATTTAAACAACACTGGCACCTAATATACAGAAAAAATCTAATTCTTGGTTTTTAATTAGACTCCGTACAAAAATGGTCAAAACTGATAACTTTGATGGGCCCTTGATGGTCCCCCATTTTTTAGGGTTCCGTAGTTCTAACATGGAACCCTTATAGTTTCGCCATGTCCGTCTGTCCGTCCTGTCGATATATATGAATGTGGGTATGACATTAAACTAGTCTCGATCTATCGCTCGTGTTTGATTGATGTCCAACTAACATATTTTACATGGCGCAGTTAATTAAATGTTATAAGAATATAAATACGATAAATGGTGAAGAGATACACAAATAAAATAATATAAAACAGGATATATATCTAATACCTATAGAAGTGAAGTGTTGTGTTTCTTTGAAAAAGGGATTCCCTCAAAATGGAGTCGTTGTTGAAACCACCGGAACCATTTAAATATGATAGTACTTTGGACAATGTAACCTCCGGCAATCTTAGTAAGGATTGGGAAAGATGGAAGAAATCTTTTAGAATATACTACGGGGCATGTGAATTGTCTCAAAAAGATCCTGTGACGCAAATTAATATTTTGTTGCATATCATCGGAGAAAAGTGTCGAGATGTTTACGAGCAGTTTTCTGGGACTTACAAAACGGTTGAAGAATTGTTAAAAGGTTTTGATGAATTCTTTTTGCCAAAAAAGAACTTAACAGTTGAGAGGCATAAATTTTTTACACGTGAACAACGAGAATTCGAGTCAGTGGCACAATATGTTTTTGAGTTAAACAAAATGGCAGCGAACTGTGAGTTTAAAGACCTGATGGATGACCTTGTCCGTGATAGACTGATATGTGGCATAATAGATGGAGGTCTCAGAGAACGATTGCTTAGAGAAAGTGATCTAACTTTACAGAAGGCTTTGGAGATAAGTAAGTTAGGAGAAATTTCCAGGATGCATGCGGGAAATATTAAGCAAGAGACTGTAGATCACCACGTACATGAAATAAAGAAGTACATCGATGAAGATGCAGAAGAAGCCGAGGTGTATTATATGAATGCTGATTTATGCCGATACGCGGGAAAAGCATGATGAGATACTGAGACGTGTTTTACAGAGATGTCGAGAAATAAATATAAAATTAAACAGAAAGAAGACTAAGATCGGTTTAAAAGAAATAAAATATCTCGGTCATAAAATCTCACAGCATGGTGTAAGTCCAGATGATTCACATACATCAGCAATTAAAAATATGCCAAGACCACAAAACTCCAAAGACGTTGAAAGATTTTTGGGTTTAGTTACATATGTAGGTAACTTTATTCCTCAGAAAAAACGCATATATTACGCGAACTGTTAAAAAAAAATACCGAGTGGCACTGGGAACAGCAACACGAAAAATGCTTCCAAATGCTTAAATCTTACCTTGTAAATCCTCCTGTTTTGCGATATTACAGCATAGATGAACCGGTCACAATTTCAGTTGATGCCAGCAAAAATGGTTTGGGAAGTTGTTTATTGCAAAATAACCTACCAGTTTGCTATGCATCTAAGTCTCTCACAAAAACAGAGCAAGCCTACGCTCAGATTGAAAAGGAGCTATACGCTTTGGTATTTGCTTGCGAGAAATTTTACATGTATATATATGGTCGCCACGATATAACCATAGAAACTGATCATAAACCGCTGGTGAGTATCATAAATAAACCATTGGTAGACGCACCACCACGTTTACAAAGAATGTTGCTCAGATTACAGCCATATATGTTTAAATTGGTGTACAAACCCGGAAAGTATCTATATATAGCAGATGCTTTTTCACGTGCTGTGGATATTACAACTGCAAACACGGAACCACGTGATTTTTTAGATGTGAATGCGCAGATCTGTGCATTAACAGAAAGTAATCCTTTAATGGACACTCACTTTCTTGAAATACAGAAGTACACTAAATCTGATGATGAGATGCAAGCTTTGTTAAAAGTTATAAAAAAAAGGTTGGCCATTGCATAAAAATTATCTGATTGACAGTGTTAAACCTTTTTGGGAATTAAGAGACGAATTAACACTGTCTTTTGGCATGATTTGGAGGGGTATTCGCGTCATAATTCCAAAATGTATGCGTAGGGATATGATTAAAAAACTTCACATTGGCCATTTAGGTATAGAAAAATGTAAACTGAGAGCTCGCGAAACCATGTTCTGGCCTAACATGAATACTCAATTACATGACTTGTTAACACATTGTCAAGCATGTTTGACGCATAGGAAACAAAATACAAGAGAAGCGCTATTACAACACGAAGTGCCGACTAGGGCGTGGTATAAAATAGGTGTTGATATATTTCATTTTCAGGGTCAATCATCTATTTTGGTTGTAGACTATTATAGCAAGTTTGTAGAAATTGCTAAGGTTAAGTCGCTGACGTCAGAAAATATAGTAAAACATCTTAAAATAATATTTAGCACGCAAGGGATTCCGGAAGTTTGTTTCTCTGATAATGGGCCAGAGTTTGCTTCTCGATTCTTTAAAGATTTTGCGAATGAATGGGGTTTCCACCATGTGACATCTTCCCCCAGATATGCTCAGTCAAACGGTCTAGTGGAGCGCACAATTCAAACCATTAAAAATATGTTGAAGAAGACCACGTTCGACGGAACTGATTTTAGAATGGCCCTATTAGAATACTTAAATACGCCTATAAACGAAGAATTGGCATCACCAGCCGAGCTGCTAAACAATAGAAAGCTACGTAGCATTCTTCCGTGTGTACCCAAATTATTAAAACCCAAAATTCAAAACAATGTCACTGACAAATTAAAAAGACGGCAAATAAAACAAAAATTTTACTATGATAAAACGTCTAGACCATTACCTGAACTAATGATAGGTCAAAAAGTAAAGGTATGGTTAAATGAGCAATGGATTAATGGTTTTATTAAAGCTATCGTAGGCCCACGTTCATATTTAGTTATGTTATGTTCCGGCGGGAGTATCCGCCGCAACAGAAAGCATATTATTGTAGATTCAACGCGACGTTGCGACAACTCAGCTGTAGATAGAAGCGCTCGTAGTTATAGCTATAGATATGATGACGTTGAGACTCATCATTAGCGATGCGCGACTGCGAATTATTTGGTAAGTCGAATACAAACCGACTACTAATATCTCAATTCGACTAAGAAATTAGTAATCCACTAATTGAAAAAGTCGAATGATATTAGTAACTAATCAAAATGGCGCGAAAGTCTAGTTCAATTCAAGGATAAATGCACGCAGGGCGAGGTCACGCAGTAAAGTAATCGTCAACGGGTCAGTTACTACGCAAGCTTTGACGCCAAATGAAAGTAAACGCAAGTTTTGATCGTGTTTCATCTCTTTCGTTATTCCCCAGTACAAAAAGTTACCAATTTACTAGTGCAGTTATTTTCTGCTGTAAAAGTTTCATAGTGATTTGGTGTTTAAATATCTTCATTAAAACGCTTGCTTACATACAAATAAATTCAACCTTACCACTTTTATCAACTCTAGGTAATCTTTGTATATTTGAACGTAGGCATCTAAGTATTAGTTTGAAATTACATCTTTAATGACACATTTTAAAATATGTACAAAAAAGGTATGATGTTTATCTACCAGGTTGAAAGAAAATAAACATAAAAATGTGCTTCAGACAAAAAAAAAACAGAATTTCCACAACTGGTGCCCACTAAAAATGTCGTCCATCTCATATATATTCCACCTGCCAACACTTAGCAGCTGCAGCGCTGTTGATATTCCCTGCTTGTTATGATTGTCTTATTATCTTCATGTAGATTCCATGTTATTTTTATTTATTCTTTTATTTTTAAGATTGCATGCGCATGCTTACTTTTAAGTTATAATTAAGTTATGATTAAGTTTAAAAAAGTCTAGTTATTACTTTCTCAATCTACATAATTTTACTCGTCTGATCCTATCTGTGAGAATGTCAAGGAAATAGATACATCTAAACTAGTTTAAATATCATAGTTATTAAGTCTAAGTTGTATTTGTTTCTGTTTTTTCTCCTTGAATAAATAAATAAATAAATAAATTAAAAATAAAGATACTCAAACGAGTAAGCGCTGACAGCACTAGAATTTGATTGAACATGCCTCTATGATTGAGTGAGTGAGTTAGTTACTAATCGGGACGACTCGGCTCTCTCCGTGCCGACTCGGGTAAATATTGTTACTAATTCATTCGTCACAAAGAAAGTTTAACGTTAGTTACTAATGGTCGATGGTCATTCGAGTGATTCGAATAATCACTTTATTCGAATGATACGATTAGTATCATTCGCAGTCGCGCATCTCTACTCATCATCACGGTCAAGGTCATGCGCCGGCCGATACTGTTACAGGCTCCCCGCGCCCGCGCGACCCCTCCCATCCCTCCGTCAGCTCCGGTATGTCAAATGCTGATGTAGCCAATACTCATAGAACCCGTTCTGGCAGGGAAATTCGACCGCCTGATCGATGGAGGTACTCCGTGCTTGGTGGTACGTGAACAGCTGAGTGAAAACGATTTCCCATGAGTATAATTCAAAGAATAATTATTTGTGTAATGTGTTTTTCTTGTAAATATTGTAATGCATGTTTTAAATTTTGTATATGCAATGAAATAATTATTCCTTACATATATAGTAAGTACTAAATGAGCTTGAAATGTATAAGTTATTATCACTGCATGGTATTTTATTTAGCTTTGAATAAAATTTACTTGGAATGTAAATAGGTAGCAAATTAATATATTATTACATTATTAGTGATTTTAATGATCCTTGATAAAATAGAAACCATTGTTAATTAATGTATTCATTACTTTCTTTTTAGTTGAAAAGAAATCTTGTGTTTTATCATTTGTCAGCATGGTAAACTATTTTCATTTATTTTCAAAGGGGAATTGTCGATATATATGAATGTGGGTATGACATTAAACTAGTCTCGATCTATCGCTCGTGTTTGATTGATGTCCAACTAACATATTTTACACGTCCGTCCGCGGCTAGTAAGTACTAGAAATCTGTAATTTGGCATGAGTATATATATGAATCACGCCGACAAAACTGTAAAATAAAATCATGAAAATTTTTTTCTTAGGTTACCTCCCGTGCTTGTAAATGGGAGATGATTTTTTTTCTCATCTATCCCATAGTGTTGGGTAATTGGGTATCGTTAGATCCATCCATTCATCAGTCCATGTTCGTCCACTGCCTTTCCCAAATTTCGCCACTCATGTCGGTCCTCCGTCGTCCTCATCCAGCCGCCACCCACAACGTCCTTCACGTCGTCGGTCCAGCGGGCTCGAGGTCGCCCCACACTACGCTTTGCTGTACGTGGTCTCCATTCTAAAGCCTTTTGGCCCCAACGGTCATCATGTCGGCGACAAATATTACTTCAACTTACTAATTCTGCAGGCTATGTCGATTACTTTCGATTTCCGACGGATCTCCTCATTTCGGATTCTATCCATCAGAGATACCCCAATCATAGCCCGCTCCATAGCTCGCTGAGCCACCTTAATTCGATGGATCAGGCCCTTTGTAAAAGACCAGATCTCAGCGCCATACGTCATCACAGGATGGACGCACTGGTTGTACATCTTTAAGCCTTTAAGCACTGCGGTATTGACGATGTAAATATGTGACGCAACTTTCTGAATGCTGCCCAACCCAAGCATATTCTTCTGTCAGCCTCGGCTTCGAAGATGTTTTTATCCAGCTGTATAACTTGACCCAGATAAACATATTTTTGAACAACTTCGATGCTAACATTGTCGATGGTTAGTGGCCCTTGGATGACGTGACAGTTGGACAAGACCTTAGACTTATCCAAATTCATCCGCAGGCCCACTCGTCTCGAAGAATCGCTCAGGCCCCGCACCATTACCTCCAGTTCCTGCAGCGATTCCGCCATTATCACGATGTCATCGGCAAAGCGAAGATGTGAAATGTACTCTCCGTTTACGTTTATGCCTCGTCCATTCCAGCCTAGTGTTTTAAAGACATCCTTCAGCGCGGCGGTAAACAGTTTTAGGCAAATAACATCTCCCTGTTTCACGCCGTGTTGAAGATGTATCGGTCTTGTTTGTTCACCATGTACTTGGACGGACATCGTAGCTGAGTCATACATACATTTCAGCATCTTCACGTAACGCCAGTCAACTTGGTATCGCTGCAAGGACTGCAGAACAGACCAAGTTTCGATGGAGTTGAGGGCTTTCTCGTAATCCACAAACGCTAGACATAAAGGCTGATTATACTCTTGAGTTTTCTGTGTAACCTGCCTTAGCGTGTGAATGTGTTCAGGGTAGGATATGCTAGTCTATGGTACACACCGATAATTAGGTGGTAGAGCTAATGCTGGGCTCGACTGTGGAGGTACCACCATCTTACTCGGAAATCCTCCCGAAGTTATTCGGGGGAGAGTAAGAGGACAGCTCTCAGGCAAAAAACCAGGCGGCCCACCATTGCCTGGGACCGACGGATGGCGGTATATCCATCCCCAATTGCCGGGCCTTATATAAATCAGACTAGTGACGGGCAGCGGCGTCACTAGTGCAAGGGTTTCGGCACCGCGCTCACCAACCCGCCTGCCCAGCGTGTGTGAGTATGGGCATTTCTTCCTGGAGGACCGCCAAGAGTGGTGAACTCCTGGAAAGGCCTATGTCCAGCAGTGGACGAAACAGGCTCATGGATGGATGGACACACCGATAGACTTTTATTTCAAGCCACTAGATGTCGCTATATGTCTTTAAACATTTAAATATCTTTTTGTTAATTTTATCTTTTATTATTTCGTTATAAATTAAAAATTCATCTACGTTTATAAAATATTGATGATTACGTAAATAATTTTTATGCAACCTCATATCGTAAAGTCCTCATTATGAACTAAAGACTACTTGCATAATGAAAAAAAAATGTTTTATGAACCTCTTTTAAACAGAAAAAAAATTAAAGTATAGGTCTCCGAACAACATAATGCTATAATCGGATGAGACCACATTGATACTTATGTATATGTATATCGAATCAACCCTGGACTTATGGACTTGGCATAATTGTATTAAAAACGATGAAATTATCGGCTTTCGCCTAAAATTATAATTACGTAATAATGAAATAAAATGAAAATTACAGAAAAGGCTATCATCATCATCATCATAATTATTTATTCATCAACAAAAAAATATTGCATTTGAAATTTGAAATTATCTTAATAACTACAAATTAAAACTATGTAAGCACATTGTGTATAAAATCATTAAATTATAAGAAAAAAGAAAAAATTTTGGAGAGAAGGCTGATGGAAGATCTTCGCGGCGAGAACTAAGTCGCTTCGCCTGGTCGCCTTTGTTCTCGAGCTTGGGTAGTGTCTTGACTAGATCAGATAGAAGGACAAGAATGTATAGGCTAGGAGCAGTAAGAATTTCTAATTTTTTTAAATACTCTTTGCATGATTCCGATTGGTGGAGCCGTAGAGTTGTCCTAATTGCCCTTTTTTGAATAATAAAAGCTCTTGCCATGTTATAATTGTAGCTATTACCCCAAAACTTAATGTTATATCTAAGTCTTGACTCAACTAGCGCATGATGTACCGTTTTTAGAACCTTTATATTTATTTCTTCTCTTAAACTTCTGAGAGCATAGCATGCTGAGCTTATGGAGCCTTCAATTGCGTTAAGTTCATTTTTCCAACATAATAACTAATCGATATTAATACCCAGAAATTTCACACTCGTTAGGAGACCAATTTTTTCTCCATCTAACGTGATGTCTAGAGTGTCTTTATTGCCCGCAGTGGTCTTAAAAAGTATGGCACTAGTCTTTGTTGTGTTCAACAATATCAAGGTCCTAGATACCTTTGCCTGTCCCCTGGGTAAGTGTTCTGTGCCTGTCCCTGAATGGGAAGAAAGGAAAAAAAAGATTCTGCTATTGGGAAGGCAAAGGCATTAATACTTGCGATTGTCAGCACTTGGTGAAACATCGTGAACATCTTAAAAAATACTCTTGTACTGTTTCACTCATAAAGTAGCCCATACAGCAATGTCTGAGGTTTAATATCAAATACCAATGAGGTTTTTATAATACGAAACAATATTGCCACCCAACTACCCGATCTAGTGTTAACATGCTATCTACGAGTGGGGCCAAGTAAACAGTCTGACTCTAAACACCGCCAAATGTTCGATCATGTCTTATCAAAGATCCAACAACCAATTTACAGTACCTTATTATACTATACATAACAGAAAATTAAAACATGTCGATAAGATGAAGGATCTGGGTACCTGGTTTGACCAAAGCTTACCTTTAATGAACATATTCACCAAATATGTTATCTATCTAGAAGAAGCCTTGGCATTGTTTTTGATGACTTTATCAACCGTGGTACTGTATGTGTCTTGTACAACGCTTATGTACGCAGCCGATTAGAAACTAACGCTTTAGTGTGGACTCCGCATAGTGCAGAATACATACTTATGATCGAAAAAGTGCAAAAAATATTTGTAAGATATTTATACAAAAAGTTATATGGACTTTATCCTTTTCTTTAGCCTACATTATTTATACTGGGTATGGTTGAGTATCGCGCATTTGAGGTTAGACGTGGATTAACTTTGATAAGGTATTTTCTTCAATTGTTACGTGGCCGCATCCATAATCCAGTAATGTTAGCACAAATAAATCTGTTTGCGCCGGATAACTACTGCCGATCTCGCACCCACCGACTGTTCGCTGTTCCTGTGGCGCGCACTTAGACACTTCAATACGCGCCATTACCGAGAGCCTTGGCTCTCATCAATGAAATCCTCATTTTTGACTCCAACCTAGACCTATTCTCATGCTCGGAAACCACATTTTTAGCAACTTCTGGACGCTACCTAGAATCGATTACCGTAAAAAGCTCGATTCTATCATGATTTCGATAAAACAATAATGTTTAATTCTAATAATATCAACCCACATGCAATGTATTTAATATAAGAGATCCTATGAATATTGTATAACTTACTTATTATATTTGACCCTATACTGTTAGTACTACGCTGTATTAAATAAATAAATAAATGATTTCTCCGTACAAAGTGCATTCAAAACAAAACAACAAGGGCTTGATGTGGGTTAAAACTTACTCGCATGTGCTAAGTGCAAAGAATACTTAGCCTTTCAGACTTAAACCACAGAAAATTATGATGTTCAACCATCGAGCGTACTTAAATTGCTAAAAAGCTACTTATGCGAGCTTTCACAGTAAAAGCATGATGTAAAGAAAAAAAAAACAATATATTGAAATAATTTCTTTCCAGTCGTAAAGCAACTAATTTAATAAGTATACTTACTTTTTTTTACTTGTCTTTTAAGATGTTCTTGGAGGTACCGAAGCAGGTCAAATATCAAAATTTAATATTAAGTTGCTTTCGTTTTGCGAAAGGTAAACTTAACTAATCTGTATCTTAAGGTAACTGTTACTACTTAATCTGTTTAAATCCATGTCGCTTATTTTCAGGTTGAAACAATATTTCTCTGAATTTCACATATTCTTCACGTTTCAGCTCTCGTGTATATCTTTTCTCACACTCTGAATAAATAATATTCATAAAAGCTCCGAAACAGAGATAATATTTCTTTTCACTTGTGGCAGTCACTCTGTATTTCCTTGGGTTCTTTATCCCAAAAAGACGACAAAAAATTCATATCGAAGACACAAGGACTGAAGAGTTTCTTAAGGTTGTTTATGAATTGCTCAAGGGATTGGCACGTTGAAAGTTATTTTCGTTTGATTCCTTGGTCTTCACAAAAATTTTGTAAATAATATATGTAATACATGTAAATGTTACAATGTTAAATGAGAAAAAGTGCATAAAACTGAACATTCGGCCTGCAATACCTCTATTATTGTACACCATTATTAAGACTTTCTGATAGGATCTCCATCCATCCATCCATCAGCCTGTTTCGTCCACTGCTGGACATAGGCCTTTCCGGGATTTTGCCACTCTTGGCGGTCCTCCTGGAAGAAATGCCCATACTCACACACGCTGGGCAGGCGGGTTGGTGAGCGCGGTGCCGAAACCCTTGCACCAGTGATGCCGCTGCCCGTCACCAGTCTGTTTTAAGGCCTGGCAATTGTGGATGGATATACCGCCATCCATCGGTCCCAGGCAATGGTGGGCCGCCTGGTTTTTTTGCCTGAGAGCTGTCCTCTTACTCTTCCCCGAATAACTTCGGGAGGATTTCCGAGTAAGATAGGATCTGTTTTAAGTAAATTATTGTGTTTTCTGAAATTTTACATAATTCAACACAACCACAGGCGAACAAACAAAAACGTTCTATAACAGACGCTTATATCCCAAAAAGGCTCCGTAAACGTTGTATTAAGGTTCTAGCGGTACCTACCAGTTTATTTTTTAAGCAATTGAAAATACTTTTTTGCCCTATAGGCTTATACAATAAAAGTGCCCTATTAATAATTGATGTAAAGGTTTACATCAACATTTAGTAGAACCCTTACAGGCAGGTACTATAACAAGCCTTGATGTGGCTAGTACAGAACCATATTACCCTATAAAAGTGTTAGCTGTCACTCTGATGCATCCGATTTACGCAATAAAGGTTCCAAAATAACTGTTATAGTCATTTCATTTTAGTAGTGATTCGAACTCCATAATAGGGCGATATGAGGATATAGTGGATATTCAGATCGCTGCTATAGCACATTGTGGTCCTTTAGTGGTAACGAAAACGCAACTACAGAGCGATTTCGGGATATAACGGAGTTTCAGCTACGATTATGGAGTTAAATGGACTTTCATCATCAATCAAGGTTTTGAAAGGCTTATTATACGGTCATTGATTTACTTGTATATTTCTAAATTAATAACAATGGATTTAGAGGCTTGGAAAAGGTTTAAACGCAGTGGAAGTATAAAAGAGAAGCCAAAAGACAATATGAGAAAGTAGCATCATCAAGAAACAATAAAACTAGAAATAGATAGGTTGAAGAGACAATTACGAAAAAAAGGTTCCGTACAAAATAAATATCATATATTTTATATAAATTAATGCACATAAATTACAAAAAAAACGACAAAATGGCGGAAACGCAATTGCAGCGTTTATTTGAATAATTATTTATCAAATAATAACTAGTGATACTGAAATCCCAAGTGAGATAATCGTACTTATTCCATAGTCCGTAAATGTAGCATTTGTTCAAGTTAAATACAAATTCAGGTATCATTATTTATGTCGGTGGCACAGGGACAAACTCAAAAGAAACCCTTATTTCATTTTTTGATCTAGGATGATCTAAAATATTATTACGACGAGTAGAAAGGTACTATAGTAGCGTACAGAACACTCGAAGTCACTTTTTGCATTGAAATTGGTAATGATTTGTTAAAAACTCAATAACTCTAGGAAGGCATTGAAAATTCTTCGTAAACCTAGCCCCAGTTTATCAGTGAAATTTCAGCCGCACTTCATTTCCACGGACTAATAATTTAATGACAAAATGTAATCCTAATCACCACGATTTATGTATGTACTTGTATCCTTTTTGAAATATCTTAATTACAAGAACTAAGACACTGCTGGTGAATGAATGTTAATGAATGAAAGATAAATAATGGTGAGGTAAAAGAATCATGAACTCTTCTATAGTATAAAAAAGTACCTTAGTAGCGTCGCGGTTACCCGTACATTACCAAAAAGAGATCTGCGTCACCGCTACATCACCCTTAAGGCGCTGAGTGGTGAATAAATTGGGCCAATTTCGAGTTACTTATTGGCCTTTTATAGTGCTGAGGAATGGTGTTTATGGAACGTTCTATGGGCTTCTATAGAGCCTACTTTTGTTTCATGAGATGTTCAACAAACTTACGTATATTTTGAACATATTGACACCAAAATCAGTGATAACCAGTTGGAGCAAAACTGCAATCACAGAATAAATACACAAAACCGAACAGGTCGGCTATTCTCGGCAAAAAATTTCACGCACGCCTTTTTTTCATACCCATATGTTTATTGCGTTATAAATGCCGTGTGATGATAATTATACTAACTATCACTCCTTAAAAGAGACGTAAATCATGTTATAAATACGTACAACAGGATTATATTTTAAAAGTTTTATACGTTTCTTCATAATGTAAAAATCACCTGCTTTCGGCCTTCGCAAATTGTGGTATGTGCGAAAATCGCCGTCCAGATCACTCTTTGAATCACATAAAATACTATTAAATATACTTAAGTACAGAAATGAGAAATTGTGCATAATAAAAATACCCAAATAAAGATGAAAGTAAACCTGGGACGACATTTTACTATTGGAAGAGAAAAATATTCACAGCTAATAATGACATAGATTAATAGTACATTACGACACGAGTCGAGAAAAAGTTTCTCGCACGAGTTTCGTATAATATTTTATAGCACAAGTGCGGAAAATGCCGACTTTACGCAAGCGCGGCGTGCGTAAAGCGGTCATTTTACGCACGGTGTGCTATAAAAGATATTACACAGGATTCGCACTGAAGGCATATAGAGCCTTGAGCCTTGTGAATAATACCAGTCCCGTCTAATGTAGTTGTGTGAGCATTTTATATTCGAGATTACCAACTTTATATACATAAAATTGAAAAACGAAACGGGCGAATTCAGTGTTACAATAACATGTAAAATTTAGAGTTAGTAACATCTAGTGCTACCGGTAACATGTTTGTTGGATAACTATATACTAGTGACCTTGAAAAGCTGCAATAAGGTGTGGCTAAATTCAGATAATAAGTAGTAAAAAATGTGATAAAACTACAGCATCTCTGGAATAAGATACTTATAAGGCTGTCCGGGATATCATGATATGGGTGACAGTTCGTAATTTTCCGTTTCACCTATACTACTCACACCATACTCCATACACCCATGTACAGAAGAAAATAATAGGTTTTAGAAATAATGTATATCATTATTGTAAAAATACAATAAATAATGCCTCTATAAATTGAAACAAAATCTAAGTGTATTCCTTAAATTTAACAGAAAATGGCTCGGAAAAGTATAATGTCTTTTTGCAACTTGATGCGTGGATCGGAACGTCAACCCATAGGTACTGACACTACATAATCGAAAATACATCGATGAATCGGTGCGGCCATCTCATAGGATCGCGTCAGTATGAGTGCATCTTGTATGCGGTTTGTGTTTTCGTTGCGGTTGCTTTACGTGCTACTTGTTTTGACGTTTGTTACAGTTTTTATTGATTTTTTGTTTTGTTATTAGTGAAATCCCGAGAAAACCAAAAAAAAAACTTTGATATATCAAGCTCTGGAGTTATTGGTTCGTTTACTTTAATTAATTTAGTAATTAACAAAAAGTAGTTTGGATAATCAAAGATCAATCAAATATAAAATCAATTTGATAGTCCTTGTTAACTTTCTCGATACAAAAAAACGATTATTTTACGTTAGAGTACATCACTGTAACTGTCAACTTTGAACTGCCACCCATATCATATCTCGGACAGCCATAGTTAAACAGGTATTTTTATATTTAAGGAAAACAATAAATAAATAAGTGCCAAAAGAAGGTCCAGGTCCAAATTCAGACAGTTGAAGACTAATATCTGATTAAATTAAATAAAAATGCAAATAAACATTATTCCTCCGATTATTTTTTAATAATTTTAGTTATAATAATTGTAATTATTTTCTGGTAAATTTGAGCGCGTTCGCAGCACTTGATTTCTGCTCGAAAGACAGAGAGAACAGTATGGAACAAGTCGTGTAAGAAAGACGCACGCACAAATGTTACCAGCAGAAGTAGCCGCTTTTGAGCCCCAGATGGTGAATCCAGGTTTACCTGAGATATTATTTTATCGAAGTGAATCTGTGATAATTTCTTACCCTTCACATCTTGATTTTCAAGGAGAGTCTCAGGTTTTTTTCTGAGAATGTCGACTAAACGAGTCAGATCTCAAGAGGGAGAACCAGCGCTATGCATTCCCAAGTTGAAATACGTATAAATCTGTCCGTCCGTATTCTGTCCCAGGGGTCTACAGCTTCAGCCGTGATAGGTATATAGGGTGAAATTTAATCAACCGACCAAATTCATACTAGAGACTCAGTTAGTGATCAAGAACTAGGTTCAGTAATCCTTTTGGCCAATTTCGAAAAATATTTTTTTTGCTCCCGTACTGGTTGGTCAATTCCTAGTGCAGGTTCTACGGGTAAAAAAATTTTTTTTTCGAATTTCACCTGGAGGGTCATTAAACCTTGTTCCTGATGACTAACCGAGTCTCCAGTATCAATTTGGTCGGTTGATTTAATTTCACCTAGTATAGTTGAAATTTTCACAACAAGGTTGGTCTCCATAAAAGAATCCTCAAAAAAGTAAGTTTTTAACGTTATTATGTGGGGGGGGACATCCATCCATCAGTGTGTATCGTCCACTGTTGGACATAGGCCTTTCCAGGATTTCGCCACTCTTGGCAGTCCTCTTGGAAGAAATGTCCATACTCACACACGCTGGGCAGGCGGGTTGGTGAGCGCGGTGCCGATACTCTTGCACCAGTATGACCGCTGACCGCCAGCAGCCTATTTTATAATAAGGTGGATATACCGCCATCCATCGGTCCCAGGCGATGGTGGGCCGCCTGGTTTTGCCTGAGAGCTGTTCTCTTACTCTCCCCCGAATAACTTCGGCAGGATTAGCGAGTAAGATGGTGGTACCTACACAGTCGAGCCCGGCATCAGCTCTACCACCTTAACACAGGGACATGACCTCCCTTATCTCCAAAACTAGAAGACCAAAAAATATATAAAAGGTCATAGTAATAGCTAACAGGTGATGATTGATTTTATGTATGTAAAGATTACAGGAAAAATACTGCGTAATTCCTTACTCACAAGAGGGTGCATGTCGAATTGTTTGTCAGGCGCAAGAATTTTAGCGCCTTGTTTTTTGTCTCCTTAATGTTATGTATACAGGATATTAGGAAAAGTACTTCGTTCCTTAAAACCACATGTGCTGTAGGTATAACAAAGTTAGTTAAAAGTGTTTTTTTTTATACAAAAAAATAAAATATTTTTTAAAAACTTTCATTAAATTGTTCAACCCGAGTTCAGCAATAGATAGGATAGAGATAGGTGATAGACAATTGAAAAAAAATGGCGCGTAAAAGAAAGGAATAATAATAAAATTTAATAATATTTAAAAAAAAAAAATTTTTTTTACCTGTAAAAAAAATTTAACACGCCTAACATAATTTGTTATACCTATAGCACACGTGGTTTAAAGGAACCAAGTTCTTTTCCTAACACCCAGTATATACATACACAGATAGTTACATTACATATACCTGTCTCCCAAAGAGGTAGGCAGAGACCACAGATTTCCATCTGCCATGATCCTGACATACCTCTTTTGCTTCTTCTACATCCATCAATCTAGTCATACAAGCTACATACATACATAAAGCGTCTATATTGTCAATATGTATGTTCTTAGGGTTCCGTACCCGTATTGTGTGGTGGTAAGGAACCCTTTGTGCGCGAGTCAACCTCGCACTTTGCCAAATTATTTATTTTTCGTGAAAAAACGAAATCATTACCTAACTTACTCGTAAATCTTGATCCATCTTTTTTTCTTTCCGTAGTACAATTTAAAAAGTACTGGAACGATCTAATCAATTTGATTTTGCCATTTTTAGGGTTCCGTACTCAAAGAGTAACCAACGGGACCCTATTACTAAGACTCCGCTGTCCATCTGTCTGTCCGTCTGTCCGTCTGTCTGTCCGTCTGTCCGTCTGTCCGTCTGTCCGTCTGTCTGTCCGTCTGTCACCAGGCTGTATCTCATGCACCGTGATAGTTAGACGTATTTCTGTTGCCACTATAACAACAAATACTAAAAAACAGAATAATATTAATATTAAAAGGGGCTCCCATACAACAAACGTGATTTTATTGCTCGATATTGACAACGGCAACAGGTAGACGCTTGAAATATTCACAGAATATTAAGTTATAGATTCACATAAAAAAAAATATATATATATGTCTAAGGGGAGCTCCCATACAACGGACATGATTTTTTTGCCGTTTTTTTAGATAATGGTACGGAACCTTTCATGCGCGAGTCCGACTCGCACTTGGCGGGTTTTTCTAATAAAAATCTCAGAGAACGTTCAATGTTCTAATCATCTTGAAAAATGAGCTCTGACCCTAAGTAACCTTTGAGCATGAGTGAGTAACAATGAAATAGTTTCTTTATTGTTACCGTGAATGAAGTCTCGGGGGAAATTAACAATAAATTGCAACGTCAAAAACGTCTATCACATATTTGCTTCTTCGGTTCTGTACCTCAATTTCTTTTGGGGCGACGGGCGAGTATAATACAATCATTGCTTTGTAACGAAAGCAATAAATAAAATTAGGTCTCTTTTGTTTGAAGGACAATCATAATGTGATTTACAAAGGTGATTATCAAAGAAAAAAATAATATAATAGCTTTTGCCCGTGGAGTCGACTGTCTGGTTTTCGTTTATGTAAGTATACTATGTATTTCACAAAAAAAAACAGTGGTAGCTTGTTGTCAATCGGATGATTAGGTCTATTCTTGCAATTCAAGCACAATTTTTTGAATTTATATGTCTACAACGTGAAATTTAAGTCATTTTGTTAACGAAAACTGGTGATAGTACTCATCCATATGAACAACTTTTAATATGAAGCCAACCTTGAAATCGCGAAAAAAAAAATCAGCTGTTTCATACATTTTGGTCGAGTAGGTATTTAACTCTTCTATGGAATAGCTGATATTTCTTTTGCGATTTCAGGGTCGGCTCCATAGTAAAAGTTATTCATATGGATGAGTACTATCACCAGTTTTCGGTAACAAAATGACTTAAATTTCACGTTGTATAGTGTTTCTACGTACAGGCTACACTGTAAATGGCCGTAAGGGCAAAATATATGTTTGCTACATTATGAGCTAGAGAAATTTGGTCAAAGGACATATTATTGTACAGTTGACAGACAATACGTCTGTAGCTATCTCCTGTCGAAGGGTTTATTTTCAAGGAAAAATTATAGTGGAGCAGCACAGGGTTGAAATATGTGTCCACACCAGACATAATAGTACCAATTGGACCAAATTCTCATTATCTTGTCTACTTAATTAATTAGAATCACAAACTTCATATCTAAATTAACATTTGCAGACTAAGAATACAAATACACAGTTTTTAGGGTTCCGTAACCAAAGGGTGTCAAACAGGATCCTATTATTAAGCCTCTACTGTCTTTCTGTCAAACTGGGGTCGAGTTTTAGCCGTATTAAGCAGCTGGTTAAAATTTTCGCAGAATCTCTGGTCTCTATTACGTCAGCTAATAAAAAGCCAAGACATTGAAAGACAGGGTTGGTGATCCCTTCTGCCAACTCCTTGTCGACCGCCATCATTGAAGACATTGCAGGTATGACTGAAGGAGTCTCCATAAGCCTCATTTGCCTCAAGCCTAATTTGGTCTCAATGATTTTTTTGGCAAAGCCGACAATCCTTCACTGCCTTTGTATTGAACCGGCCCCTTTTTCACATTTTATGTTTTTGGTGAGATGGAACTTTCAGAAACATATTTGGTCACCGACCAACACATAGTTCAATAAAGCCATACTCATAAAATTATTGCTGGAATAAAGATCAAACAAAGATGAAGGCTCTTTCGATTTTTTATGTTGCGTTAAAAGAGTCTATTTGGGCTATCATAAAAATGCCCGGTCTAATTTGCATTTGGACGCATTGGTCACGCACACAACCTGGTCTTTTCCGTTTCACTTGCATGCCTCATAGTAATAAGGAAATATATTTACTTCGGTACCGTCAATTGTATGTAGATATTTTTTCTGTAAGGGAATAATTTTATTTCATTATACTGTTTGTAAAACACTATTTTTCTTATGTAAAAACATAAACCCCCTCCTTCAGAGAGGGTAGGTTGTGGGGTAAGTGGGGGTGAAAGTCCCACTCTCCAGTACCCCCCGTTTATAGGAAATGTATAATTAACTTTACCCTTAAACAACCATTTGAAAAACCATCTTCAACAATTACAAAAATCGACTATAAAAATACGGTAAAGCTATTAGAAGGTTCTAACCTAAATGATGTCCTGTCATTTTCGGATCCAAACGCTGCCGCTGACTTCCTGGTTGCTAAAACTGCTGTAACACTTGAATCAAGTTCTACTGTTTTCGTTATCCCTAGTAAAGCTCGTATTAAAAAACCCTGGATAACACCAGGTCTCCTGAAATGTATCCGGAATCGAGATAAGCTACACAAACAATCTTCTAAAGACCCATAAAATCCTATACTAGCCACAACTTATCGTAGATACAGAAACGATTGTAATGCCTTACTTAAAAAAATTAAACGTGCATACAAAAAGTCGGAACTAGAAAAAGCTTCTGCGAACCAACTTCAGCAGCTAATACTTAAACAACATTCAAAGGCATCGTTTGATTTAGATTTAGACATAAATAAAAGAAGAAACGACCTAGTTTTTAAAACGGAATGGTGTAAAACTTCTTTTGCCCAACGCCACTTTTCATTTCTAGGACCATATGTCTACAATAAATTAAATAAAATTCTGAAGATATATCCTCTGATACGTTACGTTTGTAAAACAGCAACAAAAAATTGGCTTCTTACCCAGAATTATGTTAATACAGAGTCTCTTATTGTTACAGTGAAGTAAAATCTTTAGTGATTTATTTTATCCGCAAATTGTTTTACTACTTAAACGCTTATTCGGTGTCAAATTTTCCATATTAAGTATATTTGTATTATCTATGTAAGATTATACCACATTTCTTATGCAATTTAGTGGTAGGTGTCGCTGTATTTGTTTATTTCTTCTTATAACAAGTAAATTGTTTGATCAGTCACACACGTAGTTACGTCTCGCAGGCATTTTATTTTATTGTTAATATGTCAGTGGTAACTTGGCCTGTAGGAAGGCGCTGGAGGCCATAACCCAGGTTTTCGCCTACCTTGGTCTCCAACGTAACTCATTATACATATTTATACTTCTTATGTTACTAGGTTAAGTGTGTAAAATGTTACATAAAAGAGAATAAAAAGTTTGTTTTTTTATAGTTGCTGATTTATGATATTTGATTTGAATAATAACTTAACTTTTTTTGTGGCATTAGGCGGGCTAGTCTGTTGCCGATGTGATGGCCGTTGGGGCCGAAAGGCGTTAAATTGAGACCACGTATAGCAAAGCGTAGCGTAGGCCAACCTCGTGCCCGCTGGACCGACGATCTGTCGTCTGTGTGTCTGTGTTTTTTTTTAATAATTTGTTGGCAATGAACATCGAGTTTGAAATCCTCAGTTGCGACTTACGTTCTTAAAAATGAATGAATTGGAAAAAATTAAAATAAGCATTAAAAACACACAATAAAACAAAATAAAAAATACGTAAGCTTTATTTTTACGCAGACTTTTAATATAAATATTGAAAAAAAACTTACAAATTCAAATTCAATTCAAATTCAAATTTTTTATTTGTAAAATAGATACATAAAGTATACGTTTTGCATGTCAAATCTAATCTGTATAAAAATAATATTTTATGATTAACAAATATGATACGGGAAATATATAAAAAAACTATATTTAAGTTGGGCTACAAAAGTTAAATGCATAAAATAAAGACTTATTGGAATACGAATATTATTATAACTACACAATGCAATTAATATATAAGTTGATAAATAAAATGAATAGACCCTAAATAAATATAATGCCTAGCCAAATATACATATACGAACATAAGTAAGAAATTAAAATATTGTATATACATACCTACGTAATTCAATGAATAAATAAGTTAATAGATAAATAAACTATAAATAGATATAATGCCTAAATCCGCCCATTCGATTAATCTTGCTAAGAAGAAGGGCAAGAAACTTAGCAAGATCATGTCTCTTTTTTTTTATCAGTTTTTTTTTTCTGAATATGCCTTAATACTATTACAGTTTTTTTTTTTACTTATATAAAATATTACTAAATAATGTATTAAAAAAGGATGAAAAAATATAAAAGGCAGAAGGAAATTGTGTCATGAGGAAAAAAAATATATATCTTAGTCTACCTGTCTAAGGGGTAGTAAGTTAAAATACTAAGCAAAACATCATCCACCTGTCTCATATAGTTTATCACTTTTTTGATAGTCAGATTATCAACTAAGTAATAAATGCTAAGTTTAAGTTATACAATGTTCATGTCAATATGTAAAAAGAAATGTCAAAATAATAATAAAAAAACAATATAAAAATATTAGTCTACATAAAAACAGACGATTTGAAACACAAATCAGTTGGAAAATAAACGAACAGTAGTATCAATCAATATTCTCATGACACCAAGCGTCACTATCATACAAATAGTCATTAATTTTATAATAGGCTTTTCTAAAGAGTCCCTGCTTAATATATAATTTAAACTTATTTTCTGAAAAACTAAGGACCTCCCTTGGAAGTTCATTGTAAAATCTTATCTCATCTGACATGAAATGAAATGATGTCGATTCTGTAGTAATTTTTAGGATTCCGTACCCAAAGGGTACAAAACGGGACCCTATTACTAAGCCTCCGCTGTCTGTATATCCGTCTGTCCGTCCGTCATAAATAAGGGACTATAGCCTTAGCCGTAATAGGTAGCCAGTTAAAATTTTCACAGAATGCGTTTTACTATTTATTTATTTATTTATTTAAAACGGAAAACCAACAGTACACATACTTAATAAATTAAAACATAAATAAAAATTCTGATATGTGGACCAGTGACAGGCGTTCACAACATTCAGCAATAAACAAAGTGGTAAATACAAAGCAGACATTATATTATAGATATTTACAGCAAGTAGGTACTAATTTTTTTATAATAACTAATACAAAACAAAACTATTAATTAACTAACACAAAAAACACAAAAAATATCTACAAAATGGGAAAGTAAGATTAAACTTAACAGAATCTTTGCAAACTGGTTCTAAAATTGGTCAAGGATGTAAAGATCTGGGATAGTTTGACACTTCTCGTTATATTGTCTTAACATTATAGTGATTGGTGAATTAAGAACTAAGTTAGTTTCGCTAGTGGGACACCAAAATATTTAAGTAATGGGCTTACGAGGCATATTACAGAGCACTGACACAAAGATCGTCTCAAGCAACTGTGGACACGGTGTTGAACCACTCACTAATTTGTGTAAGAAAGCCAAATCAAGCATATTTCTTCGGCTACGTAAAGAGGACATATCAAAAAGTTTCAAAGGTTCAACATATGAGCATCTATGTGACATACCAGGTGAGATAAAAGCTAAATGTCTTGTAAAGGCACGCTGGATACTTTCAATCCTTTGTGAGTGAATCGCATAAAACGGATTCCAAACTGAACTAGGATATTCGAGTTGGCTACGGACAAGAGAATTAAAAAGCACTATTTTGATCCTTTTTGACTGAAGCCCACGACTATTTCGCTTGACAAATCCGAGCATCTGTGTGGACTTTCTGACCATTGCGTCAATCTGGGGTATAAAGTTCAGATCTTTGTCCAGAATTACTCCTAAATCCCAAATTTGCTCCACCTCCTCAAGAGCTTCGCAGTCCAGGTAATAGTGCGATGCAATAGGCTTTTTTCTCCTCGTGAATTTAATATGAAAGCATTTTTTTACATTATGGAACATACCATTTGACGCACACCACTGAGATAGTCTTTCCAAATCACTTAAATAAGTGTAGAGTCCTCTAGAGAATTTACAGTTTTATACAATTTTAAATCATCTGCGAACATTAAGTATTTATATTACAATGGTGAATTTGCGACGAAAGGTCGTTAATGAAAATTGAGACAAGAACAGGTCCAAGATGAGATCCCTGAGGCACTCCTGAATCAGAAATATATGTCTCAGAAACGTGACCATTTACAACCACCATTTGAGGCCGATTCAGCTGATATGACTTGAACCATTATGACCTTGAACCATATGACTTTAAACCATACACACCCGCTAATTTCAGTTTGTACAATAGGAGATTGTGATTGACTTTGTCAAACGCACTGCTGAAGTCAGTGTAAATGGAATCTACCTGATATCCCTTGTCCACTTCGTGAGTAAGATCAGACACAAAGTCAACTAGGTTAGTTTGAACAGAGCGACCTTTTCTAAAACCATGCTGATGAGGAGAAATAATCTTGTCCAAGTGGCGAGACAATATTGGTGGACTACTATGGCTGGTTACTATGGCTTCTATCATGGTAAATAACAAAAATAAAATGGGATTCTGAGGAGTCCCCATACTAAATACCCTGAAAAAATATCACATTGTCAACGTTATTTGGTTCAACTCTCTTAAAAACAGTTGTGTGTTGTAAATACAATTTTCAAATTTTGTAGTGTTTACAGACTGTGTTTTATCTTTAATCTACGTTTGTTATTTTTAGCGATTGAGATGATTTTGGAGCTCTTTTTAGGGTTCCGTTGTCTGACAAGGAACCCTTATAGTTTAGCCATGTCCATCTGTCCGCGGCTTAGCTCACAGACTATTAGTACTACAAAGCTATAATTTGGCATGAGTATACATATTTATCACGCCGACAAAGTGGTAAAATCAAATCTCGAAAAAAATATTTTGATGGTATAATATACTATACACCCATACACGTAAATTAGGGATGCAGTTTTTTTTCTCGTCTATCCCATGGTTGGGTAGGTCGTTCAAAAACATTGTGGGTGTGTAAAAACCGTTTTTAGATTTAGAGATTCGTTGGCGAAATATTAAGCTTTAAAGTGCTAATTTTTGTTAGAGTCAAGTGTCCCCCCCTGCCGGATAAACGGTTGTTTATGAATATGTGGAAAACTTCACAGAAGTAGTATATGAACTTAAAAAGAAAACTATCACAGCTAAGTAGGCTTTACAGGTTTACGAGTACATGTCCAGGCAAATTTTTAGTCCCCTTTAAACACGACAAAATGTATGGGCCGTTTTTCGGGAGAGCAACTTCCGAGCGGACTAGAAGTTGGGCTCGATCTGTATTACTAAACCAACTTATAAAATGTACTAAACAACTACGGAACGCTACACTGCGCGTGGTCCAACCCGACCTTGCCGGTTTTTTAATATTTCGACCACAGAACAATGATGTCGACATTAATTTTATAGTGATGATAACATAAAGTTACATTATCAACTATCGGATCGTACAATCTCACGGAAACATTACATTATTATGTGCTTAGTTTAAAAATTGTAAGCAGAAATCTGTGAAAATATAAACAAGCAATGCGGAAAAAACTCAATTATGCGGGTATGTCCATAAAAAGGCTTAACATTATTATCGCGGTGGCGGGTCTTGTCCTCGCCGCAACACACGCTTTTTATATTTAATTCTTTGCATAATTATATTTTAGAATTCCGTTAAGAAATGGTGTTGGTGTTTGTGTTTATAATTGTACACTGGTAGCGTCAGATAAGCAAAAATTAAGACAAAATATGAATTTATAAAATTATTTTATTATTTTGATCATAAAAAGTTAATTGCAACTGCATTGATGTAAGATGAGCTTGACTGTTTTTTAGGGTTTCGTACGACATCATGAAAAACGGAACCCTAATAGGATAATTTTGCTATACATTTGTCATTTTCTCGAGTACCGTTTGAGCAGAGATTTTGGGTATGTTTTGGGTCCTCCGCGCACTTAAGGCACAAAGAAAAATGAGGTATCAATTTGAAATGATATATCGAATACGAAAGTCTACAACCTTACACTGTAAAAAAGAGGTTTCTAGCTCAACGCTTTAAACAAATAAGACCTCTAAATTTTAGTTATTATAAAAGCTCTTCGAGACCAATTCCTAATTTATTTATTTTTTGTTTTTATTTAAATTCTTACTGTATTTGACAAACATAATTTGTGTTTAGAGAGAACAGCCATACCGATGAGTGTAGTGTTTTGTAGGTATTGGTTTATTTTCTTCTTAAATTTAAATTTATTTTCATTGCATGTCCTTGTTTATCATAGATAATAAATAAAGTAGAATCGTCGTTTTTGTATGTTAGTTTCTACCGATTAAGACAAAACTAATGTTATGTGTTTTGTTCAGATACTCATATTTCTTCTTAAATTTATTGTTACTGCTTGTCCTTGTTTAACAAAAATAATAATAATGTATAACAACTTTTTGGTAAATTATTGTCAAAATCAATGTGCCTTTGTTCAGATGTTCACTTCTTTTTATAAACATACTACTTGTTCGGTACGCAACATTTATAATATAATTAAACACTTTTTTCATTCTACACAACTGGAAAAGCACTGATGGCTATACTACGGTTTTTACTATATTAGGCATCAGTAGCCATTTTATTAGTGCTGAGTAACATGACATTGAAAAGTACTGTGTTTTTGTATTGTATAATATATGTTAAATAGCCTAATGTTTTGTTCAAATTGATGGTAAAAATAAATATTTTCATTTTCATTTTTCATTTTCAATTGTAATTAATTATTTAGATAAAATTTCGCGCGTTCACAACTTGATTCCCAGGTCGAGCGACGGAGAGATCAATACGGGACGAGCCGTGCGAGTGAGTGAGACGCATGTACCAGGGATCACCAGCAATAATTGTCGTCTTCAAACAGGACTTCTTAAGAATTAATAATATGCCTCAAATACAAAATCTAATCAAATCATATTGAACAGCTTTTACTAAAAAATAAATCACCTAGCCATATAAATTGACAAGGTATTATAGATAAGTTCATCAATGTACAACAATTTTTCGCATCATTTCAAAGTCGTGAATCAAGATGTGCATTATGATCAGTTGAACATGTGGTAAAATATAAGTCACATCACTGATACACTTTGTATACCCGAATGGGAGCAGGCAGACTCTTTCCTCTATATTTCATCCCACTTCCCACATGATATTCCAGAAAAGAAATCTCTGTGATACGACCATAAATCACTTTAGTTGACAAAATCATATCGAAGAAGGGCTTAGGATGTTTTAGGGAATTTTACTGGCTATGACAATATTGTTTTGTTGGAAACATAATGTTGCCATCTAACTAAAAAGGAGATTTTAAAACTTAAAGACCCCCGAATAAGCTGTATGTAAAACAGTTTCTGCATCTGCATCATTGCTGGCGGGAAAAAGTCGTGAGCAGAATGTTATTAGTTACAGAAATATGTACATATAAGCAACTGAGGTGGAACTAGATTTCTATGTATAGTTTTTTGATTTATTTATATTTTATTTATTCATTTATAAGTAGGTAACGTTCAGATAATTTTTAAAATGATTCAGATATGTATATAGGTACGTAATTGCATAAACATTGATTAAAGGTACAATTTTTGGTTTTTATAAATAGTCTTGTTACTCTTAGGCGATTATCTAGCAAATAAAGAACTGAGGTCTTTCCCTTTTTGGGAGACAATCTACTCGTATGTCTGTCAGTATGTACGTATAAAGTATAAAGTACGGTCTCGTACAAGTATCGGAGTTGATTTGAACTATAATAAAAAGGTAATGAATGAATGAATGGCTGTTAATTTTATTGCACACATTTCAAAAGAGTACTCAACATGAACATCGAAAAATAGATGTGTGGATTACAAAAACTAGTCAAGTAAAGAAGAAGATACATCAGAAACATCCTGTTGCCAACTTGTTGCCAAACACTTATAACATAGATAAAAACTGAATTTCCAAAATCGTCTCAGTGTATATTGAACTGTTCTGTTGACGAACTGTGACGTCACTTTAAGCAGGAACGTATCCTTAGATGATCAGAATTCGATAGTATATTCTATGTTTTCGATGTTTGGCAACCAGTTGGCAACCGGCTCAAAGATACATAATCGAGGGGCTCGGCTGGTCTGATTCACCCAGATTTATAATACAGTATTACTTTAGATTTCTGTACGATTGAAGTTTTGATGGATACTCGAAATGTTATTAGAGTGCACTACAAGATAGAAAATATATTAAATATGTAATAGTTAATAATAAATAAGTGCATTTGATTGAAGTTTGCCAGACGTCTGTATTGCTGTTAATCACAAATGGATAGAGTAGAATAAACTTTGTAGAGTAAATATTTTTTTGATGACCAAGCCGTTTGCATTTAACTTTGCAGTCGGTACAAAAAGGAGACACTTTTAAAATGTCTCTCAGACATCCACCCATCCATCCATTCATCAGCCGGGTTCGTCCACTGCTGGACATAGGTCTTTCCTTTCTTTTCCTTCTCCTAGAAGAGATGCACTCACACACGCTAGGCAGGCGGGTTGATGAGCGCGGCGCCTAAAAACTCGCACCACTGACGCCACTGCGTGTCACCAGTCTGTTTTATATAAAAATAAATTGCAGATGAATATACGTGGCTATGCCTGTTTGAGAGCTGTAATTTTACTCTCCCCCGAATAACATTGAGGACGTGGGTTAAGCTGGAAACACCTGTCATGTCCATGACTTAAACCCTGATGCCGAACCTCTGTAAAATCTGCCAAATACAACCAAAGTTATACTTTTTGTATTTAATAACATGTAATGTGAACTTAATAATACCTGCCATTGTACTGTAATTTGTTCAGAAATATACAATCGGGGAACGATCCACTGATCCATTTTTTGCTCCAGTACCAAATGTAGCATTCGCTACAGTTATTCAACCTGTTTCGTCGATTTTAGTTTTTCTTATCTTTGATTCTTTTACAGAATTATCAAAATTCAAAATTTCGATGATCTTGTCATGGTTTTTATTTGTTTTTCTCATTTCGAAGAGTATTGTCGTCGAGTCCACAAGACTAAATAAACTAAATAAATTTCTGAATTTTAATTGGATTCGTAATACGGGATACATTTGCTTTGAAGTCTATTTTCAAGCCTTTTCTCTTCTTCTCCTGGTAAGTTTTGTGTACTTTTGGTTTCATTCTCTGAAAACTCCTTTTGTCCTTTTTCCAAAACGTTAGTTTCCTTGCTCGGGTTTCATGAGCATTTCTTCATTCTGTTGTTTTGTCTCTTTACAGCGACCCTTCAGGCTTTTTAAAGGTTTTTAATAAGTATCATACAATTTCAAAATAACACCATCCTCCTGGTATCTTGTGTGGATGCACAACACGAATTCATTTCCACGCCATTTGGAAGACAATCCTGTCGCATAGCGGAGTCTGGCTGCAGTTCACGGCGTGGTGAGGATTGGCTAACTACGAGTGAGCGTTTTGGGGACCACCCCATACCAGAAGGCCTGCCGAATCGACCCCAGGAAGGAACCATGTTCTTGGTAGTTTAGTAATTATCTTATTCTGTTTAGGTCATTTTCTTTCCTTATGTAAAGTTGAATAACGAGAGCTCTTAAAACTTTCACGCATTAAGATATATTTTCTCTCGCCTAAGATTTATTAACATTCCCGCGATATTTCTTGGGATCCCAAAAAATAGATTAATTTTTAATTTCAAATTTATAATAAAATAAGCTTTAAGCGTCGTTTTAGCTATATTAGAAAATTCTTAACCTTAAAAAAGGTGATTTACTAAATTAGGTTTTATTGTAAAATTTTTCGATCGTTCGCACTAGTTCCATTGCCTAGTTCCATGATGAAACTACTGCGAATTTTCCACTCGACGATATACTCTTCTACAATTTTGTTTTTATACCTTTTTTTATTTTCTTTTCGTTTTTAATTTTCTTTAAGCTTGATATTTAAATTATACTTTCAACAAGGTTTTTCAGCATTTTTTTTTTCATGAAGTGCTATCACTACATTGATTGAAGCGCACTAATTCGTAGAAATGGGACCGCGCAATTTGTTCCATTCGTACCTACTTACGATAATTAATTGTAATAAATTATAATTTTAATTTTATGTGTACTTATAATAAATCAGAACGTCTAAAGATTTTCACTTTACAATTCGCTTCGCTGAGTATTAATGGCGTTCGATATAAATTTTATTGATAAAAATAAGGGCAAAATTTTCCTTTTAGTTCACATATCTGAGCCCATGTCGTTTAGACCATCCTTGCCTCAGAAAAATGGCCAAATGGCAGCGTTCTGGGGTAATAACCGCAACTGAAGATGACTTAACGAGCTTCTTTAGATTCATGATGCCTTTATAGCACTAAGTTACGACGGGTTGAAAATATTGCTATACTATTGTAATTTTTTAAACAAGAGACCTTTGTGGCTGAAGTACCTACTACAGGCAGCTCTCAATCTTGAAAACTGGATTTGTATCTTGAATTCATGTTCCATCTTTCCGAATAATACTGCTTTCATTACCACCATAGTTTGTTTTCCTTATAAATTAAAAACAATCTAAAATATATTGTTAGAAAGTACCAATTAACTAAATTTTGTGATTATTAAAGATTGCCTGGTAATAAAAACACAGAAAACTAAATTAAAAATGAGGATGTTCAATTTATGAATGTTACGGCTTCTTCTGTGCTAATAAATAAACTACCAGCTACCAAAAACTACCGAATGGAATACTGAAAATTCCGAAAACTTAATACATCAAAAAGCTGACATAATACTATTTCACGTTGGCTGACCATATCATGAATTCTATTAAAACTTAAGGAGTCGCCTCGCTCCGCTCCGCTTCGCTCGGCTCCCAATAGTATTTACATGTCAACCTTATCACTTTTCTTCGATACGCTCGTCGTCGTACCAATTTTTTGACTCAGCCGAACATTTTTTTTTTGTTTATATAGTATTTCTTTCGGAAGTTCAGTAATTTATTCGGAGGTTCATTATTTAAGTCAAGTGGTCGTAAGGAATTTATTCGCTATTTTTCATTTATTTTGTCGGTAGATGTTACAGAGTATAAATTAGTATATTTTCAGTAACTCATTTTACCGCTGCTTAGATAGTATTACAGTGTGCAGCAGTTCGCTGGGATTTAATTTGTTTTTCGGAGGCTTTATTATTATCCTTAAAGATTTTTAGTTGGATATAAAGGAATAACGATGATTTTTGGATGCTAGTCGTCAACTTTTATAGAAATAATATTCTAAACGTACCAAACAACCTGTTTGTTATTTTTAGGGTTCCGCACGCGAAAGGTGCCAAACGGGACTCTATTACTAAGCCTCCGCTATCAGTCCGTCTACAGCTCCAGCCATAAAAGGTATAAAACTCAAATAACAAAAATAAAAAAAATAAAAAATAAACTGCGTTTTAACGGTTTTTTTTTCAGCTCTATTTCAAAGATGGTAATACTTACAAGTTTCAAATTTACAAACATTATTAAACATACATACTCTAAAATAAAACAACAAATAATTTAGGAACCGTACTCAGGGAGTGCTGAATTGTTTGTCAGGCGGTACAATTTCAGCGCCTTGTTTTTTGTCACTTAATGCTACTATAGCGCATATAATTATATTGTTGATATGTATGTTCTTAGGGTTCCGTACCCGTATCGTGTAGTGGTACGGAACATTTTGTGCGCGAGTTCTACTCGCACTTGGCCAAATTAGAATAACTGATCCCAAGAACTCAGTCGTAGGGCTAAAGATACGTAATCAGAAACAACCTCACACCCTCAAACGCATACACGCAGGCACACACATTTTTACTTTTTTGCTCTTATTTAGTATTTATTTATTTTTTTGTTTTGATTTAAAAACTATTTATTTGTGTTTCACACTCCGAAAGAGGAAGGGCGCTGTTCCTTGTTACTTACAGGCATAAGAACTTAGCTATGTTTTTGGTATAAATAATAGGCATAATCGCCGTCAATAGAAATTGTGGACTATGTAAACAAACCGGTTTCTCAATTTTTCTCAAGGTTCTGTCACGGAGTCTCACTGAACATTATTCCAAATCATGAAGCATCAAGTCTTACCAGCCATTCACTGTATTTCATCATGAAATATTCAATAATCACCAGTTAATTACGGAAAATTATAGAATAAATAGTCAAATCTGTACTGCGACGAGATTGCTGTCATATTTTTTTCTCATCGAATCTGTATTGTCTTTGAAAATTAGTGATGTACGAATCTATTTGAATATAAACCTATTTTATTCGTGATGCAATTTTATTCCGTCTTTTTATTGTTAGCGTTACTTCATAATCTTTGACATAACGTTTGTGTGATTCTATCGAGAGCTGTGTGATCTTCCAGCGTTGCTCTAAAATCTTTTGTGTTTTCGGTATTCTAACGACTTTGCTTCCCTTTATTAACTTTGTATTGGGGTCTTACTCGCGATAACTAATAACATACCTTAATAGATATGTGCTTGACGTTTCGACGCCTCTGTAGGCTTCTCTTACTGATCTTTCTTTGTGATTTGGATAGTGTTTTACCTTGAAACAACGACAATTGGTTCCGTCATAGTAATGGACAATGCCCCATATCATTCGCGTCAAATTGAAAAGGCGCCCAACATGAGTTGGCGGAAGGAGGCTATCCAAAGCTGGTTGCGCGAAAAAGAAATCAAATTTCAAGAAACCGAAATCAAAGCGAATCTCATAGCTAAAGTAGACAAGCAAAAATATAAAAAATGTATGTAGATGAGTTAGCGGCATCGAAAAATGTGACAGTTTTGCGCCTTCCACCATATCATTGCGAGCTTAACCCGATAGAGTTGAGTGTTAGATGGTTACGTTGGAAGGAACAACAAAACATTCAAAATGGACGATGTGAAGATTTTGTTGCTCCAAGGTTTGGCGCGGATCAGGCCAGAACAGTGGGTGAAATGTGTAGCTAATGTCCTAAAAGTAGAAGAAAAAATTAAAGAACTGGATGGGATAATAGATACGGCCACCGACGCTGTGATGGAACCATTTGTAATTAACGTGGGCGATTTGACTAGCGATTCATCAGAATATTTTAGCGATGAATCAAATAAAGAAAATTAATTAAGCACCTAACATATTTAAATCACATACTTACCCATCTCTAGATAGTTCACCTATTCATAGACAAAGACAACATGGCGCTTTGTTTACATAGTCCACAATTTCTATTGACGGCGACTGTAGATATTGCTGTTAGCAATAAGGGGCCACCTTTGTACAATATGTTCTTTTTAATGTCCTGTTTTTATGTATTTTTGTAAATGTACATTAAATAAACATGCATTTTGCAATCCTCATTGTGTACCTCTACTTATATCTAAATAAAATATTTGTGTTTGTAGAGTATTCCAGCGAAAATTTATTTAAATAACATTATGTTAAGAAAACATTGCATACATTTTTTAAAATTTCCTTATGTTCTGCTAACATAAATTTATCAAATATTTTCAAAGCACCACATGTTTCAAAATATTATTTTCAGATCTTAGTAAAACAGTTTATGCATTCAAGGGGCAAATAATGCTAAGTTTCAGCCCTACTCTAGCGCTTTAATTTTTTTTTCATTGTCTTTTTATTATTTTGAAACTGCGGTAACATTAGGAGAGTATTTTTGATGTAATAAAGATATTTTTAAATAAGTTTCGTTTTAATCGGTTTTGAAATGTGGGAGCTGAGTCATTTTTTTTGTAAGAATATGAATATGAATTTTTTTTATAGTATATTTATGAATAATAATGGTATTGACCAAAAAAACACACCACCTTTTTATCATTTACATAGCCTCTCGGCTATGTTTTTGGAATCTGATGAAAAACTGAAATTTAGCATTAAACTTTGACTTTTCTTCTCACTTCCCACTATTTTCAACAAACAAACAACCACAAACATTAACATCCAAATGTAAGGACTGTTTTATGAAAACAAAATAATGTACCCCTTTTAAGATATCTGCGGTGTATTCATGTACGTAATGTTATATTTTTACAATAATATTATTTCGAGTAACATCCATACGTCCTATATCTCCGAATGGATCTAGTATATACATATAAAGCAATACAAATATTCGCTATCGGATATCTAAGATGATGTTATCGCGATATTTCAGCATGTATTTGATATTTTTCTTTACCATGAGAAAATCGAGGAAACATTTTCTAAATTGTTTGCTATCGTACGGTTCTCCGTGAAATTGCATTAGTTTGGAGTGAACGTTTTTTGAGAGCGATATATGAATTCGTACATGTAATATAATACTACACGTTTTGTGGCTTCTCCTTCTACGGTAACCATTGATGTCTCATAACAACAAGACTGTGTCGTGACAAATTTGAATGACAATTGCGTACAACTGAGATTGCATCTTATCTTAACGAAATAACGTCTTAATTTAGTTGAAATATTTTGCTATTATGCACGTCGCACGTTCGGACGTTTTCTGACGAACTTTTCTTAGAGACTGTGTGTCTAGTTGTTTATGAGAGGTCTATGACGGTAACGTTAGAAAATAAACACTGAGCTTTTTTTTTATCTTTAGAACCAATAAAATTTCTAAGAAAACTGAGCACGTGTGAATTCAACACGCGCATTAGCATGTTGGGTATCGTTGTAAAAGGTGATACCTACGAGTAAGAATCACAAATATTTTTTTTCTTTTTGTATTATTCTTTGCAGTTATTTGGGTTAGTATAAAATAAAACATGTACCTATCACTGTTTATGTTGTTTCCCTTGTTACTTTCATAACTTTACCGGACAAAGGGAAGGTATGCCGAAAGCATAAACTTCAAGTAAAATTTTGATCAACAGGCACCTGAGAGCTTCCAGCATGAGACCCTGGCGATGTGTCTTCTATATTGGAAAAAATTGACCACGTTCAGACCTATGTATATTCACCCTTCGGAATCAAATCAAATCTCGTTAAAGCCATTTTAGCCTAAAACGACTTTTAACGCCATCTTGGTCAGTTTTGCGCGCTGTATCGATATGTGTATTTAATTTTTTTATGTTCGGAAAAAATATCTTTACTATACAAAAAATTATGCAGTCTAGACACAACTTTTCCTAAAAGGTGTTATGTCGGACGTAAGAGTTTTAAATGAAATGTGGTAAAATACCTGTTTCTTATCTCAATGGCTGATACTACATTGATGAAAAAAAATGCGAGAATGTGTTTGCCGTATATTCTATCTCTAAGGAGTTGTTCTTACTCGTAGACATTGTGTTGTGATGTTCGCCAAACAATCCGCAGGGCAACGTTCAGTCTACATCTACACTATTAGATAAAGTGACTTTGTTCATAAAGCTAAATTCATACTGGAGACTTGATAAGTGGTCAGGACCAAGGTTTATTGACCCTTTATGGTAAATACGAAAAAAAAGCGCTTATATACTTGTTTAGGATAAACCTCGACTTAATTAGTATAGGAAGTCTAAATTTTATGTTGCGTCTCTTACAAAAAGGGTCGTTGATCCGTGGTCCTGGCCATTCACTGAGTCTCTAGTATTAATTTGCCTATATAAACAAAGCTCACTAAAGATCGGACGAAGTTTAGAGAGATGGTAGCAGATGCCCGTTAGGGCATGGTACAAGAAGAAGAAGATACAAACAAAAGTCAGTTATATTAACAGGAAAAATTTGTTTGTTTGTTTGTTTGTTTGTATGTAACAGGTAATCTCTGGAATTACTGAACCGATTCTAAAAATTCTTTCACTTATAAAAAGCTACACTATCGCTAAGTAGCATAAGCTTTATTATATATGATAAAAAATAGTTTTGAGATCGAATTTTTAATATTTGTTATCAAGTCGGGAGAAAAAGCGCTTTGGCTGGTTTTTCGTTGGCCGAATGATTAGTTATACGTAAAAAAAAACCAGCTTGAAAAAGTTATCACAGCCATGTTTAAGTAATTGTACACATAAAACCTCAGTTTACGGCTTCCGAATAGAGAAATATATGCATTTCTATCTTCAAACATTGTGAATCTACACTTCTGCACTAATAATGTCATAAAGAATGTTTGTGAATTTGAATGTAGGAGGTAATCTCCAGAACTACTTACTCGGCTCTAAAAAATATTTCGCTAATGGAAAGCTACATCATTGGCCCGAAAATTAATACAGATTCGATAAAACTATTCAAAAACGAAATCAACTTAGCTAGTCTCAAAAGTATAAACTCTTTGACCATTATGTCGTAAGTTTATTAGCAGATGGCAATGGTTTATAATTGTTTTGTTTGTCAGGAAATAAGATCATCATTTGTTACTAAAAAAAACGACATAAAGCACAGAGTATTTACCTAAAAAATTTCATTTACCCAGTTATTTAACCCCCTTTGCATAACAAAATGTGACCAAAAATCGAAAAATATTTTATATTATAGAAATACACTATAAAAAAACTTTTATGTAGGCATATCGATGTTGTCAAAGTTAATAGAATTTTAAGAGGAATGATAAATGTTAAACAAATTAAACTAAGTTCAAATGAATTGAAATAATTTATTTTGTAAGATAAGACTTACATAAAATACATTTTTATGAAGTCAATTAAACTAAATTCAATTCATTTATATAATTTATTTTGTAAAATAGGTACATAAAATACACTTATTACACGTCAATCAAACTAATTTCAATTCAATTCATATAATTTTTTTTGGAATATAGATACATAAAGTATACTTTAAAAATACAACAGAATAAGATAAAAGTATAATATAATGGGGAAATACACAACATAATAAAATTAATCTGATGACAATGTTACCTTTATGAAATTGTCCCATTAAATTGATCAGCCCCCTGATTCCGTATCGTAAACTCAGTTGCCCAACCAAGTGGCTATCGTCTAAAACATACGAGTATATATCCGCTTATCTAAGGATAAGTTCGCACTTGAAATGACTTCATAATTCGTAAATAGTTCAATACCCATTTAAAGGTTATTTTGGAAGTTCATTTTTTATCTGTTTTTGGTGAATAGCAACTATAGCTAGCAACCGACACTGAGTTACATAATAGCCCCGCAGGTCAATTTCACTGACAACGAACACATTTTATCGCAAAAAAATCTATCCATTTTAGTGCTATCAACCAACACCCATATTTTCGCAATAACTAGTTGTAAGTAATTTGCATACCTCGTATTATGTAAACTAAAATTACATTTTTAAACTGTGCTAGAACGCTGACAGACGTGTTTCTAATATTTGCTTGCTAGTAGCTCTATTGGTGATCCAAAAAGGCCATTTCGTATTGCAAATATAAAATTGTTATTTATAGAGAAAAATACAGCAAACTGCAGAATTTTCAAATGGTAACATGACGGATTTCACTGGCACATCCACAGTTTCAAAATCTTCTGAATTTACTTACTACAAGAAACACGTATGAGTATGTATATATGTGTAATATTATATGTGAATATACCTATGTGTGTAAGACTAATAGAGACCCTGCAGCGTTATGTGCACGGGGATCTCTCGAATCCGCGGGAATTTCCTGAAATCCCTTCGTCGTGGATGTCTACGTCATATCTACAAGAAATCTACACAAAAAGATTTATGTTCTTAGGTTCAGACATTATAAAATTTACTTAAAAAGTACAAATGGAGGCACCCTGACCCAAACGACAACTTACAGTAGCAGTTAGTCATTATTTCATATTTTTTGTCCCAATTAATTTAATTAAAATAGATATATCAAGCCTTACGTGTTCATTTACCTGATAAGTCTAGAAAGTTAAATATATTGAAGGGGGAATAACTCTCGATACATTTACAACAAAAAGAAACTCTCCCTGGAAGTTCCAGCTTGGAACGAATGTCGCCAGAGAGTCGTTTGAATAAAGTTGCGTCACTGATTTATGTGGGAACTTATTCGAGCGACTTGCAACCGAACATGTGACATTATGCTTTATATACGCTCTTGACCAACGATGGAGCTACAAAAAGGTAGCGCACACGTCGTACATCAGCTATGTATGAATTTTCTTCATCGCAGGGGTGATCTGCCTGAGAATACTGATTTCTCACAAATATTATTATACCATAATGTTTATCAATCTCAATACCATTCACAGAATACTTGTACATAATAGTGTCTACAAAATGTTACTTTATTTCCAACAAGCCTCTGCCCGCAGATTCACCGGCGTTTATTCAATCTTTGCCCCGTTTTTTGCTTGAGTGTTATTTTATCAACACTTTTTATAGCTTAAACGTTGACCAGGGTCACCACGATGATAATAAAAAAACGCATACAAAACCGTTGAGCGGTTCTCCAAAACATATAGTCTATATGTTTCAGAGAACCGCTCAACATATGTGTCAGTCCACGGAAAATGGTGCCTTGTGGTCGGTACGGAGTTATGCATCCTCTGATAATCTGCAATTGATAAGCAGTCGATATCAAAAAAGATTAACGTCCTAAGATTTGTAGTTACGTCAATAATTAAAAAAAAAAATTATATTGGAAAATGAGCAATTTCACGAAACAGGCAATTCAAGTTTAGACACCTCAAAAACTATGTTGCTGTTGAAAGTTACCAAGTGAACTATGAAAAATAACACTGGTCAACAAAATTGTAGAATTTTTCTGTAACAGAAACGATTTATTGAAATTATTATAGAAATTTGTATGCTGAATCCGAATATAAACTCAGATTTTCTCTATCACGTCGTAATATTTGTCTAAGACAGACTAAATTTTGAAAAATCGCGTGTTTTTACTACTTCTGGTGGGGCTTTACGCTTAGCACAATTAGTTTTTCGGCTTTAATTTTCAATAATACTTCTTCTTAGTGGTTCTTTTAAATAATATGATAAAAAGATTCACGTAACCAAGCCTAGTTTTCGATTAAATGTCTCAAAACAATCACACCCAATGTTTCATAGTAAAAACTTGGTATGAAATGTATGGACCGAACAAGCTCTCACAAAATATTATTTATTTTGAAAAATAAGGTTCAATCGCGAATTATGTTATTTTCACCTTAATAAGTATTGATTAAGGACTTGTAATTATGTAAAATAAATATATAAAATACATTTGTAATAAGTAAAAAAAATGTTCAGAAGCATTAAAGAAACGGTAAATTTCAATACTTGAAGTTGATTTCACAAAAACTGAGACCTGATAGAAAAAATCTGAGTTCAGATTTGGATTTAGCACACAGTTTTCTGCAAGAATTTCAAAATATCGTTTCTGTGCAGAAAACTTGTTGACCAGTGTAATTACTTGAACTCCTGTCCTTCAAAAAATGTTGTAACTACGGGTAATTCTGTATTACAAATCAGAATCTTGACATGGAACAATTGTTACCCCTACCCTACGGATCAATTTATAGAAAATAATGTTTTGTGTAAATGTTACATTTTTTTGGAATGAAATCTACAGTATTGAAATTTTTCTGTAAGAAAAAAATTCTAGAAAAATGTAGATAAAAAAAACAAGAATTACAGGTGATAATTACTTTTAATATTTTCATGCAAAATCACAAACTTGACGATTTAGTTTTAATTAAATAAACAATAATATAATATTTCACACACAAATCAACGAAATTCTTTCATAACCATGAAGTAACAAACAAAATGACGCAATTAGAGACTATTTTTTTACTTTATAAATTACTTGTAGAACTTACGTAATAATAACAACAAATAAAGTATTTTCCATAAGGTCCCTTTTCTCAAATTGTTTCATACATTTGAGAAAAGGGACCTTATGGAAATAACGTAACAACAATATGTCGGTACAATCAAAACATCATATACATTGGCGATAATATTTTTATAAATGTTAATTCTTATTTTAATAATAAACCGGTGCAAAAATAATCGGTTATTTATTAGGTATGATCTTTTTTAAAAATTACAATTATTTTTTATGTAAAAAAGGGTCCTTATAGCTGAGTTACATGATTTTATAGATTTGCTTGTTCTGAACGCCTTTTTTTACAAAAATAGAGTCCACAGCGTACTTGGTTTCTGTGACCAACGTCACTACAATGGGCGCATGAAGGCTTTTAACGTTTTAAGGACTGAAGACTACTGCAACTAGGCTGAAACTGAAAAGGAAACACTTTGGGAAGATTTTCCAAAGGATCTTGATCTTGAGATAGATACTCTTAGATGGGGTTTAGGGCAAATTGGAATTCAGATGGTACAAATTGTCTAATTTTTCTAAATATTTAGGTGACTTTAATGTATATAGCCAAACTCATACTGGTGGCTTGGTAAGTGATCAGTAACACGGATCGATAACACTATTTGTTAATTTTGCAAAATAAAATCTTGATGTCCTATAGTAATTGACTCAGGGCTGGGCTTGCGTTTGTAAGGAACACAAAAAGAATCATTTACATTCATAAAAAAGGTCTTAAAACTTATACAGGGTGTTAATGCAAAGTCAAAAATCCCTATAGGAAATGAAAGTATACACGATTCTGATGTCATTACGAGAAAAAAAATATACCTTGAATTTTCACCAAAAATTCCATCATTTTTCTAAGCTATGGCTACGCAGATCACCGGCCTGCCCACACACCTAATTGCAACCCGCAACCCGCACCCCTCATCCGAGTGGTCAGCGAGCAGTGAGGGTGTCCACGCGATTAGTGTATTTTGAGTAAGGAAAATCGTCTTATTATGAGGAACTGGTACTTTATTTAGAGATCCCAGTATTTAAAATAATATCTTTACCGATCATGCAAACACACGAGGATTCTTGCATTTGCTCTTACACCCGGTATAAATGAAACGGAACCCTCGGGCGCTCACGGCGCGAGTCCTCTTCGCGATGGACCGGTTTAAAAAAATCTATAGAACTAGCTTCTGCCCGCGGCTTCACCCGCTTGGTCTACAGGAAACAAATAACTTTTTTTTTTTCAGAAGCAAACATATCAATTGAATATACAAGCTGACAATATCCCAAACAAAGCAATAAGGATAAAGTCCGTAAAACAAAAGTAATCTAACTCAAAGTGTGTGAAAAGATCTAATAAGGACAGGTGCTAGAATCACTAGGCTGCTCCTAGTGTATTTAACTTTATTTAATACAGAAACAAACGCGTTTGTTTTACATATACTAACTTATAACTTGCAAATATTAGTTCATAGTAATATTACTCTACCTCAGAAAAATCCTACCTACTTTCTAATGGGTAATTTTTTCCGCGCCGCGCGCGGTTAGCCCGCTCCCCCGCGTGCTCCATATTCACCATGCAATTTTGATAGAAGAGTATTTCTACTAATTGTCAAGCTAATCGACCCAAAGAATAAAAAGTTTTACTGGAAATTTAACACCCCATTTTACCCTCTTAGGGGCGGAATTTACGAAAACCCTTTCATATTGAATATCTACTCTTCATAATTTTATAATTTACATTTTAATTGCATTCGATTAACATACTTAAAACCTTATTTATCGTTGTAATCGAATGTAATCAAAATGTTAGGCATAAAATAAGATAATTTAAATGCAAGAACCCTATTATTAGTAATCAATTTCCGCTAATTGCTTCAAAACGTAATTTTTGCATACTTTTTATTCAAAAGTAAGGAAAACAATATTATGATGTGCATTTTGCAACGAAATTCTAATTTACCACCTTAACATCCACTTTGCAATGCACGCTGAATGAAAGTTATTTCAATGTCGTTTGTGTCGATATTTGTACGGATAACCATCAAGCTGCTAATTTAGCTTACTGAAGCCGTTTAACCCTTGTACACCTAAGTTTTAGCGATTATAAAAAAAACATATAAATTTTATTAAGTCAATAAAACAAAAGTAAACTTACCGAAACTTGACTAGGTATATTATTCACAGGCAAACGTTCCGTCAGTTTAACATGCGTTTTTAACGCACGTAAATTCATTATGTCTAATTTGTATTCAAGAAGATATTTTGGAACAGTCCGAGGCTAGGAAGATCAATTTGCATCCTCGACCAAAACGGATCGTGAGCCCATTCCGTAGCTACGAAACCATTTCAATTTTGGTAGAACCATTGAGTTATTAAGAGGCAATATACGTTGCAATATCCTGATAGACGAGTTGCTAACCAGTTTATAATCGAAAATCGTTATTTGATTACCCACAATAGTGCAGTGTTTGTGCTGGAGTTACAAAGTTTGTGTACTCTGACGCACATTTGCATCAGATGGATTGAATAAACCAAAAATTACGATACATTCATTCACCAAAATGATGTCACACCGAAAAACAATGTATAACCCGGTCCCAGTATCTGTGCACCTCGCTGGAATGTGGCGCCTCTCCCGCTTCCCCTGTCACCTCTCCGCGCACTCCCCGGTGCGACAGTACGGTTAGCATCTTCGTTGCCGCTACACGTCCCGATAATTTTGATATTTTCGCTTTATTGTTGTTTTGTTTTTTAATGTTTATTGTTAAGTTTAGACTGTTTACTGTTAAGTTTGGACTGGTTTGGTTGTTACTAAAATTGTTGTAGCTGTTAACAATATTCCATTTAATGACAAAATGACAAAGAGGGAATTGTATCCCATTATACTGAGAACAAAGCCGCCGAAAATATGTCGTCGACGATTTGATGCGAGAGCATGGCCAAGAAGTTGTACGTCTGCCACCTTACCATTGTGACCTAAACCCTATCGAATATATATGGAACTTGGTAAAGCAAAGGGTGGCAGATAAAAACATTGACCAATCGGAAAAGAACATGGAACAACTTACAAAAGATGCGATTAAGTCAATTACGCCAGCTGACTGGAAAAAAGAAGTGAATCACGCGGAGAGACTACAGCGAGAATACTGGGAAAAGGATCATCTAGCAGATGACAACATCACACAACTTTTAATATCACTAGGGGAAGACAGTTCGGCGAGTTCAGAAAGTGAGAGTGAGGAAGATACAATGTCAGGCATAGAGTCAATAATTTATAGTGACTGAGTTTAATAATAAATGTTTTTGTAATCAAAATTATTGTTTTTTAATAACAAACCCTTCATCAATAATAAATTGATTTGAAAAGGTTAGTAAATTTTTTTTACTTCCACATTTCTCGAAAAAACTTTTTTTCACACCGTACCCAGACCGCCGATATGACGTCACGAGGTCAGGTGCACAGATATTGTGACCGGGTTGTACGCAGATATTTCATCGCTTATAACCGGTTGGGAATTTTGGTTTACTTTGAGTCACCACCGCCTTACCAAAAAGGAACGGCTATAGAAAATTAACCGCTGGCCTGACACGCACTGGGCCTGTGTTTTTTATTAGGTATTTTACTTTAGAATATGTTGTATAATACAAGTATCACTAAATTTCAAACTTGTACATATTACCGGCTTTATTTTCCAAAACAGATAAAATCAAGTGTGCCCCCCCCCCCCCTTCAGATTTGATAATGAACATGTGGAAAAATTCACAGAAGTAATATATATACATAATGCAGTTAAAATAAAAACTATCACAGCTAAGTAGGATTTACAGGTTTACGGGTAGTACGGGTACAGGTCACGCCAAACTTTTGGCCCCCTCTAAACACGGCAATGTATCGCCCGTTCTTCTAAATGCATGGGGCTAGAAGTTTGTCGCGATCTGTATTAGTAGACCAACTTATAAAATGTACTTGGGCAACTGCGGAACCCTACACTGCGCGTGGCCCGACACGCACTTGGCCGGTTTTTTATATATTACTATTTTTGTGTTTGAGGCCATAGTTGCACCTATTGTGTTTTTTTTACATAATTCATTTGAAACTGTAGATCCCTGTGACAGTTGGACAGACAGACAGCTTAGTAATAGGGTCCCGTTTGGCACCCTTCGGATAAGGAACCCCAAAAATTTGGGTCTCCTTCTCAGCGGGAGGAGAATTGTTTGTCAGGCGCTACTATTATACCGTAAAAAATAAATTTATTTTATTTTCAATGCAATATTCATTTTCGATTCTACATAACATAACTAAATTTCAGGTCTGTAACTAATTCTGTCTGCAGACAGACGTACGTACGTACGTACCGGACGGACAGACGGACAGACATCTAAAGGTACTCTGTGGGACAGACAGCAGAGCAACACTAATAGGGCTTTGTGTTGCCCTTCGGGCACGGCACCCTCAAAAACGGAACCCTTAGAGGACTTTGTAGTCCGTCTGCCTGTCTGTCAAGACCCCATTTCTTAGACCCCGTGCGAGATATTAATTTAAAACCAATATCTCCTACAGAAATACCGGGTGTAAATAGACTGCTATCAATTAATGAAATCACAATATCCTACCGACCCTACTGAACCACTTTTCCCAAGAATCTACCCGCGGACACCCTTAGTTTGGGAAAAAATTCAGTTCCAAACAAAAATGCGTGAACCCTAGCGCACCGACATACGGGCGAGTTTAGAGAGAGCGTCGACCTCAAAAAGTTTCAGGTTTCACGGGTGCATTAAGGTTCACGCATTTTTGTTTGGAACTCAATTATTTCCTAAACTAAGGGTGTCCGCGGGTATGATTCTTGGGAAAAGTGGTTCAGTAGGATCGGTAGAATATGTGGTTTCATTTAATGGTAGCAGTCTATTTACACCTGGTATATTTATGGTTTCGTGATGCTGTTAAAAAATCAAGCTTCTCACTCGATGCGAAAAAATGTATTACTTCTTACGTAATCAATTTCATAGAAAACCTAGGGGGCACTTTCAGCTGACGTAAAAACTTGAAATTCCGTTCACAAGGTCTTAAAGCACACAAATAGAACAAAATAAGAAAATTACCTATATTTTATTATTCAAGAAGCACTTAAAGCCAATACGTGATGCTTTGAATGTATGTTCTTATTCAAATATTCATGGGACTGTCTCTACAGTGCATAAAATTTACACCTTTTTTTAAAGTCTTAATTTACCAAGCCAAGCGCAGTGACTTCAGCATATGGGCAGCGCTTGTCTCTCAATCTTTATGCCAACAATGCAACAATGTGTGTTCTGGAATTAGGACACTTGCTGAACGCCGAGAGAACGAATCCTGGAGCAGCCCCCAGGTCTAAAACATAACCGGTACACTTTTCAGAAAAAAAATAACATTGAATATATTCATCGTTAGAGGTTTCTATTCTATTGAAAATTCTTTGTAATATAGTCGAAACGAATTCTTCTTTGTATCTAAACATAGCAACATTTAAAATGTTTATCTTTGAACCACTTCACTGTTCCTATTTATTTTTGTTTTAACAAGAAATATCGTTGCACAAAGTAAATCCCTCTTATAAAATAACAATATAAAGAAAATCCTAAGCACTTTATTAGCGACATTACAGTCCCTTCACTCGACTCGGGTAGAAATCGTTCGAGAAGGATTTTTATTTTCCGCGAATCCTCTCAATTATCCTTAATCTCCTTTACGCTCATAAATAACCTTTATTGGGACGTTGTGTTTTCAATTGTCACATGACAAGATTAATAAGGTGGCAATCTCGAAAAAGTTTCAAAAGAGGACTTTGTTTATCGTTGTGTTTAGTTACGTATAAAATGCCCTATAGACGATAATAGCGGACACTGAATTCACAGATGAAAAGTTCCTTGTGAATTTATTTACCAAGTTATTAAAAATATCGATGTTTTCCCGAGATTCGGTGGGCACCACTCTATAGAAACCCAAAATAAATAAAAATTTGCTTTTCCAAAAGTCAGACTTGCCAAAGTTAGTAACTATTTCGTAGGACATGGTTTATTTAATTTTAATTTATTAATTATACAATAAAATTCCAAAAGAGGTCCTTAGTTTGATAAAATATAAGTTAAAATTATGTATAAGGAAGGGTGTATATTATAAAATAAATCAATATTTGTTATAAATAATTTTTGCCCAAATAATTATAATTTTCGAACTTTTGATTCCTCTGAAGGCATAACTAATATAATGAAACGATAAATTTACTGAAAAAACCTTATGAATTGAGACAGGTAGACTGATATATATTTCTCCCAATGATATTAATATTGTTCAAAAAAATGAAAAATAATTATAAAAAAGGGCGGAGTTTAGTATTGTATTTATTTATAATTTATTAATCTACCAACTTATTTATTTATTGCATTATGTTTATATAAATGACTTTTATTTATACAGCCAAACTCATACTAGAGGCTTGGTGGGTGATAATAGTAACACGGATCGATAAAACTTTTTGCTAATGCCGCAAAATAAAATCTTGACGTCCTATAGATAGTAATTGACTTGGGCTGGGCTTGCGTTTGTAAAGAACACGAAAATAAAAATCTACGAATTTCACAAAAAAGGTCATCGAACCTTGAATTTAGCTGTATAAAATAAAGTCTACTTAAATAACATTTTTTGCTAATGTAAGTTTATAATTTAATTCAATTTAAGTAACCCTAACTTTTAAATACCTGTATTGTCTTTCTCCGTATTACATTTTATTTTTCGTCTATTTTATTGTTTTTTAAAACTAATTATGACGTGAAAAGGTATATTTTATGAACCTATTATACAAAATGAATTATTTTAATTTAAGTTATTCGGGGGAGAGTAAGAGAACAGCTCTCAGACAAAACCAGGCGGCCCACCATTGCCTGGGACCGATGGATGGCGGTATATCCATTCCCAATTGCCGGGCCTTATACAAAACGACTGGTGACGGGCAGCGGCGTCACTGGTGCAAGGGTTTCGGTACCGCGCTCACCAACCCGCCTGCCCAGCGTGTGTGAGTATGGGCATTTCTTCCAGGAGGACCGCCAAGAGTGGCGAAATCCTGCAAAGACATATGTCCAGCAGTGGACGAAACAGGCTGATGGATGATAAAAATAACTACTTACTGGTGTATCACGGCCGAAACATGATACATCCATTTTCTATATAATTATTACCATAGTCTATGTTATTAATTACATATTTTCTTCGTGGTCAGAGAATATAATTACAACTCGTCCATTCTGTACAAACACGGTTGACATATATTTTTCTAAACTTTTATAACGCCCACGATGGAGTGTTGTGAAGCAAGCATGGTTGCGTGCAAACTGTCCCACTCGCGTGACCAGAGCCCATTCGTCACTCTACTACGACACGTTTTCTTTCATTCGTTCAGTCCATAAAGGTGCGAAAAATCATTGGGTTTATCGTTTTGTCATGTCTTATTGTAGCAAGAATTGTAAAATATGAAAATAATCAAATAAAATAATACTCAAAGCAAATATTGTCTGCCTGAGAAACGTGTATTTTCTTTGCGTTCCGACACATAATCTTATGACCAAAATCAGTTACGAATAAATGAGGCGAGTGATTAGAAAAATTGCGGGAAAAATAAGGGAAGTAAGTAATTTTCATTCATTATTTATTTTTAAAGTATCAATGTGTAGCTAAATATATTATTGGTTAAACCAGTTAATTAACAGAACTTTTATGCTTATGCTTTAAGTGAGTTTTAAAGAACTTTCAAATAAAAAAATGCGTTTTTTCTAATTTTTTATTCTTATTGACATTTCTTGTTCTTACCGCAAGGTCTTTTAGAAGAGCTGAAATTCGGTCGTCCGTGGAGTAAAGCAGCCACCTTAGTAAAGGTTACACAAAGTATCAACTTGGATTCTTTAGTTAATTTATTAACTAACACTACGATGATATAAGAGTAGATTACTGCAGCTGTCGCCTTGATGGTCGAACGTGGTAATGTTGATAGAGCCGCAGCAGCCGAAGCGCACAATACGTGAGCCCATTAATGTCCAATTGTGGCCAAGGCTTGTATAGTATTTTCCCCAAACAATATGCGGATACCCAGTAAACAATCTAGGGGTCCGGTAAAATATTCAAACAATCATAAGAAAATTAAAACGTTTTTTTTTTCACGTTTCGCGCGCTTTATATTTTTTTGCGTTACCTCTTTTTGTATTCGGACAGTAAACTCTACATTAAAATTATTGGTTGAGTAAACGTCACGAAAGCTCAGTTCATATTCAAATAACACGACAAATATAGATTTTTATACCGAATTTTGATACTAATATTGGCGGCCACTGATAGTTTGTTTTCTATCACTCCCTTAAGTTCGTTTTATCTCGAATAAGGTTCTTTAAATTTTGGACGTATTATAGTATTGTTTAGAAATTAAGACTTAAGACTTGATCTGCTCTAGGTAAATGCAACAGCTTTAGCTACCCAGACATTGACGTAAGTAACTGTAACTACTTGGATTTAAATAACGGAGAAGCACAATATTTTCATAATAAAATAACGTGATTTTTTATTCAGTGCCTCCTAGACCACACATTACAGGGTGACAATGAGAAGCGAGCGCGAGCTCCTGTCACACCGTTTGATAAAAACCGCTTTTTTCAAACATCGATGCATCGTTCATAAAAAATCGATGTTTTAACATGTTTTAATATTATGTTTTAGCATCGATATTTTTATGATCGATATATCGATGCATTGATGTTATCCATAAACGATGCTTAGACCGATTTTAGTATATCAGTAGCAGGCATTTCATTAATGTAAAATCGTGTGCAGAGCAGTAAAAAAGAACAGACACACTTACTCGTCAGAAAAATCCGAAAATGAAGTTCAGGTGTACAAAAAAACATCAACTGTCGGATCTTTATAACAAAATCCACTTGAGATGTGAAAATTTGTTCCCGGGACTGTTTAAATTGGAACTTAAATATTTACCTAAAGTCGCCACCTCCCCAACTAACATTTTGGTAATAAGAATTGGTGATAAAAGAGTTCTTCAAAAGTGATTTCAGCAAACCAGAGTCATACAAAGGTTTTAGCGATTGGTGTTAGAGCACGCTCTAACCCCTTACTAACTCTCAATTGAGCCCCATTGTTTAGGGCTATAAGTAATAAAATTGGTCATAATTTTCACTATTTTAACACTGAACGTTACTCAACAGTTATAGAATGGCGTTAGTTGCGACTAACTTCTTGCATCTATAATGGTGGTACAATATAAATCTTGCCATCTGAAGCACCTTAAAGTTTGTACTATGATTATAATAAAAACTATTGGTGGTAAACAAGTTCTAAAGTCTCTTGGTATAATTTTTATAGTTATATATTAGTTATTTTTTAGGTCCATTTATATCTTGGATTTACTTTATGTATCTTGATCCGTATTGATTAGCAACTCAGGGCTCTAGAACGTTTAATTCCTCTATAGTTTCGCATATAAATTTTACTTCCAGAAGTGTTACTTTATTTCTTTGTGTTATCGTTTTAATATGACGGCGAAATATGGAAGTGAAAGTGAATAACAAGTAACGGATTGTCTAATAACTCGGTAAGATAAGTTTGATTTCTTCAAGTTACGTCTAAAATTTATTGCGAGGGTTTCTTTATTGAGAGAATCATAATATGTTTTGCATCTCAATTTTGCAGGGCCTTGAAAATAAGTGGTATTTGAAGTAAAAATAATATATATTTTATCAGGCGGGGTACACACTCAAACTACATTTAGATAAAAACGGACTATTGGCTTTGTCTTTTATAGTAGTTGTGTATTTTGGTAAATAAAATGCGTTTTAAAATAAGCGTATTATGTGAAAATTGCATTTTAAACTAGTTTTTTCTTAAATTACTTTTAGGTTATGTTTGAATTATCATGGCGTCTATTTCTTATTACCCTAGTTTCCTATTATTACTATTTATGAACGAAAAGTGCTAGGTTGGTTGTAGTTAGAACTATTGTAGCACTTGTTATACCAGAATAGAGTTTTAAAGGTAATAAGAGAACAAGTTTGAATTGTTTGGTTTTACAATGGTTCGACTTAGATGTAAAGGTAGTAGTATTTCAGGATTACGTTTTTCAATTGATAAAACCCTTCCATCAAGAAAGGGAAGTAAAAATGTAAGATTGAGATCAAATGTAAAATTTTTTGATAAAATCGGTGAGATCGCATATTCAGAAAGTGTTTTTTTTAAGTGTCGCTTGTGAGCTCTGTAATCACCTTAATACTTTGCCTTTTTAACCTCCACAGCAGCCTGCATCGGAAGGTGTTACATACAAATACCTACAAAGCAGTACGCGGCTGCCGGGCAGTGGCTGCTCCGATTGGAATGCTACCTAGGTTTTACTTAAGTATGGACAAAGAAATAATTACCTATGTTTGGTTTGAGTATTTTTTTAATATAACATTTACTTTCTGTTTACCGTGGACCAAATAGAGCCGCTGTTAATTGTATTATTGATTTGTAGTTTTTGTTTTAATAGCAAGATAGGACAAAGTCTCATTTTTTTATTTTAGCTTATAAAGAGAGATAGAGTCTTTTGAGAATTTCGTCATGTTCGGAAGTGTTGAGAAGTCGTCGGCTTGTCGTGGTGCCAAGTTTTAAGCTAGGATAGCATATTTGCCTGTAGGCATAGGTATATAATGCAGTATCTTTGTCTTAGTTATTGATCAGACTAGTGAATCTAGTGATAAGATATTTTGAATAAAACTAGAATTATTTTTAAAAGCTTGTTTTTATTTATACCTTAAATCAACACACTATTATTTTAATTTATAAAGTATGTAAAAGTGGTATAAAATACAGAAATCCGCCGTGGACAAAACACACTAGCTTACAGTTTACATCGTCAGGGCTCAGAACGACATCAGTTTTCTCTAAACTTATTTTGCAGACTTTGTAGATATTTAGGAAAGATGACCGAATTGGTTTTTCGAATACTAACATTTTCCCCATAAGTTTTTTACCTTGTATGTTTATTTTTTTAGCGTTAATAGATATATTTAGGACTTCAATAATATCATCATTTTATGATAGAAAATATTTATTCCTCTCTTTACAAGAAATTACAAAATTCTCAAAGTTAAGCACCACAATGTCACCGAGTCTCGATAAAAAAGGCTTTTCATATGTGCCTTTTGTTTTCAGGGATTTTTCCGTTTTTCTTTCCCATAATATATACCAATAACGAACGGGTCATCATCAATCTCGTGCATATTTGCCAATATAGGCCAGAATTCAAATTTAGAGCTTTTGGAAATAGGTAACCCATCCAAATTTACATTCAAATATACATTTTTGGGCACAAAGTCCAAATTATAAAGTATTTTTGTCAGTGGAATAATGATTCCGTTGTGCCAATATTCACCACCGTCGATACTTTTAAGACAAATTTGTGTTGGGGCTTACAGAATCGTACGTGGATCAGATGGTTAAATATTTACAAATCTTTTATTCAAAATCAATACCAAATCTTTCAATGCAGCTTCACTTCTATTTTTTTATTTAGCCCATATTCTTAAATCATTTTTAAAATTCGTATTTTTTATATATTCACTTTCTTGCTCTTCATCTGAGCTATTAGAACTACAAACACGATAAGTAGATCTTTATCTATCTGCATCTTCTGTAAAATTAAATTCACGCTGTACCGAACTCTCTTCCATAAAATTAAATTCTCGCTCTACACAACCCTCTTCTGTAAAATTAAATTCTTGTTCTACAGAACCTTCTTATGTAATATAAAATTCTCTATGCACAGAACCCTCTTCTGTAAAATTAAGCTCTCGCTGTACAGAACCCGGTTCAATAAGAGTAAATTCAAACAACGTTGTAACGATCAGGGCTCTAAAAATAACTCCATAATACCAACTACTATCATATAAAGTGGTTTCTGATTACTAAATTAAATTGCTGTAAATAAGTTCCAATTACTCCTTTTATTGCAATTTAGGTGATAAAAATATTTTGTTAACTATTTTCAAAAGAGCTTTTGTTGTTAGAAAGAGTTATTAGAAACTATAATATTACTTTAAGTGCTTCGAGTTACTTGAATTTATATAAGGGTAGGTGTTACGATGGTTGCGACTATAACCTTTATAACTCCTTAAGTAATATTACGTTTCAAGCCAACTTAAGTGGTAAAAAACATTTACTTCGCACTCTTAAAGAACACTTGGAAATAGTAAGACTTACTAGAAACCTTATTATTACTCAAGGTACTTATTGTTACTTGAAGTTACAATACCTAGCGTTACTGTGGTTCCGCTTAACTCTTTTATAATTTCTTAAGTCATATTATCTCTTCTTGTTACTGTTACTCGTCTTGATGAGTTATTTAGTTATATTCATGACCATTAAACCAAGAAAAGTTTTACTACACACTTTTATATACTCGTTAAACCAATGCAAACGATAAGAGTGGTGAAAATTAGCGCCAAAATGTTGGTTGGGTCTGTTCCTAGTCAACGACTTTTTTCAAAAGCTGGTGCTTGTCTAACACAGGAGCGAAACAACGTCTCTCAAAGTTACTGTTTCTAAATTATATGATATTAAATATAAAAAATTACCTGTGTAATATGTTTTGAAAATAAAATAAGTAGGTACATTAAATTGAAAGTATGGTGTATTAATGTTGTATATTAATAAATAAAAAAGCTAGAGAAACATCGTCAAAACATTGATAAATGTTTTTTTTTAAACATCGATGTATCGATGCATCATGTGTTTATGAGCGATGTTTGCATTCCTATTTATCCCTTAATGTGAATCGTGCCATGAATCTCGACCATCCCTTGTACTCAAGTCTTACTGAAACATTAAAACAAATACAAATAAATATGCTACAATGAACGTAAAGAAAGTATCTGAATTACTGATTGCTTGAATTGTAAAACGAAACAGAATAGAGTTATGATCGGGTACTCTCATAGCAACTACCAGCACGGTTTTTTTATCCATTTTCGAATAAGGGGAACATTTTGTGCTTTTTCGCTGAATTTATGTTATTAGGTCAATAAATTTAGACCTATATTCAAAAAAATGTATACGCACGCCTGTCTCCTAGCTAAAGCCTTACCCCTGGTGCACGATAATCTTACTGAGCGATTTTGAACTTCAGTATGATGTCAGAAAGTCTACATTAGAATGCTCGCTTCGCGCTCTGGCGGCACGCAAAATCAGTGAATTTTGGACGTTTTTCTGGATTTTACGAAAAAGTATTTGATGTAGGAGTTTTTCCACCTGAAATCGGAAAATAAACCATGTTTTCTTGTTATAGCAGTAATTTCAGACATAAAACTCAAGCCGTTTAGACATAAAACGAAATAATAACTTAAAAAGACATAATTTTCAAAAATAAAATCTATCGAGCAAAATATGTCCAATTAGGTAACCGACTTGACAACGAAAAGACAAAGGTCTGAAAAAACCCGTGTCCAAGTTTTACATTGATCAGATAAGTAGTTGACTCAGCATATTAAAACGAAAACCGTTGAAAGACCCAATACAAGCCCTTAAGTGCGCAACCGATTTTTCAATCTGCTTCATCCTAACGCACCTCTTTTATGGCGGCTCGGTCGAGCTTTTATTTTCCACTTGCGCCATAAATTTCTTTCGTCACTTTTATACTACTAAAAGATTTACTTTCATTCATCCTCTCTACAAGTCCAAACCACCGAAGCATTTTTTTTTTGTTCTACTTACTACATCTTCTTTCAGGCCGCAACGTTTTCGTATGTTGATAGTTTTCACTATATTATCCATTTATCAATCAACCCACACATACTCCGTAAGGACCGCATTTCCACTGCATTCAGTCTCATGTTTAGTTGGCCATACCCATTGACGTACTACGAAATGGACATCGGGTCTGTGCTCAAAAGTGTCCGAACCAAAAGAGAGTCAAAACCGTTAAAAATTAAAAATGGGTGTCAATCACACGTCAATCAAAATTAAGTCGTGCAGCAATGACATATGATTCAAATTGAAATGTTTTGTTTCTTTATATTTTGACACTTCACTAAGGACACTTATTTGGTAAATTTTATGCTAGACCATTATTCACTACCATAAATGTATTAATTCTTACGATTACAGTGATTTATGTTCTGTCATAAAACATCTCTTTGTTAAGTATATACGGGTCTATAAACGTAGATGTACGGGTGTGTTGTTTAAAAATATACTTCAAATCGTAAAAATTACCAAAATATTTTGAAATATGACGTCATCAAATATTTTCCATTTTTCCCAAGATATATTCTTGATGAAAAATCAACCTAGCCTTTCTTAAGAGATCCGTACCCGAAGGGCAACACATAGCCCAATTATTGTCACTGCTGTCAATCCATGTGTCCATTTGTCCGTCCATATGTCTCCAGCTTACAGACGGAATAAGTTATAGATCTGAAATTTGGATATGCTATGTAAAATGTTGACCCGAAGCCTAATATTGAATTAAAAATTTAGTAAAGTAAATTTTCAAGGGGGTCTCGTACATAAAAGTAAGTTTCTTTTTTATTCTGGCATGTGAGATGTCATTGTCTTGAACTCATTGAGTAGAGTGCAAATTATTATTATTTTTTACCAACAAAATTAAAGAAATGGGGGGCCATCAAAGTTATCGATTATAGACCATTTTTGTTACAGGGTCTATTTCAAAAAGTAACTAAATTTGGAATTTGGATTTTTCTGTATACAGGATGTAAATGCAAAGTCAAGAATCCCTTTAGGGTATGAAAGTATACACGATTCTGATGCAATTACGAGAAAAAAAAATATACCTTGAATTTTCACCAAAACTTCCATAATTTTTCTAAGCTATGGCTACGCAGCTCACCGGCCTGCCCACACACCTAATTGCACCCCGCAACCCGCACCCCTCATCCGAGTGGCCAACGACCAGTGAGGGTGTCCACGCGATTAGTGTATTTTGAGTAAAGAAAATCGTCTTATTCTGAGGTATTGGTACTTTATTTAGAGATCCCAGTATTAAAAATAATATCTTTACCGATCGTACTAACACACCCTTAAAAGATTCTTGCCTTTGCTTTTACACCCGGTATTATTTGCCATAAACTGTGTTTAAACAAAAAATACTGAAAACGCCGATTTTCTATACAAGTTTAGACTTATGTAAATGATTTTAATAAATAAATAACAATTACAAACTCATCATAAGTTGGTCGAGGATTTGGGTACGTAACCCTAAACTTGTATAGAAAATCGGCGTTTTATTTAATAATTCTGCTTCTAGATCCATTTTTAAAATATTCTAAGACGAGCCAACGATGCCATTTGTTATTTTTAATAAAAATTTAAAGGCTTTATGATTTAAGGAAGGTCCTTTAACACTCAAAAAACATGAAATTTAGAGGTAACTTCGTAATTGTTGTCTATCAAGCGAACATAAAGATTTTGCGTTTTTTCCAAGATCAGCCTATTAGCCTTAGCCATAGTTTACAGTCTATATTATTTTTGCTATACCGATTAAACAAGTCACACAAAGTGATGCTCATTTGAAATTGGGCATCCAGCCTTATACGGACCCTTAAGTATGCCGGCTATGGAAATTTTTCTCAGTCTACGAGTAAAACTTAAATAAAAATAAAAATTAACTTGAACCCAACGACCCATACAAAAAAAACTTGAAAATATTGCATTTTCTAACGTTATTCTAAAATTATTCGGGAGAGAGGACAGCTCGCAAACAGGCTTTATCATAAGACAAGTTTCAAAATTTTCAAATAAAGAATTGTTTCAAAGGTCAGATTGTTGTACATACATATTCTAAACTAAAACAACAAATAATAAAAATTAGGGTTTTGGGGTTTTAAACCATTATTGTGTGGTGGTGCGAAACCCTTTGTGCTCAATTCTGACTCAGCCTTGGTCAAATAACAGGACACTTTTGCTTATGTTATCAACAAAACGAAACGTACGATTACGATAGTAATGAAAAACTAAATTGTGCAATAGATATGGTAGAAAACGAATACATTTTTATTGTAGGATGTCAAAAGAAGTTCTAGTTGGTCGATTTGTGATCGGTGGGTCACTCTTTTTAGGAAAAAAACCAAAAAAAAAAACCGATCATGTAGGACACGCGCTCTGAGGGTTCCGTTCCGTAGACTGAGAAAAATTTCCATAGCCGGCATACTTAAGGGTCCGTATAAGGCTGGATGCCCAATTTCAAATGAGCATCACTTTGTGTGACTTGTTTAATCGGTATAGCAAAAATAATATAGACTGTAAACTATGGCTAAGGCTAATAGGCTGATCTTGGAAAAAACGCAAAATCTTTATGTTCGCTTGATAGACAAAAATTACGAAGTTACCTCTAAATTTCATGTTTTTTGAGTGTTAAAGGACCTTCCTTAAATCATAAAGCCTTTAAATTTTTATTACAAATAACAAATGGCATCGTTGGCTCGTCTTAGAATATTTTAAAAATGGATCTAGAAGCAGAATTATTAAATAAAACGCAGATTTTTGTGGGTGCGTGTTTCTTGGCTGAGAGCGCGCTATTTTAAACCAAAAGGAAACGTCGTAGAGTTCAGTTCAATTGATGCTAAATCAAGTGCTCAATCTGACCTTATATGCAGCCTTAAAATATTTAGCAAAACGATACATCTGTAAGCTTATAGCCAGCGTCATGGAGAATGGTGTTGCTCATAAACAATCAGTACGTTTTACCAGTAGTAAGTGTGTGGTGCCAGTGACACGTGTTGCATCGCTTAGCAGCATGGTTTCATGAGCGTGGTGACAAGCCACAGCCAAAGCCTACCACCAGTTTAGTTGCCATTATAGTTACATTATATTTCATCCTTCCATCCGTCCATCCATCAGCCTGTTTATAGTTACATTATATTTCATCCTTCCATCCGTCCATGCATCAAGCCTGAGCGCGGTGCCAAAACCCTCGCACCAGTGACGCTGCTGCTCATCACCAGTCTGTTTCATACAATTCCCGGCAATTAGGGATGGATATACACCGTCATCAATAATTGGTCCCGGGCACGGTGGGCCACCTGGTTGCGCCTGTTTGCGAGCTGTCCTCTCTCCCGAATAATTTGGGGGGGTGAGGGGGGAGGGTTTGCCAGTAAGATGGTGTTACCTCCAGAGTCGAGCCCGACATCAGCTCTACCATCTACAACCTTATACATTAGTAAAAACACTCGCAAAATTATTGAGTGAATGAACAGGCGCAATAACAATACTTGTTTTATTTGTTAGGTTATCCTCAAACCCATGTATTTGTTTGACTGTCAAATTAACGCAGCTGTAAAATATAACGCGGATGTGCTTTAAAGTGTGAACGCAGGTTTATGAAGGCAATATATTTTCATATGTCCCATAAAAGCAAAATAAATATAAAAGCATTTTATGTGTGAAAACAGGAACGCATCAAAATATGATGTTCCTTTTAAAAAAATATAAAACATTGAACGTATCAACATCATTTCATCAACCTCAAAATGTGGGATTTATGAAGTTACAGATTATGCCAGGAATATTCGGAATAAAATGTAGAAATCAACATCTAAATATAATCTAGTTGAATTTGGGGCCCTATTCCCTTAGAACAAATACGTCACAAAAGTCATTATTTAACTGCCGAGTTATCACCACCAATTTTATTATAACTACAAAGATAACATGTCATATTTAATTTTAGAAATGTTTAAGTGGACACTTTTAGGGAGGGGGGAGGGGCTTTTCAGAACTTGTACGCGACAAGCTTTACGAAGAAGTCCGGCAGATCAAGGTATTTTCGTATTTAGTACTTGACAATAAGAGTGCCTTGGCAGGGGAGTTCTTTCGTGAAAAGAACTTTTTCAAACAATCCTTGTTCGACAAAAATAATATGTATATTATGTAAAATGTAGTGCATTGTAATATCACCATTACATACTGTAAAGACCTACCAGAAAATACTTCATCCTGGCGAGGTATTAAAAGTGTCCAGGAAATCTGAATAACTGTCCAGGAAATTCGTATGAAAATCCATTACATACCATAATATGTCCACAGAGTATATTTCATATGTTTTCCTTTTGAAACTATTCGTGTCTATATTTATAACAGACTAAGGAGGTTTTTCTCGTTGTTTTTTTTTCTTAGTTAGTGTTCCTCTAGATGGCGTTGTCCATGAAGGCTGCATGGCGGTAAATACCTTTGCCCAGCTGGCAATAATAAAAAAGTTGCGTAAAAGCGGGAATTTATGTTGCTATAAATTTTAGTTGAAAGTATTTTGTGCAAATAAATTACAAAATGAGTTCAGAAGCGGGCTCTGATATAGATTGTACTCCACTTATGCTTCAATAACAATAAACATGACTAGTTGCCCAAATATGAGTAAGTAAGTAATTTTTAATATTTCCTAGTCGGTTTATTATATTTGATTTATCTCATTATCATGAAAAACATGAAAATGTCTCATTTTATTTTTGAGAAAAGCACTACTTGCTTCGACCATGAATTAGCAATCCTGGCCTCGTGTATAAAACTCCTCGCCCTACGGGCTCTGACTTTTAACTTACTCATCCAGGATTGCTTATTTCCTGGTCTTAGCAGTAATGTACTATTCATTCTGCACAACGGGAAAAGCACTGATGCCTATATTACGGTTTTTACTATATAAGGCATCACTAGCCATTTCATTAGTGCTGACTAACATACACCGAAAAGTTCTGTGTTTTTGTGTTGTATAATATGTTAAAAAGCCTAATGTTTTTGTTAAAATTGATTTTAACCATAAATATTTTTATTTTCAATTGCAGTGCTATTACTGACATATATTTTTAAGAATTATGATCTCTGTAGTCGCATTAATTACTTCCTCTTTAATAAAGTAAAGAGGCGACTTAAGAAAGTATCCACTTATACCGGGTGTAAATAGACTGCTACCATTAAATGAAACCACATATTCTACTGACCCTACTGAACCACTTTTCCCAAGAGTCATACCCGCGGACAGCCTTATTACTAATATGTATACCGTGTAGTTAAGGAAATAATTGAGTTCCAAACAAAAATGCGTGAACCCTAACGCACCGACATACGGGCGAGTTTAGAGAGAGCGTCGTCCGTGAAACATGCAGCTGTTGAGGTCAACGCTCTCTCTAACCTCGTCCGTATGTTGGTGCGTTAGGGTTCACGCGTTTTTGTCTTCCGTGAAACATGCAGCTGTTGAGGTCAACGCTCTCTCTAACCTCGTCCGTATGTTGGTGCGTTAGGGTTCACGCGTTTTTGTCGTCCGTGAAACATGCAGCTGTTGAGGTCAACGCTCTCTCTAACCTCGTCCGTATGTTGGTGCGTTAGGGTTCACGCGTTTTTGTTTGGAACTCAATTATTTCCTAAACTAAGGGTGTCCGCGGGTATGACTCTTGAGAAAAGTGGTTCAGTAGGGTCGGTAGAATATGTGTTTTCATATGGTCGCACTCTATTTACACCCGGTATATATATATATATTCTCTCTCGCTCTCGCTGAGTTAACATCGTTTATAAATTGCTCCGTATATTTTTGTGGTGAAATAATTGTGAAAGTGATATTTTCGAAGCAAACTTTGTACCATTACAAAGCTCAAAGTGTCAGCCAAGTGATTAATGTGAAATTGGATCCAAATTTAACATATTTCACCGAATAAACACTCAAATCCCACAAAGTGGCAGGAGATCATTGTCCTCATACGCCGTCTCACCCGCTTCTGAGTTAGGTGCGTGTGACGTGCCTACTGCTATTCGATCTGCCTTGCGCATCATATTGTCATCTCTGTCGCACTGGTGCTCGCCTTGTCTCGCATCGCTGCTGGGTGTCGTGGGTAGTTTTGATCCTGAATCATACCCAATTACTACAATAATAACTAAGGTGCGTAACGATGCCTAAAGTTTCCGCAAATAAAGTTATCTCACTCATCACTTCCCTATGCCATGCTTGTAGCGAATTCATTGACGATGGAGAAGGTAAAGTCTGCTGTTCGCTTGCTAGTTGCAGTAACATTTTTCATACTGCTTGTAGTGATGCTACTTTGGCCACCGCTGTGGATGAAGCTAATTGGGCCTGCCCCGAATGTCGCTGTAAAGTTACCGAGCAAAAATCAAAAGGCCCTGCACTTAAAATAGATGTATCGAACGTTACTATCAGAAGACAAAAGACTAAAGTAACAAGCCCTTCAGAACTCGCCGATAATGACCTTTTAGGGGTAATGGCCGAGATGCGATTGATTCGCCAGGAAATATCCTCTATGAAAAATGTCCTTAATAAAGTAACCTCATTTTAGATATGTATAATGAGAAAATAGATAAATTCATATCTCTGTTTAACGCAAAGGCAGTCAATGCTGTAGTTCACCCAAGCCAAGATGTAAACACAAACTCGTCAAAGAATATGCAGCATACTTTTGCCACCGTTGTCTCTAGTTCACCCGGAAATAAAATAGTGGCCGCTAAACCTGCTTTGCCATCAGACAAACCTACAGAAGTTCGGTGCTCAGCTCGAGGTGTGGGTATGACTAACGTAGATGACCAGGCAATATTGATTAAGTCTAAAACACAGACTCAAAAAACTGGTAACATACTACTACCTGTGACAGAAAGTAGCAACGAAGAGAGACTGCCAGTCCAGAACAAAAGCCGCCCAGCATCCCTGCGCTGCACTGGTAGCTCTACAGCATCAGGTCTGAAGGCAGTGGAGCGTTATCACTACTTCCATCTATGGAATATGGACTCTGGAGTAGAAGAAGTGAAAAGCTACTTACCAACATTATGTCCTACTGGAACCTTTACGATCCAAGAACTCCATCCTAAAGGAGACTACAAGTCGTATAAAATCGGAGTTCCTGCTGAGTACTATGAGGGTTGTATTTCTGTTGCTGTATGGCCGGACAACGCCAGGGTCAAAGCGTGGATTCCATTTCGAGGCCCAAAAAATATCCAAGAACAACGTAGATAACTCTAACAGCGCGTTTTCAATTACCTGTAATTCAAGAGATGTCCATAGCCTGGATATAATTTATCAGAATGTACGGGGCTTAAGAACCAAGCTCAAGCACTGGAGACAAAACCTTCTTGTGATCGAACACGACATTGTAGCTGATTCTGAGACGAATCTGGACGCATCAATCGGAGATGCAGAGGTAACCGAAGGAGGCTGGAGCGTACTGCGGCGCGATCCCCCCACCTCATGCGGAGGAGTACTGCTAGCTGCGCGTCCCGGTATCACTCTGCATCGTCGACGTGATTTGGAGACTGAGAATGGAGAAGATATCTGGGCATCTTTCACGTTTAATAGCGAAGTATTTGTTGTTTGTGTAACTTATATTCACCCGAAAGCTCAAGATAAGGTCTATATGAATTGGTTTTGTTTATTAGAAGACGGATACTGAAATATTGATGGCACTGTATTAATTTTGGGAGATCTAAATTTAAATAGTGCTACTGTCAACATTTTTAATTACTATGGATATTTCGTAAATTTTTGTGGTATGGTAGAGAAAAATGAGGTGAAGAATGAGCATGGTGGAAAGTTAGACGTGGTGCTGGCGCCGGAGTGTGTTGGAGGGGTGAGTATGTGTGCGGCGGACATCGGTCTGGTCGAACACCCCGACAAGTATCACCCTCCCTTAGACATTGTAATCCCATTAGCTAGTGTGCACTCATCTCGTTATACTGGTCGCCTTGATCCAAGCAATATTAGTCCGCAACGTGACTGGAACTTTGCTAAAGGTGACTTTGCGCTGTTTTATGGTCTACTTTGCCAAGCCTCATGGCTTGATTTATACGAATGCGGAGACGTTGATTCCGTAATCGAATTATTATACAAGAAAATATATGACATATTTGATATCAGCATGCCGAAAAAAATTTGATCAAAGAGTAGCCAGCGAAGATACCCGGTTTGGTTCACGGGTGAGTTAATTAACGACATAAACCATAAAGCTGCACTCCATCGTAAATGGAAGTCAACCAAAAATAGAGCTGTATATGAGGCTTTTAGTAAAATTAGGTCGGACATCAAAGCTAAGCTTGCCTATAAATACGACCAGTATATACGTGATCTTGAAACCAACTTAAACGCAAATCCGCAAATTTCTGGAAGCACATTGCTAATCTCAAGTCTAAGGGAGGGTTTGAGCCAAAAGTAAGCTATGAGAGCAGGGAATTCGTTGGTGAGGCGGCTGCAACTGCATTCGCGGAGTTCTTTTCCGGAGTATTTTTACCAGAAGAACCCAAATTAAGCGCAGAATACACAAATCAAACTGATCACACGCGAACGGCCAATTATGTTAACATTTCTCATGTTTCAGAGCGGGATATAGAATAAGTACTCCGTAGAATAAAGCCCCGTAGCTCAGTAAGACCAGACAATATTCCGCCTTATGTACTGAAAGCATGTGCAGATGTTTTTGTAACACCCTTGTGCTACCTATTTAACCTAGTGTTGGCAAGTAGCAAGTACCCGACACAATAGAAATTATCTCGCGTGAGCCCTATCCCTAAGACCTCAGATCATTCCCATGTAGAGTTTTATCGCCCTATCGCGATTCTCTGTTCTCCAGCCGAGGTTTTTGAGACTATACTGCATAAAAAATTATGCCCTCAAACTCAGCCATACTTGGCAGATTCACAACACGGATTTAGGAGTGGTCGATCAACAAACACAAATCTATTGATGCTGGCGGACACTATATCCGGTCATATGGAGAGTGGCTTCTAAGTGGACGTAGCATACCTCGATTTTTAAAAAAGCCTTTGATCGGGTTAGAATAGAATAGAATAGAATATCCATTTATTTATCTACCACAACACAATAAATTATAAAAAGGGTTGACAATGACGTCCTACTTGAAAAGCTGTGCGCCATTGTATTTGCTCCAAGTCTGCTCAGCCTGTTTGCTGACTATCTCAGAAACCGATAACAGTATGTCAAGTATGGCTGTTACACTTCAAAACCTTATAATACGCGATCAGGTGTGAGTCAAGGTTCTATCCTCGGCCCGCTTCTTTTCGTGATAATGATTAATGATATAGAGGCCATTCTTAAACACGTATCTTGTCTTCTGTATGCTTATGACCTGAAGCTGATACTAAATGTAAATCAGATGGCTGATTGTAACTTATTACAGAAGGACCTAGATGCTGTGTACAGATGGAGTGTACAGAACAAACTGCACTTTAACGTCAGCAAATGCTTTTGTGTGTCTTTCACGAGGGCGACCCAGACCTATGAAGCAACTTATGTGCTTGGGTCCGAAATGATTGCTCGTGTGAACTCTATCAAAGACCTTGGTGTCACTTTTGATACTCGTCTAACGTTCCACGAGCACATAAAGACCCTGGCTGCTGATTGCTCCAAAAGGCTAGGTTTCGTTCTTCGTAACGCTAAGGATTTCAAAAATCTAAAAGCAATAGAACTTCTCTTTACAGCTCTTGTGAGAAGTAAGATTGAAACTGGAGCCATCGTCTGAAGCCCTCATGAATCAACATACGTGCTATTGCTCGATAAAGTGCAGAAAGCGTTCCTCCGTTTTCTGTACAAAACGAAATTTGGGTACTACCCTTTTATGTATCCGACAAAATACCTCCTTGGTATGCTGGAGTTCAACTCGTTGGAAGTTCGACGAGACTGTAAGCAGCTTGTTGCAGCCTGTCGCATGTTGCGTGGTGAATCAGACTGCCCACAGCTCACCAATCAAGTACGTCGACTATTTGTGCCCGACAAATACCTCCGAACTCGTAAGCACGTTCTATTGTCGATTCCGGCGTCGCATACTGTTGCTCGTAGCATGTCTCCGCTCGTCCGGGCCCGGTCATCACTCAACACACTGTTGTCTTCGGCACCAGAGTGTGATTTGTTTGCTGATAGATTGATGACTGTGAGTGAGAAATGTCTGGCGTTCTGTGAGCGTGATGAATGAAAGGAACGTCCCTATTTATAATGAATTGTATATCTTACTTTATCTTTTTAATTGTTAATTGTACATATTAAATTAATATTTTATTTTAATCAATAATTAATTTTTAATATATAATTGTATAACGCATTGGTGTAAGCTGTAATGTTATACTTTTTAAATAAATAAATAATAATAATAATAATAATAATAATATATAGGTAATTTACGGTTCTACTTCTAATACAATCCGCTGCTTTTACTGCTCGTGGAATACGTTTATGTTTTAAACGGCGTAAACTCAGGGCGCGAGTCCTACTCACACTTGACCTTTTTTTTTATAAAACAACATTCCAAACGAAATCTTCATGAATAACGCAATCAAGTAAAGTGGAACAAACCACAAACGAAGAGAAACAAAATCAAATAAAGACAATTTATTTCACACAGAAAAGAGATTGTTTTCTATTTTATTGAGTGAGAATTCAAACGTTAATTTTTAATGTTCCATTTGGATTTAAAGTAGTTAGATATTTAGTTTGTTTGTTAAACATCGATTTACTTTAAATAAAACCTTTTCAAAGCTCAGCAAGAAACTAAGTACGATTATTTCTTCTGTGCTAAGGTATATAGATGCAGATGGAAAGTCCTGAACGATGTCTGAAATCTTTGGAATAAACTATCCTTAAAACTATATTATCTAAAGAATAAGAATATTCATTTAATTGTTGGTTGTGTTTTTATTTGTCTCTAGGAAATCCCACAATATGCAAAGATGCTTATGAACGGAAAATACCGTCGATGAAACGCTCCATATCCCATTCCATAATCGAATGGTTGGAGTTGAGCATACCTGTATTAAATTAACTAACAAGTTTGTTTTTATTTACAGTTTATTTTTGTATCTACTTTGTAATTTATACTGCATTACTTTAATTATTTTTTCCAGTCGTTGCGCATGCAAAATCCGCTATGTATATTGTTTTCTTTTGAAAATCTGTTTTTTTGCAATTTTGTTAAATTTTTCACGTGAGTCTGCAGATCCTGTTTTTTAGTATTTCTGTTGCTTCATGAGATGACATGATCAGTTATATGATTAATCAAAACTTGGCAATGCAAAGTTTGCAAAATAAACAGTTTCAAATAAACACTAGAAAGTTGGGTTTTCTTACATAGGGGAATTTGAATGCGCAACGACGCTATATTTTTTATTTAAGCCAGTGTATTATTTTTATTGAAATTTAAGTAAACTTAACTTTGTTTTTTTACATAATTGTATTTTACTGTATTATTAATTGAACCAGTTATGGACAAAGTTATTAGCAGGACATACTTCATATAATAGCAGGAGAAATTGAAAAAATTACAAATATGACAGTGCAATACGAAAAAAGCTATTGAAAATATTAAATTGTCCGGGCTATGTTAATAATGCCCTTCACCTATTGTGGAGGATTATAAAAATATGACATGTGTTTTGTATCAAAATAACCAAATAAAATATTTTTATTTTATTTTATCACTACGACCAGAGCGGCGGTTCAATGTAACTAATCTCAATACTTATGTAGCGGTAGATTGTTTATTGGGCCCAAGTCAAAATCCAGCATCTTCACTTTGTATACAGGTTGAACCAAAAGAATTCCCCCTGGAGGGAAAATACTTTAAATATTAAATTTTACTAAAAGGAACCTTTATTTTATTTTTAAAGTTGAGGAAAACTGAATTTTTTGTTTTTACTTCTAATAATTTTGAATTTTGGGATATCTTTAAAGTTTCGTTATTAAAATGTAAAATTTCATGGTTTTCCTTTAAATTACGATACTATGTTACTTCGAAAAATTTGGTTCATATGTTTGACCCTTTCGATTGGTATTATAAAAATACAGGATGTTTTTTTTCACATTTGTCCGGTTCCATTCCCGGCTTATGCAGGTGATTTTTTTAAATTTTTGAATTCACTTTTCCTTATCTTTAAGAATCTCTGATGTTCAAGGTATTTTCCCTCCAGGGGCATTCGTTTGGTTCACCTGTATTTAAATATCTACGTTATTGGGATGTTACGCCCTCTCTTAAAGTAATATAAAAAAGAAAATTTAAATAGAGCATAAATCAGACTTGCACATCAAAAATCTTAATACTAATAAAATATATTTACTTAAAAAGTGTAGATACATAATACAAATAAATATAACTATATAATGACTTGTAAATACAAAGAAATATCATATAAAGAAAGATAGTGTTATATATTTTATTTATAACCTAAAATTTTATATTTGTGTTTGAATGGGTTATCGGATAAATTTGTGTGACAACATTATCAGCTCGTTGCGTATAATCTATTCAAATGGCAATATTGTAGTTCATTTTGACACATTTATCGAAGTTCGATGACATACGGCGGCCATGGCCAGACAGCGCTTGAATAATTTATATAGGTAGGTACTCGAAATGCCAATACGAACAAAGATTCAACAGAGACATAATTTCATTACAATCTGTGGATTTGTTTCAGTTTTCGCTACTAAGAAAATATTTATTCATGCATCTTAAATCACACACACATAATCTATGTACATCTACATCAGGACATTTCTTAAATCGAGATTTATAATGGTTCAGATTCATCTTATAGATTAAACATGATTATTTTCACATGTAATTTATGTAACAAATAAAAACAAAATGGTAATTTTTAGAACAATTAAGAAGTTTGTCACAGAAAGCGTTGCAATAAGCTTGTACACAGGGTAAACAAAATATTATTCTATTTAGTCCGTCATTTAGATTATCAAAAAATATTGGACACTTATTTTTTCTTTTGTCAATCAAACAAAAAAAGACAGAGACAAAGCGCGTCAAAGTTTGGGAGTGGGGGAAAATGACGTCACTTCTAAGTAAAATTGTACCTAGATGTGACGTCACGCAGAACTTCAGCGGGCTACATCTTCATCATTTTTTGTTAAATTGAAAAAAGCAAAAATACGTGTCCAATATTTTCTGATAATCTAACTGACGGACTAATAATTTTTTTTAGTCATCATGCCTGCTAAGAAGTTTGTCACAGAAAGCGTTGCAATTGCAGATTTCTTCAAGCCTCAATAAAGAAAAAGGGGGGGCGGGGCGCAGCGCGTGGGGACACTATGCAGGGGCCTTATTGTCTAACCTCAACATCTATCGCTATCGCTTGCAAATGTTTTGCGATTGGCTAAACACTGTGTGATGTAATTTTTCTAACTAATCATGATACATTTGAAATTGGTACCCACAGAACCCACAATAATATGTGGCGGTTCCGATTAATGTAGGATTTAGACAATAAGGGGGCTGATGACAATTCACTTCTCACTTGCTTTTTGCGTTTACCCGACTATACTCGTAATAGCTGTTACAGGATTACACTGGCAGTGTAACAACGAAGTCTAGTGATAGCCCAACAACATTTGATTTAATAGCTCCTTTATTCACCAGAAACAAGTCATTATAATTCACTGTTTTATTGAATTAGATTTCGTAGACACTGAACGCAATCGTAAAGTGAATAAAACTCCGGTGCACAGCTCTGTCGCTCTTAACAGAATAAAAATAGCATTTGAATTAATTATACGAGGTAAGCAACTTGGAAACCCTGCGGCGGGGTAGCGACCTAGATCAGTTTTATTTTTTATTTTTATCGCTATCTCGTCTGTCTCAACATTTACATAGCCAATGCCAATAAGAGAAAATACAAATGATAGGTAAAAACATAAAGTGTAGTTGAGTTACATAATAGAAAGCACAAGTCTTGGACAACGATTATTTTGGAACGAATTTCGAATCGAATGTAGTATCGAATGAATTTACGAACGAAAATGTTTAACAGTATTTAAGTACGTTTGTTCTTTTTATATTTAAGTAATTATTAATTAATTTATTATGTAAGTATTTATTTAAAAGTTAGGTATATTTATGGTAGTTTTAAGTTCATATTATCTCCACATTTTTATTTTTTATATCACTTGTTTCTTTATGTGTGCACATTTGATCACACACTTTTAGTTAATATTTCCTTAGCACCTAGGTTTTGCTGGCAGAAATCTCTCTCAGAGATAAGCTCGCCTATAGCACGTTTAATTTATGACTGCTTGTACGTATAACTTTTCTGTGCAATAAAGAATATGAATATGAATATGTTATTCTTTCTTTTACTTACACTTTGTTACCGTTGCCAACAGATGGCGCTATACGCCAATACTTAATCTATGGAATTCGTCAAGTTTTTTTGTGGTGATATCTTATTTTGTTCTGTAAAGTTGGCTAGACTGATTGAGTTACCCAATCAGATTTGAAAGATTTGTTATGTTAAGTTGGTAACTGTAACTTATTCGTTTTGATTCGTGGAAACGCAAGCGCTTGGTTTTGCCGCGCTTGGACATGGTTCTTGGTATAGTTAGACGAACGACCGAAGGGAGTAGACATCCAACTTTTGAAATGAAATTAGCGAAAGACTTTTGGTTTGGTGCGTGGTCGAAGTAACTGAGTGCGAAGAAACTTGTCTGTTGCCACTATGAGGCTATCGTTCTTGATTGTGCTTTTACTATAATTTCATCATGACCAATTAATATCTCCTTCTATCTAGTGCATCGCATTGTATTTCAAGTGTTTAACATTAGATTATCAATACAGACACTGTGAACCATCTGGCTGTGCTATTATTTATAAGATCGACGTATCAACGACCACGTGGCATGTGAATCTGATGATCGGCATCCTCACCACCGCCCATACCTCTGAATTCGTTAAACATAAAAAAAAACTGTGACTGACTGATAGACAACGCACATCCACAACTGCTGGAGGTAGAAAAAACAGGTCTTGTACTGAATTTGACTCGGTGTTATTTCCACGAATCCGTGAATGTAAAGAATTAATGTAAGTAAAGGATTCTGCCCAAATAAAAGCATAGATGACTAAAATTTATCGACCAACTTTAAAAGTATTTTAATATTTACAGGAAGTGACGTCATCATGTTAGGTTGAATGGTTGGAACCTTGCCAGAATTTAAGATGCGATCAAGAAAAAAATATGTCTATGGAAATGCATGTTGACGTTATTGAAGCTCATACAGCTTTTTTCATTCATTATGGATATGCACGCGCTTATGTTAAAATATGTCTACTAAAAACCGTTAAGGAAAGCGGAATGGTTTTTAAATCGTGTATTTTGGCGCGAAAAAGAAGTGACCAAATTTTATTTGTAAAATAAAAAAAGAAAATGTTTACATTATTTAAGGTAGTGTTGTGTTCACGCATGTTCCACGAGTACCAGTTACTTAAACAAGAACAATGAAGTTCTAACCTTATTTCCCATGTCACACATAAACAAAGCTATCGCATGGGACAAGTCCAGATGACCAGCCACTTTCGAGTTTCGACGTCCCTGTACCTAAATATTTAATTTAGGTTCACGTCTGAACTTCTCCAATATGCACGTCTGACCTTTTTCAAAGCCATCGTAAAATCTGCGATTGGATTGTTATCCTATGAATTGTGCATGCGGCTACTAACTGGCGGTCACGTCGAAGTAAAAATTAGATAGGTACTTTTCAGGGTACCGTACCCGAAGGGTGCCAAACAGGACCTTATTAATAAACCTCCGCTGTTTGCCTGTTCGTTCGTCTGTCACTAGGTCTACAATTTTTACAGAATACGTATTACCATAAACCCAATCAGGAAAAATTTAAAAAAAAATATTTTTTTTGCTCTCTACCTATTATACGATAGACGGAGGGATAGACAGACAGAAAGACGAGTTTCAGCTGTATCTTAAAGATATACAAGTTTCAAGTTTGGTTTGATTATTGAACATATTCTAAACTAAAACAACAAATAATAAAATGTTGGGTTCCTTACTCAGCGGGAGCCAAATTGTGAGCCTTAATGTTGATAGTATTAACCATGTTTGAAGGTTCCATACCCGCACTCTAACCCTTTGTCCGTGAGTCCATCTCACATTTGGCCACATTATTCTTGTTTTCGTGGTATGCACACACAGGTGGCACATAGGCAACGTTTATTCGGTCTCAGGACTTTCTCTCACTTGATCTACTTCATGATCACTAGATCATGAAATTAAGATTGGCAGCTTAAGGCAAGCTTAGATTTCTTACAGTTGTAATTCTTAGTTACCTGAACTGTACAAGGACAATCTATGGCGAAGTTGCAGTTAGACATAGAGTATGCAAACGCACGTGGATGGCCGCATAAAGTATGGCCACTTTGTCTGAAAATGAAAATTCGTGCATCATGCTCTACCAATCTAACCAACTATGTTTATTCACAATTCTATTCTTATTCTTATTCTTTATTGTACACAAAAAAAGGAGATTACAAATATTTGATACAATAATTTGAGTACAGCGGCGAGCTTATCTCTCAAAGAGATTTTATTATGTGTACGTACTACATACTAAAATACTTACATAGGTGTATAAAATATATATAAATATATCTAACATACATACTAATATAACTAACTCTAATATAAACTGACTATATATAAACATGACATAACGATACATGATAATTGATAATACAGCAATAAATAATTAAACATATTTAGGATAGCTTAAGGATTTGCGGAATAGTATTCCTTTAGTTTCTTTTTAAAAGAGGAGATAGTGCGACAATCTTGGATCAAATCAAATAATTTATTTGTCAGTATAGCAGTAGCGTGCATTGGACTTTTTGCTGGAAATTTGAGAAACCATTTTTTATATGACGCCAGGGTAGGCACTGCCTACCCTAGAGTACATGATTTCATACAAAAAAAAATTTTTCACGTTATTTTTAATTTTTTTATGTCATTTTCATCTTCAAAATTGACCTTCTCATTGCATTTCCAGCAAAAAGTCCAATGCACGCCACTGAAATACAGGTAAGTTAGATGATATTACATACAATATGAGCCGGATATGTTGTGTCTTACAAACATACTAGTTTTCATCTTAAATAAATTCATGCATTAAATTACTACATACATTACATACTTAATTAAAGGAACAATAACAATAACTTATCCTAAACTGTAAACATGAACCGTTTTAAAATATAGGCATTCATGAAAAAGACAAATTCCACTTTTGAGTATTTATGACAAGACAGGAAGATACTATTTGAAATTTTCATCCCTCAAAGATTCGTCAATTGTATAGTAGGCTTTTACTAGTAATAGGTTATTGTGAGTCATTTTTAAATTTTGCAAGTTATCTATATCTCGTAACGCAACAGTTAATTATTATAATTGTTAGAAACCATGATGCCCAGCACACTTTTTTTTAACAGAGCAGTATTAATACTTAATTTTAGCTATATACCTACTACCTTTCATAAACTAAGGTAGTAATATTCTGGGACTAGCTTATGCCCGCGGTTTTGCTCGCGTGAATATGTCTTTTAATCTTCGAGCCGTATCAAATCAAATCAAATCAAATCAAAATAATTTATTTCGGATAAAAATCCATATTTTAAACATTAAAATTATAAGACAAAACAATACAAAAATTAAGTTACACAAAAGTTTACAAAAATTAAATTAAATATCCATAGACAAGTCAACGCATTAGCCCGTATAAAGAATTGGGATGTTTAATACGCTGAACCCAATGCTCCATAATAGGACCCTCCGTATTTTCAGCAATCACCCTCAGAATGCTGTTGTCACTGCCTCGAACTCTGCTCAGAAGTGAGACTGTTTTTTTGCGCAATATTGCCTGAAAACAGTCAGTACGCGCCTCGACGAACATTCCGGACGCGCTGCAGCGCCACGGCAGTCCCAACAACATCCTGTATCAAAGGCACGACCTGTACTCGTAAACCTGTAAAGCCTACTTAGCTGTGATAGTTTTCCTTTTAGCTTCATTATATACTACTTCTGTGAATTTTTTCACATATCTAAAAACAACAGATTTGCCAACAGAGAGGGGGAGACGCTTGACTCTAGCAAAAATGAGCACTTTAAAGCTTAATATTTCGCCAATGGAACCCTAAATCGATAAATGGTTTTCACACACCCACAATATTTTTAAACGACCTATCCAACGATACCCCACACTATGGAATAGACGAGAAAAAAAAATCACCCCTAATTTACGTGTACGGGAGGTTCCCCTAAAAAAATTGTTTTAGAGAATCTGTTTTACGATTTTGTCGGCGTAATTAATGCGTATATCCATGCCAAATTACAGCTTTCTAGTACTCATAGTCTCTGAGCTAAGCTGCGGACAGACGGACATGGTGAAACTATAAGGGTTCCTTGTCGGACTACGGAACCCTAAAAATGGATCGGACTACGGAACCCTAAAAATGGAACAGACGGTGATACAAAAATGTAAAAAAATTGTTGTGGCTTCAGTATTCAAAATTTCATAATCATGTTCAGTGTACAGACACGAATTTTTACTACCTTATTTTAAGTATAAATAAAAACATATAATATAATAATGTACTTAATGTATTATAGTGAAACACTTTACGAAAAAAAAATGCTGAAAAACCTTGTTAAAAGTATAATTAAAAATATAAATAGAATTTAGAAATAATCAAAGAAAAGAAAATAAAAAAGGTATAAAAACAAAATTGTAGAAGAGTATATCGTCGAGCCTAAAAATTTTACAATAAAACTTAATTTAGTAAATCACCTTTTTTATGGCTTAGAATTTTCTAATATAGCTAAAACGACGCTTTAAGCTTATTTCATTATAAATTTGAAATTAAAAGTTAATCTATTCTTTTGGGATCCCAAGAAATATCGCGGAAATATTAATAAATCTTAGGCGAGAGAAAATGTATCTTAATGAGTGAAAGTTTTAAGAGCTGTCGTTATTCAGCCTTACTTAAGGAAAGAAAATGACCTAAACAGAATAAGGTACTTACTAAACTACCAAGAACCTGGTTCCTTCCTGGGGTTGATTCGGCAGGCCTTCTGGTATGGGGTGGTCCCCAAAACGCTGGCTCGTGGTTAGCCAATCCTCACCACGCCGTGAACTGCAGCCAGACTCCGCTATGCGACAGGATTGTCTTCCAGAAGTCGTGGAAATGAGGTCGTGTTGTGCATCCACACAGATGGCGTGGAAATGAATTCGTGTTGTGCATCCACACAAGATACCAGGAGCTTGGTGTTATTTTGAAATTGTATGATACTTATTAAAAACCTTTAAAAAGCCTGAAGGGTCGCTGTAAAGAGACAAAACAACAGAATGAAGAAATGCTCATGAAACCCGAGCAAGGAAGCTAACGTTTTGGAAAAAGGACAAAAGGGGTTTTCAGAGAATGAAACCAAAAGTACACAAAACTTACCAGGAGAAGAAGAGAACGTTACGAATCCAAGGGATTAAAATTCAGAAATTTATTTAGTTTATTTAGTCTTGTGGACTCGACGACAGTACTCTTCAAAATGAGAAAAACAAACAAAAACCATGACAAGATCATCGAAATTATAAATTTTGAAAATTCTGTAAAAGAATCAAAGATAAAGAAAAACTAAAATCGAAAAAACAGGTTGAATAACTGTAGCGAATGCTACAGTATATGCAACAGCTCTTGATGCTTCCCTTACACATTTAAAAACCCTACTGTGAATTATTTGCTGGGTAATTTAATTTTTTTTTATTTTTAAGGGATTGTGTTGTGTGTTTTCGGTTAAAAAATACCTGTACATTCAGGTATACTTAAAATACTGAACGAATTTACGCGAAAAGCGGATTGGAACAAAATTGAGATCGGTTACGCATCAATATTCCATTTTCAGTTCATTATCATGACACGCCAACGAAGAGAAATTTATTGAATAAATTAGCGTTTATTAAAATACATTATCAAGCCAGATTGTCGAAGTCAATTTATTATGTTTTGATTTTTAATACGGGTAGAAACGGTATAATTGATTTGTTAACTTTTTGAGCCCCGATCTAAGAGAGAACGGTAAATATTATGTACAGCCTTTCGACTGCGTTTACCTAATCTCTGCCCAGTTTTTGGCTCATGCATTATTTTATCAACAACCTTATTGCCTACATAATTATGTTTACAAAGCCCACTACCATAAGAATTTAAAAAACCGCGTCCAAATCCGTTGAGTGGTTTTCGAGTTAAAACGGAATATACATACAAACAGACAGACAAATAGATAAAGGCAGTTTTGACTTCAATACAACACTAATAACTCATTTCAATTACAATTTACAAAAGTATTCAATGTTGGACGCGACCTACTTATTACTTCGTTTTTAGTTAAATGGTATCCATCCATCCATCAGCCTGTTTCATCCACTGCTGGACATAGGCCTTTCCAGGATTTTGCCACTCTTGGCGGTCCTTCTGGAAGAAATGCCCACACACGCTGGGCAGGCGGGTTGGTGAGCGCGGTACCGAAACCCTTGCACCAGTGACGCCGCTGCCTGTCACCAGTCTGTTTTATATAAGGCCCGGCAATTGGGGATGGATATACCGCCATCCATCGGTCCCAGGCAATGGTGGGCCGCCTGGTTTTGCCTGAGAAAAGAAAGAAAGAAAGAAAGAAAATAAATTTAATGCAAGAATAATAAAATTACAAAAATAAAACATAATACAAATTTTGGTACATTGCACATAATTTAAAAAGTAAATTTACCAGGGGTCCCCAAACTCAGCTACGCTAGTAACTTGGGGTACCAGTGAAATATTTGTGGCAATAGTGGATTATTAATTGATTAATTACTTATCATTATAAATAATAAAAGATAACTGTTCTAAGAGAGCTGTTCTCTTACTCTCTCGCGAATAACTTCGGGAGAATTTGCGAGTAAGATGTTGGTACCTCCACAGTCGAGCCCGGCATCAGCTCTACCACCTAATTATGTTTAAATGGTTACTTTGAGTTAATTTATTTTAAATAAAAATAGAAACCTAAATAACATAAAATAGGTGTCCTAAAATTACCTAAAAATATTAAACTAATATCAACTAAAATACTTACTAAATACAAGCTGTAATAAGTAAAAAATGTTTGCCAGATCACCGCCGTCATGTGGCAGAGTCCCCAGAAGGCTGGTGGCATTCCCTCTTTGGATTGCCAAACTAAGGCATTGTCCGAGGTATGCCCCAGCCTTTGGGTCCCCGGAAACGTCAACCAGCCGCGAAGAAATCTCTTTAAAAAGACGTTTCGCGTCCGAACCCCACGGCCCAAGTGTTTCGACACCAAAAGGCGCAAAGATGGTATTCATAACCAAGCTAATTACGCCTTTTGGTTGCTTCAGCCCCAGTCTTAGCGACTGTCACTTGGATGTGGGACGGAGTGAGAGTGTCAACGCATGTTGCGTCCCACACCAGTATATATTGTCTGCGGCGGCCATTAGTATAGGTAATATTCTCCATCTAATTATGGAGTCGATAATCTCTCCGATTACTGTTCCGTTAAATCCAGTATGCGACTAACACTCGTTACAGCATGGTGGGACACTCACTAACTTTAACAGTCCGTTAAATGATATAACAGGGGGTGTCAACTAACTAATAGAGTATGGTGAAATCGGGTCTTACTCTGTAATAATGAGGTCACATTACACAATTAGCCAGAGCGTACTTATAAGTCGAGCTGAATTGGATTTTATGCTAGCTAGCTATGAAAGATGAAACGGGTTTAACTCGTTGCATATTTTCATTATACTACCTCCGTTTGCAAATACAACGATAGCTATATAACTGGCTTTACTAAGTTCAGTTAAAAATAAAATAAAAAATGAGTTCTTCCAGAAGAAAAAGCTTTTTATATGCAATGTGTGATTGAATTCTTAAAATACATATTAATAAAAATAATATTTCCAACTTATGTGTAAAATATATTTTCCTTGAAATCGTTACTTAATCGTGCAACGTACAGTCGTTCTCAGAGATATTGGGGAATTATTTATTTTTCTCAAAAATACATTGTAATATTACCATTTATCCATCCATCCATGAACCCGTGTTCGTCCACTGCTGGATATCTTGCCTTTTCCAAATTTCGCCACTCATTACGGTCCTTCGCCCTCCTCATCCAGCCACCACCCACAACGTCCTTCAGGCCGTCGCGTCGGTCCAGCGGGCACGAGGTCAGCCTACAAGGTTCCGTACAAATTAGTAAAAGTTTAAAAAAATCTACAAAAAATTTGGTCACCCGTGTAATTATGACCGCGCATACCGTTGCTTAAATGTAATAATAATATTTGACAATGTAGTATTAGACGGTATTACTTGCCAAATTTTATAGTTCTAGGTCAACGGGAAATACCCTATAAATTTTGATCTTGAGAGTATAGAAATATACGTTTTTTGCGGCATAAACGGCCGTATCTTTTTTTACGTTAACTTAGAAGTTTGATTTTTTCACAGCTTTAAGGGACTGTAGACTTGAGTATAGATAGGTATATGGTTTTAATTTCATTTCCTTACCTCCACGCGTTCCCGAGATAAAAGGGTCTTGATAGACAGATAGACAGATGGATGGACGGATGGACGGACAATAAAGTGTTCCTATAAGGGTTCCATTTTTTCCTTTTGAGTTATGGAACCCTAAAAATTACCAAAATTTTCTACTTGTACTGTGAAATGGCTAGTAGAAGCCGTAATTTCAAAAAAGATGTAATCACATTTCATATGCAAGTAAATACATTTTAATATACATTATTTTTGCAATATCACAGCGGTTCAACTTAATCTGGTCACTCGATAATCGAAGCTTGCGCTACGCGTTGATGTTCTTTTTGCTCTCCCTTATTTTGTCGCATAGAGGTGCGAATTTATAGAGCACTTACTTGTCGATGGTAATTGATTTATGTAAATTATGAAAAGTATATTCTAAGCCTTTAAATCAAATTAAACAGCAAAGTAGAATAAATTATTACTTTTTAGCAGATTATATGGTTACCCGTTACGTTACCCAAAGTTCATAAAACTGATATTATGTACCACTTGTTATTTACCACTTGTCGACCATACCTATTACATTTTGTGTTGTCATAAAATAACATATAACACCTTAATGCCTTACACGTTTTATTTTATGAACGTTTTGCATGGAATATATCTTTGATAAAATATAATAAAACATGTTCTCAGGATTAAATTAACTACCCCACACTACTGAATTTAGGTTTCGTAAGGAATCCTTAAACAATTTATCGATAAATAGTAAAGCGTCATCGACACTATTGGTAACGCGGTTATTTGTTCCCGCGCGACCCCCGCATACCGCTGTCCTTGACAGAATATCTTCTAAGTAAATTACCTCTGATTAGGTGTCTAGTGTAGTTCGTGGAGGTAAACAAACGACAAACTTTTAAATATAGAGACGGAGGAAAAAATGCCACCCAGCCAGACCGATCGCTCGTTTTTAAGCACAGTATTTTTTTTCGACATTTTATTCCATTCTTGGACATGCAAAGCGAAGCGGAGTGATTGCTTCACTCCGCGACCACGTAGTTTTATTAGAATTTATTATACATGCAAAAATCTTGCATCTATTTCATCAATCGGCCTCACCTCGTCAAGCAATACTCTTCTGTCCACCACTCGGAAATAATGTTCTATGTGCGCTTCATTGACATCTTATCCTTAGAACGGCTGAATTAATATAAATCTGGTAACGTTTTATGACGTTTCTGACAAATTATATATTTAATATTTAATATGTCTTTGAATATCTCAATAAAAGGTACCAAATAGGGAATTGGTTTTTAAATTTAGAGTAAAAAGTGTTGCAAGATACAACATCTCAAACAAAAATATATTCAGAATAAGAAGATATGGCATTGTATTTTACACCGAACATCTCCCTTCGCTTTTCTTGAAATGCAATATCCACCTTTAGTAACTTAGCGAGGCTGAGATTGTCGTTGACACTCATTTGACACTTGATTGAGTGCATGCGATGGAGATAATCAAAGGTCCTAAATAGATTATTATGTTTGTGATCCATCCATCCATCCATCAGCCAGTTTCGTCCACTGGTGGAAATAGGCCTTTCCAGGATTTCGCCACTCTTGGCGGTCCTCCTGGAAGAAATGCCCATACTCACACACGCTGAGCAGGTGGGTTGGTGAGCGCGGTGCCGAATTTCCGCAATGGATGACAGTGCACCGAGCTCGACTGTGGAGGTACCACCATCTTACTCGCAAATCGTCCCGAAGTTACTCGGGGGAGAGAAAGTAAGAGAACAGCTCTCCGGTAAAACCAGGCGGCCCACCAATGCCTGGGACCGATGGATGGCGGTATATCCATCCCTGATTGCCAGGCCTTAAAACAGACTGGTGACGGGCAGCGGCATCACTGGTGCAAGGGTTTCACTTGCCCAGCGTGTGTGAGTAGGGGCATTTCTTCAAGGGGACCGCCAAGAGTGGTGAAATCCTGGAAAGGCCTATGTCCAGCAGTAGACGAACCAGGCTGATGGATGGATGGGATTATTATTATTATCTTTGTTTGATCTTAAAAAGATTAAAGGCTACATTTACAATTTTCTTAAACTAAGGTAGCAGTTTTACTAATTGTAAATTAACTATATTTATATATAGTTTTACTAATTGTAATTCATTATTTTGCAATTAAAGCAATCGTTTTATGGCAAGTAGTATAGTGTACTATTTAAACATTGTCTCATATTACGGGAAATAAATGAACTTTTAACAAAAAAATTGTAACCGACTTCAAAATGTTACAGCAGATATAAACTAAAAAGTTTAAAATAATTGTATACTGACTGAAGGTACCGAAATGAAAATTTTACCACTTTTTTTTCTGAAATGTATTAGGTTACCTAAAATCCGGTGCATTCCCTATGGTATAGTATAGCAACACAAAAACCCATATGAGAACGCCGACCTCTAGAGAACATTATGTTTCAGAAGGAAAGAGTCTTAATACTTGATTTATTATTTTGCTGAATAGATAATTGTTCCTTTCTTCTGAGCTTTAAATTTAAACATATTAACGACGATCGAAGTAACTTCAAAGCCGATCTTACAATTTAATTAAGTCTTTCTCCGCTTTTCTCAACTGTACACTCACAATTGAATGCTTTGTTGAACAAAATTTTCCAAGCAAACTGACGAAACATTACCTTAGTAACAGATATTAGCACGAAACAAATAAGTATTATGCTTAAATGCACAATATATTTTAATTTGTATGATGGATCCGAACCACGATTTGGACTGCGATCTTTGTTTCGATTGTTTTGGAGATAATGAGAACCCCTGAACTGTTTCCGAAGTCATCCGAAAAGCTGTCTGCGACATCTTCTTGCTCATAGAGATTGGAACCCTCCATTTATCGGCGCTATTGCGTCCTTGAAACTTTGCAAATGCTTTTGAGGGTCTTCATTATAGCGAAGCATCTGATATCCGACATCTGAGGCGATATTAACAGTGTTGTTATCTACCATTTGAAAAGAGAACTACACAAATAAACGAATTGGGGTTGAAATACAGCTTTACTACGTTAGTATTACAGCGTTAAAGCTGTTGTACGAAAACTCCGAGGTTGATATTTTAATACAATACAAAAATAATTATAATTATAAACCAAATACCTTTTTAATTATATTGGGTGAAAAAAACTGATTCAGATCGCGATCTAAAGAACGGAAACCAAATAAACTCCGTTTCTTTGTTTCTCAAATAATGTTGGAATTTATTTGTTCTAATAATTTAGATACCTACTTGTAAGAAGCATTCGATAAGTATCGCAGTAAGGACTCAGACTCGCGTACAAAATGTTCCGTACTACCTGAAAATACGAGTGCGGAACCCTAAAAACATTTATGGCGAATAACTATGTACAATATACACTGATCTAAATCTGATAGTACTTATGGATAGGTGTTCAGGGCTTTTACAGCGTAATTTTGACGTTTGGAGAGCCTTCTTCTAGTCAACCAAACAATTACAATGAACATTCTTTTGAGAACAGATGTAATAAGTGTGCAAGGGGGTAGCGGGGTACACCATGTCATTTCGCCAACTAATAGGAGGCTCTCATTTATCACCTAGGACGGATGTCGCCTTCTTGGCCAATTATACCGGGTGTAAATAGACTGCTACCATTAAATGAAATCACATATTCTACCGACCCTACTGAACAATTTTTTAAATAATCATATCCGCGGACACCCTTAGTTTGGGAAATAATTGAGTTCCAAACAAAAATGCGTGAACCCTAACGCACCGGCATACGGGCGAGGTTAAAGAGAGCGTCCTCCGTGAAACAGCTGTTAGCGTGCAGCGTTCTAAAATAGACCTTCCCCCTACGAGATAAAGTCTTTGAGTTACAGATGAATATTTTTCTCTGAAGATTTGCGCGGGTTTTTTTTCAAATAGTTGTTTAGTATGATCAGTAGAGTATGTGGTTTTATTGAATGGTCTCACTCTATTTACACCATGTATAGTTTATGAATTTATGTTGGCAAGATTCGAGTTCAAATGATGTCCCATTTCAACCTTAGGTATCGGTAACTATCGATAAAATATAATTCAAAGAAACTAAATCACACCATTATACTTATTTATTATTGTCAGCAACACTGTTAATAGTCAAATAATTAAATTTATTGTCAATATTGGCTTGTTGTTGGTTTGGTTTAAAAATTTGGACAGAAGTTTAGAAATAAGAGTTCTTTATTTAGTATAGTAACTAGACCCCGTAACCATAACAAAAGGGTAGATATGGGACAAAATGGCAAACCTTGGAATTTGTGGTGTTTTGGATATTTTTTTGTCATAAATCTTGCTGTTTTCTTTTTATTTAACTGCCCGTTGAGGCTTTATCATCACAAGTATGAAGTTATTTTTTGAATATATACTATTTTCTATTTACTTTTTTATATCTATATCTTTAAAGGGGCCAAAGTAACACGTTATGTGAAAGTTTCTACTTTCTACCAATAACGGTTGAGGCTGTAGACTCCTGTAACAGACGGATGCACAGACAGACAGCGGAGGCTTTGTAATACGGTCTTATGTGGCACCATTCGGATACGAAACCCAAAAAAAGGCTTTCATACACATAATTGTGAAAAAGTCGTTTTATAATATTTAATTGCATTGCATGTAAAATAAAAACAAATGCAGCAACTTTACTTTGTCTAACACGAAAAAAAGTACCGATAAACGAATTGTCTAAGATAAACGTGGAGAAAACTAACCGTTTAAAAACTTAGTCCACGTCACGGAGGGGCGGAAGCCGACAAGATTAAATTGTCTCACCCGGCTCCTACGTACCCCTTGATCCACTTAAACTAAACTCAAGTCTACGATAGGAAACTTCGGCTTTGGACACTATCTTCCTGTTCGTAGTCTCTTGTTTAATTGTAAGTTCCAATTTCAAGTTCGTTGGCCAGTTATTTCCGAATTTGAATGTGTACTTCTTAATTTGTTAGGGTGCATTGATTTAAAGAAGAGAAAGAAGACATCGTATACCGAGCAGTACCATCGATTATTCGAGCATATGGATTATGCCATGATTGATTAACTACATAGTTTAATAGGTACCAGGTAGGTAGTCTTTATTTTCACGGTCCCGAGCCCAAAGGGCAATATGGAGCCCTATTAATGTCGCTCTGCTATCTGTCCGTCTGTTCATCTGTCCGTCTTCCCATCTCTCCATCTGTAAATTTGGATATGTTATTTAAAATGTTAACCCAGAAGAGTATTGAATTTAAAATTTTATTAAATTATATATATATTATATAATTATACTATACCTATATAATATAATTTATACTTGCGATTGTTGGCACTTGGTGAAACTTGGTAAACATCATAATAAAATTCAACCTGTACTTGTTACACCGGTTTTATTTTAAAATTTACATTTTCACCCCAACCGGTTTCGGCTAATACACCATTCTCAAGGGTTTCAGGAATTCAGGAAATAAATGATCAATATGACAAGTCATTAAAGACGTGATGAAGATTGGACATGATCATTGTTCCATCATATTCTATTGTTTTTATAAAGATTATATAGGGTGAAATTTAATCAACCGACCAAATTCATACTAGAGACTGGGTTGGTGATCAAGAACTAGGTTCAGTTATCCTTTTGGCCAATTTCGAAAAATATTTTTTTTTGCTCCCGTACTGGTTGGACTAGTTTAAGTACAATTCCTAGTGCAGGTTCTACAGGAAAAAAAATTTTTTTTTCGAATTTCGCCTGGAGGGTCATGAAACCTTGTTCCTGATGACTAACCAAGTCTCCAGTATGAATTTGGTCGGTTGATTTAATTTCACCTAGTATTTGACCTGTAAAACGTATACTTTATGTAATGTTTATGTATCTATTTACAGAATCAACTCTTTGAATTTGAATATGATAAAATTTGCCCGTACACCGTAGACCTCAGTGTTGCAATGCAGTGCACTCACAGCATTATTGTGATGTATACGTTGGTCATGAGTCGGACGCTGCAGAGTGATCACGTGACGACACTTCTGTGCGCCATAAATCTTTCACAGAGCTCTACAAAATGGCGGCCTCTAAGTTTAGTACTTATTTGTATTGGCCGCATTTAGCTCCAGTGACCAAAAGTTTGACCTTTGAATTAATGGTGACAAACAAACAAAGTAGATTTAGTTAAACTTTTAACTTTGGCGACTTTCACACGTAATGTACGTAAGGGACGACTCTGAGATAACTTTTTAACCGACTTCAAAAAGGAGGAAGTTCTTAATGCAAATGTATTTTATTTCTATTCGTTTAAATAGTTTTTTTTGATTTTGATTTTGTACTCCATAGCTCCGCCATTTCCTAATCAAATTGAATGTTCGTTTTATAGTTTGGACGAGCTGATTAAGGTCTTCAGTGATAGGTAGTGAAACTCTTCAATGAATCACAGCACAGCAGTTAATATTGAGGTAACCGCCTATAGTAACTTGGACGCTATTGCAGAGAGTTGCATGAAAATCGACTATTTAGCCACCTAACCTTTGATCCCAGCCACATCACCATACAACTTCTAGATGATGGCATAATATATTATTAATAATTCTCTTACGGGTTTAGAGAAAATAATAAATCACGCATAATCAACTAAATTTTTATTCATGTTTAATATCTAATTTCTGTTAAAACTAGGGGGGTTGCCTTGCTCTGCTCCGCTTCGCTCGGCTCCCTAAATTTATGATCCAGAGCAATCCAACACGCTCCTCCTTGCTTCGCTCCGCTCGTCGTTGCACCTATTTTTTACTTTTGGTTTGATTCAAAATTCATTATTTTCACCATAGGCACGTAAAAAATATTAATAACCACCGGTGAATGTGATAAATTTATTATTTTCACCGCTTGAGTTGGTATGTATTCTTATAATTTTCAATTAACATTCTCACCATGACATACTAAATATATGTCTCTAACAGATTGGACACAACATTTATGACTAACATGGAAAAATGTAAGACAAAACCGGATAAAAATTTACGTAATTTTACTTAGTTTTATTATAACATACACAGCAATACAAATAATTGTTTAGTATGATCAGTTTTGCATCTGATTTATGTAAGCAATGTAATTCTTTTCACACCCGATTTAAGCGAGAACATAATTTTATAAAAAGCCAGTCCGAAAATTAATTTTATTTACGGATTATACGTTCACAGTGTCTGCAAGCGACAAGTCTTTTGATACGTGATCACAATTTTAAAAGTCATGACTTGTCGGAAAAAGCTCCAAAACTCAGGCGAAAACATTTTGATGAAGGCATCATCTGCATAACAAAAAGTATTTTTCGTGTTGTTTCGAGTAAAAACATCATCTATTTTATTTAGGTTCTTTTAATATAATTTAGCTTTATGGATTCCGTCAACTAAATTGGAAACCCTTTATCAATGGATTGTATGTATGTATACCTATAGACGGTGCTGCTGAGTCTTGCTGTAAGGTCCATACTTGGTTATGGAATAAGGTGTTGTTAAGAGGCTTAACCACCTTTTCATGAATCGTATTTTGAAATAACACGTTGTACCCTACTGACCACATCTTGACAAGCTTCTCTAGAGCTTTGAGCATAAGCATAGTCAATCCGCTCATTAAATTATTTGCTTGATAAAAAAAAAACTCTCAAGTAAATAAAAATAAAAATGTGGCCTTCCTTTGCTTACCATCTAAGATGTTGTTTTGATTTTTCCACCCTATTCTTTTTTAATTATCAGTTTTGTAACGACTAGTACGATTCTCATAGGCTGCAGTATTAGGTTATCTTTTAAAATACGAGACATGGTTCTGGGTGCTATATTAATTTGTCAAGATAAACTCTTTTGTTTCCGAGGAAGATTTCTTCAGATTCTTTCCTACACTGATATGATTTCCTTTTGAGTACAAATATTACTCGTCGCGATCTTTAAGGGATAACAGAGGATCTTGGTGCAAAATGCACATCTTTACTTTTGAATGAAAAGTATGCAATAAATATGTTTTATGTGTATTCTCGAAAATTGCTTACTAATAATTATGTTATTACAAGAAAATGTTGTCATGTTATGCATTAAATATTGATTGCATTAAATTAACAAACTATAAAGCATGTCTACAGTTGTAATGTAATGCAATCAAAATGTTATGGATAAAATGATATCATTTTATTGGGAAAACATAATTATTGCTGAGAAATTTTTGCGAATACACAGAAAACATATTTATTGCATAGTTTTTTACTCAAAAGTATGTAAAACAATGTTATGAAGTGTATTTTGCACTGAGATCCACTGCTACCACTTGAAGATACAACGTTGGGCAATTTTTTGGATCTTCCTATTGTTTAAGGTGCCCCTCCGTAAGAGGTAAGGTCCGACCGAACCCGGATTTTCAGTCTCGGTCGAGAACGAGACCGAGACCGAGAAATAAATGAATTCTAAGCTGAGACCGACACCGAGGCTTAAGATATAAAAATAAAACTACGATGAAAGTGGTAAAGCAATCAATTTTATGACATAAATCTAAAAGAAAAACAATTGAACAAAATCTTACAGGTTTTCACCATTAAGTCGAACAATTTGTAAGGTTTACTAGTTAGTTAACTACGAGGGGTGGCTGAAAAGTAATCTACCTGACTATGAAAGAAAATACATGGATTAATAATTTATTTTTTATTTTTCAATATAGTCCCCTGCAACTGAAATGCACTTACGACATTTGTCAATAAGTGACAGCATACCATTAAAATAATTATTATTATTTTGATCGTCAAAATAGTCATTCACAGCGTCCTTCATCTCTTCGTCTGTTGAAAATCTGCGCCCTCTCAAATTTTTCTTTAAATTTTTAAATAAGAAGTAGTCGGAGGGAGCCAGGTCTGGACTATAGGGTGGGTGGTTGATCTCTGTAAAGCCGTTTTTTGTCAGAGATGACCGCGCCTTAAAGGCCGTGTGCGCGGGTGCATTATCATGCAAAATCAAAACGCCTTTGCTAAGTTTGCCCCTCCTGTCTTCTTTTATTTTTTTGCGTAGCTGGTCAAGTAAGTTCGCATAGTATTCAGCATTCATCGTGGTGTTTTTTGGCAGGTAATCTATCATAAGAATCCCCTCAACATCCCAAAAAATGGTTGCCATTAGTTTGCCCGCTGACAGCCGGACCTTAAACTTCCTTGGTGGTTTTTCCCCTTTAAATTTCCATTGCATCGATTCTTGTTTGCTTTCGGGATCCCACTGACGAATCCAAGTTTCATCACAGGTCACTATTCGCAAGATAGTTTCTTCCTCTTTATCCTTTACCAAGTCTAAAAATGACTGACAACATTCCACACGCCTTTGCTTATCAAACGGGGTCAACATTTTAGGCACCCAACGTGCGCTCACCTTGGACATTCCCAAATGTTCATGAATTATTTCATGAACTCGTTCCTTGCTAATGCCAACATCTCTAGCTATTTCTCACTGCTTAATTCGCCGATCGGCAAGGATCAGTTTCTTCACTTTTTCCACATTATCTGCGGTAACTGCAGAAATGGGCCTTCCACTACGGGGATCGTCTTCTAAGCTCACACGGCCTTGTTTAAACTGCTTTGACCAAAACTTTATTACAAATTCGGAAGGACATGAATCTCCGAACACCTTAAACATGCGCTCTCGGATCTGCGTCGGCGTATTCCCTTCTTTACCGAGGAATTTAATCACAGCGCGATACTCAATTTTATCCATTTTTAATTTTATTGCAACTTGATAAAAACGAAGACGCGCCAAAAAAAATTGAACTCGTAGAAACAAATAAGTGTCATAATTTTTAAAAAAGGAATAAACAAAGAATACGAGAATATAGTGGCCAGTAACATTTTTTAAACTTTCTTTAACAAAGGAGATTTTATATCAGCCACCCCTCGTATGTGCTGATAAGGTCGCCTTATATGGATGAGTCTCCACACCCATCCATCCATACATCAGCCTGTTTCGTCCACTGCTGGACATAGGCCTTTCCAGGATTTCACTACTCTTGGCGATCCTCCTGGAAGAAATACCCATACTCACACATGCTGGGCAGGCGGGTTGGTGAGCGCGGTGCCAAAGCCCTTGCACCAGTTACGCCACTGCCCGTCACCAGTTTGTTTTATATAAAGCCCGGCAATTGGGGATGGATATACCCCCATCCATCAGTCCCAGGCAATGGTGGGCCGCCTGGTTTTGCCTGAGAGCTGTTCTCTTACTTACTCTCCCCCGAATAACTTCGGGGGGATTTGCGAGTAAGATGGTGGTACCTCCACAGTCGAGTCTCCATACAAATGAACTAAGCTGACTGTGACGTCTACAGCCTACTAATTTCTGTTTTTTTACTCAATAATGAGTAAACAAGCCAAGCAGTGAAGGAGCTGTCCATGAATAACAAGCAAGCGATGGTCGATCATTAATTCATTCACTCCGCCCGTGCGCGCTGTCCCTCGGCTCAACTTTTCTGGCTCAAGAGCGCGCGAGGCGCGGTGAATTCTAAAAAAACCGGCCAAGTGCGAGTCGAACTCGCGCACGAAGGGTTCCATATAAAAACTGGAAAAAGAACCATTAAATATGTCACTAAAACTTGAATATACTCGTTTCAGAGACAAAACAAATAAAAAAATAAATTTCGCAAAAAATATATATGTACAGGCAAAAAGTAATTAATGATTGTAACGGGGATTATCGCAAAATATGGGGTAATTTAAATAACTGGTTGGGGAAAAGAAAGGCTAATGTAGATGAAGTTATCATGCAGCATTTAGGTAAGTTGAGTAATATAGAGGATATGTGTTAATAACTTTACAAAGACTTTTACTGAAGAAATAAATACAATTAAGCATAAGTGTGATAAAAACTTTTTAAATGGAGATACCTATGTGAAAAAATCTGATTTCAGTTTTTGGTTTAAACCTGTTTCACCCCAGTAAATAGAAAAAATTATTGGTCACATGTCAAGCAATAAATCCGCCGGCTTTGATAATATTAAAATACAAGATATAAAAAGTATTAAGAATAAAATAAGTCCAGTCTTAGTGCATTTTGTAAACTTAAGTGTGAAGAAGGGTATATACCCTGATCAACTTAAATTATCACTTATAGTTTGGACTATCGGTAGTTGATGAGACAGTAGTGGCTAAAATTATCCTTAGTATAAGATCTAATGCTGAAGGTACTGATCGTTTGGCTATGAACATGATTTTGCTGACTCTCCCTAGGACTCTTAGCATAATAACCGCCATTGTTAACAAATCTATTTTGACGAATACGTTTCCTCAGTGTTGGAAAACGGCTCTAGTTAAACCTGTACCTAAAAATTGCAACCCAGCCACAGCAAAAGATCTTCGTGCAATAAGTATTCTGCCTTATCTATCAAAAATTGTGGAAAAGGTTGTTTATTTTCAAACTTCTAGGTATTTAGAAAGTAATAATATTCTTCCAGAATTACAGTCCGGTTTCAGAAAGGGACGGAGCACTAACTCTGCTCTTATTGACGTTGTCGACAACATTCTTGCTGCTCATGACAGGGGCCAGGGGACAATATTGAATATACTAGATTTTTCTCGAGCTTTCGGTAGTATAAATGTTAACCTCATGCTATCTAAGTTGTCATTTTATGGCTTTCACATGGCAGCCGTAAGATGGTTTGAGAGTTACTTGATGGGTCGGCAACAGCAAGTTGTGTTGCAAAGAGATGATGGTGGTTGCCTGTACTCTCAATTATATCCTGTAAATCGGGGTGTACCACAGGGTTCTATCTTAGGACCTCTGCTTTTTATTCTGTACAGTCGAGTTTGTAGATAATATTAAACATTGTGCCTACCACCTCTATGCTGACGACCTTCAGATTTATTATTCATTTCCTGCGAGTGAAACAAATGACGCTGTAGCCAAAATTAATGAGGACTTAGATCGTATCTCTCAATGGGCCTTCAAGAACGCTTTACTGTTGAATCCAGAAAAATCTAAATATATAATCTTGGGTACCAAAAAGCAGATATTAGACATAGCGGCCGCAAATCCAAACGTTATTGTCGGTAACAAGACCGTCGACCGCGTTCACCAAGCTAGGAACCTAGTTCTTACCATGGACGAACAGCTGTCCTTTGAAAGTTGGAGGTTGGCCGTAACTCGCGTCCGTCAGTTTACCCTAGAGACCTGACACGTGACCTCCGGTTGGTGCTAAACGAGTTACAAACTTTCTTTATTTATCCGACCCAGATTTATAAAGAAGTCTCTGACTTTCGGGTTGGAGATACCCTAGCTGGAACTACGGGTCCGGCTGGGTTTTATTGGGTACTACGGGAGTCAGACTTGAGCTGACCTGATGCTTGCTTACGCTCGCGGAAGGTGTCTGACATGGGTTTGGACTCGTAGTGGCATGTTATTAGTTTCGGCTAATAACTTAGTGGTTTGAACTGCAGGGGTTCGAGCACGTGTCTGTCCGGTATAGCTTGTCACCGGACGCTCGTCTCCGTGAGCAGTTAGCATTCCCTAGTAGCGGCGCTTGGGCGGCCACCAATGTGAACGGGTTATGCGGGGCACGTGAGTTGTCCTCAAGTTGTCCGATGAACACTGCTGGCGTATGGACGCGTGCATTCGTGTGCGCGACCGTGCGGTTTCAGTGGGAGGACTTCATCTCCGGCACTCTTTTTGGATATTAGAGGAGACAACCCGACGCTAGAGGTGTTGTCCGGGTCACCCGTCCGCGTAGGAGTTATCGAAGCCGCAAGGTCAAGATAGCGTTTGGAACAAGGGTTTGGCGTAATTATGTTTCGTGCATTTTTATTCCGCGAGGTGAGCGTGCGTGCAGCTCCGAGTACCTCCTTGGATAATGAGGGAGCCAGCTTCTCTGGCGGGTCCAACAACACTTAGTTGAGTCAATCATGTCATATATTGTTTGACGGCGGAGGAGCAGCGCTTGGTACTGCTCGGGGCTATCCTGTCTTGACCCTTTTAAGGCGTTATTGTTGCATACACAGGTATGCAGAGTGCGGATGAGGTGGGTGCGATGTCGGGTGACCTGTGCCTGTTGCGGTAAAACGTGACGATCACAGGTACTGTTGTTAGTTGACAGTAGTCAATAACATCAGCGGTGCGATCCGCTGCCCTTAAGTGGGAAAGTAATTACTTGAACTCATTCTTGAGTCAAGTTTGAGTTGAAGTTACAGAGGACCTCTTTTCATAACGTAAGGTTGATATCGGCGGTCCACCATAACCTAAACTAAGTAGAAACGTAGCGTCGGGATTGTCCTTTGAAAGTCATGTGGCTGAGCTTACACGTAACTGCTTCTACCGTCTCAAGGTTCTTTATAGGATAAGAGATTACCTTTGTGAAGACATGAGAGTTAAATTGTGTGAAGCCCTGGTGCTCTCTAAGCTTAACTACTGCATTGCTGTATATGGGCCATGTCTCCTTAAAAGGTCCATGCGTCTAATTCAGCGGATCCAAAACGCCTGTGCTTGCTTCTGTTTTCGCATTCCACCGCGTGCTCATGTTACTCCATTTTTAAACAAAGCCAACATTCTCAATATGGAGTCTCGGCAAAAACTACATTTCGCATGCTTGTTGTTTGGGGTTGTAAAAACTGCTTCTCCTAAATATCTTTATAATAAGTTACATTGGTCTTCTTCATACAACAAATATAGCTGTAGGTTCAACCGCATTCTGTGTCCAAAACACAAGACCGTATCATTTAAAGGTAGCTTCAGATACTTAGCTTCCAAGTGTTGGAATAATCTTCCCCCTCCCATACGTGAACTTAAGTCTAGGATAGGTTTCAAGTCCAAGCTTAAAGCGTATCTTCTCTCGTTACAAAAGTCCCAACATTAGCTAAGCATTTGTGGATTATATTGTATATCTAGATTAAGACTTATTTATAATAATTGCCGTATTTATTATATTACTATACAACAATTATATTCATTATCTAAGTAAACATATATCCTGGAATTTAAATTATTAATTATTTTATAGTCATAAATATTATGTATGTAGAACTCTCGCACCGTTATTTGTGTTCGTGCGTCACCACTATTAGGCTCTGGCAGAATAACAGCGCTGCAGTTTGTACTGAGTACATTGCAGCACATGCTGAGTTTAGAGCCCTTTTTTTGCCACGACACATGATACATTAATTACATGGCTGTGTGTGTGTCATTAATTAAGTTTAATGTACTGCGTCTCATTGTTGAAAATTGTTAGAGTTAAGTCCTTTTATTTTGTCATGTCATGTGTTTTGTGTTGTGGTGATTAATAAATGATTATCTTATCTTATCTTATTAGGCCCATCTTTAAGTAAGGTAGCCATGATGATTACGCAAATTACCGACCAATCGCAATTTTATCCGTGATTAACAAAATAACGGAAACAATTATTGTTAACCAAATGACTTCTTTTCTGGAAAAACACGAAATACTGTCGAGTACTCAACATGGTTTTCGAAGGAACTGCGGCACGGCAACAGCTTTATCTGAGTTTACAGAAGATATTAATAATTTTTTAAACAAAATAAATCAAGTTTTGGTAATATTTATAAACTACAAAAAAGCTTTTGACACATTAGATCATGAGCTGCTGCTTCGTGCTATGGACGAATGTGGAATTCGGGGCCCCATGAATAACTGGTTCCGTAGCTATTTAGCAAATAGGCAAATGCAAACTGTTGAGGACGCAAACTACTATATAGGCTATATACTACTACTAATAAGGCTGAAATAAAATATGGTGTCCCAACAGGCTCTGTATATGGCCCCGTTGGTTATGAAATGCATGTAAATAGTGTTGTTAATGTCATAAAAAATTGTAAGGTGTACATTTATGCTGATGATATATGCATGTTTTGCCCAGGCAAAGATTTGAAAATAATCCAGCAAAAAATTCAAAAGGACTTTGACAACATAAAGAAATGGGCGCATGATAACGGCAATATTCTAAATCTAAACAAAACAAAATGTATGCACATACGATCACAATACAATGTTAAAGACCGAAATGGTATAAAAATTCTCGGTCATAGCTACGATACATAAAAATCAGTCAAGTTGTAAGTGTCAAGAACTAGAATTTGTCAATGTCAAATATAACCTTGGATTAACAGTTGACAATAATATGAATTGGAAAACCTATGTTAACGAAGGAAGTAAAAAACTGAGATGTGTTTTAGGAAAGTTTTTCTTTTTAGGTAGAATTGTAAACACATCAACTTTATTTTGTATTTACCATGCTTTAGTAGAATCAATAATTACCTATGGCCTAAGTAGTTTTGGTCGCACATTCAAAACCAATTTAAATGAAATTAAATCACAGCAAATAAGATTTTTAAAATACTTAGTTGGCAAGAAAACAAAAATTGGATGTAGACAAAATTATGATAAATTATTCATTATATGTAAAATTTTACTTGTTTTTGAAAAAGTTAAATATGTAATTACACTTGAAAATTATAAAATGGCTAAGCATATGAAGTTGGTAAATCACGAAGTTTTTACTAGAAATATAGCTGCAAAGAAACTACAGGTCAGTAAAGGTAATAACTATTATGGTGACAGAACCAATCTATGTTTGATTCCCAAATTATTCAATGCACACCCAACAGATCTGCGACATGGAACATATACTAAACCTGTCTTAAAAAATAAAATAAAAATGTATTATCTGTCTTTATTACCCTAAATACCTTATAAAAATAACTTGTTTTCTTTGTTTTTTGTGTTTCCATAGATAAGGAAGGGAGGTAACTACATAGTTACCAAGTATAGTACATACCTAGTGCTGTATACGTGTATTTATTTATTGTGAAGATGCATTTTAAACAACAGGGGCTATTCTGCCTACAAACCGTAAGGTTTGGCGGATGTTTATTTTATGTTCGTGTTATTATGGCGTGTTAATAAATGAGTTCCAATACCATTATCTATAAAAACGGCAAAAAATCATGTCTGTTGTATTTGAGTGCGCGGGTCCGACTCACACTTGGCTGGTTTTAGTATTTGTTGTTATAGCGGGAATAAAAATATATCATCTGTGAAATATTCCACTGTCTAACTATCTCGGTTCATGAGATACAGCCTGGTGACAGAGGGACGGACGAACGGACGGACGAACTCCAGAGTCTTAGCAATAGGGTCCCGTTGGTTACCCTTTGGGTACGGAACCCTAAAAAATATTACCTACCAACTTAATTACTCTCGGCGCGGCCGAGAGTCTCGGCGTATTTTGGCCGAGACCGTGACCGAGAGGTTCGGCTATAAATTTTGCCGAGACTTGCCGAGACCAAGGCCGAGATGTCGGTCGGACCTTAGTAGAAGGTAATGTAGTAATTTAAGATGTATTGGCATAAGGCGTAATACGATACGTATAATAGTGCAAATGATGGTAGGATTCGCAAAATGCCTTATGGATTTAAAGATGTACCTATATGAGCCAACGTATTCTATTGGAAAGGTGATAAATATGGGGTTTGAATTAAGCTTAGGTCTTAATCTTTTATTATACCAAGGTAGGTACGAGTACTTAATATAATTAATAGGTAGAACGGTCGTGGGACAGGGACAATTTAGAGATAAAGTATTAGCGCAAGAATGTGCAAAAAGTGTTGGGGGAGTACTGGGTTTTAGGTGAGTGAGAAAGTTGATAGTATAGTTTTGGAAGTGTTTAGGGTAGGGAGTGTGAAATAAACCATCTAATTAAGGTTTCAATTCTATTTACTGTTGGGCATAGTTACAATTATCATCGCTAGATGAACTCGGTTTGATGAAGCTTCCTAAATGAATCCTTATTGCTACAATATTGTAGACAGTGGATACTCTGTTTGTTTGGGAATGTGAAAGCCGAGATATCTGTTTTTTTTCACAATAAGAGTAAGCGAAAATTGCTTGGAGAAGAAAAGGACTTTGTTCAACAGTGGTTGGAAACAGGCTGATTGATAATAATGAAGAGTGAGCAGGTTAATATCTTCCCCAGGAATGGGGAAATGACGGCCTGCAGGCAAAATCCGACCCCCGACATGATTCAATCCCGCCCGCGATCAAAACCCGTCATCAATATTAAATCGGTCTGTGAAAAACAATTATTCGAATAATTTTAATTACAGACACCACGTTCACAAAATCATCTTCACATATCTGTGAGCAAGTATTCTCAACAAGAAATCTTAGTTAAAACAAAGATAACTGATGAACATCTAGAGTGCATTTTACTTCTAGTAACTTGGAGCCAAATTTGTACACTACACTTCTACACTATTATATAAAGAGGAAAGATTTGTTTGTTTGTATGTTTGAGGTAAACTTTGGAACTACTGAACTGATTCTAAAAATTCTTTCTTTTGTATGAAGCTACACCATTGTTGAGTAACATAGGCTATATTTTATTTTAATAAAAATGAGTTTTTAGTTTGAAAATTAAATATTTGTGAATCAAGTCGGGAAAAAAAGCTTTATCGGCGTAGTTAGATTGACGTAATAAAACCAGTCGTTTTTCCATACGAATAAACTGTAACAAATTAATCTGACCAAAGATTTCGATCTACAATGGTCCTAACACACCTCTTGCTAATATTAAACTTGAAAAAGTGACTACAGCCAGGCATAGACGCATAATACTGTGGTTTAAGTAATGATTTTCCCCATATTTGAAAAGTATATCAGTTTAATATATCTACAGATTTACATCTAGAACGATCCGGACACACCTATTGCTAATATTTAGCTTGAAAAAGTGATTACAACCAGGTTAATGTTTTTAACGCAATTTTTAACCGACTTAAGAAAGAGAAGGTTTTCAATTTGACCGCATTTTCATATAGTTTTGTTTTGGGTATATTACTCTATGACTCCGTCATTTCTAAGCCAATTTGGAAGATTATTTTTTGTTTGGAAGGTTGTGCTTCCAGGTAGGTCTAAGTAAGTAGGTAGAAGGCTTTAGTTTATTTGGATCTAATGATGGTCTTCAGAGATAGACAGTGGAACTCCTTAATGGATGACAGCATATCACTTGATATTGAGGGAAACGCTTTGTGCCAGGGTGCTGATTGCAGGGTAGTTATTTGAAAATTGTCATGAACCCATCTGATCTTCGATCCTGATCTCATCACTATAGAACTCCTCAAAAGATGAAAGTACATAACTCGAGATTTCGGCAATCACCTTATGTTAGTATGCTTATTGCGGGATATTACGTGAAATTTGCCATTATACCACCTGACCTTCGATCCTGACCTCATTCATCACCATAGAACTACCAACGGATGACAGCACAAAACTTGAGATTGCGGCGGTAACTTTGTGTTCATGTACTCATTGCAGGATATCACCCAAATATCCTGGCCTCATCACCATGGAACTCTTTGACGGATGACAGCACATAACTCGATATTGCGGTAATCACTTTGTGTTAGTGTGCTCATTACAGGATATTACTTTAAAATGACCCCTATGCCACTTGAACTTCAATCCTGGGTTCACCACCTTAGAACTCCTCAATGGAAAACACCCCATAATTCAGTTTGTGGCAATCACTATGTGTTAGTGTGCTGATTGCTGAGTATTACTTGAAAATTTCAATTACGCCAACTGACCTTCGAATCTGAAGCTTTTCAATGGATGATAGCACACCATTTGCGCCGGCAATAATTGCTTTGTGTCAGGGTGCTGATTGTAGTATACCACTTTAACATTGTCATAATATCACATTTACCTTATTTTCATATGAACAACGCGCTTACGCGCTTACAACAACTACCCATATTTCACAATTCAACCCGTGATTATAATCGATACGACATGAATCCCCGACGGGGTGTCTGAGGTGTTTCCTAATTTTTATTATGTGTAAAAATAAGAACCTGCCGCTAACCCAAGATGCACTAAATCAACACGTTCTTCGGGCTATGTAACAGATGTGTGGAAGCATTAAAACTTGTGGTATACATACTACTTAATAATAATATAGTAAAAAGGTCGTGTCTGTTTTTATTAAATATTTTTTAGAAATTTAAAAGGCATTGTGTGAAATTAGTATTGTAGGTACTTAGGCCAAAACCACAATTATTTTTTCGTCTCTCTCCGTATATTTGTATGTTCCGTTCTAATTCGAGAACAATTGAGCGGAATTAAATGCGGTTTTTTTATCATGATCATAGCGACCTTGGTCAACATAATTGTGGGCTATAAGGGATGTTCATAAAATAACGCCTAACCCGAAAGTTGAATTCACGTGGGCGGAGCCGCGGGCGAAGGCTAGTTTATAAATAAATTCATCTGTCACACCCATCACGTCGAAAACAATAAATTTATTAAGCCTGATTATTTTTGCTACATAATATTTATGCCATATATTACGCCGCACCGGTTCAGATATGGCTCCACAAAAATTTATTATACCTAATGATAAATGCTCTTTGGCCCGCGTAAATGTTGTAATTATTTTAAAAGCCCCTACTCTACATCTATTTCCCAATCCCTGATCTAACCGATTTGCCACGTTTGCAAGAGCTGTGTTAACACTTGTGTTGTTAATTATTTGGCAATTTTCTCGTTTGGTTGAAAATTGGCCTCGCTTTCATACAAAAAGTAAATAAATTGCATACAGATTTGTTTTTAAAAGCAACTAAATAGTTTTTGGTCGTTGCTACTCAAAAAGTATTCTGCATTAACTGATCCACATGTTGGAATCTGTAAAATTTTTGTGGAGCCATATCTGAACCGGTGCGGCGTAACAAGCCGATCCGGAAACAAATCAAATATGCATCGTTCGTCAGACCGTGTGATGGAATACTGTCCACCTCACTGCCCAACCTCGATTTTAGAACAGTTTTTCATAACTATGAAATTTATATCACTGGATATTTTCAAGTTTAATAGATTGTATTATTCAACATTATTCATTCGTTTTCACTCTTGTTTTCTGAGTCATATTTTTAAGATAAAACTGCGTGTCGATCTTGATAAACCGTTTATACTTTTGGGCAAGGTGTTCATTGCTTTGCCATATAAAATCCATGCTAAACATAAAAATAAAATAAAAATAATCGAGTAGTCAAAAGGTTGTGTCTGTACATTGAATATTTTCGTGAAATTTTTATTGAAATGGGTTATTATTAACACAAAACCACGATTTTTGTCTGCCTGTCTGTATGTGTATGTATATATGTTCCGTTTTAACTTATGAGAACCACTCAACGGATTTGGATGCGTTTTTTTTATTATGATCGTAGTGATCCTGGACAACATAATAGGCTATAAGGGGTGTTCATAAAATAAAGCCCGAGCCGAAAACGGGGCAGGGATTGAATAAACGCGGGCGGAGCCGCAGGCAAAAGCTAGTAACGTATAAAACACGAAATAAAGCAAAAAGCAAGAACTTTGCGGATAAAATATTTCAGTGAGCAGCTGTGCGATATGGTTCTATGCTATGTGATGCGATTATGAGTAATTAAAGTATCATAACATATTAGAAGTCAGTACAAAAAAATAAAATCTGGATATAAGGAGCTATTATTGTTTATTTCAGCTGTACAGCGTGATTTTGGCATTTGTACACAAATTTTAAAATATTAATTGTAACACATATTCTTGGCATGCAATAGTATTAATGATGCAGGGACACACTATAGAAATAACTTTTTATATAATAACTTTTCATATCTTACAGCGGGAAAACCAATAAATAAATTATTATAAATAATTAGATTATTTAGATATGTGATTGTTTGGAAGATATTGTACTGTACATATTTCCGAAGGCCCACGTTGCTTCATGTTTTTACGAGTCTACATTCACATTCAGGAAGATTTCCCGGCGGCCATGCATATTATATCTGCACGCATATATGAGTATTCTGAAATAAATATCTGTTGTCGGAGCATGTCAAGATTTTTGTGTATTTTCTAGCCCGCTTATGGTTACATTTGTGCCTGTAGTATGACGATAACATGCTCCCTATCACGTTTGAATAATAGTCCACACACTCCTAGCACCCACCTTAGGGGGATAACTATCATGACAATTAAGATATTTAATGTTCTGTTTCCATTCAGCAGTTACATTATCTAAGCTGTTTGATGCAACTATTTCAAGACCAGTAAATACTTTTCTAGACTTCTATAATAGAGCTCAACTAAAAAAACCGGCCAAGTGGGAGTCGGACTCGCGCACGACGGGTTCCATACCATTATCTATAAAAACGGCATAAAATCATGCCTGTTGTATGGGAGCCCCCTTTAACATTTATTTTATTCTGTTTTTAGTATTTGGGTAAAACCGCGAAAAGTTGTACAATAACTTTCATGAAATCATAACACACGTTACGTACATGACCGAATGCTACTTACATGACCATTATAAAGCTTAGTTTAGTTCATACAGTCTTCTTCTGAGCATACTTGCGTCCACTGTTGGTATACGTACGCTAATCTTGGAGGAGATATACCAGCTCACAACGTGTAGAAGTAAAACCAAAAACTTTTAGTCAAAATTTTATTGGAAACGTATAATAATGAAACACAACATTTGTAAAAATTCAATAAATTAAAAAAAAAGTGCTGAAAGATTCTTTTTTTTGAGAAACAAGTTTTAATATGGAACATTCTTTAATTGTCTTCCGCTTTTTATTCCTCTCTATACTTTTTGTTTTCATTTTTTCTTTTTGGCGGGATTTTGGGTTCGCATCTTCTCTCGGTATTTTTTATGGCCTTTGAGCATTCGTCAACGCCATCTGTAATAAGAATTTCTTATTTTTAAATGCATAAGAGGTGACGCACAAAACATCAATTATACAGTCAGGAACACAGGACCATGCGGTCTATAATGCCTAGATGCAGTTTAAGGTGTGACTAGGAATTTTGCCATTGCAATCTTAACCCAATGCACTAGGATGCATTTTACTCAAAATGCACTTGAATTTTTTCACTACAAACGATGGTCGCTAGCCTCCCGGCATGCTCCTGGATAAGTTCTAAACATAAATCTCTGCAAAAGACTTGCAGGTGTTGCAGAAAAGTAAAAAAATCACAGCCGCACAGCCCATGAACGCCGTAACACAAAACTTAGACTTCTAGTAACGTAACGTCGATGCTAGTGTCAGCTTCTACATAACAATCTAACGTACCTGAGCAAAGCTCACCTGCTCGTAGACCTCTGCTACTCACATTCCTTAATCTTGAAACGTTCGTGACGAATGTAGAGACGTTTTCCTTGTATGTGTATATGTGTGTGTATGTCTAGTTATCGTACACATAGACGAATGTTGCGTAGGTTAAGATACTATGACGTGAACATGTCTTTACTACGATCCGTCGTCATGCCGACAGTTAGCAATGATAGTAGTAACGTTAGGCTGCCCCAGCAGCAAGTACGAAACGTCTGTTATGTACTCTGTATGCTGCAATGTGCCGCAACACATGAGACACATCGATGCTGTAATGTTGCAGAAACATTATTTACACTATGAAAGCTGTGTGTCACCGTCCTGCTCGGACCCTCGGACGGCGAGAATAAGTCAGCAGCAAATACCTATGTTAGCGAAAAGCGTTGTCACACTTTACTTTTGTTCTGTGGCCGTAGCAACTAAATAATCCCAAATACCTTATCTTGGGTTTTATAAAACTAGCACGGGTTCGTTGCTACGTCATTTCGTGATTCCCGAAGTATTTTTCCTTGTTAGCCAAACGATTAAACCCATAGGTATAGGTCAAATAATTATTTGACTTATCGACCCGTTGTAATGAGGATAACGATCACTAAAAGGTATGTATCGCTAGGCATGACCATGTGTGGCAAAGCCGAATGATGTCATTGGGAATTCGACAGAATTTCAGCCAAGTTTGCGTCATGTGTGTAGTTAATTATCTGGTAACAGGGTGCTGAAGAAGTGAATTAAAGACTTGTCTGCAGGGTAATCAACACCGTTTATTGATAATTAGTTGTTTATATAGAATCATACGCTTAGGTGTCTAAATTAAGTAAGTCAACGAACTCGTGCGACCTCATTTATTGCGCAATGTGGTTATTTGTATCATACGCTACAGCTCCCCTAAAAAGTACAATCCTTCTCTCCCTTTTTCGGAGAAAAAAAAATGTGGTCACACAGTAAGAGTCCATAAAACATTATCTTAACATAAAACATACATTTTTTTTACATAAATTATTCTTATTGTATTTGTATACATTAAATTAAAATTAAAACCCAAAACTTATATTTAAACATGTAACAAAAAACAAATTTAACAGTGAAATTGTTTAGTATTATTTTTATGTGTAATATATTCTTTATTACAAATTTTTATTTTTACGTTTGGAGACATGTCCACAACAACTTCATAAGGTCCTTTGTAAATAGGATCTAACTTATGTCCTGTTTGATTTTTTAATAGTATTAAATCTCCTTCCCTGTAGCTAATGGGATTTATATTTTTATCATAATGACATTTTCTGGTCTCTTAAACAGATAATAAATTTTCTCTTGCTTCACACTGTGATTTCTGTAATCTATATCTTAACTCTAGTGGATACGAATCAAAATTGTACAATGGGTCGATCTTATAGTTCAAGTTACTTGGTAAATTGCATAATTTGCCAAAAACTAATTCGTATGGCGTATACTTCGTGTGCGAATGTACAGAAGTATTATAAGAGAAACACCAATATGGTATCCAAGAACTCCAATCGGTCCTACTACTATGACATTGCGTTCTCAGAAAAGCTCCTAAAACTTTATGGGAATATTCTGAGGAACCTTTCGTGGTGGTGGTAGGCTGTGGAATTGAGTTTTTCTATGCCTAAATATTTACAGACCTCTGTCATGGTCAAAGACATAAATTCAGTACCCCTATCGCTAAGAATCTGTTTTGGGATTCCAAAACGTAAAATAAAATTGTTTACGAATGCCTGTGCAACTTCATTGGTTTCCTTTGTCAGCAAAAGATAAGCCTCTACATATTTCGTCAAGTCACATTGTATAGTTAATATATACCTAAAATTATTACTATCTAATTCTAAGGGTCCCATTAAATCTAAACTAATCCTTTCAAAGGATGTGCTAGCCGTGGTAGTTACTTCCATCGGTTGCTTTATCTTAACAGAGTGTTTTGAGAATTGGCACTCTTTGCAATTTTTCACAAATTGTTCAACATCAATACTTAAGCCAGGCCAGTAGTAATATTTTTTTATATTATTCATCACCCTATTAATCCCTGCATGACCGCTTGTAGGTAGGATGTGAAAGTCATTTAAAATTACCTTTTTTTCGTCTTTGTCTGTAATACGAGTAACATCTTTCGTAATCAGAAATCGCGGTATAATAAAATTATATTCTTTCATTTTCTTTAATAAATTATGTACGTACTTATCATTTCATTTATTTTTAACTATTACGAGCTCGTTTATATTAAATTGTCGACACAATGACTCCAATTCTCTCGCTAACACCGGTACAGTAGATAACGATCGAGAAGTAATGAAGATAGTCGAACTAGAAGGTATAAAAATACACTTTCCTGATTTACTAGCATAGTGCTGTTCATTAATTGTAATTTTTTAACTATTAGAACAAATAATTAATTCTATTCCGTCTTTTGGCCTTTTGAGAATTTCCATCGTTCTAGGTTGATCAGACCTTGAGACGACGGTTTCCTCGTTCGTCGAGTCCACGAGCTGTCCTTGGTTTGCTAACTTAGCTTGTGCTCTAGTCATGACTGAAATAGTATGTTCTTTCATCTCCTTAAGGTCTTTAGACGTTAGCGGAAGTCGACTCAACGCATCTGCAGCTGCATTATGCCGACCCGGAACGTATTCGATCTCAAAATCGTACTCTTCTAAATACAATCTAAATTTCGTTAATCTACTAGATGGATCGGTCATAGTGAAAAGATAGATAAGTGGCTTATGATCTGTTACTATTTTGAATTTTCTGCCGTACAAATAAGGTCTAAAGTGTTTTATTGACCAAACAATAGCTAAGAGCTCTAAATCGATAACCGGATATCTCGTTTCTGCCGGTTTTAAATTTCGACTAGCACAAGCCACCACTTTACCGTTACTGTTTGACAAAATTGACCCAAGACCTACCCTTGTGGCGTCAGTTTGCAATCTGAACATGTAAGTATCTGAAAAATCTGGGTACTATACAGGTGGGGACATTAAGCAATTTTTTAGGGTCTGAAAAGCTTTTTCGCATTCAGAAGTCCACTTGAAGTGTGCATTCTTTTTACATAACTGATTCAAAGGATGTGCGATATCTGCAAATTTTGGTATGAATCGTCGATAATAATTCGCAAAAGCTACAAAGCGTTTAATTTCGTCGACGTCATTTGGCCTTGGATAATTTTTCAAAGTTTCAACTTTTTCGGGATCTGGAAAAATACCTTGAGACGTGATTTTATGCCCTAGATATAAAATTTCCGTACGAAGTAGCCCACATTTTAAAGGGTTTAATTTAAGATTTACCTTATGTAATCGCTCTAATACTTCAATAAGATTCTTATTATGAGTTTCTATAGAATTTCCTATCACGACGCAGTCATCTAAATACACAAAGCATTGCTTATAATTTAATCCTGACATGGCAATTGTCATTAATCTAGAAAAAACACTTGGACTAGTTTTTAGTCCCATTGGGCAGCGTTTCATCTGATACATTTTATCAGTAGTAAAAGCTGTAAATTTTCGTGAATCCTTATCTAGTGCTAACTGATACATCTTGTCGACTGAAAATGCTGTATATTTCCTAGAATTTGGTGACAAGGTCACTTGATAATAAGATTGGGAAAGGTCAAGTTTAGAAAAGTATATACTGCCGTTTAATGAATCTAAAATTTCAGTAATGTTAGGCAAGGGGAACTTATCATCTTCAATTCTATTATTTTACTGTCGATAATCAAGTAATAATAATATTACAAGTCTCCACTTCCTTTCTCCTGTCTTGTCTGATTTTTTAGGAACCAGTAAAACTGGGCTTGACCACTCCGAGGTGGTTTCCTCAATGATATCATTATCGAGCATCTGCTGAATTTGCTTCTGTCATTCTCCTTTTAAAGCGTGAGGGATCCGATAAGGTTTTGTATAAACCGGACTAACATTTTCCTTTGAGTTAATTTTATGTTCCAATAAATTAGTCCAGGAAGGTGGAAAACATCGGCATATTTTGCACAAATGTTCTCAACACTTTTTCTTTCGTTCGCTTGTAAATAACTGGGCAAATTCAATAATTCAAACAATAATTTAACTCTATCGGCTGAATTTGTCCGTTCCGCAAAATTACAAACTTCAAAATTGCATAAACTATAGACCTCTAAATCTGCAAAATTTATACTCAACTCATTTTCGGTTGTGTTCAAAACTTTCAATGGAATTTTACCATCTTTGGGCTTTGCGATAACCCCTGCTACAAAAATACCTTTCCTAATTTCCTTCGCTAAGATAACACAGTCTGAACAGTGCAGAGTAGGTATATAACGTAACACTTCACATCGAGGCGGAATAATATGTTCATACCTAGTCTTGTCCAAAGTATCTATTATTACCGATTCACCTTGGTTATGCAACGTTAAGGCAGAATTTTGGTAATCAATAAGGGCTCTATACTTGTAGAAAAAATCTTGTCCCAAAATTCCGTCTGTTGAGCATGAAAAATTCTAAAATACATAAAACTTTTGATTAAAACTCTCCTTCAGAGACTAAATTACCACTTACTCCTTTTATAGTAATATTTTCTATCTGTAACCTATTCAATAAATCAAACTTATTTTCTAGCCATTCGTATCGAATTACACATAAGGACGCACCACTGTCCACTAATAAGTTTAAATCGCGAGATTGAACGTCGCATGTTATTACTATACCATTATTTATATTTAGAACAAAGTTAATCTCGAAAAAACTGATTAGAATTACCTAAGTCATTACCTACATTTCTTTGCTGCAATGAGCATTGCGCCTGCTGGTCAAACTGATTTCGCTGAATGTGTGAAACGTGAGGATTGCTGCGGCGTTGACGTTCGTGGCCGGTTCTTTGACCTCTGCCAGCAGCTGAGCCTCGGGGGCTCCAGTTTCTACCGAAATTATTCGATTTATTCGCATAATTATTACGATTATAATAAGTCTTCTGTCCATTGATATAGTTCCTATAGTTATGGAATCTTCCCCTATGTGAGAATTTGTTTGTGTGTCCATTTGTACGTGCTGTTTTCATAATTTGATGCCCGTTATTATTAGAAAATGTATTTACGGACATTGATTGCTCGTCTAAGGCAGTTCTAATCGCTTCCGATAACGAAGAAAACTGTCGAGAAGCGATTATAGTGTTAAGACGCTTGTCCGTCAAACCGTCGGCAAATCTTTTTATTGCGACTTTTTCATTGATGGGACGAAGAATCTCATCTTTTTGGGAATCACTGTCTGCCTGGGATAACGTTAATCCTACAAATAGATCCTCTAATTCAGAACCAAACGTTTCTATAGTTCTATGTCTCTGCTGACATCTCAATAGTTGAGTCTGGATAGCAACAGCTGATCTTTTGGCAGTAAACTATCTTTCATGTCTCGTAACAAACTGTTCACCGAACTGTAAACTGAACATAGGCGAAGCTTCGCGCTCGCGGAAAGTCTAGTTTTCAAAACAAAATTTACTAACTGTGGTTTAGAGCTTTCGTCTAACATGCTACTATATAATTCTATGCCATCTATTAATTGTTTTGTGACATGCTCCTATCCCGTCATTACAGGTAACAGGGCGATGGCGGTTTTAAGGTCAAACTTTTCGCTTGCCATGTTTGACACCAAAAAATACTCACTGACTAAAAATACAATTTTGCTATATAAATTATGGATTCTGCTGACGATTTTATTTATAGTGACAGACTCTTCACTGCTTATTTCTTAATTTTCAATTTGTAATTTAATACGATTCAAGATACTATCCAATTTACCATAAGCAACTTGAACTTCAGACAATTTTGTTTTACTTATTTCCTTCTTTCTTCTTTCAGGTCCTATTTTAGACAAATACTTTTTGATTTTAAGCAAAAGGCTCTCTAAACATAACAATTCCTGACTCATAATAATATTAGACAGAGAAAAAAAAAAACAACATGGATAAAACTATTGACTCACATACTCGACGTTTAGAAGTAGGCTGTTAGCGACGCTGGTGTGGGATGCCGGAGATGGGGCCAGGAGTCCAGGCGGGGTCCGTGATGCTGGAAACGGGCCAGGGGTCCAGACGGGGGTCCGTGATGCTGGATGATTGAGTGGCGTCGTGATGTCATCCACGCTGAGTGGGCCGGGATTACCCTGGACACCTCTTCTGGCCGGGCTATACCCTGGACTCAAATAACCTTCTAAGCACGCAGGATCTCGATGTCTATACGTTGGCCGGCTGATGATTGGCAGCTGTTGCGTTTACAAGGGCAGCGCGGTTAAGTTCTCAACGTAATGTAAGGACGAGATTTTTGTTCCGCTTCTTCAGGAGGTAATAAAAAATGGCTGCTCCCAAAATGATCACAACAACGATGAGTAGAATATTCGAAGTATCGAGTGATTTTTTGTCATGTTGATCTGCTTGGGCGTCACTGCTTGCGGTTTGTGCGATGATAACTTCCTTTGACTGTGGTTTTCCCATTCTAAAAAATATATCTTCTTTGGGAGACTCTCTTCTTCGTTTTATCCTCTTTCTTCATGGTTTTTCTTTCTTCATAGGTTTTCTTTCTTCATAGTTTTCTTTCTTCAAGGGCATTCTTTCTTCATAGGTTTTCTTTCTTCTTAAATTTCCAATGTGCGACCTCATTTATTGCGCAATGTGGTTATTTGTATCATACGCTACAATTAAAAATTATCGCTGCGTCCCGTTTTTTGTTGAAAACAAAATCACGGCAGAACTTTTGTATGTTGCGACGTGTTCGCTGATGAGCCCCAAGCCGCTCTCGATAAGCCTGAGTAAAATACATGTTTTTTTCTTCAAAGATAGTACAGTCGCCGCACCTCATTCCATTGTGTGACCGCGAGCTCCATGCAGCGTTGGAGAGTCACGTGCGCCGCGGTTTTATCGGTAGCTCGATGGTACGTACGGCCAATACGGAGCTGCACCTGGTCGGCGTGCAAGTTAATCTTGTACGGAGTTCGAAAAAGTTAGCACTTTGTATTAGCTACATTAGGTACAAACCCAACTTTGGTTTAAAACAAACGGTATGATAACATTTATTTAATATGGCATAAAAATATGGTGGAATTCCGTTGACGTCAGGGTTTCGGGGAAACCACAGAAATAGTTGCCTATTATTACAATATTATCGGCATTATTTCTGATAGGTGAGGCAAAAGTATAAACTGCTCGCGATTTAACCACACTTATTTATTAATTTTATTTCAGGATTATTGCCTGAATGCCTAATCAATTTTCCTTACATTGCGTCATTGGATCGTTCGTTTCGCGGCCGTTGATATCAGCAGGCTACTATATAAGGTCCCCAAATCTTCCTGGATATTCATAAACCCACCGACAGCCACTGAGTGAACAAGTTCGCCCACAGGAATACTGTGACCCGTGACTCGTGACCCTCCGTGCTCTATGTAAGTATTGAATATTTAAATTATTTATTTTGTGCATTTTATACTTCTCCTGTGCCTTCTTTCCAGAGATAAAGCGCCTGTTTTATGACTGAATTTAATATTTTATTTCTTTTCATTCGCAGCTCCTGAATCAAAATGCTGCCAAACAGTCTGCTGGTTCTGATGGCGGTGTGCATGCTGGTCACGGCGAGGCCTGAATCAAATCTGGAGCTGCCCAACCATCAAAAAGCTGTGAGTATATAATTTCTACAAACTCCTATCAACGACCCATTCAAGTTTCTTATTACCGTTGCAATTACTAAGCAAAGAGTTTGTTCTATGCCCCGACCCTCAGAACGTCTTGTAAGCTTCAACGAAATTAATGTTAATTTTTCTATTTACAGATGACCGATCCGACCAGGCCTCGCCGGAGTGCTGAAGGACCACAAGAACTGTCGCACGTCGTCAAGAAGTCCGGGGTGCTAGGGACCCGCATCGGATGGCGTGAGGGCCCAGACCCCAACACATACTGGGCCGTTTAAGGGGACCAATACGCTTATTTGTTTTTTATACTTTTAAAAATAAAAGTTATTGTACAATATTTCCTGGTATTATTGACGTAGATAAGGTGACGCCACACCGCGTCCAGTAGGTATCCCAACTGTTGTATATACCAGGCTGTGAGCTTAGGTTACCATTGGTCTGCTAGGCTACATGCACATGTAATGTGCATCGGACCGATGTGCAGATATAGGCGTCACGCTGCAACTTGTGCAACAGATACTGCACTCTAATAGGTTAAGCGTAACGGCTTGGGAGTTAACATCGTTGCATGATAGAACTGTGTCTCCTGAGTTCAAAAATACCACCCCCCGCTACTTAACTTTGGAGTTATAGGCCGTACGGTCTTGCGTAATTGACTGTACATAATATCAATCAGCTGATACGTTAGTATAATGATTTTTTATTAATACAGGTTTTTTTTTGTTTTCATAAGTACACAATAACATAAACTGCACAGTGTAAACTATGCTTAACAATAGGTCATGACTGTAACGTAACATATTTTGTAACACATCGTTATATTCATGACATAAAACGCATGGGAAGTAACCTTAAATTAAACTTATTACTTTATTGCGAATAGCCAGAGACCGCGAAGTAGTTGAATTCAATTTTATAACAGTAAGCCTATTTAAAGACGTATAATATTGAGTTAGAATATACATACTTATCTTACAATCAATCAAATAAACCACCCTTTTTTGGCGTAAAATCTTACTTCAACGCTAAACACTGCTAAAATGACTGCTTGTTATTTTTTCATGTTGCCACAAAAGGAAATTATAGAAAGATCCGGCTTCTTCTAATAGTAACGCAGTAATAACCGTTACTTGCATGACGTAACAAATGAATCAAAATAATGGACACTTTTAAGAAAAAAAAAATGAGTAAAACCCTTATTCAGGAAAGGCTTTTTATAACCACGATATACAAGTATCGAAGAAATTTAATGAAATTTAAAAATACGGGTCAGCCCGTCTATTTCGTAGGTGATGGCAGTTTTTGGTAGAAAGGTGGTAGGTGGACAAATCATTTTCGTATGAGAATGAAAGTAGTATCAACGAAAAAATTCCAAAAAATAACTAATTTGCAAGAGATATCTTGATTTTTGTGGAGTAAACTAAAAGAAAACAAGCATACCATTTAGTACATTGCCTAACAAATCTCATATTATCAATTAAGCTGATGCGATAAGAAAAATAAAAATTAAATATAAGGTGACTTCTAATTATGCAGCCAAATTCACTCTGGAGACTCGGTAAGTGGTCAGGACCGAGTCTTATAGCCCGGGAGGTGGCGTTGCATTTTAGGTAGTGATTTTACGCCGATTGATTTCCATCTTTTTCAATAGAACTGGAATGGCTAATAACAGAACCAAGCGTCAGCTGACGCACCTGCGGTGGGTGTGGGTGTGGGAGGCAGAGGAAGTGGTGAAAAAAAAAGTAATAGTACGCCGGCTGAAACTTTTCTCTCAGATAGTTGACATCATACTGAGCTGAAAAAAAATCGTCAGCTGACTAACTTATTGTGTTAGGCAGTTTCCTTTAAAGACGTTCTAAAGGTATCTGTAGTAAATGTATTTAGCTGAGTCTAGTATTACACACTTAAGTGTACCAACGGCAGCAAAATATTCTTGACTAACGATGTTGTAGTTCAGAGAGTGGAACAATTGAGTTAAATGAAGGTTTAATATTTAAAGTAAGTTCGCCATTGATTTGGTAAACTAACTATAAATATAACTTTGAGTTGAATTTTTTTACTATTTGAAGTGTTCCATAAATACTATTTAATTTTACATGCCACTGCTCAGGAAGCAGGAATAAATAATAATAATTATAATAAAGGCGTCTATTTTCTTTTTCTCATAACTTTCCTTTTAAATCTTATTTTACACGGAAAGTGCCTGTAATACATAACTTGTAAGCTTCGATAAACAGGCTGCACACAGACTGACTCATTTCACCTGCGGAGACGCTATACTTTCTATATATGTACCAAAACTAACCATTATAATTATCTTCTTTTTCTGAATAATGAAGCTTCTTTCTTATGCTATTTCTCGAAGATGCCACCACTGAGAGCAGACAGACAGACATAATTCACATCAAGGGACTACTTTCTAACACACAAAAATAAACCTGCTCGTATCCATAATCGTTCTGAAAAAATCCCGTCTTCTACATATAAAGTTATTAAAGGTAGGAACGATTTTCCAAGTAAAATCGCTTTGATTAGCACACGGTGCTAAAGTTTCAACCAATAAAAAAGTTTAAAGCTACGCGAACTCATAAAATGGAATTAAAAGGTTTGTTTCAATCTCAATAAAAACTTTTTATATCATTACGTATCTGATGTACGTATTAGTGACATTCTAACTTATACCGCATGTTTAACTGATTATACTAAAAACTTGAGATTAAACATTTTCGAAAATCCTTTTAATGATTTTCGATATATCACAACTAAAGTCAACCTTGTAGGCTCCTAGATAGTCAAACGGAATTATCTTCTTTGTTGAATGGAAGCTCTGAAAAACTCTCGATGCAGAGGGAAATTCGTATTGGTCGAGAATTTACACAAAAGTCTTCCAATTTGATCAGTGGCACCTTTTGTATTTTACACATACGGTAAATACCTACGGTGAATCTCATTCGAATATATTTCAGATATATTTTTCTGTTCTGTTGTAGTTTCTTCAGTTTCCGAATTTGTAAAAAACCACAAAAAAATGTATGTACCCTTCCATTATTTCCGAAACTATTAAAAAAATTACAATTATAGGTCATTATTGGCTAATTACAGAAAAAATATAACAATTAAAAAAAGTCGATAACAAATGAGAAACATAAAAAAATGTAAAATAAATTTTTTTTTTATATATAAAATGCAATATGGGTATAAAATTATAGTTATTAAGGAGTTGATAATAAATATGTAAACTTTTACTTCATAAACTGGCACCTATTTCGAGAAATCTTAAAAAAAACATAAACAATGCATGTCCCCCCTCCCCTTATTTCCGAAACTAATTAACCGAAAAATATGAAAAAGATCACGGTAATTTGGAATTACGTAAAGATTACAGAAAAAATATAGCGGGTGAGAAATTCACCATAACAAAATGACAAAATTAAATTTTTCATCCACGAATTTTCGGGTACGGTATAAAAATATTTGAGTCTCTCTTTTGTGGTGCAATCAGTTCTATTTTTGCTTATCATAAACAGTTAAGGCATTTCAATAAACTATAAAGTAAATTGTTTTTTAAAAAATAAAATATAATAATAAATTTTAAATGTATTTTAGTTATTTCCGCATAATGCTGATATTCATAATTGACCTAGTTAGCCTCGAATTGTACTATGTAACACGTCCCAGAATCTTGCTTCATTAACTGATGACAAATTATGTGCAATCTATTCATGATTTGTGCTTAATGTTACAACTGACTGAATATCTAGGAAGCTATTGGCCATTATACTGTCTTCGTATTATCGTCGAGAATGATATATTGTAGTGTAGAAGCTGGCCATTTATCTACTCGTATTTGATGTCTTCTGGAAATTGTAAGAAACTGTAGAATACTGATCAAGTAAATACAATTTAAGTTACCTTAGAGTTACTTTACTTCAGAACGTATGAACAAGTAACTACCAGTTATAAATTCGCATTTCTTTGATTTTACTTCTAAATACCTATAAATAAAATCGTTTTTCTGAAATCTTAAAATTCGAGATTCGGTTAACTTTAACATAATTGGCAAGCATTACCTTATTTTACTACTCCTTTTTATTCCTTATCTACAAACAAATTAACGACTTAATACTTACCACTTGCTGAACGGTGAAGGAAAACTTCGTGAGGAAATCTGCATGCCCTAAAAAAGCGTGTATTTGTGCCCGAAGCACGGCGATAGGGCTCACCACCCATCTCGTTGGGACGTACAAGATATTTTTTTTGTTTATTTTTAATTCTAGACCACAATTTTTGTAAATAACTTTATCACTTTGTTCCGAATTTTGTATAAATAATAATATCCGAATTTGGGTAAATTTATCTCCATATACCTGCTTTTTATCATCCGTTTAAATTTTTTGCTCTACCTCCCAAACAATCTGTTTATAAGTCTTTTTAAGTAAACATAGGTTTTTTAGGAGTGATTTGTTTGGTATAAGTTACTCAATTTCAACAGCTATATCTTTTTTGCATAAAAACTAATCTGATTTAACTAAAATATGTTTATAGTCTTAACTTATACCTATAGTACTTACTTTGGTAAGCCCAAAAAATAATGTCTTGACAGACGGACAACAACTTTATCCAAAGAGGGTTCCATTTTTTTACTGTGGGCTATGGAACCCTTAAAAGCTTTAGTTCAACACATATTGGTACATGTAGATGACACGACCATCATCATCATGGAATATTTGCCGTCTTCAAAGACAAGAGCCCCATCCTAAACAAACATCGCTGAACACGATCCTGCTTGAAGGACTCTCGCCTGCGTTAGACTGCTACGCACTGATAGCCCATTGAATTATTGTTACCATGTCATCCGTGTACTGAAAGGAGAGATAAATCTTTATGAGTCGATCCGTTTTCATCTCTCCAATGAATTTCCTTGCGTGTTATTGACAAGGGTCTCAATGAGCTATGGATTTGTTTCGTAGCCTGGGCAAAACTTGTATTTCTGCAAGTAAATTAAGTCCAATTAATAAATATTCGTGTCTTTTCTTGTGGGTTTGATTTTTGTTATCCCTATGTTAAACCGCAGGCAGCGCACACGAACTAACTTACTGCCACAGGCGCTGCTGACGCCACTGTGAAATCCTTGAATCATATTTCGGACCCAACGGATTTTGCTCTGAATGAGTTTAGGAGAACGGCGCTGCTTTTACTGTGCTCCTTAGGCGACGAACAAGGAGACGCGGGGCGTCAAGCGCCGCGGTGCGCGAAGCGGGCCGCCGGAAACACAAACATACACCGATGTATGGAGCGTTCAAGGAGAAGCTTTTTTGCACGCATTTGTTTGAATTGTAGCGTCGCATGCGACGGGGAACGCCACGTAGAACGCGGCAAATGAAGCGACAGGCGACAGGTGAAGTAACGAGTGACGTAACGGGAGACGCGGCGGATGAAGCGACGGGCGACGCCGCGATAGACGTGGCAAGGAAGGGGAGGGAAAGGTGCGGGGTATGCAGTCGTTTCGTGCTAGTTTGCAATCGGCAATCACACTGTTGTTCCCCAGTACACCTTGCAAAAATTAAGATTGGAGAAAACTAGGTTCTGATCTAGCTGTGAATAAGATACTTTTTAAGTAATAATTATCTTCAAGCAATATGTCGATAAAGTCGCCCATGATTACAAACATAAATACACACGTTTGCCCATTGTTACTATTCGAACACGACTGGCAGAATGCAAGGAATAAGAAAGCTGTGGTAGTCGCAGCGAGCGCCGCAGTGAACGACGACGCCGAGTGCGCCGCTGCGGAATTCGCAGTGGATGCAGCGGCGTAAACCGCTATTCCATATGCCCCGCTCCTTCATAAACGAAACTACTAGTTACCATAAATATGTTTGCTTTTACGCGTCAACTGCGGCGGGCAGCGACACGCGCTGCCTCTCCATAAACGGAGAAAACGCTTGACGCCACGCAGCCCGCTTCGCGCACCGTGCCGCCTGACGCGTCGCGTCTCCTTGAACGTACCCTTAGAGTTGTTGTTGCAGACCTATTTTGTAAATGTTATTTCTAAGGTACTAGCAGCGATAAGTATATTTCTGGATACTAGAGTATGATTTTTAAATAGTCAACACATCTATCAAATTATGCTAAGCGTGTAAGGAAAAATATATAAGTGACTTTTATTTATACAGTCATATTCATACCGAAGACTCGGTAAGTAGTCGGAATGAAGGTTCGATGACCCCTTTGTTGGAAATTCGAAAATTCTTATTTTCCCTGTACCTACAAACGCAAGCCCAGCCCCGAGTCAATTACTATGGGAGATCAATATTTTATTTTGCGAAATTAGAAAAAAGTATAGGTACTGATCACTTACCAAGCCTACAGTATGAATTTGGCTACATACATTAAAGTCACGTTATACCTATATAATATGCCAATTCAAAATTTCAATTTGATTGTTTATTTGTAAAGTATAAAAAATCAGATTTGGTTGAAATTCATTGTTCATCACATTATCTAATTTATATACCTAGCTTTAATCTCGTGTAAATGAAAATCCTAGGGTTAAGGAAAGTCCGGATACTTGGAAACTTTCTGCTAAGAATTAAAAGGGCGCCCTGGTCCGCTTCGTTTCGTTTGGCTCTCAAAGTATATTTTTCGAGTAAACCGTAAGGCGAGGTTATCCGGCGAAATCTGTCCTGCTCCAACGCTTTCGTTTTACACATGGTCATCCTGCTCAGCGGAAGCGCGCCGCGTAGAAAATTCGCGGTTTTGAGTTGTTTTTATTTATTATTTTGGTATTAGAGGGATGGGTTTTTCATGTGACGGCCGTTTTATATTACATTTTTTAAGTCGTTTATTTCATTATAAGTTTTACTGTTCAAAACTTAACATAGCTCAAATGAAATGATAATTAGATCATAGTTCAGACCTATCTTTACGATTTAAATGGATCGAGGAAAATGTAAGTAATCGTGTATCAAACGGCCGAAATATCAAGATCAAAGAAATATAACATATATTTTTAACAAAATTTTATCTTCGCTATTTATTGGCTTAAAATTAATTTGAAAAGAGACAAAATCGGGATAACCCCCCTTAACATGCTCCTTTCAATCAGTTTCGCTTCGCTAACCAAATCAGGTTAGAGTTATTACAAAGTTCTTTCCTACGTTCTAATTACCCGCACCTTTACAATAATTCTAGGATTTTTACGTTGGTTAATTTTTTTCTGATAATCCTGCTATTTTAACGAAAATCAAAACGGTTAGCAGTGTGTATAACATTATATTTTTCATTACAAGTTTTTAAAGTTATTCAAACAACATTGTCGTCAGTCAACGTTGAAATGCTGCAATGTTTTGTAAATGAAAATAAAACTTTATTTCGTTTTGTGTAAACGAGGAACTTGCTTTGTGTATATTTGTAGATGGTTTGAGCAACAAAGTTGGTAACTAGCAAACATGATACAAATTATAAGCGTTAACATGACGTGCCTGCTTCTATTAAACGGTTTACATTTTCAAATTGTATAAAATTGTATGTATTTGGATATTAGTGTAAGAATATAGTTTTTATTTTAGGGTACTAATTTATTTATTTATGCTAGGAAACTTGGAATGCATTCAAAATATAACTCCACGTCATTCTGGGCTTCTTAACTGAACAGAATGGATGCGTGATTTTAATAAAACCGAAAAACATCTTTTGTTAAAAATCAATCAAAATCAACCCTTCTCGTACGCACAAAACTTACCACTGATTCTAAATGAGGTATTCCCGAGTGTGAACTGTGTAACTTTTTAGGGCATGCAGGTTTCCTCACGACGTTTTCCTTCACCGTTCAGCAAGTGGTAAGTATTAGGTAAGAACACAATACTATGCACATTAATTCCGAAAAACCATAGACAAAATTATTTAGTCTATGGAACAACTCATTGGTGCATGCCCGACCGGGGATCGAACCTGGGTCTCAAGATTGAGAGGCCAATGTTTTACCGCCTGAGCTACCGCATTTTTATTTTTTTATTTTGTACGTCTACGGGAACTGCCCCGCCCCAGGAAACAAAGTGTAGCTTATATCCAAGTGGTTTTGTTTTAAAAACATTATATGCCAGTGAAGAGTCTAACCATAAAAATATAGAAAAAAACTTCAAACTCGGTTCTGTAGTCACTAATGACTATGTCCGTAGAGAACTAGACATCCCCAGAGAAAAACTATAGCCTATACTGACGTGAAGATTCTAAAAATCGAAGGGTTCCGTACCATTATCTATAACAACGGCAAAAAAATCATGTCTGTTGTATGGGATGGGAGCCCCCCTTAAATATTAATCTTATTTTTTTTTCAAGGGACATTGTTACTAAATATTCTGTGAATAATTCAAGAGTCTGCCTGTTGCCGTTATCAATATCGAGCAAAAATGAATTCCGTTTGTTATATGGGAGCCCCATTTCATACTAATTTTATTCTGTTTTTTAGTATTTGCTGTGATAGCGGCAACAGAAATACATCATCTGTGAAAACTTCAACTGTCTAACTCTCACAGTTCATGAGATACAGCCTGGTGACTGATGGACAGACAGGCAGACAGCAGAGTCTTAGTATAGGGTCCCGTATGTTACCCTTTGGGTACGGAAACCTAAAAACCAACACTCATTTTCCAGTTAAATCAATGACTACTCAAATAGAGGGAATATAACTTCGTTATGGTGATTTGGGTCCAGTTTGACTTTGTCGATACGTGATCGTAATGAAAGAGACCTCCAACTCGATGCTGTATACCAAATTAGGTAAATACAAAGTTGAGCTTTTCAATTCAGGGGAACTGGAGCCCTGCTACTTTGTTTGTGGAATAAGTAAATTCGAACTCAATTGTTATATGAATCACCTCGATTTTCGCTTAATTACTTTGTCACTAAATTTGTCAATAATGGCTGTTCTCTTGTTACTTGCGGAACTTGTTTATAGGATGCCTTCAAAAACGGAAACTTTTTAAGCGAAGCTTTAGTGTCTTTCGTCTTATATGTGGCGATCGGATCACATTTTATGTTTAGGTGTACAGTGGAGTCCACATCAAGCTATACACATTGAGTATAAGCTGGCATCTCATTGAACGGGAAGCCTATACAACGAGAGGTCAGCTTATACTGAAAGTGTTTAGCTTGATGTGGGCTCCACTGGACATAGTTAGTTTTTTAAGCGGGCGTGAATGACCAAATCCGGAATTACAGGGAATATTATAAAATGCTCAAAAGAGTCACGGGGCCGATTAAGATTGAAAAAAGAAACCCAAACAGAGAACCGCAATGCATTTATAAAAATAAAAAAACAGACCCTTTGTTATTGTATCAAACGATAGTGGCGCTTAAAAGGATCAAGTCCTGGTAAGCAAGTAATGATATATGCAAACTAAAGAAAAGTGCTCCTTTTAAATAAACTGATTCATATTTTCAAGTTTACATCCATTAATTGTTTCGTAACTATTCTTGTTGCTTACTCTTCAAAATATCATCATTTCATTGTACACAAAAAAATAGCTTACAAAACAACAATAAAAGCATTGTTATAAATGTCTTGTTGTCGTTACAAAGGTGATAGAGCTGATGCTGGGCTCGAATGAAAAAAACCACCATCTTTCTCGCAAATCCTCACGAAGTTATTCGGGGGAGAGTAAGAGAACAGCTCTCAGGCATAACCAGGCGGCCCACCATTGCCTGGGACCGATGGATGGCGGTATATCCATCCCCAATTGCCGGGCCTTATATAAAACAGACTGGTGACGGGCAGCAGCGTCACTGGTGCAAAGGTTTAGGCACCGCGCTCACCAACCCGCCTGCCCAGCGTGTTTGAGTATGGGCATATCTTCCAGGAGGACCGCCAAGAGTGGCGAAATCCTGGATAGGCCTATGTCCAGCAGTGGACGAAACAAGCTGATGGATGGATGGTACAAAAAAAGTATATGCTATAGCAAAATGATTTTTTTCCCTACAACCAAGTTTTTATTGCGGGATGTTTATTGTTAAAATAACAGTTCTGGTTTTGTTCCTGTAACAGTTTTGTTTTTTACTTTGCTTAAATAGCAAAGGTCGATTTACTTTCTTGTTACAATGAAAGACTATACATTGTGATATACACAAAACTAGCATTAACAAAATTGTTTTATTTCAGTAAATTGTCCTTTTTCTTTGGTTCGCCGCCGATTCTGCATGGCGTCCGTCCGAAGTTACACTCGTTAATAATAAATAATATCTGTCTGTTACCAGTGACTGGTAAAACGTGTTACCTACTTGCAATTTAATTGGTGTCATAAGTACCATGGAGCCAGAAAAAGAAGAGTTTATGGTGTAAACAAGCATGTGAAAATAATCTATCTTTTATATTTTAGTTGTGGCGTGCGTGTATTGTTTCTACATCGGTTGAATATATTTTTTTCTATACCTGGGTACCTACTTACATTTAATAGTAACATGTTAACAGTGAAACCCGATTCCAGGTCAATAATACACCTTTGTTTAGGCCAAACTAAACTTGAGTTTTTAATTCGGCAAACACTCTTGACAAATAGAGTGTTGCCATTATTCGAAAAAAATAAATAGGGATTGATATACATCGATATGTCGATATCGATATTAACTGCAGCATGACGTTTGGTGCTCTGATAAATCCGTAAAGTCTATCAAATAAAAGCCGAACAACTTTACCTGACACGGATATGGAAACAAGGTGAAAAAAAATCTAGGTAAAGTTACTCTCAGCTTTTATTAGACAGACTGCATTCATATATGTTTTATTTACTTTATATTATGAATAAAAACGTTTCCCTTGTAAAATAAGATGTTTAAAAGATATCGATTAGATCGAGTTAGCTGATTAAAATACCATTATGATAAATTATTTATTTGCTGGAGTAGAATAGGCACATCAAATTAGCAGTTACTATCGCCTGTAGCACCTTTTGTTTCTATAGTTGTCCAAATATTCGCAAGATGAAAAGTATGGATCGAAATAAAGTACGTATTCATTAACACATTTTTAATCGGAATGAGATTCGATTTTTAATAATAAATGCTAGTGTATATTATTATATAATAAATGCTATTAGGAAAGGACCTTGTCATACCTGAGGTGCAATTGTGTAAGGCCAATCGTATTCAAATTGATTGTCATGTGGCTAAGCAAATTAGCCCCTTTGAAAATTGAAATCGTACATTTTTGGCTGTCAAATTAATACAATTGTCTTGTTTTGTTGTTGACAACCGAAAAAGTACGATTTGCTTAGCCGTATAGCCATATGACCATCGAATTTGAATACGATTGGCTTACACAATTGCACCTCTGATGTCTATGTGCGTGCGTTAGCAACGTTGACGGAAGTGCGTGAGCGAATGAGATGCACATAGTGGCTGACGCACACAGGCACAAAGTCCTGTCCTAAAAACATTTGAAACGGATAGCATAAACTCGAGTGAAGTGGTGTGCAGTTTTAGATTAGACGGACCCTACGGTGCCACTTATGCTTTGGATATTAAGAGCTTCCTTTACTGATTTTTAAATAAAATTGCAAGTTTTTACTTCCGGTAATAACTGCCAAGCAAACATAAGAAGACCACTCCGAAATAAACAAAAATAACTTTCGAAAAAGATGGTGAAAAAGTGTAATGTTATATTTTTGTTAAATTTTGCGTCATTTGACCGTATGACTTTTTGAATATAAGTAACTCCAAAAACGCATCATGTAGCCGCCAATATTTTATGATATCGATAAGAGCAGCACTGGCTGGAAAGTGGCAATATTATGCTTTTCAATCTGTCAAACGTGTTCACCGAATTAAAAACTCCACTTTAGTTTATGGAACGCTCATTCAGATATTGTTCGCACTAACGCGACGTTTGTGCGACAGGGGGCACCACTGAGCTGTGTGCGCGGATTGGGCCACGTCAACCGCGCGACTCGAGTGCTGTCGGCACACGGTGGAAGCACCGTGGCCTCGCGCTTTCTTCCTCGACCAGCACTCGCGCGCGCCACACGCGTCTCGATGCACGCAGATATGCACAAATCGACATCCGCTCAAATATACGCGTGTTGTTTCTTACTCCGCCCATATCAGCGCAAAGCGCTCTGGTTCATTTAGATCTGCCCATGAAGGACTCGGATTATGTTTTCGTATCCATAGCGGTACGAAAACTCCAAGGTGAGCTCCGTACTCTTTTCGAGCCGAAGTACGGATCTCGCGCATGTCTGCCCACACTGAAGAACCTTATCGAGTTCTGGAGGAGCATGCGCGCTGCGTAGAGAATGAGCTGTCTGGCGTTACGTCCCAGGCCGCTCAGTCCTCATCGCGGCCTACTCCTTCAGGAAGGCTCGCTCAGCTCAGCCAGCTGAGACAGCCTCCTCGAGGTACCCCAAGTCTGCCCTACCAGGCTCGTCAAGAGTTCCGCCCTATACCTTCTCGGCAGGACAACCGCTTCTCTCATCCCATTCGTCAGCCATTCTTGGCATATGAGACAGCGCCAGTCTACTCGGCTCAATCATCCCCTTCACCCACGCGCCGTCCAGATTATTCGGCTCAACCTTCGTCCCCTACTGGTGGTATGCCTTGCCCATACTGCCGGACTAAGTGACACATGCTCATCGCCTGCCCACAGTACAACAACCAACCGGTTCAAGGTCGGTGGGACTTTGTAAATGCACGCGACTGGTGCCGGCGCTGTTTGGGTCCTCGCTATGAGAACGAGTGCAGATCTGCGCGTGCGTGCAAGGAGTGCGGGCAGACTGACCACCGTGTGGTGCATCGCCACGGGGCCATGTCTCCCACTCACTCATCTGCTCATCTACTGCCTCCTCATTTACGTGAGGAGCCCAGGCAGCGTCCAGCACATGAGTACCGGTACCCTTCAGCACATGCTCAAGCCCCATCACCCCGAGCCTCATCTCAGCCCAACAAACCCCCTCAGTCGCGCTCGCCAAATAGGTCACGGATACGTAGTCCACGTTGACTACCTACCATCACCGAGCACTTTGAAGGCGAAGACTCAGCACACTCAGCTCTCACACACTCAGCTCTTTCCCACTCTACAAATTCAGCTCAAACACAAAATTAAAACGAATCAGCACAACGTGTAGAACACGTCATTCACACACCAATATTACTGCCGACCGTATCGCTTAAAATAGCGGACGCTCATGTCCAGTTTCACCCAGCTCGAGCTCTATTAGATTGTAGCAGTATGCTGACCCTTTGTTCTCAGCGCATGGCCAGAATTTTAAATTTACCGTTAAAATACACATCATTAAAAATCTCAGATGTAGGCAATCAGCACACACAAGAGTCAAAGGCATCAATCACAATTGTATGCCGACTCACACATCGTGACACACCCACGATCACGGCCACAGATCACATACTAAAAAATGTCACTGGTTACCTACCATTAGAAAAGGTTCCAGATCTTACTCAATTATCAGGTCACCCGCCCATTCCTCTTGCTGATCGGGAATACCACACACCAGCTCCAGTTGATCTCATATTAGGATCTGACGTTCTTGGACAAGTCTTATACGGAACCAAGGTTTCTCTCGGCCCTGGCAAGCCCATAGCCTTCGGCACGATATTTGATTTCACACTGATAGGACCTTTCGAAAGTTTACATACTTCACCCACGAATCAGGTCAACTCGGTTCACATTGTCGGCTCTTACACGGACTCAGAGCAGTTCACTCATGACGTACACAAAAGTCTCGAGAGGTTTTGGGAGTCTGAGGAACCCCAAACCTACAAACTTACCAGCCCCTTAGAAGAGCAGTGCGAGGACATATTTCGCACCACAACTACTCGTGAACCTTTAAGCCAATATATGGTCACACTCCCATTTCTGCACAATGCGCCGGCTCTAGGTAGTACTCATGCAATTGCGCTACGCAGGTTTCTCAATTTAGAGAAGAAGCTGCAAGCAAACCCGCCTTTCCGCTCAAAATATGTAGAGTTCATGTTAGACTACATAAAGTTGTGACATATGTCACCGTGTCACCCCCATACCTTTGCTCATAAACCTCATAACTACATCCCACATCATGGCATAATGAAGCCAGGCTCAGAAAAAATCCACTGTGTGTTTGACGGGAGTTGTAAGAGCTCCAACGGCGTCAATTTAAATTACTGCCTTCACACAGGTCCAGCTCTACAACAAGACATTGTTGACATTATCATGTCTTTTCGAACTCACTCACAAGTGTTCAGTACTGACATCCGAATGATGTTCAGGAACATTCTCATTCACCCAGATCAGAGACATTATCAACTCATTCTTTGGCGGTCGTCACCAGACCAGCCTCTGCTCACGTATGCCCTTAATACCGTCACATACGGATTAAGGTCCAGCCCATACCATGCCATCCGCACCTTACTTCAATTAGCTGATGACGAAGGTCACCGCTACCCTCATGCTGCTCAGGTCCTCCGCAAGTCAATCTTTGTGGATGACATACTTACAGGTCATGATTCTGTGGAATCTGCTCTGTCACTCCAGAACGAGTTGATTGAGTAACTTGCTCTTGGTGGTTTCGCATCGTGAAACATCTCTATCGCATCTCTCTGCCCTCTCTAGCTCAAGTTACGAAGCGCTCAATTCTCAGCACAGTAGCGTCTCTATATGATCCAAATGGTTGGGTTACTCCAGTTGTTTTCCGCGCTAAGACCCTCTTGCAGAAGCTGTGGCTTCTGAACATAGGATGGGATGAGCCTGTTCCCAAAGAAGTCCACACAGAGTGGCAACACATCTCAGAGGATCTTCCTTAGCTCTCTAACCTCTGCTTACTTCGACACATCTGTAAATATAAGCCCACGTCCACTTATTCGCTTCATGGGTTTGCGTACGCATCAGAGGCTGGCTTTGGTGCCGTTATTTACCTCCATGAGCTCAGTACCGATGGACATGTCAATGTACACTTAGTCATTGGTAAGTCAAAGGTAACAACCATCAAGACTCCTCTCTCAATTCCCGAGTTAGAGTTGTCAACCTCAGCTCTTTTATCCCAGCTCATGACTCGAGTGTCAGCCCAATTGTCAGCTCATATCCCCATTCAAACAAACACATGCTGGTCCGACAGTACCATCGTCCTGGCATGGCTCAATACTCCTCCTCATAGGCTACAGACTTTCGAAGCCAATCGAGTGGCTAAGATCACAGCCAGTTCAACCAGCGATACGTGGAGACATGTGCCCACGAACCTCAATCCTGCTGATTGTGCCAGCAGGGGAATGTCTGCCCAGTCTCTCGCACTTCATCATCTCTGGTGGTCCCCCAGTTGGCTCAAAGAGCCTCCCCGCACATGGCCCAAGATGTCACCCTCTTTAGGCCTTTACACTCTCCCAGGCCTTAAGCCAAAAAAGGAACCAGCTCATATAGCAGTCCCGGACCTAGATCTAGACTTGCTCACTCGTTTCAGCTCACTCAGCAAGCTCCTTGGTGTGACAGATTGCATGCAACGGTTCATTTACAATTGTCGGCACAGCCCAGCTGAACGGCGCTCTGGTCCGAACACAGTTGGTGAACGCAGAGACGCTCTGTTGCACTGGGTCCGCTCTGTTCAGCACAATGAGTTTGCAGAGGATATGAACCATCTGCAGACTGACAAACCTTGTCTAGGTCGTCTCCAACGCCTCTCGCCGTTTATAAAGGACGACCTCTTGCGAGTCAGTGGTCGTCTCTCTCACGCGTCAATTAGGTATGACGCTCAACCCCCACTTATTCTACCCAACTCAAGTCCGCTCGTGGATCTCATCATAGACCACTATCACAAAATACACTGCCACCCTGGAGCTGACACATTACACGCCATATTACGCCAGCAATTCTGGATTCTATCAGCTCGTCGCATTATTAGACATCGCGTGTTTAAATGTATCAGATGTTTCCAGTGTCGCGCTCAGCCCACGGCTCCGCTCATGGCTGATCTCCCTGCAGTCAGGATTACCCCACAGCCAGTATGTAGCCACGTCACGACGGATTTCGCCGGCCATTTCTTTATTCGGTACAGCACATTGCGAAACGCGAAACTCATAAAAGCGTATTTTTGCATTTTCGTTTGCCTCGCGACGAAAGCGGTTCATATCGAGCCTGTATCGGCACTTACGACAGAAGCGTTCTTTGCGGCATTACAACGCTTCATTTCACGTCGCGGTACCCCGGTTCTCATTCGCTCAGACTGCGGCACAAACTATATAGGTGCTAGGAATCAGCTCATTGAAGTTCAGAACTTCCTCAAATTAAACAATGATGCAATCACACACAAGCTCGCGACTCAGATTATAACTTGGTTACTTAATCCGCCCAAAGGGCCCTGGTTTGGTGCTCTGCACAAAATAAACGTGAGATCCACCAAACAATTGCTGTATCGGGTAATAGGTGAACAGCACCTCACTTTTGAGGAATTTTCAACTTTTTAGCACGAATCGAGGCAGTACTCAACTCGAGACCCCTCTGTCCCATCTCTTCAGACCCAATAGACTTTGAGCCACTCACAGCTGAACATTTTCTTATTGGACGTCCGCTCACCGCTCTACCTGAGCATTCTCTTAACGATCGGCCCATATCGTCTCTCAGACGCTTTCAGCTCATCCAAGCCCTTTCTCAGCGCTTTTGAACACTCTGGTCCAGGTCCTACCTCCATACCCTGCAAACCCGCTCCAAATGGCTCTCCCTGTCTTCCCCTCCTCAAGTGGGTGAACTGGTCCTCATCAAAGAGGATGACTTGCCTCCGCTCCAATGGAAGCTGGGGAGAATTCTCCGCACACTACTGGGCAAGGATGGAGGGATCCGAGTGGTAGATGTGGACACAGCTCATGGACATCTGCGAAGGCCTGTGTTCAAGATAGCCAGGCTGCCGCTGGATTCAGCTCAATAACCTCAGTCCCGGCCCCCCCAGGATGTTCGCGCTAACGCGACGTTTGTGCGACAGGGCGCACCACTGAGCTGTGTGCGCGGATTGGGCCACGTCAACCACGCGACTCGAGCGTTGTCGGCGCACGGTGGAAGCACCGTGGCCTCGCGCTTTCTTCCTCGACCAGCCCTCGCGCGCGCTACACGCGTCTCGATGCACGCAGTGCCGCGTCAGCTCTCACCCCCGCTCATAAACATTTATCGGCTCGTGTGTGCTCATTCCAATAGAACTATTTCAAGTGCAGTTTATAAGTGCATCTCCCATCAGCCCAGCAGGAAGAGGACATTCCAGTTTGTCGGCACGCCGCGTCCTCTGTGCGGCCATCTTGGACAAAGGAAAGCAGCAACCAGGTAGGCCCACATTCCTCATTGTCTCCCACCTTCCGCTCATCCCCATGCACTGAAGCCTAGCGGTTTCAGATATACTAGTTTGGACTAATAAAAATTAGTCTGACTAAAATTGGATTTAGCTGATAATGTTGATACGCAGTTCCATCCATCAGCCTGTTTCGTCCACTGCTGGACATAGGCCTTTCCAGGATTTCGCCACTCTTGGCGGTCCTCCTGGAAGAAATGCCCATACTCACACATGCTGGGCAGGCGGGTTGGTGAGCGCGGTGCTGAAACCCTTGCACCAGTGACGCCGCTGTCCGTCACCAGTCTGTTTTATATAAGGCCCGGCAATTGGGGATGGATATACCACCATCCATCGGTCCCAGGCAATGTTGGGCCGCCTGGTTTTGCCTGAGAGCTGTCTTCTTACTCTCCCCCGAATAACTTCAGGAGGATTTCCGAGTAATAATAAATATACGCAGTTCATGGAAAAGTAATCCTATCGAGAACTGGTTGCGATTCAGACGCAATCGATGTTCATGTAAAAGTTTCAAAAGCTCACACATGATGGCGCTGACGGAACTTTAATCGCGATATCGTTTTGTCACTGTCTAACTATGGAATGCCGAAGTCAAATGTCACGAAATGAAATACTTACTGTACACACATGCAGTTTCAGTTCTAAACTCTACTTCTTCCGACCAAAGTTGAGTTTACAGTACGCGATTATTCAATCGACACGCCTTATCTTGCAATTCCCTGATTCCGAATCGGTATCCAAAGAGAATATAATGTATACTACGTAACAAGAGTCGGGACTTCCCTATAACTGATTAATGCGTATTTGCCACGGAATGCCCCGCAACTAGTACCAAACTACAATAAGAAATGACAAATCACAAAGCTGCCAACATAAGTGTGTAGGGATGTACTACAGAAGCAATACATTTTATCGATATCGATTTTTTTTACTGTAGGAATTTCATGTGTAATGAAAAAGGCCAATTACGAAGACTTCAGTTTTATCAAGCTTTCAATAATTTGTGTGACAGTTTTGGAATAATACGTTTCTAGTTTTAACAGCTCTAGATAAAACTGAAGCCTTCGGACTTTTTATGCAAGAAAAGGAAATAAAAAGCTTCCTGCTCAATTAATGTAATTCTTATTACATAAAAAATATGAGCAATGATGTTGACTTTGACTTGGCCCTGAAGTAGATGGCTCTGAAAAAAAAACATTTACGTCTACATACTTTAAATAATAATATTTAAAAAGTAAATTTTTGCAACTTCAATCTGGCTGGCACATAAATAAAAAAACCGGACAAGTGCGAGTCGGACTCGCCCACCGAGGGTTCCGTGCAAATTTGTAGGTACAAATTATAAATATTTAATAAAATATATTATCAATTATACTTGTAGTTTAAGACGGTACTATTTGCCAAATTTCATAGTTCTAGGTTTAGGGAAATACCCAATAAATTTTGATTACCTTGAGAGTGTCGAAATATACGTTTTTTGCGGCATAAATAGACATATCTTTTTTTACGTTACCTTAGAAATTTGATTTTTTCACAGCTTCAAAGGACGGCAAACTTGAGTATATGGTTTTAATTTCAACTCTATACCTTCTCGCGTTCCCGAAATAAAGGGTCTTGACAGACAGACGGATGGACGGACGGACGGACAGACGGATAGATGGACAACAATAAGGGTTTCGTTTTGTCCTTTGAGGTACGGAACCCTAATAATTTTTTTTTTAATGATATATGTATGTACGTACCCTTATCTAAATACACGTGACAAGTAAGCTCATGCAAAATCGTATCAGGAAGTGATGCTTCCTTGAGTTCATTTGAAGGTATGGTTGATTTTTTGAACCGAGTTTTCTTATTGAAATGTTTGTCATCAAAGTGCTTTCCACAGTAAAATCTTCTATTGGTAGATAAATAAGGTCTTCACTGCCAGTGACTTTTACTTACTGCTGTCACCTGTAATAACAATATTATTTTAAAAAGCAGATTCAAAATATTGTCATTCCAAAAAAAACAAAACAAGACCGCATTTTTGGAAAGTGATTTGACAGTTTAATTTAATTTAATTTTTCTCTATAAGTTATGTTGATTAACCAATCAACAGAAAATAAATAATACAAAACATTTTCCATATTTTACGTAAGAATTATTAAATCCTATAATTTAATTAAGGACTGTCAGCGAAAATGAGGCACATTTTTCACCTTAAAAATATATTGCACTATGATATTAGGATGAAATTATGATACCCTAACCTTAGTGGAAATGTTATGATTTATCGACACAATCCCATCACTATTCAATTTACAAATAAAAGTTATGAAAATGTTTTCACTTTTAAATTTCTTTATAACACAAAATAAGTCGCAAGATGAGTACAAAGGTACTTACCGAGTCTCTTTTAAAAGAAATTTGGCCTGAATATAATGTTTTAACCATCATTTCGACTGCTTCGCACCTCACATATTTCACGCTTTTTATAGTTCATTGCGTGATGCAAATATTCGTTCTATTTACTTCTCTATTAATAAAATACAATAGTATGAAACATAAAGCACTACCTATATCAATGTAACACAGTTAAATCTCATTATAATCAGATAAATTAAGTTTTACAAATAAACAAACAACCGCCATATTAACAACGTTAGACAGAGACAAGCTAAGTGAGCGAAAGAGTAAGAACATATCGCCATTCGTCCAAGCACAATTTTCATACATAACTCCATTTGTACTGAGTTTCCTTAGGCTGTCGGTAGCATTTAATAGGTTAGTAAAGGGAAGGTAGATACAAGAACAAGGTGCCTTTGATAGGACAATTCATACATTATGCAATACATATATAATAGCAACGCACCTGTGATAAGGAAACAAAAAAGAGTATGTACAAGGACAAAGTATCTTGTTATGGTTACAAAGGGAGTGTAGTTAATTTACTCACCTGCCAAATTTCATGACATTCCGATCAACGATACTCGAGGTATCGTCGAATAAACATTCATACATACATACATACAAACGCCGGATTGTTCTAGTAGACTCTAGTAGAGAGACACTAGGACAAATTACTTTTGTTGAAGTATCAAATTGAGTATTGAAGTAACTTTGATAATTCAGCGTAAACAACCCTCAAACACCTTTGTTGTATGAACAATGTTACTGCTCTGTTAGTCTAACGTAATTAACATTGTCGTAATAATTATGCTTAAATAAACAAAATATGTAGCAAAAGTAAAAAGGTTGTGACCGGCACAATCTACTATGGACGGCCCCCTGGGTTAAAATAAAAATATGACATTTTCTGTTCTGTGGTATCAACTGATGCCGGGCCCAGCATGGCCCGAAATATATCTTGTAACTAATTTGTTTATATAATATAATAACATTATAAAACACAAAAATAAAACATAAGCTCTTAAAAGTTATGTACCTACATTTATTTTATTTTTCTTATATACAACTACAACTTCCTCAATACAAAAGAAGTGCTCTGTTAGTTAATATTTAAAAGCGGATAGTGACGGCCGGCCTAAGAAATTAATTCTGGATTATCAATTTACCGGTAGAATTAATGCGATTTTTTGTAACTCCGCAAATTTCGCAAATTTATCCGGCCAATTTTGTTTTTGGTTTTATCTCCGGAAGTAGTTGTCAGATTATAATGTGGTTTTCTTTTTATAAAACAAGATTAAATTTCCTACACAAAACAAAAAAAATAATAGTTTACATTTTTTTTGTTGCTTATCTTTTTAGCTTTCAAATGATACACATATATATATATATATATATATATATATATATATATATAATAATATAATAACTACACATAAATATTTTTCTTGTATGAGCCAGCATAAGTGTGTCGATCGACACGCTCATAAGCTGGAGGCTTACAGTAAATTCAGTTTACTCAAATGGGAGAAATATGAACACACGTCAATCAATAACAATGCTCGTTATCTGATAGATTTGAAAACCCTCCAGGGTATCCACTAATAGCTATCTGAGGTTCATGTTAATTAAAAGCCGGCCCCGGCGGGGCTTTGTCAACGACAATGTTAATATACCCGGGAGAAATACCATCTTGAATATGTACATGTGGTGGCCATAACGTAGAATTTATAATTTCATGATCTGATCGGCAATATCATAAAGTATGAAATAAGACATTTTCAATAGACATCCAACAAAGGGCCTTAAATAGGTGCGACGACAAAAGAAGCGAGGAGACGCGTGTTAGGTTGCTTGTGATTATAACTTCAGGAGCCGAGCGAAGCGGAGCGGATCGAAGCGACCCCTTTAGTTTTTACATATTTCATTATTTACGATCAGATCATGAATGATCAATTCACAATATGGCCACGACATATGATTTTATATCATAAGTTTTCTTTAAAAAAGGAATGTTTGCTAAGTTTCTTGCCCTTCTTCTTAGCAATACTAATCGAATGGCGCGGATGGTTAGGCATTATTTTTATTTATGGTTTATTTAGTTCATTTTTCGACACATTTTTCATTGCATTATGTATATATAATATTTTTGTTCCTATTTTTCTCTATTTTATGCAGGTGTAAAACTTTATTACTTTTTAGTAGCCCAACTTTCATATTTTTTGTATGTATTTCCCGTATTTATTTATCAACTTATTTGTTCATTAAATTATGTTTATAATATTTTTATTCCTAGATTCCTCTATTTTATGCAGGTGTTTATTTTATTTCCCGTATTATTATATATTTTGAAGATACATATTGTTAAAATTAACTTTGACTTTTAGAAAGTATACTTTATGTATCTAAATTGCAAAATAAATATTTTGATTTGATTTCATTTGACATACAAAGGAATACAATTTAATTAATCGTGGAATCTAAACTTATTTTTATATTTATAAAAGAGCGATTTTAAAGGACTTACGTTGTTGGTCCCGACGCAATTATGCATTCAGACTACGACGTAGCGGGTCTACGAAGCGGGAGAACTATATGAAATCGTAGCATTTTCTATTCTACGACTGTGATAATAATTAAAAATATAAATAGTTTTGTGTTAATTTTGAATTGGCACATCTCTCATTTCACGAAGTCGCTTACAGAAGAACTTTAATCTGCACGGCGTCCGATTTAAGGTTATCAACCTGCTCCAGACTATGTCCGTCCTACTCAGGAGTAAGCTCCTAGTATTACAAAACTTACTCTGCAGGTGTACTGCAAAAAGGGATGAATAACCAAGGATTATAGTTTCTTTAATTTAAAATTAAACTATTTTAAACGGTACGGACATATTTTAACACAAAATGTTTATTGTTTCACCGCAGAGCCCGTGACTTGAAACTATAAAGTCTGCAGTAATTTTTAGGGTTCCGTACCAAAAGGGTGCCAGAAGTGACCCTATTACTAAGACTATATATTTTTTTCATACATAGAATAATTTCCTTTGATATAGCTAGAGGGTTCAATTTCAACCTGTACCTATATTTGTATAAAGCCGCGTCTCGACCATGCGCTCCAATAGGACGAACATAGGCGCGCGTCCCAGCCGCGCGAAATGGATACCGTTTTGGAACGCACGCCAACAACGAACGTGGAACGGAACGTGGAACGGAACGTTCCATCTTTTGTCAGTTTTTTGACGCGTATCAAAGGAATTCGGATTTGGCGCGCGCGCCAGTTGAGACGGACCTGTTGATATTTCGTGTGTTCGTTGCGTTCCAAGCGATGGATAACCAAACTTGCTGTAAATTAATACAGTTATATACTGATATACTGATTCCGAATCGGTATCCAAAGAGAATATAATGTATACTACGTAACAAGAGTCGGGACTTCCCTATAACTGATTAATGCGTATTTGCCACGGAATGCCCCGCAACTAGTACCAAACTACAATAAGAAATGACAAATCACAAAGCTGCCAACATAAGTGTGTAGGGATGTACTACAGAAGCAATACATTTTATCGATATCGATTTTTTTTACTGTAGGAATTTCATGTGTAATGAAAAAGGCCAATTACGAAGACTTCAGTTTTATCAAGCTTTCAATAATTTGTGTGACAGTTTTGGAATAATACGTTTCTAGTTTTAACAGCTCTAGATAAAACTGAAGCCTTCGGACTTTTTATGCAAGAAAAGGAAATAAAAAGCTTCCTGCTCAATTAATGTAATTCTTATTACATAAAAAATATGAGCAATGATGTTGACTTTGACTTGGCCCTGAAGTAGATGGCTCTGAAAAAAAAACATTTACGTCTACATACTTTAAATAATAATATTTAAAAAGTAAATTTTTGCAACTTCAATCTGGCTGGCACATAAATAAAAAAACCGGACAAGTGCGAGTCGGACTCGCCCACCGAGGGTTCCGTGCAAATTTGTAGGTACAAATTATAAATATTTAATAAAATATATTATCAATTATACTTGTAGTTTAAGACGGTACTATTTGCCAAATTTCATAGTTCTAGGTTTAGGGAAATACCCAATAAATTTTGATTACCTTGAGAGTGTCGAAATATACGTTTTTTGCGGCATAAATAGACATATCTTTTTTTACGTTACCTTAGAAATTTGATTTTTTCACAGCTTCAAAGGACGGCAAACTTGAGTATATGGTTTTAATTTCAACTCTATACCTTCTCGCGTTCCCGAAATAAAGGGTCTTGACAGACAGACGGATGGACGGACGGACGGACAGACGGATAGATGGACAACAATAAGGGTTTCGTTTTGTCCTTTGAGGTACGGAACCCTAATAATTTTTTTTTAATGATATATGTATGTACGTACCCTTATCTAAATACACGTGACAAGTAAGCTCATGCAAAATCGTATCAGGAAGTGATGCTTCCTTGAGTTCATTTGAAGGTATGGTTGATTTTTTGAACCGAGTTTTCTTATTGAAATGTTTGTCATCAAAGTGCTTTCTACAGTAAAATCTTCTATTGGTAGATAAATAAGGTCTTCACTGCCAGTGACTTTTACTTACTGCTGTCACCTGTAATAACAATATTATTTTAAAAAGCAGATTCAAAATATTGTCATTCCAAAAAAAACAAAACAAGACCGCATTTTTGGAAAGTGATTTGACAGTTTAATTTAATTTAATTTTTCTCTATAAGTTATGTTGATTAACCAATCAACAGAAAATAAATAATACAAAACATTTTCCATATTTTACGTAAGAATTATTAAATCCTATAATTTAATTAAGGACTGTCAGCGAAAATGAGGCACATTTTTCACCTTAAAAATATATTGCACTATGATATTAGGATGAAATTATGATACCCTAACCTTAGTGGAAATGTTATGATTTATTGACACAATCCCATCACTATTCAATTTACAAATAAAAGTTATGAAAATGTTTTCACTTTTAAATTTCTTTATAACACAAAATAAGTCGCAAGATGAGTACAAAGGTACTTAACGAGTCTCTTTTAAAAGAAATTTGGCCTGAATATAATGTTTTAACCATCATTTCGACTGCTTCGCACCTCACATATTTCACGCTTTTTATAGTTCATTGCGTGATGCAAATATTCGTTCTATTTACTTCTCTATTAATAAAATACAATAGTATGAAACATAAAGCACTACCTATATCAATGTAACACAGTTAAATCTCATTATAATCAGATAAATTAAGTTTTACAAATAAACAAACAACCGCCATATTAACAACGTTAGACAGAGACAAGCTAAGTGAGCGAAAGAGTAAGAACATATCGCCATTCGTCCAAGCACAATTTTCATACATAACTCCATTTGTACTGAGTTTCCTTAGGCTGTCGGTAGCATTTAATAGGTTAGTAAAGGGAAGGTAGATACAAGAACAAGGTGCCTTTGATAGGACAATTCATACATTATGCAATACATATATAATAGCAACGCACCTGTGATAAGGAAACAAAAAAGAGTATGTACAAGGACAAAGTATCTTGTTATGGTTACAAAGGGAGTGTAGTTAATTTACTCACCTGCCAAATTTCATGACATTCCGATCAACGATACTCGAGGTATCGTCGAATAAACATTCATACATACATACATACAAACGCCGGATTGTTCTAGTAGACTCTAGTAGAGAGACACTAGGACAAATTACTTTTGTTGAAGTATCAAATTGAGTATTGAAGTAACTTTGATAATTCAGCGTAAACAACCCTCAAACACCTTTGTTGTATGAACAATGTTACTGCTCTGTTAGTCTAACGTAATTAACATTGTCGTAATAATTATGCTTAAATAAACAAAATATGTAGCAAAAGTAAAAAGGTTGTGACCGGCACAATCTACTATGGACGGCCCCCTGGGTTAAAATAAAAATATGACATTTTCTGTTCTGTGGTATCAACTGATGCCGGGCCCAGCATGGCCCGAAATATATCTTGTAACTAATTTGTTTATATAATATAATAACATTATAAAACACAAAAATAAAACATAAGCTCTTAAAAGTTATGTACCTACATTTATTTTATTTTTCTTATATACAACTACAACTTCCTCAATACAAAAGAAGTGCTCTGTTAGTTAATATTTAAAAGCGGATAGTGACGGCCGGCCTAAGAAATTAATTCTGGATTATCAATTTACCGGTAGAATTAATGCGATTTTTTGTAACTCCGCAAATTTCGCAAATTTATCCGGCCAATTTTGTTTTTGGTTTTATCTCCGGAAGTAGTTGTCAGATTATAATGTGGTTTTCTTTTTATAAAACAAGATTAAATTTCCTACACAAAACAAAAAAAATAATAGTTTACATTTTTTTTGTTGCTTATCTTTTTAGCTTTCAAATGATACACATATTTATATATATATATATATATATATATATATATATATATATATATATATATATATATATAATATAATAACTACACATAAATATTTTTCTTGTATGAGCCAGCATAAGTGTGTCGATCGACACGCTCATAAGCTGGAGGCTTACAGTAAATTCAGTTAACTCAAATGGGAGAAATATGAACACACGTCAATCAATAACAATGCTCGTTATCTGATAGATTTGAAAACCCTCCAGGGTATCCACTAATAGCTATCTGAGGTTCATGTTAATTAAAAGCCGGCCCCGGCGGGGCTTTGTCAACGACAATGTTAATATACCCGGGAGAAATACCATCTTGAATATGTACATGTGGTGGCCATAACGTAGAATTTATAATTTCATGATCTGATCGGCAATATCATAAAGTATGAAATAAGACATTTTCAATAGACATCCGACAAAGGGCCTTAAATAGGTGCGACGACAAAAGAAGCGAGGAGACGCGTGTTAGGTTGCTTGTGATTATAACTTCAGGAGCCGAGCGAAGCGGAGCGGATCGAAGCGACCCCTTTAGTTTTTACATATTTCATTATTTACGATCAGATCATGAATGATCAATTCACAATATGGCCACGACATATGATTTTATATCATAAGTTTTCTTTAAAAAAGGAATGTTTGCTAAGTTTCTTGCCCTTCTTCTTAGCAATACTAATCGAATGGCGCGGATGGTTAGGCATTATTTTTATTTATGGTTTATTTAGTTCATTTTTCGACACATTTTTCATTGCATTATGTATATATAATATTTTTGTTCCTATTTTTCTCTATTTTATGCAGGTGTAAAACTTTATTACTTTTTAGTAGCCCAACTTTCATATTTTTTGTATGTATTTCCCGTATTTATTTATCAACTTATTTGTTCATTAAATTATGTTTATAATATTTTTATTCCTAGATTCCTCTATTTTATGCAGGTGTTTATTTTATTTCCCGTATTATTATATATTTTGAAGATACATATTGTTAAAATTAACTTTGACTTTTAGAAAGTATACTTTATGTATCTAAATTGCAAAATAAATATTTTGATTTGATTTCATTTGACATACAAAGGAATACAATTTAATTAATCGTGGAATCTAAACTTATTTTTATATTTATAAAAGAGCGATTTTAAAGGACTTACGTTGTTGGTCCCGACGCAATTATGCATTCAGACTACGACGTAGCGGGTCTACGAAGCGGGAGAACTATATGAAATCGTAGCATTTTCTATTCTACGACTGTGATAATAATTAAAAATATAAATAGTTTTGTGTTAATTTTGAATTGGCACATCTCTCATTTCACGAAGTCGCTTACAGAAGAACTTTAATCTGCACGGCGTCCGATTTAAGGTTATCAACCTGCTCCAGACTATGTCCGTCCTACTCAGGAGTAAGCTCCTAGTATTACAAAACTTACTCTGCAGGTGTACTGCAAAAAGGGATGAATAACCAAGGATTATAGTTTCTTTAATTTAAAATTAAACTATTTTAAACGGTACGGACATATTTTAACACAAAATGTTTATTGTTTCACCGCAGAGCCCGTGACTTGAAACTATAAAGTCTGCAGTAATTTTTAGGGTTCCGTACCAAAAGGGTGCCAGAAGTGACCCTATTACTAAGACTATATATTTTTTTCATACATAGAATAATTTCCTTTGATATAGCTAGAGGGTTCAATTTCAACCTGTACCTATATTTGTATAAAGCCGCGTCTCGACCATGCGCTCCAATAGGACGAACATAGGCGCGCGTCCCAGCCGCGCGAAATGGATACCGTTTTGGAACGCACGCCAACAACGAACGTGGAACGGAACGTGGAACGGAACGTTCCATCTTTTGTCAGTTTTTTGACGCGTATCAAAGGAATTCGGATTTGGCGCGCGCGCCAGTTGAGACGGACCTGTTGATATTTCGTGTGTTCGTTGCGTTCCAAGCGATGGATAACCAAACTTGCTGTAAATTAATACAGTTATATACTGATATACTGATTCCGAATCGGTATCCAAAGAGAATATAATGTATACTACGTAACAAGAGTCGGGACTTCCCTATAACTGATTAATGCGTATTTGCCACGGAATGCCCCGCAACTAGTACCAAACTACAATAAGAAATGACAAATCACAAAGCTGCCAACATAAGTGTGTAGGGATGTACTACAGAAGCAATACATTTTATCGATATCGATTTTTTTTACTGTAGGAATTTCATGTGTAATGAAAAAGGCCAATTACGAAGACTTCAGTTTTATCAATGCTTTCAATAATTTGTGTGACAGTTTTGGAATAATACGTTTCTAGTTTTAACAGCTCTAGATAAAACTGAAGCCTTCGGACTTTTTATGCAAGAAAAGGAAATAAAAAGCTTCCTGCTCAATTAATGTAATTCTTATTACATAAAAAATATGAGCAATGATGTTGACTTTGACTTGGCCCTGAAGTAGATGGCTCTGAAAAAAAAACATTTACGTCTACATACTTTAAATAATAATATTTAAAAAGTAAATTTTTGCAACTTCAATCTGGCTGGCACATAAATAAAAAAACCGGACAAGTGCGAGTCGGACTCGCCCACCGAGGGTTCCGTGCAAATTTGTAGGTACAAATTATAAATATTTAATAAAATATATTATCAATTATACTTGTAGTTTAAGACGGTACTATTTGCCAAATTTCATAGTTCTAGGTTTAGGGAAATACCCAATAAATTTTGATTACCTTGAGAGTGTCGAAATATACGTTTTTTGCGGCATAAATAGACATATCTTTTTTTACGTTACCTTAGAAATTTGATTTTTTCACAGCTTCAAAGGACGGCAAACTTGAGTATATGGTTTTAATTTCAACTCTATACCTTCTCGCGTTCCCGAAATAAAGGGTCTTGACAGACAGACGGATGGACGGACGGACGGACAGACGGATAGATGGACAACAATAAGGGTTTCGTTTTGTCCTTTGAGGTACGGAACCCTAATAATTTTTTTTTAATGATATATGTATGTACGTACCCTTATCTAAATACACGTGACAAGTAAGCTCATGCAAAATCGTATCAGGAAGTGATGCTTCCTTGAGTTCATTTGAAGGTATGGTTGATTTTTTGAACCGAGTTTTCTTATTGAAATGTTTGTCATCAAAGTGCTTTCTACAGTAAAATCTTCTATTGGTAGATAAATAAGGTCTTCACTGCCAGTGACTTTTACTTACTGCTGTCACCTGTAATAACAATATTATTTTAAAAAGCAGATTCAAAATATTGTCATTCCAAAAAAAACAAAACAAGACCGCATTTTTGGAAAGTGATTTGACAGTTTAATTTAATTTAATTTTTCTCTATAAGTTATGTTGATTAACCAATCAACAGAAAATAAATAATACAAAACATTTTCCATATTTTACGTAAGAATTATTAAATCCTATAATTTAATTAAGGACTGTCAGCGAAAATGAGGCACATTTTTCACCTTAAAAATATATTGCACTATGATATTAGGATGAAATTATGATACCCTAACCTTAGTGGAAATGTTATGATTTATTGACACAATCCCATCACTATTCAATTTACAAATAAAAGTTATGAAAATGTTTTCACTTTTAAATTTCTTTATAACACAAAATAAGTCGCAAGATGAGTACAAAGGTACTTAACGAGTCTCTTTTAAAAGAAATTTGGCCTGAATATAATGTTTTAACCATCATTTCGACTGCTTCGCACCTCACATATTTCACGCTTTTTATAGTTCATTGCGTGATGCAAATATTCGTTCTATTTACTTCTCTATTAATAAAATACAATAGTATGAAACATAAAGCACTACCTATATCAATGTAACACAGTTAAATCTCATTATAATCAGATAAATTAAGTTTTACAAATAAACAAACAACCGCCATATTAACAACGTTAGACAGAGACAAGCTAAGTGAGCGAAAGAGTAAGAACATATCGCCATTCGTCCAAGCACAATTTTCATACATAACTCCATTTGTACTGAGTTTCCTTAGGCTGTCGGTAGCATTTAATAGGTTAGTAAAGGGAAGGTAGATACAAGAACAAGGTGCCTTTGATAGGACAATTCATACATTATGCAATACATATATAATAGCAACGCACCTGTGATAAGGAAACAAAAAAGAGTATGTACAAGGACAAAGTATCTTGTTATGGTTACAAAGGGAGTGTAGTTAATTTACTCACCTGCCAAATTTCATGACATTCCGATCAACGATACTCGAGGTATCGTCGAATAAACATTCATACATACAAACATACAAACGCCGGATTGTTCTAGTAGACTCTAGTAGAGAGACACTAGGACAAATTACTTTTGTTGAAGTATCAAATTGAGTATTGAAGTAACTTTGATAATTCAGCGTAAACAACCCTCAAACACCTTTGTTGTATGAACAATGTTACTGCTCTGTTAGTCTAACGTAATTAACATTGTCGTAATAATTATGCTTAAATAAACAAAATATGTAGCAAAAGTAAAAAGGTTGTGACCGGCACAATCTACTATGGACGGCCCCCTGGGTTAAAATAAAAATATGACATTTTCTGTTCTGTGGTATCAACTGATGCCGGGCCCAGCATGGCCCGAAATATATCTTGTAACTAATTTGTTTATATAATATAATAACATTATAAAACACAAAAATAAAACATAAGCTCTTAAAAGTTATGTACCTACATTTATTTTATTTTTCTTATATACAACTACAACTTCCTCAATACAAAAGAAGTGCTCTGTTAGTTAATATTTAAAAGCGGATAGTGACGGCCGGCCTAAGAAATTAATTCTGGATTATCAATTTACCGGTAGAATTAATGCGATTTTTTGTAACTCCGCAAATTTCGCAAATTTATCCGGCCAATTTTGTTTTTGGTTTTATCTCCGGAAGTAGTTGTCAGATTATAATGTGGTTTTCTTTTTATAAAACAAGATTAAATTTCCTACACAAAACAAAAAAAATAATAGTTTACATTTTTTTTGTTGCTTATCTTTTTAGCTTTCAAATGATACACATATTTATATATATATATATATATATATATATATATATATATAATAATATAATAACTACACATAAATATTTTTCTTGTATGAGCCAGCATAAGTGTGTCGATCGACACGCTCATAAGCTGGAGGCTTACAGTAAATTCAGTTTACTCAAATGGGAGAAATATGAACACACGTCAATCAATAACAATGCTCGTTATCTGATAGATTTGAAAACCCTCCAGGGTATCCACTAATAGCTATCTGAGGTTCATGTTAATTAAAAGCCGGCCCCGGCGGGGCTTTGTCAACGACAATGTTAATATACCCGGGAGAAATACCATCTTGAATATGTACATGTGGTGGCCATAACGTAGAATTTATAATTTCATGATCTGATCGGCAATATCATAAAGTATGAAATAAGACATTTTCAATAGACATCCGACAAAGGGCCTTAAATAGGTGCGACGACAAAAGAAGCGAGGAGACGCGTGTTAGGTTGCTTGTGATTATAACTTCAGGAGCCGAGCGAAGCGGAGCGGATCGAAGCGACCCCTTTAGTTTTTACATATTTCATTATTTACGATCAGATCATGAATGATCAATTCACAATATGGCCACGACATATGATTTTATATCATAAGTTTTCTTTAAAAAAGGAATGTTTGCTAAGTTTCTTGCCCTTCTTCTTAGCAATACTAATCGAATGGCGCGGATGGTTAGGCATTATTTTTATTTATGGTTTATTTAGTTCATTTTTCGACACATTTTTCATTGCATTATGTATATATAATATTTTTGTTCCTATTTTTCTCTATTTTATGCAGGTGTAAAACTTTATTACTTTTTAGTAGCCCAACTTTCATATTTTTTGTATGTATTTCCCGTATTTATTTATCAACTTATTTGTTCATTAAATTATGTTTATAATATTTTTATTCCTAGATTCCTCTATTTTATGCAGGTGTTTATTTTATTTCCCGTATTATTATATATTTTGAAGATACATATTGTTAAAATTAACTTTGACTTTTAGAAAGTATACTTTATGTATCTAAATTGCAAAATAAATATTTTGATTTGATTTCATTTGACATACAAAGGAATACAATTTAATTAATCGTGGAATCTAAACTTATTTTTATATTTATAAAAGAGCGATTTTAAAGGACTTACGTTGTTGGTCCCGACGCAATTATGCATTCAGACTACGACGTAGCGGGTCTACGAAGCGGGAGAACTATATGAAATCGTAGCATTTTCTATTCTACGACTGTGATAATAATTAAAAATATAAATAGTTTTGTGTTAATTTTGAATTGGCACATCTCTCATTTCACGAAGTCGCTTACAGAAGAACTTTAATCTGCACGGCGTCCGATTTAAGGTTATCAACCTGCTCCAGACTATGTCCGTCCTACTCAGGAGTAAGCTCCTAGTATTACAAAACTTACTCTGCAGGTGTACTGCAAAAAGGGATGAATAACCAAGGATTATAGTTTCTTTAATTTAAAATTAAACTATTTTAAACGGTACGGACATATTTTAACACAAAATGTTTATTGTTTCACCGCAGAGCCCGTGACTTGAAACTATAAAGTCTGCAGTAATTTTTAGGGTTCCGTACCAAAAGGGTGACAGAAGTGACCCTATTACTAAGACTATATATTTTTTTCATACATAGAATAATTTCCTTTGATATAGCTAGAGGGTTCAATTTCAACCTGTACCTATATTTGTATAAAGCCGCGTCTCGACCATGCGCTCCAATAGGACGAACATAGGCGCGCGTCCCAGCCGCGCGAAATGGATACCGTTTTGGAACGCACGCCAACAACGAACGTGGAACGGAGCGTTCCATCTGTTGTCAGTTTTTTGACGCGTATCAAAGGAATTCGGATTTGGCGCGCGCGCCAGTTGAGACGGACCTGTTGATATTTCGTGTGTTCGCTGCGTTCCAAGCGATGGATAACCAAACTTGATGTAAATTAATACAGTTATATAGCAGACATTCTTTTTATCGTTATAGATCGCTCAGAGAAGATGTTTGGAGATAAATATGTGTTGAAATAGGACTGCCTGTGCCAGAATTGAAGGCTAAAATGACTGTGATATTGTTATCTTACACGATATGTCGATCGAACACTGGAACGGATGCCACGCGCACCAGGTGTGCTTAGTTGATATGCTTCAAATATTTGGAACGCGTTCCGCGGAGCGTGCAAACGGAGCGGTCATTCATGGCGCGCGCGGCAGGAGCGCATAGTCGATACGCGGCTTAATGCTTTCTGCGTTCTGCGTTCCAAACAATCAGAACGCGCGTTCTGCTTGACCGCCCCGCCGTGGTCTGTGTGTATAAATATCCATTATATTATCCAATATCATTTATTAAGGTTCCGTACCTGAAGGGTTCCAAACGGGACTCTATTACTAAGCCTCCGCTGTCTGGCTGCCTGTCTGTCTATCTGGCCGTCCGTCTGTCCTAATACAGGTTTTTGTAAGCCTAAAAGGAGTATCCAAAGTACTTATGAATTACTTGTGTATAAATAAATAAATTATGTATATATCCGAAAGGGGATAGGCGCTGTTACTCCTTACTTACAGGCGTAAAAACCTACATAGGAAACAGCTTCACCTCGTTTTTGGTAAAAAAAAACCCACTTATGTGTAAATAAAGATATTTATTCGTATTTGTATTTGTTTTGTCTGTCTGTCTGTCTGTCTGTCTGTCCATCTGTCTGTCACAGAGGTCTACAGCTTCAGGCGTAGACAGTTGAAATTTTCACCAGATAGGCCTCTACCACGACAAATAATCAACATTTGAAAAATTTGAAAAACACGCGCTGTGTTTTGTGGCCCCCTGCTAGTTTTTGTCTGCGTTCAATTGGTTTTTCACCCACGAAGAAACGGAGTAGGTTTACGTGTTACCATTTTAGCGCCTTTATTTTGGTCGCCTTTATGTTGCTTTGGCATATAAGTTGTTCTTATTTACCATTATATATTTAGGATTCCGTACCTGTATTATGTGGTGGTACCAAACCATTTGTTGACGCAACGACAAGTGATAGATATTTCTAGCAATTCATCTAAAGGATTTTTTTTGTCAAATACTCGTACGTTAAAATATATTGCATCACCTACCTCTGCATGTCATTTTCGTGTGAACCACGAGTCAGCTCAGGTCACGTAATGGGCACGTTCGTAATGCATTCACTGTGGCTGCACCAGAATATGCTGAACTTTAAATGAGATTCTGTGAATGTTAGTAACGAGACACTTTACTGCACTGTTCTGGCTTTGTGGATTTATTTTATATTTGCTCAAAGTTTCACCCTGTATTGAAATACTGTTGAGTTCTCAGTTTCCTTTACTGTTAATATGTTGAATGAATCGTGGGGATTTGAACGTTTTTTACGGTTCCGTACGGAAACGGTTACCAACGGGATCCTATTACTAAGACTCCGCTGTCCGTCTGTCTGTCCGTCTGTCACCAGGATGTATCTCATGAACCGTGATAGTTAAGACAGTTGAAATTTTCACAGATGATGTGTTTCTGTTGCCGCTATAACAATAAATACTAAAAAACAGAATAAAATAAATATTAAAGGAGGCTCCCATACAACATACGTGATTTTTTTGCTCGATATCGATAACGGCACCAGGTAGACGCTTGAAATATTCAGAGAGTATTAATTATATGTTCATTTCAAAATAAATAATTAAATTAAAATTAAATTAATATTTAGGGGGGGCTCCCTTACAACAGACATGATTTTTTTGCCGTTTTTATAGATAATGTATGTACGAAACCCTTCGTGCGCGAGTCTGACTCGCACTTGGCCGGTTTTTTTTAAGTAGGCTTACGACGCATAGTACTATTAAAAGGACTTCGAGTTATTAGCATATTTAGTACTTTCAAAACGTACCTGAGTCGCAGGAAACAAAAAAAAACTCAATTGTTTTGGCTACTAACCTCAGGTCAGATGGAGGCCCTCTTGTGTTATAAGAACTATGTTTTAATGGATTTTTGGATTTCTTTTCAGGTGTTAATCCATAGCTCATAGCCAAATACAATTTATTTACAGTTTGTATTTGCTAAATACTCGTAAATACGTTGATTTAATAAAGACAGTACAGGAGTATTTCCATTTCATAATGTTGGAATTCACAATCGACATCATTTTAGTTCTGGTAACCGCTTGTTTTCAATATTTACATTGAAATTCTGCGTAAAAATAAAGTTTACGTATGTTTATTTTGTTTTATTACGTGTTTTTAATGCTTTTTTTAATTTTTTCTTATTCACTCATTCTAAAAGAACGTAAGTCGCAACTGAGGACTTCAAACTCGATGTTCATTGCCAAGGGATTATTAAAAAAAAATTGGCATGTTTATGTTCGCTGTCACAATAACATGACAGTTGATTTTTTTTAAATACGGAATGACCTTGAAAGCAGAGGTAATTGTTTTTAAAATCCTGTGTTTACCAACTTTTGTTTTTTTGTAAAATCTCTTTATTTGATAATGATTCAATTCTGAAAAAAATATACGATGCTCAGAAGGCCAATATCTCGAAATGGTTTTTAGTTTTGTTCCAATTATTAATTTGTAATGTTGTCGATTGCACTCAAAACTGTGCCAAATCCGATTGTTTTGAAGCTACAGCTTTTGCATTTATATGTTTAATTTATATTACAATACTAGCTTCTGCCCGCGGCTTCGCCCGCGTGGCCTACAGGAAACAAATGGCATTTATTTATTTTTTGATATACAAAAACTATAGTGCTCTCACTTCCCCTCAATTTAAAATAGATAGGTATACAAATTGACAATATCCTAAGCAAAACATTAAGGACGAAGTTCTCCGTAAAACTAAACTAATCTCATATTGAAACGGCTACTCTCGATTTTAATATTCAGATTTTGCATGACTAGTTTCACTGTGTTCGTACAGTTTCTCCTGTATCTAAACCACGAATCTTTTAGTACTAAACTTATATCCTAAAATGATCATAGTATGCTTTTAACAGGACTTGAAACCGTGTGTGAAAAGATCTAATTAGGAGACAGACAACCAGAAGTGGATAATAAATAACTAATATTGTTTACAACGAAATACTTATACCTATCGAAGATATTCTTTATAAACAATATATTTTGTTTTTGCTTTAAGTGCTAGAATCACCAGACTGTTCCTATTTTATTTAATATAGTGTACTATGTGGCGGAAGGTACACAAATGAAAGATCTTAATTAGTTAAAAGTTGGAGTTATAATGAATCAATCAAATAGTGTATTACAATATATATACGGTAAGTCACACATACGTATGTTGGTGTGTGCACACTACAATAGAAAGAAACGAATTTTTACATGTACTACTTACTTATAACTTGCAAATATTAGTTCATAGTAATATCAGATACTTATTACAGATACACCTCTACCTCAGTAATATCCTACCTACGTAATCTAATAGGTAAATACTCCCGCGCCACATGCGGTCTAGGATTTTCAAAGCCCTATTAATTTTAATTGAAGAATGATGTGTTCGAGTCAATCAACCCAGAGAATAAAAAGTTTCACAAAAATTTCAAGCCACCATTTCACCCTTTTAGGGTGGTAATTTCAAAAATATATTTATAAGTTGATACCTATACTTTTCAAAGAATACACCCTCCAAATTTCATGTTTCTAGGACCAGCGGTTTAGGCTGTGCGATGATATATCAGTCGGTCAGGAATTTGAATTTTATAATTATATACAGATTGTGTTTATTTTACACTACCTATATTATTTGTCCCTGGGTTTATTACTATTTTGTGAGCTAGAATGCCCTTTTTATGAACTCATTACAAAAATATCACTTCAAATCTAAAAAATGGGATCCCTTACTGCTTTCTCGAATCCTTATATACGCCCACAGTACTTTTTTAACAGAGCTTTATAGAATGCTCCGTTCTTTAAAGAAAAAATATTTTTTATAGATTTTGGTAATGAGGAAAATCTATAAATGGCGTGTCAGGGGAACAGTAAGCCAATTAACTCAAAATGGCTTCGTTTGTTTTATTTTTTAATTTTGCATTGTCGGCACTTTATTCTCGTAAACTAAGGATTCAGGCATTTCTTGTAGCATATGGATGGATACATACTTAGTTCTTTCATAATTTTGCAACAACGCCACAGACTCAAATTCAAATTTGGAAAATACCTGAGGTATTATCTTAATACCGAGAACCCAGAATATGTAAATACACAACTGTGTAAGTCCCACAAAAAACATCCGGTTATTACGTGAATCGTGAGCAAAGAGACATAAAACAAATATTGTTTATATGAATCTAAGCAGGCCCTTGCTGTTTTTAAATACCATATACTAAACACTTACTCGTAGATTGTGATGAAAGTAATTTATTTAAGAGGTAAGCTTTTACGTAAAATTAAAGACTACTTTCTCACCTTCACAATCTTTGCATCAGCCTGTATACATTTAGCGAAGACCAGCGCAAGCGAGTAATTGTCGATGTGTTAACATTATTATCTGAATCTGCGCTTTGTTGCTCGGATATAAGAACTCATTGATAGTTATTTTAATTTGTAACTAGTCTTTATTTTACTTCACCTGAATTGGAGGTAGGTAGTAGAAATTTAATACTGGAGTATTTCATTACCTACTTATACCTAAGATGATGTAGAAATGTTTATCTACTAACTTATGCTTATGAACTGTAGCTTATTTAAGTATTTAAGAGGAATGGGTGTGCGGATAAACCCTCACAGGTTTTTGTCACACCTTTGTCCAAATTATCTTACTTTTATAATACAATAAATAAATAAATTAAAAAAAAAAACTAACTTGTATAAAAACTAATTACTTATGAAATAAAGAGTAGTTAATAAGAATTTCAGAAGATTTTTCACCGAGAGAGAACTTCAGTTGAATCCATTAAATATTTTAATATCTAAACCTCTAAATATATTTCACAAAACTTGAGATTGATTCTATGCCTTCGTTTAAAGCAACGAAGTAAAATCGGACATTGCATTACCTGCGCATAGTGACTATGATGGTAATTTGCTACAAAATGTTCTCATTTGGTATTCAACATGTATCCAAAAAGACAAGACTGGAGCCAGGTAGGAGATAAACTGAATTGATTTGCATTCAAAAGATGAGTACGCAGAAGCGCTAGATTAGAGGTAAACCTCATTTGCACCTATGACTAAAACCAATTGATAACTTGTAAGTAGTTATGAATATTTAAATACGAGTAACACTCACTTTGTGCAAGGAGGTACAGAGGTGCAATTGTGTAAGACAATCGTCATCAAATTCGATTGTCTTGACTATTCAGCTAATCAAATTAGCCTGTTTGACTATTCAAGTCGTACATTTTTGGTTGTCAACAGCAAAACAAGAAATTCGTATTCATTTGACAGCCAAAAATGCACGATTTCAACAGTCAAGCTTTCGATGAGATCATGACTCATTATCATCAGAGGTGCAATTGTGTAATCCAATCGTATTCAAATTCGATTGTCATATGGCTATTCGTCTCGGCAAATAAGCCCGTTTGACAATTGAAATCGCACGTTTTTGGTTATCAACAACATAACAAGACAATTGTATTCATTTGACAACCACAAAAGTACGATTTAAATTGTCAAACCGGCTACTTTTTTTTGCCGGATAACCATGTGACAATTAATTTTAATACGATGGGCTTACACAATTGCACATCTGGACTCTTTTAGTTAATATATTAGAGTCGATTCTGAAGGCTTTAATTTTAGTTTTAATGCTGTCAAAACTAAATTGGCCGCATTGCAAAATAGTTCTAAAATATAAGGAACAGAAGCTAAACTACTGTTATGACAGCACTAAAACTAAAAATAAAGCCTTCAGAATCGGCTTTAATGTTAGTAGTATATTGTATTTGCATTTTTAAGTATGTAGTTATTATTTTAAAACTTATATGTGAGGTTACTTCTACCCAATCACGTTACTTTGTAAGCGATAGCGATAGGTGTTGAAGTTAGACAATCAGGGTTGGCATTGTTTAAAACAAATGTTTAATACAAGTGTTTTAAACAGTGTTTAAAACACCGAGAAAAAAGCAACCTTGTTTAAAACAGTGTTTAAAACAAATTGTTTTAAACGTGTTTAAAACACTCGTATATAAAACACTGTTTTTAGCATATAAATTATAACTTTTTGCTTATATCGAACGTGTCGTTGTTATTACTCTTTTTTTAACGCATCCTTTTCTATTAATCGGTGCGGTTAAAATTCCTTTACTGGCGGGGGTTTCCCCACACATAAAGACGAGAACGGGCGGTGTCGGTGAGTACCTACTTGTATTTTCAAGCATTTCTACGTTTCGTGTTTTTTGGGAAAGCACTTATTATTTTTCACTCAATACATGATTAGATTATGATAATTGATAACATTCAAAAAAAAGCTTATAATTTAATTTTATACATAAGTTACCAATACGATACCCAAAAAATGTTTTAAGCATGTTTAAAACTGCCGCAAAAAAAACATCAGTAAATATTTGTTTTAAACATGTTTTTTTTTATTTTGTTTTGAACAAGATGTTATGATCTTTTTTAAAAAAACTGTTTTTTTTCCAACCTGTAGACAATATGGAGCAGGTTTGACTGCCATGGTTTTCGCCTCAGGTGTAAGTTGATGTTGCTGCTCTAGCACACCAGAAAACTTTTATTGAAGTCAGAGATAGAAAGAATACGATGTGGCGGTATTATGAATTTACGACAAATTGATTTATTTTTTTAAATAAATAATTAAGGTATATTTAATTTTAATTATATTTATTTTGCATGCTGCCAAGGCAAAACATGGCTGAAATACATAATACTTTTATGTTACCATCCCTAAACCTGTGTTTAGAAAATATTTGATTTGAAACCTTCTGATGGGGCACTCCTTTACGATGTTATGGATAGTCTGTTCCAAGGCTCCGCAGTCGCAACGAGGTGAGTCAGCGATATCCTATTGGTGCAGGTTGTAGTTTCACCTAGCCAACCCAGTATGGATTCTGTTCAACGTTGTCTACAGCGTGCGATGTTTTATAAAGCCTGGTGGTGTGGCAGACGGGTCAGATACGATGTAGCCTATGAAACATTTTTTTTCACGCCATTTTGTGCGCCACTCAGACCGGATGTTGTTTGATCTCAGCGTCAATCCAGATCGATTTGCTTGACTGGAAGAAAGTCGTTTAAGTGGTATCTGGTTGAGTGTTTTTCTTATAGGAATTTTGACGAAGACTTGTTTAATGCTCAATTCAAAGCAAGCAGTTGCTAGCTCTCTCCTGAGCTGTGGTGGGGCTATGTGAGGATATGGCTTGATGATACAATTCACACCACTCTGTTGAGTTGGACGTTTTTTTTTCTAAGTGTGACTTGCACTGGGGTGCAGAGCTCAGCGGTGGAGTACACCGAGGAAAATGCGGAGGTACGTAGGACGTCACCGCAATCTCCCCACGTCGTGCTAGCTGCTCATTAGGTTGATTCGAGCTTCTGGGCGTTTCGTTCTCAAAATTTTCACGGAATAGATCTATATCTACATAGGATGTCATCTAGGTATTTTGGGGAAAAATGATGACAGCATACCTTTCCACAGAACGTCACTCTTAGTTCACTGCGAGTCAGACTGTTCGAGAGATGAAAGGCGCTTACTTCAGTTTTTGTAGAGTTTGGTTGCAATCGCTATCTTGTATAATAAAGATCTACAGATAGCACAGTTTCTGTATATTCAAACGTTTTCTTTTGTAAAACCAGGACCAGGTCATCAGCGTATTTGAATTTTTCCGATCGGATCCGTGCCAAATGGGGATTAAAATCTTGAAATTTGAATCACATCTTAACAACAAATCCCTCAAAAACGTAAATTTAATAGTTTGTAAGATTGAGTTTTAACATATATTTTTATTTATTAACAAAACTCAAATAAACAAATTAAAAAACTGGTTGTTAGTTTTTTGAGTTTTTATTGTATTAGATAAAATCAAAAATTATATTAATTTCGCATCAAAAATATTACCTATCTTAATTAATTTTAACCAATAATATGTTAGAAAATTTTCACAGTATTGGCAAAACTTTGTTTCTCATGACACACGTTTTAAATTTTATAGATCGAGTATACACGTATAAAAGCGTAATGAAACAGCATTACATTAGGTCACGTCCACAAATGAGTTGCTCTGCTCATAAAGCTGTCAAAATCAATACATTTTTTTATTTAAAAACCTTCTGTCAATTTGACATATTTTAAACCTTATTCTAAAGATCAAACTGACAAACGCATGTTATGTTTTGGATGAAATGTAATCTAACTGAAAAGCGATTCAGATAAAACGTAAATTAAGCGAGAAGCAAAATAAATTTTGACGAAATACGAAATGAACAAAATTCGAATTGAAACAAACGCGAACTAAATACAAGTGGCTGACGACTAGATGGAACAAACAAAATATAAGCTGTCAACACCGAACTGTGGCAGTCAACTACTAAGTCGCATCTTGCAGAGAGTTGTAATTATTACAGGACAAAAAGAATAAAAAAAAACATGATCTTGTTAAGTTTCTTGCCCTTTTGAACGAGCGTATATTTATATATGTAACGTATTAGTATTTAGTAAATGGGTAGCTATCATTATCATATAGTATATATACATATATAATTATTATTGGATACATTAAATATACCTTTAATATAGTTTATGTACGTGTATTAGTTTCCAATAGTGAAAATAATAATTTTATGATCACATAGGTACGTCGCAATAAAAAAAAATATAATTGAAGAACAATGTACGTGTGTCCTTGGGGCTGTACATTGTTTTAAGATTAACAAAAAATATCTTCTATTTTTCAATTTCAAATAATATCGTCAAGGTTCGAAGAATACAATATTTGCATTCCAAAATTTTTTATGAACGTGCTTAAATATATACTCCCTCAGATATTCTAAAACGTCTTAGGGGATATTTTCTTAAATTTTTTCAAGGCCCCAATCATCATATTTCAGTAGAGGGGGGTTCATTTTTTAGACGGAACGCAAATTTATTTTGATTATGATACAAAGCAACTCATAAATTACGTTCTTATGTTACAAAATTAAGGGTTTCATACGCACTACACAATAACGTTAACATAGCAGAATGATTACGGTCACGATTTATGTGGAAAGCTTTTAATATTTGAGGGTAGAGGAAGCCAAAACAATTTGTATGTATATTAATGATGACGTTATTAATGCTAGCACGAGTATGTATAAGGGTTTGTAACTTAATCGCCAAGACTGACTTTTTAAACATGAATAATAAACTCAAAGCAAGCACGGCCGGGGCTTTTTGTCTAGATATTTGCCCTGAGACCTAATATGCCAGCCAGCGGGCATTATGTAACTCAGTGTCGGTTTCCTTCTATGGTTGCTATTCACCAAAAACAGATAAAAAATGAACTTCTGAAAACCTCTAATGGGTATTGAACTATTTACGAATTGTGAAGTGCGAACGTATCCTTAGATAAGCGGATATGTATGTTTTCGACGATAGGCACTCGGTTTGGCGACTGGTTTTATGATACAGAATATGGGGGCAGGTCATATTATTTAAGCTCGCTTTGTCCGACTAAAGGCCCCTTTTCCACTTACGGGCAATCCGGCAAGGTGGTAAAAATGTAAATTCATACAATTTTACCACCTTAGCCGTGCCGTCGCCGTCGCCGTTGCCGGTGCCGGTGCCGGTGGATTGCCAGTAAGTGGAAAAGGGGCCATTGCAGGGATGTTCATCGCCTAGTACGTGAGGTCATATTATACAAGAATTTTAACAACGACTAAGTAACTAGCTTTAGCCTGGAAATGGCATATCTCACGAACTATACAAGAAATTAAATGAACAAAACCTAGTAGTGACTTTATGAAAAGGATTTATTTTGACAAGGTTCTATAAGGTTTCAGGCAGAATAAATCCCGTCTTGATATTTCAGTTTTCCTCATTTGTCAGTGTTCATTTCGTATGCAAAGAAAAATTGAGAACACATTTTTTAGGTCTTTAATATGAAACCATAGTTCCCTGATTAATGCTTTCATTGTTATAAAAAGAATGTGAATTTTTAGTTTATTATCTTGGTAAACATTGATACATTTTTAAAAGTTGTTAGTTCTCTATAGCTTAACCTAATATGTAACTAATGTGTAAAGACTATATCTTTAAATATAAAAGTGTTGTACCATTCACTCACTCATCACGAAATCTCCGGGACTATAGAGTCTACAAACTTGAGGCAGCCAAGTTTCTTACAAAGTAGGAATTCGATAATAAATATTTTTTTCGAAATTCATTCCCTAAGGGGTTTCAAATAAGAGGGGATGAAAGTTTTGTATGGAAAATTAAGTATTTGAACAATTAAATTGAATTACACAATGAAAGTTGAAATTGATTCTTTTTTGGTCGGAAATTAAAAATGAAATTATTTTACTGATTTTGGAAAATCATCTCTTATAGGGGAAAAATTAGGTATACAACATTAATTTAAATATTACTTATTTTTGTAATTAAAACCAAGTAAATTGATACCAAGCCTTTCAGTTGGAGATGAAGAGAAAATATTTCAAATATTTAGAAAAATCAAAAATCCCTTATTTTTACAGGATAAAAAAATATTTTTGTTGTAAAAACCTGAAAATTACGTATATTTTGGTTTAAAATTGCGAATGAAGTGTTTCAAAGTTCTTGTAATATCATCCCTAGGCATTGGTAAACCAACTGGTTGTGCCTGTTTGAGAGCTATCCTCTTACTCTCCCCCGAATAACTTGTCAAGTGCGAGTTAATAGATTTCAATAAAAATTACAAACTTATCATCAATTTGCAAAGGTGTGAAACAAAACTGCAAAATTAAGTTGGTCGAGAACTCGGGTACGTAACTTGTATTAAAAATCTGTATTTTTATTATTAATTGTCTAAGTACGCTTTATGGCAGATAATATACGGAAAATTCAAAATTTCCAAATATTTAATTTTAGGACAGCCCCGTAATAAAAATGGTCTAAAATTTACAACATTCATAGGGCCATTTTGTTTAATTTTGAAAATAAAAAAATATTAAATGTTTTTCGCTCCCTATTCATGCATGGGATCCCCCCCCCACTCCTTGAAAATAAATTTTATTAAATTTTTAATTCAATATTTATAACAAGTTAAAAAAAACATTGAAAATATATTTAAAAAAAACTCGAAATCGCGAGATTTCTGTACGGTCGGCTTTCACTGAGCAGGATAGTCGAGTGAAAAATGTAAGCGTTGGAGCAGGAAAGATTTTTCTGAATACACTAGCCTCAAGACGTTTATTTAATTTTTGTCATATTAAAGTAACATATTCTTGAGATGGTAGTCATTCATCATAACATTAATAAGCTGTATAAAACAGTACCACTACGATACAAACTTATTTTTTATTTTAAAACAAATAACAAAAACACGAAAAATATTTGCTCAAGATATATTTCGGGTCCTTCTAGGCCCGGTAGTTGAGAAGTACCAGTTAATACTATTACAAACTAATGCTATCAAGTAAAATTTTATTTATATGCCTGGTTCCTGGAAGCTACATAATACTGGAGCGATCTTATCTCCTCAGGTAGAAAGAACTAGGTCAACTGACCTCAGCTTTTATCCAGCTATTTGATTAATCATCGTCTTACTTAGCATCCTAGTACTTCCACTCGTTTTAATAGAAGCCCATTTAACGGCTTAGAGAAATTACTTTCTTTTATTAGGTTTATAGTTTTATATTTCCGAACATAAAATTTAAGCTATTTAAATATTCTAAAGTAAATACGGCTAACACATTTGATACAAATTTAATAACATAAGCCCTTGACCTCTGATAAACAACTAGACACACAGTCTCTAAGAAAAGTTTGTCAGAAAGTGACCGAACATGCCACGTGCATAGTAGCAAAAATGCTTCAACCAAATTAAGACGTTATGTCGTTAATATAAGATTCAGTTGTACGAAATTGTCATTCGACTTTGTCACCCCATAGCGGTGAATAGTTGTTGTGAGTCTAGTTGTTTATGAGAGGTCAATGCATAATACATTAAGGGTCATCATGACTGACCCAAAATAAAAAGCCGATTTGATACCAAATTTCAATTCATTTTCAAAGCTAGAAAAAGATTGTGGTTTGAAAATTGTTGGAATACTAATTGTAAAAACGTTTTTCTTTTACCTGTAGCTGACAGTACGTCACAAATGTAAGAACTATTTGAGAAAATATATTATATTATTTCCAAAATGAAAGTTTTGTTAACAAAGAAAGGTACTCATGTCATCTATTAGATGTCGTAAAAGGCAACCAAGGGAATATAAAAATGCCAACAATACCGGTTGAAAATGAACCCTCTGGCTATAACAAAGGAAACTGGTCTATGTGAGAAATAAAAAATACATATTTTGTTACTTTTGTCATGATTCATATTTAAAAAAAACCGGTCAAGTGCGAGTCAGATTCGCATACCTAGGGTTCCGTAATTCGACAGTTTTGGGGACAGTCAGGAAGAAGGTATTTAAAATATTGCCCATAACTGTTTATGATAACTAAAAAAAGAATTGATTGTACCATAAAAGAGAGACTCAAATATTTTTACACCGTACTCGAAATAAAACTCGTCGATGAAAATTTCAACATTTTGCCATCGTGGATTTCTCATCCGCTATATTTTTCTTGTAAGCTTTACGTAATCTCAAATTACCATGATTTTTTAAATATTTTTTGATTCATTAGTTTCGGAAATGTCTCCTGCAATTTTTCGTGGTTTTTCAAAGATTTCCCGAAATCGGTGCCAGTAAATATAGTAAAAATGTTAATTTTTATAATTAGCTCTCTAATATCTACAATTTGATATCCATATTGTATTTTTTTATGAAAAAAATATTTATTTAATATTACCTACTCATTTGTAATCAACTTTTTTATGCTATAGTTTTCCTGTAATTGGCCAGTATTCATATTTTTCTGTCTACCAGTTTCGGAAATAAGCAGGCCTGCATTTTTTTGTGGTTTTTCAAAGATTTCTCGAAATCGGTACCAGTAAATATCGTAAAAGTATATATTTTTACAATCAGCTCTTTAATATCTACAATTTAATACCCATGTTGTATTTTTAAGAATTTTTTTTTCTCACTTTTGTATTGGAAATATTTTGAACAATTTCAAAATTTTTTGTTTGTACACTATTATGTAGGTAAGTAGATGCTGTTTTTGTGGAAAATTTAAAGTCTTTATATTTAACGGTGCTAAAGTTATGAGGCTGTGACATACGGACGGACAACGGAATCTCACCATAAAGGTTCCTTTTACTTGTACCTTTTAGGTACTACGGAACCCCAAAAAAGTTATCGACCGACAAAAGAAGCACTAATACTCCGGTGACAAAAACGACACGACGCTCTGCAAAACCTATGGGTATATAGCCTATGTGCATTATTTACCGCCGGAGATTACCCCTACATTCAAACTCACAAACATCTCCTGTTTATAATATTGGTACAGTTGGCCAGTAATTGATTTTGAAATAAAACTACATAAAAACCAGACGAAAATTGTTTTTTTCCTAAACTAAAAACTTGATTTTAATTTTAAAAGTAATGTGCGCTAAGTTTAAGTTTTTCATTGTTTTAGGATCAAATGTCACTTTGGCAGATACACCCTTGTCAGCTATTACAGAGAGTGTCCTTCCCGAAAATATAATGAAAAATTGGCATAATTACTAGTTGGAAAAGGTGCAAAATGCTCTACGTGTTGCCAATCTTTCACACGAAATCAAGTGCTCGTTGAGAAGAATAGTGTCAGATTATAAGACATAAGTTACCATCACAAAAAATATTCTGCCCCTGAAATTGGTGCAGCAACGATTCGACACACCATCCTGCAAAACATATTTTTTTACTGACTTTTTTGGATCTTTCACCTCTGTGCGCCGGTACAAATAAGTGTTTGTATGAACCTATTATTTTGAACGTGATTAAATACTTTAACTCTTAACGGGCCCTTTTGCGTGCCCCTCGTTATTAAATTCTGAATGCATACTTCGCTACCACTTTAAGAAAACCTCTTATATTTTAAATTTCCTAAGAAGTTTCATTGTGACTCAGGAAACAAAGAGGTTAAACATATGTTGGCATAATTATACTGACGATTATCGTAACATAGAATAAAAGTACCACTATATTGGAAATTATTGCTTGTACCAAATAACAGTAGTTTATGAAACTGGTACATAGACTGCCAGTTTAAAAAACGAGCCAAAGGCGAGTTTTTACATACCTACTTTAATACTTTACGCACTAACATCTTAGTCTGTTCATTCAGTGAGTATTTGTGCGATTTTATTAGTTTAAAAGCCCGCGTTCAGTAAACTTTTGCCCCGTTTTTGGCTTAGGCGTTAATTTATGAACACTTCCTATAGCTTAGGTGTTAACCAGGGTCACTACAACGATAATAAAATAAAAAACCACAACCAAACCCGTTGAGTGGTTCCAGAGTTAAAGCGTTTATTCAATCTTTGCCCCGTTTTCCGTTCGGACGTTATTTTATGAACATTCTTTATAGCTTATGTGTTGAACACGTTTACTAAAATGATAATAAAAAAAACCGCATCCAAATTCGTTGAGTGGTTCTAGAGTTATAAAAGCGTTTATTCAATCTTTTCCCCGTTTCCGGCTTGAGCGTTACTTTATGAACACCCCTTATAGCCTTTGTGATGACCAGGATCACTACGACAATAATAAAAAAACCGCATCCAAATCCGTTGAGTATTTCACGATTTAAAACGAAAAATACAGACAGACAAAAATGCTAAAAATTGTTCTTTCGGCCTCAGTACAAAACCAATAACCCATTTCATATAAACACTAAGACAAAAAATCTTTCGGTCATATAGATATTAGAAAATAATCGGTCAGAAAAATATGAACAGATTTTATAGGAGCACACAAAAACGAAATCAGCGCGGGCGAAGCCGCAGGCAAAAGCTAGTCTATTAATATAATCTATTAATTTCGTTTCGCTGTGAATATTATTTTATTAAACTTTTGACTTGATTATGCACATTCCAATTTTTCTGTACTTTTTATCTCTTTACTACAACACAGTAATCATGACGCGAAAAACTAAGAGATAATCTTGCTATATATAAGTTGGGGAAAAAGTTTCTTCGCATTTTATATGAAAATTCAAAAATTTTTTTAATAATGTTTATTTACATTTAACTAAAGTATGTAGGTGCCGTTTTGTTCGATAACTTTCTGCCATTTTGTAGGTAGGGACATGATCCCATTGCTATAGAAATTCTGGGGCTTCTGATCAAAAAACTTTCTTAATTTTTGCTGAGTCGCTAAAGATTTGTGAGTTCTAGCGTTATCAAAATGAAAAACCACACCCCTTCTGTTGACTAATTCCGGCCGCTTTCAACTTCTTGCTTTAATCTCATCAGTTGTTTGCAGTAGTGTTCAGAATCGATGGTCCTGCCTGGCGGTAACAGCTCATCTACATCTACACTTCTACATCTACATCTTCTACATATACAATATTATATAAAGAGGAAAGATTTGTTTGTTTGTTTGTTTGTTTGTATGTTTGAGGTAATCTTTGGAACTACTGAACCGATTCTAAAAAATCTTTTTTTTCTAAAAAGCTTCACTGTTTTTGATTAACATAGGCTATATTTAATTTTAATACAACGATCCTGACACACCTCTTGCTAATATTAAGGTTGGAAAAGTTATCCGATTCCAAAAATGTTTTCTTTTGTAAAAGGATACGCTATTGATGAGTAACATAGACCATATTTAATTTTAATACAACAATCCTGACACACCTCTTGCTTTTGTATGTTTGAGGTAATCTTTGAAACTTCTGTAGTTTCTAGTAACCGATTCTAAAAATTCTTTCTTTTGTAAAAAGCTTCACTATTTTTGAGTAACATAAGCTATATTTAATTTTAATAAAGTAAGTTTTCATTTTGAAAATTCAATATTTGTGAACCATGTCGCGAGAAAAATCGCTACTTAACTGCTTTATCGGCGTTCCTTGAACAAATGGTTAGTTATACGTGATGAAACCGGTTGTTTTTCCATACGGGGAAACTGTATCAGTTTAATCTGACTAAAGATTTCCATCTACAACGATCTTGACACACCTCTTGCTAATATTAAGCTTGAAAAAGTAACTACAGCCAGGTTTAAGCATAGATACATTAAATACTATGGTTTAAGTAATGATTTGTTCCCATACGGGAAAACTATATCAGTTTCATTTGACTACAGATTTACATCTACAACGATCCGGACACACCTCTTGCTAATATTTAGCTTGAAAAAGTGATTACAGCCAGGTTTATGTATTGATTTTTTCCCATACGAGAAAACTGTATGAGTATAATCTGACTACAGATTTCCAGCTACAACGATCCTGACACACTTCTTGGCACTTTGGTAAAACATGGTGACCAGGGTCTGATGATGGGACTGGAAGATAGGTACGGGATCTCCTCAACGGACAACAGCAGACCCTTTGAGTTTGGGCTTATTTGATTGGTTTTTATTAGCACTTTGGTAAAACATGGAGACCAAGGTCTGATGATGGGACTGAAAGATGAGTACGGGATCTCCTCAACGGACAACAGCAGACCCTTCGAGTTTGGGCTTATTTGATTGGTCTTTATTAGCACTTTGGTAAAACATGGTGACCAGGGTCTGATGATGGAACTAGAAGATGAGTACGGGATCTCCTCATCGGACAACAGCACACCCTTCGAGTTTAGGCTTATTTGATTGGTCTTTATTAGCGCTTTGCTTAAACGTGGTGTCCGTTGCATATAGTCGTTCAAAAAATCACATTATTTTGTTTTCCTTATTTCCACGAAAATCTCTTCGACGCGGGCGGAGTTGCGGGCAAAAAATATAATGAATAATGCCCTTCCAATCCCACCATACACACAGCATTACCTTGTTACGAGATAACCCGGGTTCCGCCAGAGTCTGTGAAGCCTGACCAGCCTTTGACCATGACCTTTTTTGCACGTTCTTGTCGTACGCGATCCACTTTTCATCACCAGTTATCAAGTTTTTCAAAAATGGTTCGGTTTCATTACGTGGTAATAAAGAATCACAAATGAGTACACGGTTCATTGAGTTTCTTTCAGTGAGCTCATGAGGCACCCAAATATCAAGCTTTTTTGTGTGCCCAGCTTTTTTTAAATTTGCCAAAACTGTTTTGTGGTCAATCCCCAGTTCTTCAGCTACATCGTAACTACGGAAATGCTGATCTTGCTCCACTTTTTAAAAAATGGCATCCATTTTATCCGTAGCAGGGCGCCCAGAGCGAGGTGCATCTTTGACATCAAAATTTCCGGATTGAAAACGCTTAAGCCAAATTTGTGCTACTCTCACAGACACTGCACTAGGTCCATAAACAACACAAACTTTTTTCGCGGCTTGCATTGCATTTTCACCTTTTTGTAGTAAAATTTTAATATGTATCGAATTTCTTCATTAGATTCACTCATCTGAACAGTAAGAAAAACAAATGAAAATCACATATTTTATCTAATTTGAATTTGGAATTACCTTTTTTACAATTTAAACTTTTTAATAATACCAAAACCAGCGAGATACAAATGGTATAGCCAAAGAGATTTTATTATAAGTTCATACATTCTATTTGCGAAAAGAGTTTTTCCCCAACCAATTATAATATGTTTCTTGCCCTTCTTCTTACAAGAATTGAATAGACGAAATTAGGCATCTATTTATATATATAGCGTGGGTAGTATGTAGGTAACTAACATGTGTATCGTATGTTTAATATTGTGTATTTATTATTTACATAAAATATACCTTCACTTTAGTTTATGTACGTGCATAAATGTATTAAATACTAGCCTTTGCTCGCGGCTCCGCCCGCGTGTATTCAATTTCTGCCCCGCTTTCGGGTTGGGCGTTATGTTATGAACATCCCTTAAAGCTATGTGTTGACCAGGATCACCACGATGATAATAAAAAAACGCATCCAAATCCGTTGAGTGGTTCTCGAGTCTATAGTATAATTACCCATTTCATTTATAATTTTGCGAAAATATTTAATGCACTGACACAAATTTTTACTACTTTGTTATTAGTATAATATTAATAATAATAAGAAATATGGTATTCATTCTCATTCTCTGAATATCGTAGAGTTGTCAGTGCTCGCACATGCCTCCCACGTATTGATAAATTATGTTAACAATGTGGTAATACGGTATAAAGGTAATAGGTATAGAGGTACATTCATGGATGCTCGTTAATTGCTTCGAACCAGCTAGATCCCTCTTGATTGGATCTCCTCATGACGCCACAAATCCATCTCTGGGCTTGGTACGTCAGTCATGGATTAGATCACCCGTAGTTCCGGCGATACATGGAAATAAAACCCGTTCTGCTCCAACGTTTTCATATTCTGATCTTATCAATGGCGGCGCACGCAAAATACCACACACGATTTGTTGTTTTTATTTTTCGTTCATTTATTGAATTAAATGCCAGCAGTCACCATGTGATTGTAATGCTTCCACTCCTTGCTGGTGTTGACAATTATAATTAAAACCCAATTACCCGAAAACACTATGGTAATTAGGTGGTAGAGCTAATGCCGGGCTCGACTGTGGAGGTACCACCATCTTACTCGGAAATCCTCCCGAAGTTATTCGGGGGAGAGTAAGAGAACAGCTCTCAGGCAAAACCAGGCGGCCTACCATTGCCTGGGACCGATGGATGGCGGTATATCCATCCCCAGTTGCCGGGCCTTATATAAAACAGACTGGTGACGGGCAGCAGCGTCACTGGTGCAAAGGTTTCGGCACCGCGCTCACCAACCCGTCTGCCCAGCGTGTGTGAGTATGGGCATTTCTTCCAGGAGGACCGCCAAGAGTGGCGAAATCCTGGATAGGCCTATGTCCAGCAGTGGACGAAACAGGCTGATGGATGGATGGACTATGGTAAATACAACAATATACAGGCCTTAGCAACATAAAAGCCACAAAAATAAAGTCGCATAAATGGCAGCGCCAATTTGGCAAAAAATTTGGGACCGTCTGCATACGGAACCCTACTTTCATATATTTTTGTTTTAGTGTATTGTACCTATGTCCAACAGTAAGACTAAATTTAAAACTTGTCTGTATTACCATCTATAAGTAAGAGCCCAAACCAATAATGTTTAAATAATGCAACTTTTACGTGGTTTCTTGTATTGTTATTGCTTTTGTTTCTTTTTTTAAATATTTTATTACTTATACGTTTTATTAATTATTGTGATAAAGGCTATAGTTACACGTACTTTGTGAATAATTTTTATTTTTTACGGAACCCTAAAAATGGAATACATATTGTACATAATTAATGTGAGCCCGTTTGAGTCACATGTTCGTAATATCTAGTTTACATAGAATATTACTCCAAATAGTTCACAATAATTGTAAAATTAGTAAATAAACAACCTAACAGTGTATCCAACGATTGCATAAACCAAGATCTAAACTGTTTTAAATACTTATATACATACTTTCGTCTCAGGTCATAATTCATAGTCCTCAACCGAAGTACCCACTTTTCAAATACAAAATTTTGCCACTTATAAATGAGATGAGGAAAACGCTTCAAGTCCAAACAAAAAGGCAAAGTACCTCTGCAGCCCACTCTTGCCAACATACATAAGAACCTCTTGGATGACGAATACCAAAGTACATATTGCTGGAAATAATAAAATCCAGTAACAAGTTTTAGGACAAGCCTGCTCGCTCTCATTTCATTACAAAAAGTAACCAAAATCATGAGATAGCATTCGTATTACTATCACTAAACCTAATAGAAAACTATGAATCAAAATTCAATCAACAAAACAATATATATATTCTCCTGTTTGTAAAATTATGTAAAGTAGGGTACCTATCATGTTCACGATAATTTTTGCAAAAATTTTACTAATTTTGTTTTTCAATCAGTCTTTCGAAATAAGCTAAATTAGATAACTGTCGGATAGGAAGACCAATAATATGCAATGATTTGTGTTGTGTTGTTTTAATTTTACGCTACTTTCTTCTTTAACTATTTGCTTTAATAAACAAAAATAGTTCTCTCTAAATTGAGTGAAATAGTCAATAAAGAAGTGTTTTATATATTATGTTGTATATCAGTGCTAAAGGGATTGTAATTTATGAGTTAATCCGTTGTCGTTGTGGCCGCGTAAATTCTGTGCAAGGAGCGAGATAACGTGACAACTACACGATTTATTGCTTTAATCAGAGTCAGTACCTTTCCACTCTTTGCCAAAAACTATAATTGCGAAAGCTCAAATTGTCAATTCTGTTTTCATTGAATTTGAATGAAAAAAACCTGGCACGTGCAAATCAGACTCGGACACTCAGGGTTTTAGTTAAAGTCATAAACTTATTTAACGTGCAAGTTATAAGAGACCAGATTAACTTGATACTTGTGATATATGAAACCCTTTGTATTTCAAGGGGCTATTAAAGTTAGAGGTTTATATCTTCCATAATCACACCATCACACTAATATTATAAAGGCGAAAGTTTGTGTGTATGTTTGTTACTCTTTCACGCTGAAACGGCTGAACGGATTTGGATGAAATTTAGAATGGATATAGATTATACCCGAACTTAACACATAGGCTACTTTTTATTCCGGAAAAAAGAATGTCGTTAAACCGAATAACACTAGTAATTGAATATAGGTAGCAATCTTGAGACCCAGGTTCGATCCCCGGTCGGGCATTCACCAATGAGTATTTCAGAATTTATGTGTATAGTATTTGTGTTCTTACCTAATACTTACCACTTGCTGAACAGTGAAGGAAAACATCGTGACGAAACCTGCATACTTTAAAAAGCGTGTAATTGTGCCCGAAGAACTACGGCTCACCACCCATCACGTTGGAACGTAATAATCGTCGGTACACGGATGTACTGGGTGTGGACTGTGACTTGCATTTCACGGTTCACACTCAGGGACACCTCTGACACACCCTCGGCATTCATGTCGTGACGATATGTTGTGTTTCAATTTTTTTTTATTTGCTGGTAAGACCTACTTGTAAACGGAATTTTCTTCTAGTTTCTAAGTCAGTTGGAAGTACCCTATAGCTTTTTGTGGTAAGCCAATGTGTGTGAAATTGATTACTCAAAGGGCAATAACTTATTTTTCTCGTTACGTTAATGGTCTGATTTTGTAACAGAACTATGGGGCCGTAGACTTCTGTAACAGGTATTAGTTTCATCGTTATATCTCATACGGATTTGTTTTTCCATTTGGGGTACGGTACTCTAATTATTACAGTTTATTTTCTGCAGCTTTACATGTAAACGGTATTTTTTGGTCTCCATACGATACACACCTCTTTTGCTTCTTTTACATAGCAAGAGAAATGGAAAAAAATATTAATTTAATTCCACTATTAAATTAGTTTTAACATATTTTTAAAAATATTGTTAATATATTCTATCAGAGAGTGACAAACACCAAGAGCAGTCGAGGCACACAAGCTCTTATATTTCGGGTACGTTTGGCCTGGCCCCCATTCTTATTACTATTCAAATTAAATTAATAAAGAATCTTCTAAAACAATTTCGTTTGTATATTTGATGCTATCATTTATTTTTATTTACTCGTACTTGTTTCGAAATACAAGCGGTCTTTGGGGTCGATATCTTTTTTATTCAGGTCCCTTGTACTAATATTAAACATTTTTTGAATGTTTACCACTTGCTGAACGTTTTTTTTTCAGTTTTTTTTCAATAATAATTAGAACCCATAAAATACTGTCCAGTTAACTCCCAATTTTTATTATTTTTCTTTAATTTGTATTATATCAGCTTTCATAAAAAAAAACACAACGTTTCTATCCCGGACAGAAATTTTCTATGAGCGGTTAAACAGAGGCACCCTGGGCGTTTTCATATAAATTTAGTGGGTATAGAAAACAAAGGTATTATTTATTATCCACTTCTGGTTGTCTCTTAATCTTTTCACACACGGTTTGAGTTTTGTCAAAACCAAACTACTCTCATTCCAGAGATTAGTGTAGTTTTACGGAGAACTTTGTCCTTATTGCTTTGCTTGGGATATTGTCAATTTGTATACCTATATTCAATTAAGGGGGAGTGAGAGCGATAATTATGTTTGTTTCTGGAAAAAAAAATTCATTTGATTCCTGTAGGCTACGCGGGCGAAGCCGCGGGCAGAAGCTAGTACATATATACTATAAATGAAGTGATTGGTTTCTAAAAATCCGAACAAACATATCCAGTGTTTTACTTCTACATAGAAAATTTATATTTTTAATGGAGGTATCAGATTTTTTGTAAAAATATTCACTACCATTTATAAAAGTTGACTTGAATGACGACGTCTCTTTTGTTACGATTCGTTCAATCAGTACCAGCCGTTAGACCCAAATCATAAACTTAGTAAGGAAAAGTTACCAGCTTGTCGTGGCGCGAAGCCGATACATATATCTTATAAGTCTATCCCTTTCAATTGTATCGATTAGCTTTACATTAACAAGTGGTTTACGAAGACCGTAGAAAAACTGATTTATTTAAAAAATTCCGTACCTTTGAGATACTGGTACCGCCAAAATGACTTAAAGAATTTGTTTCAAGTTCTTAATACGATACGGATTGATATGATATTATAACAAGGTCGCATTTTGGTAAATGAAACCTGTGTTCATGGAATAGGATCGCCATTTCAGTTTTGTGAGTCAATTATAGCTGTGGTCGTGGATTTAAAAATGTGGAAATATTAAAGAAGTAAAAACAATTTCTAAATGTTTTTGTTAAAACTATTGGACGTATTATAAAATAACGTATTGGACCCACATATCAATCAATTAAATATTTCAGTTAGTCATTAGATTATGTTAGATTATAACATCTTTATCGGCATCAAAATAATTTTAGTTGTTATTTTGGTTGAAATGGTATATGTACAATCCAGCGATAGTTTATAATTTCACTAGTGAGTAGTGACATAATAATTTCCCGGTAGGTTTTTGTTAGGGTTTCTATAAACTTAACCTAACCTAGGGAAAGTATAAAGTAAAGGATTTTACAATCTCACGCTGACATATATGGTGACATTTAGGGCGTAGTTACGTAACAACGGATCAAGTGCCACTCCGAGCAAAATGAGAAAATGAGCCACAAAGTATTTAAACTTTAGGACGTTACTATGAGATTTTGCTTGATTCACCCCTTATTTCTAAGGTAGGCGGATCAATTTATGTTCGAAAAATCACTTGAGGTGAATCATTTTAATGCCTAGAACGACATCCTATTGATAACTCATTTTTAAAAATTTTGTCGCTTGATCCGTTGTTACGTAACTACGTCCTGTATGTAGCCAAATTTATACTGCAGAATTGGTAACTGCTCAGTATTAAGGTCCGATGACCCATTTTGTGAAATTCGTTTTTGTAGTGTTCCCTACAAACCTAGTCAATTACTAAGGTCAACATTTTATTTTGCGATATCAGCGAAAAGTGTTATGGATCCGTGACATTGATCTAGGGATCCAACAATTACGAAGCGGTGCATCGTTTTGCATCTTTAATCGTAATAATTACGATTAATAACGAAGCGATGCATCGTAGTAAAAATCGTGACGATTATTAAATTGAAAGTTCTTCAGACATGGCTGTATGGGGTAGTTCCCTTTGCCTTCCCACCTAGTGACAGAATAAAAAAAAATCGATTGAGGTTAAGAATTTTACGAGTGAAATTTTTTGTGTTAATTCAATCATTTAATTTACTAATCAGATTACATAACTACATTATCTGGGGATCATTTACTGCAGATGTGTTTCCTAAGCAAAAATTTTATGAGTGTCAATTTTGATTATCGAGAAGATTTACAAAATAATGATTTGTGTGATTGAACATGTGATTTAAATGTAATGTACAAGTAAAATTAATAACAAAAAATTCATGTAAGATTTCGTTTTTTTTTTCATTCAGTTATTTTATTGAAATGTACATACTATAAAAACACATTCTGAGGATTATCTGACACGTTTTTCGTACGATCTGTTATCGTAATGAATAACGATTTTTCATCGTAATCGTAAACGTAATGGCCGAATCGTTGCATTCCTACACTGATCACTTAACAAGCCTCCAGTATGAATTTGGCTGTATAAACAAATTTCATCATAACTATAATGTCGTATACATTATTTTATTCACAAGCGACTATAAAATTTAAATACTGAACATTAAAAAACTTAATGTTGATCGAGCTGGATCAAAAAAGCTTTTCAGTTTAAATTAGTCAAGGAGTTCGCTTACAACTCTATTTTGAAGCCTTATTATTAATAGAAATATAGGTTGCTAAACATTCATTGGTATTAATAACTAAACTACTTAACAATAATTCTAGGTGTTCATGAGAAAGAGACATGACAAGCAGCAAAATAAATGTACCCATAAATATTCATCATGCATAACCCTATGAACAAATTTCTACCTTCGAAAGAATATCTAAAAACCAAGTCCAAGTAGGGTATCCAAAACTTATGTTCCCGGAAATAAAACACGTGTTTACTCCCACAAGTCACCCACAATGAAGATAAAAATATAAAAGGCCCTTAGCCAACTTTTGGGTGTTGTGTTCCAGCATGAAACGTGCTCTGTTTTTTTATAAGTTTGACCATTCTTACATTGAGTGAAGTTTGTTTCCTTGAATTATTTTTTTTGTACCTACGACAATAACTAATTATCGTATTCGCTTGTATTTATAATCTTCTTAACTAACAATTTCATGAAAAATTTAAAAAAAGAAAGCGTGTTTTTTAACTTAGGCAGTGATCGTATCTTTTCAATCAAATTGTCGGTAATTTACGGACTGACCTTTATTGGAGGTGTTCTGTAGGAGCATTCGAGGCAGATCTCTGAAGTATTGCCTATAGTAAAAGATTTTATTATTTTAAAAGTAAAATAAGAACTATTACTCGCTGATTGGTTATCTGAACGGTGAGTCGGGCCCAACGGTGTTTTGCGACATTGACATTTATGATGTATTTGTTATTGTTATTATTTAATTCTATTTATTTTTATATAAATAGGTATGTATATGACGGCGCGCGGTATTAGCGCCATCCATCCGAACATGAATGAACTCGCTCCGGTGAATCATTACGTCGGTAGTGAGTTCGTTCTAGCGGAGCGTCGTATCTATGGTAGCGGGGCGGCCATTACGGTTTTGACAGATTGTCAAAAACAACGGCGGTGCACGCACCAAGTCCGCGACGAATCGCTAAGTTTCGGCTAAATCTTACGACAAAGTGCTCAAATTAATATCAGAAATTAATAAGAGCTTTCTGATTAGTCGATTAGTGCTAATATTTGTGAGAATTGTTATTCGATTTTGTGCAATTGTGAAAATTATATGCAGAGGTTCATATGAAGAGTTTTATTTTAGCTCACTGCCCTTAAATGCTAACGCCCCACAATGAGTGACCCAGATAAGGCTAATCCTGTACCTATATCAGAAGTGGGATTCTGTGGGCAGCAAAATGAGCATAGCCAACCACGTGCAGATACAAACCCTGCTTCAAACTTGCTGAGTAACATGGAGGCGTTACTAACACGTATACTCGCGACGCCGCAAAATTTAACCATTGCAGGAAGCGACGACAGGACGAGACTGGACCTACATCATCATCTTCCAATTTGCAAGAATCATCGGGCTCGAAGCGTCCTCCACCGGAAAGGACGCAAACTGTATCCTGCTACTCATGCGGCAAACCCGGGCATCTTGCACCTGCGTGTCCGGACAAGAGCAACGGTAACGGTACAGCGGTCAAAGCAGTCAGCCTCTGTGAACATCGGCCTTCGAGTGGAGCTTTGGACACATCTTCCGGTGAGCGAGTCTCCTTTTTATTTGACAGTGGATCATCTTGTTCTCTATTAAAGGAAAGTGTCCCTTTTTCCGGGTACTGTGTGCAATGATGTGTTGTATCTTAGCGGTATCGGGGGAGACAATATAAAATGTACGTCTCAAATTCTCAACAAGGTTTCCATAGATAAAATCACGGTAGCTTTGCTTTTTCACATTGTGCCTGACAGTAGTATAACGGTTCCGGCTATAGTTGGTAGAGATCTTTTGGAGAAAGGCGTATCTGTTAACATAGATAACGATAGGCTCTCATTTTGTTACAAGGAAAAGACACATTTATGTAATTTCTCAATAGAAAAATCTTTTACCGATGTAGACACAGATTTGCAAGGCAAAGACAAGGAAGCACTTCTCAAAGTCCTAAATAAGTACTCCAATCATTTTATTGACGGTATACCTACAAACCGGGTTACAACTGGCGAGCTTAAGATCGAACTAGTAGACCCACATAAAATTGTTCAACGCTGTCCCTACAGACTAGCACCAGTTGAGAAGCAGATAGTAAGGGAGAAAATAGAGCAGCTTCTAGAAGCTGGGGTGATTAGGGAAAGCTCCTCGCCTTTTGCCAGTCCCATACTTCTGGTGAAGAAAAAGGACAATTCTGACAGATTATGTGTAGATTACCGCAAGCGCAATTCCAATACACGCCCTGAACATTACCCGTTGCCTCGTATCGAAGAGCAGATTGACCAACTTTCAGGAGCTAAATATTTCTCATCTCTGGATATGGCTTCAGGGTTCCACCAGATTCCCATTCATCCTGAATCTGTGGAGAAGACGGCATTTGTAACGCCCGAAGGGCAATATGAATACTTGACGGTCCCATTTGGCTTGAAAAATGCCCCATCCATATACCAGAGGTGTATAACTAAGGCATTACAACACCTTAAAGATAGACCTTTGATATACATGGATGACGTTTTGTGCTATTCCAGTGATGTGTCTGAGGGTTTACAGCGTCTTGACGAAGTACTGGGCGCACTATCGCAAGCGGGATTCTCATTTAACCTGCGAAAATGTCAGTTTATGAAACAGGGCGTTGACTATTTAGGATATTCCATTAAATCTGACGAAGTGAGGCCAAATGCTTGAAAAATCCAGGCCTTGGTGGACTCTCCACAACCCAAAACAGCTACACAAGTCAGGCAGTTTCTGGGACTCGCCTCTTACTTTCAGAAATTTATTCCCAACTTCTCGCATCTGGCTGGTCCATTGTATCCGTTAACAAAACTAAAAGGAGCCATTAAATGGACTGCCCAGCACGAGGAGATTCGCAATACCATTGTGAGTATTTTAACGTCAGAGCCGGTATTGACAATTTTCAATCCAGAGTTACCCGTGGAATTATATACCGACGCGAGTTCAGAGGGCTATGGTGCAATCCTCATCCAGAAGAAGGATAACCTGCCTCACGTCATTGAGTATTTCAGCCGCCGCACTTCAGAAGCTGAATCACGCTATCACTCATACGAGTTAGAAACGCTTGCTGTCGTGCGTGCGGTTGAACACTTTCGGTATTACTTGTACGGACGCCGGTTTCAGGTATATACCGATTGCAATTCGCTGAAAGCATCGAAGTCAAAGGTAGACCTTATTCCTCGAGTTCACTGGTGGTGGGCCTACCTCCAAGCGTACGACTTCGACATTATCTATCGCGAAGGACGAAGTATGGAACACGCTGACTATTTTTCGCGAAACTTGCAATCATATGAAGGTACCACTTGTAAAACGACCTCTGTAGAGACAAAAACTGTTCAGTTTGTCAAACTACATCAGGGATGGTTATCAGTCGAGCAGAAACGCGACAGCGAAGTACAAGATTTGATAACAAAACATAATAATGACCAACTACCTGAAACCGTCTCTCACACTTATGACGTTCGGGATGGTATACTGTACAGAAAAGTAGTGAGAAACAAAATAGTTTCATGGTTGCCTGTAGTTCCGCGTTCCCTAATCTGGACACTGATCAATCACATCCATAACGAGATACAACATTTGGGTAAAGACAAGACTCTAGACAAATTGTATGAACAATATTGGTTTCCCCAAATGTCAAAGTGTGTTCGTAAATTTATCGACTCCTGTATTGTTTGTAAGTCATCGAAAGGCCCGTCAGGTGCTCAACCTATCCAGCTACATCCGATTCCGAAGAGCTCAGTGCCTTGGCACACCATTCATGTTGACTTCTCTGGAAAGCTGAGTGGGAAGAGCGACCGGAAAGAATATTGTTCGGTAATTATCGATGCATTTACTAAGTATGTTCTACTTGAACACACTTTAGCCGTTGATGCAGAAAGCGCGGTAAAAGCAGTGAAAAGGGCAATTTGCCTTTTTGGAGCCCCTAAACGAATTATTGCGGACCAAGGGAGATGTTACGCTAGCACTGAATTTAAAAACTTTTGTGCTCAGCATAAAATTGACCTTCATTTTATCGCTACGGGCTCCAGTAGGGCTAATGGCCAGGTCGAGCGAGTGATGCGTACATTAAAGAGCCTGCTCACTATAGTTGAAAATGATGTTAATAAGACGTGGCGTGAAGAATTAGGAAACATTCAACTCGCACTTAACAGCACAAAATCAGCCGTGACTAAATATTCTCCAACGGAACGAACGTTTGGAATTCAGGCCCAATCGTTAGGAATAGCTAGATTAAATCCAGAATCAAATCAACCTCAAAATAGGTTAAACCTTGACGTTATTAGACAGGAGGCTTCGACTAATATTAATAAAGCCGCCACATCTGAAATTGAACGCTTTAATCGCGGTCGCGCAACGGTAAAACCATTTACTAAAGGTGACTTTGTGTTTATAAAAAGTAGTGAGCGTAGCCAAACAAAATTGGATCGAAAATTTAAAGGCCCCTATGTTATAACCGCTGTACTGGATAACGACCGATACGAACTTAAAAGCTTAAGTAACTCCCGCCGCACCTTCAAATTCGCCCATGAGAACTTGCGCGCAGTACCTACGGGGCATGAGGGTTTGCTTGAAATTTCAACTAGCTTACTCAATGAAGAGGAGACCGTGACGGCGCCGATAGATGTCGATAATGGCTTGCAAGTAGACAATAGTAGTGACACTTTGACCGCCTGTTCTGACACCATCTCTGTTGGCCGCTCTGATACACTTACTGATAGTGTCTGCTCTGATCCCGAAACCATAGAAGTGCAATGCGAAGTTGAAGTTCATGCAGAACAAGATGGTCCCGAACCATAGGTATGGTATTATTCTTTTGTGTTTCTTACACTTGTGTTTGATAAGTGGTCGAAAGGACAGTGCTGACTATGCCAGAGTCTGGCAGAAGGGAAGCACTCGTGCCGGTCCACTGGTTGAATGTGCAGGTCGTTGGAAAGTGTCATTCGAGCCAAAGAGTATTTGGTTGAAGGGATGCACTTGTCCACTCTGACCGCGTTGTGTTGTGTGTTCGTTGATTGGTCGAAGGGACAGTGTCGTCCGGTCCATGCCCTACTTTTCATTAAGTTATCGCTGGTCGAAGGGACACACTCGTCCGGTCCATATCAATTAGACACTAGCTGTAGAAACCTGTAAATTTTAAACATTTTGGTTAAATGCTGACTTCTTAGGCTCATCAGGCTGGACGAGCGGTTAACTTGGTCATGGTATTTGGTTTATTTCTGGACCACTCGCAGAGAGACGCCCGAGGACGGTCGATAGTCAGTCCGGCCGTGACGGCGCGCGGTATTAGCGCCATCCATCCGAACATGAATGAACTCGCTCCGGTGAATCATTACGTCGGTAGTGAGTTCGTTCTAGCGGAGCGTCGTATCTATGGTAGCGGGGCGGCCATTACGGTTTTGACAGATTGTCAAAAACAACGGCGGTGCACGCACCAAGTCCGCGACGAATCGCTAAGTTTCGGCTAAATCTTACGACAAAGTGCTCAAATTAATATCAGAAATTAATAAGAGCTTTCTGATTAGTCGATTAGTGCTAATATTTGTGAGAATTGTTATTCGATTTTGTGCAATTGTGAAAATTATATGCAGAGGTTCATATGAAGAGTTTTATTTTAGCTCACTGCCCTTAAATGCTAACGCCCCACAATGAGTGACCCAGATAAGGCTAATCCTGTGCCTATATATAATTAAATATTTTTCATGTTTTTCTTTGCCATGTCACGATACAAAAGGAATGAAAAATAATAAGGAACTTTAACACATACTCGTAGTTGCAAAAGTTTTTCTTCATGACTTCACCATACAAATGAGGGAAAAATAACTTTCTGAGAAAAATATCAACACGACATCATTGTAACAAAATACTTGTTTTGTCTCACTATGTTTGTTATTGTTTTCCTACTTGGCTTTTTCTTTGAAATATGATACTCTTAGAAAAGTCTGTTTTACCAATATTATGTGTAATAAAATTTGGCCAAGTGCGATTCTCGCGCACAGAGGGTTCCGTTTCACTACACACTACCGGTGACATTATTTTAAATATCCACAAAATAAATCTGTCTGTCTGTCAAATAGCAAAATATAACGTATTACTCTGGCATACTTTACGATTTTGCTATAATATAATAGATGCGTGACTTCAGATTCTTTACCTCTAAGGTACAGAAATATCGCTAAAATGGTAGCAGCCGCTAACAAACAAATCAATAAAATCAGCATGCTTTGTGTTCAAAATCCAAATTTCTGTTATTTGTTGTTTCATTTTTAAGCATGTTTGACAATCTGATCTTTGAAATATGTTTGTATTACCCTACTTTAAAATAAAGCTGAAAAAAAAAACGTCAAAAATGATACTTTTTCCAGGTATTTTGTATAGGTCCCTTGGATTTTTTTTATTATTTGTGGTTTTCGAGTGTTATACTGTACCTGTGAAAGTCGGTCAGACGGACAAACAAGACAACGGAGGCTTGGTAATAGAGTCCCGTTTTGCACCTTTCGGGTACGGAACCATAATAGGTATATTAAAATCATAGACAAAAAATAAAAAACTCAAATAAATGTACGCTAGACGCGTAGAGTTTGCCGGTGGTGAGTTGATGACATTTGTATCAGTCATGCATGTAATTTTTATTTAATCAAAGTGGTCATTTCAAGTTTTAGATAAGCCAAAGGTGCTAAAAAGGGGTGGTGTTTTTTAATAATTTCATACACTAGCTTTTGCTCGTGGCTTCGCTCGCGTGTCTTTCAATATAGCTCAAATCTGTTGAGTGCTTTTCGAGTTACAACGGAACATACAGACAGAAATCTTCTGTAAACGGTAGCTTATCCCATTTTATAAAATAAAAAAATAAAAAAATATTGAATGTAAAGATTTTTTACAACGGTATTATTAGTATAGATAAAAGGCTCGTCAAGAGCAAATATCCCTTTCACCGGCAAACTTACATGTGTTGATTTGTAAAATGAGGAACTAAGGGTAATTATTTTATTAACAATTGAGTTGTTAACAATATCGACATACTCAGAAGGGAAGGCATAGGTACTTCGATTTCAACGTACTCTCACAAACCTACTCTTTTACTGTTTACGGCAATTTCTTTGATGGTACTTGCCCCAATGCCACGAAGATCTTTCCTATACCACAGTGTTGGCAGTTGCCTGACAGGAAATAACAAGTATTATAAACCACGAGCGATACAACGTATTTTAGTTGAACTAAGCTATCTGACATAAATATCATAGTTCAGCTTTACTTTACTAAAATATTCATGGAATATAGCTGTGATATTCTTGTATAATTTATGAACTTCTGTAACTTTTAACAACTTGACGTGTTTTCAGTAAAAGGTTCAAATCATTTAAATTTTCAGCAAAGACAAACCTTTGACACAGGCTAATTGTTTAATTTAATTACCTTTTCAAAACTTGGACGTACCAAAAACGAATTGGAAGTTTAAATTTCATTACGAGATCAGTAGCTTAGACTGTTGCTTTTGGGCTTCAATCCAAAGTAAAGAGAAAAGTTTCCGAATTAATTATGTACTTATGGACTAATTAAATTTCAAAAAATCATATCTGTGGCATTTTTCATTTTATATATCTATTTACCCTGAAATATATAAAAAAATATATAACTGTTAAAGTTTTGAATCACGAGCTAAGTGTGTTCAAAGAGTATGTATTAAAAAAAATCTAATTTTTATATATTTATTTCTAAATGTAATTATTTAGAAAATAAATTTATTTATTTTCAAGTTTAAGAGTGTAATTTATATTGCTAGGTAATTTTAGTTTAGAATAAGTTTTTGTTTTTTATGTTGTAAATATTCATAAATAATATAATACGATTTTGCTCATTTCTTTTTCTTCCAACTTTGCTTTAATTTCGGCATTACTAACCTAAATAGTGAGCACAAAGCGGCAGTTTTCTGCTCCAGAGCGATGAAATGCAGAAAAATATACCGGGTGTAAATAGACTGCGACCATTAAATGAAACCACATATTCTACCGACCCTACTGAACCACTTTTCCCAAAAGTCATACCCGCGGATATCCTTAGTTTAGGAAATAATTGAGTTCCAAACGAAAATGCGTGAACCCTAACGCGCCGCCATACTCTCTAAACTCGCCTGTGTATGTCGGTGCGTCAAGGTTCACGCGTTTTTGTTTGGAACTCAATTATTTCCTAAACTAAGGGTGCCCGCGGGTATGACTCTTGGTATAAGTGGTTCAGTAGGGTCGGTAGAATATGTGGTTTTATTTAATTGTCGCACTCTATTTACACCCGGTATAAGGTACTACAATTCAATATTTTAAAAAATTAACAGTCGATAGTGTATCTCTTTTAAACTGCCCTATCAGTAGGCCATTTCAGCGCTATTTTTATTTTCGCAAACAATTTAAAATAAAGAAAACTGGCGAATGAAAACGTAAGCCATAAACAAAAAAAAAAACTAGAGCTGCGTGCCAGTATTTTTCATAATCAAGTATTAACTTCTCGAGTGGTTTTATGAGGAAACGATTTGGTTGTTAAATAAAACTAGTTTTGAACTACCCAATGAGCGCGCCGATAATAAGTCAAGGCCAATCAGCTCTATGGTTATTTCTGCAAACAATTTAAAATAAAGAAAACTGGCTAATAAATAGACGTAAAAACACAAAAAAAGAATTTACGCATTAAATATTTTGTGAGAATTTGATTGTGTTTCTTGAAAATGGATTTTAGTAGCGAAAGTGACGACATGTTAACCCTGAATAAATAAAAATGTGGCAAATGAAGTAAAAGATAATATTTTGCCCTAAAATCCAGGAATAAAAATTTGAAAATCTATAAGAATTTCATCACTTGGAAAACCGAAAAACGGGTGAAATAATTTTCCGAGAGCGTGTTTTTGGCTTATTTTAGTGAGCTATCGAATAAAATGAAACCCTCTTCATTGTGGTCTATATACTCGATGCTAAAAGCACAGTTAACACAAAGCACAATGTGAATATCAAAGAATATACAAAACTAACATCGCTATTGAAACGATTATCAGATGGTTTCACCAGTAAGAAATCAAAAGTTCTCACAGCTCAGCATGTGGAAACATTTTTGAATGAAGCACCTGATGACAAATATTTAGCATCAAAGGTAAGTTGATGAAAATGTTCTAAAACGTTTACAGCTATGTGTAATGGCATGAATAAATTTAAGTGTTAGTTACACATTGCTTTAATGTTTGGTATAGGTTTGGTATTGGTGCTTGCAGAAGCTCAGAATTAAAGAATATCTCTATCGATGACGTTAAACTGCATAACGAGATGCTGCTCATTAAAATTTCAATCACGAAGACAAAAAAGACTGAGTATTTGTAATTCGGGATGAATTCATGAAAATGGTACAGAAATACCAAGCACACGACAGACAAAACCACATAACGGTTAAATTTGAATTTCAGGGATGGTAAATGCACAAAGCAAATGATTGGCATAAAAAAGTTGGGAAGTATACCCAAGGAGATTGCTGCATACATAAAACTACAAAACCCAGAAACCTATACTGGACATTGTTTCCGCCGTTCATCTGCATTGCTTGCTGACTCCGGTGCAAACTCAAGCGTCACGGCGGCTGGAAGTCGGATCAAGTAGCAGGAGGTTACATCGAAGAGTCATTAGAAAATAAACGCAAAACATAAAAATAAAAAAACAGAAAAAAAAATAACAGTTAATTAATTTATTATCAAATAACAGAATGAATTAACTTGCGTCAATTAACATCACCACATCCATCTACTTTTTATGAAAATGTAAACATCGAACGGAGCCAGCCAGGTATATCCCCTTTGTCACAAGCAAAACAAACAAATATAAAGATACTTAGGGTGGGTTGCACCATATTACGGGTTATCGTAAAACTTAAAGTTAAATTTAACAATAACTTTAACGCTAACCGTAACGCAGTCCCGAATTGAGTTGCACCAGCGTATTCATTGTCATTGTTAATGTTACCTGGGTTGCAAGGCAAAAGAGACGTAATTGTCCGCTAAGTTCACGTGGGAAATATTTTTTAATAGGGCAACACCAAAAATCTGCTGTCAATTTGAAAGATACACCTGTCAGCTGTCACGGAATCGTGGTATTTGTTTTTCTTTGGTTCTGTTTCGTGTGTTTATTTATCAGCGATTTCATAAAAATCATTAACCTAAATCGAACAATAAGATTATAGAAAAGTGGAAACCATGGAGAATGTGTCAAAAAACTTATTCGCCGACATCAAAACTAAGTAAGTACTTCTGTCGACCAACATTGATCATACGAGTTGTCTATAATTCCGAAAGTTCGTAGGCTTATTTCAGGTACATTTTATTATGTTTCAGGGAAAGAAGTGTGAACTTCACAACTGCTGAAATTGACCGACTTCAGTCTCTCATAGATAAATATAAACATATACTGTTTTGTAAAAGGACAGATGCAGTCAGTAGCAAACAAAAAGATAGTGTATGGAGTTCTATCCAGAAGGGGTTTAATGCACTCGGAGATACTCCCCGTACTATGAAGCAGCTCAAATACAAGTTTGAAAATATGAAGAGAGATGCAAGAAAAGAAGCCAGTAATGAGCGCCAGTCGCTGATTCGTACTGGAGGAGGTCGACCACCTCCACCCTCTGAATCAGGTGATACTGTAGACTGGCTGAGGGCCTTAATACCAACCTCAATTAATGGCAATAAGGCCATATATGATGATGATGTCATAACTGAGCCTCGAAAGGCGTTGATTCCTTGGGACAACATCACTATAGAAATTAAAGACACTGAGGAGAATGATTCAATGAACAAGGCTTCTGAAATAGAATTTACTCTTTCAAATGGTGAAGCAATTGCCCTTGCCTCTGGACCAAACCAGGAATTTGATGCGAGTACACCCTACAGTTCACTGAAGAAACCGGCGTCATCTCCATTAAAACGTCAGACGAAAAAACTTAAAAACTGCAATCTCATAAGGCAGAAGTTACAGGAAAAGAAAATATCCATCTTAGAGTCTTTGCAGGATCTGGAGCTCCAGAAAATCAAGGACTCTATACGCCATGCCCAGGAGCTCCATGAGCAAAAGCTGCGCCATAATGAGGAGCGGCACCAATTAGAAAAAGAAAAATATAATTTAGAAATTTTGAATCTGACTCATATTCCAAAATAAAAAATATAAGGTGTGGTGTTTGTTTAAAAATAAGAAATCCCATAAATAAACTTCTGAAATATTTTTTATTATTCATACAGCTACATTATGTAGGTATTGAAACAAAATCAAAGTGCTTTATTTGTTCAGCATAGGTATCACATAAGTCTTACAGATAAATAGTACTTGCCATGCTACAAAGGCATAAAAATTTAAGTTAGTTAAAACCTACATAATTTAAAATAAAAAACTCACACAGACTGTAAAAACATTACTATATTTACACTAGAGAATACTTACATGCAATGCATACACATTAATTTCATATATTTGCACATGTTTTATTTCCTAAAACAAGCAATAAAAAGAAAACTCAACAAGTTAGAAAAATTACACAATAGACACTAGCGAACTAGCTTACTAAAATAATTATTTATTAACATGGTCCTGTTGTACTCATCATTTCCTGTTGGTCTGTACACAATTTCATCTTCATCAGATGAGGAGTCACTGTCCTCAATCCGAACCCATCTTGGTGGCATAGGATCCCGGACTTTTTTGCAAATATTATGCAACACCGCAACGGCTACAATGATGGGTTGGACTCTCTCTAAATGTGTTCTTATTTTCATAGAGAGGGCAGGAAATCTTCTTTTCCAACACCCAAATGTCCTTTCTACCACATTTCTTGAACGTATTTGGCTTTCATTATATAATTTCTCACCTTCACTTACAGGATTACGTAGAGGTGTCAGCATATAGGGCTTTACTTTATAACCTTTGTCACCAATCAACCAATATCCCTCAAATTCACCATTTTCTAGTCTGCCCTTAATCACACTGGAGTTAAAAATGTGGCTATCATGGCTGCCGCCTGGCCAACGTGCCACTATATTTCGTATGTACATGTTGGCATCGCAGATGACTTGAACATTCATAGAAAATGTAAATTTTCTATTTCTGTAGCTTTCTGCATCTTCACCACCTGGGGACTTGACTGGTATGTGAGTGCAATCAATGGCCCCAACTACTTTTGGAAAACGACTGATTTCAAAGAATTCTGTGGCTGTTCTTTCCATTTGTTCAACATTCTGAGGCATCCAAATCCATTCTGCTCTCATACTTGCGATTGCCCGACTCACCTTGTATATTATGCGCGATACACTTGACTTATGCACACCAGCTGTATCTCCAATGCATCTTTGAAAAGAGCCACATGCATAATACTCTAATGCAATGAGCACTTGCTGAATTGGAGTCACAGATTTATTCTTCGTCGATGAAGCCTTTAGTCTGCTTTCCAGCCGTAGAGCCAGCCACCGTGCTACGTTTTTGGAGACCCGAAATCTGGCCAAAAATGATTTTTCGTCCCACTTGGAAAAACGATCAGTTCGAGGAAAATACACCTTCGGTTTTCGACGTCATTGTAGAAGGTCTAGATCTAGTTCATCTTCCGAAGAACTAGATTCCATGATAATTTCTCGAAGCAAGGACATGTTTGTTTGGAGATGGTGAGAGGTTATATTTTATGCCTTTGTTTGACAGATACTTTTACACTAACCGGCCAAGATCGAGCGGTTACGGTTAACGTTAAATTATGACGTCATTTTAACATTTGTCAAATGGTGCAACCCATTTTTAGCCTAGCCGGTACTTTAACTGAAAATACTACTTCTGTTAATGTTAAAGTATGATGGTGCAACCCACCCTTAATGTGCCAAATAAAAACGTCAACCTCACGCTTAATAACTGTACGAACGTAACTATTCATTATTCTAAATATATATATTTTTTGGATTGTTTTAACATCAGTTTTTTATTTGGAAGTTAAAAGGAAAGCAGATTATGAACCTCGCGAAAGTGACTTTCTGCTCGATCCAACAATCTACTATTTTAGGTCTTTTTAACTAACTTTGGTTACACTCTACTCTAAATCGAACGAACGAAAAAATTGTCTACCTGCATTGGGTAGAAACAACGACGTTTTACCGGACCACGCAAAATATTTTTATGTATGAGACACTGGCCAGTTATAATATATTTTGAAAGATTTTTTACAATACGAGCGTTACAATTTCAAAATTTCCCTCTACATTTTTTTCGAGCTATATCGAACTATCCTGTTCCCATTAAAAAATAGATCTATGTGGGGAACATTTTCACGTAATGATTTTTTACCACTTTCAATGTCGCCTAAAACTTGAAAAGGCATTTATAGATAAAGGTCCTTCTAAAGCAACCGTGGACCATTGGTATAACGAGTTTAAGCGCAGTTGACTAACTTTGAGGGATGCAGAAATAAGTGGTCGTCCTTTGACGGCTGTTACAGAAGGAAACAGACAAATTTCTATAAACGTATGAAAAGATTTAGCTCATTGCAGATGGGATCGAGAAGCGTTCAAGAGATACTTCGCGTGTAGTTTCACGCTGGGTGCTGCACAACTTCACGGCAGACATTATGTACAAAGGCGGCATTTATTTTTTCAGGTAATCTTTGGGTACGCACAATAAAGATTCCAATACAAGTATATAAAGTTTATTTCTAAAATTTAGATCAGGAAGTCTATAAGATCATTCGGATTTATGCGAGTTCATACACAATCAGAATACAGGTTACAAAGAGTTCAATACTCCTTGCATAAAGATTATTAGTCTCAACATGACGTCACAAACTATAAGCCTTTTTGTATGTACTCCAGTTTTTTTTCAGTCAGGCGTTTACAACCCACTTTTATTGACTGGACTATAGCTGCAAATTATTCAAGGCGGTGGTTATAAACAGGCATTCGTATCGTATCGTAGTTTGTCTAATTAAAACGTGAATTACAGACACACAGTTCAGAATAGTTTTTCGGAACCAAGAGGAAAAACACACGAAAATCTAACACCAATGAAAATATATGGCAAAAAAACTATTCTTTGTCTTAGCCAAATTTCAACATTGTAACGGTTTTGATGTCGTGTGTGATGAAAAAGTGTGACAGACAGACATGACAAAACAAAAGAGTTTCTTGGGCTTATAGCTATGTTCACTTAAAAAGCTGCAGGAATCGTCATGCATGATAGAGTTAAATGGAATAAAATTAACTCAAAAGAAATCTACATCTCTTTGTCGATAGAAAAGAAGGGAATAAAATCGAAAGCGGGTTTCAAATAGAGTTCAGCAGGCTACCGTACAAACCACTAATGCTATCACGTTCTCACATACTTTGATAAAACAAGATAAAAGACAATTAGTTTTAAAAGAATATGGTTTTTCAGTACCAGTAGTATTGTTCGTAGCAGAGAAGGTTAGGTTTAAAGTAATAGTTTCAACACACTTGTTTATAAAGTGGCCCTTAGTCATAATGCAGCATATAAAACACGCGTGCTTTTTACTTTACATTATCGCACTAGTGTTTTTTACAATAAAATATTTTTTAAAATCTCAGCAAAGAGTTTAAATGTCTTGAGAAATAGTAAAGTTTTTGCGAATAAATAAACTGCCTCAGTTAAAATAAAAAAAATAATACACTTTCATTTTATCAAATTATTTATTTTTATAACTATGTAACTCTAATCTTTGTTGTAAATACATAAATATTCAGTTTGTTAATATTTTGTATTTGACTGTTTAGCGGGTGAGTCAGTGCGTCTACTTCCAACTGCGCGCGCATGTTATCTGTGACGCGCATAAACGAAATCTCCGCCGCTATTTTTCATAGAAAATTGTCGAGTGGTTATGATTATGTGGAAAAATAAGACCATGAAATTTTATTATTTTTCCTCGCAAGTGTGTTGAAAAACGTTGTATGAAACGCGTGAGCATTAGCATTAGGGCCAGAGCTCTAATGTTTAATGTTAAATAAATATTTCAATTGTTAATGTGTGCACTAATATAGTTTTAAACATTTCTGTTACTAACAAAACATGGACTTGGTCTGAATTAAAATATATTATTATTATTACTACACTGTCAGCTCCATTACGACCTCGCCTTTGGCTGGGGCTGCAATTCCACCTCTACTTTAATGTCCAACGCAGCTCACTTGTATCATAATGTACCTACTATTTTAATACACCTGCTCAAAATATGGTAGATCACGCGCCTGTTTAGCTTGCGTAAAACACGCCTAAATGACATATTTCGCACTCGTGCTTTTTGATTTTACTACTGACGCCATCTAGGGGAAACCAGCGACATCATTTAGTAAGTATGTAAACCTTTGTTTTACCGGATACACTAAAAACTGTTTATGATAAGTATTTTCAAACTTTTATATTTTATTTTTAAATATATTATATATATTAAATTGTAAAAGATGTTTAAAAATTCATAACGATTTTAGACGTCATAATTTATATTCCTATTTAACTATCTTAGAAATTATTATTAAAAAGATTTTAGAAAGAGATATTGGTCTTTGTAGTACAGATTGGCGCCATCCAGACTGCGTTTTCTTCTGTCGACTTGTATCTGTTTTGATTTGCAACAAAATTGCTTTTATTTTATTATTTCGTGTAATTTTTCGCAGGTGTATTAAAAAACGTCGTTTGATAACACTGCGTCTCGGCTAAAAAGTCATTGTGTGACTCTGAATATCAACCTTTTCGCACTTGCATCAAAATGGACTATTATCAAAGCTAGTATTATATAGGATGAAATTAAATCAACCGACCAAATTCATACTGGAGACTTGGTTAGTGATCAAGAACTAGGTTCAATAATCCTTTTGGCCAATTTTGAAAAATATTTTTTTTCGCTTACTTATTTTAAGTACAATTCCTAGTGCAGGCACTACGGGGCAAAAAAATATTCGTTTTCGAATTTCACCTGGAGGGTCATTAAACCTTGTTCCTGATGACTAACCGAGTCTTCAGTATGAATTTGGTCGGTTGATTAAATTTCACCTATATTAGGTATAATCCATAATAATGTATTATAATTTATTATAGTAATACCTACTCACTCCAGTCACGTACGCGGTTTATTTTCATATGAATTAATAAATAATAGCGATAAAAACATGATTTTATGGGTAACGTAACCAAAAGGTGCCCGACGGTGCCCTATTATAAGCACAGAACACATTTGGTCATCACTAAGGCTCCACTGTCTGTTCGTCCGTCTGTCTGTCACAGGGGTCTACAGCTTCAGCCGTTGTAGGAAGACAGTTGAAAAATACTTGCTATTTATAGCTTCTATCACGACAAATAATAATAGTTTCATCCATCCATCCATCCATCAGCCTGTTTCGTCCACTGCTGGACATAGGCCTTTCCAGGAGTTCACCACTCCTGGCGGTCCTCCTCGAAGAAATGCCCATACTCACACACGCTGGGCAGGCGGGTTGGTGAGCGCGGTGCCGAAACCCTTGCACTAGTGACGCCGCTGCCCGTCACCAGTCCGATTTATATAAGGCCCGGCAATTGGGGATGGATATACCGCCATCCGTCGGTCCCAGGCAATGGTGGGCCGCCTGGTTTTTTGCCTGAGAGCTGTTCTCTTACTCTCCCCCGAGTAACTTCGGGAAGATTTCCGAGTAAGATGGTGGTACCTCCACAGTCGAGCCCGGCATTAGCTCTACCACCTGATAATAATAGTTAAATAAACAAAATTAAAACCCTATTGGGGTCCCCATACAAAAAATCATGCTGTTCTTCAACGTTATTTGTTTTCGTTCTATCTTAAAAACAGTAAATATAGTTATATACACAAATTTAAAATTTGGTTAACTTGAAGAACATACTCTAAAATAAAACCACAAATAATAAAAATTTGTGTTCTGTTGTTGAGGATGCCAAATTCTTCATAGGCCCCATCATTTCAGCGCCTTATTTTTTGTCAACTTGATGTTGTTATGGCATCTAATTGTTGTTATTTAGCGTAACGTTTTTAGAGTTTCCTACCCATATTGTACTAGTATTATGGAACCTTTTGTGCCCGACTCCAACACGCATTTGCCCGTTTTTAGGGTTCCCTTTAGCACCCTTCGGGTACGGAACCCTAAAAACTATTACTGATAATAAATTTACTATTACTAACAAAAACAAAACAAAATTTTGTTTATTTTCAGAAAAAAAACATACATTACAAATTATGTATACACTAGTTTCTACTAAAATTGCCTTGTAAGTAGAAAACTAGGCCTAAACCAAGGAAAAAAAAATAAAAAATTTTAGAAATTAAGAAATAACATAGTATGAAATGCACAAAAAACTAATTAAACATGCAGAGAATAAAAAAAATTAAATAAAAATAAATAACAAAACAAAGTGTGAGTGTAGGATTTTTGGTGTATTTTAAAATGTATGTACTATGCTTTGCTGTACGTGAATTGAATTTGAAGAGAAAACGTTTTTAAATTAAAAATAATGTAGGAATTTAAAAATCAACTTTAATGTTCCAATTTAAAAATCAAAATTTTAAATTCCTTACTGGTTCTTTTTTTCTTTAAAAGTTTCTTCTCCAGCGTTCTGGGTCCTTCTGCCTCTTTTTACCTTTATTTTTCGGTGGAATGTACACATCATCGGACGCAGAACTAAAATTACCAGAAGACGACATCTTCACTCCAAAACTATTCAAAATAAACTAACAGTTTGTTACCCGTTTGAAACAAACGAAGTTCGCGTGGTGGATGCAGCAAAGGCGTACGATCTGCGGTCACATTTAGACGCACAGAACCATCTATTATTTACTCAAATCTATTATTCACTCAAAATTAGTTTTTGACACATAAAACTAGATAGAATTGCCGTTCTTTTGGTGTAATAATATTAAAAACGGCATAATAGCCCGAACGCCCTTGTTGCACCCAATGCTTCGGTTAATCATTAATTCAATATTACCTGATGTTGTATTTCAGAGTTCCTCCCTGTTCGTTTACGTTTTTGGAAGCCTGCGTGTTTGTTGGGCTATTTAATTAGCAATAAAATGATTTATTTAAATAAGACACCATCTTTTGATAGGTTTTCTAAATTTTTTCTAAATTCAATAAAATGAAAATATGTCTATTATGTCTATTATAGACATATAGTCATTTTACCGAAAAATTACCGAATAAATTTTGAGAGAATTTCGCGTGTATCACTTTTTTATGATAGACTATTACCATAGACAAAATAGTTTGTCTATGCTATTACTAAACTACTAATACTTACTTAGGGTATCTATATATTTTTTTAATGTGAAATTATCACATTAAAAAAATATATAGATACCCTAAGTAAGTATTAGTAGTTTAGTAATAGCATAGACAAACTATTTTGTCTATGGTAATAGTCTATCATAAAAAAGGGGGGGCACAACTATCTAAGACTATACAGACACGGAAAAGATCAGCGCGGATGAAGTTACGTGCATAAGCTGTTGGAATCGATATAATTTCCGATGGAGTTTTATGCTAATACTGCATTTTTATCAAATGAGAAGTTCCTTAAGTTCTCCGATAAGACTTAACATTTTGCTTCAGAGACAGTTCCGCTGAAGCAATTTTCACTTTTATTACAATCATATTAGGGGAGAAGAACAGCATAGCTAACATGGACGAAAATAATACAGAAGTTAATTTTGTCTCTCGAAGAAACGTTTGACCAATGAAAACGCAGGTAAATTTCATCACGTTTTTTTTTATTCTGCCACCGATTGGGAAGGCAAAGGTAACTTAGCCCACACAGCCATATCTAAATAACGTAAATAAATAATTAGACATGCATGTCTGAGGTTTATTTATTTCATATCATATTTGTTTAAGTCACTGAACTTATATCTTTCTGAGCATCGTCTGAAGAGTCCGTGTTCATCGCTGCCCTGTCAGTTTGCGCTAAAATGATAGAATCGTAGCTCAAACACTATTGAGTTTGAAAGTTTGTCAATGAAGTTGAACTGTGTATTTGGCTGTAAGGCCTATTGCCATAATCTCAGAAGAAGTAAACACTTTTGTCTACTGGAACATAAAAAGTAGTTTTATTCCGCTTACACCTAGCATAAACAAAACTTTAAGAGCACGAGAAATTTGTTTTTACTCATCCCCAGCACAGTGCTTATCCAATTATTAAACTGAACCTTTATTTAACAATAAAAATGAGAAAATCAAGAAAATATCGCATCTATTTTTATAATTGATATCTGATTGAACCAATGGATTCGACACATTAAATATTTATGATTTCAATAAATAATTCCTTAATTTTTATTTAATGAGGAAGTGTTAGGTTCCATTTCCAAACGCATGAATTATGGTTGCTTTTCTTGTTTTTGAATAAAATGTATAAAATAAGTATGATTTATGGCATTACGTGACAATAATATATTTTCAGTTAGGCTTTTTTATCAAAACTGCGTTATTCTATGCATTAATTTGTAAATCACTTTGAACAACAACTATAAACACGCTTTAAAGTTCAATCATAAGTTGTGCGTTTAGGAACAGAACCCGTCGTTTCCACTTTTTGTTTATTTCTATGCGTGTTTATTTTTCATTTTACTTTTGTTTTCTTTTCATCTAATTCGATGTATGTTTGCAGTGAATAAATAATATCTTACTTTATAGTTGTCTTGTTTGTTTGTAATATTAATATTAACTCTGTCACCAACCAATGTGATAAAACTTACAGCGTTATACTTTGACACTACACAAAAACAAATCAAGATAGCCTTGTCTTAAAATAATTTGACATAAAACAATATTTAAACCGTATTTTATTCACACAACCCACTTGAAATATTTTGCGCGACTGACCAGCAAATGAATCTGAAACTAACAAAGCACGCGTGTTTGCGGTTCACGTCCATGCGTATGACACTCCAGTCAACAAACAGACATCCTACGAGTACGTTTAAATTCACGCTCAAATAATGAGAATTGGTCGTTCTGATTTCGAAAATAATCTTTTCATACCCCTGTTTGTTTAAAGGAGGTTCGTATTTTTGCCTTTAGTGAATTCTGCACTAGCTGCTAAGCAAATTTTGTTTTATAATCAAGTTCTATTGAACTTAGCATAATGGAACTGCGAGTTATATACATTAGCTACTGAGTTAAGACGACATATTTTAAAACAATAGAACTCAATACTACAATAGATAGGGTTCTGAAAGAAAAACATTATTTTATTCCGAAACTTGACTGTAGAGTTTTACTAAAAATAGTATTTTGTGTAAGCACAAAAATGCTTGTTTATGAAATGAAGCGGAGTTTATAATGGCGAATATGTTCAGTTTGACACAATACTGACTAGGGACTTCTATTTAATTTTGGCATCCTTTGAGTACGGAACCCTAAAAATTAAGAAAATAAAACGCGGAATTCCTTTTTTTTGTTGGTCCTCTGACAGGGATTGAAGCTGTTGAGCCTAATTATCGTTGCTTAAGAGACGTTACTCGAAGTGAAGATGTTCTGTGGGAGTATTCATTTGAGGCTGCGTTGCAGATATACTTTGCCTAGCCCAAAGCAAAGAAGAAAATATTAGTCGCTGATGGTTATCTAAACGGTGTAGCATAATTTCAATCATAGCGCAGACAAACAATGCAATAATTTTATTACTACATACATGTCCTACTTTGTATAACCATTTTTTATGTTGTAATTAGCTTATTGTAGTTTGGGAGTAGGGAAACGAAAATGTTTATACTTCTATCTTTCCAACGCCGCGCCGTCTGTCTGCCTTAACTTAAACAGATTAACCCCCGATTTCACAGTTGAAAATTTCAAGTAAGCAGTTCTTTACTATAAAATGCTGCGTTATGGTTGGTATTAGCGATTTCCTTTTCCTAAGCGAGATTTCCTTAACTTAGAAACTGACCATTAGTCATTTAATGTTGGTTAGAAACTACGTACAACCTGCCCTCTGATTCTGTATCGTATGATCCGTTGCCAACTAAGTGTTAAGTATCGGAAATATACATTACTATAAGAATTCCTCATCTAAGGATACGTTTACGCTTGAAATGACGTCACATATTATAAATAGTTCAATACCAATTGAAGGTTCATTTGGAAGTTCATTTTTTATGTGTTTTTGGTGAACAGCAACCATAGTTGACAACCGATTCAAAGATACTTTATAGGCCCGCTGGTCAACTTTATTTGAGACCTGACGAGCGAGAGATAAATAAAACCTGTAGTATGAACTATCACAGTCAGGGCAAGGGATCTAAAGTTACAAGTAACTTGGCTGGTTCAGACAAGCTTGATACGAATCTGCCGTGCAGTTTTTATGTGTTTTTGGTGAACAGCAACCATAGTTGACAACCGATTCAAAGATACTTTATAGGCCCGCTGGTCAACTTTATTTGAGACCTGACGAGCGAGAGGTAAATAAAACCTGTAGTATGAACTATCACAGTCAGGGCAAGGGATCTAAAGTTACAAGTAACTTGGCTGGTTCAGACAAGCTTAATACGAATCTGCCGTGCAGTTTTTATGTGTTTTTGGTGAACAGCAACCATAGTTGACAACCGATTCAAAGATACTTTATAGGCCCGCTGGTCAACTTTATTTGAGACCTGACGAGCGAGAGGTAAATAAAACCTGTAGTATGAACTATCACAGTCAGGGCAAGGGATCTAAAGTTACAAGTAACTTGGCTGGTTCAGACAAGCTTAATACGAATCTGCCGTGCAGTTTTTATGTGTTTTTGGTGAACAGCAACCATAGTTGACAACCGATTCAAAGATACTTTATAGGCCCGCTGGTCAACTTTATTTGAGACCTGACGAGCGAGAGGTAAATAAAACCTGTAGTATGAACTATCACAGTCAGGGCAAGGGATCTAAAGTTACAAGTAACTTGGCTGGTTCAGACAAGCTTAATACGAATCTGCCGTGCAGTTTTTATGTGTTTTTGGTGAACAGCAACCATAGTTGACAACCGATTCAAAGATACTTTATAGGCCCGCTGGTCAACTTTATTTGAGACCTGACGAGCGAGAGGTAAATAAAACCTGTAGTATGAACTATCACAGTCAGGGCAAGGGATCTAAAGTTACAAGTAACTTGGCTGGCTCAGACAAGCTTAATACGAATCTGCCGTGCAGTTTTTATGTGTTTTTGGTGAACAGCAACCATAGTTGACAACCGATTCAAAGATACTTTATAGGCCCGCTGGTCAACTTTATTTGAGACCTGACGAGCGAGAGGTAAATAAAACCTGTAGTATGAACTATCACAGTCAGGGCAAGGGATCTAAAGTTACAAGTAACTTGGCTGGCTCAGACAAGCTTAATACGAATCTGCCGTGCAGTTTTTATGTGTTTTTGGTGAACAGCAACCATAGTTGACAACCGATTCAAAGATACTTTATAGGCCCGCTGGTCAACTTTATTTGAGACCTGACGAGCGAGAGGTAAATAAAACCTGTAGTATGAACTATCACAGTCAGGGCAAGGGATCTAAAGTTACAAGTAACTTGGCTGGCTCAGACAAGCTTAATACGAATCTGCCGTGCAGTTTTTATGTGTTTTTGGTGAACAGCAACCATAGTTGACAACCGATTCAAAGATACTTTATAGGCCCGCTGGTCAACTTTATTTGAGACCTGACGAGCGAGAGGTAAATAAAACCTGTAGTATGAACTATCACAGTCAGGGCAAGGGATCTAAAGTTACAAGTAACTTGGCTGGTTCAGACAAGCTTAATACGAATCTGCCGTGCAGTTTTTATGTGTTTTTGGTGAACAGCAACCATAGTTGACAACCGATTCAAAGATACTTTATAGGCCCGCTGGTCAACTTTATTTGAGACCTGACGAGCGAGAGGTAAATAAAACCTGTAGTATGAACTATCACAGTCAGGGCAAGGGATCTAAAGTTACAAGTAACTTGGCTGGTTCAGACAAGCTTAATACGAATCTGCCGTGCAGTTTTTATGTGTTTTTGGTGAACAGCAACCATAGTTGACAACCGATTCAAAGATACTTTATAGGCCCGCTGGTCAACTTTATTTGAGACCTGACGAGCGAGAGGTAAATAAAACCTGTAGTATGAACTATCACAGTCAGGGCAAGGGATCTAAAGTTACAAGTAACTTGGCTGGTTCAGACAAGCTTAATACGAATCTGCCGTGCAGTTTTTATGTGTTTTTGGTGAACAGCAACCATAGTTGACAACCGATTCAAAGATACTTTATAGGCCCGCTGGTCAACTTTATTTGAGACCTGACGAGCGAGAGGTAAATAAAACCTGTAGTATGAACTATCACAGTCAGGGCAAGGGATCTAAAGTTACAAGTAACTTGGCTGGTTCAGACAAGCTTAATACGAATCTGCCGTGCAGTTTTTATGTGTTTTTGGTGAACAGCAACCATAGTTGACAACCGATTCAAAGATACTTTATAGGCCCGCTGGTCAACTTTATTTGAGACCTGACGAGCGAGAGGTAAATAAAACCTGTAGTATGAACTATCACAGTCAGGGCAAGGGATCTAAAGTTACAAGTAACTTGGCTGGTTCAGACAAGCTTAATACGAATCTGCCGTGCAGTTTTTATGTGTTTTTGGTGAACAGCAACCATAGTTGACAACCGATTCAAAGATACTTTATAGGCCCGCTGGTCAACTTTATTTGAGACCTGACGAGGGAGAGGTAAATAAAACCTGTAGTATGAACTATCACAGTCAGGGCAAGGGATCTAAAGTTACAAGTAACTTGGCTGGCTCAGACAAGCTTAATACGAATCTGCCGTGCAGTTTTTATGTGTTTTTGGTGAACAGCAACCATAGTTGACAACCGATTCAAAGATACTTTATAGGCCCGCTGGTCAACTTTATTTGAGACCTGACGAGCGAGAGGTAAATAAAACCTGTAGTATGAACTATCACAGTCAGGGCAAGGGATCTAAAGTTACAAGTAACTTGGCTGGCTCAGACAAGCTTAATACGAATCTGCCGTGCAGTTTTTATGTGTTTTTGGTGAACAGCAACCATAGTTGACAACCGATTCAAAGATACTTTATAGGCCCGCTGGTCAACTTTATTTGAGACCTGACGAGCGAGAGGTAAATAAAACCTGTAGTATGAACTATCACAGTCAGGGCAAGGGATCTAAAGTTACAAGTAACTTGGCTGGCTCAGACAAGCTTAATACGAATCTGCCGTGCAGTTTTTATGTGTTTTTGGTGAACAGCAACCATAGTTGACAACCGATTCAAAGATACTTTATAGGCCCGCTGGTCAACTTTATTTGAGACCTGACGAGCGAGAGGTAAATAAAACCTGTAGTATGAACTATCACAGTCAGGGCAAGGGATCTAAAGTTACAAGTAACTTGGCTGGCTCAGACAAGCTTAATACGAATCTGCCGTGCAGTTTTTATGTGTTTTTGGTGAACAGCAACCATAGTTGACAACCGATTCAAAGATACTTTATAGGCCCGCTGGTCAACTTTATTTGAGACCTGACGAGCGAGAGGTAAATAAAACCTGTAGTATGAACTATCACAGTCAGGGCAAGGGATCTAAAGTTACAAGTAACTTGGCTGGCTCAGACAAGCTTAATACGAATCTGCCGTGCAGTTTTTATGTGTTTTTGGTGAACAGCAACCATAGTTGACAACCGATTCAAAGATACTTTATAGGCCCGCTGGTCAACTTTATTTGAGACCTGACGAGCGAGAGGTAAATAAAACCTGTAGTATGAACTATCACAGTCAGGGCAAGGGATCTAAAGTTACAAGTAACTTGGCTGGCTCAGACAAGCTTAATACGAATCTGCCGTGCAGTTTTTATGTGTTTTTGGTGAACAGCAACCATAGTTGACAACCGATTCAAAGATACTTTATAGGCCCGCTGGTCAACTTTATTTGAGACCTGACGAGCGAGAGGTAAATAAAACCTGTAGTATGAACTATCACAGTCAGGGCAAGGGATCTAAAGTTACAAGTAACTTGGCTGGCTCAGACAAGCTTAATACGAATCTGCCGTGCAGTTTTTAGGGTTCCGTACCTGAAGGATGCCAAAACGGGACAAAACCCTACTACTAAGCCTTCCTTGTCCGTCCGTCCGTTCATCTATCCGTCCGATCGTTCAAGAAATTGAACTCCAAGTGGGGTACCCATACAAGAACCCTTTAAAAGGTTGTATACTTTTAACGATACTTGTTATCACTATTACTAAAAGATACATACAAGTTTTAAATTAAGTCGAGGGTTTTTGAACTTAAGTAGTTGGTATTTATTTCAACTTAATACATTAAACAGCTCTTGGTAAAAAAAAAACCAATGAGCTAATAAAATGACACACCTTTGCGGGTTATTTAGCCGTTTGAGTTAGGAACCTTATACACCGTAGAATACGCTCCCGAAAACTTAACGGAATAATTAATTAAAAAGCTCCCTAACTAAACTAGGTATCAGAAAAACCGCATATTAAATCCGTTCAGTGGTTCTCTGCTTTAAAGTGCACTTATAGATGAGTAGATAGACAGACGTTGCATTTTTCACAAGTTATTTGTTGTTAAAGATTTTAACGAGTAACAGTGAAATTATAAATATTTGTAAATGAAATTATTGTTTTCCTATTGACGCCGTAATTGCAACGCAGTTACAGAAATAGACTACAATTAATGGTTATAAACACCACTTGCTAATATTTGTACCTATTGCAAATAAGTAATATTGCTAAACGAGTAATCATTCTCTAGGTAAATTCCATTCTTCCTTTTTACATTGTGATTGCAACACATTCAGGTTTCACTTAACTTGAAACAAAGAGAGAGATTTTTTTCACTGCAACTCTTAAATCCTTGTACAAACTGAATGAGCAGGGGCGTGATACTCTCAGTGGAATTAACAAATGTATCACTGTAATGGAGTAATAAATCTATAGATATAGATCTGTACGCCGCGCCGCCAGGTCATGCGGTCAGTAATGGCTTGCTCGTTGCTGCGGTTTTGTTATATCATGTATTTTGTATTGCATTTAGATTACATTATGGTTCAAATATAAATTGAGTTTTAAAATAGAATTCCACACCACAATTCCTTAAAAAAATCATTTTTGTTTAGCTTTTTTTAATGATGGACGGGGTCGTGAGGTACCTGCTGTGACAAACTGTCCATGTCTTAGCGACTGCAGCCAAGGCTTGTGCAGCGCACATGGCGTTGGGATTGGGATTTACATATATATGTCGTCAGTGAAAAGAGGATGTACGAGATTTGACTGTTTCAATGTGACAGTACTATGCGTTTCAAATAAGTTTCAATAAAACAGGGTGATAATTTTTTCCGCAACTTCCGCAACAGAGGTTTTAATATAAATGAAACAGAAGCAAAAAAAAGCGTTATTCTTATTTAATGGAAAAAAATTGTCGCACAATTTCGGTCATAGTGCAGGGTGGAAAGATGATGCGCCATCACCAGCCCTTCGCGCCAATGTAGCCAAAGTTCAAGAAAATTGTAGGGCAAATGAAACGAGGCATATTTACGTCTTCAATGAGTAGTTTTCTCTCTTATGGTGCTTTTAGGGTTTCGTACCCAAAGGGTGCCAGATAGCAGACAAACATTACAAAGCCTCAGCTGTCAGTACGTCCCGTCCCTCCATCTGTCGAGAGGTTGGTCAGAGGGGTCTACATTTTCAGCCGTAATAGGTAGCCGGTTGAACTTTTCACATTATATTATATTATGTATTCTAGCACGGAAAGTTAAAAATTGAACCCAAGGGCAGTTCCTATACATAAAACCTCAAGAAAGCAGAAGTTTTTTATCTTTATTTGTTTCAGTTCTATCTTAAAAACGGTAATATAAACTACATAGTTTAAAATTTTCTTAGAATATGTTTCACACTCTTACGTTAAACAACATAAAATAAAAGTTTGGGTTCCATGCACAGACGATGCCAAATTGTTTGTCAAGTGCTACAGTTTTAGCCATTCACATACAAACCATGGACCTCGGGTCTGTATAAAATTTACCAAAAAAGTGTCCTTAGTGAAGTATCACAATATTAAGAAACAAAACATTTTAATTTGAATCGTATGTCATTGCTGCACGGCTTAATTTTGATTAACGTGTGATTGACACCCTTTTTTAATTTTCAATGGTTTTGACTCTCTTTGGTTCGGACACTTTTGAGCACAGACCCGATGTCCATGTGGTAATACGTCAATGGTTTTAGCACTTTGTTTTTTATCGCCTTCCTGCTATGGCATCTATATTTCTGTTTCTTACCACAATATTTTGATTGGTCCGTACCCATTTCGTATGGTGATACGGAACCCTTCGTGCGTTAGTCCGACTCAATTTTGACCGTTTTTTTATATAAACGCGATGTACACAGGTCCCCTAAACACACCCTTGTCGCGGGAGTACCTATCAAATCAATTTTGTATTTAATTCAAATAATCAGAAACGAAATTTTGGCTGCATTATTTTTATTTCAGAGAATAAGGAAGCCTCTACTTTCTAATAAAAAGCCAAGAGTTCATTAGCGATTACGTCAGTTTGGATGAAAAATGACTTAAATCCGGGCAGCACTCCAACCTCTTGTGTCTTTCCATTAAAGTGAATGGTCTGAGTTGACAGTGAGATTAGCGCCATTTAACTAAATTAGATTTTTACTTAAAGTGAGGATGAGACTTTTACGTTTGAGTAAAGGCGATCGTTGTCCTAAAACAAATGCGGTATGACAATAAACTCGAAAATAAAGCATATTTGAACTTTAATTGGTAAACATAATTTAATTTCTCGTCATAAGTAGTCGTACCGGGGTAGTGGTTACAGATACTTGCATGGTATCAGTAATTCGTCCGTTACTGACTTCCGTAGATTTTTGATTATTGTTTTTGAAGGCGTGCACTTCATTGTAGGTCTAATTGAAGCTTTCCATCAGCGGTGGTAATGGGCAAGCGAAAGACCAAAGAGGATTAAAACAAAAATTATGACTAGGAACTTCATGGGTTTGTCAGATATATTTCCGAGTATGGACAGTTCACACTCGTACACTCACGTTTCACTGACGATTATTACACCCCAGCGTGACTGGTAGTGAGCTCTATCACTGAACTTCGGGCACAATAATGGACCCACAGATTAACGAGTCTTTCGAAGCACCCAGACACAAACACTTAATACGGCCCGATGGGATTTGAACCCATGACCTCCGAATTAGTTGTCGAGGATTCGAACCACTGGTCTATGTATTTCGGGCCATTGTCGTGGATTCATATCTATTCGTATAAAACCATGACAAAGCGTATGGTTTTTCCCCACTTCCACACCAGAGGTGCAATTGTGTAAGCTAATGGTATTCAAATTGATTGTCATATATGGCTAGTCGGCTAAGCAATATAGCCCGTTTGACAATTGAAATCGTAAATTTTTGGCTGTCAAATGATTACAATTGTCTTGTTTAAAAACGTACGATTTCAATTGTCAAAAGAGCTTATTTGCTTAGCTGAATAGCAATATGATAATCAAATTCGAATACGATTGGCTTACACAATTGCACCTCTGGTTTATTTGAACTTCTTACTTCTGAAACGAACATTTTTTGAACGATGACAATAAAACTACAAAATGTAAAAGTGACCTCATGTATAAGACAAAGGAGCTTATTCCGGGTACTTTTGACTTGGCCCTTCTTTAGTATGTCGCCAATTTCGTCCTTCTAGGGCATGGTTTTTTCCTTCATGTTCTAGGGGCAGTTAGGTCGCTTTATCCTCTACTGGCGTACTATATCTAAACACTCTACTTTTATTCATCCTCTCTATATTATGACCAAACTAATATTTCGTGGAATCTCCGTAAGTAAATAGGGTTTGCACCCAATGAATGCATGCAGGACATTAACTTGCGAAATTGCAAAATTACTGAGCGATGTGGAGTGGGGAAGTTGCGGGACACAGCCTAGACACCGAATGCGTCTGAGGTTTGTAATCTGTGAAACTGATATTTAGTGATGTAGCGTTCAAAGGGCTTATACCATAGACATCTTAATATATTATTGTAATAATTATTTGGTTGACTAGTACGAGGCTCCCGAAACGTCAAAATCATGTCCTGAACAGCTATCCATATAGATCAGTGCACCATACCCTTGAAAATTTTCCAAATTTCACGAGTACGTAGAATATAATTAATATAATAATTAATATTTTTTTCATATTAAAATCTGCATTATTTTCTAACTAGAGCTGATATTTGATTTTATTATAACCCTATAATTTGGTTGATAATCCAACACACATAAGTATTAATAATAAAACATACAACTTAAAATCAGCAAGAGTAGACTGGAGACATTAAAAAAAAATACAGTCGATTGAGAATCTCCTCCTTTTTGAATTCGGTTAAAAATAAAACGAAGTAAAACGATAAAACGATTAATCATACCTTCTTATAAAATCAGACGCATCAAAACTGTTGGTCGAAATATGCAAAAAACATTCGTAAATCACTTGATCCAGATTTTTCTTTCAGAATAAATAGCCTTACCCAAATGAAATGGTACATAAATATTCTATTCCATTAACTAAATAAAATATTGAACGGATTTTTCTCTTCGGTTGAGTACCGCTATCTCTGCAGCGCATTTGTGGATGACTGTCGCATTAGTTCCACTCTGTTTTCCCTCGATAACAGATTTATGCTGTCTTTGGTGTTATTTGCCATCATATTTGTTACCTTCAAGTATGTACTCGAAAGAACGAGTATTATAAATATAACAATATGAACGAAAAAAATATTAAGCCTTTCATGAAAATACTGGGGAAGGGTAATGACAATAAGTACTTGGAATAAAGGAGCTTGTATGACTAGATTGATGGATGTGGAAGAGGCGAAAGGGGTGTACCAGGATCGTAGCAGATGGAAATCTGGCTAGCCCTGTAGGACGTAGGCGTGAGTGTATGTATGTAAAAATTGTAAGAATATATAAAAACAACGCCCAACCCACTCCAACAGATAATGATCAACTGTTGAGTTATTACAGGCTATTTATCATGGATATCTAGATTGCTCAGCTGATAGAGCAATCGACCGATATTAAGAGATTTATTTGAGTTCCAGTTCAGAAATTGTAATTTTAATCAAATGCCTATACAGGTGAATTTAATTCATCCATCCATCCATCAGCCTGTTTCGTCCACTGCTGGACATAGGCCTTTCCAGGATTTCGCCACTCTTGGCGGTTCTCCTGGAAGAAATGCCCATACTCACACACGCTGGGTAGGTGGGTTGGTGAGCGCGGTGCCGAAACCCTTGCACCAGTGACGCCACTGCCCGTCACCAGTCTGCTTTATATAAGGCTCAGCAATTGGGGATGGATAAAACGGCATGCATCGTTCCCAGGCAATGGTGGGCCGCCTGGTTTTGCCTAAGAGCTGTTCTCTTACTCTCCCCCGAATAACTTTGGGAGGATTTTGCGAGTAAGATGGTGGTACCTCCACAGTCGAGCCCGGCGTCAGCTCTACCACCTAATTTAATTAATATTGCCAAATTCATACTGAAGACTCTGTAAGTGCTCAGTATCAAAGTTCTATGACCCTGATTGTAAAATTCGTGAATAATTTTAACAGAGTCAATTAAGATGGGAAGTCAACATTTTATTTTGTGAATTTAGAAGAAAATGTTAACGATTCGTGATATGTATCACTTACCAAGCCTTCCGTATGAATTTGGCTGCATGAATTAATGACAACTTATGTAGTAAAAGTAGTTTTATATTAGTAGTGTTACCAGTTTTCAGGTATATTTTCGCAGTAACTCATTGATACATAGCCAAGTATCTATATCATAGAATTTCATAGTGGCTCGACATGAAAACTTGAAATGTCAGTTGCACATAACGCAATATACAAAGCTTGTATACATACTAGATCACAAAAATGAAGTGCAATCTCAGCCAATCGAAAACCAACTTTGGTCCGACTCCTCAAGATTCTTGTGAATCACTTTCTTGCTGGTAGAATTTGAAATTGCTAGCGAGTCGGCTGAACCAAGTAGTCGGTAGATGCACGTGCGACCAACCTGAATGTTTATTGCACAGATATTGCAGCTTACTCAACAGATTATTATAAGAGCATAATTATGTACAAACAGAGAAAAGACGATTATTATATGAGCATAATATAATATGATTTGAACAGAAAAAAGACGTTTATTTTCATATATTTTAAGAAAACCTTTATAAGAGCTAGTGCTAGTTTGGTTGGTTTGAGGTTTTGTAGGCTTTGAGTGTCTTTCAATCAGTATCGATAAAAATTGTTATCGATTTGTAGGTATTTTATCAACAGCTTACTTCTTAATGTTGACCAGGGTCACGGCGATGATAAAAAGGAATAACAGCATCCAAATTAGTTGAGTGATTCTCGGATGTAAGATGCAGATAAATAATATAATACGAAAACTAAAATTAGAATTTTTTGGCTTCAAAACAGTACTATGACCAGTTTCATTAAAATTTTCACCAAAATATTGTATTCAATAAGTTTTTACCACTTTATTATTTAGCGTAGATTACCTATATGTACAAGTACTTACGTACCTTTAGGTATTTGAAAGCATTGGGAAATCTTTCTTTAGGTACCCTCAAATTACTACAACAAAGATTTATTTTATTTTTGCTGGTAAATTAATCTTCTAATCATGTGTGTTATTATGAAAATGGTATATGAATAGGTATATTCTATTATAACGCCACATTTCCCAGTGGAAAAGGGATGAACACTTATAATTAGGGATTAAGTAATAACTTGGATTATTTCGTAGGCAGATTAAACCATTTACAGGCCACAAGCTATAACCGCTCTTGTTGAAAGTCACCTACATGTTGTGTTAATAAGGTCGTAATTCAGTTGAAAGTATGACCGTTATGATTTTTTTGGAGGGCTATAATTGCTATAATTGAGGGTCTGTTGAATTTAAAAAAATTAAAATACATAACTAACTGCAGAATATCTAAATGGATGTACTGATTAGAATTTTGAATTTTTATTAACAACTTTAACTTAATCAATACCAAAATAGGGTCCAAATTAATACCTAATGCAGACTTGATTATTTATATATGCAAAGAAATAACTTCTTATTAAATTTATATCATTGCGGTATAGAAAATCAGAAAAGTAAATCTGGACGTGAGGAGCTCTGAACCAGGATTCGAACCCGGGACCTTTCGCATACCGGGCGGTTGCTCTACCAATATAAATAACTACTAACTTAGTCAAATGAAAAATATTATTACAACAAATGATATTTTTAATTCATTATTTAGGTATATTTTAGCGCGTTCGCAACTTTAGAGATATTTCTTGTATTAAATTGAAAACACTGAAGATTGTCTGATATAATTGTCACTTCAGTCACGGAACAAAAGTTCAGTGATTGAAACATGATTGAAACGATTGCACCTTACCAATCAGCATTATTCAATCAATGCATGATGGGATTTTTCCTGATTTAATGAAAAACCTACAGTAGTTCGGTTAAGCTAAAATTTTTATCACCATTTATTATTTTCTATTTAGAAACTTTTCAACAAATCTTTTTAGCTTTTAAACGTATTAAAAAGCATCATAGGGTTCACAGGTTAATCAGCAAGGGCTGATTGCATGAACATCAAAATCAATTTTCACTTGCGTCTGGAAAATATTTATAGCTCTATTCCTGGCGGGCTCATTTATTCTCATTTCGCTCCCAAAGCAATGTGCAGCTAGCGAGTTTTTTTCGTTCACTGCGTGCGGCGCGCGGCGTGTTTGTGCGCATTTTCAATCGGCAACGAAATGATTCCCATATCTACCCCTAATAAGCTCCATACAAATTAATTTGTGAAGTAAATTGTACTCGTAATTAATTAGGTGAATACAAAGTATAGCTTTTCAAAGAACCGGAGCCCTATTCCTTTGTTTGTTGAAATTGATCATCTCGTATTTCTTCGTTTAATTACTTTGTTACTAAATAAAGGTCTCGTTCATGCTTAGAAATTGGCCGTCGGCAATAGGCCATTAACGGAACGTTTATTCCTACGAATATAAATTAGACTTAAACAAACAATAGTTCTCCTGATGGGGTATCAGATAAGTTTTTCCAAATGTAAATATCACTCAAACAGTCAATAAACTAACACCTTTTGGCGCACTAAGTCCATCGTATAACAAAAGAGATAACTGAAGAATTGTGTGTCTAAATGGTGTGGTGAATCAAGAAGGGATAGGATAGTGAAATTTTTAATGATTTTGAACATTAATTCACTAAAGAGTCTTTCGGGAAAAAACGCTTTGCTTTTGTTTAACAATAGTTTAATAAGATAAAACAGTCATTATTGTTATTTTTGCTTTATTAGTTTGGACAGACTACTGTTTTGAACTTACAAAACGGCTTTCGCTCTGCGTTTTTTCGATGAAGCGAATTTTTCTCCTCCCGTTTTGGGCTTTGCAATTCTCTTGGAAGAGGCCTTCTTTATAACAGGATTTTTCTTCAGAACCCTATCTATTGTAGTTTGGGAGTCACACTGTTACTAAACCAATTTTTTTACTACTTACGTCTTCTTAAAAAAAGAGGGGGTTCTCAATTCGACTGTATTTTTTCTGAGTATGTTACTCCATAACTCTGTCATTTTCAAACCTATTTTAAAATTGTTTTTTGTTTGGAAGAATTTCGTTTCAGGTAGATCCCGTTTTAGTTTGGTCGTGATCTTATGATAGAGTCTTTGGAGATAGGTAGGGGAACTCCCCAGGAGATGACGGCATATCACTCGTTATTGAGGCAAACTCTTTGTACCAGGATGCTGATTGCAGGTGTTGCAGATGCAAAACACTTTGAACGTCCATTGAACGTTCCCTAGAGATCTGACGTTTCTCTACGCGCAATACTTTGATTTCATAATTTATTTGTTACATTATTAAGCGATCACTTATCTAAACACACATGGTTAAAGACGTTTATCATTGTAACTATCCATGGAATCGAATTGCATATTTTTTCCGCGAATTGCGCGTTTTAGGTGGACACAAAGGTGTGTAGATTTGTCCCTATCTCGCTTTTCGATTGTATATAATAGTTTTATTAGATTTGGTATTAAAGATATACAGAAGATAGCTGCAAGCTATGATATTATGTTTAAATGTTACGCTGAGAGTAATAAATGAGGTAATTATTAATAATTATCAGTGAGTATTAATAATTACCGCATCACTTGGTGAATGTGATAAATTCGGGTAGATTAATCACTTTCATAATATTAATTCAATAATAACTCACGCATAATCAACTAAATTTTTATTATTATTTCATATCTTATTTCTGCTAAAAATATTTAATAAGTTTGTGATTACAAGCAACCTAACACGCTCCTCCTCGCTTCGCTTCGCTCCGCTCGTCGTCGCACCTATTTTTAACTTTTGGTGAAAGATTTTCGGTTTCATACTTTCCGTCTGCCCAATTCTACGATCTGCCGACGCCATAAAATATACAATTGTAGGCCTACCATGAGTTTTGCTTACTATACACGTTAACGTCTGCGTAAAATATTTATATGATAAATTGTGCAGCGCTCCTAGCGGCTTACTACAGGAACCAGCATTTCTCATACAAAATATTTTACGCAGACGGTAACGTGTATAGTAAGCAAAACTCATGGTAGGCCTATTGGTGCCCCTTGCTGGCCCGTAACGATGCTTGGATTAAAAATTCATTACTTTCACTACAGACACCCGTGAATGTGATAAATTTATTACTTTCACCGTTTGTGGTGGTATGTAATAATTTATGAAAAATAAGCAACAAAAAAAATACAAACTAATTTTTAAAAAAAGTTGTGGTTTGTATTGTATTGTATGTTGTGTACTACCGCTTTTTCTGAGTGATATTTTTATCTTTAAATTTTTCAAAAATATTATAATGTTTTAATAGACACGTATTTAGGTATATCATCCATCACACTAATATTATAAATGCGAAAGCTTTTGTGTGTATGTGAATGTTTGTTACTCTTTCACGCTGAAACGGCTGAACGGATTTGGATGAAGATTAGAATGGATATAGCTTATACCCTAATGCTACTTTTTATCCCGGAAAAAAGCATGTCGTTAAGCCGAATATCACGGCAAGCAGAGCCGTGGGAAAAAGCTATATAGTATATAAATATATATTCATGTATAACCAAATCTTTCTCCCGGAGAAAGTTCTCACTTTCTCCAAGAAAAAAAGTTTTTTTTTGTTTTGTGTAGTAAATTCAATCTTGTTTTTGAAAAAAAAACACATTGGAATCTGACCACTTCTTTTGGAGATATAGCCAAAAACTAAATTGGTGAGAAATATTAGCGGGAAAACAAGAATTGTGAAAAAGCGGACGGGATATTCAATTAATCATTCTTACCGTGACATATACATTTTTAAGTTTTGTGTGACATTGTGTGATTTTAGATCAAAATTAATCATTACATTAAGATGTTTACCTAAACCACTGATTTTTTAACGTCTTATTATTAGATCGCTAATATTTGTTTTGTAATATTAATATTGCGGTTCAGCCAATCAGACCGCTGAAAAATTATTTAACATTGAATAAATACTACTATGACGTCTAATGTACTCATAATACACCTAACTTAATTAAACCGTTTTTGATGTAAATAGCATATTATAATTAAGGAAATTGATAAAGTTAAATAAAGGTACATCGACTTTAAGCCTATAATGTGATAAATAATATTTTTTCCGAATTTTCGCTTTCTAAAAATCCTTATTATTTAGAGAGCTTAGATGTTGTTTCAGTGAAAAAAATCATTCTTACCGTTCTAGGAATATCATTGAAATCACTCCAACCCAAGGTAATACTGCCGTAATAAAAACCTACTACAGGATCCTATATAAAATGACCTGTCTTGCCATTTGCCCTATATTGCGCAACGTCATCAAAGTGCTACTGTAATTACGTTGCTCAGTTACACGGTGGGAATACATTGCAGTGTTTGCTCATTGGCTCGAACACGGCAATTTATATGTCAGGACTGTTTCAGACACAACAAAAGTTGAATAGTTTTATACCCGTAATTATGTCACTAAACACAGTGCGTCAAATAACTTTTTGGCTAAACACATTTTAATAAAATAAATCAACACTCATTGATTTAGTGTCTGCTTTAGAATGTGCGAATAGGGCTAAGCGCACACTAGGGTGTGGCAATTTGCGGTGCGTTTCAGAATCCGTAACGGAAAAAAATCGTGATTGCCCAAGCGCACACAGCGCAGCGGTTCAATATCCGCACGTTTTGCCATTCGTACCGCAGATTTCGTAGAATACACGGCCCTGGACTAAGAAACTAAATTCTGCATTTGCGTTTATTTACTATTAAAATGCTTAAAAAAATATAACCGCGAAAAATTTGATAAGAATTACTGGTCCCAAATTTACTAGAAGGCTGCAAGGATGGAGGCAACCGCCGTAGTTCGAGCTCGACTGTGTGCGACGATTTGCGGATTTATTTCCATAGTACGCGGGGTTTCATTAAAGTCTATAGGATGCAAAAATTCCGTGCGAAAACGCACCACACCAAATTTGTAACAATCTACAGAATTTAAATCCAGTGCCGAATTAAATCCGCAGTGGCGCACTCCTATGTTATTATATAGTTCACAGATTGTGCGAAAAAAAAAAAGCACGGAAATTATTCGTAGTGCGCGCTAAACCTAAATCTTAAATAATGCGGGCTTTACCTAAAGGTACGGTTCGACTGGCCTAAAAGGCGGCAAAGTTTCGATTGTGTTAATTCTTAGACAATTTACCTTTTTAATTTTAATTATGAAATGAAGTTTTTTTGCTGCAATAAAATTTTACAATGGCTGCCAGGTATATACGGATAGCGCTAGACGGAATATCAAGGAAGTTCTATTTTAGGTCTATGCTAATTGTCAGACGAAAATTTTCGGCAATGGCGATCACTTCGACTTGTAGTTGATAAGGCGCTGGTGCAACCTCAGATATTTTTAGTAAACCTCCATCATTGTATAAATAACAAATAGTATTCCATCTCCATACAAACGAGCGAAACGAACCCCTCCCCCCCCCCAAAACTCGGTACAACTCGACAGTCGCGGTTGCACCGCAGTTACGTACGCACGTTGTCACTGTAACGCACCCGCGCATTTTCGTAAATTATAGCTCAAAATTACAGTGTACGTAGGGTTTCTTAAATACAACTTTTATAATAATAATACAGCTTATCAAATACGTAAACAATCATTTGGCAGCCCTAGTGCATGTTTAGGCACCGAATGGCAGTAGGTATTGATTTCAAGAACACCGCCTAGTTAAACTACTGTTGTTATCTATACTGTGCCTCCGTGCTGAGCGCACGTGAATAAAGCGTCTTCATGATTGTCACCCGAAGTATTATTTCAATCAAATTTTCATCTTGCATGTCTTATAAGCATTTCATAAAACTCAATCAAATTCAATTTTAATTTTTACACGAAGTACTCGTATATTTTTGCCAGAGAGGTTAGTGCAAAAAATAAAACAGTGAGAGATTCATGTAGTGGCGGTATGTTTTGTTGTTTTTATTTGTCAAATCTTGCTTTGAACTAACCTATATAATAAAACAGTGAGAGATTCATGTAGTGGCGGTATGTTTTGTTGTTTTTATTTGTCAAATCTTGCTTTGAACTAACCTATATAATAAAACAGTGAGAGATTCATGTAGTGGCGGTATGTTTTGTTGTTTTTATTTGTCAAATCTTGCTTTGAACTAACCTATATAATAAAACAGTGAAAGATTCATGTAATGGCGGTATGTTTTGTTGTTTTTATTTGTCAAATCTTGCTTTGAACTAACCTATATAATAAAACAGTGAAAGATTCATGTAATGGCGGTATGTTTTGTTGTTTTTATTTGTAGAATCTTGCTTTGAACTAACCTATATAATAAAACAGTGAGAGATTCATGTAGTGACGGTATGTTTTGTTGTTTTTATTTGTCGAATCTTGCTTTGAACTAACCTATATAATAAAACAGTGAGAGATTCATGTAGTGGCGGTATGTTTTGTTGTTTTTATTTGTCAAATCTTGCTTTGAACTAACCTATATAATAAAACAGTGAAAGATTCATGTAATGGCGGTATGTTTTGTTGTTTTTATTTGTCAAATCTTGCTTTGAACTAACCTATATAATAAAACAGTGAGAGATTCATGTAGTGGCGGTATGTTTTGTTGTTTTTATTTGTCAAATCTTGCTTTGAACTAACCTATATAATAAAACAGTGAGAGATTCATGTAGTGGCGGTATGTTTTGTTGTTTTTATTTGTCAAATCTTGCTTTGAACTAACCTATATAATAAAACAGTGAGAGATTCATGTAGTGGCGGTATGTTTTGTTGTTTTTATTTGTCAAATCTTGCTTTGAACTAACCTATATAATAAAACAGTGAGAGATTCATGTAGTGGCGGTATGTTTTGTTGTTTTTATTTGTCAAATCTTGCTTTGAACTAACCTATATAATAAAACAGTGAGAGATTCATGTAGTGGCGGTATGTTTTGTTGTTTTTATTTGTCAAATCTTGCTTTGAACTAACCTATATAATAAAACAGTGAAAGATTCATGTAATGGCGGTATGTTTTGTTGTTTTTATTTGTCAAATCTTGCTTTGAACTAACCTATATAATAAAACAGTCAGAGATTCATGCAGTGGCGGTATGTTTTGTTGTTTTTATTTGTCAAATCTTGCTTTGAACTAACCTATATAATAAAACAGTGAGAGATTCATGTAGTGGCGGTATGTTTTGTTGTTTTTATTTGTCAAATCTTGCTTTGAACTAACCTATATAATAAAACAGTGAGAAATTCATGTAGTGGCGGTATGTTTTGTTGTTTTTATTTGTCAAATCTTGCTTTGAACTAACCTATATAATAAAACAGTGAGAGATTCATGTAGTGGCGGTATGTTTTGTTGTTTTTATTTGTCAAATCTTGCTTTGAACTAACCTATATAATAAAACAGTGAGAGATTCATGTAGTGGCGGTATGTTTTGTTGTTTTTATTTGTCAAATCTTGCTTTGAACTAACCTATATAATAAAACAGTGAGAGATTCATGTAGTGGCGGTATGTTTTGTTGTTTTTATTTGTCAAATCTTGCTTTGAACTAACCTATATAATAAAACAGTGAGAGATTCATGTAGTGGCGGTATGTTTTGTTGTTTTTATTTGTCAAATCTTGCTTTGAACTAACCTATATAATAAAACAGTGAGAGATTCATGTAGTGGCGGTATGTTTTGTTGTTTTTATTTGTCAAATCTTGCTTTGAACTAACCTATATAATAAAACAGTGAAAGATTCATGTAGTGGCGGTATGTTTTGTTGTTTTTATTTGTCAAATCTTGCTTTGAACTAACCTATATAATAAAACAGTCAGAGATTCATGTAGTGGCGGTATATTTTGTTGTTTTTATTTGTCAAATCTTGCTTTGAACTAAACTATATAATTTTGGATCGTAATTGTGTTAGTCTCCTAATCAATTCCCTGAAAATGCCACCTTCGAACGTCTCAGTTAAATTAAATGAATCCAAGGGAGTACTACTTGAGGATTTTTGTAAAAAATAGTCATCTTTCTTTAGAGCCTAGTTCTTTATTTGTCTAGAACAACGTCAACAACAAGCATGATAAATGAGTTTACATTTTTGGTCCGTTTGTTATTTACACCAAAATATGACGAGATAACGCAAGCTTTTAACATACATATGTCAGAGCGTAATAGTAAACAGAGAGCCTTGAGACATAATTTCGTCACCCTTTACCAGAGGCGGGCAAACGGTTGATCGCTTAGTCTAAGGTTAATCTATTCGCAACAGTTCTTACGGTCGATTACGGTATTAACAAAAATATAGAATTAAATTCAAAACTACACATCGAGTAACAAATTGCCGCTCCCATCTCAATCCGGCTCGGCAAGACGCGAACGTATCAAGAATTTACGATACTTCATAGACTTCAACTCATTTTTACGCCCAGCATTGTAAAGTATTTATGGCGTAAACGTTTTTTCATGAAACCCTGAATTATACAAAATTATTCCGCCTTTTAACGAAAACGCCAATATTTCACGAAAAAAATAGATTTAGTAATTTCAACAATAGTCAAAAATAAGTGCGACAATGACCGAAGCGAAGCCGAGCGTGTTCAGTTTACATATAAATAAATTTACATAAACTTATCTGATCAAGTTTTAACTTAGACACGTGTTTTTTCAGACCTTTGTCTAGTCGGTTACCTAATTGGACACATTTCACTCGATGGATTTTATTATTGAAAATGATGCCTTTTTAAGTAATTAATTCGTTTTATGTCTAAAAGGCTTGATTTTTATGTCTGAAATTACTGCTTTAACAAGAAAACGTGGTTTATTTTCCGATATCAGGTGAAAAAACTCCTCCATCAAATACTTTTTTGTAAAATCCAGAAAAACCTCGATAATTCACTGATTTTGCGTGCCGGCAGCGCGCGAAGCGAGCGTTCTAATTTAGACTTTCTAACAACATACTGAAGTTCAAAATCGCTCAGTAAGATTACCGTGCATCATGGGCCAAGCTTAATTCGGTTTTTCATCAAAAAACAGTTTTAGACATCATACGACAATTTTGACAAGCTCACGTACAGATGAGTTGAAGTACCATAAGTACCGGGTATGCAATTTAGAACCTACATTGTGTCATAGGACAAGGGAGTTTTTTTTAACTCCGGACCAAAATGGTCTATGACTTCAAGTACATATCTACTACATGGCTTTCTTGTATACTATTTGCGGTTTTTTGTTAAATATACTTTTGCATATTTGACAACATACATGTAAATTACTATATGTAAGGCAAAATAGGCTGCTGACAAAGACAATTCTACATGAAATTGCACGACTTTCGCAACCACTACCCGCTTTATATGAGCTTTGATTGAAACCTCAAGTAGGATTCGCTTGAGTTCATTTTATTTAACTGAGACGTATTCCTGGGTGGCAATTTCAGGAAACTAATTAAGAGACTTACAAAATTACCAAAATCCAAAATATATGAACGACAAATAAAAACACAACTTAAGTTACCGTCACGACATGAGTCCCAGAAGGGATGTCAGAGGTGATCCCAAGTGTGAACTGTGAAATGCGAGTCAGAGTCTACCGCTTTTCATCGACGATTATTACGTCCAAAACGTGATGAGTGATTGGTAAGCCTTATTGCCGCACTTCGAGTACAAACAAATGGACCAATAGTTTAACGTGCCTTTCAAAGCACGAAGACCGAACACAAACTTTAATGTTAAATAAATTTTATTTATTCATTGTAAATGTGCAAAGTTTTGCAAGAAATAAAGTTATTTCTAATTTATTTCTTAGTTGTCTAAGACAGACTGAATTTTGAAAAATCGCGTGTTTTTACTACTTTATGCTTAGCACAATTAGTTTTTCGGCTTTAATTTTCAATAATACTTCTTCTCAGTAGTTTTTTTATAAATATGATATAAGGTTCATGTAACCAAGCCTAGTTTTTGATTTAATGTCTCAAAACAGTCACACCCAATTTTTCATAGTGAAATCTTGGTATGATATGTATGGACAGAAAAAGCTCTCACAAAATATTATTTATTTTGAAAAATAGGGCTCAATCGTGAATTCTGTTATTTTTACCTTGATAAGTATTGATTAAGAACTTGTAATTATGAAAATAAATGTTTAAAATACATTTGTAAAAAGTTAAATAAATATATATTTAACTCTTTCTGAGCCTTTATATTTATTTTAGTAATAAGTATGAACATTTATGGGGCCGTCATCAGTGGGTCGAAATATATCGAATATAATAAAATAAATGTTATTTTGTTCATACTTATTACTAAAATATTTGTAAAAAGTAAAACAATTGTTCAGAAGCATTAAAGAAACGTAAAATTTCAATACTTAAAACTGATTTCACAAAAACTGAGACCTGATAAAAAAAAACTGAGTTCAGATTTGGATTCAGCACACAGTTTTCTGCAAGGATTTTAAAATATCGTTTCTGTGAAAGAAAACCTGTTGAACAAGTGTGTACCCTTCCATTACTTTATTACTCAATCAGACCTCCTCTTGTGGCTGAGTAGTAGAGCGCTCTCCTGCTAACCTAGAGGTCTTGGGTTAAATTCTCTTTGGTACACATATAAATTGTTTTAAATACCAAAAATTAAATTTTTGCTAATAAAAAAAAAACTTTGTTTGTGGCTATTTTTGGCTGTCGAAATTGATACAACATTCGTAAAATACCATTGGCGTATAACGTACTACGTACTAGTAGAACAGACATCTCAAAAAATTCTGTGCCCTCGCAGTGTGCGCTTCGGTTGAGGTGGGGTGAGGTGGCGACTCATAGAATGGCGCTTGTCCTAACACTCCTAGCAGACGTGACAACTCATTCTGTTTTGTTTTGCCTACTTGAAATGTATTAAAGGAACCACAATAATAAAATGTTACAATGCTTCTATTGTAAATTGAATAAAATATTCTACTCATTTTGTATTTTTACATTGAGTTTCAAGGAAATAAAAGTTTTCTACCTTTGACGGAAAAACGGAATATTTTAATATTTTATAAAACATCGAGTCATAAGTGGCAGCAGAAGACTTGACCAAATTATTTTGAACTTGTTATGCATATCTGCGATAATAAACTACAAAAACCTTAAAATTTAAAAGTCATTTTAGTCATATATGGGTATAGTGATTTCTCGATTTTCGTGTAGGTTTTATAGAACATGATAATTTCCCTTGAAAAAACATAAAAAATAAAAGGAATACCATTTAAAAGAAACGTTTTTCGGCTTAATAGCAATTTTACGACATTTCAGACATTCAAAGTGAAACGAAGGCTTATGAATTTATTAAAATATAATTCTGTAATATTCGATATTCGAACAATATGACAAGTCAGTATGTGTCATATCTGCGCAGTTTATTTTGCGGGGATTATGCGCAGCAATTGCTGTTACGGATTTAAACATGTCTTTTTGATTAAGTTTTTGTAAAAATTTCCTTCATTTACGGGGATGGAAGTTTAAACTTTGACTTTTATTATATTTTCTGGTGGGTTCGAAATGGTTTCACAGGAACACAGGAAGGTTTTTACAATTTTCTGAGGCTCAAGGAATCTGTCACGTCGGTCGTCGCAACGAACGTCCCTGAATGAATGAGACAATTGCTGCACGCGTACCGCAACTCGTGGCGCAAAAACTTGCTTTTAGATGTCAACTCTATACGTAGTAATAATAACTCCATCTTAGAAGAATATCAATGAACTCAATCTTAGAATGATTTCAATGTAAAATACGAAGTACGTACACGAATATGTGTTCAACCACTTGTTTTTTTTATAATTATTCGAAAATTTATCAATTTTATTAATAGTATGCATAAGTTGTCTTGTCAGCTCTAAGTTTTACAGTCGTAACCGGCGACATCATTTAGTAAGCACCGGATACACTAAAAACTGTTTAGGATGAGTACTCTTAAACTTTTATATTATTATTAAATATATTATGTATGTTAAATTGTAAAAGATGTTTTAAAATTTAAAAACGATTTTAGACGTCATAATTTATATTCGAAGTATTGTATCTATGTTAGAACTTATTATTAAAATGATTTTAGAAGAGACATTGGTATTTGTAGTAAAGATTGGCGCCAACTAGACACTGCGTTTTCTTCTGTCGACTTATACCTATTTATATTTTGGTTTGATTTGCAACAAAATTGCTTTTATTTTATTGTTTCATGTAATTTTTCGCAGGTGTATTAAGAAACTTCGTTTGATACACGTGCGAAAGTGTTGATTTTTCTCGTTTCGACTGTTTTTTAGAATTCAAGATTAGAATCAAAATGTAAAATTTTATTACAGTCTCGCACAAGGTAGTTGAAAGAAACGGAAAGCATATCAGTATTGACTTTTAGGATACGCTAAAATAATGTATGTAAATGCTGTGGTTGCGGGTAAAGTAAACGATGCAATAAACTCAGCCAAGACGACTGTTAAATTACTCTACTATCTAAATAGAACTCTTGGCTACACACATAATCCTGTAGATTGTAGTCTGTTTGCTTGTAATTTTGCGTTTACTACTTGTATTTGCTACGGCGTAGTATCTGCTACAAGTCTAATAGTTTTACTTCTTTGTAGACTTGCAGGTGCTTCCAGGTCGTAGTTTAGACGCGTAAAAGCGTCAAAGGAATGTTTTTATTCTATCTTTACTTATAATAAAATAGTTTATTTTGTCCGTACAAGGTAAAAAATAATAAAAGTAATTCCTTGGTTTTTTTCCCCACTGACGGAATCCTTTTGTATCTCGCTAACGGTGGCCGTTAAGGCGTTCTCCTCTATATGGAACTTGTAGCTGAGCTGTAGAGATTATTTATTAAATATATTTATGTAATATATAAGGTGAAATTCGGCCAGCCACTTAAATTCATATTGGAGACTCGATTAGTGATCAGAAACAAGATCCTTTTGGCAAAGTCATAAACATTTTTTTTTATTCCCTTTACTACTGGACTAACTGGACTAGTTCAATTACAATTCCTAGTGCAGGCACTATGGGACGAAAAAAAAATGTTTCTAGTTTCACCCGGAGGGTCATTAAACCTTGTTTCTGGTGACTAACCGAGTCTCCAGTATGATCTAAGGCAGTTAGCTGAATTTCACCCTGTATTATAATAATAAATTAATTGCCATTAATTGCAATTAATGAACCTACCTTGGCAATTTTTAATACAGAGATAGTCTTGCAACATGTACATTTCAGAGTGAATTGTGTCCTACAGATATTATTTTTATCATGATAATATTTGGAAGGCTAATACGTCATTAATGGTACGTACCTAAACACTCGATCGAAAAAAGGAAAAGGCTGCGTTTGCATTTTAAAACAGTTAATCATCTAACAATAAGAAATACGTCAGTAACGTTTGCATATTATCGGAAATATGATTTACTAGCGTTTGCCCGCGGCTCCGCCCACGTGTTATTCGGTTTAACGACATGCTTTTTTCCGGGATGAAAAGTAACTTATGTGGTATTATGTAACTTAAGTTGGGATATAAGCTAAATTCATTCTAAATTTCATCCAAATCCGTCCAGCCATTTCAGCGTGAAAGAGTAACAAACATACATACACACAAACTTTCGCATTAGTAATATTAGTGTGAAGTGTGATGAGATAACATAGCCTTGTTTTAGTTCACTACAAACGATTATAGACCTATTTCTAGGTCGAATGCTTGCAGGTATTGATACCTAAATACACGTAATGTTTCAAAAACTTCCCCGTTTTTACTGCAATTATAATCGCCAAAAGAATTACTTCCTTTTCAATGGGTAATTTCAATCTCATGGCGGCTCTAATCATATTTTAGACAAATTTTGATGGATTTAAGACCGCATTTGTGGCTAAGTGGTAGATCACTCGCCTCTTAACCCAGAGGCCTTGCGTTCAATCACTGTTAAGTTCATTTTTGTTCAGTCTACGTGGGTTGCCATACGTCAGGATTTGTCCTGACATGTCAGGATTTTTTGGTCACTGTCAGGATTCCGGCCGGACTTTGGAAAAAGTCAGGATTTTTGGATTTTAGAGTAAAACAAATCATAGAAATTTAGTTTTATTTATTGTTCTTTTTTTTGGTAACAATCAACTACCTAGGTAAATTGGCAGTAAATAATAATCAACACAACTAAAACTAAAAAAAAAACGAATGCTTACTTGTAATTTTGCGCTTCATTCTAAAAACAAACAATAATAATTATATAATATATGGGCGCTTTAGCATAATTTCAGGAAATTGTACTACAAATCAGGGTTCTAATCAGGATTTTATAGTATGGTAACCTTAAATCTACGTGCTTCAAAAAGCACTTTTAGCTATTGGTCCATATGTGTCCGAAGTAAAGCGATAGGGCTCACCACCCTCACGTTTGGGACGTAATAATCGTCGGTAAAAAGCAGGTGTACCAAGTGTGAACTGTGACTTGTATTTTCACAGTTCACATTTGGAACCCTTACACCCCTCGGGAATTCATGTCGTGTCGTGAGGAAAGCTCGATCCAAAACCCCTTACCCCCAAAAAAAATTCAAGTAAAAAAAAAAACTAAAAAAAATAATTAAAATTGAAGTAATTGTACCTAGCAAGAAAAATAAAGAGATGGTATGGAGCAATATTTTATAATAAAACGCATACTAATCAGAAAGTTCCTGAAATGTCTGAAACATTGAGCTTATTCATTAGGCGGGATTACAAAAGACTTTCAGAGTAAGCATCCTCCTGAACCAGGTTTAGAGAACTTAATGATCGTGTGATCCTCATTCGCAGGGGATTTGCGGTGATCCTCGAGAAAATTATCCGAACTTGAGAAGTGCCTACTTCTAATGTTCGTTTCAGAACAAACCCTCGGTAAGCTTATGAATATATAGGTATACATAAAGTAGACAGCAACAAATATTTGAAAATTATAACCGTTTAGTCAAAATATTTCCTTTGACAAATAATCACACTAATATTATAAATGCGAAAGTTTGTGTGTGTGTATTTGTTACTCTTTTACGCTGAAACGTCTGAACGGATTTAGATGAAATTTAGAATGGATATCTTATACCCTAACTTAACACATAGGGTGCCGCCGCGGGCAAAAGCTAGTTACTAATAATAATAATAACATAAGTAAATGGTGTGAAGTAATCTTACATGTCCCAAAATGCGTAGTGTTTGAGACCAATAGAGCGATAAACCTCTCCTCCTATCACCTTAAGAGAATAGGTTCCGATTGCATTGATCGCTGTTACTCCATGCTGAAAAACCTGCAGTGCGAGAGGGACGAATTCTGGAAAATTATCAAAATGACGACTTTTATCACGAATTTTATTATTTAAAAAAAACTTAAGTTTGTATCAAATATCTGTTCGGATAACAGTATAATAAAGTTTATACAGATTTTAATTAATAAATAATATAATATGATTTTGCTCAAATAATGTTAAAACTCGACATGAAACCTTTTTTTGGAGTCATCTTTGATTTTTATAGCTCAATGTTGGAATGACTTCTGAAGATTCTGTTTCGATAAGAGTGTACATTATATTCTTGACAGAAGTCCAATTTTTTTTCAAAAAGGAAGAATAAATTATGGTTTTTCGGAACCTATCCTCTTAAGACCTTCAAATCGTTGGAAAAAAGAGGGTGTTACGAGTGACAGGGGATATAGAGGGTGTTAATGCAAAGTCAAGAATCCCTTTAGGGTATGAAAGTGTACACGATTCTGATGTCATTACGAGAAAAAAATATATACCTTGAATTTTCACCAGAAACTCCATCATTTTTCTAACCTATGGCTACGCAGCTCACCGGCCTCTCCGCACACCTAATTGCACCCCGCAACCCGCACCCCTCATCCGAGTGGCCACTGACCAGTGAGGGTGTCCACGCTATTATTGTATTTTGAGTAATGAAAATCGTCTTATTAAGAGGTACTGGTACTTTATTTAGAGATCCCAGTATTTAAAATAATATCTTTACCGATCATACTAACACGCCCTTAAAGGATTCTTGCCTTTGCTTTTACACCCGGTATATGGTGACTCTCGTTTATGTAGGCAAATTCATATTGGAGACTCGGTAAGTGGTCAGGACTAAGGTTCAATGACCTTGTTTTCGAAATACGAAAAATATTGTTTGTGCCTCTATACTTGTTCAAGAATAACCTCGACTCAATTAAGAAAGTCTAAATTTTATTTTGCTTGTGTCACTGAAAGGGTCCAAGAACCTTGGTCTTTACCATTTATTTTACCCACTCTCTAATATGAATTTGGCGGTATAAATGTAAGTCACCTTATATGTAACAAATAAATTTATGTCGAGACAATTTTTAAGAAAGTATATTGTTACCGGTGCCCCTAAAATTAAACCACATTTTTATTTTATAATTTTTGCAAATACTATTATTTTTCGCTTTATACGGGAAAACTACTTCTCTCGTTGATTTAAAAGTTTTTCTATAGACGTGGTTCAGTGTAATCAGTAGAGCATTTGGTTTATTTTTTAAGAACGTCAACGGTAATTTTTGAAATTTCGTTCTTCCACCGTGAGATAGTACAAATATTTCGTAAGATATGATACACCACAAGGCGTTTTGTCATGAATATGTTGAAATATTTGCTCTGTTATGGAAACCTCTCTTCCGTCCTGAATAAACAAGAGTTAACACAATCTATCAAAACGAAAGTAAGTGTATCTATAAGTATACACATGCGGCAAGCAGACACTTCACCGAGACCGACTCTAGAGAGATATAAAAAAATCTTACAAGTTTTCATTGCTCGAATGAAAAGAGCGTTCTAAAGCACCTATATACGAGTATATATGATGTTTTCTGTCCGTCGGTCCGTCTGTTAATATATACCCTTCTTCTCGGGCCCAGTTAGAGATATCAAGTTGAAACTTACCTCTTACAGAAGTCTATGATAAGTTATTTCCCTTTACGTAATCAATTTATTACAAATTAGGTCACTATGAAAACCTATAGGGTATTTCAATTGACCAGGAAACTTGAAATTCCGTTCACAATTAGGGTTTTAATAACACAACTCTATGAAAAATCAGAAACTTACCTATATTTAATTATTCTAGATTAAATTTGTGATCAACTCCGCTGTCTGTCCGTCCGTCCGTCTGTCACCAGGCTGTATCTCATGAACCGTGATAGTTAAACAGTTGAAATTTTCACAGATGATGTATTTCCGTTGCCGCTATAACAACAAATACTAAAACCAGCCAAGTGCGAGTCGGTAACGCGCACTCCCATACAACAGACATGATTTTTTGTTGTTGTTATAGATAATGGTACGGAACCCTTAGTGCGCGAGTCCGACTCGCACTTGGCCGGACTTTATAAATATAAATCAATATTAAATGATTTTTACAACAGTACAGTTAACAAAACTCACACTTAACCCTTACAGGGCTGGTGGCATTATAGTATATCCCATTTTCTGCTGTTTTACAAATTTTTTTTTCAGTCCAGCAAGATTCAAATTAGTTCATCATCGCAACATCTATTACTGCTTATCTTCTCAATTATTAGAAGTGTGCGCAGTAGTATAATGTAAAACAAACGATTTTGTGCACATGCAAACAATTCATGGCACAGCCGTTGATGGGGGTCGCGACTTAGCAAGAGACCAAATGGTTTTGTACGTGTTGGCATTATTTGCGGTGCATGTTGAGTAAATCCTAAGTGTTCAGCATATAGTTCATTATTGACTGTACTGAACGCACGTCTATACGTAGTGATTTTCTATTTGATCTCAGTCATCATTACACAAATGTTAAGAAGCGGCGACATAACTTACGGAAGGAGTCGCAATGGTTACCATTTCTAGAGCCTAGCTTTTCAGATTTATATGGAACGGAACCCTCAGAGCAAGAGTCCTCCCACACTTGACAAGGTTTTTTATTACAGTTTACAAATAAGTTAACTATCATTTGCTCGCGGCTCCGCCCGTGTTTATTCAATTTCTGCCCCGTTTCGGCTGGGTTGTAATTTTATCAACACCTCCTATAGCTTGTGTCTTGACTAGGGTCACTACAATAATAATAAAAAAGCCATACTCAAATCTGTTGTGTACTTTTCGAATTAAAACGGAATATACAGACAGAGAGACAAAAATTCTAAACATGGTATAGTATGACAGGACTTTTTTACTACTTTATTATTACTACAGATTCGTAGCACTAGTCGAGCACGTTACATTTGGGGCCTTATCGGCAGTTCCATGGGAAGCCACGCAAGTTGCGTAGTAGGTAGTCTACTATAAAAAATTATAAATACACTGACACTTTTCTGCAGGAATCTTATTAATCAATCGCATTAGGCTGAAGCACTACAAGTTATTTAAGGAGGGCTTAGACAAGGGAAAGCGTCTTAAAACATTTAATAAATATCTCAAATAGATTAGGGAATAAACTCCTTCACAAAAGGAAATAATTTCTACTAAATTCGCCACCAAGCTCTCTGGCCTATTGGTTCGAACATCTCGAGCAGTTATTCTGACTTCGCGGGTTCAAATCACGTAACGGCACATTCGCTTCGGGTCTACGTGCTCCGAAAGGCACATTGAGCTCTCGTTCCATATTTATAAATTTATCGTTAGGACATGAATCCCCGAGGGGGTGCTAGAGGTATTTCTGAGGGTGAACAGTGAAATGTAAGACAGTCTACGGTCGTACTCTCACGTTTCACCGACGATTATTACGTCTCAGCATGATGGGTGGTGAAGTTCTATCACCATATTTCGTGTACAAATACCAAACACAAATGTGCCCCTACGGAACAGTTATTCTATCTCACAAAGTCCGTTTTGCTATAGTTGTAGTAGTGTATCCATCCATCCATCCATCAGCCTGTTTCGTCCACTGCTGGACATAGACCTTTCCAAGATTTCGCCACTTTTGTCCTCCTGGAAGAAATGCCCATACTCACACACGCTGGGCAGGTGGGTTGGTGAGCGTGGTGCCGAAACCCTTGCACCAGTAGTGTGTGCACATGCGCTATTTTGTAGTGTGCGTAACCGTAGAGCTAAAAAATGCGCCACAAACACAAAACGTGCTTAAGGCGTAGTAGGTCGATCGCACAACGAAAAAGATTAGCATATCTTAAAAAGCGCGCGTCTGAGCAAAGCGGTAAATCAAGAAGAGAGTGGATAGTGCTGTTTTTCAAGGATTAAAATGTAATATAAATTAACACAAGTGCGTTAAAAAAAAATCGCTGTGCTATCGTTTAGATAATAGATTTACATGTTTAAAACAGTAATCATTGTTAGTTTTACTTTGTTAGTTTCGATAGACTGCTTGTTTTAAATGAAAAATAGCCTTTACTTTGCAATTTTCTTCGGTCGAACCAATTTTTCTTTATCGCGTTTTGGGCTGTTACAACGCCTTGGAAAAGGCTTTGTTTATAACATGTATTGATTTCAGAACCGTATCTATTGTAGTTTGGGAATACAATTTGTTCAAAAACTCAGTTTTTACACCTACGTCGTCTTAATTGTATACGTCACTACTACAACAACATAGTCAAACGGATTTCGCGATATAGGACATCAGCTGTTCTCGAAACACTTACCTAATCACAGAGGCGGATTTTGCGCAAAATTTGTTGGTACGTTGTTGGATGGTTGTGATACGGTTCACTACCTATCACACTAGGGCGTAATAATTCTAGTTAACACGTGGGTGTACGAATGTGACTGTAGAAAAAAAAAATTATAATCTTCATTGAGACGGAATAATGATCATTGTTTTAAAATTTAACTTTTTTCATCTTATTCATATTATTTGTACACACACAAAAAACATAATTTATACATTTCACTTAGAGATATCATGTACAGTGGAGACCGCATCAAGTTAGACACTTCAGACTTTGTACCTATCTTATATTCTTCTCTGTAGGGGCTAATGTCGTACTGCAAGTGTATAGCTTGATGTGGTCTCCACTGTACATAGGCACATTCTTCTATTAATTTAATTTTTATTTCATGTTTTTATATACTGAGCTTTCCAGCAATCGCCCGGTAAGCAAGAGATCCTGGGTTTGAATCCCAGTTCAGAGCTCTTTACGTCCAGATTTACTTCTCTAATTTTTTTTAACGCAATAATATAAATTTGGTTTGTCCCCTTATAATTACATAGCCTTATAATTTTAGCAATTTTTTTGCAAAATACATAACGACAAAACGTAAGAATTACCAGACATTCTACCCACTTTCTTTAATTTATCTGTTTTTAGTCATACAACAACACTTTATAAAATTAACGTATAAAATTTATTTCATGTCTTAAATTGTTTTAGCCTGATGATGTCGATAAATCTATGAAATCGGTAGTGTGACCGCTTAGACAAGAATATATCAGAGTAACATACGTTTGAATATTTTTATATTATGTCATATCAAGATATAACAACATAACCGCCAATCTCTCCAGTATTCATTTGTATTTATAATTAAAAACGCTCTATACTCCGACGGTAAATGCTTATAACTGGCACGCGGCCCACTTCAATCCAATCTCGCCGCTGCAACGGCGCGGCGCAATGAAACATGTTGCAATATGCACGCACTCATGCATCGGACATTACCGGCTGCGGATTGGGGGCAAAGCCAGACTCATATGAATTTCAGAGACTCACGTGAAATATCTCTTTCAGCCTTCGCGCTTGGTCTAGCGGTAATAGGTGTTAAAGTATGAAATTGCCGTTTTGCAATGAAAAATTCAATTTTTTTTATGCCTTTGCGGTAGAGTTTTGGGACCTGCGGGCCTATATGTAACTCAGTGTCGGTTCTCTGGTTGCTATTGACCAAAAACAGATACAAAATGAACTTCCAAAATAACCTTCAATGGGTATTGAACTATTCACGAGTTTTGACAATGGGCACTCGGTTTGGCAACTGATTATACGATACAGAATCAGGGGGCTGGACTCAACAAACTGTGTGAAGCCATTTTGTACTGTTGCCTGCAGTTTACCATGTAAAACATTGCCCAACCCGTAGAAAATTGATAGTCGGTTGGGGCCAGGTACAGCGAGTAGGGAGGATGACGGACGGTTTCTCACTGTAGGTCCTGTAGTATTAAAGCGGTTTCTCGAGTAGTGTGAGGTCTTGCATTATCATGGAGCAAAAGTGGTGAAGATATGTTGACGAAGTCGGGGCTGTCGCGCTGTGAGTTTCGCCATCATTGTTCGAAATTCTGTACAGTAGACATCTGCTGTTATTTACATAAGATCTAGGCTACTATCATACTATATGTGGAAACTCTTGAATGACTGACCAATGTTCTTTAATTAGCTTTCTACCGCTCACAGTAGCTAGTTTTCCAAAGTAACTTTTATTCAGGGTTTTTAAAGATATAGGCGAACCGTAACAGAATAAAATAGTCAGTAGCTAATATTTTTAAAACCGTACTAAAACATTCCTAACAGACTTTCTCGAGACACAATGAACTGTCAGTTGTAGATGAAAAACAAATACACTAACCAGAATAAACTATATCAGTGACCTCTGCAAATCGGGGTCACTATGTTATTGTAGGTATATCCAGATTCTACTCGAAGTAAAACTCGGATCACAGTAGCTTAGCACTTCACTTACAGTAAAGTGCCAATAACAATCTCATCTGAAACTCAGACCTTGGCTTAAGCTTGTATAACAGGAAATAATCCAGCACTGACGTCGGTTGGTTACTCCTACTTAAGGCGACAACTACTACTGTAACCTGCGTCTCATTTTCTCACATGACTCGTCCTATAACGATATCTCTGTCGTTCTAGAGAGAATCAAGCTGCGAATGCGCTCGAATTTAATTAAATAATATAAAATTATAACTTTATTACATTTTAGTAGCCCACCCTTAATATTTTTTGTATGTATTTCCCGTTTTTATTATTTCTTCATTGTATTATGTATATATAATATTTTTATTCCTAGATTCCCCTATTTTATTTATTTTTTATTTATTTCAAAACTTACGACTATCATTTATTAATGCAGGTGTATATTTTATTTCCCGTATTATTATATATATTTTTTTTATATTCTAAAGACATATTATATTGTGTAAATTAACTTTGACTCGTAGAAAGTATACTTAATGTATCTATTTTGCAAAAATAAATATTTTGATTTTGATTTTGATTGATATTTCTTCTTCTAAAAAATTTAATCCGCTAGGAGATAACAAATTTCCAGTGAAAGCTATTTTAATAAACTCTCGGAAGAACTGCTTCAACATTTTCAAGCCATGTTGCATAATATCCAGATGACGGCTATCGACGGCCAGGCAAACCAAAAAGGCGATGGCATGGTATCACTATCGCCTTGATCCAAATTTTCCTTAAAATCTATCAATTCCTGTTTTATTTAAAACTTATTTATTACATATCTGAAGGATTTTTCATGATCCAAAATTTGCTAATATAAAATTATTACCTTTTATCTCTCTGAATTACTCGACTGACTATGCTACTTTGTTTGTATGTATACCGGGTGTAAATAGAGTGCGACCATTAAAACCTTAAACAGCTGCATGTTTCACGGACGACGCTCTCTCTAAACTCGCCCGTATGTCGGTGCGTTAGGGTTCACGCATTTTTGTTTGGAACTCAATTATTTCCTAAACTAAGAATGTCCGCGGGTATGACTCTTGGGAAAAGTGGTTCAGTAGGGTCGGTAGAATATGTATATAGAATATAGATATATGCACTCTATTTACACCCGGTATATGTATGTAGTGTATTATACTTAAGTAATAGGCTTGAAGAAAGTTATTTTCTTTTTGCACAAATAACAATTAATGTGTAAAATTTTCATTTAAATAATAAATCATTTCATCTAATACCATCGGTTGACTGGAAGAAATTTGTTTGAGGAATAAGTCCGCCCTTGCCTTCTGTTATTCTGTATTCTGTGTGTTTATTTTAATTTTCTGTGCAATTTGTTTTAATAGATAAAAAGATGTACTTCGTTCGTTGCTCATTGGGGAGGCAATCGCACCCATATTGTAACAAAGAAACTTCTCCAAAAAGGCACGAAACTTAATATTAGTTGACATGTTCCGTTATTCTACATATAAATTAGGTAGTCATTAGTGAACTACAAACATGAATCATGTCAAAGGCACATCAGGGCACGTTTGTATGCATTCACTCAGAAAGCTGAACTTTAAATGAGATTCTCTGTATGTTTGTAACGGGATACTTAACAGGACTGTTTAAGCTACGTGCATTCGTTTTAATATTTATAGGCGAAGCAAATAAGCTCATATTTTACAAAAGAGCGGCATTAAGTCACTGCTCGAACTTAAAAGTTTTTAAATGTGATAGATGACTAATAAATTACCTCTATGATAACTTACAATAGAAGCATCCCTTAGGCAAGGGATGGAAAGGGGTGAATGATATTATTGTTTATAACTTCGAGGGAAAATTATCTGCAGTCGGTGCAATTTGACATACGAATTAGAGTACCCTAATCTACGTTTGCCAAAAGTGCAGTTTGGGATACGAATTACGGAACTACTATTATTACTTTTTTTTGCAAATGTGCGATTGTGACTCGGGGGAAATGACTGTGGTTTGTGCGAATTGGCGATATGATTAAGAAATAGTCTTCATTCATTGCCCGATTCGCAACTTTGGCTGGGTCATACGGAAAAGGTATTTTTATATTTATCTGACATTCTATTTCGGGGGAAATGTCTGCAGTTTTAGAACTTATCTCAAAGTTAGCCTTTTGGCTACTAACTCATTCGCCGGTTATAAAATATGGGCATTTTCACACGGAACATACTTAATTTTACAAAATGGTTGTACGAGTAGGTATATACGTAGGTATATCGTACAACCACGGACTAATAAACAGATAGAAGTCGCAAGCGGGCTAAATTACATAGACTTAAATACCAATAGAAGTGGTCAGCGTAATTAAGTATTTTATTAGATAGTACTACTTCAGTGTAAGCATGCACTTACCCATAAATTCAGCAACATATAACATAATATAAGCTGCTTTATACAAAATGTATGTATTGATGTAAATGAAGAGAGGCGATAGCTTATGTTAGAAGGTTAGGTACGGCGAGTCGCGCCACATAGTGGCGTGACCGCCGTACGTAACCTTCGTGGTTATTTTTTTATGACCACCATTTAAACCAAAACCCTAATTATTTAGTTAAGTCACTGAATTTAACCAGATGCCTGCGCCATACATTGCTGAATATTAAAAACCTTAGTGAGGCGAAAGTAGGTAGGTATATCTGCTCATGAATACGATCAACTTTAGTACACCCATAAACATATACGCAAGAGTAAATTATTACAAACAAAAAATACTTTTTATGACTTTTTAAGGGGGTAAGCGAGGAAACCAATATGAACTAGTTAAACTAGATGGCTTTAGGGAAGTAAAATGTAAAAAAATGTAAATTAGTCACCCTATAATGGATTCACTCAACTTTCGCAGACTTGTACTACAAGAGAACACGAAAAGATATATTAAAGTTCTATTGTCCGTTTCAAAACGACGTACATTACAAAATCTCGGAAAATGCTTAAGTGTGCAACAATATTGTAACTGTGTGCGTGTCTTGGAATCACCTGTATAGTATCATTGAAAACCGCAACAAGTTAGACACTTCTGACTTTGTACCTGTCTTATATTCTTCTCTGTAGGGGCTAATGTCGTACTGCAAGTGTATAGCTTGATGTCGTCTCCACTGTGTACTTATTGAATTAATGAATGAAATGCCGTAGTTTTCGGGGCGCTGCGGGGTGGGGCCGCGTAATGTTTCTTTGTTTTTACACTTAGCTTGGTACACGTTTTGGTTTACTTGATCACGGCAAATATAATTGATATTTCTTTGACATTTTCGCTAAATCCTGTTCTGGTTCAGATATTTGGACGGAAAAAAATTCCTACTGGATAGTGGGTCAAGTATAAGACTTTTGGATCCCAAAATTTTCGGAACCCCCACTATTAGACCCCAAGTAAAAAAAAAAGAATTTTGTATTTTAAATGTTTGATCCGGGGTCTGAAAAAAATATAATTATTATCCACCTATCCATCCATCAGCTTGTTTTATCCACTGCTGGACTTAGGCTTTTCCAGGATTTCGCCACTCCTGGTGGTCCTCCTGGAAGAAATGCCCATACTCACACACGCTGGGCAAGCGTATTGGTGAGCGCGGTACCGGAACCCTTGCACCAGTGACGCCGCTGCCCGTCACTAGTCTGTTTTATACAGGATGTAAAGGTGACCTGCTCAGAAAATGAAACCACATGTAGAGGATGTTATAAGGATTCTTTTTCCTAAACTTCATTTCTTCATTCTTTATAATAAATCCCCAAATTAATTAATTTATTTTATATTATATATAATTACATATTATAATTAATATTTTTATATGGTCTAACCATTGTTTTTTTTTAATTTGAACTTTTTAAGTAGTATCCATGGATTTTTTCTTGACATTTTCTCCAATTTCCGTTCCCGTTGAGATATTTGTATGGGAAAAAATTCCTACTGGATAGTTGGTCGAGTAAAAGTTCTTTGGACCCCAAAATTTTCGGAAAACATCCCCAGAAACCAAAAAAAAATTTTTAAACGTTTAAAAAAAAAAATTTTTTTGGCCATATCACCGCGACGGTTGGTCTTGGATCCCCCAGTCTTGGACCTCGGGGTTCCGAAAAAAGTTGTTTTTCATTTAAAAATATTTTATCTGAGTCGCGAAAAAAATTTTGTTTTAGCCATATCTCTGCGACGGTTGGTTTTGGAACCCCCAAACTTGGACGCCAGGGGTCCAAAAAAAATGCCCTTCTTTTCCAAGTTTCAAATCTTTTTCCGCCCATATCTCCTAAGCGGTTTAAGCTAGACCCCTGCTCCTGGGGTTTGTTAAAAAGGTCTCGACATATCTACCCGAATATGTAAAAAAAAAATTGGGTACCTTTTGGGTCCCTTTGGGTACCATGGCTATATCTCGGGAACGGTTAGAGCTAGATCTACCGGGTTTTAACTATAGTCAAAGGCTCAGCAAGGGCTACTTGATAACAAAAAAAAACTTGGCATTTTGAAATTTTTTGTCATTTTTTTTATTGCTATAACTTCTGAACAGCTCGTGGTAGTGCTTCCAGGTTTAGACTCGAATGATGGGTATCACGGGTTCTTTCCGGCCGATGACAAATTTTGACATTTGACAGCTGTCAAAATTTGTCAATCACGTTTATTCAACAGATTGCCTTGAAACTCAGTTTCTACACGTTTTTAAGGACACTTTTGTGTTCCAATAAGTGAGGCCGAAAGCCGAGCCGGTTTCACTATATTTTGACCGCAAAGGAATTGTAAAAGTTGATGGACTAGTCGTGCGTTGCGTCAGCTAAGTCAGGCCTCCAAAAGCGTGCGTTCAACCTGGCAACCTCACGCATGCTCCCTCCGGACTTGTCCTGCGGCCGAGTTAGAGTGAAACCGACTCGGCCTTCGTTTCAAGGCAATCGGTTGAATAAACGTGATTGACATATTTTTGACAGCTGTCAAATGCCAAAATTTGTTATCAGTCGGAAAGAACCCGTGATGCCTGTCATTCGAGTCCAAACCCGGAAGCGCTACCACCAGCCGTTCTAAAGTTATAGCAATAAAAAAAATGACGAAAAAATGACAAAAAATGTCAAAATGTCTATTTTTTTGTCAACAAGTAGCCTTTTCCAAGCCGTTTACTATAGTGAAAACCCGTTAGCTCTAGCTCTAACCGTTCCCGAGATATAGCCATGGTACCCAAAGGGACCCAAAAGGTACCCCTTTTTTTTTACATATTCGGGTAGATCTTGTCGAGACCTTGAAAAAAACCCCCAAGAACAGGGGCCTAGCTTCAACCGTTTAGGAGATATGGGCCAAAAAAGATTTGACACTTGAAAAAGAAGAAGATTTTTTTTTGGACCCCTGGAGTTCAAGTTGGGGTTTCCAAGACCAACCGTCGCAGAGATATGGCCAAAACAAAATTTTTTTCGCGCCTTGGATAATAATTTTTTTAAATGAAAAACAACTTTTTTTGGAACCCTGAGGTCCATGTCTGGGGGGTCCAAGACCGGAGGATAAGTCGCAAAGATATTGTCAAAACAATTTTTTTTTTCAAACATTCAAATAAAAAATTTTATTTTTGGTTTCCAGGGGTGGTTTCCAAAAATTTTGGGGTCCAAAGAACTTTTACTCGACCAACTATCCAGGTAGGAGTTTTTTCCCATACAAATATCTCAACGGGAACGGAAATTGGAGTAAATGTCAAAAATGTTTCCCTGTATACTACTAAAGATGTCAAAGTCAAACTTTTTTCCATGAATACACTTCATAGGTTTGACCTCTGGTCTCTCTGGTAAGAGAGAAAAAAAAATTTTCATACAAAAATCCCATACAAACGACCTCACTTTGACCCCGCGAATCATGTCAAATGTCAAAAAATGTAAAATGTCAGATTTTATTGGGACTCAGATAATAGTCGACTACAACCCCCCCTACATCACTTTACTGTCAAACCCCCCCTTCCACCCAAACAACCATTTCAATCAGTGAGTCAGTCACCGTATTGTAGCTATAATGTATACCGGATGTAAATAGACTGCCACCATTCAATGAAACGACATATTCTACCGACCCTACTGAACCAGTTTTCCCAAGAATCAATTTGTTTTGACCTAGCTTTTTTTTGTTTATCTTTTGCGATTTTCAAGAGTTTTCAATTGTTTTGGAGCACAGTGTCAAGGTTTACGTCAATAATGTGTATTTTAGGATTATTGTTTATTGTCTGGGATGTTATTAAAGCGTAACAAATAAAAAAATAAAAAAATATGGGCTGGTCTTTTTGATATATTTTTTTTAAGTTATCTTAAGAAAAAAGGCTTGAATTTAAAATATCTCAGAAATGGTTCAATTTTGCAGAAGGCATTGTATAGTCGAATCAACTGCAATTTTTCTCTTCTACAACCCCTTCAAAGGATTGCATCTAATTACCAATCAGCCTGTATAATGAATAATAAATGATTATCTTAGAATAGTAATAATCGCGATTCTTTTATTTCTCATATTTGTGTTGCGTTTGACAGCGTAAGTACCTAACGTAAGGCGTTGCACTACTGGAGGGAGGAATATTGTATTACCTAGTGTGGCAAAGCTCAAGTCAAACCGGATTTCTGTAAAAGTTCTTCAAATCACGTTTGCAGATACACCCTATGTAATATAATAAATTAATTTACCCAACTTTGGCCCGAGTTGACCAAAGGACATATCATACCTATTTCTTTAAAACAAAACACCTGCCTTTAGGAGCCACTAGTAGAACACCATTTTTATTCATGATCGATACCTACTCTCTTGTTATTCTCTATTCCTTCAACTACCTGATTTATGAATATAATCTACCTATTTGTATACTGACATAATAAGTGTAATAAATTATTTAACTTTTTCACGAACTATGTCAACAGTGTCATTGCCACTTAATCAAATTTCTTGGAAAATGATGCAATACACCTCAAAATCCATGGTAGATGCCCACCTAACGCACCGCTCGTAAAATATGCGCTCGGCCGCCCGGGACTCCCCGCGCGCCCTTACCTCGCCCCTGCGTCGCCCCGGGCATTCCGCGCCCGTAGGTAACTGAAGATTTTGAACTTCCATTAACAAAAATGATTTTTTTATATGTGGCGAATGAAGTAAACTCAGAATCAAAGGTATAATTAAATTTGCACAATTGCGGGAGTTTCCCCCGAAGTAGTATTCTCAAATATATATTTTGACTATGATCCGTATTTTGCCGTGCTGTGCGAAATAATCAGAAGGTTTATAATGTTTATAGTAATCACATGTTACTTCGCACCGATTGTGGAAGTTTCCCTGGAGTGGCAAAACAAAAAAAACGAATATATCTCTACTCCTTACGTTACAGGTCTCAATGTTAAAACCCATAACGCATTTAAGACCAGTTTATATCCTACTGAAGCCTGTATCAAATATTTCTTTTACATACCAACATTACGTTATTTTGAAAATTATACCTAATGTGTAAAGTACTTCCGTAATTATTTAAAAAAACGGATTGGACTCACTTTTTTATCTGTGCAAGGAGGCACAGGTCGAGCTTTCGATGAGATTATGACTCATCATCATCAGGACTCTTCGGGAGTACTTTTGCCCATGGCGGTCAGTCGACATACCGTCATACCGTTTACAGGAAGCCTACACACACTGACCGTTACCTTCAGGCGGATTCCCACCATCACCCTTCTCACTTGTCCTCGGTGCCTCGTACCTTGATAAACAGAGCGCTACGCCTGTGCGACCCACAGTATGTGGATGCTGAGCTGGAGCATGTGAGAGATGTATTAGAGGCAAATGGATACAGTTGGAGGTATTCTAACCGCCTGGCGAACCCGTCAACCGTGACTCGCCCAGAGGGTGCAGATAGGGCTCCGATATATCTACCCTTTGTTAAAGGAATCACAGACAGGATCGGCTTCTTACTGCGTCGAAAATATTGTATAAAAACAATCTTCCGATCCCCGATGCAGATCCGACAAATGTTAAGATCTCCTAAGGATAGAGACCCTTTGAGCACCCCAGGAGTATACAAAATACCGTGTGACTGTGGGCACAGTTACATAGGTGAGACAAAACGGAATGTTTCTACACGGCTGAAAGAGCACATACGAAGCATAAAAAGCTGGACATAAACGGCTCGGCAGTGGCTGAACACGCCTTAAATTCGGATACTAGGCACTATATTCGTTTTGATAAAGCCACCGTACTGGCTAAGGAGAAATTTTTTGTTCCCCGTAAGGTGGTGGAAGCAATCGAAATTGGTAGGCATCCGAATTTCAATAGAAACCGTGGGTGGCATCTGGCGCCAACTTGGCAACCTGTGCTTGACGCTTCGTATGACAAAAAAGTGCCAACAGTGGTTGAGGACATTATCAGTGCCGTCTGTGTGACTGGACTTAGTGAAACACGTGACCCGGAAGTAGTAGTGAAAAACTTTATCAAATGTCCGGTCGAGTCTGGCTTCGATACCGGAAACCTCCGAACGTAGCCGAAGAGCGGAAAGACGAGCGGCGACGAGAGAGGGGAGGAAGCTTAGTACTCGACTGACCGCCGTGGGCAAAAGTACTCCCGAAGAGTCCTGATGATGATGAGTCATAATCTCATCGAAAGCTCGACCTGTGCCTCCTTGCACAGATAAAAAAGTGAGTCCAATCCGTTTTTTAAATATTTACTTCCGTAATGTACTAGAGATAATCACTCCGTGCCAACTTTTCTAGCCATGTCATCTAACTATTCCAAAAGATATTAGAATTACGGGACTTAACTCCACTCTTAAACGTAATTCGCCTCCTCTATTATCACTGTTTCAGTTCTAGGCTGGACCATCCTTTGCAATATCTTGTCTCTTTTACTTGAACATTATACTGGCATTATTTTATAGAACTTGAAGTCCAAATTTGGCATCCCTAATCTTATCTAGTGTACACTGAGGCGATGTAAAGATGTAATTATTGTATTATTTACTAGCTTTTGCCCGAAGTTTCGCCCGCGTACAAAAAACAACAAAACAAAACAAAATTTTTCTTTATTTCCTTACATTTTCGTTATTATTAAGTTGTGGGTCTCTCCTAGTAAGTTTTGCAAAACCTGTATTAGAAGAGCCCCTCTTTCTTATAAGTGCCATCAAATGGTGCAAGGATAATATCTAATACATTTATTTTTATTTTTTTATTTATTTTTTTACTTATAGCTATTTACAAAAAGAAATATGTTAAATTGACATTTCAGTAATATGCTATCTAAATACTCGTATAAAGATATATTATTGTGATTAGACTGGGTGTGTTAAGTGTGTATCTGTATAGTGTGAGTATTTGATTGTGTTTGGTGGAGATTTTACAGTTCGAATCTAAGCTAGTACAAAATGTTATACTTATTATGAAATTTTACTAAAATACATATATATAGACTATAAAATAATTCATATTCCATAGTTTTAGTGTTACAAAACTTTTTCAGTGTCTTCGTATTTCAGCGATTTTAGCCATGTTGTAAGTTTATTTTTGCATTCATTGTAAGTCATACCATATATGTTTAGAATTCTATTTATTTTGTTGTAGATTGAAATTGACTTTTGACAAAATTGAATAGAAGCAAAGGTTGTATTGTATATTTTATTACTGAGTAGGGGTTACGGTTGTTTAAAATGTTCGTGTCTATAGGTATCTTTTTATGGATCCTTAAGATACATTGGAGAATATATAATTGTCGGACCGTAAGAACATTTGCTTCATTATATAATTCATAGGTACGGAAGGTTTTTTTTTTACGTAAAGCCACTTTTAAGACAGCTCTCTGTGCACGTTCAACTTTGATAAATTTAGTTTTATAGGTGCCACCCCAAACTGACATGCAATATAATAGAATAGACTGCACAAGAGTTTTGTATATGTAAATAATGAGTTCTTTATTAGATAAGTCGCGAAGGTATTTTAAGAGCCAAATTAGTTTCCGTGCTCTATTTGCCACTAGTTCAAGCTGAGGGTACCACGATAGGTTTTTATCAATAATGATCCCGAGATACTTTGTAGACTTGACCTGGTTGATTTTGGAGCAATTGCAGCTTTCAGAATAACATGTGTGAGCCGTAATACTGAAATTTTCATCTGGTTGCATATGGTCACGAATTGAAAACGTTATGTAATTAGTTTTACTTGTGTTAAGAGATAGTAAATGTAGTTTCAACCATTTTATTACTTTATCAAATCCATACTGAGCCTTCTCGAAAACGTCCGACCAGTTATCGTCATGAAAAAGTAAGGCTGTGTCATCCGCATAGGAAAAAACACGTCCATTTGTTAATTTTAAGTTGGTAAGGTCATTGATGTATATTAAAAATAAGGTAGGGCCAAGGACGCTACCTTGCGGAACACCATAATCAGAGGTGAGGACATCCTTACTAAATATTTTATCATCAAGCTTCACTCTTTGTGTGCGGCCATGTAAATAGTCACTGAGTAACATTAAAAACGTTCCTCTAATACCAATTTTGTCCAGCTTTCTCTTTAGAGTGGAAATAGAGACGGTATCAAATGCTTTTTTGAGGTCTAAGAAAATACATAAGGTCTTCTTCTTATTATCTAAATGTTTAGTTATATCCTTTGTTAAGTCCAATATAGCATCCTCAGTACTTATACCTGGACGAAAACCGTACTGAGAATCTGATAGGAGGTTATAAGTATTAAGAAATTTAATGAGCCGATTATTAATTAATTTTTCAATAATTTTTGAAATCACAGGTAGTATCGAAATAGGCCTGTAATTATTGATATCATCTCTATCTCCACTCTTATAGACTGGAAATATAACCGAACGCTTGAGAGCAGTTGGAAATACTCCCTGCTGAAATGATAAAATACTAAGTTTAGTAATTATTGGAACGAGTTCCAATTTGGCTAGTTTAAGAAATTTAGTTGGAATTCCATCCCACCCAGCAGCTGATTCGGTTTTAAGGTTGTTTATAATTGACTCTACTTCATTCGTTTCTGGTTCCAATATACCAATGGAGTTAATTTGGGAAGGCAAGGAATCAAAGTACCTATTATTTTCTATTAAACTTGGATCATTTTCCTCAGCTAACGACTTACCTATAGTATTAAAACAATCGTTTACATATTCTGCCGATTTGTAGGAGTACTTTTAAGGTTAGCAAGTTCTATATTTGTATTTTTTGTCCATTTAGATGAGTAAGGTTTTGAATACATTTCCATAAGGATTTATTATTCGCTTTAGATTTTTCCAAGAGATTTCTTTCATACTGTTTCTTTAGTTTTTTTATGAGGTTGTTACAAAAATTACGATATCTGCGATATGTTATCCTAAGAACTTCGTTAGTTTCATCTTTTCGTAATTTCTTTTGTAAATTATTTCTATTTTTTATACATTTTACAATTCCAGAAGTAATCCAGGGTTTAATTATTCTTTTGTTAGAAGGTAATTTAAAAGTTTTTGTGTTTTCTACTAAGCATTCTGTGATCACATTTATTAATCTGTCCGCTAACTCGTTCGGATCATTTATATTCACTAGATTAGAAACGTTTTTACTTTGTAAAGATTTTAATGCATCAAGGTAATTTATTATTGTACGATGTGTCGGTGCTCTAGTATTGGTTAATTTAGAATATACATATATTAAAGCCATCTTATGATCAGTAATTGTAGTATCAAGTACTGCTACCGTTGGTAATTGGTACGCATTGTCTAAGTTAGTAAAAATATGATCCAAACAGCTGTTGATCCTAGTGTTAAATCTGTGTCCAGGTAACAAACAATGAGCAGCGAGCATATCGAGATATAGGTCAGAATTGGATTCATTGTTTCCATTAATAATATTTATATTTATATCTCCGGTTAGAATTATATTTTTACCAAGTTGGGCCGAACTCAAATAGAGATCTAGGGCGGCTTGCACCAAAATCTTAAATCTCGATTTTATCGTTAAACCAGGTTTACGATCTGTCAGTCAATACATTTCTGTCAAATTAAACTCAGCTTAAGTCCTAAATCTAGATTTAAATATTGGTGCAAGTCAGCCCTAGTGAGTTAATAAAGTTACTTGGATTTTTATCGGAATGGGTGCGGTAAATACAAATTATGGTACAAGCAGTAGTGGTGACTTCCAGACACGAGGCGCCATGTAGCGAAATTTCTTTGACAGAATGTTGCACTGTTTTATTGATAAAGACAACCACTCCATCATTTTGATTGACTTTGCTTTTTGTACAATGCGTTATGTAGTTTTCCTTATGGGGCAGTGGTTTGTCATAATTAATACGACATTCCGTCAATACAATAACATCAACAGTTTGGGTGAGAATACTTAAATTAATATCTAGATCAGCGATATTCGAGTCTTTATGTACACTTCTTATGTTTTGTGTAATAATTGAAATGTTAGGATTACCTGGAGGTAAGTGGTTATGTAACTCATCAATGGAACATTCAAATGAAATTGTGTTATTTATAGCGTCTAATTCCTGTAGTAAGTCTGTTTGCTTATTCATTACTATTGAAGAAATGTTGGGTGTGAGAAATGTGGTTATATTGTAAATAGATACCAATGGTATGAACACTACTTGCATCAAATGTTGTGTATATATAATAAATATTTTCAATTAACAATAAGTATAGCAGAAATATTATGATTACACCGTATAGTACACAGTATTGCATGATTAAAAACAATGTATTAAGCGAATGAAATGGTTTTCGAGGCTTAGAGTCTTTTTGACTTGTAAAATAGAAGCAATAAGAATACTCCATGGTACATCCTAGTCATTTGTTAGTTAATTGTTGAATTTGGGCTTCATTTGTAACTGTGATTATCGGTGTATCATCTCCTAATCGTAAGTACACCTTCCCATAACTAGTCCAGCAGTATTTGTAGTTTTTAACAGATTTTAGATCTCGAGCAAGGAAGTAAAGTCTTGAGGCTTTGGTAGTTAAGTTTTCCGAAATAAAGATGGGTGCGTTGGGGTCCGTCTTGAGTCCTAAATGCAACGCACTTAATTTATTATTTTTATTTTTCGTATTAAAAATTTTTGCAGCCTTCAATAGATCTGTCTTTGTAAATGTGTTGGTAAGCTCAACGATCAATGTGCTTTTTTCTTTTTTATTTTTGTTTATTTTTAAATAATTTATGATTTTTCAATTGTAACACTCAAGTTTTTTGATAACTGCAGTATCATATCCCGTAGATCATTTTTAGTTTCAGCGCCTTTTAATGGAACGTTTTTGATTTCGATGTTTGATTTTCGGTCTGTCCTTTGATTGTCTTCGAATTTAGACTCCAGTAAGAAAATGTTCTCCTTATCTTTCATTGCTTGTAGTTCCAACTGTTCAATTTTACTTTTAAGTTCTATGTTCTCCTCAGATAGGTAAGAGATAGTTGTTTGAAGAGCAGTATTTGTTTGCTGTATGTCTTTCAAGGTAGCCAATATCGAGTCTGAATTTTTAGTTTGGTCTTCAGCAAATTGACGAAATAGATCTTTGATTTCACCTTTTATTTCTTTGGCTAATTCTAGCATTTGGGATTTATTCCTTTCAGGAGACATCTCAATCTCAACAGATTTTCTCCTTTTATTTCTAGCTGTAACAAAGTTTGTTATCGTTGCGTTATCCAAACTGGAGACGTTAGGAGAAGAGTTTGATTTCCCAGGTGATCTTAACATTGCTAGATGTAAAAAAGCCTCGTACTTGGAGTTTAGATGGGCTGTGTAATAGAAATAGAAATGGACGACAATTTAGCGAGCTGCTCACTGTAGCGTAGACGCACCACCGCACCGCTTCGCGTAGGCTCGAGATGCAGTGGGGGAAAGAGATAGCAATTAATGCGGTGTCTTCTTACTCTTTTTCGCGTCGCTGATAGTATACGCGACCATGAGATGCGGTGGGGGAAAGAGTCAGCAATTATGCGGCGTGTTTTTTCTCTTTTTCTCGTCGCTGGCTGAGTCCACGACCACGAGATGCGGTGGGGGAAGGAGATAGCAATTATGCGGCGTCTTCTTTCTCTTTTTCGCGTCACTGATAGTGATGCGGTGCCAGAGAGAGACAGGTAATAAATTGGTGTAAATACCTTGTTCACAACCAGTTCGAGGGGGTGGAGGGCGCCTTTATCGTCCAATTTTTAGGCAAATTTGAACCTTGTTGTCCACCAAACTAACACACGTCCACTCTCGGAGATGGCACAGAAGAAAGAGGAGAAGCGTACAGAGAATCTTCGCTCCGTTTTCAGCTTGGGAGTTATTTTATAAACACCCCTTATAGCTTATGTATTGAACACGGTTACTACAATGATAATAAAGAAAACTGCATCCAAATCCGTTGAGTGGTTCTCAAGTTGTAAAAGCGTTTATTAAATCTTTGCCCCGTTTCCGGCTTGGGCGTTATTTTATTAACACCCCTTATAGCCTATGTGTTGACCAGGGTGACTACAATAATAATAAAAAAATCACATCCAAATCCGTTCAGTGGTTCTTAAGTTAAAACGGAACAGACGGACAAAAATTCTAAAAACTGTTGTATCGGCCTCAGTACAGTATATACCAATAACCCACTTCATTTAAAATTTCGCGAAAATATTCAATGTAGAGACACGACCTTTTTAACTACTTTATTATTGATACATAGATGTGATCAAATAAAAACTTATACCTACATATAGTATTTACGATATATATCTACATCTATATCTACACTTGTACATCTACATCTACACTTCAAAACTTTTTTTTTAGCACTTTGGTTTAACATGGTGACCAGCGTCTGATGATGGGACTGGAAGGTGGGTACGGGATCTCCTCCACTGAAAACAGCAGACGCTTCGAGTTTAGGTTTATTTTGTTGATATTTATTAGCACTTTGGTAAAACATGGTGAACAGGGTCTGCTGATGGGACTGGAAGGTAGTTATGGGTTCTCCTCAACTGACAACAGCAGACCCTTCGAGTTTAGGCTTATTTTGTTAATATTTATTAGCGCTTTGGTAAAACATGGCAAACAGGGTCTGCTGATGGGACTGGAAGGTGGTTATGGGTTCTCCTCAACGGATAACAGCAGACCCTTCGAGCTTGGGCTTATTCGATTGGTCTTTATTAGCACTAGTAAAACATGGTGACCATGGTCTGATGATGGGACTGGAAGGTGGGTACGGGATCTCCTCAACGGATAACAGCAGACCCTTAAAGTTTAGGCTTATTTTGTTGGTATTCTCATAATTATTTACATTCGCAGACATTAGTTATATTTCGGATAGTCTAGATCAACTTGCTGTATCGAGGGTTACTGCGTGTGAACCGGAAGGTTGTCAAGCCTCGATAACAAATCCTAACAAATGCCTAAAAATTCTGTCGTAAAATATTCGAAGCGTTTCGGCTAATATGGCCGCTTTAGAAGTATTCCTGACCCGCCTTCGTATTGAATACGACATAATAATCTTGACAGAATGTTGGTTATCTTGCACACCTTCCATATCTAAAATAGATGGTTTCAATCATTACTCTAACAATAACTTTACACTACAAAATGATGGCGTAATAATATATGTAAGGGACGGTCTAACGGTTTCTATTGAGGAACCATCTTTTGATGACGCAGATTGTTTCCTCCTTAAGATGGGAACTGATACAGCTATAGTGGGTATTTACCGCTCGCCTAACCACTCGAACGTAAACAAATTCGTCCAATCACTTAATACCGTACTAGAACAGTTATCATCATATAAAAACCTGATGGTGATTGGCGACATTAACATAGATATTGTTCCAGAGCATAGAGATTCCCGTTCTTTAGAGTACCTTACAATTCTAGCTTAACATGGTTTGCTTCCAACTCACACACTGCCTACTAGACTAACTACTTGTCTTGATCATGTAATGTTAAAATCCAAAAACCAGTCACCTTGGTTATGCTGTATCTATATGCCTCAACCTAAACAATTCCAAAAACTATATTCCCACTACTTATACCAAAATTGATTACAACGGTCTTGAAAATGAAATTAAAGCTCTAAATTTTCAACCAATTTACGATTGTAAATATCCCAATTTTGCGACAAATATGTTGGTGTCACAATTACAAACAGCTCTTCAAAATAATTCTGAAATAAAAATAACCCCTAAGAGACATAAAATTATAAAGCCCTGGGTTACACCAGGACTTTTAAAATGTATGAGAAATAGAGATCGTATGCATAAGAAATTCAAAAACGCACCCAATAACACTGTCCTCAAAACTACATACCAACGTTACAGGAATTTCTGCAACTCATTATTAAAGAAAGTTAAAAGACAATACGAGAGTACTCAAATAGAGAACGCAGGCAAAAATAGTAAAAAACTATGGCAAGTAATTAAGGATGTTGTAGGTATGAATATATCCAAAAACTCTGCCCATGAGTTTCTTTCTGATTCGACACCAATCGAGTCGGTTAATAAAATAATCATTTTTTTGTTGGTATTGGAAAGTCCCTAGCAGAAAATATACGGACATTTCAACCCCATAATGTTGTTCCTCAGTTTCAGAATCTATCGATCCCTATGTGTTCCTTTGTACTCAATCATACTGATGAACCTGAAGTTGAGCGAATAATAATGGGTCTCAAAAATGACTGTGCTATCGGGTGGGAAAATATCTCAAATAGAAACCTAAAATTTGTTAAAAATAGTATTGTTTCTCCACTTACTTATATAATAAATTTGTGTCTTAATGATGGAGTTTTTCCGACGGCTTTAAAAAAGTCACTGATTATTCCGATACACAAAAGTGGAGACAAAGATCAAGTGAATAATTATAGACCAATCTCCATTCTCTTAGCTTTGTCAAAAATTTTTGAGCGAATTATTAACCAACAACTTGTCAAATACCTTGAAAGCTTTAACCTCCTCTCTAAAAATCAATTTGGTTTTAGGAACAATATTTCAACTGCCGATGCTGTTCATCAACTTACTGACTACATTGCTAGAAGCTTGGATTCAGGTTAAAGGACCTTAGCAATTTTCCTCGATCTTGTCCACACACGGTGTCCATTCCAATGCTTCTATTAAAATTGGAACAGATGGGTATCAGAGGTACTCAATTATACCTTTTTAAAAGCTACCTCTCTGAGGTTTCAATGTGTCAAAATAGGCTCCGTAATAAGCAACGATGAACCAATCACTTTTGGAATTCCTCAAGGCAGCATCTTAGGGCCAACACTATTCTTAATCTATATAAATAAGCTTTGTGACCTTAATATACCATCTTCAAAAATTATCACTTACGCTGATGACACAGTTCTACTTTTCTCCGGCCCATCGTGGGATTCTGTTTTCCAGAATGCTCAGGACGGTTTCAATACAGTTACTCAATGGTTGTCAACAAACGTCCTTACATTGAATGCGGCTAAGACTAAATACATAACTTTCTGCCTAAGATCCACCACTTTGCCCCAACCTTGTCATACCTTTGGCCTCTGTGCACATTTATGTCAGTCCCCATTACTTAATGTGAATTGTAAGTGTCCTGTTTTACAACAAACATCCACAATAAAATATCTAGGAGTTATTTTGGATGACCATCTCTCCTCTGAGCATCATATTGACCAGCTTACCAGTAGAATTAGGAAGCTCATATATAAATTCAAGAACCTTCACTATGTAGCTAACTTTGATCTTATCAAAAAGGTGTATGAAGCGCTGGCCCAATCACTATTAAACTACTGCATCGCCTCCTGGGGTGGCTCTGCAAAGTGTCATCTCATCAAATTGGAATATGCTCAAAGAGCAGTGCTTAAGGTCAGCACTTTTCGTCCTTATAGGTTCCCCACTGAGATTTTATACAGAGCGTGGCAGGTCCATACCGTTCGCCAGCTATACATACTCTCTACTTTATATAAATTTCACTCATCAATTAACTACAACCCTAGCATTTTCCAAGAGCGACGAACTCATATAATTAAAAATTCTGAAAAATTTCAAACTGAATTTATCAAAAAACACTTTTGTTTCATGGGCACTTACCTATACAATAGAATAGAATAGAATAGAATAGAATAGAATAGAATATCATTTATTGCTGAGTCATAGGTAGGTAGGTAAATCTTAAGCTTATAATGTGCCGTATGCTCTGCCGTTAAGCGTACAATTCTTTATCATAATATGATAATATACAATAAAATACACAAATTGATCACTTATAAAATATTAATAACTAAATACTATTACATTACTGATTTTATGTCAAAATAAATTTTAAATTCAATCGCTTGTCAGTTAAAATTAATAAAGTAAATAAAGCGTTAAATATTTATCATCTCAACAGTTATCACTGTAAATTATTTGTTTGTCGATGGCTTCGACCTAAAAACTATAACGAAACTGAAAAACTAATTGAAATCATAAAGTAATTTTTGGATTTGTTTTATTGGATTTTATTTCCCCCAATATATCCTTACACACCCTCCCTAGCAGCAAATGCTGAACCCAAGTCCCTGGTTGGACGTAGGGCTAGGGAGCCTACATACACACACACATACACACACATACACACCCTCATACACACACACACATTTTATACAAACACACCCTCCCTTGTGGTAGCATTACTGAAGCCAAGACTGCGGTCGTAGGACTTGGGAGGTACACTCTCTTACATCTACTCATTCACCTTTACACGCCTATTCATTCATTCATTCCTTAAATCTAATTTGCAAGAGAAATTGTTCATAACATTGTTTAGTGTTTTTCAGTAATATTTTTATTTAATTTTTTGTCATCTCCTTCTCTAAATAAAAGACCTTACGTCTCTTATCTAATACAATTAAGTTTTTGCAATGACTTTCTATTGTATCACACTCTAAAATCTTATGTAAAAATGTCGCTGACATGATTCATGAAAATGGCTGTCTTACTTATTTATTTTCATCTCTCCGAGGAGCTGGGGAACTGGCAACCGTAATACAGATCGTACGCGGTCTAGCTCGGGTGCTAGGGAACCTTTAACAAATTTTTGTTCTTTTTATTGAAGAAGTGGTATTTGACAAACTGTTACCAGATATTCCTAATCTGGGAACAACTTCATAATTATTATTTTCGAGTATAAGTATGTAAGTAATTTCTTACTAATATGATATTTTGTTAAACGTGTTGTTACACATTTTTGATTCAAATAAAGTTATTGTATTAAAGTTATTGTATTGTATTTATTAGCACTTTGGTAAAACATGGTGACTAAGGTCTGTTGATGGGACTGGAAGGTGAGTATGAGTTCTCCTCAACAGCAGACCCTTCGAGTTTCGGCTCATTTGATTGGTCTTTATTAGCACTTTGGTAAAACATGGTGAACAGGGTCTGCTGATGGGACTGGAAGGTGGTTATGGGTTCTCCTCAACGGATAACAGCAGACTCTTCGAGCTTGGGCTTATTCGATTGGTCTTTATTAGCACTAGTAAAACATGGTGACCATGGTCTGATGATGGGACTGGAAGGTGGGTACGGGATCTCCTCAACGGACAACAGCAGACCCTTAAAGTTTAGGCTTATTTTGTTGGTATTTATTAGCACTTTGGTAAAACATGGTGACTAAGGTCTGTTGATGGGACTGGAAGGTGAGTATGGGTTCTCCTCAGCGGACAACAGCAGACCCTTCAAGTTTCGGCTCATTTGATTGGTCTTTATTAGCACTTTGGTAGAACATGGTGACCAGGGTCAGCTGATGGGACTGGAAGGTGGATATGGGATCTTCTCAACGGCCAACAGCAGACCCTTTGAGTTTGGCCTTATTTGATTGGTGTTTATTAGCACTTTGGCATTATTACTTTGGTAAAACATGGTGACCGTTGCATATTGTCGTTCAAAAAATCATATTCTTTTGTTTTCCTTATTTCCACGAAAATCTCTTCGACGCGGGCGGAGCCGCGGGCAAAAGCTAGTATATATATATATGCAATACAATTGGTTTCTAGTTGAAGTTTTGCTTAGAACTAAATAAGGGTACGTTTTAAAGTAACTTTTATTTCTGCATCATATATCACGACATGAATCCCCGAAGGGACGTCAGAGGTGTTCCCAAGTTTTAACTGATAAATACAAGTCACAGTACACACTCTCCACACCCATTTTTCGCTGACAATTTTTCCGTCCCAAACGTAATGGACCTATCGCCGTACTTCGGACACAAATAGGCTGTCAGACATTCCACTAGCTACATAACTACTGAGTTTCAGTTATTGTGGGCCACTAATAGCAACCCCAGGTTATGAAAGGAGGTCATCTGTAACTATATATAAAATCGATTCCATAAAAAAGGGCAAACAGCTTTACGTGCTTTCCGAAGCACATAGATCGAACACCGAGGGGATCGAACCCATGACCTTTGAATAAGCAGGCGAGCGCTCTACCACTCGGCCACAAAGGTTGATCGATTCCATTGAACGTTAAATCAAAAACATAATTTGCTTAACGCCATTTCAGAATTGAAATGAGAGCGGAACTAGGAAGATAATAATTAGCCAGACTCCTTCAAACGGTTGCCTAAGCAAACATTTAAACCGACATATTAAAGCCGATTCTGAAGGCTTTATATTTTTGTTTTAATTGTAGTGCTGTCAAAATTTGAATTTTTCCAAAGTAATATTGCTTTTGTTGTTAACACAGAAGTCCTATTTTAGAATAAGGAAACTTATGTTTTGGCAGCACTAAAACTAAAATTAAAGCCTTCAGAATAGGTTTAATTATCTTAGTTATTTGTTTGTTGCAATTTCAGCAACGAAGGCACGAGTATTTAGGGAGTTAAAAGTAATTTTCAATTTTGCCCTCCAAGCAGATTTAAAAATGCGATTTGGCGTCGTCATGGAAACCAATTTAATTTTATCGGTTGAATAAGGACCCGATAATATTAGATACTAGCCTTTCCCTGCGGCTTCGCTCGCGTTGAAGTGTCTTTAAATCTTTAGGTAGTAACTGCAGTTTTCAGCTTTGCAATTATTTTATCAATACCTCTTATAGCCTATATGTACATTAAGACTAGCTTTTTCCCGCGGCTTTGCCCGCGTTGAAGAGATTTTCGTGGATATAAGGAAAACAAAAGAATATTATTTTTGAACGACAATATGCATGTCACCAAAGTGCTAATAAATACCAATGAAATAAGCCCAGACTCAAAGGGTATGCTGTTGTCCATTGAGGAGATCCCGTATCCACATTTCAGTCCCATTATCAGTCTCTGGTTACTATATTTTACCAAAGTGCTAATAAAGACCAATCAAATAAGCCCAAACTCGAAAGGTCTGCTGTTGTCTGTTGAGGAGATCCCGTACCCACCTTCCAGTCCCCTCCATCAGCAGACCCTGGTCACCATGTTTTACCAAAATGCTAATATATACCAATCAAATAAGCCCAAACTGGAAGACTGCTGTTGTCCGTTGAGGAGATCCTGTGCCCATCTTCCAGTCCCATCATCAAATTCCACCAGTCGGGGTTTGAACCCGCGACGTTTGGCGACGCTACGGTGACGAACGTTCCATATGTTTCACTAAAATTCTCATTGCGCTGCTTCCTTTTGCCATAGCGTGATGATACATAGCCTTAAACCTTTCCGAATAAATGCTTTATCTTTCAGTGAATACTGCATAAAAATCCATTGAGTGGTTCTCAAGTTATAAGCGAACGAACAGACAGACAGACAGAAAGACAGTCAGAAAGACTTTGTATTTTATATGTATAGAGAAGAGAAGAAGTAGAAGGGAAGAAGAAGAGAAGAAGAAAAAGATGATGATAATAAATGAAACCGCATACAAATCCTTTGATGATTTTCGAGTTAAAACGGAAATTAAGAACATGCATGTAAAAAGAAATAGTTTTGGCCTTAGCACGATACTTACCACAGCCTTCTCTAGTCTCAAGCCGTGTTGTTGAAACTCGGCAACGTCGCGAGGGAACCGGGTCTAATTTTGACATTTCGAAGAGATAATCTGGCCAATTTAAAAATAACGTACTGCAACATTTGTTGTCTTATTTATGTGACAACTAAATTCAGTCGATATTCATATGCTTACTATTTATGTTGGTCATTGGATCTGAACAAAAGTACAATTTATAGGGGAAGGGTTATATCTTCGCGCCTAAATGGAATATTTGTATGATTTTTGTGGCTTTGTTTGGGAAAACAAGTGTTTATTCGCCAATAACCCAAAATCTCATTGAATACACTTAGCAAGCTGTTGACAAGGCACGTATTGCAGCAGTATTCGCAAGTTTACCTCTATTTAACGTAAAAACTCTACCTAACCTCAATTTGTCAAGTGCTTCATAGGTTAAAATATTTTTTTTATTATTCAGGCCTTCGTGTAACACGAGTGAGTAGATAAGGTGAAATTTAATCAACCGCCTGAATTCATAATGGAGACTCGGTTAGTTATCAGGATCAAGCTTCAAGGATCCTTTACTTCCAAATCGTAAAGAAAATTTTTGTTCGCACCCTACTTCACTAGTTCAAATACATATAAATCCTAGTATAGGCAATATACCGGGTGTAAAAGCAAACGCAAGAATCCTTTAAGGGTGTGTTAGTATGATCGGTAAAGATATTATTTTAAATTCTGGGATCTCTAAATAAAGTACCAGTACCTCATAATAAGACGATGAAGTAGTCTTCTCACAAACCCCTTTCTGAGGCGTGGGGAGTCAGTATCGGGGCTGAGCCCCCTGACTGAAGTGGCTACCGCTGCCCATGACTATGGGCAGGTCTGTGGTGGTGACGCCCGAGGGCGTCCGGTGGAGTGTCCGGTGGCCTGTTGCTCGACTCACAAGGGAGGAGCTACGAGGTGCCCGGCTGCTCTTCTCTCTTCCAGTTGACGTAGGAAGGTAGGGTTGGTCAGGATGATGTCGAGAAGCCTCGTCATCTCATCCCGTTCCTCCTCCTTCTCCTGGTACGTCTGTGGGGACTCCGCCGGTGCTGCGGTGTCCATGGTCGTCTTGGGGGCGGGTTGTTCTGCCGTGGCCTTCTTTGGTTTCTTCCTGGTCCTCTTCCTTCGAGACTTCAGCGCGTTGTTCCTGGCCATAGGCGGGTTCGCCTCGGCCACGAGCGAAGACGGCGCCGTCGTCTCTCGGGGTTGCGGTTGGGAGGTGGGCAGCTCTTTAGGTTTGGGGTCGGTCGCCGTTAGGAACACTAAACTAAACGGAGCACGGGGCAGGAGGTATTGTTCGCTGCGTGTGGGCCCGCGCAGTTTGCGCAGGTCACAGGCTCTTCCCTCGGGCGTAGGCATTCTCGGGCCAGGTGCTCTTCACCGCAGCGCACGCAGGCCCTGGTGCTATGGCAGTTATGGGAGGAGTGGCGGAACTGCTGGCACCTGTGGCACTGCGCAGGTCCCTGCTTTCCCCTCCAGGCTTCAACTTTAATGCCTGGCATGTGCATGAGTTCGGTGATCTCATACACAGCCGGCGTTAAGTTGGGCGTCTTCTTGAACTGGGCGAAGAATATGCAGCCGGGGCGCCCCGCTCTCACCCTGATCGGCTTGCAGTACCCGGCCTCGAGTCCAAGTTCAGACAGGGCCTCCATCAGTTCTTCCAGCTCGGTGTTTGCCGGGAGACCTCGGGTGGCCGTCTTGAGGGTCTTCTCCGCTGGTGGCGAGTAGGAGAACCACTTGACGCCTTCCTCTGTTGTGATTCGTGTTAGATACGACTGCACAATTCGGAATTCGTCGGCATCCGTTGGGGTGAAACGCGTTCGGGGCTCGTCCTATCTGCTGCGTCATCTCCCTGATGTGCAGCCGCCAGTTGGGCAGCGTGTCCACGACCATGGGAGGGTATCGCAGCTTCTTGGGAGCAGTCGCGACGGAGGGCGTCGCGATGGCGGGCGTTGAGGCGGAGGGCGTCGCGACGGAGGGCGTCGCGGCGGCGGGCTTCGCGACGGAGGGCGTCACGGCGGAGAGCGTCGCGGCGGAGGGCGTCGTGGCGGAAGGACCCGCGACGGAGGGCGTCGCGGGCAGAGGCACCGTGGCGGCGGGCGGCGCGGAAATGGGCTGCGTGGCAGTCCGTTTCGCGGGTGGACGCAGTTGGACGGCGCGCGGCGTCTGGGTGGGCGGGTTGGCGCGGTGTAGTGGTGCAGGCGGCTGGCTTGTGGCTGCTTGGGCGTACGACGCTATTGGGCGTGGCAATCTTGACGTCGGGCTTGAGATGGTAGGAGAAGGTGCGCCGCAGGCGCGCTTCCCCTCAGTCTCCTCACTGCTCTCGGTCCTGGCACGCTTGCGTTCCCTCTGAGGAAGGGGCGGCAGGTTGAGCGGCATTGAGGCAGCGAGCTGGCGAGTCTCAGCAACTAGTTGTGAGGTCTCGAGCGCAGCTGGGTCCTCTTCGGCGGTCACGTTGGGACGGTGGTCTCGGAGGTACGCTTCATAAATGAGCTTGATGTTTTATGTATGCCATTATTGAGTTATTTCTTATATAAAACTATTATTTATTCAGTTTTAGCAGTAAATAATAACGGTTTAGCATTCATTATCAGTGCCTTCATTTATGTGGACTCTATGAAAGATGGGTTCCCTTTTCGCGAAAATGCGACGTTGCCAATTCTAATAGCACGGCTTGAGACTAGGAGGCTGTGTACTTACTAATATCATATTTTGTTTAAAATTTTGCAACATTCAGTGATCAGGTACGACTTTCTACTATTTTATTAGTAGTATATAGAATATGGATTGGCATAAAAAGGTGCGAGAAAATCACAACTGATAAGTAAAATCAAGTTAATACTAATCTCAATAAATCTTTATATTTTTTGACCGCAACTGCATCAAATAGTACAATATACTAAAATACTGTAAAATGTATGAAATCAAACGTCCTCTAAAAACATGCTTTAATAAATTTTTTCAAATCATCAGTTGTTTTTGCATTTTAATTTCACAAATATACATTTTTAGGTTAAATTTTTGGATTTTATCTATCGACTACAAACCCCTGAGATAAAAATTCCAAATATTGCGACGAAAATTTAAAACCCTTCCGCTTTTTAGTCCCTCGTGGCCAAAATATGGGCTGGAGTTTCGGGCTGTATTCTGTCAGAGCGATGTAACAAATGTGTAAACTTGTCCAGAGGTCGTGTTGTTAATGTGCCCTCATAAACTGTTCAGTGCGAATGGGCGGGCGGCGGGGCGGGCGGTGAGGTAAGTCAACAAGGGATTGCGCCTTATTTGGAAAAAAGTTGCTTTTAGGGAATATATGAATGAATATCTCAAAAACAAATACATATACTCGTATTATTTATATTGTAAAGGTTAAAATTTGTTTCTTTAATTTACACTTGCGGCAGGCTTTATGGCTGGAATGTTTTGTTTAAAATAGGTTTTAATTAGTAACGAATCTATGTTTGTTATAAGACTTATTTTTACAGTAGGTATTTACAATAGGTATGTACCTTTTGCTTGGTTGAATAAGTTAGAGAATTTAGTTTTGTAAATCCCAAATAGTATTTTCTTGTTACTTTTATTTCTTTGCATGATTTTCGAACATATCCTGATATTTTTACACTCATATTCACTGACCTCCGAACTATATTTTGAGAATAGTACTCAATGATTGTAATTTTTTCAATTTGTTTTGTCCGGAGCGACTTATTGTTAGCAAAAAATAAAAATTGTTTAGTAAAACAGAAACCATGGCTTGCTTTGTCACTAATGTTTATATGAATATATCATCATCTGCTATAAAAGGCACAAAGATGAAAGGCAGGTCTCGTACTGCAACTGGATCCAGGGTTATTTACATAAATTAAGTTAATAAATAAAATAAATAATAATAGAAAATAGTTTATTTTCAGGAACTAATTTTACAATGTAAAAGCCCATAGATATATACCTTATAGTCTAACATACATAAAATAGCATAACATAATAATTATTTATCAAGTGACGTGCTACGATGCGGTGGAAGTGGGGGGGTGTCAGCTAGCCTTCCACGAAATCGCCGAAATACAACACCCTGCGGCCAGAAGTCTTCCTTCATACATAGAGCGAAAATCGAAGTCGGTACTCGCACAGCAAATGAGTTGAAAATCATATTGTTGCGTGAATGCAGTTTCTCAACTCTCGAAACAAAGTTCGTTTTCTTCTTGACGTACTCCACCAAATCAGCTGTCTGGGTGGTGGAGTATAATCTAGACACATATAACAGCGTCGAAGGTAGAGCAGGACGCAGCAAGTTGTCCGGCTCAGCGGGTGCGGTTCCGCAGTGGTTACGACGGTTGAGCTTTTTCTTCTTCTTCTCTACTAAGATGAAGTCCTTCTCATCTGTCTGACCACTGGGAGGGTCCTGTGGTACCGCACTGTGAAGGGGCTCTCGGCAACTCTTGTTTATCCCCTTCTTATTAAGTGTAGAGGGTTACCGCTTGTCTGAAGATTTGCTGGTGGCAGCAACAGCGTATATACCAGGGGTGGATGTAGTCATCGGTGTCGTCACCGCAGATAGAGGAGCAGGGGACGGCACGGGTTGAACAGGGGGCGCGGGACGTGGGGCACCGACGGAGTCAGCGGCCGGTGACATTGCTGACTCGAAACTATCGCACGCGCAGTGCACGCCACGAGAGTGTTGACGTACGAAGTCTCAGGTGACCTACATACCGACCTCAACACGCAGCTCAACGATGGTGTTTTGAGAGGCTTCGAACTTCAGCTCTAATTCAGAGAGGCTGGATCTAAGGGATGTTATGTCCCTCAATAGCCTGGTGACGTCAATGTGGTTGAAGGTAACGGGTGGCAGCTTACGTAGATCTTTCGCCACAAAGGTCAGCACATCGTTGGGATCTGTTTCTTTCAGCAACATTATGATGTCCTGAAGGCTCCTCCCTCCTTTTTCATCCCTCCTGCGAAGTGGTATCTGGTCGGTGGTGTTGAGCGACGCATTCAAAAGAGATTTTGCGGTGCGAATCTCTTCTTCCGAAAAGTTAGTCTTACAGATCTGCGCAATACTAACTTCGTCCATAAAATCCTGCTGGTACTGGAGTAACGCAAGGACTTCGTTGGGAACGAGTTGTCCACTCATTTTAGAAACGGCACAACATGAATAAAAATTCAGAGTGGTAAACAGTGAGGCACGTGCATCATTAAACGCGCACTGCACTGCGACTGAAATGTAAAAGATTCTGCCGAAAAAGTTTTGTATCAGGATGCTGATTGCAAATGCAAAGTGTTACTTGAAAATTTACATATGCCCGCACCTGACCTTCCACCCAGGCCTCATCACCGGAGAACTCCTAAACGGATGACAGTAATAATTCGAGATTTCAGGAATCACTTTGAATAAGTGTGTTCACTGAAGGATATAACTTGAAAATTGTCATTATTCTACATAACCTTCGATCCTGGCCTCATAACAATACAACGCCTCAGTGCAGCACGATGCGACACCGATGACTACATCCACCCCTGGTATATACGCTGTTGCTGCCACCAGCAAATCTTCAGACAAGCAGTAACCCTCTACACTTAATAAGAAGGGAATAAACAAGAGTCGCCGAGAGCCCCTTCACAGTGCGGTACCACAGGACCCTCCCAGTGGTCAGACAGATGAGAAGGACTTCATCTTAGTAGAGAAGAAGAAGAAAAAGCTCAACCGTCGTAACCACTGCGGAACCACACCCGCAGATTAAATAGGGCAATCACTTTGTGTAAGTGTGCTGATTCCAGGGTATCACTTGAAATTGATAGTATATCCACTTGACGTTTGATCCTGGCCTCCTCACCATAGAACTCCTCAACGGATTACAGCACATAGCTCTAAATTGCAGCAATCGCTTTGTGCTAGTGTACTTATTGCAGGATATTACTTGAAAATTGTAATTATGCCACGGGACCTTTGGATTCGAAACTCATCACTGGGTGCTAGCAAACCATTTGCGATTGAGGCAATCAGAGTGCTCACTGTAGTTTTAACGTTTTAACGCTATTAAGCGTGAAATAAATTAACTTTTAACAAAAAATAATAACCGACTTGAATTCACTGGTCAACAAGTTTTCTGTCACAGAAACTATATTTTGAAATTCTGGCAGAAAACTGTGTGCTAAATCCAAATCTGAACTCAGATTTTTTTCTATCGGGTCTCAGTTTTTGTGAAATCAATTTTAAGTATTGAAATTTTACGTGTATTTAGTGCTTCTGAACAATTTTATTACTTATTACAAATGTATTTCATATATTTATTTTTCATCATTACAAGTCCTTAATCAATACTTATCAAGGTGAAAATAACAGAATCCGCGATTGAACCTTATTTATCAAAATAAATAATATTTTGTGAGAGTTTGTTCTGTCCATACATTTCATACCAAGTTTTTACTATGAAAAATTGGGTGTGATTGTTTTGAACGGTTTAATCAAAAATTACGGATTGGTTATGTGAATCTTTTTATCATATTATTAAAAAGAACTACTTAGAAGAAGTATTATTGAAACTTAAAGCCAAAAAACTAATTGTGCTAAGCGCAAAGCCCCACCAGAAGTGGAAAAACACGCGATTTTTCAAAATTCAGCATGTCTTAGGCAAATATTACGACGAGATAGAGAAAATCTGAGTTCATATTCGGATTCACCACACAAATTTCTAAAATAATTTCAATAAATCGTTTCTGTGACAGAAAATTTCTACAATTTTGTTGACTCGTGTTATTATAGCAAACATTCACTAAAAAGTTTAAAATAATTACATACTGACCAATGGTACCAAAATAACACTTTTGTCGACTTTTTTCTTCCTAAAACACAGCTTTGTGATGTAGAAGTCGGCGAATTTCCCATCGCATAGAACACAAACACCAATATGAGAGCGCCGCCGACTTCTAGAGAACATAATTGTTTCAGTCGGGAAAAGTGTTATTTTAAGTCAAAAGCAGCTGTAACAAAAGATCCCGTCTAACCCAATAAATGAATATGCAATAAGCAAAATAGGTCTGCCTGTCTATACTCTGGTAGACAGGCGTGAGTATAAATGTATTTATGTCATGACTTATGGGTAAACACAGTGTATAATTGTAGTTACATATAAAATGAAAAAGCTATTTCCAAACAAATTTTTACGTGTCCTGTTGTAGGTAAGGGGTAACAGCTGAGAAGAAAGATATCAGGAAGATTTAAAATATTTAAATTATCTTCTTTGTAAGACTTCCTTTCTCAAATTAAAACGAAGTAGTATCATCTAACTGACGAATGACATGCGGGCGCAAAGTTCAAAGTATTACTCATAAATATCGTGCGCTGAGTATGTGAGTGTTCTCTGGGGAGCAATGCGAGTGAGTTTGCAAACCTCGTGAACCACTAACGACTGTCGACCGCGGTAATGAATCCGCTTCACACTTCAACGTACTCGTACATTAACGTGAGCTCTAACGTTAATTTAAAAAACCTGATTTTCTTAAAGCAGTAGACAAAAATTTTGAGAAACATATCAAAATAATGTAGTTTTCACAATCTCTATTCAGACAATTAAGTCAACCAACACCTTATCGTTATTCTAAATATTATTATTAGAGTGCATTACAAACTAGAAAAGATAAATTAGAAACAAATGTAAATACAAGAATTTGAAAAAATTCCTCGGGCCAGGATTCGAACCTGCGACCTCTTGTTATCAAGACAAGCGCGCTACCGACTGCGCCTGTCCACCGAATATTTTTGTAACTATTTGATCTAACTAGCTTGTATTGCACACACTGAACGCTCTCGAGGGCGTTATGTGATTTCACGCCTTGTTCTTAGGAACAGATGGCGCTGTCGTCACTACAATATGTGTTGCTTCAGACAGTTAAGAAATTCACAGTTCTCATTGACTAAGATTATGTTTTTATTGCGAAATCCATCGCTTTGGAATATTCTAAATATTATTATTAGAGTGCATTACAAACTAGAAAAGATAAATTCGAAACAAATGTAAAGACAAGAATTTGAAAAAATCCCTCGGGCCAGGATTCGAACCTGCGACCTCTTGTTATCAAGACATGCGCGCTACCGACTGCGCCACCGAGGTAATCTAACTAGCTTGTAAGGCACATACTGAATGCTCACGACGGCGTTATATGATTTCACGCCTTGTTTTTAAGAAAAATTAAACGGTGGCGGTCGATTGTACTTTCACTCATTCACACGACTCGTTCCGTATTGATCTCTCCGTTGCTCGACGGGAAATCAAGTTGCGAACGCACTAAAATATACCTAAATAATTAATTACAATTATCATAAATAATAACCAACATCGACACACATCAAAAATACAAAACAACATCCTGCCCATACCAACACACACACGATTACACAACCTTCCATTTAACCAATGCTTTACAGTCAGAATTTTCAAATCATTCAACCCACTATTAACAGAAATTCAGCTCAGGGCATGGGAGTCCTCGTTCATATGGTCACTTGGTGCGCACTACGGACCTGGTCTTAATCGTCAACACTAATCTGACAGACTTCTGACATAAATTAACATCCATCCACCCATCAACCTGTATTCATCCACTGCTGGACGTCAGACATAATTAACATACTGTAAGGAAAACCAAGATCAAAGTGGAGAAAACGGTGGTACCATCTAGCAGTCACATCAAAGCTCCTCCAGATTTCAAACTATAATAATGTATAAACACACGGTAGCTGCTAGATGGTGCCACTGTCTAATAAAATACAAAAAGTAGGTTAATTGTAAATAGACCTCCTTTTTTTTTTTTCTCTGTAAATAAGTATTATGTAAAATAATTGTCATTTTCAACTGAAGCCGGGCTCTGTAGGGCCCGAAATATATCTTGAGCTATTTTCCTTTTTTCCTATTTTTTTTTTCTCTTCTTACAAAATACTAAATAATCATAAATAAAATTCTTCAAATATTATCAATGTAAATCTTGAATTTGAATAAGTTTTTATTTAGTTAAAGATTTTGGTGAAAATTAAAAATTCTAATCAAAGCACATCATTTCAGATATTCTGTAGTTTATCATATATATTTTTATATATTTTTTTACTTTTTTAATGTCTTATTAAAACCACTAACCAATTTCGATTTTCAATTTCACCAGCATGTATTGCCCTCTTAAACATCGCTTAACTTGAAATTAATTCTCAAATGTGAAGTCGAGTGGTTTTATCCTTCAGAATATACCGTCTCTATACATGATAATACCATGAGGAAGTTAGGTCTTTTGTCCTACAGACATACACAACTAAGGTTCCACTTCAAGATTCTCCGTCTTTGGCCGAAATACTAAAACGGAATACTTCGGTGGCTCGACCAAGTTAAATGATAGATGAAAAAAGAATGACGAGTCAAAAACTTTGCCCTAGAGAGATGCACTCGCATTTACAAAGTCAACAGAAAAGTAAAGCTTTTAGTATAGATTGTTTACAGAATGTTACCGTATGGTAAGGGAAGTGTATACGAAACTATGTACCCAACTGATCATACTGAACAATTTACAAAACGAAATAATAATTATTACTACGTAAGGTGACTTTGTAAAGTGAGACTCGGTCAGTGGCCAGGACCTGTTTGCGATATACGAAAAATATTTATAATAAACAGAAAAGCACTTATACTAAAAATATTGTTTGTGCCTCTCTACCCGAAGAACCTCAACTCAATTTATATACCTATTACTTAGACCATTTAACACGGGACCTGGCAAGGCGGGACTCTTAGTACTGAAATTATTCTGCTGTTTTCAATGGAAGGGGAGGTAAACACGCACAGCACACATTTACTCATTCACGCACACTCCTGCGAAAAATTTATACGTCACACTAAATCAAAAGCTGCAACACAAACACAAAACGAGCACACAAGCATACTTACATGAACATATTTTTCATATACTTCGGCAGAGGGGGATAAGTGCGCTTGCCTAGTCCCGTCTTATATGGTCTAAGACCTAGTATATAGTAGTTTCATTCCTAGCAATCAGTATACGCAATGGAACTAACTCCTGTGAATTAAAAATTATTAAAATTTGCAGTTGTTCCATCATGGAACTTGGCAATAGAACTAATGCAAACGAAGGATAAATTCCTTACTAATATAAGCTTTTCACAAAACATTAAAAAAATTTACTTTTAAATTTTAATCAGTTTCCAAATTAGGTATAATTTTTAGTAAATTTAATTTTACAGGAATTGTAGTTTTCGTTGTTAATCCTTAAGAGTGTATAATACCTCACTTTGCTTCGCTTGATCCTGCTTTATGCCAAGACATACTGCAACAATCACTCTAAAATTGATATATGGTAAAGTTGAGGACTAATGCTATATCAGCACAATGGTGAAAACTTGATTCCATTAAATTTTCTCGATAGAAATGAAATACAAAGTTACCTCCAAACCGATAGCATTCAATAAATACTTGAAATTAGATCTGAAATTTTACATAATATAAATGATATTAATATAAAGCAGAGGCAGACAGTAATATAAAAATGAAAAAACCATCAGTGTAGCCGCGATTTCAAAGTAACTGATGTTTTGCGTGCGTGGCATCTGCTTAGAGAAGGATAGACAGATAAAAAGCAGAAGCGTTAGAGCAGGACTGCAAATTGAGGTATTATGGGCCCTTAATTACTCGCAAGGGATCAAAGCAGTTTCGCGAGTCAAAAAAAAGTACTTACCGCATTCCAAATTTCCCCGCGCCCTTGGTAGCTTCGTAGCTCGTCTCAAGTCATTTCAGTGGTAAACAGATCACGGGAGTAAAAACACACGTCTTTGCTCTCTTGAACCGTGACCCCATGCGAGTAATTACGTAACTTTTTGAAACAGGTCCCTATTCTATTTTATTTTTTATATATTATTACGTCAATTGCTAGTCCAGTTTGTAAGTTACAGCTGTAATAACATTTCTTACAGTTTTATAAAACAAATTCACAAAGAAATATGTGTTTTCGTGAGATATGTATTTTTTCTAGATTTCGTCATGGATAAAAGAGGAGAGTGTATTTTTCAGTGGTTGGTAGAAGTTTCTGATGAAGTACAATAAGTTGAGGGCTCAGAATCAGAGTCTGAGGCAGTTGAAATGATCCAAAGTGATCACGATAGTGCTAGCTAAATAATCGAATCTCCTGAACATTCAGTGAAGCGTCATATAATTAAGAAGATATAGCATCTGAAAAGTGGCAAAAATGCATAAATTGCTCAAAATTTGTATGCAACGATTACTCTGAGACATATTTTTCAAGAATGTGATGACAGTGATTCTGAAAGCTGCTAAAATATATTATTATTATTTTTGACCTTTAATGTCACCGTGTGTACAAATATGTATAAATTTTTGCTATTTGTTTTAAGTAAGTTTTTATCTGTCTAAGCATGTATTTAAACATGTTGTTTTTTAAATTTTAATGGTATAAAGAAAGCAGTTTCAGAATAAAATCATTTATTTGACATATTTATTTTATAAATCTTAAAAAATATAATCTGTACAATTTGGGGTCACCTAAGACCCCATGCGAGCAGTCGTGTGATTTTCTTCGTGTGAGTAATTAAGGGTTAATATTTTTTTTGTTAGCTTATTATCTGTAATGTTTCATAGATTGTTAATGTTTTAGATTCTGTTTCTGTTACTCATAAAATTTTAAAAAGTATCACAGAAAATAATATTTAAAGCAACTTTATGTTTATGTTATTCATGGGACGTGGTTAACTTTGTTTTAACGACCTTCCGTAATTACACCATGAATATAATGTTGGTGATCGTTAACTGGTTTAAACGTAATTATTTAATGAAGCCTGAAAATTCTACATTTCTATACATCACCATTTTCATCGCAATTCGAATGATTTTTAAACTCCAAAATGCTATTTTGCCTGCTTTTTGGAATGAATAAATCAATCTAGTTAGGCATTTGCAATAATATATTTTTTTGGTGCACTGATCTCGATTTTATGTGTATTTTAGTGTTTACAAGAAGTGACGTCATCAAATTAAGATGAATGGTCGGATTCTTGTCAGACTTTAGGAAGTGACGAATCCCGGTTTAAAGTTCCTCATCATATCCAGATTTTTCTTTTGAGTTTCATACTGCAATGATATAATGTTAATTTGTATATCCCTAAATGTTTCATAATTTTGATTCAATAATTAATATTGAACACAGTTATTAATTTCACAGTAACTTTGTTTTAAATCTTGCAACCAACAGACCTGTCGAAATGGAATGGTTCCTTCTAAAAAAACGACGAATCATATTAAGTATGTATTAAGTAAGTATGTATACTTAATATGATTCGTCGTTTTTTTCGAAAGAACCATTCCATTTCGACAGGTCTGTTGGTTGCAAGATTTAAAACAAAGTTACTGTGAAATTAATAACTGTACACAACACAACCTAATGTCATACAAGTAGATGTGGACTCAAGTTTAGACTTGTTTTAGATATTATATTATATTCTATGATATATTATAGACAAAAGTGGAGTTCGAATATAAAAGCGTTATGCGCGAATCTCGGTGTTTAGGATCACACCATATAATTATCAAGTTGGGTCGTAAAACTTGTCGGTGAAAATATGGTGTACTAGTAATATAGTATTGAAGTGACAGTTCACACTTGGAAACACGTTTAACACTCCCTTAGGGATTTATTTATTAAAGATTTTTGTGTTTAGTATGTATATTATGTAATATATAATTATGGATTTATACATTTTGGTGGAACGTTTTGAATAAAAGTTGTAGGTTTATTAAGGATTTTCGTTTTTTTTCTCAGGTAATATATTAGGTGACTTTCATTTTTATAGCCAAATTCATACTGGAGACTTGGAAGGTGATCAACATCAAGGTCCAATGATCCTGTTTGCGAAACACGAAAAATATTTTTTGCGCCACTTTTCTAGAACAACCTCGACTCAAATAGGAAGTCTAAATTTTATTTTGCGTATTTCATAGAAATGGTAATTGAACCTTGGTCCTGACCACTCACCGAGTCTTTAATATAAATTTGTATAATCCATTTTTATTTCAATTTGTTCATTCAAAAAACAAAAACAAACAACAAACGAAACATGTGCGTTACGCCAGCGGCATGTTGGCGCTTTTCAGGATTTCAGCTTTAAAGATAATTAGTATAACCTGCCCCATCTCGTGAAATTGCGACCGAAATAAAAAATTTGTGCCTCCAGCCGATCCATCAATATTCATGAAAAACAGATTCCGCTGGAGTAACGTTACCCCTGCGGCATGTTTTTTACCTGTTATCGTAGCTAAACGAAATGAGGTACTAATTATATCGGTCAAGATAAAATCCTGAAAAGCGCCTACATGCCGCTGGCGTAACGCACACGACTAAAACAGCGTTTTTCAGAACTATAACGAAACTATCCGTATCCAAAATACAGCATTTTGCATTTGGTATCTGTTTGTAATCTGTGATTTATCAACTATTCCACCACCTCACTCAACTAATGACAAGTAAGAGCAACTCACTCTGAAAGCTGTTACACAAATAATTTCCCTAAGGATCGTCAGCAAACGACAGGTCAGCCACCGTTGCTGCTATATTTTGCAAAAGGAAACCTATTTCACTCGCTTTAATTGCAATTTGACTATGATATTTAATGAAATTATTTGGTGATTAGCCGTGTTTATTATAAGCCAAATTTTTGATAAAGAATTATAAAAGAGAATGTATAACCATACATTATTTAAGTAAGTCCAATTTAATTTGTTGACTATTCTCGTTTAAAATGTAATAAGTTTCATTGATAAATAAACATGTACGTGCTATAACAAAGTGCATGTAATGAACGTGTCCTGGATAAATAAATAATTCATTCCTTATTCACATCCATTGGCTTGTGCTTCTAGATAACTCATCTACTAAGTTAATCCTGTCCGTCTTTGAGAACACTGTGCAACAATTAATTCTCAACGCCTCGACAATAGTATCGTCTACAGGCAGATTCGTTGAAAGCTGAAGCTTAATTAACGTCCATAAGTCAAAAATGTATTTTCGTTTCTCTCAGAAACATGAAGTTGGAAAAGTAATCATGAAATAAGTATATAAGAAGCCTGTAGTCGGCGGCTTGAAGTCAGTCACGCACGGGGTCGCTATGCTTGCTTTTTATTTCCACATTCAACTTCGGATTATAGAGCACTGACTGACTGTTATTGGTTGGCCCGAACGTTCATTTCCCGAGCTCGTACGGAACTAACCGAACACGGTGTGAGAGGCAAGCTAACGCGAAAAAACATTCATGTTTTGAAAAAAACTCGAGAATAGTTTTGATGGTTTCTATGATTTCAGGAGAAATATCCCAAAAATCGAAATGAAATACAAATATTTTTAAATAGTATAAAATATACTATGCTGTGAAACTAAAATTATATGATTTGTTTTATCGCTTCTAGGACATTATGATACATAAACATTCATCAAAATATGTGTAAAATCCAGGACTTTTATGCGCTTGTAACTTTTGTACGTATTTGACTTTGATAAATGTTTTAGTTTCACGTCATGGATATTGTATGGGATATGTTGAAAAAGAAAAAATAATAAGCAAGTACCTATAAATAATGACATGATCAGCGAACTGCGCTAGCATGGGAGTTCGGGCAAATAGAGTCGCCTATATTTTGTTTTGTTGGTGTACCCAATCAAGTGCAAGAAGCAGATCAAGTCTTGAGTTGCCAAATATCGGGTTTTTCTACAACTTGTTTTCTCTGACACCTTTAGCAATTGGTACCGTTTGTTCTATTTCGCTGTGACTGTCTCCGATTCTTTGTAGCCACCACTCATAATATTAGTCATTTGGAAACAAATGATCTAAGTAAGCGATATGCTCCTTTAGATTTATGAACATTTTTGGTAAGTGATTTAACTAACCGTGGATCAAGAAAATATACGTAAAAAAGTGACAGGATGGTGTAAAAAAAAAATTAATCTTAAAATGTTGATATTTACTAACTAAGACTTTGCTCGCGGCTACGCCCGCGTTTATTCAGTCTTTGCTCTGTTTTCAGCTTGGGTGTTATTTTATGAACACCTCTTATAGCTTCTGTATTGACTAGGGTCACCACGATGATAAAAAAACCGCATCCAAATCCGTTGAGTGGTACTCGAGTTAAAAGCGTTTATAATTTTTTTGCCCTGTTTTCGGCCTGGGCGTTATTTTATGAACATCCCTTTAGTCTATTTGCAACCAAGGTCACTTTAATGATAATAAAAAAACTGCATGCAAATCCGTTGGGTGGTTCTCGAGTTAAAACGAAACATACGTACAGACAGACAGACAAAAATTCTAAAAATTGTTGTTTCGGCCTCAGTGTAACCCATTTCATTTAAAATTTTGCGAAAATATTCTATGTCCAGACACGATCTTTTGAAAACTTTATTATTATAGGTAGTATAGATAACACCTTGCAATATTTTTAATAAGAATATTAAAACATTATTTAAAAAAATTACAGCTTTTCATTTGGTGTACGTGGATGTAAACAGTGGAAGTTAATGGGTATCTCTGCGTACGCAAACATGTCGTGAAGCTATCAAACTGTATAACAACGTCAGATGCAAACAGAAGCTTTTCGGCAGCGTGGCGCATGCGGCAAATAATTTTATCTAATAGACATTTTGTTGTGTTATATTGAATCAATTATTTACACTGATAGTAAGTTGGCGAGAAGTACGTGTTTATTATGTGTTAACCAGAGTAACCAAAATGATAATAAAGAAAACTGCATTCAAATCTGTTTAGTTCTCGAGTTATAAAAGCATTTATTCAATCTTTGCCCCGTTTTCAGCCTGGGCGTTATTTTATCAACATCCCTTATAGCCTATGTGTTGACTAGGGCGGATTTGGATGCGGTTTTTTTATTATCATCGTATTGACCCAGAAGCTACGCCGTATGTATACAATGTGTAGCAACTATTGATTTTTAGTAGAAAAAATAAATAATTTTTCTAGAAAATTATTGACGAAGAAAAAAAATATATAAAGCACAAATACCTATACTTACTTCTTTTGTGGCCGTATAATGTCCAAGGAGAACAAAGGAAACAGTAAGCAAACACTGCTACAGTAGAGCGACATGTGTAACGTCCGATAAAGGGGCTATTAGGGCGTCTTGTCCGGATTTTATTGCAGCCCTGTTTGCTCTGCCGGCGATGGCGTCTTTATTGAAATTACTTTGTTTAGTGTTTACTTGTGTATATAGGATGAAATTAAATCAACGGACCAAATTCATACTGGAGCGAGTCTCGAGTTGTGATCAGGTTCAGTAATCCTTTTGGCCAAATTCGAAAAAAAAAATTTTTGCTCCCTTATTTGTTGGACTAGTTTAAGTACAATTCCTAGTCTAGGCAGTACAGTAGGGAAGCAAAAAATGTATTTATCGAATTTCACCAAAAGGGTAATTGAAGCTTGTCACTGATCACTAACCTAGTCTCCAGTATGAATTTGGTCGGTTAATTTAATTTCACCTTGTATAGATAATAATATGTAGAAGTGTATTTTACAGGTTTTTAGGTGTTTCGTGTAGAGGTATGATGGAAAACTTCAACGGGCTAAGATGAGTACCTCGGTGGAGCAGTCGGTACCACGCTAGTCATGAAAGCAAGAGGTCACAGGTTCGGATTCTAGCGAGGTATTTTTTAAATATATTTGTTTTCTTAAAATTTGTTATAATTGATCGTTTTTAGCTTGTAATGCAGTCTAATAGTAATTTCTAGGTGCCGTTTTTTATTTTTTTTCTATACGTGTGCTATAAAACCTACTTTATAACGGAATTTCAAGTTTCTAAGTCAGCTAAAAGTGTACTAGGTAGGTATAGGTTTCATACTAAGTCAATTTGTATGAAATTGATAAAATCAAATCAAATCAAAATATTTATTTTGTAAAATAGATACATAAAGTATGCTTTCTACAAGTCAAAGTTAATCTTTACAATATATATCTTCAGAATAAAAAAAAAAAATATATATATATGTATATACTAATAAGGGAAATACATGCAAAAAATATTTAGGTTGGGCTACTAAAATGTAATTATACACCTGCATAAAATAGCGAAATCTAGGAATAAAAATATTATATGTACATAATGCCTGACCATCCGTACTATTCGATTAAGAAGTAAGAAGAAGGGCAAGAAACTTAGCAAACATGGATTTTTTTCATTTGTAACATAAACTAACTCAATACAATTTTCTTGTACCTACTTAAGTAAAGGCAAATATAAGACCATAGGAATTATGTCACGAGAGAAAAAAATATGATATGATTACGTTATGGGCAGTTAGTCGTTTTGCCTTGAATAAGAAGCCTGATGTTTTGACAGCACTATGGGGCCGCAGATTTCTGTAGAAGTATTAGTCTCACTTGATATCTCTCACGAGACCCAAGAAAAAGGGCCTGGACAGATGGACAGACAGACAGACAACAAAGTGACCCTAAGGGTTCCTTTTATTCATTGTAAGGTATGGAACCCTGAGTTGACTATTACTGCTGGGTGAACCTGGGTATGTGCATTACACTCTCTTACACGAATCGTCCCACACTGATTTCTTAGCCGCTCGAATAATGTCGATTATCGGGGGGACATATGCGAACGCGCTAAAATATAACTAAATAAATTATATAATTATTATTAACTAGCTTTTGCCCGTGGCTCCGTCTGCGTGTTATTCGGTTTAACGACATGCTTTTTTCCGGAATAAAAAGTAGCCTATGTGTTAAATTAGGGTATAAGCTATATTTATTTTAAATTTCATCCAAATCCGTTAAGCTGTTTCAGCGTGAAAGAATAACAAACATACACACGCACAAACACACACACAAACTTTCGCATTTATAATATTAGTGTGATAACTCATTATTATCTTTAATTTGAATAAGTTTCAACTTTTTTACATTTATTTATTAAATCTAAATCAGATGTTAGTTTATATTGGGACATTATTTTGCTATTTATTTAGATAAAGTTTTTGATAAAAATGTAATAACTGGTTGCACCTTCTCATTTCAGATATTTGGTAGTTAACCACACTAATATTATAAATGCAAAAGGGTGTGTGTATGTGTGTGTGTGTGTATGTGTGTGTTTGTTACTCTTTCACGCTGAAACGGCTGAACGGATTTGGATGAAATTTAGAATGTATATTGCTTATACCCTAACTTAACTCAAAAGTTACTTTTTATCTCGGAAAAAAGCGTGTCATTAAACCGAATAACACGCGGGCGGAGCCGCGGGTAAAAGCTAGTTTATAATAAAATTTTAATAAAACCAGACTTCGTTTAATGTTGTATTAATAGCTGTTATGTGTGCAATAAAGAATATGAAAAAGAGACATAAACAAATAAGTAAATAGAATCCTCTACTATTCTGAAATAGGGTTTGTGTATCACCTCCAGAAACGCATGCTGGACCGGTTCCACCTTTTATGGAGAGTATTTGGGTAATTAAATACCGCAAATCTTTGGTTTTCAGTAAAATCAGTGAATCTGTACATTAACTCATAAGGATAATAGTCAGAATCATGAATTTCATACAATATAAATTTGGAATTATATTCATTGTGATCAGCAGATCTTAAAGAATTCAGTACAAAATTATTATTCAGTAATCTTGTTGAACAAGCAAGGGCAAAGCTGCAAGATCCTGTGTTCATATATTTATGACTGTCAGGTAACAAGTTGTTAGTATGTAAGTTGACGAGTACTTCAACATTAATGGCTTTTACTGGTTGTGAACGACAAGTTTACGTGGCCTGGGATGGACAAGTTTATGATTAATGTTTTCATTTTCCCTCTATGCGCTGTTTGGCCCGAAAACAGTTCTTTTCAACCAGTTACGAACATGTTAATTATATAAAAATAACTTAGAAAATTTTATTGTCTAACTACAAGAGAAATTTTTCGATTAAAAGAAGAAGTACATGTGAGTCCAATCAAGATAACCGTATCTAAAAAATAAAATACCCATTGCAAAAATCCTCAGAAAAATGTCCGCAAGATTTTCATTTTTTGTTTAGGTTACTTGCGAAAAGAAATTTAGATTCACACAATGTGAGATTATTAAGAAATTATAGTCAATGTATAGTCGATTTTTAGATTCGATATGTTTGACTGTATTTAATGTAATAGGTACAGTAGAAAAATCTTTTTCCAAATTCACTCTTTGGTTTTTAAATAAATTAAATTTATAATTTTGTACAAATATTTGAAGAATTCTATGAAACTGCGTGCGAAAGATTTCAAGTTACGCGACGATCGAGTCATGGGACGGGAGGGAGACGTATCTCTAAGTAGGTTTTTAAATCTTGCATTAAGGCGCATGCCCACCCTAAATTAGCATCTCGATATGTGTCGGTACAAAAATCGACGGAAGCGACATTGAAATCACATTAATATCAGCGCGTATTGCAAAGAGCTTTGTTACGACGATCGCTGCGTCTCCGGATAGCTCCAGTATAACCATGGTGAAAGAATCATTAAAATCGCTTTAAGCATTCGGAAGGCTCAGGAAAATTCACACGTAAATTACAGGAAACTTTCGATAACTTTCGATTTGTTAGTCTCAAAAGTAAAGTTTCTTTTTTTATTTAACGTTTATTTATTTTTTATTTTACTTTTTTTTCATTATGTTTTGCCTATTATGTATTTTTTTAGTGTAGCTAAGTAGGCTTTCAAAGATAGGTCTTAATTGCAGTTTGAGTATAAGTATGAGTATTACATTAATCTTAAGAGCCATTTCCCGTTTTCATGCGAATAAGCTAAACTTTACGGCGCCTGGCTAACTATCTTAGGAAAGACTTTCACATTGCTGAATACAGGTTAAACGTAGATAAATCTTTAGAATTGACAGGTAAGTAATGATGATGATTCATTCATAAATGTACATACTAATTTATTTTTCGTGCCGTAATCAATCTCCCACACCTCGTTTAAGGAAAATTAATTTTCTCAAAAATACATTGTAATATTACCATTACATACTGTAAAGACCTACCAGAAAATACTTCATCCTGGCGAGCTATTCAAAAGTGTCCAAGACATTTGAATAACTGTCCAGGAAATTCGTATGAAAAACCATTACATACCATATGTACACAGAGTAAATTTCGTTTTCTTTTTAAAACTATCCGTATCTATGTTTTTAAGAGATTAAGGAGTTTGGCGATCATAAGGTTCAAAAAATAAAATGAATTACAATTTCATGTTGAGAATGTAGAAATGTTTGCTATATTTTATAATTGCAATAATAATAACAAAAATATATGATATACATATATTGATTTTATAGGTATATTTAAAACCATTGAATACTTAAAATTTAACCTTAATGAGCGTTTTTCTCGTTGTTGTTTTTTTCTTAGTTTTTAGCGTTCCTCTAGATGGCGTCCTCGAAGAAGGCTGCATGGCGGTAAGTACCTTTGCCCAGCTGGCAATAATAAAAAAAGTTGCTTAAAAGCGGGAATTTATATTGCTTTTTATTTTATATTTTGTGTTTTGTGCAAATAAATTACAAAATGAGTCCAGAAGATGGCTCTGATTTTACTCCACTAATGCTAACTGAAGAAATCAATAACAATAAACATGACTACTTGCCCAAATATGAGTAAGTAACTTTTAATATTATCTAGTAAGTTTATTTTATTTGATATAACTCATTATCATGAAAAACATTGTCATCCCTACGGGCTCGGACTTTTAACTTACTTGTCCAGGATTGCTTAATTCCTGGTCTTAGCAGTAATGTACTAATAATCACTATGTCTACTTTACAGAGCTAAATTTTTCATCGAATTCAATACTTCTCCGAAAAAAAAATTCTAAGCATAAGACTATTTTGTTGACAAATAATGAGTCACTTTCATACTGTCAGCTCGAGCGGTCGCTCCGTGGCGACTGACTCGATGTCGACCATGAAGTTTGTTCCTTCATGATGTCGACCTAGATAACAACGCGGGTCAATGCGACAAACAAAAAAATGGCGAACCCAACACAATGCAAGCTACTATGGGTAGATGGATCAGGTCAGCCTGACTCAGATCTGACGTCCAGTTATTCAGAGGCCGAAATCCTCGACACGAGGAAGGTTCTGCATTAAACCGCCGCTACTACGATCCGCCTGATAACGACACAGTGGGTTGGGCATAGCAAGCAGCATATCCAGGACATTTTCAAGGTGTTTCTGGAGACCAACCCTCACGACGTCCCGACGTACGTAGCGCGTGGTCTTCACAAGTTACCTCCAGTAACTTTTGAACATATTGACGTCACAAGGTTGCTGAAGGACATCACGATTCTCAAGGCTGACGTCACCAGCATCCTTGAAAATTTGCGGAATTGGAGAAAACAGTCTCCCGAAGTCTTAGATCATATTTACTGCATGTATTATATTCGGGTCTGAATGTTTTTAGCAGGGCCAAAGGGCGAATTTTTAAATGAAATAATTTTCTTGATCTCTCATCTTAATTTCCGGTTTGTCAAGTCTGCAGTGAGGTAACATAATCTTTTTCAAGTAATAACCAATAAATATTCACTTTTATATAGGAAGATTGTTTTACAAGATAACAGATTGTTTTTATTACTTTTCGAATGAAGGAATTTAGTGAATAGCTCGAATAACCCGTTTTATTTTCATATTATCTTATGTCTTTGTTTTGATTTTTCTGGTAAATTTTTTTCGTCTTTTTCATGATTATGCGTATATTTATTATATTTAATCGACTGATAACGATCCCAAACCGTGGGCTGAAATATATCGAGTATTTCAAATATATTTTATGTTTTCATTATTGATTGCTACAAAATAAGTAAGAAAGCTCAAGAAGAGTTTAATGAATAAATATATATTATTTCGTTCATATATTTATTCAATATGATTATTTTAGTTAAAGTATTTTCGGTATATGGGGGGAAAAGAGGTATATTTTCCAGAGGCGCAGATCCTTTAGATAAACTTCTTTGGATAATATAGCTCAAACGCTCAAACACTGCTGGCAGTAGATGAAATCGGCATGATGTAACATGATTTTACAAGATACCCCAGATAATTAAAGCTACTCATTGACAGAATTTGGTGATCACGTGACCTTCAACGGTACTAGTTTCAATATATTTGTATTATTGCCAAGTGTTTTTATAGAAAACTATTTAATTTTCCGTAAGTAAAAGTTGGTTACATGGTAGTAGTATTCTCAAATGACGGTTTTGTCAAAATTTAACCAAATAGGTATAATTAACAAACGTCCCATTACGTGTTATTTGTATTAGGGTCGTCCTTGAGGAACAGCCCAACTTTTTGGGATCATAGTTGTGGTATTGACCCAATACAACCCCGTGGAGAGAATAAACAAAATGCTAGCACCACACTTGAACCCGTGTTTTACTTTTATGATCATGTGACTCTTAACTAATATTTATCTTAGACCTACTCTATGAAGAAATGAAAATTTTATATCGGTTCATCAATTAGTTTTCGAGAAAGTAACAAACCAACAAACGTTCACTTTTAATATATTAGTGGGGATCATTAATTTATTTTGTATTTATTTTCTTCAAAAGCATTAATTGTAACTAATAATTATATTTCTATTATACGGGCTTGAGGTGCTATAGGTATAATAAATTATAAAATATTTATATGAGAAATCTCGGTAAGAAACATAAAAATGTTATATTGAAAAACATATCTGGTTTTAAAGTCTCATGCTTAGAAAAGAGGTCATTGTTTGTTTAAAAGGTTTTAGATGGAAAACCATGGTGATGGAAAAATTGTCAGCGTCAGTTTTTTTTTACGGCGGCCGAAATAAAGAACAGTAGCTTTGTCTGTGTCGTTCGTTTAAAAAATATTTTCACTTCACTTGTTTTTATTGACCATTACAACGCTCGATAAACATCTCGTTTGAAAGTTTTCGTTTCTAGCCCTCGATTGCAATAACAATAATACTATGTCTGCGTATATTTATGTATTTATATAAGTAAGTTTATTCTTTATAATTCCTTTTGTGTATGTTTATGTATCAGTCTATTAATCACTTATGTTATCTACTCACGTATTTTACTTTATTATCATTCTCTCTTTTTTCGTTTGCACGCTCCCTTTTTATGTTTTATTCCTTATCTACTATTTCACCCAAAGGTTGCCTGGAAGATATTGCTGTTAGCAATAAGTGCCGCTTTTGTACTCTATGAAATATTTTTAATATCCTTCTTCATGTTTTCGTGTAAATGTGCATTAAGTGTAATAAATAAATAAATAAATAAATAAATAAAAATAAAATAAATAATCTCTAAAAAAAACTCAGATTGGAGACTTTTTTTTCGGAAACACAAAACTGGGACATTTCGGGCACCGTTTCTCTTATTATTTCAGCAATTTTTGAAGAAATTTGTATTTCGTTTTGCACAAATACCAATTAAATTGTTAAATTTTCATTTTCCACGTACCACAGGTTGACTGGACGAAATTTCTTTTAAGAATTAGACCACCCTTTCCTTTTGTTATTTTGTGCTTTTTGGGGTTCCGTTGTCCAACAAGGAACCCTTATAGTTTTGCCATGTCCGTCTGTCCGTCTATTCGTCTGTCCGTCTGTCCGCGGCTTAGCTCAGAGACTATTAGTACAAGAAAGCTTTCATTTGGCATGGATATAAATATGAATCACGCCGACAAAATGGTAAAATAAAATCTTGAAAAAAAAACTTTTTAATGGTACCTCTCATACACGTAAACTGGGGATGATTTTTTTTCTCGTCTATCTCATCGTTGGATAGGTCGTTCAAAAACATTTTTAGTGTGTGAAAACCATTTTTCGATTTAGAGATCCGTTGGCGAAATATTAAGCTTTAAAGTGAAAATTTTAGTTAGAGTGTAGCGTCCCCCTCTCCCTGTCGGCTAAACGGTTGTTTATAGAATAGAAGTAGTATATGTTATGAATTTAAAAGGAAAACTATCACAGCTAAGTAGGCTTTACAGGTTTACGAGTACAGGTCATGCCAAACTTTTGGTCCCCTCTAATGTATGGGACTAGAAGTTTGGCGCGGTCTGTATTAGTAGACCAACTTATAAAATGTACCAGGCAACTACGGAACCCTACATTGCGCGTGGCCCGACATGCACTTGGCTGGTTTTTGTTTTTATTTTGTGTGCAATAAACTGTTTATTCTTTCATTCATGATATCTGGAAACTAATACGCTATCTGTGACTTTAGTGACAACTTTCTTCACATAATTTATAGTAGCTCAGTCGGTAGGACGTTGGGCTCTCAATCTTTAAAGCCGAGCTCAAATCCTGCCGGTTAATCATGCACCAATGAGCCCTTTGGAATTGATATGCATAGTATTTGTATTTGTGTACTTACCATTTGCTAACGATAAAGGGTAGTATAGATAATACTCCTCATGCCTTGTTTAGCTTGTATTTGTGAAGCATGGGAGTAAAGCTCATCATCACCTGTCACGTTGGAACATTAAAATCGTCGGAAAAAGAGGGTACTACAGATATTGACTGTTCTAGCGATAGTCCATACTTGAAAATATGTCTAACACTCCGTCAGTGATGTTATTACGTGACAATTTGTTTTTTTATCAACTTGCAATGTTAGACAACCATTTACACCATTATCGAGTTCCGAAATTCCAGATATTACGCTTCTTTTTTATTAAATATTCTAAGATAAGAAAATTTTTATTGGCAAGGTGTCATGGCAAATGTTACTGGAAAATAATAGACACGAGTGACACGACTGGCAAAGGGAGAAAGAAAAAAAAAACTTATTTTGCCCAACAAAAGGCAGATAGCAATGGCTACTCAGATACATACTCTACCTATACATACCTACAAAGTATTAGACATATAATCATATTTACCTATTCACTTTTTCAAATACAAAATACTTTCTCTATTATTAGTTATTATTCTGGAAGTCAATGCGAAAACTTTTCCACTTTGGTGGCGTACAATCGCGACTAGGAAACTTCAGCACGCGGTCCCGTGTGTATGTAGGTACAGCTACTCGTAAAAGTGTGACCGGACATATCCGGTTATAAAGAACGCTTTCAATTGCAAATAGGTCGGTAGCCCGGGGGCCGGAGACACCGAATTTATGACTCCCAACGAGGAAACAAGCATTATTTCGAGACCATTCGGGGAAAAAATAGAGATAAACCGATACGAGTAGAGCCGTACATTACAACGTGTGTTGCTTTAACGATTCAATGGGAATTGAACGAAATACATTTAGCTGAGCGGATACTTGCGGAAAAATAGGAGTGTAATTTTTAAGGATAGAACCATAGAGTGCATTGAATATACAAGTAAGAACTAAGCCAAGAACACACAGAGGAAACTTCTGTGCTTGAACATCAAAAACCCAGACCTTCCAGGCTTCGTTTGAAGAAATTAGGATTCTTCGTAAACTAAAAAAAAAAAATTTGTTATTTTGTAAAAATTATATTATCTGGCCTTATTGTTTTAGACGGGTAACATTTTTTCATAGCCTATGCCATACCTTTAGTCCAGTGGAAATACAAAAAAAAAACAATAAAAAACATTTTATTTCCAGGTCATGTTTTGTCTTATAAATGGGTTGTACTGTACCGATATTTACTAAATAAACCATCACCAGGGCTCCCGCCTATCCAGTTTAAAAACCTTTTTGATTGCAGCCAGATTATTTTACATACTCTAAAGTAAAACAAAAAAAAATTGAGGTTACTTACTCAAAGGGTGCCAAGTTGTTTGTCAGGCGCTACCATTTTAGCGGCTTGCTTTTTGTCAACCAAATGTTGTTTTTGGCATCTACGAGTATATTGTTGTTTTTACCATTACGTTTTTAAGGATCACCCATATTGTGTGGTGATTTGGGACCCTTTGTGTGCGAGTCTGACACGCACTTGGCCTTTACGGCTTAGTTTTATTGAAGGAAAATAAAATATGTAATGTTTAGAATTGCAAATCATATCGCCTTTCAAATTCTAACTCAGAAAATAAATGAACTACCATTCCTTTGTCGTTTTTTATGGGATCTAACGCCATAAATTACGTAAGATTAAACTAGTGCCCACTATTATTATGATTTGTAACCCTATGAAATTTTGGGTCATAAACTTGCATTGGAAATTCAACTTTATGATGTATAAATATAGTAATCATTACCCAACTAGCACATTAGTGAAATTTGCAGCTATATTCTATCTTGAAGATCGGTACAGGTGTTACATGGGTGGAAAAAACAGTATTACGTTGCTTAGTAGTGTAAAATGGCACTCAGACACTTAAAATTAACTTTAAATTGCAAGTTTTTAGGGTTCCGTACCCAAAGGGTCAACGGGACCCTATTACTAAGACTCCGCTGTCCGTCCGTCTGTCCGTCTGTCACAAGGCTGTATCTCATGAACCGTGATTGTTAGACAGCTGAAATTTTCACAGGTGATGTATTTATGTTGCCGCTATAACAACAAATACTACAAAACAGAATAAAATAAATATCAAAGGGGGCTCCCATATAACAGACATGATTTTTGCCGTTTTTATAGATAATGGTACGGAACCCTTCGTGCGCGAGTCAAACTCCCACTTGGCTGGTTTTATTTAATGTTGTCACTCATAGTTTAATAACTTCGCATTTTGCCGCGATTTTACCACTCACAACTTCATAAGAGTGCCATTTTTCACTAGAAATCGTATACAATATCTATTAATACTAAATAAATAAATAAATAAAATAAATTATACTTTTTATGTAGGTATCTAAAATTGGCGAAACGGATGCAACAATCACTGCAACGCAACTGTCGCTTAAAGCAGGCAAAATCTCTTGGCCCACTGTAGTATCCATATAAGTGCGAAAAATTATTTTAATAACACTTTAAATGGGAAAAGAGGTATTTTTAGAAATGTTATACTAATTACATCATTATAAATTTTGTATAATGTGTTTTCTGTTTTCATTAAATTCTCTTTATAATTATCAAGAAATATACTGGGCCGCAAAGAAAGCGGGTCCGTTATAAACATCTTGTGATGGGCTGCTGTCTGACTTAGATCAGCTAACCCCTCTCTACACAGATATAAATATACATATATGCATCGGCGCCAATACATACATATACATGCATACCCATGATATATCTAACCATGAAAGTCTGGACTAGGACTTGACTACTGAATTATTTTTCCAATTATGATCGTAGCAAATCATATCAACAATGTATCATAATTGCTAAATACGTTTAGTATTTATTAGATGTGGGATAGGAACAACTATAAAAGGGAGGAAAGAGAAAAAGACATACACAGACGGATAGTTTAGTGACTCTAATTTATTACTTTACTTTATCATTTTTTTCTCATTGTTTCCAATGGCCCAAATCAATTTTATAAAGGGGAAGAACAATGAATGAACAAGAAACCCCTTTGGCCTTATTATCTATTACTTTTCTAGTACATAAAGATTATGACAGATACAATTCTTTTCTATGATTAATTGCACGGTTCAGGTTTGAACTGAACCCTGACCCCTCTTGTAGAAACCTCTCGTTCTTACGGGTCTGACTTGTTTATTTTAACAAAGGCGTAATCATTGAAATTTCGCTTAACAACACAATATCTCCCACCACTCTCTTATAAAATGTATTATATAGCCGGGATATAATCTGCGTCTTTCTTTATTGATAGTAGTAAATATTGTCAAATTGAACGGCAATTTATAGACACAGCTTCCCAAGTTACTGACAGTGACGCATTCAATTTATCAATATGAATTTTAAGCAGTTGGTGATTTAGCCCTCACATGGAGATGTAAATTAACGTTATCTCATTGGAGTATAACTTCACTGAGGACAGCTAGGTATACCTAGGTGTAAAACGCTCGTCAGCGGGATTCGAACCCGGGACCTCCCTTTCTCTGAGCGTTTGCTTAATCACTCCTTCTCATTTGGAGTATTTATAACATACACTGAAACATTAACATTTGGCAAATCAAATGTTGCCCAGTTTTATCAGCTTAAAGTTCCTCGTAATGGGGCACAGATTTCAAAGAAATTTGTATAATTAAAAGTATACATAGACAACATATGGGCACGGAAAGTGTCTATTGCGAGATCATACTTTATCAACATTTACTTTGTCTGTAACTGTCTCGATTGTGATTATAAACTTTGGCAAAGGAAATCTTATCCAATCAACTTTAATCGTGATCTCGCTCAATAAACTCTTTATCCGCAAAGGTTTTAAACACTTAGCTTTATCTGTTGTTCCCACGTACAGCTCACTGACTGATACTGACACTTTGTAATTTATACTGAGATTTCAGTTCAAGGTTTTATCAACATTTAAGTTTTATCTAAGAGACTAGGTCGTCTCTTGGCGCTCCAAGACCAACTGCCTGCCTCTCTTGTCTTCCCGCTTTTCGGAAAAACCCCCAACTTTTTAGGTAGATAATAATTTACAATAAATCTTACTCTAAATTAACATCTATGCTATACATATTTAGCGTCCAATTTTCACTGCACTATCTCACTAATAGCACCCGTGCACACACACTAACGCCGTCGGCGCATAAGCACCCCCTGACGTCATTGGCCCTCGGTTAGACAGCCTATCCACGCCTGCGCTTCACACGCACTCCAAACTCCGCTATCCAGTCAAACTCAAGACTTAGATCTTGTTTTGCTAGACCAATCCTCCACAAAGTAACTCTCAGCTACTCAAATCAGGTTGTTTCCTGAAAGTATAAAGATAGACTCCAGCACAATATCATTTGTAAATAATCATTGTTCGTCGATATTTTTAAGTCGTTAAGATTCACATTTGTATGGCAAATGTAATTCGATAGCTTAGTTGCCAATTCGAATATAGGTACACGTGCGTTTTTGTCTTTTCCAAGAACATTAGACCTTTCGTTGTTGAAGTGTGTGTGTGTCCATTAATTTTTAATGTTTTTGTAACTCTATAGAATTTGAGATCCTGGAAAGCAATTTATGAGCATTATTTATTGCTTACTTTCGAGAAGGACGTTTTGTTTTTGAGACGTTAGCATATTGAATTTCACTTTGCGTTAATTGTTTGTATCCTGCTGCCTTATATTTAACTTGCTTGTTCCTTTTTTTCTAAACAGATTTAAATAATTATTTTGTCATGGCAAGTTAGCCTCCAAAACGATTCCATCACAATCTCAATAACTTCTAAAATACTGGAACTAGCTTTATGAAATAAAGACAAATTAAAGTTTGTTCTATCACAAATGTAGAAAAAATTAAAGCTTTTTATTTCTTCTTGGTGTTTTTATTGAAAGCTATTAATAAAAAATTAAAACGATTAATTTAAAATTTGAACATCAATTTTGAAACCATTTGTATTACTTTTGTTTCTATTCTGTCATATAAATATGGTATTTCTTTTGCAGAAATTTAAAATTTCGTTTAAATTCAGTTAAAAACATGCCACTAACCCCTGAAGAGTGTACCAGAATTCTGACAATGCTTGAAGTCGGGCGCAGTCAGCGTTATACAGCGAGAACTGTAGGTGTGTTGCTACCAACCGTTCAAAGATTGCTCCAACAATTTGAAGAGACTGGATCCAATATTCGTAGATCAGGAACAGGCCGAACAAGGTACACAACAGCGCGGGAGAATCGCTATATGGTGTCAACAATGTTGAGGAATCGATTTCAAACGGCTGTCCAAAATCACCTTCTACGTGCTGGAGGAAGCAATCCTAGCACGTGTACCAGTGCGTCAGCAATTTGAAGCCATCCCGGTTCAGAGCTCGTCACGTCCAGATTAACTTTTCTGATTTTCTATACCGTAATGATATAAATTTAATTTGAAGCCATTTAGACCCGCAAATGGTCCAAAACTCGAAAGGCAGCATCGACATTCAAGGCTGAGTTATGCAACAGAATACATGAATTGGACTCTGGATGACTGGTCAAGAGTAATGTTTTCGGACGAGTCGAGGTTCATGCTATACACGCACGATGAGATTTAAAAAGTCTACCGAAGACCGGTAGAGCGCTATAACCAAGCTTGCATTGAATAGAATGTGCCATACGGCGGAGGCTCCACACACACGTGTGGGCTGGAATGTCTTCCGAAAGCCGCACCGAGCTAGTGGTGATAGAAAATGGAACTTTAACTGCAGAAATATACGTGAATGAAATCTGACATAAGTACGTTGGCCCATTTTTAGTAAAGATGGGCGACGACGCCATCCTTATGCAAGATGACGCTCGTCTCCATACAACTCGGATAGTGTTTGACTACCTTGAAGATGTCGCTATTACACGCATCGAGTGGCCAGCACGCAACCCAGACTTGAACCCCATCGAGCATGCCTGGACGAACTGGAAATTTTCCTTCTATCATACTTCGTGAACTAAAAGGAGCACTGAGAGAGGAATGGGAGAATATTCCTGAGCATCGGCTCAGAAATCTAGTGGAAAACATGTCAAACCGTATAACAGCTGTATTAACAGCTCGTGGTGGCAATACGAAATACTTAAATGTGTGAAAGTTGCATATTTGATACCGTAGCACATTTTTCGGAAAATTGTGAAAGTGACTGTTTTTACTTAACATACTTTTATATATGTTTTTGCTTAATATACTTCATAAACTGGAACTTCTTTGACTTTTATTTAAGCAATATAAAATTATCTATAATACAGTCTTTAGGGTTAGGAAAAGTACTTCGTTCCTTTAAACCACGTGTGCTATAGGTATAACAAAGTAGGTATGTAAAGCGTGATTAATATTTTTATACAAAAAATTAAAATATTTTTTAATTTATTTATTTTTTTAATTTTATATTATTAAATTAAATTATTATCCCTTTCTCTTACGCGCCGTTTTTTTGCAATTGTCTATCACCTATCTCTATCTATCTATTGCGTTCTGAACCATTTAATGAATGATTTTAAAAATGATTTTTATTATACCTATAGCACACGTGGTTTAAAGGAACGAAGTACTTTTCCTTACACTCTGTATAATAAAGTTATTATATTTTTCTTATGTGCAAAGTCAGGTTTTGTATCATAAATCAGCACTGATAATGACGCTTAAGCTGTAGATAGGTGCCACAAGAGTCTTCATTAACACTGCTATAAAGTTATTATGGAGCTTTCGGAGCCCAAAAGTATTCTTTTGCGGGTTATAGTTCTTGAATACAGAAAACTGAATCCACTCAAACGCCTCGATACGCCATGCCAACGCTATTTTGCTCCTTATATCTAAAACAGAAAAAACAGTAACTTTCGATTCTTAATTTTTCTTATACAGTACAGGGCCCGTGGAACCTATAAGAGTAAAATTGAGATTTTTAGCACTTTGTCCTACAAAGAGGAAGCAAATGGATGAAAATTGAAACCAATGAGCACATCTTGCCGCCTCCGTGTTTAAAATTAAATATTTATTTACATATTCTGGATAATTTTTCATTATACAAAAAAAAAAAATCTCACATCATCACAAACTCAAACTCATACACCAGTGGCACCTCCCCATGCCGACGGCCACAAAACATGCATTTTAATCAATACAGACACACACATCAACACACACCACACAACAAACACATACAGAACACAATCCAATACAAATTGCAAAACTGATAACTGCATTTACCTATTAGAATGCCGACATTGCCCGGCATTCTACATAGGTGAAACTAAAAACGCATTACACATCCGCATGAACCAACACAGACACACTTCAGACACTACACAGAACAACATCCTGCCCATCCCCACTCACACTCGCCTCCATAATCAACTTTTTAACGACGGCTTCACTGTGCGTATCATTAAGTCATTTACTCCACCATTGACCGGCATAGAACTGAGGACCTGGGAGACATCATACATCTGGTCACTTGGCGCACACTATGGACCCGGACTCAACAGACAACACTGACAGGTATTACTCTATCGATTGACTCATCATCATCATCATCATCATCATCATCATCATCATCATCGCACATTAATTCTGTAAATATCATTATTTTATTTTTTATTTTTTTCTGTAAATAGTCAGTAGCACAGATTTAGTTATACTTTTTTGTATTACCTGTATATACATTAATTTTATTTAACTGTCATTGAACTGATGACGGCCTCATAGAAGAGGCCGAAATATATTGAAAATTGTGTTTTTATTTTATTTATCTTTTGACTAGCAATATATAAAGAAAACAAAAAAAAATTATAACTTTTTTCAAAGAACTTGTTTTTAACAAATCGTTACCAAAGAAAACAACATTTATCGTATGTAGCTTTTGCCTGCGGCTCCGCCCGCGTGTTATTCGGTTTAATGACATGCTTTTCTCCGGGATTAAAAGTAGCTTATGTGTTGAATTAGGGTATAAGCCATATCCATTCTAAATTTCATCCAAATCCGTTCTGCTGTTTCAGCGTGAAAGAGTAACAAACATACACACACTCACATACACCCTCTCACACACACACACACACACACATACAAACTTTTGCATTTGTAATATTAGTGTGATTATTTACTGAAATTATTATCGAAATATTCATTAAATTGAAGGTGCGTGAAAATCTTGAAAATTGTCAGTAAAATAACGTTCTCACATATTTTGTCAATGCACTTAAGTGTAGAATGTAATAAAAAGTAATTTCCCTTACTTACACCTTCCCTTTCAAAATGGTATAATCAAAACTAGTGCAGGATATAGACCTTGGCCTTAGCAACCACAGGTTACAAATTTGATACGCTCCAAGGCCTTTCAGCAACTAGTTGTGCTAGTCGGGTAATCAATGGATCAAATCAAGAACCTAATGTGGTTATGTTGCGAAGTTTGCTTGAGAAGTTTTTTTTTGCATGCATGTTCAGATTGTATAGTAGGTGTTTTAGTTAACAAAATTGCAAAACTGCTTCTCGACTAAACAATCTGAACAAAAAGTAAGCAAATTATTAATTCAGTGACAATTACACTGGAAATTAATATATACATTTATAATTGATTAGTTTATTACACTCATTCATTTATATATACACCCTACAGCCCATATAGTTACATGCATTTAGTCTAGCTGAACCAAACCTAATGTAGTTATTTTGTCTTGTTACGTATGAATCAACCAATTAATACTGCCAACTGCTGGCTTATTAGAGGCCTATTATGTATCTTTGAATCGCTTGCCAAACATAGACAAAAACTGAACTTTTAACATTGCCTTCAGTGTGGATTGAACTAATAAATACTCGTATATACAAACTGTGACGTAACTTTAAGTGCGAATGTATTCTTATGTATATCGGAATTCGATGGGTATAGTATAATTATTTTTCGATGGTCGGCAACCTGTTGGCAACCGATTTAAAGCTACATAGTCTACCTATTGACCTGCAAATAATATGAGAGGGGCATTTGAAAATATTCCGTCCGGTTTCTAATAAATTCTTCTTATTATTAATTCAAATAATTGTTATTCTTGAATAGATTCGAAGTGTTTTTGAATAATCTCAGTCTCTCTATTTGGTATACCAATGTATACCGGTGTAGGTACCAGGGAGCACGGCCCTCCCCACAGTGCCGTCTGGCCCCCTCCCAGAACTACGAGTATCATTGATGTAAAAAGATACTTTTCAACACACTTGCTTATAAAGTGGCCATTATTCCAGCGTTCATAGGGTCATAATGCAGCATATTAACAAGTGTCAAAAACTGTCATCGGTTGGAAGATGTGGTAAAAAGAATAATTGTGTTACAAAGTGGCCATTATTGCAGCGTTCTTAGGGTTATAATGAAGCATATTAAACACGCGTGCTTTTTGCTTTACATTATCACACTAGTGTTTTTTACATTACAGTTTTTTTTAAATCTTAGCTAGTAGTTTTGATGTCTTGAGAAATAGTAAAGTTTTTTTTAATAACTAAACTGTCTCAGTTAAAATATAATAAATAATAATCATTCAATTTTATCAAATTATTTATTTATATCAATAAATTCACTCAAATTTTTGTTGTTAATACAAAAAATATTCAGTTTATTAATATTTAATATTTGGCTGTTTGGCAATATTTGTCTGTTTGGCGGATGCGTCAGTGCCTCTATTTCCATCTGCACCATAAACAAAATATATTCATAAACAAAATCTCAAATTACAAAAAAGGATATCATGGTCCTAGATACCTTTGCCTTTCCCTGAACGGGACGAAAGGAAAAAAAAATTAAAAAAAGTAAACAAAATCTCCGCCGTTATTTTTCAAAGAAAAAAGTCAATTCATATGTGGTTTCGATTATGGGGAAAAATAAAGTGAAATTTTATTATTTTTCCTCGAAAGTGTGTTTAAAACGTCGTATGAAACGGATGAGCATTAGACATTACACTCTCGGCTCTATTACGCCCTCGCCGTTCGGCTCGGGCTGCAATCCCGCCTGGACTGTAATGTCCAACGCAGCTCACTTGTATCATAATAATGTAGTATTAACCAATTTAAGGCGTTATTTGTTTTGTTTTTTTTGGGGTTTTAGGTAATCTCAATGTATGGAGGAATATCTCTATTTGTCTTATTACTATCACATAATAGAGAACAGATACTTGATGGTTTCATGAGTTAGAGCCCAGGGCCGGGCCTCTCCCAGCTATAAATCCTAGTTACACCAATGAATGTATATAAATTACAATGTTTTGATAGACAATGCCATGTAGTAAATTATCTGTGGCCATGTTAATATATGATTTCTTTGTACGAGTAGATGTTATAGAGATAATATAATTGCTCATGTTGCAATATCTAAGTCAAAATGTGTCAGTGGTAATTTGTTCGATGGTTTATAAAAAGTACCATGAATAAAATTGAATGAACTCCATTTCGTCAAGTACGGCAAAAGCAATATCACCCGAAACTTGTTCATTAAACCAACAAGTCTTGTTATTCTTACGAGAAGAGAGGTGATTTTTACACAAAGGGGTTCGTCCAAAGGGTTCCACTTATCTGTATCAGTTTTAGATTAGTTCATGTTTGAGGCTTTTTAAGTAGTCCCTTATATATTCAGAGAAGTGCGGTCGTGTCACAGACTCAATAGAATATTTTTAAAGTAAATTTTCGTGAAATGTATAAGTATAAGATTTTTTCTCAAAATCGCTCGTAAAATTGCCTTGTTAGAATAGAAAAAATAGGAATAGAAATTAAATTTAATATAGAAACACGCGAGGTACCTACCCTAATTTTGAATGTTGATCCTGTTGATTGTTGGCACTCGGTGAACACATAATGAACAGAAAAATATCAGAATTTAGTGGGTTAATACATGTGATTTTCTGTTTACTTAGGGACGACGCTTCACGTCACATTGGGGGAGAGTGGGCAAATTGCCAGAGTATCTAAATGTATTTTTCGCTGGCATCGATTTTAGGGTTCCATACCCGAAGGGTATCAAACGGGAGCCTATTACTAAATCTCCGCTGTCTGTCCGTCAACCCCAGGTGTCTACAGCTTCAGTGGTAATAGGTAGACAGTTAAAATCTTCCCAGAATATGTATTACTCATAAACGTACAAAAACGGCGGACGGAGTCGCCGCTAATAAACAACTGAAGCAGCGGCGGCAGTTTCACAGGTTTATTTCATGATAATACTCCCGACCGGTACACTTCTCAAGGGATTTAGGAAATTAGACTATTGATACGATGAGGCATAGGCGATGTACAGTGGAGCCCACATCAAGCTATACACATTGAGTATTAGCTGACCTCTCATTATACGGTAAGCCTATACAATGAGAGGTCAGCTTATACTGAAAGTGTTTAGCTTGATGTGGGCTCCACTGTACTCATATGTCGAAAAAATGTTAATCGAGTAGAAGTAATTTTTTTAATAATTTCTATTAATAAATAATAAAAATATTTCTTTGATACATTTCAGCCTCTCTCATGTCGAATAAATTAATAAAAACGTTTAACGACATGCTTTTTCCCGGGATAAAAAGTAGCCTATGTGTTAAATTAGGGTATAAGCTATATTCATTCTAAATTTCATCCAAATCCATCCAGCCGTTCCAGCGTGAAAGAGTAACAAACATACACACACACACATCCTCAAACACACACACACACACACACACACACACAAACTTTCGCATTTATAATATTAGTGTGATAGTGTGATGTGATAGAAGAGTGAGCTTAATATTCTATGAATAGGTATCTGTAGTATGGCATTGAAACAAAAAACTAAACCTCACTCAGTCTCTGATTCTTTTAGTAGAAATGAGTGCCTAGATTTAGACCCAGCTCACAACCGGCTATAAAAACAAAACCCAAGTAGAATTAGGTACTTGAAGTGTCAATCAGAGCTCATATAAAGAAAAAATGTGGTGGAAAAAGTCGTGCAATTTCTTCTGAACCGTCGTCGTCGTCACCGTTGCGGCTGAATATATCGTCTTTTCTGCTAAAGTGACGAAACATGTCTGGCGCTCTGTTTACATTACGCTCACGTATTGCGAGCGCAACCTCACACATACATGGAAATATTTTGGAGAAAAATGTGATTAGGGACAAATGTTACTTCCTGCTTTGACAAATTGTATTTCCACTACAGACAGCTTATTTTTTTTAACCCTATAGTATTATGTGACTTTCGTTTATGCAGCCATATTAATACTGGAGACTCGGTAAGTGGTCAGGACCATGATTCAATGACCTTGTTTGCGAAATACGAAAAATATTTTTTTGTTCCTGTTATACCTTTTCAAGAACAACCTCGACTCAATTAGTATAGCAAATCTAAATAAACATAAAACTTATCTAAGAAATTAAGTCTAAAATAAATCTAATGATATCAAATAAATTAATAAATACTCCCTAAAACATTAAACTAAATAAAAATATTTTCTAAACCGTTGCCGTCGGGTAGGGTGCCCAAGAGACTAGCAGCATTACCTCTTTGGATCGCCAGACTGATTCTCTGGCCGAGATAAGCTCCAGCCCTTGGGTCACCAGAGGCGTCGACCAAACGCGCCGCGACCAAACGCGCCGACAGTTCATTGAACAGACGCCGCGCGCTCGGAACCCACGGCCCCAGGGTTTCATCACCGAACGGCGCGGCGCAGATATGTAGCTCTCGCCTAAGGCTGCGTACTCCCGCCGTTTTATGTTCTTCAAAGACTCCGCAGCCAAACCAGCCTTGGCCGAGGTTGCTTGTAGGTGGGACGGGGCGAGTGTATCAGCACACGTCGCGTCCCACACAAGCGGCCTGCCATTTTTCCAAGCCAATAAGGTCATCCGATCGGGCCGCTTGCCATCATCACGGCAAATGCCTAGCGGCTCTAGGATTGAAGGTACATTGGCACTGGCAAGGGCCCGACGGATGACGTCGTTGAGGCTGGCGTGGCACGAAAGTCGTCCCGCGCTGAACTTGCACGAGAGACCGTGGTGTCCGAGTTGGCCGACACCTTCGCCGCAACGGAAACGGTGGGGCTCGTTGAGCTTTGAGCCCACTCGGGGGCCACAGGCTAGGGTGAATGTGTTTCCATCCGGGAGGGTACCGATGTTCGCCGATGGAATGGCGTTGATCCAATATTCCGACTCACGCTCACCAGAGGCCAAGAGACGAGCCCTTCTCCTGGGTTTTGGGTGGTACCTAGGAGATTGTTTTTTACTTTTATACAAATCGGTTCGTCCCAGAGCCTCTGCGAGGACGGTGTGATTGGAATGTTTTCGCCAGGGCAAGCTGCTGTCCATGCGCTCCTAGCCTCATCAAAGCCTGAGACCTCAACGTCACCAAGTGAGGGGCTTATTATACTACCAAAGAGGTCTCGTATGCTGTGGATTGAGGATAGGAAGGCAGGGAGGGCGACACTACAGATTTTGCGAATCCCAAGAACACCAAGCCGTACTGGCAAGGTGGCCTGGGTCCAACTCCGTTCATCAAGAGGGCAATTTAGGATTTGGATCATCGTGTTTTGGATGAATTTATCTAAAGTGTCTAAAAGGTTTTCATGCTTCCAGAGGGATGTACAACGTAAAACGTAGGTTAATTTAGGTAGGTACAAGAAGACAAAACCGAATGATGAAAAGAGCCATGTGTGGGTTAATTTCTGCAAGGCAGCCTGACGACTCTTCGAATTTTTGGATTTGTTCCGAAATATAATTTGGGATGCCATCATCTAATAAGGGTGCACCTAGAAGTCAAAGCGACTCGTCAGTAATTATTTTTATATTTGGGGCTAATTTGTTAAAATCTTTTATAATTTCGTCTTTATTCGACGTTGTGCCCGGAATAAATAATTCACATTTGTTACAATTTAATTCAAGTCTTTTTAAACTCATATCTAAGCTTTTCCAGATCTGCTAGATCCGAAGTCGACTTCGCCTCCCATTGTGCCGTCGTCCCGATACCACACATGTATTTGCGTATTTCACAGAAAGGGTAATTAAACCTTAGTCTTGACCACTTACCGAGTCTTCAGTATGAGTATGAAAGTCACCTTATATGCACGGAAGCCACAAAGTTAAAATTTGATACAATGATACATAAAAAAACAGTCAAGTGCGAGTCAGACTATACGAGTCTGACTCCGGGTTCCGTTAATCGATTCTCTAGGGTTCCGTAATTCAACAGTTTTGGGAATAGTCAGGAAGAAGGTATTTAAAATCTTGCCCATAACTGTTTATGAAAAGAATTGATTGTACCACAAAACTCGAAATAAAACTCGTGGATAACAAAAAAATTGACATGCTTTTTTTGTGGTTTTACAAAGATTTCTCGAAATCGGTGACATTAATTATGGTAAAAGTATATATATTTTTCTAATCAGCTTTTTGATATCTTTAATTTGATTTTCATTTTGTATTTTTAGGATATTTTTTTTTCTCACTTTTGTATAGGAAATATTTTGAAAAATACAAAATTTTTCAAAATTTTTTTTACACCATGTTATCTGGGCCAAGTGAAAACTATTTTTGTGGCAAATTTCAAGTCTTTATCTTTAATGGTGCTGAAGTTATGAGGCGGTGACATACGGACGGACGGACAACGGAGTCTCACCATAAAGGTTCCTTTTACCTCTCAGGTACTACGGAGCTCTAAAAACCGGGCTCCGTAGACTCGTACATCAACCGTGTTTCTTTATTTTTTTGTTTAATATTATGGAATATATAGTTATTGTACTTGCTTGTAATTATTTCAAAGATTTAATTTTAAGCTCAACTCCCGCCCAGATTCAGTCATTACACACCATTTTCAAAGAGTTAAGGATAATAAAATATCATAATAAACCTATAAACGACGTAACAATAATCATGCCGACTTATCAGCAGGCTGGGTCCCTAAAAATTGGGTAGCCTAAAAATTTATATTATAATAAATTAAATATATCTGCAGAAATATTAGTACAAGAGCAGCAAATCGTGGTTCGGATCTTATAAAATATTGGCAAGCTATCAAATTAATTTTGATCAGCTATTTTATTTGTACAGCAACAAAAGTACGAAATTTTTTTGGTTGATCGATTTATCGTAATAGTAGTTTATGAAACTGGTACATAAAAACACGAGTGTCAGTTTGAAACGAGCCGAAGGCAAGTTTTATATTAAAACACGAGTGTTTTTATACCTAGTTATGTATAGTTTCATACACTACTTAATCTAAACTCATGCCCACTAACCTGTTTTCATAATCTTGGAAAAGTTTTCGTTAGCCATTTTTGATTGTTCTTGCAAAAGTTTTGTTCTAAAAGTGTTCGTAATTTCCGTCGTTATTTCCAGAATGTCAGGTGGATTCAAATGTCATCACCATCACTGCTGTCAGTAATTTTAGGGCGAAATAATTCTTTTGACCTATAAACTACAGTAAGTAATAAATACATTTCCTCGAAAACTATGGCGCAACAAACAGTAGGCCTACCATGAGTTTTGCTTACTATACACGTTACAGTCTGCGTAAAATATTTTGTATGAGAAATGCTGGTTCCTGTAGTAAGCCGCTAGGGGCGCTGCACAATTTCTCATATAAATATTTTACGCAGACGTTAACGTGTATAGTAAGCAAAACTTATGGTAGGCCTACAGTTCATCCATTGACAGACCGAGTCTAAGGCGCCGTAAGCCATAGACAATACCTGGCCGAAAATAAAGTTGACTGTAACCTCGTTACTGTTTTGTATGTATTGGAGAACATTATATGATAACCTCATTGGTATTTCATATTAAATCTCAAACATGGCTGTTTGGGATAAGTTACCTTTGCCTTCCTCGTTAGTATCACATGTACTGTAATCTCAGAAAAAGTTTTTTAATAGCATTATGTTGTTCGGAGACCTATACTATAATTTAATTTCTTGATTTTTTAGAGACGTTCATGAAAAATATTTTTCATTATGCCAGTAGTTTTGATTTCGTAATGCGGATTTTACAATATGAGGTAAGATAAAATTACTTATGATATACTTTCATTATTTGACTCACTGACTTTTTAATAAAAAAATCTGTCAAAGAAGTTAGAAAATAAAATTAAAATAATGATAGGTAATTACTTAAATTAAAATCAGAAAATACACTAGGTATGACGAAAAAAAACCGGCCAGGGGTTGCGCAGGAAAGGGTTTCAAAGCCGTCTAGACAAAAAAAAAATTATACGTATTATGCCGCTTTTTCTATAAAATCGCGGAATTTTTTTATTTGTTATCTACTTTTAGAGAGTATAAGCTTTTGAATATTATTTTTATGCTAACACATTTTATGATCCTACTGACCAAATAATTATTTTGTATTCGGACTATTTATTATGCAAACATATACATTTTCAAGCTGAACAAATACCTACTTATTTTCTGATAATCCCTGATTTAGTTGCTGACCCGGTATTGCTGGTGGTTTCTTTTTACGGCCGACAAAAATATATTATGCTGTCAAAATATCTTTTGAGCTGATTTTTCTTGTAGGCCGAGTTATATCAAAAAATACAATTTAATTATGTACTTGCTTTAAATCATTAGGCCACTAGATATGTCGGCAGGGTGTAGTACGAGAAATACGATTACAGTTTGAGGAGCCTAAGTAATTGATGCTTTCCTTTTACCTCCATAATTTCAGTAAAGATATTTAACTCACTAAAATTGATGATAAATTAAACCACAACCTAAAATAACAAGCTGAGAGAATTCCCTCTAATACGGCGATAAAGCTGTTATATTCAGATTAACGAGAACATAATAATTTACCGTCTAGGTCCAGTGAGCGCAGCGTGGAATCAACGGACCGCAAATTGTCGAAATCCCCCTCTTTCCCCTCCACACCCCTTAGAGTCCAACCCAGCGGTTTCTACTGAAATACGATTACCGAACATTACCGACAGCCCTATACACTCACAACGAAACGTCTTTGAATACGATTTAATATGATATTAAACGACATATCTTTACCGTGTTCGTAATCAAGAACTTTTAGATATTCCAAGACCATTTTATTTTTCAATGCAAGTTTTTAAAATAGTTTCGTATTGAAAATATTCCGATTTGGTCTTCATTGTCAAAGAGTTTGTTACCGTTTTATAGATCTGGTAGAGAGAAAATCGTGAGTGCTTTTTAGGTTTTCGTGCCTCAAAATGAAAAAAATGAACCCTTATACGATTTGTAGTCCGTCTGTCTGTTTGTCGAGACCCTTTTTCTCGGGCCCCGTTAGAGATAACAAGTTGAAACTTGTACTTCGTACAAAAGCATGTAAAAAACAAACTTTTAAACAACGCGGGAAAGTGCTGTTAAAAAATTAAGCTTTTAACTTACGCGGAAAATAGTTATTGTCTTTACATAATCAACGACATATGTACCTGTGTATATTGGCTTACCATGAAAACGTATAAAATGGCACCCGAATGTCCCATCCGTTCCAGATTTTTTACGATTCATCACGCTAGTGAAGAGGGTCAAAATGTTGACAAGTCTCTTCAAAACGTGTAGTAACTCTCCTATACAGGAAGGTCTCCTATGTAATATAAAGTACTTGATGAATTACTGTTTTTCGTAAAATATCATGGTAATGAGGACCTTTGATTCAGGCCTACAAAAACATGCATTTTAGGTGTTTAAATTATGTTTTAAATTTCTTATAAATGTTTTTGCGCGGAATTCCAATCTGACCTTTTAAATTTTTCTCTATCACGCCGCAACATATGAATAAGACAGTTTGTATTTTTAAAAAATGCGATTGGTTACTCAGAAAGGGCTCAATAGTTAGAACAATTACATTTTCCGGTTAAATTTTACACCCATTCGATAGATTAAGAGATTCATAAGACAAACAAGCTCTTAAAAAATGTAATTTAACTTGAAAATTAAAGCTCAACCAAAAGTTTCGTTATTCTTACCACAAAAAAACATGAATTTTAGGGTTAAAGAGAAAAAAAACAAAGCAGTAAAGCAAATGCTTACTAGAGCCAAATCTCCTCAAGTAATAAGAAAAACGATTGAATATTTAAAGTAAGTTTTACAAAAAATGGGACGTGTCAGAGAATCTGAGTACAGATACGGATTGAACAAGCAATATTTTGTAAAAATAACAAAAAAACGTTCAAACAGCCTCATAATTAGAAAAAAACTTGATTTCAAACTTGAAATTTGAATAAAATATGGTTCTCTCAAATTCAGTAGCCTCTTTAGCTGTACATTAAAAACATGAGAAAACTCCCAAGCTGTCTCTCCAAGTCTTCACAAAAAGGCACTTGGGCAACTCGTCACCTCGAGAGGCACTCTGTAGCACAGCGGTAAAACATACTTGTCAGAGAGAAGTGCTATCATATAGTACATTGTCAGATGCTTCTAGGATTGTTATTGTGGTTTGTAAATTTTAAATAAAAATTGCATATGCATGAAATGATTGTTACTTGTTCCAGATTTTTCATGATGATCAGTTAGACTGTCTATAACTTTTTCATAACATAACACAAGACACGGTCATAGGTTTTAAAAGAAAAACATATTTGTACTCCCACAGGTTTTAAAAGAAAGAGATATTAATTATAACATCAATGATTCACGTAAATTACCCATAAAATAAATACTATTTAGTAGCCTTCTCTCAAAAACTTTATGGCTTGGCTAAAACTCGATGTGCAGGGCTTAACTTGTGACGTTGCTTTACCAGAACTACACAAAGGTTTCAATATAAAATACTTACTTTGCCGTTTATGCCTGGCTCTTATTGTGATTTACTCATGTAAGAATCTCGGTGTACATGGCTTGGACATTGCTCTCGATTTACTTGAGATTCACTTTATTTACGTCATTCATATCATATTAATTTATTTATTTTCAAAGCAAGTGCTCCTAAAGACCCATTTTATATGCATCAAAACTGTTGGCAAAGTAATTTTTACCACACTAGTGCTTTATTATATAGTTAATGTTTTAATTTCTTGAAACAAATTTAGCAGTCGTTCCTTGTGTACCATAGATAGACGGAAATAAACTGCGCTCAGTTTGATGCGTTCGTAGGCTTCGTTCAGTTTGATCGTCGAAAAAAAAAGAATGCCCTGCATAAAGTTCATTTAGAGTATTTATTTTTTGTTTGTTTCGTTAATTATGTTTCTTTTATTTACTCATACTATGTATTGAAAAACGTAGTATGATACACGTGGGTAAGGGCAATAACTTACACATAAAGTTCAAGCCACTCGCTTTGCTCGAGTTTCAAATCATCCTCGTAAGCTATTGCCTCTTTACCTCACTTGTAGCGTAAACTACTATTACAGCCCGCCCCTGTCTTTGCCACTTGAAATGATCATGTAGGTATAAGAAACGCATAATGGATCATTAAAGTCAAATTAATAGTCTTTGTTTGGAGTTATACAATTGTTCTGTGAATGCAGCCCAGTGTTTTCTCGTGTGTAACTAAAGGTGTTCTTAAGTTATTCTGGTATAGTCTCTGTTTTATTACTTTCTATTTTTATGGTAATACAACTGACACAAAACTTATTCAAGACTTAATACAGTTACTGAAATTACTCGTGACAGTATAATTATTATTCATATTGGTTTTACTTTTTTGTTCGTGTCGGCACATTTTCCAAGAAAAGGTATAGGAGAGGATTTCTGACATCAAGAGGATTATCAGGTCGATTGATCTGCCGTAGTCTTAAGTGACTCTTATTATATATTTGTGAGTGCGGGTTATTAAGGTATCATCCAATCTATTTCTTCTATTTATTCATACGAATAATAAGGAGGTAAAAAGTTTGTGTCTGTACATTGAATAAATACGCGAATTTTACAATTTTAGAATTATGTCTGTCTGTTTGTATGTATGTTCTGTTTTAATTAGAGAACCACTCAACGAATTTGGTTGCGGTTTTTTTTTCATTATCATCGTAGTGACCCAGGTCAAGATATGCTATAAGGGCTGTTCATTTAATAACGCTTAAGCCGAAAATGGGACAAATATTGAATAAACGCTTTTAACTCGAGAACCACTCAACGGATTTGGATAGTTTCGCCATGTCCGTCCGTCTGTCTACGGCTTAGCTCAGAGACTATTAGTACTAGAAAGCTGTAATTTGGTCAGGGTATACATGTTAAACACGCCGACAAAACGGTAAAAAAAAATCTCGATCTTTTTTTTGTACAGTAACATAACATAATTGTCTTTTCGGCAAGCAAAACTTATTGATTCTACTTAGGACTCACGAATGACGAAATAAGCCCAATCAAGAAAATTTAAAAAGTGTCTGTGATATTTATCATAGGAATTTTTGTATTGGTTGGGGAAAAAGTTTCTTCGCATTTTATATGAAAATTCAAAACATTTTTTAATAAAGTTTATTTACATTTAACTAAAGTATGTAGGTGCCATTTTGTTCGATAACTTTCTGCCATCTTGTAGGTAGGGACATGATCCCATTGCTATAGAAATTCTGGGGCTGCTGATCAAAAAACCGCGACAAGTGGTTTTGGCAGTCCTCTCGTGATGTTATCCTGACACTGCCTAAAGAATTCTGAAGAGACCGAAACAAGTGAAAACTGAAGGTGCAAGATATATACTATACGGCGGATGCATTAATACGTCCCAGCCAAACTCTCTTAATTTTTGCTGAGTGGCTAAAGATGTGTGAGGTCTAGCGTTATCATGATGAAAAACCACACCCCTTCTGTTGACTAATTCCGGCCGCTTTCTCTCAACTTCTTGCTTTAATCTCATCAGTTGTTCGCTGTAGGGTTCAGAATCGATGGTCCTGCCAGGCGGTAACAGCTCATAATTAATAATGCCCTTCCAATCCCACCATACACACAGCATTACCTTGTTGCGAGATAACCCGGGTTTTGCCAGAGTCTGTGAAGCCTGACCAGCCTTTGACCACAACCTTTTTCGCACGTTCTTATCGTACGTGATCTACTTTTCATCACCAGTTATCAGGTTTTTCAAAAATAGTTCGGTTTCATTACGTCGTAATAAAGAATCACAAATGAGTACACGGTTCATTAAGTTTCTTTCAGTGAGCTCGTGAGGCACCCAAACATCGAGCTTTTTTGTGTACCCAGCTTTTTTCAAGTGCGCCAAAACTAATTTGTGGTCAATCCCCAGTTCTTCAGCTACATCGTTACTACTGATATGCCGATCTGCTCCACTTTTTCAAAAATGGCATCCATTCTATCCGTAACAGGGCGCCCAGAGCGAGGTGCATCTTTGACATCAAAATTTGTGGATTGAAAACGCTTAAACCAAATTTGTGCTACTCTCACAGACACTGCAATAGGTCCATAAACATCACAAATTTTTTCCCGGCTTGCGTTTCATTTTTACCTTTTTTGTAGTAAAATTTTAAAATGTATCGAATTTCTTCATTAGTTTCACTCATCTTAACAGTAAGAAAAACAAATGAAAATCATACATTTTACCTAATTTGAATTTCGAATTATCTTTTTAAAATTTAAACTTTTTATTAATACCAAAACCAGCCAGATACAAATGGTATAGCCAAAGAGATTTTATTATAAGTCCATACATACTATTTGCGAAAAGAGTTTTTCCCCAACCTATTATATAGAATCACGTGCCTTAGAACAAGGCCTTTCAAAAGACTGCTGTCCTATGGCTTCTGTTTACGTAGATGCACACTCAAAAGTATCGATACTCGGGTTACTTTTAGAACTTGTTATAAAATCGATGCAAGCTGAACAACTTCAGAGCTAGTTAAAATGTCGGAAGTTTGTGTGAAACCAACGCAATCTTGTAACAATCGATTTCATATTTACCACATGGAAGCGTGTTCTGGCGGAGAAGCTGTTGTATGTATTTTTATTACTTTTAAATTTTAGGCGACGCCCCGCGAAAAGTCGGCACTTTTTGAAGTCTTACTACTTTTAATGATAAGATAACCTACTAGGTACTTTGATGAGTAATTATAACATTTTTAAACCTTTTTTAGATTTTTGTCATACAGAAACTAGATTTAAAAACTTTAACGGAACAAAAATATTTTTTCGAAATGAGATCTTTAAACACACTTTTTCTTATAGATTGACGCAAATAACATAAATCAAACATATTTTAAGATATGTTTTAAGAATATCGTAATTTTAATCATTAATAACTTTTTCTAGCTGTTTTTTTTAAATATACCTACATAAATTGAAAATATATATATTTTTTATTTTTTCCTGAATACGAATTCAGTACATATTTTACAGCTTGGAGTAACTGACCGTTGAAAGTTCTATGTCTCACCTAAACATTGTTATTAAAATTGGGTTCGGATTAGAGCTTGAAATGTTCGAACTACTATACTACAGAAGTGATTGAAATTTAATAATACAAATTATCAAAATATAATTATTCAATAATCAATTTCAACAAGTAATTTCAAATTTAGAATCACCTTTGAGTGTAAAATAATAAGAACATCATATTAAATTATTGAGTTAAGGTAGTACAACCTGTAAATAGATTATCACACCCCACTCATACCCATCCCTCTTAGTAGTTACTGAAAACTGGCCCCAAGACCTTGGTGTCGTAGAGATAAGATCACATACACCCCTCTTAACAGCAGTTGGTGATGATGGTCAGCTCCAACCATGTGCAGTCATACTTCAACTCGTAGCCGGTACGGCGCTACCGCTGGTTCACACAAACAAAGATGGCTAATGTAGCCGATCTTCTTAGTAAGCCCCTACGCACACTTAGCGCTAGTATTATATTATCTGTGGCGGAAGTGAGTATACCGTTTACATAATAGCCAGCGTCGAGGTTAGTTTTCCGCTGCTCGTGAAAATCACGTACTTGCCCTGCGCTTTACTGCCAATCCTTCCCATTTAGAAAGTCGAATTTTGCATTTTATCTTGTGTCACTACTAAACATTTTTGTTTTTGCGGAGTTGGCTGCCCTGTTTCTGCGTGCACTCCTTCAGTTCAGTATTTTATTTGCTTAGTATCATTGCTTTTAGACATTATTCCCCAGAATAAATTTTTTAACAAACAAAAACACAGTAAGTATGAAATTAATAACGTATCTACCTAAATCATAGCGCCAAACTCCGGCAGTCTACCTTGCATGTGAGACAAAGTGTTCGGTCACAAGTTTGACCCTCTTTCGAACCATTCTCTATTTAAATCACAGCATGCCTATGTGGGCTAAGTTTTCTTTGCCTTCCCACTTAGTGTAAAAGTATTTAAGTAGCAAAAGTTTATTAAATTAAAACATTATTTTGTTATGAAAACAATACTTTGATTTAATATCTTTTTCATATTTGAGATGTTCATAAATAAAATATACTTACCATCATTTATTATTTTATGCACTATTTTTGAGCTCTTAATAGGATTCAACGATATCAGTCTAGCTTAAGGTATTTAAAAAAATATATTGTGACAACGCTACAAAATTTAATCACATCATTCTGTTACAACCACAAAACTAGTTCACTACATCTCTTTTTTAAAACGTGTGCGAAAGCTAATAGAGAATTTTATTGTCCAATGCCCTTATTGTTTGTTCCTGAACAGCGTGGGTCTCCTTTTTCCTCTAATACCGTGACAGCATTTTCCGATTTTATTTCCTTGTAAGCTAGCAGTTTACGGGGAAGGAAACAGTGATATTGTTTGTGAATGAACATATCAATTCTTTTTTATGTCATGAGCACATACCATTCCATTTGTACGTTATGATATGATATAGACGATTAGGCTTAAGGATAAAATATTTCTTTCGTTTAGTAATGTGGGACATTGTGGTACCGGGCTATTAAGGTAATAGTCACTTTAACTTTTCACTATTTATTTAAAGGTTTCTATCACTATATCAATTACTCACTCAAGGGGACGCTCAGAATGGAAATCTGTTCGTGTTTTTTTCTCATTTGGTCTTTTATAGACTTTTTGTTCATTTTTGGAAAGATCCCGAGAAATCAATCAATACGATGTATAAATAATAATAATAATATATATAATAATCTTTTATAGACTTTTTGTTCATTTTTGAAAGATCTCGATAAATCAATCACTAGGATGTATAAATTCATAAAGATTATTGATCGCCAACTAATACCAAGCCCTAATATTTCTTTAACCTAACTATATGACCTAAGTCTTGCCTACCTATGGAATAGTATTTGAATACCGAGTGTTGATGGACCGGTATCTTTTGATAAAAACTTATATCTACTCTATTGAACAACTTTCCCAAAGAAAAATAACCAAACAAATAAACAAAAATTATTTGCCCCTACAAAATTTCCGGTAGGTTTGTAAAGTTAGAGAGGTGTTGGAGAGGCTTTTTTTTAATTAATCCAAAAAGATTAGCAAAATAGATGCTTTCATTAAAGGATATAATACCTAATACTAAATATAAGAAAACAAATTGTAAAAAGTAATTATAAGAAGAATCAAAAGGTAAGTTGAGTAAATCATATTGCGTCAGTTACATAAATTTATAATTTCCATCCATCCATCCATCAGCCTGTTTCGTCCACTGCTGGACATAGGCCTTTCCAGGATTTCGCCACTCTTGGCGGTCCTCCTGGAAGAAATGCCCATACTCACACACGCCGGGCAGGCAGGTTGGTGAGCGCGGTGCCTGAACCCTTGCACCAGTGACGCCGCTGCCCGTCACCAGTCTGATTGACCAGGCCCGGCAATTGGGGATGGATATACCGCAATCCATCGGTCCCAGGCAATGGTGGGCCGCCTGGTTTTTTTGCCTGAGAGACAGCTCTTCTTACTTTACTTTAAAAATTAATTAATTTAATTTAATTTAATTACCAGTTGCTATAACTATTAATCATGAATGTTAAAAGACAAAAAAATATATATTTTTATGTTCTAATAATAACTAGATATGCATATGAGATAACTACATATATTTTTTGCATTTATTTATGTTTTCTCGAATTATAGGTATGTTGTATGTCATACATGTCACTGTATAGGTAAATAAATATCTTTATAGTGGAATTCTAAATACTTACAAATCGATAAAGGTGAAGTGGTCGTTGGAAATTCGCGCCAAAATCTGCTTCCTCCCTCCCCGCAGAGGCGTGGCTTGTCACGCGCCCACGCTTCGAATATTTCGCCAGCTAATTCTATCTAGAGTCGTGTCTGTACACTGAATTATTTTATTTTTGTTATGGTAGGGGGCCCAGTCAACATTATGGCTATCGGGGTGATGATAAAGTAACCGCCAAGCTGAAAACTGACGATAATAGTTTTAAAAATACCTAGATTGATTGAAAGACACTTCCACACGAGCGAAACCGCGAGCAAAAGCTAGTGAATAATAAAGTAAGATCACACCGCATTGGACAGATCTACATTTCTTATTCTGAACGTAATATTTGTCGGTAAAAAGTGGGTGTACCAAGTGTGGGCTGTTTTTTGCATTTCAACTCTGACACTCCCTCGAGGATTCGTGTCGTGACGATGTTTTATGATGGATGAGTAATGGATATCGTTACTTATATATTTTATTTTATTAGTAAGTACTTTATTCAAAGAAAAACATGTATGAAAAAAGGGCCAAGTATTTGAGTAACTATTACTCAATAAAATATTATTCAACGAAAAACATGAATGAAAAAAGGGCCAAGTATTTGTGGGTGAAAAGGTTTGGTCTTAACTGTCATTCAGAGTATTACTTGATAAAATATAACTAATTGAATATGCAAAAAAATAAAAAATAAATTGTCGAAAAGAAATTATCAAGTAAATTAAATAATTATTTATCGAGAACGGAAAAAGGTGAAAACAACTATGAAACCCGGTATGAAAAAATACTTATTGTATGTATATAATCTATATTTTTATTTTTTTTACAGTATAAAAGGTTCCTAGCTAACAGATTAAATCAATAAAAAAATTAAAATTCTGAGAAATCTAATTGCCTTGGCAAGTAATTGGAGCATGTGGGAAGGTTTTCAACAAATTCTTGAATTATTTCCAGACTTGGCGAAGATCCTGGTGAGTTTGCGGCATCATTTATACATGCGGACAGATTTTCGATGTTTTCAAAAATTGGTTCTAGACGCGTCGAAGATCTTGGCGAGAGTACAGAAGATTTTGCCAAAATCTCTTTACCAGTACCAATTACTTGTTTTGGATTTCTAATAATCTAATAATCTAAGAGCATACCTCTCGGATGTCTGGGATCCACTAATTCCGGTAAAATGCACTCAAAGTAGAAGAATTCCAACTTTTTAATCATATCCTTTTCCCAAAAGTCATCATCTCTTTGGATATGCTCAACTTTAAGTGGCTGATTTTCACTTCCCCAAACGGCAAAAATACACTTATCCCTTTTAGTTACATGCAACTGGCCTTGCACTTGGTAGTACCAGTCATGTTTCATATTAATCTGTGTAGGATGATTATCTCGCCAAAATGGTATTTTCTTTTCCTTTATTGCGTCGTCAATATTCATTTTTGAGGCCGCCATCGGACATTTGACTTCGACGATCATGTTATCTCCTACTAGACCGTCTGGTGTTGCTCCAATGAAGCAAAGTTTATCATCAATAAAAAGCCCGCATGGTTTAATTTTCAAGTTTTCTTGGACTGCCAATTGCTGCAGCCTATGGCTTCATTCCCTAATCCATGGGCTATTGATGGCACGTGTGACAAATTTTTCGCGTAAATTATATTTTTTACCAGAGGTGCGACAGGCCTTTTATTTTGTTACTGTGCTTACTTGGAAGGAGGTTCTCCAGATGATGATTCCATATTATTTGGACATACATTTTCTATATCGGCCATTCTGAAATAAAAGATTAATGTGAGGCTTCCTTTCGAGAAAATAAACACTAGTTGTTGTCAATTTATAACTTATTCCGGTGACACAAAACATAAAAATTCAGTTAATTGCAAGTAAGACTCACGCCTTAAGGGTTCCATACCATTTATATAAGTACTTGTATATATACATATATATTAATTTAATTTATACAACCAAACTCTTACTGAAGTCTCGGTAAGTGCTCAGTAGCAAGGTTCAATGACCTTATTTTGTGAAATTCATAAATTATTCTTTTCGTGTTCTTTACAAACGCAAGCTCAGCCCCGAGTCAATTACTATGTATGGGACGTCAAGATTTTATTTTAAAAAATTAGCAAGAAGTGTTATCGATCCAAATTTCAGATTTGTAATTAATTCTGTCTACGAACAGACAGACAGACAGATGAACAGATGGCAGAGTGAAATTAATAGGGCTCCGTTTTATCTTTTGGTAACGGAACCCTAAAAGTAAAAAATATATTTCATTGTTAGTAATCTCGAAGAGAAAAATATCATAGAACAAATCTTGGCCGAGAAAACTTGGCCGTACGGTAACGTGCGTGCACCTAACTACTTACGGATTGGCGTCAGTAGTGCCTTGCTCTGCTCGAACTTCATTTCGTGTTCTGAAATTATTATTATAGTAATAAATTTCATATAAATATACATACCAACTGCATCAATATAATGTGGATGTTAACTCTTTACCTCAATACTTCTTTCATATGCTGACAATATCGACGATAAAGCAACTTTTTAGATCGAGCATATTTTTTTGCATTTTTATTTCCCATTTTAACCTTACTGTACGAGTATTTTCTGTAAAATTTGTACCCACTGTTTACGAATAATCTGTAGGTATACTGCGAATGTAAAAATATTTGTTTTCACGTCGTCAGACAATTGCAATCGAGCTAGGTCAAAGCAGCACAGGTCCATTCAGCACGGCTTCCTCCCCCGGAATGGCCTGTGACTGTTAGTGCAGAACGAACTTATCCAGAATCTAGCGAGAGTGAGGAACGTAGAAATAGTTCAAGAGCTTTATCAGATTCGACGTAAGCGACAATCTGCTTGAAATGGGATAAATTAGAGGAATTATACAATACTGAAGAAAGTTCGTAGTCACAAGATGGATTATCATATTAAAAAAATATTCGTATTAAGTTTCATGATGATACGATCTATATCACAGACACAAAACGCGATAAATGAAATTTTTAGAGGTACTTTTAGAATTTTTTTCCATTAATTGAAAGTTTGAAATCGTGTTTTCGAGCTAGTCAAAATATTTTTCATATCTTCAAAAATCCTGTCTATTTTTTTCAGTTCTGTATTTATGTCAGGTGTTCTGAAAAATTCGTTTAAAATTTGGTTTTTGAATCAAATAACTTTGGTTAGGGCCAAGGGTTGTAGACGGGAGTGATGATTTAAACGAGGTGTTAAGTTGACATGTTTATTATTTCGATGCCAAAATAGAGTGACCGTTAAAAATGTACATCAATCGGTTTTATAATAACTCAAGCAGCGTGCGTCACAATGTTGCAGTCAATAGCTGCATGTCGCAGTAATATTATAAAACAACGTTTCTTCGTTGTTACTACACTTCATCTCCCCCTTAAAAGTCCCTTCATTCCCGGGGTACTGCAAAAAAAAATGTGAGGCATACTACTTGGTTCACATTTTTATCAAAATTGAATTTTCTTATAGACATAATTAATTTCTTAAAACGTTAACATTAAACATTACATTTAATGGACTTAAATATTTCATTTAACAAATAATTTTGTATTATTTTTATGGGTAATATACTCTTTACCATCCCTTAAAATTTTGACATTCGGTTCCAGGTCCTGTATAACTATAAAAGGACCTAAATAAATTTTATCTAGCTCTTCACCCACTTGGTTTCTAATTAAAACTAAATCACCACTCTTATATTTCACAGGATTCGCATTTTTATCAAAATGTACCTTTCGTAATTCCTTGCTCATTAATAAATTATTTCTAGCTTCAAGTTGTGCTCTTTGAAGCCTATATTTGAGTTCCAAAGGATAAGAGTCGGGATTATACAATGGTTCTACGACTGGGTTCTGTAAATTGCTCGGTAAGTTACAGACTTTTCCAAACACTAATTCGAATGGCGTGTATTTTGTCTCAGTGTGAACCGCGGTGTTATAGGAAAAACACCAAAATAGAAGCCAACTGCTCCAGTCAGTTTTGTTGCTATCGCACTGTATCCTAAGATAAGCTCCTAGATGCTTATGAGTGTTCTCTAGCGATCCCAGAGTTTCATGATGATACGCGGTTGAATGTAGCTTAGTAATATTTAATAAGTTACAAATTTCCGAAAAAACTGACGACATGAACTCTGTCCCCATGTCAGTTATAATTTCTTTCGGGATACCATATCTTAAAATAAAATTATTTACAAATAACCTAGCTACGGAAACAGTATCCTTTCTTTCTAATGGATATGCTTCGACATACTTCGTCAAATCACACTGTAACGTTAAAATATATTTATTATTTAAATTATCTAAATCTACATGGCCCATTAAATCTAAACTTACTCTTTCAAAAGCGGTGGATGCCGTAGATGTAATGACCATCGGCTCCTTTGTATGTCTATTCGAATGCTTTTGAATTTGGCAACTGTTGCACTTTTTGACGAATTCGCTTACATCGTTAGTCATTCCTGACCAAAAGTAATATTTTTTGATATTATTCAACATCCTGTTTACCCCCGCGTGGCCACTGGTAGGTAACAGATGGAAGTCGTTCATGATCACAATTTTTGTGTCTCTATAATCCCTTCTGAAGTTATTTTATGACCTAAATAAACGATTTCCTTACGCAGAAACTCACATTTCAGAGGGTTTAACTTTAAGTTAACTTTACGTAAGCGTTCTAAAATAGTCATAAGGTTTTTATTGTGTGTTTCTAGGCAGTTTCCTACTATAATACAGTCATCTAAGTATATAAAACAAGCTTTATAGTTTAAACCAGACATTGCAATTGTCATTAGACGAGAAAAAGCACTCGGAGATGTCTTTAAACCCATCGGACATCGTTTCATCTGGTATTGTTTATCCGTTGTAAATGCTGTGTACTTTCTAGATTGCTCTTCAAGGGATAACTGATAGTAACTTTGACTAAGATCTAGCTTTGAAAAGTATATACTATTCGATAATGAGTCCAAAATCTCTGTAATATTGGGTAAAGGGAATTTATCGTCTTGTATTCTGTTGTTAAGTTGACGATAATCCACGACAAGTCTCCATTTCTTGTCTCCTGACCTATCAGTCTTTTTAAGAACTAAAAGAACAGGACTGGACCATTCAGAAGTGGTCTCCTCAATAATGTCATTCCTAAGCATTTCATCGATCTGCTTTTGAACTTCACCTTTTAATGCATTTGGCAATCTATAAGGCTTCACGTACACTGAAGACGTGTTTTCTTTCAATTTAATAGAATGTTTAATTAAATTACTTGTGGAAAGCGTATCTCCTGGCAAATGAAAAACATCGGCATATTTAGCACACACGTTCTCAATGCTCTTTTGCTCCTCTTTATTTAAATAAGAATGCAAATCAAGTAAATTTAGCAAAGTTCGGACTCTATTAGATGTAATACTATCCTTGTCAAACTTGCAAACATCAAAGTGATTCAAGCTAATGACCTCTAAATCTGAAATATCTACCTTAATTGAATTATCTGTGGTATTTAAATCCTAACTGGAATAAGTCCATTCTGTGGTTTCGAAATGACACCCGCTGTGTACACTCCCTTATAAATTTCCTTTGCTAAAATGACGCAATCACTAACTAATATCGTCGGGATGTGTTGAATCATTTCGCATCGTGGCGAAATTGTAAACAAGTTTCCACTTACTTGTACAACAATAGACTGGTCTTGGTTTTCCAAACTCAAAGTACCATCTTTATAATTCAACATCGCGTAATATCGCGTGAAAAAATCTTGCCCAAGTATCCCCTCTGCGGTGCAAGATAAGTTCTTGAAAATGTAGAACTTTTGTTTAAAAACCACATTCTTAATAATAATATCTAAATTAATATAGCCAACAGACTCTAAATTACCACTTATTCCTTTAATTACTAACTTATCCTCTTGAATTAAATTCAATAATTCCCTATTTTTTAATAACCATTCATACTTTAATACGCATAAACTAGCTCCAGTGTCAACCAATAAATTTAACTTGTCACCAGTCCTTAACTGGCAAGTAATAACGCAAAAGTTATTAAAACTATAAATATAATGATTGCTCTGTTTAGGCACGAAAAAACTCTAAACGCTCATTATTATTTCGAAGCCTTTCCCGACCGTCGTATTCTGACACGTTATGCTGAATACGCTGGAAACGTGAGTAGCCGCCACCGCGTGTTTGCTGACGCTGGCCATTCTTGTATGTACCTCGAAAACCTGCACTTTTAAAGGAAGTTTGTTGACCTGTGTTATTGTCTTGATTGAAATTCCTATTCGAGTAATTTCTTCGGCCACGGAAACCGCGATTATCATAGCGTTTATGCTGGTACGGTTTGGTAGACCCAAAATGCATAGTTTGGTTCTGAGGCTGGGTGGACATAGATTGTTCGTCTATTGCTGTCCTAATAGCTTCTGGTAGCGAATCAAACTGCCGTGACGCAATAACAGTGCTAAGTCGCTGGTCAGACAAACCATCCGCAAACCGCTTTATAGCCGTTTTTTCATTAAGAGGCCGCAAAACCTCAAACTTGGACGTTTCGCCATCTGCTTGCGCTATCGTCAAATTGACGAATAACTCTTCTAGCTCTGTACCGAACTTCTCAATAGATCTACGACCTTGTGTAGTTCGAAACAACTGCGTCTGTAAAGCTACAGTGGATTTTTTCGGAATTAAAAACTTGTGAATATCGTTTACTAAACATTGAACATTGCTGTAGGTACTTTTCAGTCGCAATTTCGCGCTAGCTGAAAGTCGCGTTTTTAAAACAAACTCAATAAGCTGGTTCTTACTAGTTTCATTAATGAGAGAACTATACAACAAGATCCCATCGACGAGCTGGTTGGTCACTTGTTCCTGGCCATTCATTACAGGCAAGAGGGAAATAGCTGTTTTAATATCAAAAGAGTCAGCCATTTTTGAAAAATATTTCGTTATCTTAGGCTCAATTTCTAAAATAATACCTTCCTCAGTTTGGCAACTATTATCTATGCTGGAAAGTAAACTTTTAATCTTTTTATAAGTACAAGTTATTTCATTTATCAATTTCTGAAACAAATCGCTAAATTCAGTGCCCAGCTGCTTCTCCGTAATTTCTTGGTTCAACTGAGTCAAAATACCATCGAGCTTATTATACTCATTATCGGCCTCCTGTAACTTCTTATAAGCTATATCTTTTTTTCGACGTTCTGGACCGATTTTAACCAAATATTCCCTAATTAAATTAATTCTAAGATGTAATTCCTTTAACTGCTCGAACATATTACATTCAAATAACAGTTAAAATTAAGCATTCTAACTAAACAATACAACTGAATGAAAACGTTTTACTTGAAGACATTATAATGTTTGTTCAAAAACTTACAGAAATGCGCGCAGTAGGTATGTACCGGTAAGTGATATGTAGGTCACGATGACGTTGTTTGACACGTGCTGTGGTAGGTCATCGGACTCGAACGGGCTCCCAGCTGCTCCTCATCGGACCCGTACTGTGTATCTCCCAGCACCCTGCATATCCTTGAATCTCATATTGGGCTTGAGCATATCTCCCGGCACCCGGCGCCACCTTTTCTTTTGCACGATTTTATTCCAAAAAATATTTCTGCTACGTCGCGTTTCGGTTGTTCACGAAGTGCCAAGTTTCTAGCTGGATACTTTCTTCTTAACATTGGTGCTGTTCCTCTGGTCTTCTGTACTGTGGTGTTGGTAGGGCATCTTCTTTTTGCCTTCAGTTAGATATCAGAAAAGCTTCACAGGTAAGACTGGTATGGGTCGCCATCAAATAACTTTGGTTAGGGCCAAGGGTTGTAGACGGGAGTGATGATTTAAACGAGGTGTTAAGTTGACATGTTTATTATTTCGATGCCAAAATAGAGTGACCGTTAAAAATGTACATCAATCGGTTTTATAATAACTCAAGCAGCGTGCGTCACAATGTTGCAGTCAATAGCTGCATGTCGCAGTAATATTATAAAACAACGTTTCTTCGTTGTTACTACACTTCATGAACGTCCACTTCCCCAACGCCCTATCAAAATTACTGGCTGCATACCTATTAAATTTAGTTCGGCGGGTTTTTTTAGGCACAGTTTGGGAGGCGCGATAAAGACCGGAGAGACGTAAGGTGAGGACGAGGCAAAGTCGTAGTGCCCCTCGATGGACAGCCATCACGCGCAAACCTCCACACAAACGCAAACACAAAATTGTGAGGCATCGACTGAATGGTTTTATATAATTTTAGGCTAATTCCATTGGTAATATCTAGATCTTTGTCAAATTAGAAAAAAGAATTAGGAAATTGGGATCACATTTAACAATAAACCTAAAAAAATACGTTTTTCTTAACTAAAAATGTATATTAATGTATTTTTATTGTTTAAGATAAAATCAAAAAATGTGGTTTTGCATCGAAAATTTAATCTTGATTAATTTTAAGTAATAATTTAGTTGAAAACCTTCACAGTATTTTAAAAAAAATATTCCCCCTGACACGCGTTTTAAATTTTCCTCTGATACAAAATTGATTCGATTGTATTGCCTTTGCAAGTTTTATCAAACGTGCACGTAAAGCAAAATGAAATAGCATTAAATTTGGTCAGTCACACCCACAACTGAGTTGTCGCGCTTAAGATGATTTTTGAATAAAGTGGTTGGTAAATACACCAATGAAAATGTTTATTTTAAAATTTATATATAAAAATATATACATGTTTATATTATATAACCGTTCTATTTAATAGTAGCCTTTGCTCGCGGCTCCACCCGCGTTTTTTCAATCTTTTCCCCATTTTCGGCTTGGGTGATATTTTATGAACATCCCTTATAGCCAATGTGTTGACCAGGGTTACTACGATGATAATAAAAAACAGCATCCAAATCCGTTGAGTGGTTCTCGAGTTACAAGCGTTTATTCAATCTTTGCCCCGTTTTCGGCTAAGGTATTATTTTATTTTTATTTTAGGTTGAGTGGTTCTCAAGTTAAAACGGAACATACATACAGACTGACAGAGAGACATACAAACAAAAATTGAAAAATTGTTGTTTCGGCTTCAGTATAATCAATACCAATAACCCATTTCGTTTAAAATTTCACGAAAATATTCAATGCACAGCCACCAATTTTTACTACTTTATTTCTAGTATGGATAGATAGATATTGATATAGATTTCTAATTAGGGTGGTAACTCCAGGATTCGTTCCCAAATGCTCAATGTCCGATTGTTTTTTTTTTAATAATAAGTAATAAATAAATGTGGTTTATGGCACTCAGTGAAAATAGTTTAACGTTCATTAGGCTTTTCTAGCAAGTTTATGTTATTTTATGCAATACTCTCATTGGTACAACAAATGTAAAAAAGCTTTAAACTTGTCAAAAATAAGAAAAAAAAAAACATAAGTTGTGCCACCTTAATATGTACCTGGTTAAAGTGACCTCAGGGCAGTTTCTTAAAATGTAGAAGTGAACGAAAGACTGAACAAGAAGGCAAGTAGGTACATAATACATAATTATCAATGAGTGAATAGAAGGTGGTTATGACCCCTTCTAATCTAGGCCTGGTCCCTTAAAGGCCACTTTGGATAAATCATATTATGATTCTGTTCTATTGCCGTCTCTTTTGCATGGGTGAATAAATTCTAACTCTGTCCTACTTTCAAATCATTTTATGATTCACCCAAGTCGGCTTTTTTAGATATCCTGTTCTTGCTAGCAACAGTCAAAATTATTTATGAGTTTTTAGTTCGTCTGCTCTAAAACGGGATTAAAGTTGCAACGGAGCGCAGCCACCCGCGGCATTAGCTGTGCGCTACAAAGGCTTAAATTAGAAGGTTCGATGTGGCTTTATTTTCACAAACATTTAGCTTAAAATAAACAATATAATACCTCGTCATGACATGAATCTCAGAAAGGGTTGTCAGAGGAGTTTCCGAGTGTGGATTATGAAATGCAAGTTACAGTGCACACTCGTACACCCACGCTTCACCGAAGATTATTAATTACGTCGCAACATAAAAATCGCAAAATACTTTGGGCACAAATTTGACTCACAGCGTAGTTCAATGATTTTTTTTAACTATGTATTTTAATAAAATAAGACTATTCCGTAATTTGATATCGTGAGTGTATGTATGTGTATGATATACCCCATCTATAGTTTTGAGTGTAATCAGCTTGTCGTTTGACAATACCAAATGAAAAATACGATGTGCGGTTATGTTTTAAATAACACATCAAAGATTCACTTTGTTAAAGTTAGATAAGATTTGTCGAGTTATAATTACACTTATGATTCGATGAGTGAGTGATTTAGTCTGTACGTGATGTTATGTTAGGTTTAGGTATAGGTATCCTTACAAGGGCAGATCCAGGATGTTGGGGGGGGGGGCACAAGGGCCAAATAGGTATAGATTTAGAGTGCCCCGCATAGTATTGCACTATCTTGTATGGTGTTAAAAGAATGAAAATTAGTACAATTGACCTTAAGGCCATACTAAATTTAAAATGTAATTATTGAAATAGTAACACCAAACATTTTCTAAGTACACCCTCATCCCAAGTGTATGCGCCGCGTGCCTACGCTACGCTTAGGCTAGTGTGAAAGAGAGGACGGATGCATCACACGCAACGATGTTCCAAGCCCCATCGTTGATCACACGCAATGGATTACCAAAGACGGACACGACGTTTTACTCCCGTTATATCTGTCGAGTCGATATTCATTGTGTGATATTTGCAACTTGCGGTATTTTATGCTTCTACTTATTATGTGCACAAGAAGAAACGAATATTATTAAGGCGGTAAAATATTAATCTCCAGCTCCTTGTTTTATTTAAACCGTCTGGAGGGGCGGCGTGTCCCTGTGCCCTATGGATCCGTCCTTGTATCCTTATAAATCATTAGCATGTAACCTTATTTAAATCATGAATCTTGACACAGCACTTGAGGTCAGAGTAAACACCTTTATTTGCATCAATCAGAACTGAACTCTGAAGTTTGGTTTTTGTTTAAAAAAGCGCATTCAGAGGTGCAATTGTGTAAGCCAATCGTATTCAAATTCGATTGTCATATGGTTATTCGTCTAGTAAAATAAGCCCGTTTGACGATTGAAATAGGACGTTTTTGGTTTTCATCAACAAAACAAGACAATTGTATTCATTTGACAGCCAAAAATGTACGATTTTAATTGTCAAACGGGCTAATTTGCTTAACCGAATAGCCATACGACAGTTTGCAAATTTATAATAAATTCACACGTACACTTCACATACACTGTATATAATTAACGTTTTTTGGATTTTAGTTATTAGTGACGCGGATTCTTTTTGACTTTTTAAAATTAGCTCGATTGTCAAGCGCAGAGAGGTGTGAGGATTTTTCACCAACATGGCCGTCTTCTTTTGAAGTACGAGGTGGGGATATTAAAGGAAAGAGAGAGGTAATACATATAAGTAATTTCGTGTGAGTGTGAGCGAGAGGTAAAACTTGTCTGTTTGCCAAACCATAGTCCCGGGCTTGGAGTAATACTCCAACAGATAAGCTTATCATATAATGAATAGAGAAAGAGTAAACTAATGTAAAAGTATCTACCAACTAAAGCTATCTTATTTAAATTCGGAAAGTTATAACTTAAATATAGCGGGAGCTAAAACAAAAGTTTATTGCGTTGGAAGCGGGCAGACGCGAACAACAGGGCGAACATAAACCCCTGTCTTGGTTCGAACCCGAACGACTCTAGTTACACCATCCTTGCCAGGATATGTCTCCTCCACAATGCCAAGAGGCCAAGAGAGGACAGGTAGGTTAGGCTCTCTGATTATACAAATTTGACCTAATTGTATAGGATTACTTGGAGTGTTCCATTTTTCTCTGTTTTGTAAAGAGGTCAGGTATTCAATATGCCATCTATTCCAGTATGACTGAACTAATTTATCTAGTAGAGCGTAACGTTGCACACGATTTATCGGAGTATCATTAAGATTTTCAGCAGGTAAATGTTTAAGCGGGGTCAAATTTGTAAAATGAGCGGGAGTTAACGCAGTAGGATCCGCAGGATCATTACTTAACACGCATAGTGGTCTGGACTTCATTAGAGCTTCGATTTGAATCAAAATAGTATTTAATTCCTCGTAGGTTAAAATTTGGGTACCAATAGTTTTATATAGATGAGTTTTTACGCATTTCACATTTGATTCCCATATACCCGACATGTGGGGACTTAAAGGAGGTTGTATCTTGAACTCTATCCTTTGTGGAGTAAGTTTGCGTATTATTTCTCTATTGTATTCTTCAGAATAAACCAGAGAATAGAGTTCATTGAGATAGTTTCGTGCGCCTATAAAGTTGCGACCTCCGTCTGATACAATCAAGAAAATCGGTCCTCTGCGCGAAATAAAGCGCTTGAATGCTGCAAGGAACATGTCTGTAGACAGATCCGAGACGAGTTCTATGTGTAACGCTTTTGTCACTAGACAGACGAATATACACACATAGGCCTTTTGGCTTTTAATACCACGTCTTTTGCCTAGTGTGATGTATAGAGGTCCCATGTAATCGACACCACTATGAGCAAAACATTTTGCTTGAGTGCCCCTAAATTCGGGTAAATTACCCATTAAGGGGTAAGTCTCTTTGGGTTTGTTCTTAAAACAATGATTGCACGAATGTACAATTTGGCGGACTAAATAGCGAGCTGAAAGTATCCAATATTTATGACGTATCAGCGCGAGGAGTAAACCTGGGCCAGTGTGACAATGGAACACGTGATAGTGTTCTACCAGTAACTGGACGATGCGGTCTTTGGAGGGCAATAGAATAGGGTGCCTTTCTTCAAATAATAGCGGAGAGTTTTGTAATCGGCCCCCTACACGGAGAATGCCGTTTTCGTCAATGAAAGGACTTAATTTTCTTATAGCGGAAGAGCGGAGAACTTTATTTGATTTTAAAAAATCGATTTCTGAAGCAAAGTGCTTAGATTGCACGTGCTTAATAATAATTTCCTCAGCGAACTGCAATTCACTTATCAGTGGAAATTTAAGTTTGTGAGCAATTAGTTTTTTAATAAAGCGGAAAATGTAAACAATGACGTTTAATAATTTATTCCATTTGGAAACTTTGTAAGCAACGAGTTGAATAAGATGCGGTTCAGGCTGAGCTGTTTGTGAGGGAATGGTTTGTATGAGTGAAATGGATTTATATTCAGGCACATCAGCAGGAATATCTTCTTTTTGAAATGACCTTACAGGCCATTGACCTTCCGGAAGTGAAATCCAAGACTGTCCGTTGAACCAGTCAGGATTTTTTATAAACTTGTTCGGCGTGACAGGACGCGTGATGAGATCGCTAGGGTTGTTCTCACTAGGTACATAATACCAGAGATTAGGATCGATTATATCTTGGATAGTTGAGGTTCGGTTGGCGATAAAGGTATGCCACCTGTGCGGGGAGGAATGTAACCATGCTAACGCAATGGTTGAGTCTGAAAATGCAAAAGTGGAATTCACTTTGCAGCGAAGATTGAAGGTTGAATACACAGATTGAAATAATAGGGCCAAGAGGTGAGCAGCACATAATTCAAGTCGCGCGAGTGTAACTTTCTTCAGAGGAGCAACACGTGACTTTGCACATAGCAAAGACACGGCTGAAGCTTGAGAGTTTAACGACCCAACGCGAATATATATCATAGCGGCTAATAATTTTTCACTAGCATCTGAAAACCCGAGCAGACTTATATAGGAGTTGTTGTACATACCTACATGTCTGGGTATTTTAAGCTGCGAGAGGTTTTCAAGTTCCTCATAGATTTCTATGAAGGCTTGAGAAATATAGTCTGGAACTTTGTCATCCCAGGCAAGCTCGTGTTTCCAGCACTCTTGTACTAAGAGCTTCATACCAGCTGTTACTGGAGCAAGTAGCCCAAGCGGATCATACAATTTAGCAGTTTCAGCAAGTATTATGCGTTTTGTAAGCGTATTTTTACAAATCGGAGAAGGTTTTATTTTAAAAATAAAGCAGTCATTAGCAGGGTTCCATCTAATACCTATTAACTTTGTTTCAGAGTCTGGGTCAAAGTTTATATTTTTTGAAGCACGAGAGGTTTCTGGGATCTTTTCTAGAAATTGTTGGGAATTAGAGATCCACTTTGTTAAATTAAAGCTAGCTTTAGAAAACATTTCAACAAGCTGCTTATATAGTAGGTAAGCTTCATCATGGCAGCTAACTGAGTAAATAAAATCATCCATGTAAGAGAATTTAGTAGCTACCGAAGCTGCCATGGGGTAATTGTGGCCTTCATCAGAGGTGAGTTGACGGACCACACGCATAGCTAAGTACGGTGATGACTTTAGGCCGAAAGAGACACGAGTAAACTCGTAAGTTTCAATAGGAACGGATGAATCAAACCTAAATAAAATTCTTTGAAAACGGCGATGTTCAGGAATAATTCTTAATTGAAAAAACATTTTTTCCAAGTCAGCAGAGATTGCTACAGCATAAAAGCGAAGATTTAAAAGCAAATCAAAAATATTTGTTTGCAAATTTGGACCACAATATAAAATTGAATTTAAACTTGTCTTCTTATGTTCTGTCTCAGTACTTGCGTCTAGAACAATTCTAACCTTGCTAGAATCTTTATCGGGACGATAAACTGCTCTGTGTGGAATGTAGTAACATTTTTGAGGAGGGGTGCTCTCTATTACTTTAGACAAAAAACCTTTGTCGATATAATCTTTAATGGTTGCGTTATACCCAACTCGTAAGTCAGAATTTGAGTCTAATTTCCTTTCTAAGGATAATAATCTCCTTTTAGCGGTATAATATGAATCACCTAAAGTATTAGGGTTCTAACAAAAGGGTAATGCGACGACGTATCTTCCGTCTGCATCACGAGAAACATTTTTGGAAAAGTTTTCCTCACACGCCTGCTCGTGTGGACTAAGTATTTTTCGCGGTTGAACGGACTCTAAGGTCCAGAACTTTTGAACCAGGTTATAAAGCCCTTTATCTAAGTTGCTGTTATCTATAACAGCATGAAATGCGTATCTATTTTTATAAGAGCTAAAGTTTTCACCCTCTGCTTCGCCCATAATTAAATATCCAAGGGTGGATTCAATCGCGATGACCTTGGACTGAGGTTTTATTATTTTATTCGATAATAGGAGGTGTGGAAAGAGACCCGATCCAATTATGCAATCGATTTCAGAGGGTGTGTGAAATTCGTGATCAGCCAAAGGTATGTTTGTGAAATAACTTGCAACGTTCGTATTTATTTTAGAGGTCGGTAAGCTTCCCGTTATGTTTTCAACGATAGCGGCTTTAATCGTGTAGTTATAGCGTGAATCGTATTGCGATTGAAAAGAGATCACAGTATAACCAATAATTGGCTTAGTTGACATACCTATGCCTTGAACCGAAGACTTTTCATAGGTAATGGGCAAGTTTAGGCGTTCACAACAAGACAAATTAATGAAATTTGCGGTACTTCCCGTATCGAGAATAATCCTGATGTATTTTGTTTCCGAGTCCTTGCTCAGCACTTTCACACGCGCGGTAGGTACAACGGCACTTGTATAATAATCTTGATTTTCACTAGTCGTAATTAAACAAGTATTTTGCGCGTGATCATTATTTTGGTTTTCCAAACACGACAGCGGCAGTGCGGAAGTTGATGCTTTCGCAGGTTCCGACTCGTACGACCTCTGCTGCATTACTGAACAATGACTTTGATTGTCAGGGCGAGAAACGGGTTTGTTGTTGTTTGTCATGTTGTGTGCGATATTAGATTTATAGGAAAAGTTATCTAAATGTAACATACTATGATGCTTTTTTCCACACTTATTGCAGTTTTTAAATGACTTACAGTCTTTAGTCGAATGATAGCCTAAACAATTTTTACAAAACGAGTTTTTAGAGACTACATTGTATCTCGATTGTGAATCTAGGTCATGGAACTTCTTGCAATAATATAAGGCATGTTTATCGCCATTACAAACAACACATGAATTTGTGGTATTAGCGACTAAAGAATAAACCTGTTTATTTCTTCCGTAATGCGCAGAGGGTTTGGGATTAGAATTATTTTGCGGTTTTGAGGATTCTTTCGAATGTAGTTGTGACCTAGCGTGAATCTGTCTTTGATCTTTTAGAAATTGTTCTAAAGAAGCGAAGGCGGGTATTTTTTGCGAGCCAACTTTTTGTTCGTATAAATTGACAGTATCTTTATCTAGCTTGTTTATTGCAAAATAGGTAAATATAAAATCACCTAAGTCGTCGATGTTTAAGAGTTTGAGAGCAGCTACAGATGCACAATAGTGTTCAATAAAATTGTCGAGATTTTGAGCGGTGGCGGAAGTGAGAGGTTTATATTTGAACAGTTTGTCCAGATAATAAGAGGCGAGGGTTCTGGTGTCCTGATATTTTTCTACCAGGTTATTCCATAAGAGGTTATAATTTGAGGCTACAGGAAGTATTCCTGCGAATATAGATGAGGCAGATCCTGACAACTTTGACACTAAATATTGCACTCGTTCAGAGTCTGTTAAATGAGAATTTTCATGAATCATTTCTTTGAAGTTTTGGTGAAAAACCGGCCACTGACTTGGGGTGCCGTCGAAGGCGACGAGTTCCAAGACAGGTAGCTTATGTTTAGGTTTGCTAATCGGAATTGATTCTTCCTTATTGGATTTTTGCAGTTTTTGTTCGGCAATTTTTACCACACAATACATTTCATCAAACGCCTCGATGGGTTTGAACGATGGTATGAATTCAGGCTGCAAGCTTAGCTGAGCTACATTAATGTCCTGAACTACTTGAGTATATTCATCGCGTAATTTATCGAGAGTGAAGGTTCTTGCTAGAAACCTTTGTTTTGCTTCCACTGTAGATAAGGTTTTACTCAAATCATATACATTTTGCAGAGGGGAGAACAAGCTTTTTTGTTTAGCTTGTAGCACAGCTAAGGAAGCCATGATGATTAATCCGAGCACAAATTGAAATAAAGATGGCGGAAGCGTGGCGTGGCAAACGTAATTATCAGCGTATTGTTGTGTATTTTTATGTAAAATAATGGAATATGAGTGTAGGAATGTAGCAGAGAGGGGATCACGGGTAGAAGGACCAAAAGATGTGATGAAAAAGGGGAAGAAAAGGATCGTACCTCGAGCGTAGCTTCCTTCGTAATTGCTGGTTCCTTGAGGCACGACAGTTTGCAAATTTATAATAAATTCACACGTACACTTCACATACACTGTATATAATTAACGTTTTTTGGATTTTAGTTATTAGTGACGCGGATTCTTTTTGACTTTTTAAAATTAGCTCGATTGTCAAGCGCAGAGAGGTGTGAGGATTTTTCACCAACATGGCCGTCTTCTTTTGAAGTACGAGGTGGGGATATTAAAGGAAAGAGAGAGGTAATATATATAAGTAATTTCGTGTGAGTGTGAGCGAGAGGTAAAACTTGTCTGTTTGCCAAACCAGATGGCTTACACAAGAGGCAAGATGACATTTTTTTTTTAATTAGTCCGTCAGTAACATAATCAGAAAATATTGGACACGTATTTTTTCATTTTTCAATTAAACAAAAGATGATGAAGATATAGCCCGCTGAAGTTCCGCGTGACATCACATCTAGGTACAATTTTACTTAGCAGTGACGTCATTTTCCCCCACTCCCAAACTTTGACGCGCTTTATCTCCGCCATTTTTTGTTTGATTGACAAAAGAAAAAATACATGTCCAATATTTTTTAATAATCTTAATGACGGACTAAATAGAATAATATTTTGCTTACCCTGTGTACAAGCCTATTGCACTACTGAGTTGTGCACATGTGGAGCTGTGGCTACGACGAAAACCAAGAAACCTGCGCTCACGAAACGAAAAACACAGTTTTCATTAGTAACTCTTGAAATGTAGTTATATTTATAAAATTGCTTCTTAGGGTTCTTGTTTATATGAACGTAATATTATTTATCTAAGATTTGGCTTAGTAATTTGCACCATACACAGTACAAATAAAAACTCCAACATAGCTATAGGTGTTTTTTTTAAAGAGGCAATTTATTTGTTTTCTGCTTTGGACCATTTTAGTCTCTTGGAATTATAATGTCTTATCCACACATATTTTCGACACTAGTGACGGACGTACATACAGATAAATACTGAAGATGAGGAAGATACGCTTTGAGTGTTTCCATCTTTTGACGTGGAGTTCTTTTGGTAATTCAACTGTTTGAACATTTTGAATCAATTTGAACAACATTTCATTCCTTTAGGTGCCTCAAAGCCTTCGTGTGAACGTCGAAATTAGCCGAAGAACTGTTTATGTCAGCGGTTTATTCACTTGGAGAAAATTGCAAAAAGTTCCGTCTTTCTCAATTGTTTTAAGAACCTTTATGATGGCGTGTTTTTATACAGATTTACAGTTTATTCACAGCTCAGTTAATAATTAGAACCTGTAAGGTGTATTGGTTGGTTACTTACCAAAATAAATAAAAAATCATCTAGAATCATATTCGCAGGTTTTTTGAAACAAAAACACCGTTTATTGTTGTATGGTATACAATGTATACCATCCAATCGCTATGATCAAATTCTGGGAAGTAATGTCAAACGGCAAACTTAAGAAAATATACCTATACATATTTTTGGATAAGTACTTGTTGTATATATTTTGTATGACTTATCTATATTGTGACTAAAGCATTCATATATGTAGCATCATTTCAAGTATAATATACCATTTTAACTCAGGCCACAAGCGATGTCCTTCCTTTTGTATGGGGACGGTCCTTAAATGGTGCAGCGGAATGCGTCGTAGCAAGTTTATATGAGGGAACATTTCTTAGAGTGGGAAAGCAATTTTGATACTTGGGAAAAATACATTTTAAAATTATGCAGTTGTTGAATTATCATTAAAACATTTTTACACGGACTTATAATTACAATACGTCTGTGCATTTTTATATTGAACTGTGTTTCATTTTAAAACCGTTATTTGATTTCAGTATAAATCATTTAATGTTAGCTAAGAACTGTGATGTTCGAGGCTACAGATAATAATACAGATAACAACGACAGTGCCATCTCAGTTCTATTTGAAAAACCGGCCAAGTGCGTGTCGGGCTACGCGCAGTCTAGGGTTCCGTAGTTGCCCAGTACATTTTATAAGTTGGTCTACTTGAGTACAAATCGCGCCAAACTTCTAGTCCGCTCGAAAGTTGCTCTACCGAAGAATACATTGTCGTGCTTAGAGGTGTCTAAAAGTTTGGCGCAACCTGTATTCGTAAACCTGTAAAGCCTACACAGCTGTGATATTTTTCCTTTAATTTCATTATATACAGGCTGTTTATTTGGACATTATAGGACGTCACATGAATATTAATATACGTGATGCTTAACATGTATTTTTTTGTGGTTTTTCCAAGATTTCTCGAAATCCTTGCCAGTAAATATAATAAATATATATATTTTTAATCACTTCATTAATAGCTAGAATTTGATTCCTATATTATATTTTTATACAATAGATTTTTGAAAATTTGCTTTATTTAATCTTTCTAAACTGTAATGAACTCTCTCAAATTATATTTTTAGAGTTTCTCGACTGACCGAGTTCGTTACAAATAGATAAAAAAACATTTGGTGCATGCAACTCATAAACATTTCGTAGTCATTCATGTCTCTCAACTTTACATGGTATTTGATATGCGATAAACAAAAGTGGAGTGACTGATATTGCTTATGAAAAGTAACGTCTTCATAATCCTCTAGTTCAGCGGTTCTCAAAGTGGGAGGCGCAGAGACCTTCATAAGGGCCCGCAGGCCACCTGTTTAATTAAGGACCTTATTTAGAGATAAACAAGAAACAACGTTCGGAGGTAAGTATAGTGTAAAATCGATGCAAGCTCATCCATCACGTTCCAATAAGTATTACCACATTAGATTTTTATGAAACTTTAATAAGCAATAAAAATACCTATTTTGTTATTGAACTGTTTTTTTTTCTAACCTGATATTGAGGGGGGGGGGAGCGGAATTCATTTTTTGTAGAAAGGGGGTGCGTCCCATATGCTCTATGCTTCAACAATCCGTATAGGTGCTATTCTTCGATGTATTTCATTTAAATAACTATAGAAATTATAATCAATTTCACATTTTTACTGTATGATATAAACTTTTTTTAAGTTTGGATGCATTTTCATTGATAGAAATTACTTTGAAATGAGGTCGTCAAACATACTTTTCTCCTCATTTCACAAATAAGAATCATGAGATGGGATTTAACAAATTCTCGATTTAGAATTTTATCTGTTTTGTTAGGTATCCGAGTTTTTTGTAAAATAAAAACATACTTTTCTCACTTAAACCCTGAACTGAACTCGCACGGCGCGTTTTTTCGTTTGCAGTGACAGACGCAAAAATAAAATTAGCGTAGTCTCCTAATGGCAGGACAAATTTTTACTCTCACGAAAGTAGATACAAAAGAATATGTTTTAAAGTTGCTTTCCCAATATCCTTTTATCGGAGGTCTCATATAATGGAGCTGTTAAGGGAAAGCCTATCTAACTTTCCTCATTTGCTTCTAAGACTTCTTTTGTGTTATCGACAGAAAAATTGAATTTTGAAAAGAGGATTATAAGTTTGGCTGGAATCCATTTTAGAACAGTTACCTGCTGGAAAAGACGGACAAGTTTCGTAATTTATTATTGAAGAAGATTTTTGAAATACACCATATTTACCAATATTAAGCTGTCAGGATAAGTTAGGACTAAGAACTAACTTCCTTACCGATATGAACCTGACCGCCTTTAAGGTCTAGTGGGTCGTGTACGCGACTACTAGTTCGTAATCCGCGAGTTCAAATCCGGTAAGTAAAATATTTGTGTTCGGTATGCGTGTTTTGGAAGGTACCTTAAACTGTGGGCCCATATTTGTACCTGAAGTATGGCGATAAGGTTCACCACCCATCACAGTGAGACGTAATAGTTGTCGGTGAAACGTGGGTGTACGAAGGTGGACCTTGACTTGCATTTCAAAATCAATGCTGGGAATCACGTCTGACTCTCCTTAGATGACTCATCTTGTGACAATGTACTATTGTTAAGAGCTTAAGCTTCTATTTAACTTCACTTGTGTTAGTATATCTGGGTGAAATCTTGCAATTGAGTTATAAATTAGTTCCTTCCAACCGATTGGGCTGACATTTTGCACAAAGTTTTTATTTTGGTGACAATGCTTAATAAGCTATGTATATGAAATCAATCTAAATCTAATAAGGTGGACGCGACAATATGATACTTATTATTTATTATAAAAAAATATAACATTATGAAATATTAATAACTAGCTTTTGCCCGCGGCTCCGCCCACGTGTTATTTGGTTTAGGGACATGATCTTTTCCGGGATAAAAAGTAGCCTATGTGTTTAGTTAGGTTATAAGCTATATCCATTCTAAATTTCATCCAAATCCGTCCAGCCGTTTCAGCGTGAAAGAGTAACAAACATACACACACACCCACAAACAAACGCACACACACACAAACTTCCGCATTTATAATATTAGTGTGATTAATCAAAATTTTTGAGCATTTATAATCAATGAATATTATTAAATATTAATAACTAATTAATATTATTTATTAATAATCACGAAACGGTACAAAGTGATTCATATCACGTCGCATAGGGCGTCAAGTTGTGATATACCGTTTTTTGGGCAAATGTGATATAACCAAAACTTACTCACATAATAACGAAAACACAAAAAATAAGGATGAATGAGTTTTTAGCAAAACGAGCAAGTTTGATTCCCAGCCGAGGTAATTTTTCAAGAAGTATTGAGTGCAGCTTTTATTTACTTATTTCTGATGGTGATTAATATTATGTTGTGCCCGAAATACAGCGGTAACGGTCACCCCCTATAACGTTGGGACATTAAATCGTCGTTGGCGTTGCGTTGACTGATCTACCAGGGTCTCCAGATTTTGGGTCCTTTTCGTGATTTTGGGAACAAAAAAATGTTTTGGGGAACAAAAACATTGGGGAAGAAAATTTTGATACTAGGGAAATAGGGAAATTTAGGAAATATGGAATTTCTATTATCTAGGTTATTTACACTATGTCCAACTTCACTAATGTCCAGTGGAATTGTTTGGGGAGAAAATTTTGAATAAATTATGAAATGTGGATTGTCATCAAGTTTTATTTTTTCAAGTTTTTATAAAAGTGCGGTGTGTAAAACTTTTAGTTGAGAAAGTGATATGGTATAGTAATAATATGTCTTTCATTATAATTATAATTAATGTTAAACTTAATACATTTTAATATAATAAAGGAATATATTGTTTTATGATATTTGGGGAAAAGTTGCTTAAATTGTATCTTTTTGGGGAAGTTTTTTGTCTCATTCGGGGAAAAATTTCAAAAACTCTATCTGCAGACCCTGTGTTCTAAGCAACGCTTGGACACACATCTGAAGATAACTTTATAGAATAATATGTCTGTATGAGACGAATGTAGAAAATGAACGATGACCGAAGTCATGATCAGTATCAAATTTGTCCTTCTTTTTTATTGCCTTGCTTTATATTTACTGAAAAAGAGATAACTACGTTACAACACTCGTGTACCTATATATTTAATCAAATGACACGTTACATTACGCGTAAAACTCTCTTATCTGACTTTCACTCGTTTTTAACTGTTATTACAACGCTCTAAGATTCAAGAGTCTGGGCAGAGCCTTTCGCGTTAGTTACGTAATACCTTTCGTTATCATTTTGTCTTGAGTATTCACTCATTCACTTTGCACCAAACGGACTGCTTTCAAAGGTTTCCTCTTTGACATGTAAATGTATTTAAACAAGACTTACTCATATATATGAATGAAAATACAACTGACTTTAACTGCAGACACATATATGAGTCCCTCGTTATGGATAAACACATCACCGTTATCGCTTTTTAGGGTTCGGTACCCGAAGGGTGCCAAATGGGACCCTATTACTAATCCTCCGCTGTCTGTCTGTCTGTCCATCTGTCACAGGGTCTACAGCTTCAAGCTTAAAGGGAAGAGTAGAAATTTTTATGTAATTCAGTTACTATGGCCTCTATCACGACAATTAATAAAACATTAAAAACAATTAAATTTAAGGGGGGTCACCATACAAGAACCCCCGAAAATGTTGCATTATTTAATTGATTTTGGCTCTTACTTAAAGACGGTAACACATATAAGTTTGTAATTTTGTAAAATTGTAGGAAATACTCTTAATAAAACAAAAAATAATTAAAAATAGGGATCCGTACACATAAATTTTTGCCAATTTTTTTGCCGCACTACCATTTTAGAGGCTTTTTTTGTAGCCTTGCCGTTGCTTTGGCATATACCTAATATTGTTGCTATTTACCCTTATGGTTTTAGGGTTCCGCACCCGTATTTTGGGGTGGTACGGAACCCCTTGTGCGCGAGTCCAACTCAAGTGCGAGTTTAATTATAATAAATTAATCTTTGTGTTGGAAAGACCACAAATTATTTGGGTTAATTTTTTTTTTATAATATAATAAAGCAATAAAGAAGGCTCGGTGATAATTTATTCAATTCCTTACTGTATAAGTGGCTCCGACTTCCGACTCTTTATAATGTTCTTTCCTATACAAAGATTATATTTAAATACATTTTAATAGAAATAATGTCTACTTTTATAATAACTCTTCGGGGACGTCATATTTTGTAAGTATTTAAGGTAACTGTTTTATAATTATTTCAGGCATAAAGTACTCATGAAGCGTATTTATAAAAACTTTCCTCGACAAAACCCTGAAACTGAAATTCAGTTGCAAGATTTGACTCGGACATTACTAACAAACTAGGTGAAGTTAATAAAGGCTTGTGATAGAAAAAATCATTGTTTACGCTCTGCGCAAACAAAAATGAAATGATAAACTTGATTTTAGAAGTAAGATTAACACGTCAATATTTTTATGACGTCGAAAATTTCAATAACTTTGTTAGTCCGAAAAAGATCCAAAGCCACACCGTCCGAATCTCATCAAAAATATATATTTTGTGAAGAGGCCGCTACATAAACTGGGGTTGTTGTAAATTTGTCACAAAGTAAACTCGTCACATTTTATTTTGCATACACCCATTTTTCATACAGACAACAGAAAAATCAAAAAAAAAGTAAATTAAAAATGTTGTTTATTTATTTTTCATAATCACAGCAGTTTTAAGAACGTAACCTCACGTCTTACATAAAAATCACAGTTCTACTTAACTTATAATACTATACTTAGGTCGGGTTGTCAAAGACAGCGGACGGGGCGTGGTGACAGTTGTTTCACTTGTTCGACACGCTCTCTGCTATTAAGGGGAACAAAACCACTTTAATTTCACCTTTAATTTTACGTACGTAAGTATATTGAAATTGACTGTTTCACTAGGAACATGCCAAATAAAAAATATTATAAGGCATTCGAAAACAGAGAGAGAGCATTCAAATAGGTGTTTTTTCTTGTATAATATCGAGTGCTGAAACCAATAACTTTGCTTGCTTTGGTACTTTATACAAAAATTATGTAAACTGAAACCTTATGAAAAATAAATAATGGTTGGGGAAAAACTCTTTTCGCAAATAGTATGTATGAACTTATAATAAAGTCTCTTTGGCTATACCATTTGCATCTGGCTGGTTTTGGTATTATTAAAAAGTTAAAATTTAAAAAAGATAATTCCAAATTCAAATTTGGTAAAATATGTGATTTTTATTTGTTTTTCTTACTGTTAAGATGAGTGAATCTTATGAAGAAATTCGATACATTTTAAAATTTTACTACAAAAAAAGTAAAATAGGAACGCAAGCCGCGAAAAAGAATTGTGATGTTTATGGACCTAGTGCAGTGTCTTTGAGAGTAGCACAAATTTGGTTTAAGCGTTTTCAATACGGAAATTTTGGTGTCAAAGATGCACCTCGCTCTGGGCGCCCTGCTACGGATAAAATGGATCCCATTTTTGAAAAAGTGGAGCAAGATCGGAATATCAGTAGTTACAATGTAGCTGAAGAAATGGGGATTGACCACAAAACAGTTGGGACGCATTTTAAAAAAGCTGGGTACACAAAAAAGCTCGATATTTGGGTGCCTCATGAGCTCACTGAAATAAACTTAATGAACCGTGTACTCATTTATGATTCTTTATTACGACGTAATGAAAAACCTGATAACTGGTTATGAAAAATGGATCACGTACGACAATAACGTGCGAAAAAGGTCGTGGTTTTTCATCATGACATATTTAGCCACTCAGTAAAAATTAAGAGAGTTTGGCTGGGACGTATTAATGCATCCGCCGTATACTCCTGACCCTGCACCTTCAGATTTCCACTTGTTTCGGTCTCTTCAGAATTCTTTAGGCAGTGTCAGGTTAACATCACGAGAGGACTACCAAAACCACTTGTCGCGGGTTTTTGTTCAGAGGCCCCAGAATTTCTATAGCAATGGGATAATGTCCCTACCTACAAGATGGCAGAAAGTTATCGAACAAAATGGCACCTACATACTTTAGTTAGATGTAAATAAACTTTATTAAGAAATGTTTTGAATTTTTATATAAAATGCGAAGAAACTTTTTCCCCAACCTATATTATAATATTTATATTTTTATTAATGTTTGATTTTTCTGCTGTCTGTGCGAAAATGTGACGAATTTACTTTGTGACAAATGTACAACAACCCAGAAACTGCGACACGCAAAAATACCAGTCAGTAAAGGGTGAAAAAAAAATATAATTATATACAGAGGAAAAATAGGTAATTACAAAATCATACGAAATATATACGAGTAAATCAGATTCAAGTACTGTGTGATGACATGAGCAATGTTTTCGCAACCAAAGACTTAGCTCTCTAATTTTATAATATTAATTCGTTATCTCCTTGCGATAGATAAATCACCAAGTGTTTAAAATACCTATATATAAATTTATTTCTATCATAATTTCGATACGATTCTTCACTACTCGATGCTGTAACAGGTGACGGTGGGGCACAATAGTCTTAGACTGGTCTTGAATGCAATAGCGTCCTTTAGACATCAAGTGGCTCACTATTAAGTGAGTATCTACGAGTATACTTACACATGGTTGCGGTTGCGGTTGCGGTGTTGAGAACTGGATAGCTCAGTTGGCAGAGGAATTACCTGATTAGCGAGAGGTCTCGGGTACGAATCCCGGCTCAGAGCTTCTCACGTCCAGGTTAACTTTTTCTGCTTTTCTATACCGCAATGATATAATTTTAATTCCTTACTTTCGTTGCTCTGCTTTTAAAGTTAATAGGACTTATAGTCTACGTACAAAATACGTATAGTCTAGAATTTAAAATAAAATGTACCTATATATCATTGCGGTATAGAAAATCAGAAAAGTCAATCTGAACGTGAGGAGCTCTGAACCGGGATTCGAACCAGGGACTTCTCGCTTACCGGGTGGTTGCTCTACCAATCTATCATAGTTTGGAATTCAAAAGCTTTAAAACCGGTAACCTTGCAAATGGTAGTTACTCGTATCTCCACAATATAACAAAATGAAAATTTCTGGGTCGTCAGTCAGATTATTTCTTCTTGTTGAATTTTTTTTTTGTTTGAAACAAATAAGGTGAAGGTAAAAAAATATGAAAGCATAGCCCAAAAGGCAGTCATGGTTCTTTCAATTATGTTCATTCATTACCGGAAAGTTGTCGTGTCCACTTGAGACACCTATCAATTCTCTCTGCTATTTACCCAATGATAAATGATGTGCTACTAAAAAACCTTTTTAGCCTTTTCATGTCGACTTGCTACAAGTTTCTAGTTTCATATACTGAGAAAGAAAAGTTTCCGGAAAGTGACTTGACTAGAACCTTCGAAAAAGGTGTGTTATTCTTCATTTGATATATGTATATACAATTTTATAGTTAAACTTTCATGCGAGGAACTATTTTTTTTTTCACATTATTACTGAAACAAAAACGAGTGCTAAGATCAATCGGTCTAGGATTTAGTTTTATATTCTTGACGTAGTTATCAGTACACGCATAAAAATAGATGTGAAGAAGAAAAAACCGCTCAAGTGCGAGTCGGACTCGGACGAAGGACGAAGAGTTCCGTACCATTACCAATAAAAACGGAAAAAAAATCACGTCTGTTGTATGGGAGTGCGTGGGTCCGACTTGTACTTGACCGGTTTTCGTATTTGTTGCTATAGCGGCAACAGAAATACATCATCTGTGAAAATTTCAACCGTCTAACTATCACTGTTCATGAGACACAGCCTGGTGACAGACGGACGGACGGACGGATGGACGGACAGCCGAGTCTAAGTAATAGGTTCCCGTTAGTTACCCTTTGGGTACGGAACCCTAAAAATGATTAATGACGAGACTCCTATTGCGACTAACATGAATGCTTTAATGGGCAAGTGCGAGTCGGGCCCGCGCGTAAAATTTTCCGTACTTCTACATAGCTGAGGCTTAGTAATAGGGTCCCTTTTGGCGGCTTTCGCGTACGGAAGCCTAAAGATACCAGTACCTCATTTCATTAGCCTATTCTGAAAAGTGTAAAACATTTAAAACAAAAGAAAAATAAAGTCATTTCGACTGAGAGAAAAGCGCATTTCCATTTTAATTTTGTTCAACACGCTTGCGTTCTCTGATGCTTATATACGAGTATGCGTCCTGTACTACGACGCAGTGGATCAACACAGCAAAAAAAAAAAAAACAAAGCTGATAAACTATGGAAACAGTGCTCGCCACAACGACTCATAAATTAATGGCAGTGAAACCTTTTTATGCTTCTTATCACATCACAAAATGTGTCTGCAGTAATTTTATTTATCAAGAACAAATCTGCTATGATTACAATTTTCCGTTACCACATTTTAATGACATAAAATAACGCCAGCAACTGTGGCTTTGCGATGTTAAAAAAACAGTTTTGTAAGCTTACGGCGCGGCGGTCGCTTTGCTTCATTAGTGAACATTCACGGTGTATCAGCAGTTCTCGGTCTCACAGACCGCTAACGCTGTTCGCTGCTTTTCAATAGACATGACATGTACTGGGCTACTCCTTAATTTCTCAAATGTTTTTATTTTACACACCTTTTACGTTATACTTAGACAAACCTTAAAGGCACCTAAACCTTTGGCGTGGATACACTAGCAGCATGATGTTAGGTTGGGATGTACAGGTTTTACGATCAAGAATCAAAGATATTAGAGGACATCCCGATTGCCGATTGTCCAACAACTGACCTATTCAGATTTGTGCCATCTCTCAAGATAAACGATTCAAAGTAAACTAAGAATTTTATTTCGCCTCTTTCACATCAATATATCAATACAGGCTCTTTTATTTCGGTGCCTTTATTTGACTTATTTAGGGCTTAGGTATATCCAAAAATAGCAATAAATTTTTCGCAACAAATATAGAGCCAAAAGCTATCCACCCCGCGACCAAATCTACCTGAGATCTTGTAAATAATGATTATTTTAATTTTACTTTCAATTATCTTCAGAAATGCACACTTTACAGTTGAATTTCTAAAAACGCTGAAATACGTTTAACTTTTTAATTGTTAACTGACAATTTACATGGTTTTAACGACGAAACTAATATAATTTCGATACCGACTTTCACCTTTTAAATAATAAATCCTATTATATCATATAATATAATAAAAGTGAAAATTTGTTGGTAACCTTAGATCTCGAAAAGCAATTGGTGTATCGATATGAAACATTCACTATCTAATGGAATAGGTACTATCTAGATGAACAAATAAGCTATATTTTGTGGAATTTTAATCGATCTGAAACCATTTTGGCACCTATAAGATGTCTCTGGAAGTGGCCATGTCATCGTTGCATAACCGCGTTCACGGCACGTTGGCGGTTTCGTGAGTGTTATTTGCAAAATCCGCGGCTAAACTTTCTTTCAAAATTATTCCAGGTATATGTAATATACGTACCCACTTCACTGATTTTAAGATATCTATGACCCACTAAGACCTAAAATACATATAGCACAAATTGTAGATGATGTTTTTTTCCTGAAAAAGAACAAAATTAATCAACATAACTATCGAGTGCTAAAAATATTAAAGATAAAAATGAAACCAAATTATGGAATGAATGGAACGTCCTGTATAATTAACATGTACATTAAAATACATAGAACATGTAAAATTTCGACCTCGCCAAAAACACTTCAACAGAATTTATAGAAGCAGAAATAGTTTCGTTCGGAAGAGATAGACATAACTTTATTCGTAATATTCATTCTAATATTCAGGAAGATACACTTGTAAATTATAGTATCAGTTATCAAAAAAAAACTTCGTTCGGAAATGCGGCTTGGCCCTCGGCCTAACCAAAAGCACATTAGTAGAGGATGAATTCAAAGAACAAAAATAGTTACATTCGGAAATTCAGATAAAAGACTAAGGACTACAAGTCAGTAATACGAAACAACGAATTGCGAAATGTTTCCGAGTGTACGCAGCATCGTACGAAGGTTGATTATTTTTGATTTTAAAACTATTTTTGGCTGAATGAGCAGAACCAAATTGACATAAAATGGAGTCTTGTCTCTGTTCGCATGGCCGCTTTTGCTTTTCAAAAAATATTATTTAAACGAGTTTTATCTTTGTAATCTTTTACAAAAGCTGTTGACAAGCAATTTTAGTTCACTGCGCGCAATCGAGGAGTTAACAACAATAAAATAATCAGAATGGAACTGTTGAAATATTTAGAAATTATTACTATAATAATTTGATAATATGGAATTTTGAAACTGTCGCGATTAAAGCAAATATAATATTTTTTTATAAAAAATATTATAGTAAGGATTCGTTGATATTTACAATTATTTTTTTATATTGTTGTGAATTTCAACAACAATAGAATAATCAGAATAGATTTGTCGAAGTGATTGAATACTCGTACTTACTTAAATGAATACTATGATAAATTACTAATACTATGATAATGTTATTTATGAAGCTATCGCGGTTATTATCAAATATGTATAAAAATATTTAAGAAAAAACCGTGTTATTTCATATGGATATCAATTAATTTTAGCATACATGTATAAAGTCTCTGTAAGTTTTATAAACTGAAATAGAACCACTGGTAATTCCAAATAGGCGCAACTTATATGTACAACCTCAGTAACTGAAAAATTCTTTTACTTAAATTGGTAGCTTCGGTCGTGGTTTGCACCACCTTCATAAAAACTACACCGCTCAGTAATTCTTCATCTTCTGGTATGACTTCATGATAAGCCGTACTGAGCGGGTGGTTTTAAGAATTTGCATAATATCTGTCATTCGTACCTGATGATATACTCCGATGGAACTCCTACATTACTTTTTATTTTACTGGGCCTTAAAGAAAGACAGAGGATACAATTACTTTTAAGGCTACATATAAGGTCAGATTGAGCACCTCATTTTGCATCAATCAGAACTGAACTTTATAACGTTTCCTTTTAGTTAAAAATAGCGCACTCTCAGCCGTGGCTGTTACGTATGACCATCAAAAGACACGCGCCTACAAAAACCTGCGCTTTTATTTCATAACTCTAATTCTAGATGAAAATTTTAAAATATTTTAAGACGAACTGCGGATGTCATTTGTTAATTTATTTTTAATAACATAACTCAAGATTATGTGATTTAAGGAAGGCCCGTTAACACTCGAAAAACATCTAGGGGCACGGCAGTGCCCCCGCAAAGCTGAGCTAAAAAGCAGCACGGTCGTACCATCCTTCTCTCGAAACAGTTCAAGCCATTTTCGACCCCCCTATAACTTCGTTTTGGATAATATTAGAAGCCTGAATTTTAGGGAACCAAGCAGGCATTTTATAAACACGGTATATTTTAAATTTCATTAAATTTGAAGCGGTAGTTTAAGAATTATAACTAGTCAAAAATTCTCAATTTTGTCACTCACTCACTCACTGACTGACTGATCGATCATCAAAACTCTAAGGCATTTCTAGCTTCAAATTTGGAATGCAATTAGTGTTTAGTGTAAAGATCAAGGAAAAACTAAAATATTTTGCAATTTCACTCCAGTGCTCTAGATACACCGACTGCATAAATAACTTTGTAATCTCATATTAAATATATAGGACTACAAAGTTACATTTTCAGTTGTAACATGACGGTGCTGGAAAGGAAAAAAAGTAGGACTATCTACAAAAAGAAATGTAATGCATCTTATATTGACCGTATCATTATAAAAAAATCTTTTATGTTTTAAATGAATAGATTGACTTGGCAATCGCACTACATAATCTAATTTAATGTATTATGTATTACTTGTGAGATACATTGTTTTCATACGATGGCCAAGTCAATCTATTTATTGAAAACATATATTTTTTTATATTGATACGGTCACTATAAGATGTTGTTAGGTTAGCTAATTATGTTATAACTTAAGACAGAGGGTCCCTTAAGTAGGGACTGAATAAAATAACCGACTTGGATTTACATGGATCTCACAAGTTTTTACGGTAGAAGAACAAAGTTGCGAGACTTGGTTTTTTTACAAGTTTTGTTTTTGATGGCATGAAATTTACAGGTAACTTCGTAATTTTTTTCTGTCGAGTAAACTTAATAAATATTTTGCGTTTTTTCTAAGATGAATGCTTTAGTCCTATTACAGTCTACTATTTATGTTATTTTTACTATACCGATTAACCAAGTTACACAAAGTGATATGCTCATTTAAAGTTGTGCATCTAGCCTTATACGGACGCTTAAGGCGACTGGCATTGCAGGTAGTGCGGAATTACTTTTTGTATTTTCGGATTTTCTAGGTTTATTTGCATTATACCGACTTTCGTTGAAATATCCTCAGTCTTTGACCATAAATATGCGTGTCTTCTAGACTCGAATCTCGAACTATCATATGACTATGATATGTTCACAAGAAAATATGGAACGATAAATGAAAAGGGAATGAAAATTGTATTTCAAGTAATAAGAGAGACGATTGACCACGTTCTCTGTTCAACCGAAGACTATTTTGAAAATGACAATTTTTTTCGTGTTTAACCACATATGTGTTATGCATCAAAATATAGCTAGTTTACTTAAAAAAGCAGATAGATTAACGATAGCGCTAGAAGAACTATTGGCCGAAAAAACAACAATAGATGTAATATGCTTAACAGAACATTTTTTGCAGTCTGGATACGAGGATGTGCTGACGATTCCCAATTACCGTCTGGCATCACATTTTTCACGATCTAAAAAGAGAGGAGGTGCATGTATTATGATTAGAAAAGTACTAGAATATAAGGAACTGGTAGATATTAAGAAAATTTCTATTGTAAATATTTTTGAGTGCTGTGCAATAGAGCTCGTTGAACAAAATGTTATTATAGCTTGTGTATATAGAGTTCCAAAAAAGAAAGAAAAGAATAAATATTTTGAAACTTTTTATGACATCATGGAAATAATGCTAAAAAAGATTTCAAAAAATTCAAATAAAAAAATTGTGATATGTGGAGATTTTAACATAGACATTTTGAATGATAATCCAACGTCGCGACTTTTCGTACAACTGTTAAAGGCATATAATTTAAAACTTGACATAAATGAACCGACTAGACTTGAAAGCAAAACATGTATTGACAACATTGCTCATAATGTAAAGAGAGGTTGTAGCAGCAAAGTAATTGAATATGGTTTATCTGATCACACAGCCCAAATTATAAAAATACCTGTAAAAAAATCATGTACAATTAAATCATGGAGAGTCAAAAAAAGAGATTTCAGTAAAGAAAATCTTGAAAAATTCAAATACTATTTAGAAAATCTGACTTTCTCTGAAATGTATGAAACTAGCAACAGCAGTGAAGCATATGACGTTTTCCTTGAACTTTTTCTTATGTTCTATAATCTCTGTTTCCCATATGTATCAGTCAAAATTAAAACGAGGCAAAAACCGAGATGGGTGTCGAGTGGTTTTAAAAAATGCAGTAAAAAACAACGAGAACTATTATGGCACTATAGGGCTAATCCGACGCTTCAAAATAAAGAAAAATTTAAAAGAATACTCAAGAAAGTACAAAAAGATTATTAAACTTACACAGAAGGCACAGTACAATTACATAATTAAAACTTCAGACAATAAGTCTAAATCCAGCTGAAAACTAATTAATAAATCAAAAAATATTTTTCCTACAGAACCTATCACGGAAATTAATGTCGAAGAGGCAACATTAACAGATCCTAAGGACATAGCAAATGCCTTCAACAATTTCTTTGTGGATCAAATTAAACATTCTACCACTGAAATAGACAAACATACAAACAAATATAATAACTTCGCATCTTCAATGTTTATGTCCCCTACAACAGCTAACAACGTGCTGAATATTATTAAATCATTAAAAAATAAAAATAGTGTTGGATACGATGGAGTGCATACTAAAGTTATAAAACACGTAGCTAATACAATATCAAGTCATCTTACTTATATAATAAATCTGTGCATTAGTGATGGCACGTACCCTGAAGGTTTAAAACCCATCATTGTAAAACCACTATTTAAGAAAGATGATAGAAAAGACATGAAATTCTATCGACCTGTAGCATTGGTCTCCATATTTTCCAAAATCATTGAAAAAATTATATATAACGCATTAGAATCTTATTTAAATAAATATGACATATTAGTTGACGAACAAAAGGGATTCCGAAAGAAAAGGACAATAAACTTAGCGATATATGACTTTCTTAATAACATTATGCCTAGTGTGGACAAACTTAAACCAAATTGTGCTGTATACATGGACTTAACCAAAGCCTTTGACTTCGTAAATCACAAAATCCTTCTACAGAAGCTCGATTCATACGGAATAAGAGGTAATGTTCTCCGACTAATAGAGTCATATCTTAGCCATAGAAAACAACAGACAGAGATATCTAGAATCTGTCCAATAACTAAAAATGAAATAAAGTATTTATCTGACGAGAGAGAAGTGACATGTGGTGTACCCCAAGGCAGCGTTCTTGGGCCACTACTTTTTTTATTATACATTAATGACTTACCAAAAAATGTTCATCATCCAATGGTGCTATTTGCTGACGACAGCACAGTCACAATTAAAAGCAACACTACCGAAAATTTCGAAAATGACATTAATAACACTTTAAAAGAAATAATAGACTGGCTTAACAATAATAAACTAATTGTGAATCTAGAAAAAACCAAAACAATGAATTTCTATCAACGCGTCAATAAAACGCCAAATATAAATGTTGTATATAAACAACAACGAATTGAAAATGTCTCAACTACCAAATTTCTTGGATTACTAATTGACAATAAGCTAACGTGGAAGGCTCAGGCAGCAAAAATATGTGAAAGACTTGGACAATCAGCATATCTTTTATATAAACTCTCCCAAATCGTCAACAATGACGTCGTTTTAACAGCCTATCACGGCCTTGTTGCATCAGTTCTGCGATATGGTATTATTTTCTGGGGGAATTCCACAATGAGGGAAACCATATTCAAAGCCCAAAAGAGATGTGTTAGATCAATGTGTGGTCTGACACGACGACAGAGCTGTGAACCTTACTTCAAGTCTCTAAAAATACTTACTGTACCATCGCTATACATATTCGAAGTGGCTGTGTTTGTAAAGACTAACCCCTCGCTCTTTGTTAAACTTTCCGAAGTTAAACTTACAGATGTTAGACAACAATTTAGGCATCACTTGTGTATAAGGGAATCAAAAACTGCTCTAATGAAAAAAAGTATCTATTGTATGGCACCTAAAATTTATAATAAAATCCCTAATGACATAAAAGATTTAAAATTAGTACAATTTAAACATAAATTATTCTTTATGTTAATTCAAAAATGTTATTATAGCATCGACAAATTTTTAAATGACAATATTTTGACTGTAATTTAATTTTTTATTACTTTATGATCTTTATTTATATTACTTTGTCACACTGTATGAATAATTATAAATGTAATTAAATTAATATTTGTACGCCGTAAGGCAGATCATGGCGCTCTTATAAAATATTACTAACAACTATTTGTACCTAACATTTATACCCATGTTCACAAATAAATATTTCTGATTCTGATTCTGATTCTGATTCTTTAAAAATACGTGTCCCGTAAAACAGCGTATAACGTGTATAATGTATGTTAGTAATTTTTAAATAAAAAGGACTATTTTGATTTCTTTTTGATGTATTTATTTCTTTTTCCAAACAACATTCCCTTATTTATTTCTTTCAGACCCTTCTAGTTTTTGCGATATGGCAGCCCTCATTGCAATCAATTTAAATTTTCTCGTCACATCCTGAACTAACAATTTTATCGGACATAGTTACCCTGCCACTAAACTGTGACTGTTTGCGTATGTGAACTGTTTTCTTTGCTTTCCTTTAAACCCACAAAACTAAAAATTGGACCTATTTACAAGGTTTTCTTAAACAATTGCGTGATGAGTTTTATGTGACTGACCCCAGGTTCTGATTACAGGAAATCTGGCTACGGGTACTTGAGGCTTAGATTATCAAGTCACAATGCTCCCTTGCATCACTTTACTTGAAATAATAAAACGTGATATCTGATTAAGAGGCCTGTAGTCGGCGGCTTGAAGTCAGTCGCGCACGGGGTCGCTATGCTTGCTATTTCATTCTACAATCAACTTCGGATTATAGAGCACTGACTGACTATTATTGGTTGGCCCGAACGTTCATTTCCCGAGCTCATACGGAACTAACCAAACACGGTGTGAGAGGCAAGCTAACGCGAGACATCATTCATGTTTTGAAAAAACTCGAGAATGGTTTTGGGGGTTCCTATGATTTCAGTATATCCCAAAAATCGAAATGAAACAAAAATATTTTTGAATAGTATAAAATACACTATGCTGTGAAACTAAAATTATTTGATTTCTTGTATCGCTTCTAGGACATTACGTACCTAAACATTCATCAAAACATGTGTAAAATCCAGGACTTTTATACGCTTCTAACTTTTGTATTATTTGATTTTGATAAATGTTTTATTTTCAGGTCATGGATATCGTATGAGTAAGTTGAAAAAGAAAAAATAATAAGCAAGTACCTATAAATAAGGATATGATCAGCGAACTGCGCTAGTATGGGAGTTCGGGCGAATAGAGTCTTCTTAAGATCTAACGCTGGTATGAAAAATGTGTAGCTTAGGAATTTTAATATCACAGGGTTAGAACAAACTGAATAATGGTTTCAGACCTTGAACTGTCCTATGACTTTTTTCGCGAAAACCGAATTACAAACACTCTCATTAAAGTCGATTCAGAAGGCTTTTATTTTAGTTTTAGTGCTGTCAAAACTTTTCTTTTTTTTTCAAAGTAATATAATGTAGCTTTTGATGTTAACACTAAAGGAATATTTTTTTATGAAGAAATTTTCATTTTAAAACTACTATACCTAAAATTAAAGCCTTCAGAATCGGCTTTATTCTGCGATAATTTGAAATTATTTCCTGCTAAAACTGGAGGGGCTATCTCGCTCCGCTACGCTTTACTTGGCTCCGCATATTCCTTCACTTCGCTATTTTTTGTTAAAAGACGTTCGTAATTGTTTTAATCTTGCCCTTTCGTGAAATATCTAATTTTTTGCGACAAAGCGGAATAATTTCCTATGACCACGTAGTGGGTTGGCCCTTACGGCATAACTGGTTTTTTTTTCCCAAAGCAGTTTTCGATTAATACATCTATTGTTTTGCCGATAACGAGCCCTCAACAGATTAAGAGCGAAACTATGGATACCCCTATAAATAAATCGCAGAATATTTACGTATAACAGGAGAAGCAATTTCGATATTAATAAAGTTTATTTTCAAAGGCCTCTGATTGTTTATTTGAAAGTCACTCTCAACGAGAAATCAGGCAATTTCATTGTTGGAACACAATAAATTTTGCGAAATCCTTTCGTTAGTACAATAATGATTGGCAAGACTTTGTAAACCAGTCCCGAGCTCGAGTATTCAGGTTCCTTTGAGTGGACGCCATCTGCTAGGAATTACGTTCTTTGATCGGTAAGGGTAGGGATCTATAGTATCTCTAAATAGAAAAGCGAAATAATTCCATTTTCAACGTTAAAGAGCTCTTCCTTCTCCTACTCGTTGCTTTGGAATCGGAAAAACAAGTTGGTAGGTACTTCAATGTTCAATGAAAGCAAACAGAAGTTCAAGAAATAATCATAAAATTAGACTTTTGATATCGTTACCGAAAATAAAGATTAGTTAGGAATAATTATGCAAAAAGCTATCAAGATCAAATATATAATTTGTTGGATTCCGTACCCAAAAATCGTTTATAAGAGTTAAATAAGAGTTTATTCTCTTTGTGGTCACTTGTTTTTCATTTTATTTAAAGGTAGGGTAAAATGTAAATACTGTTTAGCACCTTTTGGGTTTTAATAGTTTTTTTAATTATTTTTTGCAATAGTTTATTGGGATGTTTGAATATTAATCCACCATTTTATTTTACGAAAGGAAAACTATAGCGACAATTTAATAAAAATAATTTTATATATCGGATTTAAAAATTTAAATAAACGTTTAATTTAATTATTATAACGTTATATTCCTCGGTAAAAAGCGGATGTACACTAAAGAACACATCAACGCACATTTGATTTTATTCATGTTTTATATCCATCATTATAGAGACTATTTCGTACTGCAAGTGTATAACTTGACGTGTTATTCACTGTACCAAGACTACCAAGTGTGGACTTTGACTTGCCTTTGCCCCTCGGGATTCATGTCGTGATGATAGGTTGTTGTAAGGGTCTCTCAAGCCATAGCCTATTTAAACGTAAATTGAAGCAATTTTTACTGAAAAAGTGTTTGTATGACATTGATGATTTGTAGATTTGACATATTTTTAAATTGTAGACTTGACATGTTTTTTTTTTAACTGTAGATTTGACATATTTTTTAAATTAAGTTATAAATTGAACATGAATTGTAATTATAAAAAAATGAACACAAATTTCATTAGATTATTTTGTACATGATTTTAAAAATAAAACAATTGTATGTAAACTTTAGTTAAGTTAGTTACTAAGTACTTTCAAATGTGATGTATATTGCTAATGAAATAAATAAATGAAATGAAATGAAATGTTTGCTTGATAAATCCCTCTTACTTTTAAAATAAAAAAACATTTTTATTTGGATAACAAGATCTCATTTACAAAAAATTATTTCCAAAACAATAAGATTCGGATTCAGCACACAAATTACTCCAAGAAAACGAAAAAAAATCATTTATCAACAAAAAAAAAACGTTTTTGTTACCTTGTATCATTTTTCATTGTGTTGTTTTAGACTAAACATACGCTTTATAATTATATGCACAAAACATTTTAGAGGTAAGCTTACTATGCCATAAGTTACAGAACCCTTTAATACCCAAATCAAACTTACGTTGTCCGGTTTTCTAAACTCATAAATATGTAAAGCTCCCTCTTATGTAAAAAATCCAAACGACAAAATTGCGTGACAAAAAACGATCGTAGCTGGATAAAGTGACTATTTATTTTATTCACAATTCGTATTTTTATCAGAAGCCGTAAACTTACGCTTATCAGTCTTATCAGCCCTTTACATGCTGTCGCTCCGTTACGTCAATTTGAATAAAGATCGTGAAAGCAAAAAGCGCACCGGAAAGACGTCCTAATCTAGGCTTGATTTTATCAGAAGAATGGTTTTTGCTAGCTCCGTCCGTCGTTAAAGCGAAGGACATAGTTAAGTCGGGTCGAATCCGTTTCACACGAAAAGACAGGGAGGTTTAGTACCAAGCGAGTGTCCATTAAATGTTCAAGTTGGTACTATGCTACTCTAGTGTAGGCTGTAAAAAATCTGCTTACATAAAATAAATAATACTGGTGACCAAAAATTAACTTTCTCATGATAAGCTGTAGTCCAACACCACGAAGTTTATTTGTAAATAACCTGCCTACTAACCAGTATTCATATTTTTTTGTAAATTTCTCGTTAGCCACTTTTGATTTTCTTGTAAAAGCTTGTTCTATAAATTCTGTCGTTATTTTCAGATTTTCAGATGGAGTCAAATTATCATCACCATCACTGCTTTCAGTAATTTTAGGGCAAAATAATACATCTGACCCATAAAACCACACTAAATAATACATTTTCCCCGTAAACATCCATTGTGCATTAACAGACTGAGACATGCAACGTGCATGCGCCGCGCCGGCGGCCGTAGCGCGCGCAGCCAGCCATAAACAATACCTGGCCGAAAATAGTTGAACTGTAACCTGCTTAGTTCTACCTATTGGAGAATATTATACAAAAACCTCATTGGTATTTGAATAAAGATATTGGTACTCTTCTAAGCTTTATTTTATTGGAGATAGTTACTAGATTATAATTATAAAAAACAAAGATATATATTTTTTTAAATTAAACCTCAGATATGGTTGTATGTGCTAAGTTCCCTTTGCCTTCCTGGTTAGTATGACATGTATTTCAAAAAGTTATTTTAAAGTAATATGTTGTTCGGAGACCTATACGATAGTAATTTTTTTTTTTTGAGGTTAGATAAAATTATATACCTATACTAGTCAAATCATATGTTATGCTATGATATGATGCAAGTAACGTAAATGTTCAACCAAAAAAAACAGATCAAATATTGTAACATACAGACAGACATGACACAAAATGAAGTATAGATACGTAGAGCTGCGGAAAAATTATGAAACGTTATATAATACGTGAACTTTTCAAGTGTACAATATGAGCTAGAGTGTGATGTTACAATCCATCGTTAATTTCCCCTGAGGCTTTACCTGGCTGCTTCGATGAATTAGAAACTTTTTGTAGCACCTTTTCGTAGATAAAAATATGTAGTTTTTCTTTAGAACTTGCCAGCCTCGCCGTTTGACGTTAAAATTTCAGCTTAATATCTACCTCTACAATATAATGTAGGTGTCACAATATATTTAAAATATGCGTCCGACATTTTTTTGCTATTATGGATATAAATTTCAATTACTTTGTATACCTATATTGAATAGCTCAATAAATATTATATAATTGACTACTGGAGTCTTTTATTTTGTGAGAATTAATACTATATATATTTAAATAAATAAAAAAGTTTAGAAATATCTCGATATATATTTCGACTAGCTTGTGGTCGTCGTCAATATTGAATAGCTGTGTATTAGAGTTTGAGTTTTATAATGATTAAAAAACATAATAAAAAAACATACGTTTACCAATAAATAAATTTCGTTGTTATTATGTTAGCTAAAACATGAAACCCCTTTTAAATAAAGTATGTGAAAGATACATAATTTGTCAGTTTAACTAAGGATCATTCAAATAGCACAAAAATCATTCAACTCTGTTTAATTTTATCCCAAGAAACTCTACAAGGACTATTTGTTCACAGCTTATAATTCATAAGTAAGAACAAGTAGGCAATAATACTGTGGTTTCTTTTTTCAGTTACTGGCCGTAATGGACTCCCGAAAAGCCTTTTTTAGGGTTGTTGTGGTACCGGACTGTAATGGTCGAGCACGATTTCGCTGACAAATAAATAATGTGCGCCCTGCCCTGCAAATGGGAAATTCCGGTGGAAAAGTGGAATTTGTAAGATTTTTTTGCGTGGTTTAAATCACGTTGTTGGGATTCTATCAAATACAGAAAGAAACCTTAAGCTTCGGTACCGAAGCATAACTTACGAACAGATGAAAAAACTGGTTGAACTCAAACCAGAAACTTGATGTCCTCATAATTAAATAAAAATCAGAGCGAGTTTGACATCATAAATGTTTGATACGAATAAGACTTACATATTTAACTATGCAAGAAGACACAAGTCAAGCTTTCGATGAGTTAATTACTATTTATGACTCAATGATCACGACTGTCAAGAAGATAAAAATGCTGGAAATAAAAATGTTTGGAAGATAGTTTAAATATAATTTTTTTAGACAGATGCATAAAATTAACTCTGACTGTAAAAGATGATAGGATTGTTAGAATAGGAGGATAAAGAGATAATCTAATAATTTTATTGATTATTGGATTTTGATAATTTTGTTTTTGATACTATATGTACCTCAACTTTTGGCATGATTATCCGACTTTCTCTTATCCTGTAAGATAAGATATGATAAATTTATTAAGCTTTCTTGTCGTACAAAAGGTGTACTTTCTATCTCTGTACTAAAACAATGTTGCATTATTATAACGATGATCGAAAAAAAAAAGACATGAGTTTTTTGCCCTTCTTCTCAGCAAGACTAACTGAATGGGCGGAGTTAGGCATGTATTTATATATGTAACGTTCCGATAAATATTTATTATATGGGTAGCTATCATTAGCATGTAGTATATAATTATTGTATACACTAAATATACCTATAATGTAGTTTTTACATGTATTAACTTATTATGTATAAGCAAACCCAAAACCTTATTTAATATATTGTATCTTCAACTTTTAAATTTAATTATTTTACTTATTTAATATATCCGTGCGATGAGAGTATTTATGTACGTATATTGCAAAAAAAAAGTATTCATTTCATTTCAAGAGTCTCTAGGTCCTGATGATGTTGAGTCATGGTTATCTCATCGTAAGCTCAACCTTGCACAGTTAAATAATATCTGAAAAAAACATTTAAGATGACTTCGTTGACGGAACCCTCACATTGTATACGACATACACTTGACAGACGTTTTTGTAAGTTCTTTCGATTGACGACTAGGGGACTACTGAAAAAAATACTTGAATTTTCCATTAAATAAAATAAGCCAAGAGTGGTTTGGGCTCGGAAATATAACAGTATTCCCGTACACGTATATTGTTTCCAAAGCACAAAACCACTGCATTTAAGGGTAGTTTTAGGTACATGGCGTCAAAATGTTGGAATAACATTCCACCACCGCTACGTGACCTTAAGTGTAAGTATACTTTTAAAATTAAACAAAAAAAATATCTCCTTGACTTACAAATGTCTTCGCCTGCCTAGAACTAGACGCTTCATCGCCATTTTAATAATTTTTGACCAACGAGTTTCTGACATTTATTTAAAGCTTACCTATTAATTGAATTTATTTATTTACAAATATTACCACCTACATTATGTACTCGTATATGTATATCATATTTATTCTGCCATTCGTAATTATTATTTTCAAAATGTGGAAGAATACTCGCGCTGTTTTGTTTGTTCGTGCGTTACCTACGCGGGCTTGGATTGAAAATCAGCGCTGTCGGTCTTACTCTGTAAGACTACAGCATATGCTGAGTTCTAGCCTTTTTGTCTGCTTCGACACATGATTTCATTTAGCTTTAGTCACATTGTTTTATTCTTTTATGTTATTTCCTTGTGTTTGACTTTATAATTTGTTTTTATAATTTATTGTGTTGTGGTAGATAAATAAATTTGATATTCTATTCTTTTCTTTCTATTCTATTCTATTCTACACCAGGACCTATCAACTGAGGTAGATGAGTAATAATTATTTATGTTCGTTTTTTGGGATTAGTTATTAATTTACGAGTATTTATCAATTACCTTCTGATAAAATAATGTAAACAATAAATCGCAGTCCAGGATGTGGCTTGGATCCGTCTTACAATAAGCACTTCTCAATATAAATTATTATTCAGTTTATTTATATATAGTATTAAAAAAGTCGTGTCTGTACATTGAATATTTCCGGGAAATTTTAAATGAAATAGGTTATTGGTACTTTACTGAGGCCGAAATAACAGTTTTTAGAATTTTTGTCTGTCAGTCTGTATGTTCCGTTTTAAGCCGAGAACCACTCAACGGCTTTGGATGTGGTTTTTTTATTATCATCGTAGTGACCCTGGTCAACACATAAGCTATAAGGCGTCTTCATAAAATAACGCCCAAACCAAAAACGGGGCAACTATTGAATAAACGCTTTAATTCTGAAACCACTCAATGGGTTTGGATGTGGTTTTGTGTTTTATTATCATTTTAGTGACCCTGGTCAACGCATAAACTACAGGGGATGTTCATAAAATAACGCCAAAGCCGAAAATGGGGCGGAGATTCACTGAACACGGGCAAAGACTTGAATAATTAAGAAGCTATTCACATCAAATCCGTAGGTGCAACGTACAAATTAAAAAGACCGCGCGGAGCATTTGCGCTGTGAAGTCACAATTTCTCACTGCCGCGGTGTGGATGAGACGAGATGCACTATAAAACCAGCTATTTCAGCCAATATCGTGCTCGCAGTATCTCGGACGTGGTGTGTTTACGTAAAATCGTAATTGAGAATACATCTGTTCAATAAAATAAACCTAAAGGAAACAAAATTTGAGACGATAATGGATTTGTACGCGGTCAGTCCGATAATCGACCAAAAGTCGACATGGCTTTGGTTTTAGACTTCTTGACAAACAATCCGTTGTACACATGTGCAGAAGTAGAAGCGTCAAATTTTCAGCGTACTTACTTTTCAGTATACTTATAAGATATAGATAACTACTGTAGGCAGTAATATTCTCACGTAATTAAGACATAACCTCTCCTGATGGTTAATCTTTAATTTATTTTAGTACCTAAGTCAGTGCAATCCATATATGTTATGTTTTAAAGTATACACCATAACATAACAAAGGCAGGTTTAACAGAACATGAATTTAAAAAACATTAAAACTTTTAAAATATAAAATACTTCTCATTCATGCGCCTTTCGAATTCAAATGAATGTAGAAACTAATAATAAATACCACATCCTTTAAAATATCGCTCATAAAGTTATCAACAAACGTTTGAATTGCGAAATTAATAGTTATAAACTACACACTCGTCGATCTATCTAGTCTGGTCTATGAATTCCAATAACATCACTGCATTAGGAGAGAGGTTAGAACAGACTAACGCTATTCCATGAGAATCCTTCCTTTTTAGTTTTTAAACATTTTATGAGACGAGAAGAGGCGACTCCCATGTTTCGCAATGCAATTTACGCCGGGATAATTTGTTCTCTAATAAAAACAACGTAAGAAAAATCCAGCACCATCAATAGCAGCATATAACTTTGAGGTCCAGTAATTCCTGTGAGTACCACCACAAATCCCCTGCGAGAAGGGATCACAAGATCATTAAGACCTCAACTCCACGTCCACGCGACTGATTACTGAAAGAAGCCCCCTAATCCAGTGTAATGAGCTTAGCTAATGTATCAAGAACTTGCAAATGGTACCTACTATTTTTTTTGCAAGTGGTTATTCAAGGCGATTTAAAGCTTTAATAAATATCGTATTTCTGGATCATTTTTGCGTCTGAAAACTTTTCTTTATTTTTATTGTAAATGCATGCTCTCAGGGAATGTCTCGCTTACATCTTTTAGCTTTTATTGCCATTACAATAAAGGCCAAACGCTGGCTTGGGTGATTTTTGAACTACCTTAAATTTAAACCAAATTATATAACCCTTATGATCATACTTAATAAATAACTTACCCACAGAAACATAACATGTTGCGCGTGCATGTGACATTACCGCACGGGTGTGAAGTGTTGAAATGTGCTCAAACCTCGTTGGTTGGGATTATTTTTGCCAACTTCATCCTTTCACAAAAGTTCAAGTTATATACCTTCTTGCTGATTTGTAATAGCATTAATATGTTGCAGCTCCACAAAATGTCTTAGTTAAATTACGTGATGAATAAACGGCGCTTGAATATGTACCTGATATTGGCAAACACTAATGCCTAAAAGAGATGCTATATCTAGAAGCAAAAAAAAACAGTAAATAAATATTAGTCAATAAATGGCTTTTAATTTTCGAGTGCTGACCATCCCACTGAGGGGTCGAATTATAGCGCATTAAACTGTTTATTTATTTGCTTTAATCAATAAAAGTGCAATTCACTAAAAAAAACTGAAAATCCTGAAAGAGCTTTTATGAAGTTATCCAGAATAATTTGGTTTCTTATTAAATAGATATAGTTTTTGTTGTGGCCAATCTTTACCAATGAAGTAACCTGTTAAAGGAATAGACCCAATAACAAATAAAGACCGCGTAAACAATGAACAGTCTACAAAGCAATATGTATTGTGTACCTACTGTGTTGCTGATGGATAAAGGCTCCGAGACTGTAGGAGCGTTACAGACGTCTTGGTCGGGCTTATTGCATCGTTATTTGCTCTGCTCGCAATACCACCCTGCCCTAAAGCCTCGTGTTGTACACTCATAGCTGTAAAGACGATATTATTTCATGTGAACCGTTATTTCATCCTTTTCGAACAAAGAATGTGAGAACGTGATAGCACTAGTAGTTTCGTGTAAAAATGAACAAAAGTATTGAATCAGAAACTTTCTGGGTTTTATGTGACAACCGCTTCCGATTTTTATTTCCTTATTTTCTATCGACAAAGAAATGTTGATATATTTTCTCTTTATTATATGGAATAACCATTTAATTAGGTAAATAAATCATGAAAGTTCCGCTGCTTTTACATAAATTATTTCTTATTTAGTTATTTTACACAGATATTGTAGATTTTTTATTAGCTGATCACTTATACCCGAGTTGATCACTCTACTTTTCATCATTAATGTAAAAAAAAAACAAAAGAACATAAAGTGTTACTGGTACAACAACGTTTACAACAAGAAAATTGGCCAAAAGTAGCCATGGACATGATAGATCATTATAGTGACGGCTTTCAGAATTTGTGATTCAGTGACACACTCGCAGAATTTTGTATAAAACAGGTATAAACAGTGCGAGAAGGATCTAATTGAACGTGGCCAAAACTAGAACTAACGCCGCTTTCTTAAGAAACATCACATTTTTGACAGTTACCAGCACCCTCTCTTACATTCAGTTAAATTTTAGACCTGTATCTAGACCTGTCGCGCTGTATGTTTGGATTTCAAAGTTATCTTTCAGAAAGACAGATTGACGAATGAAGCACCAAAATTATGAGCGTGGTCTTTTTGGGCAAACCATAAAAGGAAAAATAATAACATGATGAGGTGCAAAACCTTATATCTACCAGCTATGATAACAAATATTTACTTTAAGATCTTTCACAACATGCGTACAAAATATAATATGCATTACCGTTGGGAAATCTTCCTGTATAGAGATGTGAGACTCGTAAACACTACCAGCGACTTAGGCCCTTAGAGGCACCATACCACATTCATTTCCGTGTCCATCCAGTAGTCAGAAAAATTATTGCTACGATAAAATAATATTAATTATTTAGGATTTCCTGATGGGTATAAAAATGTCGCTGAAATCATTCTCGTCATTTTACTCAGATTATGAATTTCATAACAAATATCATGCTTTTTACAAAAAATAACAGGTTAGTAAAAAATATGAGTGTAACATCTTAAAATTAATTTCTATATTTATTGCTTCTCATTCCAAGTATCGAACTAATTTATAAACTGAATTTATGAGTATCTAATTTCGCTCTTGTTAATTTTCGATCAGCAAAATTTTATTTGTTTCAATTTCAACACATATATTTTATAACAAAATTATTAAAAATCTATAACCCAGCTCAGTCAATGATTGAGTGCCATCATTCGATATAGGTCGAGGTTCCTGTGGGAAATCATTTGTGAATTGTAAGCTAATAACCTGACCTTTTGGGTCCTCATTAATTCTGATGTCATGAGGCAAACACGCTATAAATTCCTTAATAAATAAAATTATGCATTTGTCAAAAATTAACGTGGGTAAAAAAATGTGCGAATAACGCACAACGCGCAGCACTGCTATAATTATTTTGTAATAACCTATAAAAAGAAAAATATTAGCAAGATGAGGTGCATGACTTTATATCTGTCATTCAACTGATGACGGCCTCATAGAAGAGGCCGAAATGTAACTAGTAATATTTAAAGAAAATATCTACCAGTTGTGATTGATAACAAATATATATGTACCAGCTGTGATAGCAAATATTTACTTCGAGATGTTTCACAACAAGCGTACAAAATATATTATAATATGCATTACCGTTGGGAAATCTTCCTGAATAAAGATTCTGGGTAGAATATCCTCAGTTCAGTCAAATAAAAGTAATTTAATAGCAATAATAAAATCTCTACTATTAAAATTTTATTATTAGTAAAAAAAAAAAAATTTGGTGAGGTATCCGACACCGATACAGTATAAAAATTAACCAGTATTTTGATTCGGCAGAGTCCTTGGAATAATAACCTACGGATGTTCGATACGTAAACATGCACTGGTACTGCCCACTGAGGGTCTTTTTTGGATAATTTTTGGTTCCGATATTTAAGGCCCTACAATTCAAAGTGAACAAAATTTTACAGGTGATAAGGTATCCCTTACAGACGACTTTCCGCCGAAAAAATTTGTTGTACGAACTTTTTTACGACCTTTCCATAAAAATTTAGTCAGCTGATTGAACCACTATGTACTGGGAAGTATTTTTTTTTAATACGTACATTTCTAATACTCACGTCTGTTTCCCAGAGGGGTAGGCAGTACAGATTTCCATCTGCTACGATCCCGACACACCTCTTTGGCTTCTTATACATCTATCAATCTAGTCATACAAGCTCTTCTATTCCGGTTAATTTTTACTTTATTCTTCTTCAGTATCTTGCCTATTTGGTCAGCATATGTCCTTCTAGGGCGGCCCAGTCGAGTTTACCTTCCATCTGTGCAGCATAAATTTCTTTCGTCACTCTACTGTCATTCATACTCTCTATATGCCCAAACCAGTGATCAGTTAACGACACATGATCTACCCTACAATTATTTTCACTTATTATTGTAGGACCTTATATATGAATTTAAACAGCCATACCCTGAACAATATAATCGCTAACGTTGTGCCATAATTTACATTAAAAAATGCACGGAATCGTCTCAAACTGTACTCGTTTCTTTAGTTTGCCGTAGGTCATTAGTTCATTACTTTCCAGAATTTGATCCTTTTCAGTGATACTATACGAGTATGGGAAAGTGTATGCCTCCACGTCAAGATTCCGAGCAAGGCGACCCCCCTATTTTTAAAAGAAAACAGTGCCGACGATATATGCACCACAGACTAGACTCGAATCCGGATTTCAAAATTGAGAGTTCAGCGTCCACGTGACCGAAGAAACACTGCTTATGAAAAAGTTACCGTTTTAAAAATAGATAATTATTAAAACCGTGAAAGTACAAAAAGTCTATTATACATACTCTGGTGACAGCCAAGTTTCGAACTCTGTCTCTCTATTTGTCTGTCCGTGACAAAGCTCGAATTGAATCTTTGTCATTTGGAAAGACGTCGACGTCATATTTTGAAAATAATTTCATATTGTGTCGCTCCTTATTTTAAATAATACCTACGTGATGGAACCGTGCTTAATATACCACTTCTGACACCACCTCGGGGATACGAGTCATATCAATACATAGTTGTGAAACTTATTCCAGAGTCTAAGTCCCACGACCTCTTAGTTCGAACGGAATGGTCGCCTCGCATAATCTTGCAAATGTATGCAAGTCGGGGCTGGCACGCCAAACTGTCACCGTTCTGAGGACGTGATCCAAATCCGATTCAAGGCGTCATTCGACTTGTAAAACGTCAAGCTGTTGGCACACTTGCCGCATAATTTTGCATTCCGCAGAGGGCTATTATGGCGTAAACCATGTTGTTGAGAATACTCGTGTCAACTTGTTATTCCACTTCAATACGATATTCCCGAAATATTGCTACGATATTTAGTGATGCAACCTTACTTATGAAGTATTGTTTGATGAGGAACTTCTCATGCTTTACTTGTACTTGTAACACATCTGTGTAGTTTGTGATATCGTGTAACCAGTTACTTTCGACTTTCGTCCTGAAGCTGTTAAGGTAATACGTGTATTTTTCAGCGGTCACTGTCACGTCAAGCGGAAAAAGAGAAACAGAGCTAGAGGAATGGATTCAGGGTGAAATAAAAAACGTTTTTTTATATTTATACAAAAAAACTAAAATTGCTGACAAAAATTTTCTTGAAACAAAATCTATATATAAATTATTTTGTTACATACATAATTCCTATTCGTCAAACAAGGAGAGAAAGTGTGTTTGATAACTTTTTATTAGGTTATTTCTATCGAGTGGAAGTTTGTCAATCGCTATTCTGTTTAGTAGGAGACTATAAAAAGATTTAAAAAAGTTGTACTAATATATTAAAAAAAACTAGTAGCTTCTTCGAAGTATTTTTAATACTATTAGCGTTATAAATAGATTATTATAATTATCTATCTTGCAATAATGAAGAAATAGTTCAGCTTATATATGCCTTGTTGAAGTTATTTAGGTATTTTATGGGTCTTGAAGTTTTTCAGTCTGCTTTTATTGCCATAAGTCTTTTATTTAGTAGTTCAAAAGAAAAATACTTTCATGAAATTATTTGAAGCATATTTTAGTAATAGACATGTTTTTTTTTGTCTCAAGAAATGTTGAGAAGCCATAAAAGCAGGTTAATTGATGCGTAAAATAATCATGATTTTGTGGACAAGTACAAGTCTCTTATTTCAACAAGGAAAAATAAATAGTACAAGTTGTACAATATGTAATACAAATATTGAGTTCCTCAACTTATTTATTCCGAGGGTGTTCCCGCGGCATTTTCCGCGTTTTATTCATTTATATTTCATCTCTTGGAAAAAAAGGTACATTAGCATATTTTCCGAGATTAAAATATGGCTAAAATGGACATAACTTATCAAAATGCCTAGACCAAACGGCTGGAACTAGGAACATGTGAACAATATGGTCTTTTTGTGACGTTGACATGCGCTAAGAAGGATTTTTTCTAAAATCAACCCCGAAGGAGGTGAAGTGGGGAATTAAGGTCAGTCATTTTTTTGTTTAAACTATGATAATGAGTGTCAATCCTTATCGATTTTTTAGCGTTTTTGGAAAATCATCCCCTAAGGGCGTGGTATAAGGGACGAATGCTTGTATGGGGAGTTGGTTATGTATATAATTAAAACATGAAAAGTAATATTTAGCCTTTCGTATGGAATAAAAATTATGTCAGCGTGTATGGAAAATCTAAAATATGGGACAAATGTTTGGTTGGAAATAAAAATGAGGTGTGTCAGCGATTGTTTGAAAATCATCCGCTGTAAAGGTAAAATTTTTACGGATAATTCGAAATTTTTGTAGCTGAAACCGCGAAAATTTGTATTAAATAATTTGTTTTGAGAATGCCGTGTTTTAGCGTTTTTTGAAAATAGTCTCTTAACGGGGTAAAATAGAGGATGAAACTCTAAATGGAAAGTTAGTTATTTTGTAGTCAAAACAATGAAAATTTATAGAAATCTTTTTGGTTATAAATTAAGAATGAAGTGTTCCAGCGTTTTACGAATGAAACCATAGGTATTTAATTATAATACACTGCAAAAGTTTTGTAACGAAAAGAAAATTCCTTTAAATAATATTACGTCAGCTGCTATGGATGGCGCTCAGGCGTGTATAATAGTGCGCCACAGAGGCTTCAAAGCACCCAAAAAAATTTCGGACGTGTTTTCTGTACATTGCGTTATTCTTCACCTTGGTCACGAAAAATCTGAGTAAACGCCTTCATACATGTGAAACATATGGAAGGTTCGCCGTCGTAGCGTAGTGAGCGTAGTCGATCGTCGCGGGTTCAAACCCCGACTGGTAAACTTTGTTTTTACTTTTTATTTTTTATTCTGTTATTTTATTTTCAGAAAAAATATTTCATTTAAAAAAAAAAATATTAAAGCTGAAATTATATTTCTTGACTGAGCAAAGACCAATAACTAAAATATTTTTATCTTCAAGTACTTCGAAAACGACATCTCTTGGAAGCTATCCTGGATAACGGCTCAGTAAACTGGCGTTGAAATTGTTTTTATTTTAATAAACTAGATGGCGCTGCATGTTCAAAATATCGAATTTGACGCAGTCTGGTTCAAATCAATTCACGTTAAAGTTTGTCTACACTATTATATAAAGAAGAAAGATTTGTTTGTTTGTTTGCATATAAGGGTAATATCTAGAACTACTGAACTGACTATAAAAAATCTTTAAGCACTCAATAACATTTTTAGTTAATCATGTAGTATGTACGCCTTGCGTAGTCGTATGTCGTCGGGGTTTCAATCATCCACTGGTAAATGTTTTTTTTAGGAGACCTCTCAAGTTAAAGTTTATTTGATCGGTATTGATGAGTATTTTTGTAGAAAATGGTGACCAGGATCTAATGACGGGAGTGGGAGGTGGGTACGGGATCTCCTCAACGGATAACAGCAGACCCTTCGAGTTTGGACTTATTCTATTGGTATTTATTAGCACTTTGGTAAAACATGGTGACCAGGGTCTGGTGATGGGACTGGAAGGTGGGTACGGGATCTCCTCAACGGATAATAGCAGACCCTTCGAGTTTAGGCTTATTTAGTTGGTATTTATTATCACTTTGGTAAAACATGGTGACCAGGGTCTGCTGATGGGACTGGAAGGTGGATATGGGGATCTCCTTAACGGATCACAGCAGACCCTTCGATTTTGGGCTTATTCGATTCGTCTTTATTAGCACTTTGGTAAAACATGGTGACCAGGGTCTGGTGATGGGACTGGAAGGTGGGTACGGGATCTCCTCAACGGATAATAGCAGACCCTTCGAGTTTAGGCTTATTTAGTTGGTATTTATTATCACTTTGGTAAAACATGGTGACCAGGGTCTGCTGATGGGACTGGAAGGTGGATATGGGGATCTCCTTAACGGATCACAGCAGACCCTTCGATTTTGGGCTTATTCGATTCGTCTTTATTAGCACTTTGGTAATACATGGTGACCATGGTCTGATGATGGGACTGGAAGGTGGGTACGAGATCTCCTCAACGGACAACAGCAGACCCTTCGAGTTTAGGCTTATTTTGTTGGTATTTATTAGCACTTTGGTAAAACATGGTGACCAAGGTCTATTGAAGGGACTGGAAGGTGGATATGGGTTCTCCTTATCGGACAACAGCAGACCCTTCAAGTTAGGGCTTATTTGATTGGTCTTTATTAGCACTTCGGTAAAACATGGTGACCAGGGTCTGTTGATGGGACTGGAAGGTGGGTACGTGATCTCCTCAACGGACAACAGCGGACCCTTTGAGTTTGGGTTTATTGGTTGGTATTTATTAGCACTTTGGTAAAACATGGTGACCGTTGCATGTTGTTGTTCAAAAATCATATTCTTTTGTTTTCCTTATTTTCACGAAAATCTCATCGACGTGGGCGGAACCGCGGGCAAAAACTAGTCCTACATAAATGCGAAAGTTTGTGCGTGTGTGTGTGTGTGTGTGTGTGTATGTTTGTTACTCTTTCACGCTTAAACGGCTGACCGGATTTAGATAAAATTTAGAATGGATATATTTTATACCCTAACTTAACACATAGGCTACTTTTTATCCCGGAAAAACGCATGTCGTTAAACAGAACAACACGCGGGCGGAGCCGCGGGCAAACTCTAGTATTATTCTATTTTCAAAATAATTCGTATACTCCCAATCTCACCAGAAAAGCAGTTGTATTCTGTAAATAAGGTAAGAGAAAGTTTCATGCTGTTACAGCAGTAGCCAAAAAGTAATAGGCTGTAAAACCTCGTTACAGCAAATCGACAAGTAAAACTTGGGAAGCGAGGAATTCTATCCAACTTCAATTTACCTTTATTGTCCAAAGTTTTTACATTTTTTCAAGTAGTCTTCTTTTTGTACAGGCCTTTTTCTACCCCATTTGTTGAAGTTTTACCCGAGATCACCTCTTATAAATATACAGGTGGTATTATATAAAACTTACGCTTGTGTGTATTCATAATGTAAGCAGCGAATATATCAAACTGCTAATCACTGTCTTTTATTCTTATTGCTTGTTTTATTTATATATTTTTAATTATTTAGGACCTTTATTCAGTTTGATACACTTTACTGTAATATCCTTTGTCACCATATTTTTTATCCTCTCCATATGTTCCGTAAACATAATATTAATAGAGGCTATAGTCTAAAACGGATACGGAAATTGGTCGTCGTTGTATTGGTGCAATTTAGAGTTGTAAAATTGTATCTCAATAAAACGGTGGCTAACATTTCTCGTAGACATAAATCTAAATTAATTACGACATGGGACATGTTGTTTGATCCAGACAAGTTTGAGTACGCAGATTCTTGTTCATAGGACACCATTTTGGAAAATCTGTCGTCATACTTGTACTTATGTACTAGCAAAGAAAAATCCGCAAGGCTTACTTATTACTCGTATGTAATAGTATTGAGTGCCATAAGTGGGGTAGCGGCAATTTTTTTGGTGGTGCGTCGTCCTCAATACGCCGTTAGATATTGGTTAGATTGTAACTTGAGAACGCTTTTTTTAACCCCCTATGATTCTTTGCAACAATTCCAAAACTTGGCGTCAAAGATTTTTTTTCCAAAATTTTATTGCAAACTTCTTATTTAAAAACAAACAGATATTTTTTATTTTAGCTGTCAGTAATTGTAAGTAAGTTAATCTGGAAGTAATATAAATAAAATCAAATTAATCTGTTTTGTGTTCATTCAGATAACATTGGTATAGCTTATCTAAAAATCGAAACATAAATCATCCCTGAAAGTTCTACCGTAGTTTACACGGCACTGTCTCGTGTCGACTTGAGTTTACATAATAAATGCAAACAATATTCAACATGGCGCAGATTTATAGCGCACCAGAGGGTGTCGAATGACGTATAAATATACAAAAATGTTCCGACTTTTATTTTGCAGGCAGAAAATAAACAGTACAAGACAAAAATAAAAGAAAGTTGGTGCAGCTCATCCGATTTATTTCTAATGATTTCATCAAATTTAAATTCCTTAAAAATGTGTCACGGTAACGATAGAAGAAATCACCACGATGCGGATCGGTACCACCAACAACGACTTTTTTTTGCAACAAACAACGGGCACACGCTAAGATTGAAGAAAAACTGATGGTCTGAACATAGGGTGAGAGAACGATAACCTTGGTGCCTGGGCACAGAATACAGAAATAACCAAGGGCGAATGTTGTTCAACTAGGTAGAGAAACAGAAATAAAATAATACAAAAACAAATGTTTATCTTGAGAATGTTAGTTCTGGGTCATCAGTTCATTATTGTTAAATATGTATCAGGTTCTATAAAACTTGAAATTTCATCTTTGAACATTCAATTTACCTAAAGGAAAAATCACTTCATTCCTCTTCTCATTAAAACTGTGCGGGCATTTTTAAAAACTTAAACGATAAATATAATTTTTAAATACAATTTTATGAACGATGGATACACTAAGTAAACTATCTTGAATTGTTAAATGAACACTTAGTGTACCGAAACCACTATAATAATATACTAGGTGAAATTAAATTAACCGACCAAATTCATACTGGAGACTCGGTTAGTCATCAGGAACAAGGTTTAATGACCCTACAGGTGAAATTAGAAAAAACATTTTTTTTGCCCCATAGTTCCTGCACTAGGAATTGAACATAAACTCAGTAAGGGAGCAAAGAAATGTATTTTTCGAAATTGACCAAAAGGATTAATTAAGCATTATTTTATTCAAAGAACATTGAGTTAATTAATAATTAAATCGAAAGCTTTGCAAAGTTATAAGTATTTTCTTTGCTTTAGAATAAATGCTAAGGACACAAAGAGTGATAATGTTGGTTCTTAAAGTTAAAGTTTGGGTTAAAGCTAAATTATTTTAATTACTGTATGTTCGCGCAACACTCAAATTGAACGCGCTTCGTTCACAGTGTTCTAATCTATTTTTAGAAACCGCTAGCGGCGGTGTAATCATTTTGTTTGTTTTTAATTTTGTTCTTCTTGTCTATGATTTTTGACAGAAATGACTTGTTAATTTTGCTCCCCGGGGTTTGATTGTGAAAATTGGGTGCCTAACGGGTTTTAATAGATTCTTGCGTTAGGGCCAGTTGTATATAAAAGTAAAGGTCTTCTAGTGAAACCGTGTTGAGGAATTGTGCTCGTAGAAGCCGGGCTAATTCCAGAAAAATACTTTCAAGATTGCGTCAGAATCTGGTGACACGTAAGCAGCATTCGTGGCCACATTTCCTTGATTTCCTGCTGATCCCTGCCTTGTAGTTCCCCTCCTCAATACCGGCCAGCAGCTGGACCAGCGAAGCGACCCCAGCAGTGGATAGCGAGAACCCCAGATTTTGGACTTCTGGAGGTACCGTGACGCAGTCAATATTTTACTGGACTTGTGTAAGTGTCACATATTATTATTAAAACTTTCTATTGAAATACCTTGTTACTGTCCGCTAGTATCGTTTATCTCGTTGTGGGCCCGGCCGAGAAAATCTCTGTGCAAATCAGACGAGTAACAGGGTCTTTCATACATTTTGTTGGTAGCAGAATGCGTATGAGTTGATTATTATCAACATTTTCTGGTAACATAGCGCGGTTAAGTTGTTTAGTATCGGATATTAAACAACCCCGGACCAAGATATATTCTGTTTACATAGGTAGGTAGTTTGTAACCTTGCAACCTAAAGCGAGTTCAAATAGAATATTTTGTTATTTCTCATACTACAGTACTCGGACTGTGTATATGAATAGGTTTATGTAAGCTGGAAGGATATTAGGTATAGAATATTATTGTATTATGTATTGTGGATAAACATATAACTTTATTAGCGCTGGTTAGGTTGTTGTACACAGATTTAAATTGTAATTGTTAGACCTTGTTGGTGTAACTTTATAACTCGGTAGTTTGTGTTTATATAAGATATTTGGTTATAATATAATATAACGACCTATTGTAGGCTTGTTTGAGAGCACTGTTACAAGGCAGTTAGTTTATTTATATTAATAACATTTTGTAATTACCGAGTTACTGTGACAACTTGTTTGAGTGTATACATTGGGGCGCTTTGTGGTTTGTGACATTGTCAGTTCCGTCTTTAATTGTTTGTATTTCTCAATTCCCGGTCTACAATGTCGAAGACTTCTCCGAGGAACATCTTGGCCAGCCAGCTGCGCTGGTTTGTCAGCGTTCAAGGCTTGTTGGCTCGAGCTGATCGGGGCGATGCAGTCCTGGAGCGGTACTCACAGATGGAGCGTCGCCTCGAGAAAGCTGAGCAGGCGCTCATGGAGCTGTTGGACCAGGAGCTGCCACCGGAGGTAATGGCTAGCATTAACAGTGATATGGAGCAGATAATGGATATCTACAATGAGACTACGCAGGTGGCATGCACAATAAAGAGATTGCAGTCTGGGGGTCCGGATGTCAAATTGGGCACCAGTAGTCAAGGGGTAGGGTTGCATAGCAGACTGCCTACCTTAGAGCTTGGTCACTTTGATGGACGTATGGAGCAATGGGTCGCCTTTAAGAATATGTTCACTTCTTTGGTAGACGGTAGACAGGATCTGTCCAACGCACAGAAAATGGCGTATTTGATGTCCAGTCTACAAGGGGAGGCTAGATCATTGGTACAACATCTGATGGTTGAGGAGCATAACTACGTCATCGCATGGGAGTTATTGAACAACAGATATCAGAACGTCCGGTTGTTAGCAGACGCGCATGCGAGTCAGCTGTTAGGTCTGCCTCGGGTTACTTTTAGATCGCATATCAGGGCTCAGTTACTCACACCCGTTACAGTGGCGTGCAACGCATTAAAAATGTTGGGACTACCAGTAGATGAATGGTCTTATCTGTTGGTACACATTATTTTGAGCAAGTTGCCGGCTGACTCTCGCTCACGGTTTGAACGCGAGATGGCAGAACGGGACGGCAGTGCCTTGCCTAGCTTTACGGACCTAATGAGATTTTTGGAGTTTGAAGCTAGGGCTGTGGAGTCGTCTCCGTTGGAAGTGGCGCCACCTAGCGGGAGTTTGGGAAGATCCACTGGCACATCGCGACGCAGTGACGCCCAGGGAGTGCCGCCGTCCCGGGGACGTGTAGCAGCTCGCTTGGCTGCGCTGACTGCTGCCGTGGGGGAACCGACATGTCCTCAGTGTGGGCGTCTGGGACATGCTTTGTGGAGGTGCCCTGAGTTTGCTGAGCTGCCGGTCAGCGAAAGGCGGTGCTTGGTAAAAGCCAAGCGCTTATGTTTCTATGGCATGGAAGATCATTTCGCGCGCGATTGTTCCAGGCAAGGTACTTGTTCTGCATGTGGAAGAGCTCACCATTTACTGCTGTGTGCTAACAGGTCTGGTGCGCCGGCTCCGGCACCGCAGCGCGGACCTGCTGCGAGAGGGGGAGCAGTCTCCACGTCGCAGCACCAGCGTCGCGCTGCGGGCGGGGGAGCAGCCTCACCGTCCGCACAGCAGCCATGTCCGTCGAGGGGCCCTCGTCCAGGACGAGGCGCGCACCCGTCGGAGTGGAGAGAGAGTTCTCGGGTGAGTCGTGCACACCCTAATAATTTTGAAGAGCATGCACCTGCGGTACAGGGCTATACTGCGGGCCCGGCTAGGAGGCCCCGGGGTTGGGGGTACTCCACGGGTGAGGGGCCCATTCAAGATTATGGAAGTGGTCCCTATGTTTCTGCAACTGCGGGCCCGTCTCGGGACTCTTCGAGGGAAGAAGGCCCTACGGGCGGGGGCTTCACTTCACCGGTTAGTGGACCTCAGTTTCCCGCGCCAGTGCCGGCGCCCACTGGAAGGGAGTATAGTCGGGAGGAGCCGCAGAGATACTCGCCGCCGTCTTGTGAGTACCCGCGGTTAGAGTACCACCCACCGTATTTTAGGTATGGGAGAGCGGCAGGTTACGCCCGATGTGTACTCGCTCACCATATGTAGGGCAGTGGGTTCACCCTGGGTTGGCGAGGCCGAACAGCCAATAGCTAGCCTGCCACTCTACTAGCGCAGAGCCGAGGACGGTTCTGCTGCCCACTGCAATAGTTTGCTTATGGGGTCCCCGTGGAGATTCGGTTAGGGTAAGGGCTCTCCTGGACTCAGGGGCCCAAGGGTGTATGGTGACCACACGGATAGTTTATATGTTGGGTTTGAACTTGGAGCCTTCTTCGGTGCCCCTTCTTGGTATTGGGGGTTTAGAAGTTAAACGTTTGGTAGGCCGAACTCATATAATGTTTTCTTCGGTACGTTCCTCCACTTTGAGGATTGCAGCTGCAGCTATGGTTATGGATGATATCGTAGGCTGGCAGCCCTCCTCAGATATCTCCCCATCTATACTATCGTGCACGTCTAATTTAAATTTAGCTGATCCCAGGTTTTATGTTCCCGGCCCAGTGGACGTCCTCTTGGGCTCGGATGTATTGGGATGGATTCTTTTGGGTGCCCAGAAGGCACTAGGCACCTCATCACTGTTGGCGGTGTCCACCATCTTTGGACATGCTGTCTTGGGACCAGTCTTCGATGACTACACTCCGGATGAGTCGAGGGTCGTCAACACAGCATTTCTTGCTAAGACGATGCATCGGTTCTGGGAAGTAGAAGAGCCTCCCATGGTTCCTAGGGTGGACCCGGAACATGCAGAATGTGAGGCCTTCTTTCAAGCCAACACTACGAGGCTAGCTTCAGGGAGATTTGTAACGCGGTTGCCTTTTACAGCATCCCCTCCTATTCTTGGACAATCCAGAGCACTGGCAGAGAAGCGACTGCTGGCTATGGAACGGCGCATGCAGCGTGACCCAGTGCTACGTGAGAAATATATTGACTTCATGCGTGAGTACGAAGCACTAGGTCATATGTCACCGGCTCGAGTAGATTGGAGCTCTACTGAGCATTACTTCCTACCTCACCATGCAGTATTGAAGGCTTCTTCAGGAAAGCTGCGCACCGTGTTTGACGGGTCGGCGCCTACCTCAACAGGAGTCTCGTTGAATTCGTGTCTACACTCTGGGCCAAAGCTTCATCGGGATGTCATAGATATAATTTTAAATTTCAGAAGACATCAGGTGGTGTTTGGAGCCGACATTAAGATGATGTTCCGGCAGACTGTCATTTATCCTGACGACAGGCGTTTCCAGTTGATTCTCTGGCGGGAGCACCCAGAGGACTCAGTGACAGTCTACGAGCTCAACACCAACACATATGGTTTGAAATCAAGTCCATATATAGCTATAAGATGCTTATTAGAACTGGCGGAGCGGGAGAGGGCCCGCTACCCGCGTGCGGCAGCCGTACTGACACGTGACCTCTACGTGGACGACGTTGAGGAAGCTCTTATACTCAGAGATGAATTAATTGCTATACTAGCAGCTGGAGGCTACGAGTTAAGAAAATGGTTATCGAATGAGCCCCGTCTGTTAGAAGGTATTCCAGAGGATCACCAACAGAACCCTAACCTGTTTGCTGAGGTGGACGATCCTAATATGATAGCGGTTTTGGGAATGAAGTATCAACCGGTAAATGATATTTTCACGTTTCAGGTGGAATTGAAACCAGAGAGAGTATGGTCAAAGAGGACCGTGCTGTCCACCATCGCTCGCATGTTTGATCCGAACGGCTGGATCAGTCCGGTGATCTTCTCAGCGAAGTGTCTGCTGCAACGGCTGTGGATCCTGGGCGTGTCGTGGGACGAGCCGCTCACCGGGTCTCCGTTGGACGACTGGCTGGAGTTGATGTCATCGTTGGAGGAAGTCAATCGAGTTGCCTTACCTCGCCGGATCTTGCCGCCAGAAAAGTATCACGCTTCTTTGCATGGCTTTTGTGACGCCTCCGAACGTGGATACGCTGCGGCCGTATATTTACGAACCGTTGATAGTCAGGGACACGTCAATGTTGTGTTACTTCTAGCGAAAAGCAAGGTTGCTCCCATACGTACTCGTCTTACTATTCCTAAGTTGGAATTAAGCGGAGCTCATCTTTTAGCTAGATTACTGAATCATATATCTCGGGAGTTAGCTGCCAATGTTGATTTTCAGGATGTGTATGCATGGTCGGATAGTCAGGTCGCGCTAGCATGGTTGCGCGCGGCTCCGCATACCTTAGAGATTTTTGTAGGAAACCGGGTTTCACAAATTCAGAACATGGGTATTCACATTAATTGGAGGCATGTCCCAGGTGAATGTAATCCTGCAGACTGCGCATCGAGGGGCTGCACAGCGCCGGAGTTGGTGTCACATGCTTTATGGTGGGGTCCGGAGTGGCTCAGGGGACCTGAGTCTTCTTGGCCTGTTCAGCAAGTGGATAGGACGACCCAGATTTTACCAGGGCTGCGTGTGCATGCTTTAGTTGCAGAGACCGATTTAGATCCTGATTGGCTGACTGGGAGATATAGCAGTTTGGACAAATTATTGGCGGTTACTAGTTGGATTAAGCGTTTTATGAATAATTGTCGTAACCCCCAAAATAAACAGTTGTCGCCAGTGGTGAGTGCCGAGGAGCGTCGAGATGCACTGCTTCACTGGGTCAATGTAGTGCAGGCGGACCGTTTCAAGTCTGAATTGCAGATTCTTCGCGATGAACGTGCCAAGCTGAAGGGAGCGGTCGCTAGATTAAATCCTTTTCTGGATTCACAGGGACTTCTGCGTGTTGGAGGTCGACTTCGGAAGGCTGACCTGCCATACGGAAGCCGTCATCCTCTGCTGTTACCCAAGGAGGGTCCTTTGGTAAAGCTTTTGGTATCTGACCGACATGTTCGTAACTCTCATGCGGGACGCAATGCGTTATTGGCGATATTACAGCGGGAGTTTTGGATATTGTCTGCTCGCCGGGTAATTCGCAATGTAGTTTTCTCCTGCGTTCCTTGTTACAGACTACGAGCCTCATTGATGCAGCCTCAGATGGGAGATCTGCCGGCTGACAGGATCACCCAGTCGAGACCATTCGAAGGAGTCGCCACGGACATGGCAGGCCCGTTCTCGGTCAAGACCTCCACTCTTCGTAATGCTCCGATCGTTAAGGCTTACCTGTGCGTATTTGTGTGCTTGTCCACCAAGGCCGTCCATTTGGAATTAGTGTCCTCGTTGTCCACGGAGGCCTTCGTTGCTGCGTTAGACCGTTTTGTTTCGCGTAGGGGTCTACCTTCATTGATCCGCTCTGACAATGGCACAAACTACCAGGGTACCTCAAACTATTTGAAAGATGTGTATAAATTTTTAGAAAATAATTGTGTTAGTTTAAGTCATATCTGCGCCCAGAGGGGGATAACTTGGCGATTCAGCCCGCCAATTTGTCCCCACTGGGGTGGGATTTTTGAAGCCGCCGTGAAGTCAGCCAAGACCCACCTCCGCCGCGTCATCGGGGAAACCATTTTAAGGTTCGAGGAGCTCGTCACTATGTTCTGTAAAGTTGAGGCCGTCCTCAATTCTCGTCCTCTCTGTCCCCTGTCATCTGATCCGAACGACCTCGAGGTCTTGACTCCTGGCCATTTCTTGATTGGGCAGCCTCTTACTGCCCTGCCGGAATACCCCTGGAGGGAAGAACGTACAACCCGGTTGTCACGTTTTCAAATGTTGCAACAAATGGGCCAGGACTTCTGGAATCATTGGTCGTTGGAATATCTGCATTTGTTACAGCAGCGGGTGAATTGGACAGACAGGACCGAACCTCCGAAAGAAGGAGACTTAGTTTTATTGAAGGATGCAAATTTGGCATCTCTACATTGGCGCCGGGGTCGCATTATCAAGTTAATATACGGTGGGGATGGGACTCCTCGTGTAGCTGAGGTGTTGGTTGGAAGTTCGATTTTGCGACGAGCTGTAGCAATACTCTCCCGGCTCCCGATTGATTGAGCTAGCGTTCTGATGGGGGCATCAGTCCGGAGCGGGGGACTGTTCGCGCAACACTCAAATTGAACGCGCTTCGTTCACAGTGTTCTAATCTATTTTTAGAAACCGCTAGCGGCGGTGTTATCATTTTGTTTGTTTTTAATTTTGTTCTTCTTGTCTATGATTTTTGACAGAAATGACTTGTTAATTTTGCTCCCCCGGGTTTGATTGTGAAAATTGGGTGCCTAACGGGTTTTAATAGATTCTTGCGTTAGGGCCAGTTGTATATAAAACTAAAGGTCTTCTAGTGAAACCGTGTTGAGGAATTGTGCTCGTAGAAGCCGGGCTAATTCCAGAAAAATACTTTCAAGATTGCGTCAGAATCTGGTGACACGTAAGCAGCATTCGTGGCCACATTTCCTTGATTTCCTGCTGATCCCTGCCTTGTAGTTCCCCTCCTCAATACCGGCCAGCAGCTGGACCAGCGAAGCGACCCCAGCAGTGGATAGCGAGAACCCCAGATTTTGGACTTCTGGAGGTACCGTGACGCAGTCAATATTTTACTGGACTTGTGTAAGTGTCACATATTATTATTAAAACTTTCTATTGAAATACCTTGTTACTGTCCGCTAGTATCGTTTATCTCGTTGTGGGCCCGGCCGAGAAAATCTCTGTGCAAATCAGACGAGTAATAGGGTCTTTCATACATTTTGTTGGTAGCAGAATGCGTATGAGTTGATTATTATCAACACTGTATATTCAATGAGTTTGCCCTGTAGAATTATAGGTGCAAATTTCTACAAGACTACAGGAAATGTGTTAAATCATTAAAGCCAACATTGTTAAAAATACGCTACACATTTTTAAAGTGATTTCATTAAAAGTATACCTATATAATTATTAATGTAACGGTACAAGTTCGTATGTACGTTTATTCGTGAAAAACGTGAATTTTCTTTTAACGTGTTTGTTTATCACATTTTTCATACAAAATACTCGTTTAATATTACCCTAGTCAAAACTCACACTAAAATTGCCAAGGGCGAAACATACCAAAGGGACCTTGCAACAATATGAATATGCATACGGTCGCCTAAGGGTAAGACAGGAATCAGTGTGAATATGGTGTAGGGCTTTAATAATTCTACGCGGGATTTTGTCGCTTAAATGTTAATTCTTGAACCCTCCCTAAGTCCTGGGTACAATCAACTAAAAACATCCTGAACAAACAAGTATGGAATATCCTTCAAATATAAATTTACCAGTCCATCACTATTATAATCTATTTTATATCCAAATTTCCCTGTAGGAACTTATATAGTATAAATTTCCTTAAATAAAGTGCCACATGAAAAAAAAAACGTAGGGATATGAATAAACTAACAATAAGTTGAGAGTTGGTTTAGAGGTGGTAGAGCTGATACCGGGCTCGACTGTGGAGGTACCACCATCTTACTCGCAAATCCTCCCGAAGTTATTCGGGGGAGAGTAAGAGGACAGCTCTCAGGCAAAACCAGGCGGCCCACCATAGCCTGGGACCGATGGATGGCGGTATATCCATTCCCTATTGCCGGGCCTTATATAAAACAGACTGGTGACAGGCAGCGGCGTCCCTGGTTCAAGGGCTTCGGCCCCGCGCTCACCGACCTGCCTGCCCAGAGTGTGTGAGTATGGGCATTTCTTCCAGGAGGGCCGCCAAGAGTAGCGAAATCTTAGAAAGGCCTATGTCCAGCAGTGGACGAAACAGGATGACTTTTTGAACATCGTCCAAATTTATTTATTTTAATCTTTAGTGAAAATAATGAAATACGTGTTTTTTCTTGACGTATCACCCAGTACTAAAATATATATTAATATGTAAGTTATCCCAAAAACAATTGTGTTTGTAGACACCATGCGCCGCACGCGCGATACGTTTCTACGCGCCTTCCGTTCGCCGCTCGTAGCCTAGTGTAGTGACAACGCTTTACGAAAAATCTTGGAAAAATAATATTTTGAGGTGAAAATTTTACCTACCTATGTTTTTTTTCAAAAATGGTCTCTATGTCTTACACCTAATGCTTCAAAAAAATTTGGACGATGTTCGAAAAGTCAGCCGGTATATGGTGTCGGTGTTTTTTTCTACCTAAGCCTATGAATTAATTACATTTGTTATTTAATCGTTATCTATGGTGCTAATACCTACAAATTCACCAATTAAATGTTAGTAGGTATCAGTGAAGTTTAGAAATGATTGGATACAATAATTATTTTAATGAAAAGTATCGCTAAACTAAGCAAAGAACACGCTTAATTACTAAAAAGAAAAGGGTATAAATGAATCTGTTGAATAATGGAAGCCGCGGTTCGTAGCTCCTCGCATCCACATTTACTTTTCTTCTGCGTTTCTATGCCGCGATGACAAAATTTTAATTTCGCGATGGATAAATATCGCCAAGTATGTAAGGTGACTTTAATTTATGTAGCCAAACTCATACTGTAGCCTTGGTAAGTAATCAGTAACACGGATCGATAACACTTTTTGCTGGTTTCACAAAATAAAATCTTGACGTCCCATAGTAGGGGCTTGGCTTGCGTTTGTAAGGAACACGAAAAGAATAATTTACGAATTTCACAAAAAGGGTCATCGAACCTTCTTACTGAGCACTTACTGAGTCTTCAGTAAGAATTTGGCTACATGAATTAAAGTCACCTTATATACTACTCAAAACAAAATAAGGGCCAGTTGTTATTTTTACATTTCAGTATAATTTAATGAACATAACTAATTGATAAGTAGCAAAACTTTGACGTTACCAACTCTTTGGTATCTAACCTCTTTGATGTTGTGCCTTACACTAAATGCTGGCCATTAGCAAAAAAAAATTGAATTTGAAATTATCTTCTAATTTTGTTTCGATTTTTCTTTGAGATTTGTTTCGATTAGCGTCTTGGTATTCTGAAAATTATCGTAACTTTGTTTAGTTATCTTGTCTAAACAACATTTGATGATACAATGCCACAAGTACGAAGACATATGGACACAATTACTGCAACCAGAGCCGTTACAATGATCCGAGAAGGAAATTCTCAGCGGTGTGTGGGTTTGCAGCTGGGTTTTTCTCGAAGATCTATCCAAAATGCTTGGAATCGCTTCCAAGAGACCGGCAGTGTTGCAAGAAGACCACGCTCGGGTAGAATTCGTCTTACAACTGCTCAGGAGGATCGGTACATCCGGTTAAGTGCCCGCCGAGAACGCACAGTAACGGCTCGTAAGTTACAAAATCGCCTACAGTTGACAACGGGTACTCGTGTCAGTGATCAAACGATCCGTAATCGATTGCACGAAGACCAGCAAATTTCAAAACGACGAGTTGTTCAAATCTCTTTGTCCAGGGCTCAACGTGCAAATCGTTTAAGGTTCTCCCGTCAATATTTGGACTGGGGCATAAATTAGTGGGGCACGGTGCTTTTCACCGACGGGTGCAAAGTAAAAATTTTCAATGACGATCGGTGCATTAGGGTATGGAGACGCCACGGCAAGCGATTTCCGGAAGCCTGCATACACGAAGTTGACCGTTTTGGTGGTCCCAACGTAATGATTTGGAGTGGGATTAGCTTATATGGCAAAACTGAGCTCGCTATTTTAAATGAGGGTTCCGTAGCTGTTCAGCGTTACATTGAGGAAGTCACCAGGCCTCATGTGGTCCCATTTGCCCAGCGAATGGGTCCTGGATTCATCCTGATGCAATACAATGCCCGTGCACACACAGCTCAAGCAACCCATCCTGTACTGGAAGACTCTCACATTCAAGTGTTATCGTGGCCAGCAAGCGGTCCAGACTTAAATCCGATGAAGCACATGTGGGACCAATTGAAACGAAGAGTTAAAATGAGTGAGCAAGAGGTCTACAACCAGCTGCAACTGATTGACGCTTTGAAACGTACCTGGGGAGAGATTCCAGCTGAAAACGTCAGGTGCATAGCTAGAAGAGGAGGGCATACCCATTATTAACAAACAGAAAAAAAATCAAAAGTAAATAATTTTCAAATTTTCAATGACTTTCGTCAAAATTGTATTTTTCTATGAAAAGTTCAATAAGCATATTTAATGATAATTAATTTAAACAGTTACTAGCCCTAAGCGGTACTAAATAACATTGTTTTATGTTTACGTTAATTAAACAATGTGTTAATTTTATAATTTTATATTTTGCACCAACGTTTTCAAAAACCAAATTTAGCTGCCGCAATTTTTTTATGCAACTTTTCTTTTTTCGTGTCATCTTGTCGTACTAGCCAGTGTGATTGTAAAAAACCAATTTATTGTGTAACGTTTAAACCACAGAACTTTAAATACAAAGTATTATAACTTTAAATAAAACGTCCTTTCAACATTTCAATTAATGAAAATCACATTTTTCCATATTGTTAATAAAAATAAAATACAGATTAATAAAGAAAGAGATTAGGCAGATGAGACCAGATATTTTCTATTGCAATTTAGCTAGACGAGTGACTTACTAGTAAGTGACTGTAAGAGGCCACGTTCGATTTTCAGATCTACTTACCTCCCTAGGATTGTAAATTGAATTTACATCCCGCATTTTGAATGAAATACAACTTAATTTAAGAACATCGGTGATCAGAAATATATAAATTTATTTCTATCATACTCGTAGTATTCTTTATTCCAGTCGCTACATTTAATAGTTCTTAATTTTTATACAACAAAATTAAGAAAGCCCTCTGCATTTATAAGCTTGAAATTTGATTATATATTTATTGCACAGAAATATATTTTATAAAGAGCCGAGCAGTTTATTTTCGCTATCACGCACAGGTGGCATCCAAGGAAGAGATAGCCTCCTCTTAAATAAATTAGCAGCTTCCTGCTGAAACAGCTGTTCACTCCGAAAATATTTTCGTTAACTTACCTGTTTATGAAAGAGTTTCTCGTGACTTTTTATATTATATTTTCAGTAAAATAACTGAAACTTTGAATATATGTATTAACATTAAAAAAACATAACGTCACGACATGAATCCTCGAGAGAGTATGAGAGGCATTCCCAATGGTGAGCTGTGAAGTCACAGTTCACACTGGTACATCAGCTTTTACCCAACGATAGCCCTATCGCCGTACTTCGGGCACAAATGGACCAACAGCTTAAGGGTCCGTATAAGGCTAGATGCCCAACTTCAAATGAGCATACATGTATCACATATAATCGGTATAGTAAAAATAATATAAAAGACTATATGGCTGATAGGCTGATCTTAGAAAAAACGCAAAATCTTTAAGTTCACTCGATAGAAAAAAAATTACAAAGTTACCTCTAACTTTCATATTTTTTGAGTGTTAAAGGGTATTCCTTATATCATACAGCCTTGAAAATCGTATTAAAAATAAGTTAACAAATGACATCGTCAACTCGTCTTAGAATATTTTAAAATTGCATGCAGAAGCAGACTTATTAAATAAAAAACGCAGATTTTTGTGGGCGCGTGTTTCTTGGTGGTCATAACAGCCACGGCTGAAAGTGTGCTATTTTCTACTAAAAGGAAACGTCGTAGAGTTCTGTTCTGATTGATGCAAAATATAAGATAATATACAAGATATATGCCTTTAAGGTGCCTTCTAAGGCACGCAGACTATTGAATCCACTTCCTCCGGGTTAGCAGGCGAGCGCTCTACCACTCGGCAACAGAGGCAGATAGATAGTACAATTGAAGTTTTTACATTATTGAACTGTAATTTTAGTGTACATATTACATTATATTATATTCATTGCAAAAACTATATAACTTAATGTGTGTTTTCCGGTTAACCAAAAGCTGATTTTTTATCGTTTAATGCTGCATTATTAATAGTGTTATTCTATTGGTAATTTTTTTAGCCACTTATGTGCGCGTGCGTTTAAAAGTGGCTTTTTTAAAGAGCCTGAATGCGCAAGATCCACGAAAGTGGCTTTGCGGCGCGTGCTCAATTGCGTCGTCATAACTTTGTTGTTATATGAGGAACTTTCGAGGCCACGTCCCGTGATATCCTCATAGATGGCGTTGTGAAACCCCTTCACATTAGGCTGTATTAGTTTAATGTTCTTTGCTCAATTAGAGAATAGTTTTTTTTTTAGAAACCGTGACTTGCAATGAAATTATTGAATGATTTCTTTCTGTCAATTCAATTGTTTCGTTTTTGGGCTTCCAAATCGTAATAATTTGTAATTTTTTCTTCATTTTTTCTACTTATCAACATTGTACTGCTTGACTTTGGACTCTGATTACCACCGCATCATGCTTTAAGAAAACAAGGTATGCTCTTCGGGGGCACTAGACGACGTCATCATGTATTTACTTTGGGAATCAGCCACTCACTGTGTTTAAGTGTATGTGTGTGACAACACAACTCATAAAAATGACGTCTTGTTGCGCGAAGTGCGTTCTAAATATTCAATAATCTCAGTGTAGCCATACGAGCTCACTTCCTCACTCATTCACACTCATGCAAAAAATCATAATGCATATCCTGTTGTCAGTGTTCAAATTGAAGTAAGCGTAAGTTTTGGAATGCAAACCCTTGGAGCAGGCCTTGTTTTTTGGGGTCATGCACTGCATACAGACCTGGCTACGACATTTGGATACCGACACTACTACTAGGCATAAAGAACCTGGCTGTAACTATTTCGGAATCTGATAGCTTTTAAGACCCGATTGCCTGGACTATCATGAGTAAAGACTACGGTTCTTGGTCCATAGCAGCGCTTATAGAGGTTCTTTATCTGCATCCATGTAGTCAGTTTCTGTGAAATGTAGTGTACACACTAAAGGACGTTTCAACGTCATAATCTGGCATTCCAACTTCATAACTTTCATGCAAAGACATCTTAGATTACTGTCTTTTGGTATTACATGATGTCCCAGATTATTGCACCCAGGCCAGGAATGACATCATCCAACCGTAGTTGTCGTTTTTAATTTTTAATCTGTGTCCGAAGGTTTCACAGCCAAGATCCTCTTTGTCAGTAGAATCGGGGTCCAAATGACGTAACCAAGTCTTCTTAGACAGGGGTAATCAGAGTCCAAAATCACGCAGTTCGATTTAAAGCAGAAAGGAAAACAGCAACGGGAGAAATAAATCACATGAAACAGGCAAAGGCAAGATGTTTAAATGTGTCACTCTTGATTCATAGACAAGCAACCAAACAAGTTTCCTTAAAAGAAAAATCTCTCTCTAACCTAGCAAAGAACCTCAGATCAAACAACAATAAAATAAAACAGCCTAATTTGAAGGGGTTTTACAGCGCCATCTATGATCTTTTCAAGGAACAAGGCCTGGAAAGTTCCTCATTGAATGTATCGGTTGTGTTATGTGTATGGTTGCCGGACGCCAGTTGCTACTCTAGTCAGATAGTCTGTGGACAATGTTGACGTCATAACTGGTATTTGACAATCGTTTTTAGGGTTCCGTAGTACCTGAAAGGTAAAGGAACCTTTATGGTGAGACTCCATTGTCCGTCCGTCCGTCCGTCCATCCGTATGTCACAGCCTCATAACTTTAGCACCGTTAAAGGTAAAGATTTGATATTTGTTACAAAAATGCCATTCACTAGGCCACACAATACGGTGCAAAAAAAAATTTGAAAATTTTTATGTTGTTCAAAATGTTTCCAATACAAAAGTGAGAAAAAAAAATATCCCAAAAATACAATATTAAAGAGCTGATTATTAATATATATACTATATTTGCTGTCACGAATTTCGATAAATCTTTGAAAAACCACAAAAAATTGCATGTCCCCCCCTTATTTCTGAAACTGGTGGACCAAAAAAAATTAAAATAACTGGTAATAACTAGCCAATTACAGGAAAAATATAGCGGTTGAGAAATTCACGATAGTAAAATGACAAAATTAATTTTTTCATCCTCGAGTTTTATCTCGGGTACGGTATAAAAATATTTGTGTCTCTGTTTTGTGGTACAACCGATTTTTTTTTTAATTATCACACACAGTTATGGGCAAGATTTTAAATACTTTTTTCCTGACTGTTCCCAAAACTGTCGAATTATGGAATCCTAGGTATGCGAGTCTGACTCGCACTTGACCGATTTTTTTTTCTGTGTGTGACAAAGGCGAAAATCATTCCGTTTTGGTTGTTTTACACATTTGGCAAGTGTCTGGTTTTTGGTTATTTTTATCTAAAATTTAGTGTAAATAGTATGTAGTACATACATGTAATAGTATTGCTATGTAATGTTTTTTATCACCAAACAAGGCACATGGCAACAATAATTCACGAATCTAAAAAATGTTATTTTTTTGTACGTCATCAATGTTTCGTTTTCGTTCCGATGTTTTGCATCACTTTTTACATTATATGGATTCAGGATGGCCCATATCAGAATTATTCATCATGATTTTGTTTGAAGAGAGATATTTTGTTGAGAAATGATAACCTCAAAGAAGAATACGACTATTTGGAATTTTAATCTACTACAACACTTCAATTTCACAAAGCAATACACAGATAACTAGTTCTTAATTTTAGTAACTCAAAATTTTGACATTTGAAATTCTTCACTCTTCTTCCGATTGTTTCTCTATGCAGTAGGATTCTCTATTTAGTAGGATGCGCCGTCACATATTACTTACAGATATTGCATATTTTTTTACATACTCATCAACAGTTTGTATGTACATACTCATCAACAGTTTATATGTACATACAAACTGTTGATGAGTATGTAAAAAAATATGCAATATCTGTAAGTAATATGTGACGGCGCATCCTATGTACATACAAACTGTTGATGAGTATGTAAAAAAATATGCAATATCTGTAAGTAATATGTGACGGCGCATCCTACTAAATAGAGAATCCTACTGCATAGAGAAACAATCGGAAGAAGAGTGAAGACGTTCGGACACTTTCCACTCTAGCGAAGCGTCGTATTTATGGTAGCGCCGGAGCGGAGCCATCTTGGATCGTCAAGAACAGCCGGCGCACCAAGTCCACGACGAATCGTGATCTTCCAACTAAATCATAAAGTTGTTGATTGTGATTGATTCAATTTTGAGTTACTAAAATTAAGAACTAGTTATCTGTGTATTGCTTTGTGAAATTGAAGTGTTGTAGTAGATTAAAATTCCAAATAGTCGTATTCTTCTTTGAGGTTATCATTTCTCAACAAAATATCTCTCTTCAAACAAAATCATGATGAATAATTCTGATATGGGCCATCCTGAATCCATATAATGTAAAAAGTGATGCAAAACATCGGAACGAAAACGAAACATTGATGACGTACAAAAAAATAACATTTTTTAGATTCGTGAATTATTGTTGCCATGTGCCTTGTTTGGTGATAAAAAACATTACATAGCAATAAACAAAGCAAAGATACTTTTGGCTAATTTTATTAGTATATACCTATATATTTCCACACCAACGCAACGCGGCAATAATTTACGCTACTATTATTTGCTACACCTACCTTTTTGGCTTAATGGTATGTTTTTCTAACAAATTCAACACGATTTTTGATTTCATGGTTGGAAACCAAAGCATTAGACTAGTTTTGAACTCACGAAAGACTACCACCTATCGCGGTCATATCATTACTTTGTAACAGAGCGGCCTCACACTATACAATTTCTTACTCTGGGCGGCTATTCCGGCATAATTGCCCATTCGCAATATCAGTCATTAGTAATTTGTTTAAAGTTCGATAAACGCCACGCCATGCGATGAAAATTAGAGTCACTAAACCACATCAAATAGAAGCTACAGTATATAAAGAATGCCCACTATAAGTTTTCAATCAAAATAATCAACATGTGTTGTACAAAATCCCTTTTAAAGTCACCAGCAATCTGCCTTCGCAATTTTTGCGCACGTGCCAGAATACCCGCCCTGGCTCTCAATTCTGGCACGTGCGTAAAAATTGCGAAGGCAGATTGCGGGTAACTTTAAAATGGATTTTGCACGGATAAGTATTGATTTTTTTGATTAAAAACTTTTAATGACCATTCCTTACATCCTATAGCTTTTATTTGATGTAGTTTAGTCACTCTAATTTCCATCGCATGGCATTTATCTAACTTTAAACAAATATCTAATGACTGATATTGCGAATGCGCAATAATGCTGGAATAGCCGCCCTGGTATGTAAGAATATAATGGAGTCAAAATTTATTCTAGCCACGAATCGAAAATCTTTTCTTACTCGGATGTTTAAATTATTTAAACTGTTATTATCAAGTTGCTTAATATTAAATTATTATTCATTATTTTTGACATTTGCATTATTACAGTTTTGTATTTGAAAAGCTGTTTTTGCGTGAATGATTTATATCCCATAACTATTATTATCTAATTTTATAAAATTTGACTTTTTAAGGTTCCGTATCCTAAGAGGAAAAAACCGGCCAATAAAGTGCGAGTCAGACTCGCGCACGAAGGGTTCCGTACCATTATCTATAAAAACGGCAAAAAAATCATGTCTGTTGTATGGGAGTCCCCGGTAAATATTATTATTATCATTAATTTTAATACAATTTAACCATCTATTTTTAAAGTGAATATATAACTTAATATTCTGTGAATATTTCAAGTGTCTATACCTGTTGCTGTTATCAATCTCGAGCAAAAACGAGCAAAAAAGTCACGTTTGTTGTATGGGAGCACCATTTGATTTTTTTTTTCTGTTTTTTAATATTTTTTGTTATAGCGGCCACAGAAATACATCATCTGTGAAAATTTAATCTGTTCAACTATCACGGTTCATCAGATACAGCCTGGTGATAGACGGACAGACGGACAGCGGAGTCTTAGTAATAGGGTCCCGTTAGGTAACCTTTGGGTACGGAACCCTCGAAACGGAGCCCCTTACAGAATCACTTTGTTGTCCATCTGTCTGTCCGTCCGCCCATCCGTTTGTGTTTCAAGACCCCTTGTAGACCTCGTAGACTTCTATAGACCCTGTCGGAGACATATGAAATTTGGCAAGTAATACCGTCTACAAGTAAAGGGAAAAATCTGAAAACTATACACTTGTACTTAAATCATAAAAAATATAGTCTTTAAAGGAACCCTCGGTGAGCGAGTCCGACTCGCACTTGTCCGGTTTTTTTACTTATTCTAGTTTGCGTTTGATTTTATTTTCAATAAAATTCATAATTTTCTACAGTAGTAGTATTTCAAACAATTGTTTTTTAGGATATTATTTGTCAATTACCTATGTACATACATAAATAAATAATTTTCCAGGAGGACTGATTTTTATTATTAAGTCTAGTTTAGGTATCAGGAACTATTTTATACTAACTTATAATAAAATGTATCATATACATAGGTAATAAATATACGTGTAAAGAAAGGAATTTATTGTTACTACTGTATCTGCTGAAAAATTATTTATTCTTATTCTTCTGAAATATAAATAAAGAAGCTTTTGTGCTACTTCAGAAGTCATACATTTACTGTTGTTATTTATGACTCACCTAAAATGAAACATTATATCTCTTAGATCCGGTAGTATTAAAAATTCTGATGTAACATTATGAGAGAATATCCGTTTTCACCCACGTTTACGTGTGTTCTCCCTTTATACCCTTATCAGAAACAACAAGGCAATTTCTGGTTGTTTTTATACCATCAAAATATGTGCGACATATTATGTTTGTTATACTAGCCCCTTGCCCGCGCCTCCACTTGCGCTCAATACTTCATTCATAAAAAATAATATTGCAACTGTTCTTATAAAATTGCTACTGCACTGTAGTTACTTTCTGAACAAGTTTATTTTCTGTTAAGAGGTCTCCGAGTTTATAGCGAAATAATTGCGTTCATTTGATTCGCTTTAGTTATGCAATTAATATGTAAGGATTAACTCTATAATTCATACACGTTAAAAACACATTTGGTGAAGTTGCCTCGATGGAAAAAACCGGACAAGTGCTAGTCGGACTCGCCCACCGAGGGCTCCGTTAAAGACTATATTTTTAATGATTTAACTACAAATGTATAGTTTTCAGATTTTTTCCTATACTCTTGGTATAAGATGGTATTACTCGCCAAATTTCATAATTCTAGGTCAATGGGAAATACCCTATGAATTTTGATTCCCTCGAGAGTGTCGAAATGTACGTTTTTTGCGGCATAAATGGCTGTATCTTTTTTTCACGTTGATTTAGAAGTTTTATATTTTCACAACATCAGGGGACTGTGGATTTGAGTATATGACTTTAATTTCATTTTGATACCTGCACGCGTTCCTGAGATAAAGGGTCTTGACACACAGACGGACGGACAGACGGACAACAAAGTAATCCTATAAGGGCTCCATTTTTTTTCTATCGAGGTACGGAGCCCTAAAAAAAACTAACAGTGTATCATACAAACCCCCAAAACTTTTGTATTTAAGAAACTTTCTTAATTATCAAACTTCAAAACTGCATCAAAATTCGCAATGATTCTTTTTCAGAAATTCTATAACAAAAGCAAAACTTCGTTGAACTTTTTAGTGTATAGCTGCTATAATGTTTGAAGTCGGTTATTATTTTTTTGTTAAGGCGAGGTTATCCAGCGAAATCTCTCCTGCTCCATTGCTTTCGTTTTACACGCATGTTTATCCTGCTCAGCGAGAGCGCGCCGCTCAGAAAACTCACGGTTTCGAGGTGTTTTTATTTATTATTTTGAAATTAGAGGGATGGGTTTTTAAAATGTTGGCCGTTCTTTGTTACATTTTTTAAGACGTTTATTTTAATATAAGTTTTATTGTCCAAACTTAATATAGCTCAAATGAAATGATATTTCGTAGTTTAGACCTATCTTTGCGATTTAATCGGATCGTGGAAAGGGTGAGCAATCGTGTATCGAACGGCCGAAACATCAAGATTAAAGAGTGAAATGCCTACAACACATATTTTTTACAAAATTTATATTCATTATTTATTGGTTTAAAATTTATTTGACAAGAGACAAAATCGGGATAATCCCCCCTTAAAAGTTAATTTATTTTTAGTATAAATTCACGCGAAAGCATAAAAAAAACGCGTTTTTGTGTTTTAGATAATTATGTTTATATTTTAACATATTTTTACTACATTTATATAAGTTTGGACGGACTGTTAAGTATATAAGGAAAGCATGGAAAGGAATGTCAATCACACACGGAGTACGAGCTGAGACTAACTGTTTATTCAGTACTCTTCGAGTACCCCATGTTTCCTACCTACATAATTATCGACATCTTCCTTCTTTAAACAAATAAGAAGAAAGAAGAGGTTAGGAATTATACAATAAGAATTCGGTACATTAAATACAAATTATTGATAACATTTTAACATCAATAAATGAACAATGCATGTGTTATAAATAAAAATAGTGAACAAAATTTAAAACATGCAAAATTTTGATTCTTACTATTATTAACAATTAATTTAATAACACTTTTCATTATCATGTTTGATTTAGTTGATCTAAACCATGATACAATCAATAAATAAATTAAAATTTATTCTAATATGTACAAAACATGCATTTTGACATGCATGCATGCTCTTTATTCTAATACTATAAAATAAAATTATAACGAGGTACCGTGCTGATCTCACTTCGATTCATCACGGAGAATGATGCGGATGAGATGTGGTCACGGAGTAAGCCCACCGATCAGGCGGCCTCACTGTCCTGCCATAACGAGTGACGTAAATATTAGAAGGACTGGCTGCCCGACACTGGACACGGGGACTGCGGGACTCTGTAGGAGAAGCTAACGTACCCGGGACGACTATATCGTCATAGATCGAGTGTTGGTTGCATGGCGGTGAGTCATGCCGGCGCTCTGAATCCGGTCTCAGATGTCTGCGGTTCCGTACTATTGTACCGCCAGAGCTCAATTTAATGGAGTAAGATCGCGGACGCAGCATCTTCAATATGAAACCATTTTCCCACTTGTTATTTAGCCATGCTTTAACTTTTTGACCATTATTTAATTTAGGAAGATCCTTAGCATTTTTATCGTAGTATTTCTTTTGAACTTTACGTCGTTTTTCTATATTTTTACTAACATTATTTTGTATTTTGGGTTGTAATAATACCGGAGAACACGGCACGACACTACGCAACTTCCTATTGTTCAGAAGTTCCGTTGGAGATGCCAACCTAGTATCTATGGGTGTATTGAGGTATTCTAAAAGTGCTAATCTAAAGTCTGTATGATCGTAAGAAGTCTTTTTTAGGATATTCTTTATGGTTTGAATAGCTCTTTCGACCTGACCATTAGACTGCGCATATCTTGGAGAAGAAGTGATATGCCGAAACTTCCACTCGTTTGCAAAAATTTTAAATATGTCTGAACTAAACTCTGGACCACAGTCAGATACGAAAAAATCAGGAATGCCTTGCCTACTAAATATTATTTTTAGTTCCTTAATAACGCGGTCTGAAGTTATAGATTTCATTTTTATTACCTCTATAAACTTACTGAAATAATCAATCACTAAAAGAAATTGTTGACCTGAGAAGTGAAAAATATCAGCAGCAACTTTAGACCACGCTCTGTCTGGTATTTCATGTTGAATTAGCGTTTCCTTGCTGTTCGCCTTTTTGTATGTCAAACAAGCCTGACAATGAGAAATCATGTCCTCTAATTGAGAATTCATATTTGGCCAGTACATGATTTCTCGTGCCCGTAATTTACACTTTTCTAATCCCAAATGACCAATGTGAATTTTTTGTAATAGTTCTCGTCGCATACATTTAGGTATTATTATACGGTCACCTTTCCACACTAAGCCATAAGATACCGTTAACTCATCTCTTGCATCCCAGTAACATCTCAACAAACTATCTACCTGATCTTTGTGCTCTGGCCATCCTTTTCTAATAACTTTCATTAGTGATTTCATTTCTTGATCGCCTTGTGAACATTTTTGTATAAGTAAAAAATGTGAGTCGGTGAGCGGGTTGCTACTGGCTATCGCACATATCTGCGCTTGCGCTTCCAGGTGGTCGCGTGGCTCAATGTAGCCCGGATTGCCGTTATCAGCACAAGCGCGCGACAGTGTGTCCGCCACGTACATATATTTACCCGGCTTGTAAACAAGTTTGAATGTATAAGGTTGCAGTCTCATGAGCATTCTTTGTAGTCGCGGAGGTGCGCTATTTATCGGTTTCTTTATTATGCTAATTAGGGGCTTGTGATCCGTTTCTATTATGATATCAGTTCGACCGTATAAATACGAATAAAACTTTTCACAAGCAAACACACACGCATATAACTCTTTTTCTATTTGTGCATATGCTTGTTCTGTTTTTGTTAGTGATTTAGAAGCATAACTTACAGGGTGACCATCTTGTAGGAGACAAGCACCCATACCGTTTTTTGACGAATCTACAGATAGTGTGATTTCTTTATCTAGACTGTAGAACTTAAGCGTGGGGGGGCTAATTAAACATTGTTTAAGGTGTTCAAAACTATGTTTATGTCTTTCGTCCCAATGCCATTCCACTTCTTTTTTTAACAGCTCACGTAGGCTTTGTGTCTTTTCTGATAGATTGGGTATGAAACTACCTAAATATGTAATGAGGCCTAAAAACCTTTCTAAATCTTTTATATTTTTTGGTTCTGGCATATTTTTTATAGCTGATGTGTGCGATTCATCAGGTAATATACCATGTTCACTTATTTTGTGACCTAGATATTTTATCTCTCTCAATCCTACTTTACACTTCCTCCTATTTAATTTGATGTTGATGTCACGACATCTTTGTAAAACTTTGCGTAATCTACAATCATGTTCCGCTTTTGTAGGCGCATGTACGAGTAAATCATCGACAAACTGACAAATTCCTTCTCCCATATCATCAAAGTGTTCCATGAGTTTCCTATGAAAAACCTCCGAGGCCGATGAAATTCCGAAAGGAAGACGTAAGAATTTATAACGACCAAATGCCGTATTGAATGTACATAAATCAGTGCAAGATTCCGCTAGTTTGACTTGCCAAAAACTATGTTTACAATCTAATACGCTGAAGTACTTGGAACCTGACAGTGTCGCTGTTATTTCGTCAAGAGTTGGTAATTTAAAATGCTCACGTTTAATAGCATTATTTAGATCCTGAGGGTCTAAGCAAATTCGAAAATCACCATCTGGTTTCTTCGCTAAGGTCATGCTATTGACCCAGTCCGTGGGTCCCTCCACCTTTGAAATAATACCTTGCCTGACCATTTCAGCTAACTTGTTTTTCACACTCTCTCTTAGGGCAATAGGAAGTTTTCTGGGGGGATGTACAACTGGGCGTACTGTTTCATTTATTTGTATCTTATATTCTCCTGGTAGGCACCCAACTCCCTCACATACATCGGCGTATTCATCTAATATTTTATTATTTGCTACTTCTGTATTTACTGCCATAACGCGTTTCACCAAATTCAGTTCTTCGCACGAACCCCTACTCAAAATCGGTGGTGAATCTACGTTAGCAATAATAAACTTTAATATGTACGTTTTTTCTTTATGAATCACCTTGAGATTACACTTTCCTATGACCGTGATATAATCACCCGAATACCCATGTAACTTAATCGATGAGGGGGTTAACTCATTTTCAAATACCGAGATATTTGCTAGGTACTTTTTCGGGATAATATTTACATCAGACCCCGTGTCCAGCTTAAACTTTATTTCAAAACCATTTATGCACAAATTTGTAGACCAGTCACTATTAGATGAGACAAGGCTACATACCTGATCAGTGGAGGCACCATCGACGTAATACGCTTTACACATCTTAGCGTAGTGATTATATCGGTTACAATTATCGCACTGCACTCCAAATGCTGGACACTTATAAAGTTCGTGAGTCAAACCGCACTTTGTACAGACTCTCGTGAACTGACGGGATTGGGCGGGGGAAACCCTAGTATCAGTGGTCTGGACGGCGCGACGATCGCGTCCGCGCCCTCGTCCGCCCCCGCGCCTGCGACGGTCACGCGATCCTCGCGTGCCGGAGACGCCCGGCGCTGACGCTGCACACCGACATTGCGTGCCTCGCACCCAATGCACTGCCTCGTTCCCTTGCTCGTACTGAGAACATCCAGATTGCTGACATATCTCGTGAATGTGATGTGCCGTCGTTTCGCCTTTTCCAAAACTGCTGGCTTGTGCACGCGACATTTCTGCCAATTTACATATTTCAAGTGCCTTATCAAGTGTCAAATCAGATTCCCTCAGCAGTCTTTCTCTCATTGCATTATCTCTCAATCCACAAATCAGCCGATCTCGCACTAAACCGTTACAAAGATCTTTGAACTCACAGGATGACGCCATCTTGGTGATTTCGAATACGTATTGTTCTGTAGATTCCGATTCCATCTGATTACGACAAAAGAATTTATTTCTTTCCACTGTGATATTCTTTTTTGGTAAGAAGAAATGGTCAAATTTGGTTAATACCGCATCCAAAGTTGTAAATTTTCCGGGAAATTGGTCGTAAACTTCGCGGCATTTTGGGCCGATGACGTGTAACAAGATGTTGATCTGCACCGTTGCCGCTTTCGTATCAAGTTCACAAGCTGCAAAATATACTTGAAACGACTTTCTCCAGTTACTCCAACTTCTACAGATGTTGCCAGAAGTTACGTTCGACACAGTATTGTCAAACTCAAATGGCGGCGGGGGCTGTAACACGGCCTCCATTGCACTTTGTAATTAGCAAACACAGTACGTATAACAACAAAATTTATATTTATTTTACTTTACTGGTTTTAAAATAACACTCTTTATAACTTTTATATCTCGCAAGTTCGGAAAACAACTGCGGCTGCGCCATGTTAAGTATATAAGGAAAGCATGGAAAGGAATGTCAATCACACACGGAGTACGAGCTGAGACTAACTGTTTATTCAGTACTCTTCGAGTACCCCATGTTTCCTACCTACATAATTATCGACACGGACTACTGTTTTGAAATGAAAAAAGAGCTTTCAATCTGCAATTTTTTTCGATGCAGCTAATTCTTCTCTATCACGTTTTGGGCTCTGTTAACGTCTTGGAAAATGCCTTATTTATACCGTGTTTTTTTATTGTTATAGGAGTTCTGCTGTTATAAAATCTATTTTTTTACTACCTATGTCGCCTTAATATGACCTAGGTTGAGCCACTAATGAAGTGGGACAGTAAAATGATTTCGTCCCGGGACTTCCGCAAAATCTAATCAAATGTACGCAAATATCTGTGAAAACTCCCCTGTTACGGTTTTCCGTGATGTCATGGGAACAAGACGAAAAGACTAGGTGGCATGGTTTCGTCAAAAGGTGCGCAGGGTGTATTTGGAGTAATCAATGGTTTTATCTCAGCTTACGATTTTCGAAGAGGTTCAAAAGAAGCATGTTATTCCCACAAAGTACCATGTTTCTCCCAATCTCTCTCTATTCCTAAGAGTATAATGTGATCTAAAACTCTAAAATGTTTTTTTTATTAAAAAGAAAATGTGAGAATAATACGGGAAAACGAAAGCGCGTTGAAAAACGGACAACTTAGTGCATAGATTAAATTCGCATCTCATCCGGTTTTGTTGGTTAGTAATTAAATATTACATACATAATGCACATCGGTAATTATTCCAAGCTACATAAACAAGATAAACCGCATTGATTTTATACCTTGTTGCCATTAGTTATATTTATATAAGTCGTTTTTCCAAACATTGTCGAATTTAATCGAAGTGCATAATTTAGATCGTACTTACTCCTTATTTATACATAAACTTATGATGCCCACCATTTAAATATAAAGCTACACAGCGAAATTAAATGTCCAACGCTCAATGTATAAAATGGTAGACGCCTAATTTAGGAGATACAACATAACTAATCAAAACTTCACCTTTATTTCAGAAACGGTATTTCGATCTAGACCCATAAAACAAAGACTGACTGTAATCAATTTCCTGAAAGGGAGAAATGAAAGATTTTCCGAATTTTACAGCCATGGCTAGCGCTTAATTGGGAGTTCGTGCCGTAATAAAAACGACTTTATTACCTCTGAATCTAAAGTTACACCTCGAATAAAATTTATTTTCCTTTAAGTTTGATTGTATTATTTGATTTTTCTCTCACGTTTAGAAGTTCATTTTAGACGTTCCGGACAAAAACACATTTCAAAAAGTATTTCTGAATAAAAAAAATGTACTTGTCTCGAAAACTTAAGCCAATGCAAGCTTTATTTGATGGGTGATTTGCTTAAGCTTACGACGTATGTTTAAATGACTGAAAACTGAATGTTATTTTCAAAAGAGTTATTCTTAATATAAGAAAAAAGAAAACAATTTATCCTTAATCATCTAAGAGTGTAAAACATTTAATTATTAAACTCTACCGTTTTGCAAGAAAATGTAACTCTTGGATTTCAGGGTTCATAATTTTGTTCGGGGAACCTATACGTAGTGTTTACTGTTTCAGTCGATTACGCGAAAGATCAGGATCTGCATTTATTTTGATAGAAATATGCCCATGTCAGCGAACCCCGTTTTGGGGCCACCTGTTTAAAGTCTGGCCGTTTTACTGGGCTGTTGATCAAAAGATCTGGATGTTCAGATTTAACAACTTCCGTTTTGCCCTTAATATTTAACACTGTTTCTACACATTTTTTCACGTTTTATCCAGAACTAGCAGTTTTATTTTTATGTTTAACTAGAACTTTTGCCCACCTGTGGTGGGCTCAGTCCTCCTTGCGGGACCTTATGTTCAACTCAATATGATGAGGCTTCGGGTCACCTGTGAAGGCGTCGCCGATAGTTTCTTAACCCTTGGCCTTGCATAATATACGAAATATGATATAGAATGAAAAAATCTGTCTGGTTCTGGCTATAAAACAATTAATAACTTGGGAAACCGACTGGTTCCATTTTTACTGGCCTGTTACCCCTAAATTATTGAATCTAAATTTCTTGTGTTTATACTGAACTTGAAGATATTAATTACATCGAGATTACTATTTATAGTTCTTTTAAAATATATTTTTCCATCATATTAAAATTTTTATTCGTTAAAATATCAAGACAAGATAAAATAATTTTTAATGTGCACCAAATATACGTAGAAAAAAGGCCTAGTACGAGTTGGCCTCGCGCACACAGGGTTCCGTACACCACACAATACATGCACGGAACCCTAAGAACATACATATCAACAATATATATGTATAGTATAGGTAAACATAACATTGAGGCGACAAAAAACTCTGAGTAGGTACGGAACCCTCATTTTATTATTTATTGTTTTAGTTTTGAGTATGTACAACAACATGTGCAAATTTGAAACTTGTAGTATGTCTTTAAGATAGAGCTGAAACAAATATCGTTGAGAAATGCTATTTTTTCGAAGTGTATTGTATGGTGAATCCCTTTGGATTTCAATTTTTAGGGTTCCGGAGTAACTGAAAGGTAAAGGGAACCTTTATGGTCAGACTCCGTTGTCCGTCCGTCCGTCCGTCCGTATGTCACAGACTCATAACTTTAGCACCGTTAAAGGTAAAGATTTGAAATTTTCTACAAAAATAGAATTCACTACCAATATGGTATAAAATAAATTTTGTTTTTTTTCATTGTTCAATGTATTCTCAATACCAAAGTGAGAAAAATAGAAAGAAATATCCTAAATAACAATATGTATATCAATTTGTAGACATTAAAGAGCTGATTATAATAATATATACTTTTACTATATTTATTTCGAGAAATCTTTGAAAAACCACAAAAAAATGCATGTCCCCCCCTTATTTCCGAAACTAGAGGACCGAAAAATTAAAAATAAAATCAAGATTATAGGCTATAGCTAGCCAATTACAGGAAAACTATAGCGATTAAAAAAAAGTTGAACACATATGAGAAATATAAAAATAAATAAATAAAATATTTTATAAAAATACAATATGGGTATCAAATAGTAGATATTAGAGTTGATTGAAAATATATACCTATACTTTTACTATATTTACTGGCACCGATTTGGAGAAATCTTTGAAAAACCACAAAAAATGCATGTCCTTCCCTCTTAGTTCCGAAACTAGTGGACCGAAAATCGCTAAAAAAATATCGATGAAGACAATTGGATTCTTCACCGTCCTTCTGTATGAAATTTTTTCCTCTTCAAACATATTAAATGATTATTTATTAATATCAAGTTTATGTCAGGTATAAATTTGAACGATTGTAAAAATTGCTAATAAAGAAAGCAAAAAGAAGTGAAGACAAGATGCCAACCTGTGGAACACCACAGTGAATCATCAATACGAATGCGCTGTTGGCGTCCATGTAAGTAACCACGATACCTATCAACTACTGGTTAAATTATGTTGAAATGACGTAACATTAACAGTTTTTTTTTTTTTATTAATTGCAGTTTACGAGTCCATAGTCAAACCTATAAGTTTAGTATATATATAGGTATACTAAGTACCGCTGAACGAGGGTCTGTGTGGCGAGGAAAGGAATTGCACGGGAGGTTTTACAAGGCTGTTCACGAGCCTCACGTGGACAAAAAAGCCTCTCTGCATTGGCTGCGCTTTGGTGACCTCTTTGGGGAAACCGAGGGATTTGTCTGTGCAATACAGGATCAGGTGATCAAGACGCGGAACTACCGGAAATACATCATTAAGGATGGGACCCAGGATATCTGCCGGGCATGTGCTCACCCTGGAGAGTCACTTCGACATGTTATTTCCGGTTGTTCTGCTCTTGCCAACACTGAGTATCTACACAGGCACAATCAAGTGGCCAAAATCCTTCACCAAGAACTCGCCTACAAATACGGCCTCGTAGATCAGAGGGTACCATATTACAAGTACTCGCCGGCGCCAGTACTCGAAAACGACCGCGCCAAGCTCTACTGGGACCGGTCTGTCATCGCGGATAGGACTATTCTCGCGAATAAAACTGACATCGTGCTGATGGACCGGGCGCAGCCTCGGGTGTTTTTGGTGGATATCACAATCCCACACGATGAGAACCTTGTAAAAGCCGAAACCGGGAAGAAAAGAAAGTATCTCAACCTGGCTCACGAGGTTACCGACATGTGGGGTGTGGCATCCACCGAAATCATCCCAATTGTTTTGTCCGCGAACGGGTAAATACCAACCAGCCTCGAAAACAACCTAAGGCGGTTGGGGTTCCACGGCAGTTCGCTTCCAGCGCGGATGCAAAAGGCGGTACTGCTTGATACTGCTCGCATCGTTCGCCAGTTTCTTTCCCTGGGGCTCTGAACCCCGGTCGACTGTGCCTCTGCCGGGGATACACCGTCCCTCTCTCTTTAAATTCTTTTGGCCAAGAGAGAGAGACGAAATCAAAAATTCCCATAATAATAATAAATCGTTTATTCACTTTCTTAACAGCACATTACATAAATATTATATCCCACCAAACTGTAAGGCAGTTTGTTGGCAGAAATATCTCCCCTTTTTTACAATACTGTCATGTTACCTGTACTTAATTATGACTCACATAATATATCATCTCACTTATTTTAATACACTTTCTTTATCATTAAAATACAAATATAAATATAATCATTTTATCTTAATAACTGAATTTTATGTAACACTTGCTTTTATATATCCCTTGTTCAATAATTTACTTTTTGTTCAAGTTTTTGAAATATATATTTTATTAACTTAGATTTAAATATATTTTTGCTGCCGCTCTTTCGAATGCATAACGGTATCTCGTTGTAAATTTTAGGAATGAGGTATGGTCTGGCTCGCTTACCGTAATAGTTATTTGTTCTAGGCACAATTAATGCTGCATCACTCACCTTTCTACGTAACCGAGGATTTGATACTGGCACTTTAAACTCATTGTATCCAAATTCTTCTAACGCAATCTGAAACGATACTTTCCCATCGACCGGCAGTATTTTACATTTGGGGAATAATTTATTATAGTTTTGTTTGCATTGCCGTTTTAATTTATTGCTAGCTAGAACTTTAAGGAACCTTATTTGTAGGTTTTTTATTTTGTCAAGGTAAGTATAAAACGTGCGGCCGTATGTGCTCAGTCCGTATGAAAGTATCGAGTCAGTAAGTGCATGGTAAACCGTATACAAAGTCGCTCTGTTTGCAAAGAACTTCAGGTGGTGAAACTTGACAAGCACTGACCTAAGTTTATCACATACTAATTCTACATGTGCCTTCCATGAGAACTTTGAATCGATCATTAGTCTTAGGTACTTATATTTTTCCACCACCTCAAGCTCTCCGCATTGGCAAAGGGAATATCCACGGTGCATACAATCGTAACCATGCCCTATGATTCTCGGTGCCCTAGTTATGCATTTGTTGTATGGTGAAGAGATAAGCATACATTTTGTTTTCGCTATATTAATTATGACACCATTATCGTGTGCCCATTTTACTATGGTGTTAAGATCATGCTGAATACACTCTTCTATTTGTTTTACATCTTTACTCGAGTACACTAAACACGTATCATCAGCGTACATGTACATCCGACAATGTTTAACTACGTTGCACATGCTGTTAACATGCATGATGTATCCGACGGGGCCGTAGACGGAGCCGGTCGGCACTCTGCACGTTACCTGCTAAATAGCTAAATAGGCAGTGGCGTGAATTCTATTAGGCATAAATTCACTGCCTACTCTGCACTCAGTTCAACGCTATATCGCTTTTTATATCTATTACGCTTTTTATTACTCTTAGGATTCGGGGGAAGTTTCAGCGCCCTCCAACCATAAGGATGGGCGGCGAGTCTGTCAGGAGCGTGACGCAGGTGACGGTTCTGGGGGTGGTTCTCGACGCAGGACTGTCCTTTGCGCAACATGCATTATCGATCGGCGAACGTGCAGCAAACTGTTTCGGCGAGATGAGCCGCGTCTCAGCATCTAACTGGGGCGTCAGGTACCGTGCGCTCAAGATCTTATACAAGGGCACTTACGTGGCGACTGTGACATACGCGGCATCAGTTTGGTCCCATCGTGTGAACTTTCACACGGTGCGTTCTGCCTTGCTGAGGACCCAGCGACCTGCCCTTATTCTTTTGACCAAGGCCTATAGGTCTAGCAGCACACCAGCACTACCATTGCTGGCGGGCGTTCTGCCAGCCAATCTCGAGGTCATCCGCGCCGCGAGATTTGATGAAGCACGACTATTCGCAACTAGGACCGAATTGGGAGGAAGGAAGCGCACGATAATGGCTGAGATCGTTGCTCTTTGGCAGGACCGATGGCAGATTGAGGAACGGGGAAGAGAACTGTTTCAGTTCTTCTCTGACGTGCAAACGCGACTCAACTCCAGATGGATTGAGCCGGACTACTAGACCTCGCAACTAGTTATGGGACACGGATGCTTCCGCAAGCGACTCCACGACATGACGCTGTACGAGGCGCCGCTGTGCGAGTGCGGTCTGGCGGAGGAGGACCATCACCACGTTCTGTGGGACTGTCCATTGTACGCTGATGAGCGTGGGAAGATGCTGCAAGGCATACTGGGACCGGAACAGGGCTCGGTTGGTTATGGCGACCACGTCTCCTCGGAGGCGAACTTCAGACGGCTGCGGGACTTCGCGCGTGCTTGGCACAACAAACGCAAGCTGTGGGAGGTGGGCTGATGCCTGCCTTAAACTAACGTCTACTATATTCACGTGCTGCTCGGCGCCGAAGGCATAATTTGTGACGTCTCTTCTCCAAAGAAGCGCTAGAAGTAGGCCACGCCCCCTGAAAGGGGGAGAGGTGGCTGGGACATGGGCCAGTAAAATAGTATCCGGTGTAGGGCGACTCAAGAAGTGCCGGCGGACAAAAGAAGATTAAGGCCTGCCCTCTGCGCATGTTCTCCCGGCTTCCCCCTTTGATACCAAGACTTGGTGGAAACGGGGATGGGTGGTGGTTGTTCCTGGCAACAGGAAAATTGGGTACTCTTAGGATTATAATAAATGAAACATTAGAAGAACGTTTTGGGGTAGACAATAAATTTAACCCAATTTAAAGTTATTTAAAAATATTTACACTGTCTCCTAAAGAAAAAAATAACTATGAATTAGGTCGCTGCTGTAACGCAGGGTCCCAGAGTCACGCTGGTGAGGTGGTTGGTGTTCTTAGTTCTTATATTTAAAGCTGTTAATGCCATAGATATGGGTATACTAAATCTATGGTTAATGCTGTACGTCAACGTTACCATTATTGTTTATTTCTACCAAAAATGTATTTAAGAGAGTCACAGCGTAAATTAACTCGTACGAGAAAATTGGAACCCCGTTTTTCAGCTTCAGGAAATTGTCGACGCGGCCGCCATCGCCTACTGCCGGCCACACAAAAGATTACATATATTATAACACTTACATGAGGGTAATAAGAGCTATTATGAAAACCATGTTTACCATGACGTGTTGGAAACTGTACAACGATCACGTGATGCTCATTATGTTGTCTCGGCACTGAACAAGGTATCGTGGGCCTTGTTCCGTGCTTGACGTAGCTTGTACAAGTGAATTAAACCTTCTGTAATAGTAGTTTGATTGGATACTTATCTTATAAGGTTATAAACCCTACCTTGGTAATGGTTGCAATTTGCAACTAGGTGTTATTTGTTCTATTACGCGTAACGTTTGAAGATTTACACTAAAAGTACCGCTACCATTAATTTTTTATTTTTTACCCGAAGGGTACCACACGGGACCGTATTACTAAGCCTCCGCTGTCCGTCTGTCTCTCACAGAGGTCTACAGCTTCAGCCGTAATAAGTAGAAAGTTGAAATTTTCACAAAAACTTGTAACCATGGCCTCTACCACGACAAATAATAAAACTGAAAAAAAATTGAAAACCAAGGGTGGTCCCCATATAATGAGAACTCATGCATATTTTTAAACGTTATTTATTTAATATATGTTTCATATCGTATTTTATAAAGACGGTAATACATACAAGTTTAAATTTGCACACATTATTATGTACACATACTCGTATTCTAAACTAAAACAACAAATAATAAAATTAGGGTTCCTTACTCAGAGGGTGCTAAATTGTTTGTCGGGTGCTTCGATCAAACAAATCCAAGATTTTGCAACAGCGCACCGAAAGCGGCCCGGCAAAAGCCCACTCAATTCAGTTGAGGAGTGGTGTTTTTGTACAGACAGCGCGCGACCGCTGCCACGCAACTAAAAAGGTGCAATAACGACACGCGAAGAAGGCAAAAAAGATAGTATATTGTCATTGACCTCTCATAAACAACCTAGACACACAGTCTCTAAGAAAAGTTCGTCAGAAAACGTGCGACGTGCATAGTAGCAAAAATGCTTCAACCAAATTAAGACGGTATGTCGTTAACATATAGATTATTTTATATAGATTATTTTTGAAGTTAATTTTTTATCTGTTTTTGGTGAATAGCAACTATAGCTAGCAACCGACACTAAGTTACATAATAGCCCCGTTGATTACGGAAGTAAAAGGATACGTCTCTGCTCTCTTGAGCCGTGACCCCATGCGAGTAATTACGGATTACATAACCTTACATCAATTGCTAGTCCAGTTTGTAAAATACAATTGTGATTACATTTCTTACAGTTGAAGAACAAAACAAATTCATGAAAAATTATGTGTTTTCATGTTTGTATGTTTTCTAGAATTCGTCATGGATAGAAGAGAAGAGCGTATTTTTAAATGGTTGGCAGAAGCTTCTGATAAAGAGCAATAGGGCTCATAATCAGAGTCTAAGGCAGATAATTTATTGATCTAAGGTGATCACGATAGTGCTAGCTAAATAAACTAATCTCCTGAACGTTCAGCGAAGCGTCTAATAATGATGAAGTTATGTATCTGCATCTGAATAGTGGCAACAAAATGCAAAAATTGCGCAAAATTTGTATGCATCGATTACTCTGAGACATATTTTCAAGAGTGTGATGACAGTGATTATGAGGGCTCCTAAAATAATATTATTTATTACTTTTAATCATATTGTTGATATGCATGTTGTTAGGGTTCCGTAGCCGTATTGTGTGGTGGTACAGAATCTTTTGTTCGCTAGTCCGACTCACACTTGGCCAAATTATTTTAATTTGAGAATGATACATTTTCCGCTCGTATACCTATCTTATTTTTATTTAACTTAATGTAATAACTGAATAAAGGTTTTCTATTTAAGATACTACAGTAAAGTCATGGGCTTCGGAAGACGAAAGTCTAGGGTGGGGCAACCTTTTTCAAATATCAACGGGATTTACTCGTATAGTTGAAAAAAAAACTACTTTTGTGCAAACAAAAACTACCGATCAGTCTTGTCTCTCATATGTCCGCTGTATGTTAGTACTATTTTTACTGTCCCATTCCGTTTCCAGGGTGGCGGCGACCCCCATTGCCCCCCCCCCCCCTTGTGACTAAGAGTAAGGTAAATATAATATCAAAAACAGTTTTTTATGTATCCATATCGTATGTCAGATGTTAAAAACCGATGTCAAAATAATATAGGTATATTATTCTTCATTTTGCGCTGAGAATGGCTCATTTCTCGAATGAATTTGCAGGTCCTCTGTCCCATATTATTAATTTGTCGTTGGAGCAAGGTAAAACTTAAAGCTTCGATCGTCAGACCACTGCATAAAGGAGGGGAAGAAATAGACCTTAATAAGTACAGACCTGTGACTTTGGTACCTATTATGTCAAAAAATTTTGAAAATGTTATGTATTTAAGAATGCTTTCATTCTTGAATCAATATAATATCTTGTGCCCTCAGCAATACGGATTTCGTAAAAATAGTTCAACATCTATGGCCTGCTTTTCCCTCATCGAAAGGGTCACGAAAAGTCATAATGAAAAACTACCTGCAGTTGCATTATTTTTGGATATGAGCAAGGCGTTTGACTTTGTTTGCCACAAGAAGCTATTAAAAAGCTATTAAAAAGCTCGTTAAGTATGGATTTAGAGGTCCCGCTTATAAATAGATAGAGAGTTATTTAGAGGACAGGGTTCAATGTACTGAGATAAGCAGAGCTACGAATGATGAAAAAAAAAGTACAGATCTAATTATAGAAAATAATTATATGGAGTACCCCAGGGAAGTATCCTTGGGCCTCTACTATTTTTGCTCCACATTAATGATTTGCCAAATAATATCTTTCATCATAGTGTTTTGTTCGCCGATGATACGACCCTCGCGATATAATGCCATAACATTAATGCGTTTGAAAACTACGTAAATAAAGCTTTGAGAGAAGTAATAGAGTGGTTAAGACAAAATAATAATTACCCAAGTAAAACAAAATTAATACAATTTCTCTCATATAATGCAAATCCTGTAAAAATTAAAGTACAATTTGAAAACGAGACACTAAAACGAGAAGTTAATTCTACAGTTTTTCTTGGCATTCATATTGATAAACATTGTAACTGTAAAGAACACATTTTGTATGTTTGTAAAAGAATTGACCGATTAAAGCACATAGAGTCAACTCTAAGATACGGTATCATCATATGGGGTAACTCAGTATATTTAATTAAGGCATTTAGGAAACAAAAAAGGTGTATTCGGATAATTTGTAACGCAGGCTTTAGAGGCACATGTAAACCTCTATTTAAGAAACATCATATTCTACCACTGCCCTGCCTCTATATCTAAGAAATCTGTCTTTTCGTAAAAAAACATTCCCATCTTTTTAAGACAAGAGGTGAGATACCACAATATAGATGTTCTCGCCATTTTAATAATTTACACCTACCTAAATCCAAATTAAAAATGTTCAGAAATAATGTTATGTATATGTGTGTAAAAATCTTCAATAAACTGCCGAAACATCCAAAAAGGTTGCAATTTTCATTGCTCCAGAGAAAACTTTTTTTAATAGATCCCACTTTCAAGGAATACTTGGGAGATGATTTAAAATAAATATTTTTGAAACTCACAATTATTATATAAAGTGGTAAAGACATTTTTTTCAGTTGATTCATATTTTTGGTTTTGTTTTAGTTTTAAATCTTTGACGTATTTTTATGATGATATTTATTTCAGAATAATTGACATGTTTTGTAATAATAGTTATTTTCAGAAGTTATTTTTTCGTAATGCATGATTAAAGATACAACAAATATTTGTACGCTATTCTATTGTTGAATTTATTGGGACTGTAATAATATGTAAGGTCTCTTGTAAACCCAAATTCTCACAAATAAACTATTTACTTTCTTACTTACTTCATTATAACACGTTTAGATAGCCAATCAGTCAGCGACTCACATGTTTTCTTTTGCTTTAGGCTAGGTAAAAGCATAATTTGCCATGCAGTCTCGAAATCTTCTACTGAACACCTTCAATAAGTAAATTCCTGATAATTAGGCTTAAGGTGGTTAAACCAAATCTCGTTGCAAAATGCACATCTTAATATATAATATTGTTTTCCTTACTTTTGAATAAAAAGTATGCAAAAAATGCGTTTTAAAACCTTAAGAAAAAGATCCTTGTTTATGCTTATAGGATCAAATGCACGCTTTTTTTTACTTTTCTTGCATTGTTAAAAATATTATAAATAATGTCATGCAAACACGATATTTTTCATGTTCGTAGATAAAGTATTGTGTCCAACTGTAAATAATTAGCCACTGCGATACTCTTGCATCCTATAACTAAACTCACTTCGCTACTTCCCTAGTTCCTCAGCACGCATTCGTGTCCATCGATTGGGACACGCTGTATTAATGTTCCAATTTATTCAATTTAAGAGCTGTGCTCTTGTCGGTGAAGTCTTCTCCGTTCACTTCTGCACTCCGCCTTTTCTTTAACTTCACGATACAACACGACATTTACTTTTTCTTTCACGTCAATGTTCTCCTGGGCCTTTCTCGCTTTCTTTTTCCTTCCACCTTTTCTTCAATTATGTTTTTGATATAATTGTCGTGTCGTATCAGATGTCCCAACATCTTTCTCCATAGCTTTCATCAAATCTTGCTTTTCATTTACAATCTGCAGGACCTCTTCATTGCTCTTCTTTTCCATCCAACTAATTCTTTCCATTCTTCGCCAACGCCACATTTCAAAGGCTTCCAATCTTTCCCTGTCAAGTTTTATCATGGTCTACGTTTTACATCCTTTTAGAGCAATGCTCCAGATGTATACTTTTATAAGACGTTTCCGAATATTCCACGATATGTGAGCTTTGAAAAGGTACTTTTTGTTGTTAAAAGCTTTCTTTGCCATTGCTTTTCTAGCAACTATGTCTGGTGTACACATCAGGCTTCTAAAGTATCTAAACTGTTTCACTTGTTCTATAAGTTTTGAATTTAATTTAATTGGGTTATGTTTTGTTGTAGTTTTTAATATTATCCAAGTTTTAGTTTCATTTTAGACCAATTTCTTGAAATACTAAATCCATAACTACTACTAATTCTTTTAACTGATTTTGACTTCCCGCAAGCGCTGCAAAGTCATCTGCAAAACGAATGAACTGTATTTTTGTTCCATTTAACTTGAAATTTCTTATATTCCTATTTTCATGTGTTTTATTTCTCAGTGTTCTTCGCTTTATGATTATATTTACTTATTCTGTACTTAACCATGGTTTTCGTGGTACGATCTTTTCTTTTTCTAGACACTCTTCCGCTGTTATTCTTAAAATGTCTTTGGAATGTTACATCTGTCTTCTACAATATTATTATTAATAATATCTTTAAAACTGTTTCTATATTGTTCTATCTTATGATCTTATTACTATATTGCACTCATTACTAATTGATTTTAAATTTTTAAGTTTATTTATGTTACAGTTTCACAAAATAATTTATTCCAAACTAGCCTTATCTGCGGTTCCGCCCATTTTTATTCAATCTTTGCCACGTTTTCAGCTTGGGCGTGACTTTATTAACAACCCGTATAGCCTACGTGTTGACCAAGATTACTACAATGATAATAAAAGAAACCGCATCAAAATCCGTTGAGTGGTTCTCGAGTTAAAACGGAACATACATAATTACATACAGACAGACTGACAAAAACTCTAAGAATCGTGGTTTTGGCCTTAAGCTAATTAACCCATTTCATTTAAAATTTAAGATAAGATAAGATAAGATAAGATAATCATTTATTAATCACCACAACACAAAACACATGACATGACAAAATAAAAGGACTTAACTCTAACAATTTTTAACAATGAGACGCAGTACATTAGACTTAATTAATGACACACGCAAAAATACTCAATGTGCAGATACGACTTTTTAGTACTTTATTATTAGTTTATAGATATATAGATTATATAGATAGATTGGTAAAGTTTAGAGTTAATTGCATAATCTATTAAATCGTTTTAATTTCTACTGAAACGATTTCAATCTTGTAATTAAGTATATAGCGGTACATAAAAAAAGTTTATTTGTCCATTATTACAGGATCGGCCTTAATCAAAAGAAATTTATTTGATGTAATAATATTAAATAAGGGAAAACTCGCTAAGAAGCTACTAATTTTGAGGTCTGATCTTTAAAAATATTAAATCAGTAAATTCTCCTGTAGGACACGCCCAATCGTCTGAGGGGAAGATTCTGACCGGGCCCTTTTAATTGAAAATGAAATTTTATAGCCGAATCCTGACAAAAGTTTGAAAGTAGAGATATTCATGACTTTGTTTAATTAAATTAGTGATTTTTTGTTATATACCCACCTAATTAATTATGCACAAAAGTATAATATATACGTACATATTAATATAAATAAATTGTTCTGTACCTACCTAGGTCTAAGACTATTAAGACGCATACAAAAACAATCAATTGCAAAAATTGCATGGTTTCTGTACCTTAATTGAAAGAATTAATTAGGTTATCTAGATAAGTGCCAGCTGTGACTGTATTTCTATCCTTAAATTTAACTAGCAAGCTTTGTACGTACGTTCCCTAGTTTAGTTTGAGAAGGGTCACAACCGCAGGCCCACTTTTTATTTCGTTGTTTAGGGATTGCAAATTGTTAGTTGTAACTTTGTAACATATCTGTCCATTGAACTCGACTATCACAATTAGGCCAGTGAGTCAACCAACAATCGCCTCTATCAATACTCTTTACCATTGGCCTGATTGTGATTATGGATTATTTAATAGGGCTGTGAAACTGCGGTTAGTCTTTAAAATACAAGCCGGTAAGATAATTACAATATAATAATCATTCCAATGTGATTCTTATTACAAACGAGTAAGAGTTTTATGGATCATTTCATTATTGTGAAGATTTAGTAATAATAAATATAAGCTTCTGATAATATCAAACGATGATCAAAACGAGTAATTTTTGAACGTTGAAGAGGATTACTTAAAACATTTTCAAGCATTTTCATTAAGTATAACCTCGGTATAATAGGAGAAAATAGAAGAGGAAACATTTTATGTAAGCTTATTGAAAATGTAAAGAAGTGTGTACTCATCTTGACCTCTGAATTTTATAGTAGATTTAATATAAATAAGTCAAATTCCTTGCAAATTGACTAACGTTTCTCCAAAAGGTAAAATTAACTGGTGAAATATTGTAGGTACAAATTATTAAAATGTTCATAAACATTATTCAGCGTTTAAAATTAAACAAAAGCAAAAAATACTCTCTAAAAAAAATGATTCATACGTACATTGTGAAATTCTAATTGTTTTGGAAACGAAACTGGTGCATGATATCCAAGTAACAAAGAGTGATGTAAAGATATAAGAATTTTTATATCGCCTTTCTAAATATAATCTGAATTTATATTGCTATTTAGCTCTTAAGCCAATTAGTTACATATTTAATGGTATAGTGCCGTATGTCACTAAAAAGTAACAGCTTTGACGCTGCGTTATAATGTTTTTCAATAATACTGTTTTATTACTACTGAGCTCTGTAACTGCTGCCCAATAACGGGGTTATAGGTCTAAATAGCAATGTTATTTCCGTTAAGTAACTTTTATAGTTCAGTTATGTATTGACGACGGTGCAGAGCAGCTTGGTGATATTGATATACCATGTGATCACGTCACCTTTTGTTTCTAATTGATCATAATAATATTCTCTTGTTCACTTTTTTATTTCAGTAATTCATTACAGATTAGCCATTTTATCTTCTTTACAAGAGTTTCGTGAGGGTGGGTTTAGAACGATGCTATACCATTTTTGTAGTGTCAAAATGAAATTAAAATTATTGAAATCATAGTTCTAAACTGTAAAAGATTGTCAGTAAGTTCATTACTTATAGCGCTAATTCGTGTTACTACCTGTATTTGTACCTTTTTATTACCTGTTGCCTCCATTTCTAGACACGTCACGCATGTTGGTAAATTGAACGAAGAATTACTAAGTGAAATGAGTGTTTATCATTGATTTCAAAGGCTGGAAGCTGTAAAAAAGAGGGCACTACAGGAGAACAGTATTAATATGATGTCAAGGAAACCTGTCTTGCTATACAACTGAGTTTCCCAAAGCGCCATTTTTATCATGGCCGCTATTAGTAAAAAGCAATCACACATAACACCAACTAGTGATACAAAGGTGTCCGATGCTAAAAATGATTTTTTTTTACTAATTTTTGTTTACATAGCGATCGCTAAAATTACGGCGCATTAAAAATTTAGCATAAACAACAACTAGTTATATAAAGGTGTCCGATGATAAAAATGTTTTTCTTTTACAAATTTTTGTTAACATAACGATGCCAAAATTACGGCGCAATTAAGGAACCGTTCTCCCTAACATTAAGCACCTCATTTAGCGTCAAGTAGAACTGAACTCTGTGACGTTTCATTATTGTTTAAAATAGCGCGCTCTGAGCCGTGGCTGTTACGACAACCGAAACATCGCGCGCTCTAAGGAATCACGTTTCAATGTCGAATTATTATGTTCGATGGATAAATACACCAAGTTACAATTTTTGTTTGGCAAAATTAAACCAATCACACCATTTTGTATACTCTTAACTTACGGGTGACTGAATTTCAGTTTCCAAAATCATCTGGGAAACCGTCAATGGGAAATACGCTAAGAGCAGTTTTACGTGGTTTTTAGCAAATTTAGTTTTTTTTTCTAGCTTGCTATGAATTCTATGCAAAAATCAAATCATTCATGTTGTAACATAACTCTTTGACAATTTGTGTGATAATTTTTTTTTCATTAAACAAATATTTTCTACAATTAATTAGAAATACGGTGGAGCACCTTTAGGTGGTACAGACCCTTAACATTTTGCATAAACAACCTATAGTTACTCAGTAAAATTCACACCGCATGTTCTATCACCTTACAATCATAAAACCACACGTATATAAGTTCATATTTTACCGTCTAGAGTTAGCGCATGCCATTTTATGTACATAGGTAATAAAAACACAACACTTAAACACTTACCGTGGTAAAATAGTATTGTCACTTTTTAAGGGTTCCGTAGTCTGACAAGGAACCCTTATAAGATTTGCCATGTCCATCTATCCGTCCGTCTGTCCGTCTGGCTGTCTGTCCGTCTGTCCGTCTGTCCGTCTGTCCGGCTGTTATTTAGCAGACTTATACATTATCAAGCTGACCAAATATCTATTTATCTTCTGATAATCCTTGATTTAGTTGCTGATCAGGTATTGCTATTTTTTTACGGCTGACAAAAACATTGTGCTGTCAAAATAACTTTTCAGCTGATTTTTCTTGCTGACCAAATGAATATTTCAAATAAATACCATTTAATTACTTGCCCTATTGTATTACAGAGCAGTGGAAAGCTGTAACTGTTCATAACTGTTATAGAAGTTCAATAGAGCTAGTATATCGCTACATCACTCATTAGCCACGTAAAGTGCGCCTTTTCCTGGGGATATAAACGCTTACAGTATTGATATAGAGAAAGCTGATTCCATACTCTTTTTAGAGGCGTCAACTCGCTTATAAAGCTTATATGTAACACCTTTTTGCTTCTTGGATAGTACTCGTCTGTAGTTATCAACAACTTTTGCTAATTCTGTCATAGAAGATCTCGTAATTTCAGAAATATCTAGGTATTTGAAAAAAAAAAAACGTAAGGAATCCTGTTTTGACTTTGAAAAAATCTCTAAAATGTGTAGTGCTTATACATCATGAATATGTCACAAAAATTTCGAAACTTTTTTTTAAATCTTATGTACCATTTTTAGGCTACCATCACCTAAAAAATGTATGCAAAAACCTTCGCATAATTTTGTTGTCCGTCTATTCGTCTGTCATGAGAAGTCATGACCGTTTTTCTTGGGACCCGTAGGAGATATCTGGTTTTTTTAATTATACCTTCTACAGAAGGCTACGGGCTCATGGTGCTTTAGAAAAATCAAGGCACTTACAGTTAACATGAAATTCCGTTCACAAATAGGTCTAATACACACGTATAAGATAAAATTAGAAAATTGCTAATGTTTAATTCTGTAACTCAGGCGAAAAATGATAAAAAAATCTCAACTTTACAGGGAAGCCAAAAACAATTATTGTACAACCAAAAAACCGAAAACGATGGCGACTGCTTTTTGTATCTGAAATCAAAATGAGTAACGATTATATTTTTATTTTATTATTTTATTTATTTATTTGGTCTACCAACAGATGATACACTTTCAACGTACAATTACAATTAGCCTATACAATGAGTAGAGTGTAACTCCAATTAAAGGTAAACACAGCATGATAAGTACAAGAGAGGAGTGACGCGTGACGGCACGTTAAGTTATATTGCCAGTTCGTATGTACAATATCGATGTATCCTCAATAAAACTCGAGATTTTAAAGATATATTTGTTTAGATGCTTAAATAAACCATTTGGCACCAAAAATTATTCAAGTTAATTTTTTGTCTTTTACCAAATGTACGATATGTATACCTATGTGTAATAAAACAAAATGTAGAAACGTGAAAATCGACTAATTTCACAATGTGTGATATTTTTGAAAAATTTTGTTTTATGTCTGTCTCCGGCGTTATTGTGTACAGATATCGAACTAAGTTGAATTAAAACCGGCAAAGTGGGTGTTATTCGAACTAGCCAGGTCAGACCTTAGGCTTCAATATATTGTCCTAAGTTATAAGAAGAAATGATATTTTAAGTTGATATAAAATATTTTATGTTGTTATAAATAAATTTCAGGACTGACCATTGAACTTGGTACCCATTTAGATCTCAACTCTTTTGGCGTTGAAGTCAACAAACAAGGCATGAACTTGGCTCTCATTATCTCATAGTCTCTGAGCTAAGCCGCGGACAGACGGACAGACGGACATGGCGAAACTATAAGGGTACCTTGTTGGACTACGGAACCCTAAAAGTCATTCATCAGACCCACAGAATTATTCAAGAAGTAATTAAGACCAACTTAATAAGACCTTTTGTTTCGGATACACAGAGTTTAATGCGTCGTAAATTATAAGTTAAATTGATCATGCACGTGGAATAACTATGTGTTTTAAACGGTATGTACGAATTCCTTAAGGCACGAGTCATTTGGCATTTGACCGATTTTTTGGAATAACCAATGTATATTCTCTGTAACGGAAGTTGTGGACCAAATCTGTATTATGATAAGGATGCAGTGTGTAACATAATACCAGACAAATCGTTTAGTATTAATTGCTTAATTTACATTCCCTATTTACACACTGTAAACTCATAAGCAACGATGAAACTCCTAAAACTTATTCTACCTATCGAATAATGGGCTTAAATCTTTGTTGTCCGTCGAAGTTCCTGCCAATATTACAATAGACTACCCAGCCACAAATTACAAAGTTATAGGCCAGTTCTCGATAGAAGCAATTTGCTGCTGGTCTCAGAACTTCGTGAACTTTGTCTTGTGAACTTTCCCTTTTTAACCGACTTCAAAAAAGAGGTTATCTTTGTTAGCTATACATATAATATTTATCTGATTGTTGTAAGTAAAAACGATAAAAAATGACTATGAATTTTCGAAACCTTACAAAGGTTTTTATTTCGGCCATAGTGCAGTCAACCTTCAAGGAGGGCATGAGTACAGAACAGGAAATGTAAATTCTTGTTCTGTGGGCATGAGTGTGGATGGAAGGACGACGCGCTTTCACAATCACTGTGACGATGCTTGAAGAAAATTATAAAACAAATAAAACAAGGCATTACCTTCATCTCAGACTATTAAAAATTTATGAAAATCAGGGTTTCCAGATGCCCCGTAAAATATTATATCTTTCAGACTATAGTCGTCTGTATATAAAATATCCTATCCTTCAGGCTCTAATCGTTTCTATGTTAACTTCATCGTATTCATTTCATCACATTTATAATAATTTTATTTGTGAACGTGTTTTATGATTTTTTTTTAAATAAATTTTACCTGTATTATGTGTTTATTAAGGGCTTACCTTCGGTATTTCAACGGTTTTTGTTTTAATATGCTGAGTCAACTACTTATCTAATCAATGTTAAACTTGGACACGTGATTTTTCAGATCTTTGTCTTTTCTTTGTCAGGTCATTTACCTAATTGGACACATTTTACTCGACAGATTTTATTTTTGAAAATGTTGCCTTTTTAAGTTGTCAATTCATTTTATATCTAAACGGCTTGAGTTTTATGTCTGAAATTACAGCTATAACGGTATTTCCATGGACTTCCGTAAAAATCTACAGAAATCGCTAACGGAAAAATGAGTGTTCTACACAACTGCCTGTAATCAATTGGAATAATGGGAATGGGAATAATAGCAAAGTTAAATTACTTTTTTGTATCTAAATTTATCGTTTTGTAAGTTATGCGTTTCTACTTTCGGCTCGTTTCAAGGGTAAATGTCTTGATAATATATCTCAATCGATACTGAAATATCCTGATTTATTATGCTAAACCGTTCTAACGTGAAATCATGTTTGGTGAAATGGGGTCTCGAAAGAGATTCCGCCATACAAAATGAGGGATTTTTCTAGATTCCCTTATTTTTTAATTCACAAATACCTAAATAAGTTTAATCTAACACATTATATCTGAAAATTCCTGTTGCTTTTTTAAGACAGTTATTTAGGAAAAGAAATACAGGGATCAGAAAACTCGTTAAACGGGACTAAAACACACCATTTTGAGAGTAACTTTTCAGTGGTAAGGTATAATCCTATTCACAAATCTAACAACAGATATGTCTCGTTAATATTGTCTAGGTAATTATTAAATTTCCAAATACATTGATATCATTGAATAGGAACGGAAGTAACTTGAAAAACGCCTTTGTGAGCGAAGTGCCTAAAACGCACGATGACACTGCCGCATAATTGCCTAAAACGCATATTGCCTAAAACTCGAAAAACGCGCAGGCATTTACGGAAACAACTACAACTTCTCTCTCACACTAATGGCAGAGTGTGTAGCTCTGAGTGAGACAACTAATTGCCACGTCTCTTCTAGACTTCCAGCACGGAGTTTTACCGTCTGTTCGTGGGACCTTACCTCTGTGGACCTAAAGGATACGAACTGAAACGGATGAAATGGTGGACCGTATTTTGTGATATTATTTGTTAGAAATTAAAAGAAACTTGAATAGAGAGAACCATTTTATATGTACAAGACCATGACAGACAATGACAGAAAGAAGAATACGTATTTAAAAAAATTACAGAAATAAAAGAGTAAAAGTATTATAAAAGGAGTTCGCGACATCCTGCCCCTCGTGCAGCACTGCACCAATTGGCTCGGCTAGCCAAAGTTAATCAAAACTTTAAGTGGCAAGCTTCACCAGTTTTTTAAGAGGTCAGCGAAGCGTACCCCCTGCTGTGGCAAAATCAACCACCCTTGTCACCCCGTCTTTTCCTGGATATAACTTCTCTATTCGTCCTTTTTATCTGGCTCCGTAGAAATGAGCGGGGCCGCGACGACAGCCGCTTCGGAGGCCTTCGTGTCGTTGAAATGTTGTACTTGTTGCGGAAAAAAGTTAATAAAGGATGCAGTTGTCCGTGTGGCAATCGCCGGTAGAACCGGACGGCCTGGGGTAGAAACTTGAACAGAGAAAACCATTTTATATGTACAAGTAAAAGACCATGACAGACAATGACAGAAAGAAGAAAACGTATTAAAAAAAATACAGAAATAATAGAGTAAAAGTATTATAAAAGGAGTTCGCGACACGAACAAAACGATCGTTCAAACGAACTACATTATGTTTCTAATTGAATAAGTAATTAAAGATTTTGACTACTCGAGTTGATATTAAAGTCGATTAAAAGCTAATTGCTTGGTAAAAGAACTAATAGCTAAGTAGGACGGTCGTTTATAAAGAACCATCAATTTTGCTGCTGCATTATAAGAGGTGACTGCTAGATCGTGGGTTGCACGTTTGATAAATGGTTGTTGTATTAGCTACCTTGAATACATCGAGTACTGTGAAAAGCTATTATAACCTTAGTTCTCAGGATATAGAGGTTATATTAGTATAGGTCAATGAATAAAGGTTGGCTGGTTCACTGCGGTGATCCGGAGTCATTAGTGTAACGTTATTTATGTGCCTCTAGTTTTCCTACCCTTAATTTTTGTGACATATGGATATGGACTTCAACTTTGATAGAAATAATAGATTTCTTAATTATATTTGACAGAAAGCGTAGCGCGTAAAGCGTATTCACACAAGTATACATTTAAGTGGCAAAATTAAATTTAAGGGAAATCGTAATATAGGTGACTTTCGTTTATATAGCCAAATTCATACTGAAGGCTCGGTAAGTGGTCAGGACCAATGTTGTTACACGTTATATCCTGATGTGATACCATACAATTCTTAAGTATAACAATATTAGAATGTATGTTTTTCATTACTTTATGCGTGAACTTTTATTTTGTATAAACACGAAAAAAAAAATAATACGTTTAGTAGCCGAGCGGAGCGGAGCAAGGCAATTTCCGAAGTTTTGTATAGCACTAACTACTTACAACGGGTTCTAACTGATTTCGGGTTTTAACTGTAACATATACAGGATGAACCAAACGAATGCCCCCTGGAGGGAAAGTACCTTAAATATTAAAGATAGTAAACCTTACGTAAGGGAACCTTTATTTTATTTTTAAAGTTAAAAAAACTGCATTAATATACAATATATATATGTACATTTTTTACTTCTAACAATATTGAACTTTTGGATTATCTTTAAAAGTTTTTCTATTAAAATTTAAAATTTCATGATTTTCCTTTAATTTTCAATACTATATTACTTGAAAGAATTTGGTTCACATGTTTGACCCTTTCGATCGGTATCATAAAAATACAGAATTATTTTTTTTCACATTTGTCCGGTTTGATTCCTGTCTTATGCAGGTGATTTTTAAAATTCTTTGAATGCAGTTTTCCTTAAGTTTAAAAACAAAGTAAAAGTTCCCTAAAGTAAAATTTGCTATCTCTAATATTTAAGGTACTTTCACTCCAGGAGGCATTCGCTTGGTTCATCCTGTATGCTTAATATGGTTATTTGCATTTATTAAATTAAATTTATATATATTATAATTATTACTTATTCATATAAATGTAAATATAAGTTGCCGTTTTTAAACCAGACCTTCACGTGTGTTAAGCCATGTTCAAATATATTTTTATTCTACTCCCTACAACCACAACATCAAAATAGTACATTTAAATAATACATAAAAACAGTCGTGACGAGAAATATTAACACTTTCGCACCTGTATCAAACGACGTTTTTTAATACATCTGCGAAAAATTGCATGAAATAATAAAAGAAAAGCAATTTTGTTGCAAATCAAAACAGATACAAGTCGACTGAAGAACACGCAGTCTGGTTAGCGCCAATCTGTACTACAAAGACCAAGTCTCTCACTAAAATCTTTTTAGTAATAATTTCTAAGATTGTTAAAATAGAATATAATTTATGACGTCTAAACTCATTTTGAATTTTTAAAACATCTTTTACAATTTAACATACGTAATATATTTAATAATAAAATATAAAAGTTTGAAAATAATTGACGGGTCCAAGGCCAACCTTTCCGGAGATATGGTCAAAACATTTTTTTTTTCGGACCTCTATAATATATCTTGAGCAATATTTATTTCTTATTTATTATTTTTGTTACGTTTATAAAATACATAATATTCAAAATGTAACATACAATTTATTTCATTCTAGCCACTTTAACAATAATGCATTTTCCTAAATCTAGCACATTTTTGGATATTTCGTAGCTACTTGTCCCACAGGTGGCCGGCGACGGCTGGCACCCCACCCCCCACCTCACCGCCCTGTGCTCACACACACTGCTTTAGGTTACGTAATTACGCAATACATATGCAGTTTTAAGGTTAAGGCCTTACTCCTGGTGCACGACAATCTTACCGAGCGATTTTGAACTTCAGTGTGTTGTCAGAAAGTCTACATTAGAATGCTCGCTTCGCGCGCTGGCGGCACGCAAAATCGTGAATTTTAGAGGTTTTTCTGGATTTTACGAAAAAGTATTTGATGTAGGAGTTTTTCCACCTGACATCGGAAAATAAACCATGTTTTCTTATTATAGCAGTAATTTCAGACATAAAGCTCAAGCCGTTTGGACATAAAACGAAATAATAGCTTAAAAAGGAATCATTTTCAAAAATTTAATCTATCGAGCGAAATGTCTCCAATTAGGTAACCGACTTGACAACGGAAAGACAAAGGTCTGAAAAAGCACGTGTCCAAGTTTGCCATTGATCAGATAAGTCATTAACTCAGCGTATTAAAACAAAAACCGTTGAAAGACCCAATACAAGCCCTTAACGCGCACTGCATTACCCGCACGCACTGCAGTCATCATTAAAATTCAATGATCTCGCGCACTCACCTATCCGCATCTTCCACACCGTATCGCATCCACGATACATTTCAGTGTATTTATCAACTTATTTATTAATTGCATTATGTAGGTATAATAATACTCTTATTCCAATAAGTCTTTTTATTTTATGCATGTGTCCATATAAGTTTAGTAGCCCAACTTAAATACAGTTTTTTTGTATATTTCCCGTATCATATTTATTTCATCATAAAATATTATCTTTATACAGATTAGATTTGACATGTAAAACGTATACTTTATGTATCTATTTTACAAATAAACAATTTGAATTTGAATTTGAATTTTTATAAATTTCATATATTTCATTGGTATTCATTCGAAAACTGCAGATGACTTCATCAAAATAAGACCGATGTTCAACAGCTGCAGCTTCGAGTACTGCGGCTCAAATGGGTGTTCAGAACTGGGTGAATAGAACTTCAATAGTACTTAGAATTCAAACTTGGATACTGTGGGTCCAGGGCGGTGTGGACTGGTGCGCGTTTACCCTGACCACCTAGCAAGTGGCGGGAAAGCCGCGACGCACGACGGCGCGCCGGCGAAGCATCGCCGGTGCCGGCGGCGCCTTGCCGGTGAGTGTAAAAGGCGTGCATATAAATTCATACATTTTTGCCTCCACCTTAACCGTGCCGTCGCCGTCGCCGTTGCCGGTGCCGGTGGATTGCCGGTAAGTGCTGCAAAATATCAGCTAGTTTGCGTTAGCCCAACAAGCTATATATAGGTTGTTGCGTTAGCCTCATTCAGAATACCTTTGAGTGAACAAGCATAGCAAGTCAATTTCAATCAGAATCTTTTTTAGCTTTCTAGGCACCATAGTATCTCTGCCATGCACCCTCGACAACCCCACAGAACACCTTCAATAAGGGGTTAATTAGACCTTAACTAACGAAATTGTTATTTTTTAAGATGTTATTGTGTCACTTCGTTTCGCTTCGCTTATACATATAACTCATGCGTCACAGTTCCACAAAATACTGATTATACGTTCCTTGAAAAAAACACAACATAAATTTTTGTTGTTATTTGTTCAACTCAATGAACACTTATATATTGGATGGATTCGATTGATGGTTCTTGGTGGAATATCATCTTGAATAAATTATACACAAATTCTTGTACTTTTATTCCACATATATTTATTTTTATTCTAACTTAGGCTACCGGTTTCGTATTACACATCATCGGGCCAACAAATTATTAATTATTTAACATGACAGAAAGAAAACAAAAGAAAACATTTTTAACAAGCCATTTTTTATTTGTTAAAAATGTTTTCTTTTGTTTTCTTTCTGTCATGTTAAATAATTAATAATTTGTTGGCCCGATGATGTGTAATACGAAACCGGTAGCCTAAGTTAGAATAAAAATAAATATATGTGGAATAAAAGTACAAGAATTTGTGTATAATTTATTCAAACAAGCCATTTTTTATTTGTTAAAAATGTTTTCTTTTGTTTTCTTTCTGTCATGTTAAATAATTAATAATTTGTTGGCCCGATGATGTGTAATACGAAACCGGTAGCCTAAGTTAGAATAAAAATAAATATATGTGGAATAAAAGTATAAGAATTTGTGTATAATTTATTGAACACTTATATTTCCATTTTCCACCAGCACGTTTTAAATCGAAAGACGATGGAGGCCTTTAAACATTTTTCACTTGGAATCTTTCAATTCTTTCATTCTGTGATCAAAACATAAGTTTCCTATTTGTATGGAATGATAAATCGTCATTGGATGTCTAGTTCAATCAGTGACAGCTCTACCCTATTGATTGTATTTTTACTCGGTTCCATATACATACTGGTACGGGCCAAAACTGATAATATATTATCGGTCACACTAGATTTCACGATAATTGATTATGCCCAAGGGATCATTTGCAGTTAGCATTTTATTTTGCAACTCTGGTTCCTATCTTTGATTTTGGCATACTTTGTGTATGCCACAAAAATAGCATTCACTTGAAAATGAAAAGTTTGAAATTGTTCAAAATATTTCCAATACCTCCAAAAGAGAGAAAAATAAAATAATATATCCTAAAACTACACTACGAGTATCAAATTATACCTATAGATATGTAAGAGTGGATTATAAAAATATATACTTTTACTATATTTACTTCCACCAATTTCGAGAAATCTTTGAAAAACCATAGAAAAATGTCCCCCCCCCCTCCCTTATTTCCGAAACTGGTCGACCGAAAAAAAACTAATAAATGACGATTATAGGCCATAAGCGATTAAAAAAAATTTGAAAAAAATGAGAATTATAAAAAAAATATATACAATATGGGTAATAATTGCGTTTGTGGACTACGAGAAAGCCTTTGAATCCATCGAAACTTGGTCTGTTCTGCAGTCCTTGCAGCGATACCAAGTTGACTGGCGTTACGTGGTGATGCTGAAATGTATGTATGACTCCGCTACGATGTCCGTCCAAGTACAGGGTGTACAAACAAGACCGATACATCTTTAATTAATTTTGGAATGGACGAGGCATAAACGTAATCGACGAGTACATTTCACATCTTCGGTTTGCCGATGACATCGCGATAATTGCGGAATCACTGCAGGAACTGGAGGAAATGGTGCGCGGCTTTAGCGGTTCTTCGAGACGAGTGGGCCTGCGGATGAATTTGGATAAGACTAAGGTCATGTCCAACTGTCACGTCATCCAAGGGCCACTAACCGTTGACAATGTCAGTATCGAAGTTGTTTAAAAATATATTTGTCTGGGTCAAGTCATACAGCTGGATAAAAACAACTTCGACGCCGAGGCTAACAGAAGAATATGATATAAAGAAGTCTTCGACTTTCGGGTTGGAGACACCCCAGTTGGAACTACGGGTCTGACTGGGTTTTATTGGGTACTACGGGAGTCAGATTTGAGCCGACCTGATGCTTGCTTGCGCTAGCGGAAGGGTTCTGACATGGGTTTGGACTCGTAGTGGCATGTTATTAGCTTCGGCTAACAACTTAGTGGTTTGAACTGCAGGAGTTCGAGCACGTTGTCTGTCCGGTATAGCATGTGACCGGACGCTCGTCTCCGTGAGCAGTTAGCATTCCCTAGTAGCGGCGCTTAGGCAGCCACCAATGTGATAGGGATATGCGGGGCACGTGAGTTGTCCTCAAGTTGCCCGATGAACACTGCTGGCGTATGGACGCGTGCATTCGTTTGCGCGACCGTGCAGTTTCAGTGGGAGGACTTCATCTCCGGTACTCCATCTGGATAGTGGAGTAGACAACCCGACGCTAGAGGTGTTTGTCCGGGTCATCCGTCCACGTAGGAGTTATCGAAAGCCGCAAGGTCAAGATAGCGTATGGAATAAGGGTTTGGTGTAATTATGTTTCGTTCATTTTTATTCCGCGAGGTGAGCATGCGAGCAGCTCCGAGTACCTCCTTGGATAATGAGGGAGCCAGCTTCTTTGGCGGGTCTAACAACACATGGTTGAGTCAATCATGTCGTATATTGTCTGACGGCGGATGAGCAGCGCTTGGTTCTGCTCGGGGCTATCCTGTCTTGACCCATGATTAAGGCGTCATCATTGCTCACACAGGTAGGCAAAGCGTCGGATGAGGAGGGCATGATGTCGGGTGACCTGTGGCTGTTGGCTGGTGGCTGTAGAACGTGATGATCACAGGTACTGTTGTTAGTTGACAATAGTCGATAACATCAGCAGTGAGATCCATTGCCCTTAGGTGGGAAAGTGATCACTTAAATTCATTCTTGAATCAAGTTTGAGTTGAAGTTACTGAGGACCTCCTTTCATAACCTTGAGTTTATATTGGCGGTCCACTATAACCTAAACTAAGTAGACACGTAGCGATCGGGATTTGTCTAACTATCACGATTCATGAGATGCAGCCTGGTGACAGACGGACAGAAAGAAAGGGTTACCTTTTGGGTACGGAACCCTAAAAAGGACGTATCAGGTTTATAAAAGTATAAATGACAAACTAATTTGATGACGGACGCGGTACGAGGAAAAGCGTTTTATTAAGGCGACAATCACTGCTGGTGACCCCGGTCAGTCGGGTCTCATTCACTCGCAGTCCCGCATTGATCTCTCCGTCGCTCCACGAGGAATCAAGTTTTGAACCCGCTAAAATATACCAGCTGAATAATTAATTAAAATTATTATCACTACATTTCTTAAAAAATAATCAAGGGAACTCATCTTTTGTTATAATTGAACGGACGAGTGAAGCTAGCGAGTTCTCCGAGTCCACTTGAACAATCCGGCGTTTGTATGTATGAATGTTTGTTCGACGATAACTCGAGTATTGTTGATCGGAATGTCATGATATCTGGCAGCCGAGTAAATAAGACAAAAAAAAATTTAAACTCAAACATGAGCCAAATCGGTCAAGCTCGAATTGGGTGAGCGCGAGTTCTTAATTTTGGCTTTGAATTTCACCAGCAAGTATATAAGCTCTCTTAATTTCAGCGGCCTGCAGTATAAATAACTTCTATAAATTTTCAAATAAAGCCAAAACTGTTTCCAAAGTCATCCAACAAGCCGTCTGTGACATCTCCATGTTTTAATAGGTTAAAGCCCTCTATTTATTGGCGTTATTGCGTCCTTAAAGCTTCGCAAATGCTTTCGAGGATCCCCATTATAGTGGGACATCTGGGATCCGACATCTGAGGACTTACGTAAGGCAAACTACAAGTTCTGCGCTGCTGGTCTACCAAAATATTTGAAAAGGATTATGGTAAAATAAAATTAGAACACAATGATTTGAATCTGTAGATAATTGATGTTAAATTTATTAATCCGGCTAACGGTGCACAGTAGTATTTTAATTAATTACCTGTACCTATCGAGTAATCTAATCTTTGCGTTTTAAGTAAAACCAAATACCTAGTTATTCAAATTCCTTATGTACATATATGTATCTGTGATAGTAAAATGTTGCTTCTCTAAAATACGAAATGATCACTCATCCATGTGAACCATATATTTTTTTGCCGTTTCAATAAAAAAAACGTCTCTATTTGGAATTTATTTAGTACTTTACTGTATCTATTTGTGTTTTTTCTATAAATATATTTTAATATTATGTTAAAATAATCGCGGTAGAATATGAAACGACCGATGTCGAGAAATTGTCTTAAATGTATTTTACTGAGTTACTTTTGGCACTGTATAATTCGTCGCAGACGTCCTTACTCATCGTCGGTTGCTGTAGCCAGCTCCGGCTTCGTTAGTCTGTCTGCTCCTCAACGCACGCTAGGAGCGCGCTTCCTCGACAACACTTTAGATTTTTTTATAGTCTGTCTAATAATAGCTGAGTGAAAAAAGCTGCAAATTAAAAAATAAAAGAGGTCGGGAATCCCAGTTCACTAGGAATAAACGTATTTGATACCTACTTTTATGCTAAAATAATATCAAAAATCATAAGGAAAATAAAAGTCTAGAGAAGGTTTCTTGTATTGTAATATTAGGTACATTGGACGCTTAGAATTTAATATATTATTCCATAATAAATTATGTTATTATGCAGGTCATATTATTTTTTTAAACATTTTGATGACAATTAATTACGTATACTGATTACTTACTTATCATGATTTTATGCATTACCTAATCCTATGTTTTCTTCTATCGAGGATTCCTTAGTAGAAAACATAGGGTTTCAAATGAATAAATAAAGAGTTTTTTTTATAAATATATGCTTAATACAGAAATACCTAGTAAACAAAAATTACTTATTATAATTATGTATTGATAGACCATGTCTAATAAATGTAAATGCTGTAGAATTTTATTGAGTCAACGATGTAATATTAAATAAATCTAGTAAGTATAAAAACCAACTCAGTAGAACCTACCAACGTAAAACGTTATAAATGTAAGCAATTTTAATTTTTATTGAAAACGGCATTATGTTCACTATTCACGTCATGATATTAATATACCGTCTAATATCTTTCCGACACCGCTTCTTATTGTTTTAGGCATTATTTAGGACGAAATCATTGATCTCTCATAAACAACTAGGCTCACAATCTCGCTCAAAAAGTGACCGCGATGCATCTTGTCACCGCTATGGGATGACAAAATCGAATGACGATTTTGTACATCTTTCTTAACGACATAACGTCTCAATTTGGTTGAAGATTTTTGCTACTATGTTCGTCGCACGTTCGGACACTTTCTGTTTATGAGAGGACAATGGACGAAAATACACAAAATTATTAACATTTTTTTTATAATGTATTTTACGGTCTGGAATCAAGTCTTTTTGAGCCTATAGTTCATATATTTTTTACTAAAAGTTATTTTAGTCAAAATTACATTAACATCACTTTGTTGATTCACATCACATTCATAATATTATTTTATAATTTGTCCACGGTGTTCGTGACACTTAAAGGAGTAAAAATCTTTGGATCCCTTAAAATGTATTGAAGATGGGTGGGTATATCCACATGGGTTTCTTCGCTGATGTTTTCCAGTTACAAGAAGTTGTCTCTGTAATGCGGATTGTTGAAATTTAAATACAATGTGTTCTAAATCTGCATTGATATCCACAATAATTATGTGCAATTTGAATCTTCAGCCAGTTTCAGTCTATTCAGGCATGGATAAACAAATTTTCTATGATTCAGGTGAGTACGAGTTTGGCAATGACCGAATCGTATTCTTATTATAGTTGTTATACTCGTATTTTCTGCAGTCAGGATTTTTATTTCTATGGTACCAAGTTTGAGCGGGCGGGGTTCTTTCGATCTCAGCATACCATTTTCCTTTTACTTGGCTTATCTCTTACCAATAACCACATCTTGAGGATTTCAGGTGTTGCTTCAACTGGGTGTGAAAGTCTGTGAATAAAACTTTCAGGTCTGTGGAGTGCTCTTCATCACATGTGTTTCTCGTGGCTTGATCAACGACTTCATTGCCAGTGATGCCCATATGTGAAGGTACTCATATGAAATGTCTTGCCACTATTTTTTTTGATTATATATTACATTTCTGATGCTAAAGATTAAATAATTAAGGTTATATTTAAATGAGTTACTTTCTAACGCTAATAATACACTCAAAGAGTCAGAATAGATTATGATATTGTTATGGTCAATATTTTCAGCATGGTTAAGTGCTTGGTAGATTGCATTATTTTCAGCTGTAAATATACGGCAATTCTTATCAATCTTGTATCATTTGGTTAGATTTTGTTGAGTGTTATAAAAGGCTGAAGTGACAATATCATTAGACTTTGAACCATTTGTATACAGTGAATATAAAAAGTTGGTTTTCTGCTAAGAATTCTAGTAAATATTTTTGGTTATGAATAGAGTTTCTATGTGTATATATATTAAGTAGAATGTTAAAATTATCAGCCTTATAAACTGGTCATATGTTATCTTTATACGTATTTACAGTTATAGATTGCCGGTAAATTATAATTCTTACTAATTCAGGTAACATGTTCAGACATAAGTTGAGTGCTCTTTATATATGGACCTAGATTGATTATTAACCAGTAGAATTTCATCGTGCCAAGATTTTGACTAAACGAAAAGTGTCTTGACTAATATTATTTGAGTAGTTGTTATAATATATGTATATAATTTTACGCCTACCCACTTTTTCATCATATGTATAGAGATATATACATATATAATTTTTTTTCTACAATAACATACATAATATTCATATATGCAAGAAAAATTTCAGACTTGCCAAGGTAGGTACCTCTTTTGTAGGACATGGTATAAGATTTTACAATAAACTTCCAAAGGAGGTCCTTAGTTTGCCTGAAAATAAGTTTAAATTATACATTAAACAGGGACTACTTAAAAAAGCTTATTATAAAATCAATGATTATCTGGACGATAATGAAGCATGGTGTAATAAATAATAATAATCTTTATCAAAATTGTGAGTTATAATTAGCAAATTTTAATACGAAATGTTTGATTCCTCTAAAGGCTAATCTTAAGCCCTTTATAGTTAACTAATATGTAAACTGACTTTGCTGTAAAATGTAAGACGGATTGACTAAGATCAATATTTTTTTTTTCTCTTGGACATAATTCCTATGGTTTTATATTTGCCTTTACTAAAGTAGGTATAAGAAAATTGTATAGATTAAGGTTTATGTTACAAATGAAAAAAATCATGTTTGCTAAGTTTCTTGCCCTTCTTCTTAGCAATACTAATCGGATGGTGCAGATGGTTAGGCATTATGTATATATAATATTTTTATTCCTATATTTCTTTACTTTATGCAGGTTTATAACTTTATTACATTTTAGTAGCCCAACCTCCATATTTTTTAGATGTATTTCCCTTATTTATTTATCAACTAGTTTGTTCCTTGCATCATTTATAAATAATATTTTTATTCCTAGATTTCTCTACTTTATGTATGTGTATAAATTAATTTTTGTAGCCCAACCTAAATATTTTTTGTTATTTCCCTTATTAGTATATTCATATTATTTTTTTCTTCTAAAGATATTTATTGTAAAGATTAACATTGACTTGTAGAAAGTATACTTTATGTATCTATTTTACAAAATAAATATATATTTTTTTAAATTTGGTAAATGAGCATCTTTTCCCAATTATGATGTACACAAAAAATAAACGGCCCCCAGTCCCCGGCAGCCCCACTATTCCCGATTACGGTGGCGGTCGTGATAACGGTGGGGCAGGGGGTGCTAAGAGTCTCCGGTTGAATGGCCACCAACACCGACGACTCTTTTTGGCGACGTATAATACACGGACGTTACGGGAAGACAGACACCTCACTGAGCTCGAGTCAGAGTTAAGTAGAATCAATGATTTATCGATGTTAGAATTTGTTGTTACATTTGTAATTGTCTTAGTCATATTATTATTTATTTGATTAGTAATTTCTATATTTATTCCATAATCTAAAACATCAATAACAAATAAAACTACCTACCAATATAAATATCTAAAACAGAGAAAAAGAATACCTACCTTAAACTGAATAAAAAATCGAAGCCAAATCGCTGCCGTCACCCGGCAGGGTACCCAATAGGCTGGTGGCATTGCCTCGCTGGATCGCGAGGTTTAATATTTGGCCGTAATGGGATCCAGCCCTTGAATCTCCCGAAGCATCGATCAGGTGCCACGATATCTCCTTGTAGAGGCGTCGCGCTTCTGGCCCCCACAGCCCGAGGGTTTCTACAGCGAAGGGAACAAAATGGTAACTTTGTCCCAACGCTGTATATTTTCACCTCTTCGTGCCTTCTGCTTTTATAGCACCAGCCTTAATTGCTTATATTGGTTGGTAAATATCGTAAGACACCGATGGACTCCACAGACCTCGCTGTAATGTAAGCTTTGTATCCATATTTTTCGAGAAAGTTGGTGTTATTGAGGAAATTATTCGCATGATTAGTCTTTGCGAAGGACACGCTGAGTTTTTAATCCCGACCACATTTCGTTTTTAAACAATTTACAGATCATATCCGGTTTTTAATCACCGAGTCGCACTGTTGCCTCAGTGCTTTCGACGGATACATTGTATTCCTTACTCACCTCGATGTTTTCTGGGAAGATTCTTTTGTAACCTGGCTTATTATAAGGTTTATACAACAAAATATAATTTGACATCTGATGAGGCTCATGAACGAATCGTTGGTGTTTATTGTAGTTTTTGTGGTCTCATAACCGCACTCAATATTGCATTTGTGTGGGCTGTCATGGGTATGTCAGACGTTTAGATACGATATTAACTTAAATTTTTGTAAACAATTTCATTTCGTCCACACAAATTGTCTAATTTTCTCATCGATTTTCCAAAAAATTACCTACACATTTTTGCAGCAAATGAAAAGCATTTTGGTAAGAATGCTATCTATTCCACACCTCATTATAAGTTAATAAGTGGCGCACGATATAAAAACCAACCCAGTGTCAATTATAAATCTAGAATCTTCTCACTCAAATTGCTAAATGCAACGAAAATATTTTCAAGCCATGATTTTTTACAATTTTAAATGTTCGTTGACTGTGAATAAGAAAAGAATATATACAAATTAAAATAAAATATCTTTATTTCAGGCAATGCAAAACCCATATTTTACGTATACACAAATAATCCAAAATTAAGATTGAATCAATATAAAAATTAAAATTAGATGAAATTAAAATGAAATAAATATCTGAAATGATACGCCTTGATTAGTATTTTATATTTTTATCAAAAATTTGCCAAATTAAGACAATTTAAGACCAAGATCTGATTAAATTTATTAAGTATGCAGAGAAACAAATTAAAACTTATTACAATTTATGATATTACTACTACAAATGAGTCCCTTTGATTAGTTTTGAAGAATTTTAATTATTATGGTTGTAAATATTGAATTAGTTCAATTTGAGCACGTTCGCTAATTGATTGATTGATTGATTCGCAGACAGATAAATCAGTATGGGACGAGTCGCGTGAAAAAGTGAGATGCACGTATCAAGGTCAATAGCAGTACCTATAGTTTTTGCCTTAATCATACCGCAGCAGACCGACGGACGGTCAGACATATACTGAAGCTTCGCCGTAATGAATTCCGTATTTTGATGGAACGTTAAATAAGATAGGTATTACATTATCATAAGACGCACTCACTTCCGCACAACAAATCTCGATTTAACGAGAAATATAAAATACAATTTGCATTTTCTGAGACCGAACCGCTCAAAATTAATCCTATCCTACTTCCTGCCAATATATAAAAGTAAAAATTTGTTCGTTTGTTGACTTGTTGATTTGTAACCTAAAATCTCGAAAACCACATAAGGCGACGCCACGAAATTTTGAGGATATGGATCTTCATATTTCTCAGTAATAAAAAACATATGTAATTACCAATTTATATACTAGATTGAGCATTTCATTGATATCATTTTGCCCGAAGATTTAGTTGATTGATGAATTTTCATAGCAGAGAAAAAATATTTGGAAAACCTCTTTTACTCGTATAACAGAGATTTCTATTTTACTGACAAACAGGAGCGAATGAAGCCTCTAAGTTTTGTATTTAAATTAGTCTACAAATACACTTTAATATGGCCGATTGGATTTATTAAATTACTTATAGTTGTCATTTTAAATGAAAAATACTGTTTTGCCGCATACGACCTTACGGCATAAATTAGTTCGTGAGCGCATATTTGTATGGAGTAAGTCCCCCTCACTCCACTCCCCTAAGGCGCCGATTTGAAATTAAAAGTTTATCAATGCCTCGCCTTAATGTATCGACATGAAACTTTCACTATCTCATACAGTTGGTTCGAGATTAACATATTGGCTATATGTTGTGGCGCTGTGCCTTAGGAAAGCCGATCTGTAACCATTTTAGTTGCATAGAGTCGAGTGGGTAATTAGGGCGGTTTTTGTTGTCCCGCCGTGTTACCGCTGCGTAATAGCGTTCGCGGCACGCTTGTTGATTCGTGAGTGTTCATTCGCGGAATAAAAGATAATGGTCCATCAATATCTCATAAAACTGTTCTTTTGTGTCCATGTATTTTAACAGAATAGTCACTAAAAATATTTATAAATTTTTACATACAATCGGCTTACGCTTAACCAATAACACGCCTGATGGAAAAGTTGCTAAGACCTAGCATCAGTTTTTCCAGGGACTTTCGCAAAAATCTACGGGAGTTTGTATCGGACGACGTCATGCCGAAAGACGAGTCGCTTGGCGGCATGGTTTCGTCATGAGGGTGGTGACAAGCCACGGCCCAGGCCTTCCACCACTAAATGCAGACGGGGCCAAGATCCGATGACATTAAGACCCTCAATACTACAAAGACATACGTCGCTGTCATTTCAAAAAGTCGTATGTTTAAAATTTCATATATTTTTTAATTCGCTGTATGCGTATTTTTGAGCGTGATTCTTCTTCTTGTGTGTATGAATGTATACCATATAAACCTATTACATTGGAATATATGGCAAATAAAATAAGATTTTAGAAAAAAATAGTTTTTTATGTCTCCTGAAAACTTGTTATTTTTACATACGACTTTTTGAAATGACAGCGACGCATAGATTGTTGGCATAGCTTTTTCAAGTTCTCTTTTTCATTAGCCACATTCACACAGTCTTTGTTGTGTAAAAGAGACCGAAAACCATGGGGAAAAACAAAATTGAGAGCGGATCATCATCGGCAACTAAGAGGTTCAAGCTAGATAACATGATGGGCTTAACGTTATTGTATTGTTAAGGCTGTACCTGACCCTAGAATATGAAAAAAAGCCAGATTTTCGAGGGTTCTTTTGGCAAAAGTAGGACTATCTTAATATTGGAAAAAATAAATTTGATTTATTGATCTTTTATCTAGGTGATCTACTTATAAGCAATGTACTAATATTTATAATTTTGTCAAATAAAAATGTATTACACCCTTTTTTTTGGTTTTCAAACGTTCGTTTTTGTTTCAAGAACAAGATCAATTTGATTTTTTTTTCATAAAATAGGTAATAGAAATATAAAGGTTTTCTACTTAAATCCAGTATTTTTTTTCCCTACAAAATATTAGAGTCATAGTCGTGACGATTGTCATGCCTAGGCCGAATTGTGAATAAAAAAATATTATTGTTAGTTAATATATTATAAACCTAGTGATATGGGTATTTTTCGAAAGCTATTAAGATGAGCAACAAAAAAAAATATATTATAGTAATATACAAAAAAGTTGTGGATTGTAATTCTGGGCCCAAATTTTCTTTTTTTTAAATATATGTATAGTTATATTTTTTTTTTTTTTTTCTTTATTTTTTTTTACAATATTATAAAATTTGAATAGACATATATATATAGTATACATACATATATTTATATATATAACTAAGATTTTTTCAAGGAGAAAGCCCCCCCCCCGCTTTCCCCAAGAAAAAAAAATGTTTTCTTGTAGGAAATTCTATCTAGTTTTAGAAAAAAAACCGCATTAGAATTGGACAACTAGTTCCGGAGATATAGCCAAAAACAAAATTGGCGGGAAAATATGCAAATTTGCAAAAATGCGCGTTTTCCAACGGGTTAACTAAAAATCTTCCGATCTGCTGTTTCGCGCGTAATTATTAGTATTACGCGTCCTAGACAAATAGCTCAATTAGCTAACCAATAATCGCCTCTATCAAAAGCTAATAAACAGTATTTGACATTGGCCTTGTTGTGTTGGACGGGTAATAACATTTTTTCCTAGGGTATGCCATACTCTTAAGCCCATAAGGGGCATCAGCGCCTAAACGCCCACTCCCACTCCTCCATAGTGGTGGAGACGGGTTAGGGACATTTATTGAAGCAAAAAAAGAATTTGAAAGGGGATTCAAGCAATGCATAGAGCAAGGTAAACATAAATCCCGATGATCCATGCGTACCCCCTGCGATTGGGCATTCAAACCATAGAATTCGTATGGCCATGGGAAAGATTGGAGGGTAATACCTTTTTAAAATCCCTTAGTCACCTTTTACGACATCCACGGGACGAAATAGAGTAACAACATTCTTTTTAGATGACGTTGAAAGATGCTACAATAAAAATTATAAATATGACAAAGTCCAAATTTTTCATCCACATTCAAACATTGGCACGGAATTTTCAATCCAAACTTGAACCTAGGCAGAAAACAAAGAGAAGTTTTAGAAACAACGCGGGCGAAACCGCAGGCAAAAGCTAGTAAACCAAAATCATTTCCCTAAATCGGCCCGAACAGGAAATTTTCTTTTATCATTTTATCAGTCATAATTTAGTAATAGCTGTCGTCAAGGATTAACTAGACTTTTACCTAACTGTTCGCGAGTCATTAGATCCCGCTTTGCTGGCAACAAAGTGAAATGAACTGAGATTGACGTCGAAAAATTGGCTAAGAGAGTCATCTTTAGGCTTCCGTACCCAAAGGGTAACCAACGGGACCCTATTACTAAGACTCCGCTATCCGTCTGTCTGTCCGTCTGTCACTAGGCTGTATCTCATGAAACGTGATGTAGACAGTTGAAATTTTTACAGATATCTGTTGCCGCTATAATTACAAATACTAAAAAATAGAATAAAATAAATACTAATGGGAGCCCATACAACAAACGTGATTTTTTTTCTCGTTTTTGCTCGATATTGATAACGGTAACAGGTAAGTAGACGCTTGAAATATTCACAGAATATTAAGTTATAAATTTACTTTAAATATAAATAATTAAATCAAAATAAAATTAATATTTAAGGGAGCTACCATACAACAAACATGATTTTTTGGCTGTTTTTATAGGACGCAACCTTTCGTGTGCTAGTCCGACTCGCACTTGGCTGGTTCTGCTTTGTGTTAAGGGTTACGTACCTTAAAAGGAAAACCGGAACCCTTATAAGATCACTCCCGCATCCGTCTGTCTGTCACAGAGGTTAGCCCGGTTAGCGAGAGGTGCCGGATTTGATTTTGAGTCCCGGTTCAGAGCTGCTCACGTCTATATTTACTTTCATATTATGTTAATTCCTTATCTCCTTGCGATGGATAAAACGCCAAGTGTTTAAAATATGGATATTTATTTCTTTTATAATGACAAAATTTCACCAATAGGTTTTCTGAGAGTAGGCTCTTTGGGATTCGAGTATTCAATGATTATTGACTATGCGTACAACAGGGACCGTTGACGATGTGCAACTCTCCGAGTAAAGGAATAAAAAGTCTACAAATAATAGGTTTGAAATTGAAAAAAACTCAGTTTTCAGTACAAACATTTTTTCATTTATTTTCGTAATGACAAATCCAAATTTTACAAAACAAATTGTGTGTGAATCAGACAACATTAAGCTGACAGAAACTACAATTTAATTTTTGAAAGGTGTTACTTTCACTTGTTAAAAGTTATTTCGAATCTTATCATGAAAACGGATGACACTTTAGAGGAATTGTCTTTGAAGACTTAACTTTAGTCATCAAATTGAAAAAAAAACAAAATTTAATACGGAGATATAAAACCTTGAAATCAACTTTCAAACAAAAAACAAATAATGGAAATAAATATTGGTTTCACAGGAATTATGAGCTCATGAATCTGTTAGAAAGTTTTGCCAACTTCATAGGTAAGGAGCTATTATTAATTCAAATCATTGTTTATTTTATTAGTCTTGATTCTTTTCTTTGATTGAAATATTTTTTTTATATTTTAAACAATATGTCATTTCCGTATGGAACGCAGAAAAGTAAATCTGGACTGAGAAGCTCTGAACCGGGATCCAAAACTGGGAACACTCGATAACCGGGCGATTGCTCTGCCATGGTTGTGTTGAGAACTGGATAGCTCAGTTAGTAGAGCAATCGCCCGATTAGTGAGAGGTCCCGGGTTCGAATCCTGGTTCAGAGCTCCTTACGTGCTGATTTACTTTTCTGCTTTTCTGCACCGCAATGATATAATCTTAATTCATCATCAGAAGCTAAAAAGACAACGTTGACTCGAGCTATCATTGAATCGATTTATTTCTCAATTAATCAGTCAGCCAACCATTCGGAATTTCGTTTTATTTTATTGGTTTCCCATTTAATTTACTAAAAATCCAGAAACAGTATTTCCCAATTAATAAAATTAAAACTAGTCCGCAAGGATTTCCAACCATGTAGTAATAAATGCTCAACAAGTTTACCCTGATATATATCGACAATCTGACTTATATAAATTAAGCCATAGAGTCCAATTTAGCTTGACTTCTAAGTACCATCAGGATTAGTGTCATACGTGACATCATTATCGCGGGATTAGTCGCACACTGGAAGGAGCAGTTCAGTAATCCGAGAGATAATTAACTAACTCTATATTTAGTCAGATAAAAGATGTCTATTGAGGCAGTTGCACACAGAATTTAAATCTATCGAAATGTATTTGTTTAAACCAAAGTTAGAATAGGTCTTGTCTTAGCTTCTTTTTTTGTCTTAAATATGATTGCGGACCGAATGGATTGTCCTATCCAAAAGTTCTGGATGGAACGATCCATTGAGTTATTTAAATAATAATTTTGGTTCATGTTCCCTTTTTTTTTACTAACCTAGTTTTAAGCCTTTAAACCTAACCTACTTATGGATTTTTAATCTGAAAATAAACAGTCATTTTTTTTCTTTTTTTTTAGTGGAAATAGATACCGTAAAACAAAAGTTTCACCATGTGTTATGTAAGAAAGTTAAATTATAAGGCCTAGAGCTTTATGGCTAAACTTTCATGTCAAAAGTTAATAAATACGTGTACATTCAGGGACATATTAAGAGAAACGCAAAATATTATTTGATTCAGGTTTTTATTGGGTGGTATGGTTTTGTGATTTATTTTCTAAAAGCAGTCCTTTTGCTATCTTTATGCAAGGAAAGGCCTATTATGTCCAGCAGTGGACGAACACGGGCTGATGGATGGATGTAAGGTTCGGGTCGAATTAGTTTATCAGGTAAAAATAAACTCTTGTGAAACAGACGAGTAAAAACACTTTTAAAAAAGTTTTGCAAAAAAAAATTTATATGATTTCAAATAATTTTCATCCACTAAAAGATTTAAATGATTAATTACCAATGGTACTAAATTAACATGTTTGGTCACTTTTTTCTTCCTAAAACAAATGTTCTCTAAAAGTCGGCGCTCTAATGTTTGTTTTTGGGTTGCTACACCATTGGGAATGCACAGACTTCTAGATTATTTCGGTACTACATGCACAACCAGCACAAAATGCTACACTCAAGAGTAATCGCCAGAAAACTACCTCGGTATCATATAAAGGCCTCTATAATGCATCTTGAACATACACTAACAGTATATGTACAGACAAGCTACTTACTACCACAAACATACATATTTGCATAAGAACAGAACACACACAATAACACGAGCCAGCTCATCAAGTGACCCTTGGTAATCGACGCTACAAAAACCACCTTTGGTCAGATAATATGCCACCATTGACTGGGACCGAGGCTGTATAGTTAAATCAAAAACAACAAATACAAGAACAAGAGGACGCTTAAAATGTGGATGAATAGCCTAGAAATGAAGGAGTCTGAGAATTATGTAAAGTTAATTATTTTAGGTATATTTTTCTTAATAAATTTATATCATTGCGGTTTATAAGATCAGAAAAGTAAATCTGGACGTGAGGAGCTCTGAACCGGGATTCGAACCCGGGACCTCTCGCTTACCGGGCGATTGCTCGACCAACTGAGCTACCCAGTTCTCAACACAACCTGCGAATTTACCAAATACTTACTTAATAGTAAGCCTCTTGGCGTCTAGAGGACGCTAGTGTATTCATGACGAGTCTTAAGACTATTATAATTTTCTCTTTTCTAAGGAACTTCAAGAAAGAAAAAATGGGTTCTTAGTTTTGTACTGGATCCAAAACCCACTATTTGTAGAATTTTTGTCTGTCTGTTATGTTCTGTTTTAACTCGAGAACCACTCAACAGACTTAGATGCGGTTTTTTTCATTTGATTAAATCAATCTATAAGGAGTGTTGATAAAACAACGTCTAAGCCAAAAACGTAGCAGAGATTGAATAAATGCGAGCGGAGTCGCGGGTAAACATTGAACCCTTGCTATGGGGCATGCCACCGTTTTCGTACAAAATTTGATAACTCGTTTCTCTGTTATTTTTCGTTATAGACTAAAGTTTGAGAACTATTTATCGAAGCCTCTATGGTTTAATACAGGCATTCACAAAGTCACTATCTGGTTGAAATGTAAAATTTTTATATAGGTACAGTTTAAGGCAAGAAAACAACTTTGTTTGTAAATCTGTCCAGCTTGATATCCTTAAAACAAACTCAATGTTCAAAATTTAGGCAAAATTGTACCTTTTAAAATATCAGTACCAGATGATAGAGGTCTTTTATATGGGTCTATAACTATGCTATGTGCTATGCGCCTTAACTATGTTGTATGTTTACGAGTATTAGGGATTTTTATATTTAATAATAGAAAATACCCGTGCACTGTCTTAAACATGGTTATTTTTATACCTATTTAGTATTTCATAGCACAAGACCAACTTATTACTAAAACACCTCGGCAGAAAAATACTATGTACTTCAACCTCTTCGTCCTCTTTAATTAATTTAATAACCGTATCGCTGAAATACACACATAAGTATTATTTAATATAAACTTTCCCCTTTGGGTGAGCGTGCGTGGAACTGCGGGCAAAAGACTATTACATATACCACAGACAGGAGAAAAACTTACGTGCCTTTTGACTTCGCAAAGTCCTCAATGCGAGTACTTCTACATTTACACTCTTGAAGTTTCAGCTAACTCTGGATCCGAACGAATGTCGCCAGAGAGTCGTTTGAATAAAGTTGCGTCGCTGATTTATGTGTAAACTTTGGGACTTTCCCAAATATGTTTGCAATTTTGTTTTTGTGTTTTATTTGTAAAGTCTCCGTCTAAACTCTCAGTGGAAACATCTGCTTCTGAAGGTGTACTGAAAAATATTGTTATAAGGACTTAACCTAGGCAAAAAGTGTTTGTCTATTGTTACACAAATAAAATAAATTGATTGACTCCGTTACTTTGCAAAATTCCATCATTAACTTTTGGATGTATTAATAATTTGCAAGTATACAATCTCCAGCAGTATGAAACATGCACCATGCAGGCAGTATAAGTATAAAAAATATAAAACAATCATAAAAAAGCAACATTACTTAGCGACACGTGTTTCGCTTTAAAACCAGGCATCTTTAGAATGTGATGCGTGCCTAAATATCAACAGAAACTGTTATTTTTTTATAATAATAAAATAATTTGAAAAAGCGTTTATTTGGACTAAAACAAGGGGAGTTAGTTATCAAATGCCTCTGATACACCGATGTCCAAGTTCTCCTTGCCTCATCGATGGATGAGCTGCAGAAAATGATGCGTTTAAAAGGAAAGAAATAAAAATGAACGTAGGAAACACAAAAGTGATGGTGCTAGAGAGAGAAGAAGCGCTGACTGAATGCCAAGTTTATGGAGACGAGGAATTAGAACAGGTTAAAGAATTTGTCATATGGGAAAAGTGTAACGGTGATATTGATAGAAAAGTGAATGCGGGAAATAATTGGAACTTTAGCCTGGACTTCTTTAAGAGCAGCCGAACTGCAAAGGCACGATTGTTTGTTAATAATGGAGTATTGGCGCCTACCAGTCAGTGGCGTGCATAGAACTTTTTGCTGGAAAAGCAATGAAAAGGTCAAGTTTTACGATAAAAATAACATGAAAAAAATTTAAAACCATTTGAAAAAATTTTTTTTTTTATTGAATTATGTAGGTACTCTAGGGTAGGCAGTGCGTACCCTGGCGTCACACAAATAATGATTTTTCAAATTGACATTAAATTTTTTTTATTTCTTTTATTGTCAACTTGACCTTCTCATTGTATTTCCAGCAAAAAAGTTCTATGCACGCTGCCTACAGTTATGTATGGTAGTGAAAGTTGGTATGGCAGGATGAGATGAGTTTGCTTGAAAATTGTCATTACAGACATTTGAAGTCGGTTATAATTTTCATGTTAATAGTTTTTTGTTTTACTTTCATTATAATTTTATAGGCCTTCAAGTTTTTAATGGGAAGAACCTCCCCGAGTGACGCGTAAACTGTAACACACTGATTACTCCCCCAATTCCTGGCCACGTAGACCAAGATCCAACTAACTGAGGGATCATTTACTTCTGCCGGCTTCGGCCGTGGCTTGTCACCATCTTCATGACAAAACCGTGCCGCCAAGCGACTCGCCGTAATCCGACGTGAGGTTCTGGAGTAGACGTACTGGGAGAGTGCAATGGTTACAGGCAGTTGCTCAGTCATTCGTCTGTTGCCGATTCCCGTTCATTTTGTGGCAATCCCTAGACGTGCCTCGCTGCTTTCCTTCTTACACTTTTTGGGTAAATGCGCTTCACCTTAGTTATAATTACTTATTTCGAATAAACGGCACCCTCCAAAAAATGAAAAATCTTAACGATATTTTTATTGGTCTTATCTCTACATTTACCCATGTTTATTTTATTATTTCCGTCTCTCATTATAAACAATGAGTGAACCATCTTTGAACATCTATGTATCCATCCATCCATCCATTCATCAGCCTGTTTCATCCACTACTGGACATAGGCCCTTCCAGGATTTCGCCACTCTTGGCGGTCCTCCTGGAAAAAATGCCCATACTCATCTATGTATACTAATAATAAAGTAGTAAAAAAGTCGTGTCTGTATATTGAATATTTTCGCTAGATTTCAAATAAAATGAGATATTGGTATTGAACTGAGGCCGAAACAGCATTTTTTGAATTTCATGAATTTTATTTCATGAAATAACGCCCAAGCTGAAAACGGGGAAAAAATTGAATAAATACGGGTGGAGCCACGTTGCCAAGGTAAGTTGATAATAAAACATAATGTACTATGTGCCCCGCTATTACATAATGAGAATGAGAATGGAACTAAAGAAGTAGATTTGACCCAAGACTTCCCATATATTTGGGAATTTTGAAGTTTAACATCTCAACAACTGTCAGCCGCACACACCGATGCATGCATGTTGGCACATCGCAGACGTGATCCAAATCCGATTTAAGGCTTGTCGTTTCAGTAGTAAGCTGTATGTTTAGGTCCATGACGGTTCGGTTATTTTACTCGAGTTGCTTGGATCTGTGCGGGTATTTTGTTTACTCGTGCATATGTCAGAGTGAATTGAACTGTGAAGTACTCGCCCAAAGGTCGAAGATCACTGGGCAGCGTTTGATGGTTGAAAGAAGGATGTGTAAGTTTAAACGAAACCACCACGCTCTTACGTTCATGCAGAAATTTTGCTTATAAAATTCACAAAAAGTCCTTCAAATTAGTTAAAATTTTTTGTTTGTTTATTTACTTCTCTTTTTGCGAAAGCCGCTAACTTAGTACGATCAGTTTACTATTACGTTTCATATTTTATAATGTTCCTGTGTTTATTCGAACAATTAAAAGAGGTAACAAAATTTATTTCAATAACTTTAATTAACTTTAAAATTAATTTAAGAGACTTTTCATGAAATAAATATAAAGTGACTTTAATATGGACAAATTCATACCGAAGAGTCGGTAAGTGCTCGTGCTCAGTAACAAGGTTCAATAAGCCTTTTCGTGAAATTCGTACATTATTCTTTTCGTGTTCCTTACAAACGCAAGCCCAGCCCCGAGTCTATTACTATGGAACGTTAAGATTTTATTTTGCGAATTAGCAAAAAATGTTATCGATTCGTGTTACTGATCACTTACCGCAGTATGAGTTTGGCTTTATAAATTAAAGTTACCTTTTACACGTATGATGAATTTACATCCAAATATTAACATTACCTTGAGTAGTAGTAGTACAAGTAAAATATAAAGTAAATATGGATCTGCGGTATGTTCAACTATATTTAGAAGCAAGCTCGCAACTAGCACGTAGAGGCGGAATAATTGCTTGCAACGCACTAACTGCCGTTACCACGGCAACCATGCCCAATCAACCAACAAAAACTAGAGTTCAAGCCCCGGATCGAGGAGAATGGACAATATTAAGCTTTCTTGTGTACAGTGAACAAAAAATATAAGCCACCAAAAACCTGAAAAAGTTCACAGAAGTAGTATATATAATGAATTTAAAAGGAAAACTATCACAGCAACGTAGGCTTTACAGGTTTACGAGTACAAGTACAAACTTTTAATCCCCTCCAAAACACGACAGTGTAAGGGCCGTTCTTCTAAATGTATGGGACTAGAAGTTTGGCGCGATCTGTATTTGTAGACCAACTTATAAAATGTACCGGGCCACTACGGAACCCTACACTGCGCGTGGCCCGACACGCACTTGGTCAGTTTTTTATTGTGCCTCGTTTAAGGCCCCTTGTCCACATTTAATCGTTCTTTAAAGTAAAAACTTACACACAAGCGTTGCTAGCGCCATTACCGGCGGTCAAAGCGGCTGTGGAACGAAACATCTTCATGTTCCTCAAAATGGTCGTGTCGTAAGATGAAGCAACTGATAGCCTACGACTAGCCTTGCCAATAAAAATTTTAATTCGTCGATCAATCATCTTAATTATGTGTAGTTTAGCGAAGAATGAAGGCGGTGCCAAAACTGTGATGTCATATTTCCTTTCATCTGTTTTTCTTCGTATGTGAAACTGTAATTTTTTTTGTCTCCTTTAGATAAAACATACATTATGGTATACTAAAAAGAATTTTTAAGAAGTGTCTCCAGGCCAGTTTGCACTCAAATACTATTTTTTATCGGATTTAATCAAGCACGACAATCCAACCGCAGATTTTACGAGGGCTATAAAAAAGGTCAGACATTTATATTTGAGAAGCAAGGACTGAATTGAACCTTAATTAAATATGAATAAACGGGGTGAAGAATGCAGCCAGTCACGTGTAGTCTTGGAATGTACTTCTAAGAAAGCCATGAGGCCATTCAATCCAGGGTTTCTTGTTCTGTACAGGAAGAGCCGTAGAAAAGACTAGTATAATTTAAATTATATAGCCGCAAGCAAAGTGACTTCTTAGTTTAGGTAATAGTGGACCGCCAATACCAACTCAAGGTTATTGAAAGGAGGTCCTCCGTAACTCAAATTCAAATAAATTTAGGTTCGAGTAATCAGTTTCCCACTTAAGAGAATAGGTTCCGATTGCATTGATCGCTGTTACTCCATGCCGAAAAACCTGCAGTGCAAGAGGGACGAATTCTGGAAAATTATCAAAATGACGACTTTTATCACGAATTTTATTATTTAAAAAAAAACTAAAGTTTGTATCAAATATCTGTTCGGATAACAGTATAATAAAGTTTATACAGATTTTAATTATTAAATAATATAATATGATTTTGCTCAAATAATGTTAAAACTCGACATGAAACCTTTTTTTGGAGTCATCTTTGATTTTTTATGGCTCAATGTTGGAATGACTTCTGAAGATTCTGTTTCGATAGGAGTGTACATTATATTCTTGACAGAAGTCCAAATTTATTTCAAATATCTAGTATTGCTAGATTCTTCAAACAAGGAAGAATAAATTATGGTTTTTCGGAATTTCATTACGAACCCGCACAAATAACGAATAATGTCAACTTTAACAGCAGTACTTGCGAGCGTCACGTTTTACCGCAACAGGCACAGAGGGGCAATTCCAGCGAAACAGTCAAAGCGAGATTTCTAAAGCTCGATCATAAACTGTATGGAGTTCAACTGATAAAATGGGTTTTTACGATCGTGAAGGCTAATTCGACAGACTGAGAATAGGCCTACTGATCGCCTGACATATCATCCGCACTATAAAGTACAGAGCCACACGCTTAGGTTATAGTGGACCGCCAATACCAACTCGAGGTTATTGAAAGGAGGTCCTCTGTAACTAAAATGATTAAAGTGAATTCAAGTAATTTATTTCCCACTTAAGGGCAGCGTATTGCACCGCTCATGTCATTACGAACCCGCACAAATAACGAATAATGTCAACTTTAACAGCAGTACTTGCGAGCGTCACGTTTTACCGCAACAGGCACAGGGGGGCAATTCCAGCGAAACAGTCAAAGCGAGATTTCTAAAACGCGATCATAAACTGTATGGAGTTCAACTGATAAAATGGGTTTTTACGATCGTGAAGGCTAATTTGACAGACTGAGAATAGGCCTACTGATCGCCTGACATATCATCCGCACTATAAAGTACAGAGCCACTCGCTTAGGTTATAGTGGACCGCCAATACCAACTCAAGGTTATTGAAAGGAGGTCCTCTGTAACTAAAATGATTTAAGTGAATTCAAGTAATTTATTTCCTACTTAAGGGCAGCGTATTGCACCGCTCATGTCATTACGAACCCGCACAAATAACGAATAATGACAACTTTAACAGCAGTACTTGCGAGCGTCACGTTTTACCGCAACAGGCACAGGGGGGCAATTCCAGCGAAACAGTCAAAGCGAGATTTCTAAAACGCGATCATAAACTGTATGGAGTTCAACTGATAAAATGGGTTTTTACGATCGTGAAGGCTAATTTGACAGACTGAGAATAGGCCTACTGATCGCCTGACATATCATCCGCACTATAAAGTACAGAGCCACTCGCTTAGGTTATAGTGGACCGCCAATACCAACTCAAGGTTATTGAAAGGAGGTCCTCTGTAACTAAAATGATTTAAGTGAATTCAAGTAATTTATTTCCTACTTAAGGGCAGCGTATTGCACCGCTCATGTCATTACGAACCCGCACAAATAACGAATAATGTCAACTTTAACAGCAGTACTTGCGAGCGTCACGTTTTACCGCAACAGGCACAGGGGGGCAATTCCAGCGAAACAGTCAAAGCGAGATTTCTAAAACTCGATCATAAACTGTATGGAGTTCAACTGATAAAATGGGTTTTTACGATCGTGAAGGCTAATTTGACAGACTGAGAATAGGCCTACTGATCGCCTGACATATCATCCGCACTATAAAGTACAGAGCCACACGCTTAGGTTATAGTGGACCGCCAATACCAACTCGAGGTTATTGAAAGGAGGTCCTCTGTAACTAAAGTGATTTAAGTGAATTCAAGTAATTTATTTCCCACTTAAGGGCAGCGTATTGCACCGCTGACAGTCACGTTTTACCGCAACAGGCGCACTTTACAGTACAGTCAAAACAAAAAGTTATCCAAAAAATATTTATCTACATTTTCTTGATTGAACGCGGCGTACGAACGATCGAATAAAATATTCAAGTCCCAATGATTTTTCAAAACGTAAAATTCCTTTGCTGTAGATCTGAATAATTCTGAATGCGCGGAGTACCTCCATCAAGTTCAGTGCCTGTCGATTTGTCTGGAAGCCCGCGGGAACGAAAGGTGCGTAGCATTTATTCATGAGTCGATTTATATTTCCATATTCTTTTAGCGGGAAAATGTGATAGTCACTTTATAAAAAGATAGAGTCGTCGTAACTTATCAGTTATCATTCATCTAGGTTTTATTTAAAAGGAACTAGGTATATATCAATATTTTATACGTAAATTTAATACGTAGTAACTATAAAAAATGTGTGCAGATAACATGTCTATAACAGTAACATTTTCTTAAACAGTTAAAAAAACTGGTCAAGTGACTAGTGACTCGCGCCTGAAGGTTCCGTACCATTCAAATAAGTTAATAATAGACTGAAATAAAAATTACAAACTTATAAAATGTGTAAAATGTATGAAACAAAACTGCAAATTTAAGTTGGTCGACTACCACTCGTTAACTTGTGATCCTACGTAGCTGTGATAGTTTGCTTTTTCATACCGTTACAAATACTACTGCGCATATCCGTAAGCAACCGTTTAGTGGGGAGGGGGGGAAGGAAACTTATCTCTAAGAAAAATTTGCACTTTAATGCTTAATATTTCGCACACAGAAGCCTGAATCGAAAAATAATTTCGACATACCTATTTTAAAAAGACCTATCCAACGTCACCCCACGCCACGGGGTAAAAGAAGAACTAATTTGACTTACGATTGGACGCAAGGGAACGTTGGACTTATGTACCTTTGGCAAGCCATATAATTTTGGTGGTTGTGAGATCTTTGGTCTGTGCAAGTTTTGAAACTCATCTTCCGTGAGGAGTATATTGTTCTCTTGAAACATTGTTTAGATGGTAATTATTTCCTTTACCTAAGTCAGTAGTACCTCCAGATAGATGGCGTGGCTATGGGAAGTCCAGTCGCACCCGTTATGGCTAATATCTGGATGGAAAACTTTGAAGAAAAGGCTTTACGATCCGGGCCATCTACAGTACAACTTTGGAAACGATATGTGGATGATATCTTCTGTATTATCGAAGGAGCTAATGAGCAAGTAGAACAGTATAGTAAACATCTAAACTCCATTCATTCAAAGGTTAAGTTTACTTATGAATTGGAGAAGGATAGATCCTTGGCTTTTCTTGATGTGAAGATAATGGTGAGAACTGACGGTTCATTGGCACACTATATATACAGGAAGCCTACACACACAGATAGATACCTGCACGCGTCTTCACATCACCATCCTCGTCACCTACAATCTGTTGTGACCTCTCTCACAAACAGAACATACGATCTCTGTGACCCTGAACATTTAGGAGAGGAACTTTCACATGTTCAGGAGGTACTTAAACGGAATGGATACAAGGTGGGAAAGCAAAGACGAAAACTAAGGAAGGAAAAGCATCCTGAGGTCAGCCGACAGAAAGCACTTATGCCGTATGTGAAAGGAATAACGGACAAAATCGGAACAGCACTAGGTAAATACTCCATCAAGACTGTATTTACGCCGTCTTCTAAAGTAGCTCATCATATTCGCTCACCAAAGGATGCTATACCATACATGACTCCTGGTGTCTATAAAATACAGTGCAGCTGTGGAAGTGTATATGTTGGCCAAACAAAGCGAACCATAGCCGAAAGGGTCAAGGAACACATTACAGCTGTAAAAAACAGGCAAATAAATAAATCAGCGATTGCAGAACACCTGCTAACGGCTGGTTCAAACCACTGGATAGAACTTCATGACCCAAAAACCCTTTCTACTGACCGCCACTACTACCCGAGCATTGTTCGAGAAGCAATTGAAATTAAAAAACACCCAAAAAATTTCAATCGGGATGACGGGTTTAAGTTATCTTCGGCATGGAGTTCAGTCATACAGAAATTTAAACCTCGCGATTTATCTTCGAATATTTGCCTCGATACTGTTAGTGTTGTGTGTCGTGTGTGACGAAAGAAACAATTAATTAACAAAAGACAAAGTGCGGGTAGGAAAAAGAAAAATAATGTGCTACCTACCGCCGGCTCGCCAAGGACATTTTTGCTGCTACTCTCGTCAGTTAGCTTGTGAACATGACAGCCTAAAGAGGCGTCGAAACGTCAAGCATATATCTATTAGGGTATGTTGTTAGTTATCGCGAGTAAGACCCCAATACAAATTTAATAATTGATATGTATTGTATACCCATGCCACATTATAGGTTTCTAGTACTAGTCTCTTAACGTAGTCGCGGACAGATAGACAGACATGGTGAAAAAATAAGAGTTCAGGCCCGAATATCCGCCCAGGCCCACAAGGCACCGGCCTAGGGGCCCAGTCGAAGGACCCCGGCATAGGCAAAGATGGAAAATATAGAAAGAAAAATAGTACGTTTTGATGCAAGTGCGAAAAGGTTGATATTTTGAGTCACAATTGACTTTTTTGCCGAGACGCAGCTGAAGAGAGTAAAAAACCTATCCGGTGTGTAATCATTAACGTAGTGTTACGGTCACAGAACATTTACGCTAGATGTAGATTGTTGTACTAGGGAGGTAATTGATCACTTAATCACTTTCCTTTGCTAAGATAACAGTACTAATATTCAAAAGTTATATTGCTTTGTTAAAACATTCCCGAGAAGTTTAAAAAAAATTACTTAATTGTGCACTGGCGAGTCTCTTTCACAATCCAATTACTCAATCGGATTTGCAACTGAATATTTTACAGCTCGATCGAGTTAACAAGTTTACTGCATTCTTTTAGTTTGTAAGAATAATTATTTAAAATTTTCAGACGAATTTTCGTCTGCAAATTTTGTCTATAGTTTTAGTTTGAGGCTAAAATTATTATCTGATTAAACGCTTTTCAAATACGCATGTACTTCTTTAAATTTAAGGTGACTTCCGTTTATATAGCCAAATTCATACTGGAAACTCGGTAAGTGCTCAGTAATAAGGTTCGATGATCCTTTTTGTGAATTACCGTAAATTATACTTTTCGTGTTCCTTACAAACGCAAGCCCAGCCTCGAGTTTTTAAATGAAAATCAATGTTAGATTTGTTCTTGACCAAAAAGGTTATTTTATTTTATAATATTAAATCAAAGTCACCTTATATAGCCTAAATAAGGTGACTTTAATTTATACAGCCCAATTCTTAGTAACAAAGGTCAATGACCCTTTTTGTGAAATTCGTCAATTATTTATTCTCTTCGTGTTCCTTACAAACGCAAGCCCGATGTGATCGATCCGTATTATTGATCACTTACCAAGCCTCCAGTATGAGTTTGGCTGTATCAATAAAAGTCACCTTATATATTAGGCTATACAACTAAATGTACTCAATTTTGACTTGATACCTCTAGCTTTCTGAATAAAGAGGGCCCTGCCAAATCCGGAAGTGGACAAAACTACAACTGGTGATCCTATAAGGGTTCCGTTTATTTAAGTATGATGGAGTATGGAACCTTGAGAATTTACTCTTTCTCGAAGTTTTTCCCTTATCCAGAAAATCTATTTATGGAGGTTTGTACAGTTTTGAAAGAAGTGCCCACTAACGCGCAAACTTGTTAAAGCGGTGAACTCATTCCACCAAATTGTCGAGTAAAGCAAAGAGGAATTTACTTTTACTGTAACATCTTTTCCTAGGTTTTTAAGCTTAAACATTCCCTTACAAATAAACAAAATGTATATTTTTATTCAATCCGCCACATTAAAAATTTACGCTTGAATTTCCTCTCAACGAAATACCACAAATATAAAAGAAAATCTGTTCCATCTCTAATGTAAATAATCTTTATTTGATTTTTATTTTTCTTTGTCCGTGGATTTGTTTAGAGTTTTACCCTATTTGTTTGCGTTATTCTTGAAGATGTACTTTGCTTCATAACATGGTCTGCTCTGGCTATACCTATGTAATTTAAGAAGAATGGGTATTGGGTAAACCTAGGTTTACTCGGGTAAAATTAAAAATATTGATGCGACGACAAGCGAAACAAAGCGGAGCGAAGAGCGTCTAGTTACCTATCACACTAATATTATGAATGCGAAAGTTTGTGTGTGTGTGTGTGTGTGTGTATGTTTGTTACTCTTTCACACTAAGACGGCTGGACGGAATTGGATGAAATTTAGAATGGAAATAGATTATACCCTAACTTAACACATAGGCTACTTTTTATCCCGAAAAAAAGCATGCCATTAAACCGAATAACACGCGGGCGGAACCGCGGGCAAAAGCTAGTGAGAAATAAATTCGGGAGCCGAGCGTCGCAGCCCGGAGCGAGTGACTCCTGAATACCTTTCATTACACAACCAACGTTCGGTAAACCTAGGTCACGGTAAAAGTTTAACAGGGCACTTGGCTTTTGTCACTAAAATGGATAAAGCTCATATTTCTTTAGTCACAGCGCCACAAAATATAGGCTATATATTAATTTAGGACCTACTCTATAAGAAAGTTAATGTTTCACATCGATTTATCAAATGACTTTCGAGATCTTAAGTAACAAACCAACAAACCAACAAACTTTCACTTTTGTAGGGAGTAGGGATAGGGAAGTAGGGATTTGTATAAAAAAATATTAGCTAAAAGTAATGTGATGACATTTTAAAGCAAGATCATATTAAGTCTATAATAATATTTTATAATGATAGAACAAAAAATATTTCGTTGAGTAACAGGACTTGACAAAAAAAATCAAGAATACTATGACCGTTTGGTTGTGCTCGCATTGAAGTAGTTCAATTTAAAGCCGTGACTATATTTTATTTCTTAACGTCAATAAATGTCTGTCTACCCCTTCTTCAAAGCCTAGAGCCCATCTGTTTGGAGAGGCTGCTTACAATACACCGCAGATCCGCAAATAACAAGCTAAGAGCGGTACGTGAATCAACAAGACTGCTGCAAACGGCCAGATCCAAAGTTACGCCATTTCCCTTGATTATAACACTAATTGAGGCGGAATAAGAACTGTCTTAGTTCACTGTGAAGTGTTGGAGACTTTACAAGTACACGAGAGTAAACAAAATAATTTTACTGTAACAAAAGTAAATAAATGATGTTACTTAGTTGATGACAGAAAATTTAAGACTATAAAATTTAATCCATGTTGCAATGTTTTGTTTAATCAAATTGCTGAGCAAACTAGGGTTTTATCGAAAAAATACAGAACCAACAACTTTATGTAGATTTTACTTTAAAAGTGAGACTCCACCAGCTGGCATGGAACATGGCATGAGTGATGCGAGGCAAACTTGCAATTTACATTTGCATTCTCGCAAAACTCTACCCCGTGGAATTGAGTCAGATTCAAGGGCTCGAAAACATACCTACTTATGACATTACATATGTCATACTTGAGTGTCATACATAGTCATAATCACAGATAATTATATGAGCAATTTAAAGAATTACTCAGTAGAAGTCAGTTATGTACTACATCAAACACAGAGTTAAACTAACAAAATAAAAGAACCTAATACAGAATGGGCAGGAACACAAGCACTCAATGCGCTTTAAAAAGAGAAATTCATACATTTTCTGCGGTTATATTCTTAGCATCCTAAAAGGTTTGGTATTTATAATTCATTCATAAGGAGCACAGCGATATTTACTCTACCATTACCGAGGCTCACGGTCGCATTTCTTCGATTAAAAATTTAACCGCAGTCCGTCTGAGCAAACTTCGTTCCGCCTCGAGCTGCCGCGGTAAATATTAAGGTGACACGCTACGCTACACGAGGAAGGAACCTAAGTACTGTACAAACTGAATTCTGACAAAGATAGTAACAGCTTTATCTGAAATAAAATGCTGCTTTCGAAACAAAACGACTAACTCAAATCGTACCCTGCATGGACCATATTGTTCGTTTTAGTTTTCTCTAGTAGATAAAGTAAAATAATACCAGGTCACTTGGTGCTTGTAACGTGTTTTTGTATCAATACCAAGAAAAAAAATACCACCTTGACTAGACTAACAAAGCAGACCAATTAATTAGTCAAGAGTACGTCGTATACAAACCGTTAAATGTAGTAGTGACAATGTAGATGTTTGTGTTTTATCCGTGGTAGCGGAGTCATATAGACACTTCAGCACCTCCACGTAACGCCAGTCAACTTGGCAACGCCAACTTTAATTTTCAACTAGCTTTTGCCCGCGGCTCCGCCCGCGTGTTATTCGGTTTAACGACACGCTTTTTTCCGGGATAAAAAGTAGCCTATGTGTTAAGTTAAGGTATAAGCTATAGCCATTCTAAATTTCATCCAATTTCGCATTAGTAGGTTATTAGCTCAGTTGGTAATGCGTCTGCCTGGTGCCCGGGGTTCTTGGTTCGAGCCACACCAGAGAGAAATCTTTGTTCTTTTTGTTTTCTCTTGTGTTGGGAAGATTCGTACGTTTCCCTTTCTTATACACAGTACGTATGTACCTATATATGTCCCCAAAGTATTATGGTCAAGAGGGACTCGTCACCAAGGTAATTAAAATCTTTAATTTGGCTAGTTTTCACGCATGTGTAATTAATTTATAATATGCTTTACACGAAAACTTTTAAAAGTGGCAAGAATAAGTTGTACCTTTAAAAAATAACAGTGTTTTATAATTCTGTAGTTAACTTTGATCGAACTTTAATACTATGAACTCGGCACTCATTCAAATTTACTTGTTGAATGTACCGCGCTTGGCCTCTTTTTTCACATTTACATTTTTGGTGGGATTACTATTTCCTGGTATGAGCTGCGAAATATCTCACTAAGGACCTCGTAGATACAAAACTAACTCGGACCTCGTCGCTGTTTTGTTATATTTTTAGGGTTCCGTACATTAAGGGTAACACGAAGCCCTATTATTTTCGCTCGCTGTCTGTCCAACCGGGTATGTCAAGGGTCCTTAGCTTGCAGACGGAATAGGTTATATGTAGTTCTGAAATTTGGATATCTTATAGAATATTAGCCAAAAACCGAATTTTGAGTTAAAAATGAAATGACATTATTTTTTAGGCGGGGGGTCCCGATCTTAGGGGTCCCAATACATGAAAAAGGAGCCGAAACAAAAATCGTATTTAGAACCCTGTCATGTGGGGTGTCATTGTATAGAACTCATTAAGTAGAGCAGAAATAAATGTTTTATATTTTTTATCTCCAAAAATAATGAAATGGGGTATCATCAAAGCTGTCAGTTTTATACCATTTTTGTTACGGGGTCTTTCGCAAAAACTAAACAAGTTAGGAATTAGGAACTTTCTGTATATTATGTGCGATAGTATTATGTGCCATATATCAGTGGCGTGCATTGGACTTTTTGTTGGAAACGCAATGAGAAGGTCATGTTTGACAATTCAAAAAAAATGAAAAAACACTGCCTACCCTAGAGTACATAATTCATACAATTTTTATTTTGTTTCAAATTAGTTTTTGATTTTTTTCATGTTATTTTTATCGTCAAACTTGGTCTTCTCATTGCTTTTCCAGCAAAAACTCCAATGCACGCCACTGCCATATATGTATTTAAACAACATATGTATACCAAAAGCGCCAATTTTAATACAGGTAACGTACCCGAATACTCGACCAACTTTTTGCAGTTTTGTTTCATACATTTTCTTTGTATTATTTTATTGAAGTAATTTAAATCTATTAACTTAATTAAATAGTACGGAACCCTCACGGCGCGAGTCGCACTAGCACTTGACCGGTTTTTATAAGACTCGTCGCTGCTGCAATTCCGCCCCTAAGTTTCCTCCAGGCTGCAGTCTCGTCGCATCAGCAAAGTGAAAGCAATCCACAACTTGGATCAGCGCCGAGCTTCGCGATTTATCGTCAGGGCACGGCTTCAAAGATGTCTTTTATTGTATACCCATTGTACGCTTTGCCACTTACCGATATTAAAAATAGCTTTTGTGTAGCGTCTTGTGCGTCACTCGTTTAGACAGCAGCTGCACACGGCACTGTATCAGCCAAGTTCGGGGAAAAGTGTGACGTTCTGACCGTCCGTAACAGTATACATTTATTGTTATTACTCCACTGACATACATATCCTATGTCATCAAATCAAATCAAATCAAATCAAAATATTTATTTTGTAAAATAGATACATAGAGTATACTTTCTACAAGTCAAAGTTAATCTTTACAATAAATATCTTTAGAAGAAAAAAACAATATGAATATACTAATAAGGGAAATACATACAAAAAATATTTAGTTTGGGCTACAAAAATTAATTTATACACATACATAAAGTAGAGAAATCTAGGAATAAAAATATTATATTTAAATGATGCAAGGAACAAACTAGTTGATAAATAAATAAGAGAAATACATCTAAAAAATATGGAGGTTCGGCTACTAAGATGTAATAAAGTTATAAACCTGCATAAAGTAAAGAAATATAGGAATAAAAATATTATATATACATAATGCCTAACCATCCGCACCATTCGATTAGTATTGCTAAGAAGAAGGGCAAGAAACTTAGCAAACATGATTTTTTTCATTTGTAACATAAACCTTAATCTATACAATTTTCTTATACCTACTTTAGTAAAGGCAAATATAAAACCATAGGAATTATGTCCAAGAGTATTATGTCTTAGTCAATCCGTCTAACATTGTCTATTACCTTTTACAGCAAAGTCAGTTTACATATTAGTTAACTATAAAGGGCTTAAGATTAGCCTTTAGAGGAATCAAACATTTCGTATTAAAATTTGCTAATTATGACTCACAATTTTGATAAAGATTATTATTATTTATTACACCATGCTTCATTATCGTCCAGATGGTCATTGATTTTATAATAAGCTTTTTTAAGTAGTCCCTGTTTAATGTATAATTGAAAATTATTTTCAGGCAAACTAAGGACCTCTTTTGGAAGTTTATTGTAAAATCTTATACCATGTCCTACAAAAGAGGTACCTACCTTGGCAAGTCTGAATTTTGGAAAAGCTAGTTTATGTTTGATTCTGGTTTCAACAGAGTGGTCTACACCAAGCCTCGGGAAATTATCAATATTTTTTCTGACATACCTAATAACTTGATAAATAAATTCACATGGGACCGTAAATATATTAATTTCCTTAAACTTTTCTCTCAATGAATCTCGATACTTCATGTTATAAATAGACCGAATTGCTCTCTTTTGCAAGACAAATACTGCATCTATATCCGCGGCTCTACCCCACAACATTATGTCATATGACATAATGCTGTGAAAACAACTGAAATATACTAATCTAGCAGTATCTTCGTCAATAATCTGCCTTATGTGTCTAACAGCGTAAGCGGCTGAACTAAGTCTACCACAGAGAGCTTCTATGTGGGGACCCCACTGAAGACGAGAGTCTATAGTAATACCCAAACACTTAATTTCGTTGACTAACTCCAGCTTGGACCCCTGCAAAAATAAACTGACATCTACTTGAGTTACATTTGGTAAAGTAAACTTTATACATTTCGTTTTTTTTTCATTTAGAACTAAATTATTTGCAGTGAACCAATCAAGAATCAGAGAGAGAGTTGAATTCGCGTCATCAAGAATATCATTATGACGATTCACTTTAAAAATAAGTGACGTGTCATCTGCGAATAGAACTATCTCAGATAAGTCTCTAACTAAGTAAGGAAGGTCATAGTCTAAGTAAGTGAACAGCACTAAGATTCAATCACCTGATTGCAAAATTCTAAAAAGAATCTTTGCCCCATCTAGTCACACTACGTATATAATAAGGTGACTGCATGATGTCCAAATTCATACCAGGGACTCGGTAAATGGTCAGGATAAAGGTTCAATCACTCTTTCTATGAAAAATGCAAAATCAATTATTGGTCCTAATAAGACCAAGGATCAATGATCATTTTTGTAAAATACAAAAAAAAATGTTCCCCTATACTTATTTAAGAACAACCCCGGGTCAATAAGTAAAGGAAGCCTATATTTTATTTTGCGCTAACCAGTTACCGTGTCTCCAGTATGAATTTGGCTGCATAAACGAAAGTCATCCTAATTAGTGCAGAAGTTTTAAAATACATTTAAATTTAGGATTTTTAAATATTCTGCATGCTTTGATAGGCAGACCACAGCAGAACTTAATAATAATAATAATAAGCCTTTATTTAGAACTCTAACTTTTTAACCTATTACATTTTTAATGTTTATACAGAGTTCTCCCACTGTCGGGTGTAGGCCTCCTCCATCAGAGCCCAGGTGACTCTGTCTCGGGCAGTGCGTGTCCAGCAGCTGCCGGCTACCTTCATGATGTCGTCACTCCAGCGTAGTCGTGGTCGTCCTCGGCCTCTTGTGCCGTCTCGTGGATGCCAGTGTGTCACTCTCTCGCTCCACCTATCGTCTGTCAAGCGGACCACGTGTCCCGCCCACTTCCACTTTAATTTTGCAGCGGTTTGTAGAGCGTCTTTAATTTTAGTTTTTGCTCTAATATCCTGGTTTCGCTTTCTATGATGTAGAGTGATGCCTAGCATGCTTCTCTCAGCAGCGCTTTGGAATACTCTAATCTCACGTTTTTGTTCTTTTGTTAGCGTCCAGGATTGGCAGCCGTAGATGAGGGTTGGCAGTATACATGAGTCCATTATTTTAGCTTTTAGTGGTATTGGTAATCTGCTTTTAAATATTTCCTTTAAAGACCAATATTTTCTCCATGAGATTGTTATTCTTTTTGATATTTCTTTGTTCATAGAGTCTTTGAATGAAATAATTCTCCCAAGATAAACATATTCCTCTACGTACTCCAGTTTTGATTCACCCACTGATATCGATGTTGTTGGACCATTTGTCATTAGTTTGGTCTTTTCAGGGTTCATTAATAAGCCGTATTGGCTACTGGATTCATACAATTCAAGTAGCATATCTTTGAGATCCTTTGGGTTTTCTGCAAAAAGTACAAGGTCATCGGCAAACCTGAGGTGGGAAAGTAGTTTACCATTAACATTTATTCCCCTTTTTTCCCAGTTCATGCCGGTGAAAATACTTTCGAGGACCGCTGTGAAAAGCTTCGGCGAAGAAGGATCTCCTTGTCTAACTCCTCGCAGTACTGGAAAACCTTCGCCTGTTCTCTCTAATCTTACCTGAGCAGAGCAATCAGTGTATATACTTCTAAAAATTTTTAGGTATTTGTCTTCAACGCCTTGTTTTGAAAGTGACTTCCATAGTCCACTGTGCCGTATTGTGTCGAAAGCCTTCATATAATCGACAAAAGCTATGTACAAGGTTTTGTGGTATTCGACATATTTTTCGGTTATTTGGGTCACTGTGTGTATATGGTCGATGGTTGAGAACCTTTTTCTGAATCCTGCTTGCTCTACAGGTTGGTTTTCATCTAGTTTTTTAGTGACTCGTTTCAAAAGGATCGCGGAAAAAACTTTATAGAGACTAGGTAGGAGGCTTATTGGTCTGTAATTTCCAATGTTTTTTCGGTCTTCTTTTTTGTAGAGTAAGATAATTATCGATTTTTTCCATTCTGCAGGTATCTTTTCTTGATCTAATATCATGTTAAAAAATTTCGTTAGTACCATAGAAAGTGCTTCTCCCAAGGCAATGAGGTGGTCATTTGTAATGCCATCTGATCCGGGGCTTTTGTCAGACTTGAGTGACTTAATTGCTGTTATTACTTCAGTAGGAATTATGGGCGGTATTTCTTCAATGAGTCCGGTTTCAATACTTTCTTTCCTATTTGAGTCTCCGTATTTATCGTAAAGCTTTTTATAGAAGTCTGTGGCAGCTTTTATTATCTCATATCTATTAGAAGTCAAATTGTTTTTCGTATCGGTTAGTGCAGGTATCCACTCTTTTGTCATCTCTAGCCTTTTATTTGCCTTTTTTAAACTTCCACTTTTACAAAGCTCATTTTCTATAGTTTGCAGTCTTATTTTAGTTTTTCTTTCTTAGAAGAAAAAAAGGAATCATATTAAATGATTGATATTAAAATATTGTAAGAACTTACAATATTTTAATACCAATCATTTAATATGATTCCTTTTTTTTTGCGATATATTTGTTAATTGGTTGATATAATGTAATTAACTGAAATAACTAGGCGGCAGTTTGCGAAAGACCATCATCAACTTATGGATATTTAGTAATTTGCAATATTCCACTACACACTCAGACTCAGACCCAATAACCATTTCATTTAAAATTTCGCAAAAATATTAAATGTCCAAACACGACTTTTTTACCAATTTATTATCAGTATAGATACTTATACAGGGTGTAAATGCAAAGTCAAGAATCTCTTTAGCGTATGAAAGTATACACGATTCTGAGGTAATTACGAGAAAAAAAAAATACCTTGTATTTTCACCAAAAATTTCATCTTTTTTCCAAGCTATGGCTACGCAGCTCACCGGCCTCCCCACATACTGAATTGCACCCCGCAACCCGCACCCCTCATCCGAGTGGCCAGCGACCACGCGATTAGTGTATTTTGAGTAAAGAAAATCATTTTATTATGAGGTACTGGTACTTTATTAAGAGACCCCAGTATTTAAAATAATATCTTTACCGATCATACTAACACACCCTCAAAGGATTCTTGCCTTTGCTTTTACACCCGGTAGATTATGTCACATGATATGTTGTGCATATGAGTCGTTGTTACTTCAAATAAAGATATTTTATTTTGATGTTCTTTTGGTCCGGCCATCTTACGTTATTATGGTGGGACCAATGATTTTGTACAAATTTTAAATAGACATTTTTAAATTTTACGTAGCAAGTCGTAGAAAAACAGTACCAAAACTTAACAAAGAGAGTTTCAAAATCAGTTTTGTGGTCCCGCTATTTTGATAAACATTGGATTTAGGCGTATTTATTTATATTACCAAATTCGTATTTGATCAAATATTTAAAAAAATTGTCTGAAAGAGCACCGAAAATGACGAAAAATCTTTTAAACTCAGGAAAAGCTGACGACAAATGTTATAAGATTTTATGAATTTGAAAATGCTTAAAACGTACTACGAGGCTACGACTCCGTTCTTAATCTCAAAGCAGTGTTTTAATAAACCCTGTTATGCGCCAGTTTCATAAACTGCTATCTACTATAAAATCACATATTTTCACGAGATTTTCTACAACATAAACGTTTTCAACTAAGAACTTAATTCAGGTTTTGGGCATCTCCTCATTATGTAGATACCTACCTTTGAAATGAAATCATAGTTCACATTGGAGCTGAGTTGGAAAGGATAGAATTCATTCAAGACTTCTCATTAAGCCTAATATATGTACGCTCCTATAATTATTGGACAGTGGTCACCGCATCAGACATCTAATGGCTTCCATTACGTTGCTCACCACCTGCACTAATGGCCTAGAAATATTTAATTGATGAGAGCTGTTCAGATTTCCTGCCACGCATTTTTCAAGCAGTCATGGCGTTCTTTTTGCGCTGCAGAGCGGTTCACATTGCTCTTAGTAGTGGCCGCCGCCGTTTAGCTGTTCGGCCATTTTTTAAAGATTTTTTACTATATTTTACACTTATAAGTATTATATAAAACACAAAGGATAACAATTTTTTTGAATATTTTTCTTCGTCATTCAAATCAACCCCAAACCGATCAAAATATATTTCAAAAAATATGTTATTATTTATGTTTTTGTATTTATGTGTGTAATATATAACATATGATGTTTGACTACTTTTAAGGATTTTTATTTAGGAATTGTATTTTTTTTATTCTTCATTATATTTACAGACAGAACAGTCTAATTCAGACATTTTGAACATAATAATACGGAAATATTAATACATTTTATTCGTGATTAATCTATATTATTTATAAAGCCACATCCTAATCATAAAAATTCCAAAAAAGCCGAAACCTAACTAAAGCCTTGGTGGAACGCTAGACAACATGCTTCCAGAGTAATTAGTTTTAAATTACCTGGTTTCTTCCATGACTCTAAGTTTTTGCTTTTAGAACTACAAGTATTGGTAATCTATTATTTATTTTTAAAGCAGCGTCCAGTACAATCGATACTCATTTTGCAATGTAATTTTACGAGATTACGTTTCACATTAAAATTGACATAAATATAAATCTTATTTTAATGCACATGCAATATGAAAACAACGAGGGCCAATAGTAAATAACAATGGAGGATACCAATATTTTCCGACAATACGAGTACAATACAGCAATAAACATAAACAAGATTCATTTTTTGCTCACAAAAGTGCCATTTGGTCGATTTATGCTTCGTTGCTGGAGCTCATTGGTACTTTATATTGTTTTGCATGTTGCCCTTTTATCTTTTTTATGATAACGCACTGTAACAACGACAATTTTTATTTCCTGGTAATTTTCAGTTTTGGGATTGATAAGTTTAGAAGCGGGAGCTCGTTACATTTCGGGGTGCTGAAGAGGAGAAAATTTGGCAACCTGTGGGCATTGACCAATCTGGACCAATTTCGTTGTCAATTAAAGGTTTGACAATACCGGACTAATTAGGTTTGACGAAGATGGAATAAATACCATCCGTGTCAATACCACTGATGCCATGATTTCCTCGAGTGACAAAAGATAGGTACAACCACAGATTATTCCAAATACCTCCGCACATGGCACATTGGAACGAGCTGTCGTAGGCGAGTTTTAAATAGTATCACACGAATGTTTTAATACCTAGTTATGTACAGTTTCATAAAATACACTACTTTATCGAAACTGATACAATAGTTATCTACTTATTTTTCAATCCATTAGAACTTGGTAAAATTTGTCGTAAGCTTTTTTGATTGTGATGCTATGAAATCGTTCATCATTTTCGTTGCTTAGTATCACTCAACCATATGGCGTAAGAAATCCAGTAATTCACAATGTGAATGTGAAACCTCCTTTGCCTAATACATAAGCTCACATCTATGACGGTTAAATCTCTAAAGGAGGTTTCATAGCAGCGAGGTCCCGCACCGCCACGAAAACTCCTTGGTCCAGTCGCAATCACGCAAGTATGTTAGGTTCGGCCACAGGGAAGTTTCATAGCGGTAAGGTCTCCCACCACCATTAAACCTCCAGTCGGGTCGCAATGTATTGTTGTACTAGTAACCAATATTATTAAAAAACATCGTTTGTAGTAGATATCCAAACATTCGACATAACTGTATGGATTAAGTATTCTTTGCCTCCCTACCTAGTGTGATTGTACTGTAATATCAGAAAAATAGTAGTTTATGCTATAAGTGCGGTATGGAGGCAATAGTTTACGAAGAACGATTTGAAACACGAGCAATAAGCGAGTTGGTTACAGGTAACCCACAAAAATAAGTTACATCGGCATTCTTCGTCGACGCAGAAGGGTTACAACGAATGCCGATTAAAACCGATGATTAAAACTGGAACGCACCAATTCACTAAAGAAAGGTCGCTATACGCTATACGCTATACGGAGAAAAATCAAACAGCAAGTGAACTCAGCATGAGAAAATTGAGGATGAAATCTGTACACTGTGTGGCAATGAAAAATATTCACCATACTAATTACAAGGCATTAAATCATGACAAATTAAATAAAATGCTAATATAGTATATATAAGTACTAATAATAAAGTAATAAAAAGGTCGGGTTATCGGGAAATGAGTTATTTGTTTTGTACTGAGGCCAAAACTACAATTTTTTGAATTTTTGTCTGTCTGCTTGTTTTTTCTTCCGTTTTAACTTGGGAACCACTCAACGGATTTGTATGCATCTTTTTATTATCATCCTAGTGACCCTGGTCAACAGAGAGACTTTATGGGGTATAAAGATAGGCGTTCATGAAATAACGTCCATGCCGAAAACGGGGCAAATATTGAATAAACGCGGGTGGAGCGAGTTTTCTGAGTGGCCCGCTCCGCTGAGCAAGATAAACATGTAAAAATGAAAGCGTTGGAGCAGGACAGATTTCTCTGCATAACCTCGCCTTAAGTTTTACATAAATATAAATAATTTAAAAAATATGGTAAATGTTTTTGTTATATAGGTATCAATCAAAATCATTTATTTCAGACTAAAATATTTACTTTACCTCCCCTTCCCATCGAAAACGGCAGAATAATTTCAGTACTAAGAGTCGCGCTTTGCCAGGTCCCGTGTTAAATGGTCTGAGGCCTTGGTAGGTATAACGATTCCACATCCAAAGAAAATAAACAACGAAGACGATTCGCACGATTCTCGACAGATCGTACAGAATATAGGTGTTGACAGATCCCAACACTCAATGTTAGGGTTAATATTTTTACCTTATTATTTTTGATTACTTCGTAACCGTTATATAATTTTTTGAAATTTTATTTTAAATAAACTTCATAATGAATTTAAAACTTTATTAGGAAAAAATAGTTTTAATGGATCAACATTTATTTTTATTTCTTTATTCACATTTATTATATTTAATAATTTCCTAATTTTCCAACTATTTTAATTTTTATTCAAATTTTATTATTAATTTTAGAATCAGCAGTTGCTATTATCCAATCTTATGTTATTTCTATTTTAAGAACCCTTTATTCTAGAGATGATGGACGATGGATGGTTTGGTGCCCGCGCATTCGCACAGTGCGGCAACAGGTCGATGGCAGTAATCCACTAAAAATAAAACCGGTCAACTGCGAGTCAGACTCGCATACCTAGGGTTCCGTAATTCGGCAGTTTTAGGAACAGTCAGGAAGAAGATATTCAAAATCTTGCCCTTAACTGTTTATGATAACTAAAAAAAAATTGATTGTACCACAAAAGAGAGACTCAAATATTTTTATACCGTACTCGAAAGAAAACTCGTGGATGAAAAATTTAATTTTGTCATTTTATAATCGTGTATTTCTCACCCGCTATATTTTTCCTTTAAACTTTACCTAATCCCAAATTACCATGATATTTTCATATTTTTCGGTTAATTAGTTTCAGAAATGAGGGGGGGGGACATGCATTTTTTGTGGTTATTCAAAGATTTATATTTTTAAGATGTATATTTTTTTTAATCAGCTATTAAATATCTACAACTTGATACCCATATTGTATCTTTATAAAATATTTTTTAATTTATTTAATATTTCTCATTTGTTATAGTTATCATCGCTATAGTTTTCCTGTAATTGGCAAGTTATGGCTAATAATCGTCATTTTTTAATGGGGGCGATATGCATTTTTTGTGGTTTTTCAAAGATTTCTCGAAATTGGTGCCAGTAAATATCGTAAGAGTATATATATTTATAATCAGCTCTTTTAATATCTTCAATTTAATACCCATGTAATTTTATATGATATATTATTTTATTTTTCCCTCTTTTGTATTGGAAATATCATAAACAATTTTTTTTACACTGTATTATGTAGGCAAGTGAAAACTATTTTTGTGGTAAATTTCAAGTCTTTATCTTTAGCGGTGCTAAAGTTATGAGGCTGTGACATACGGACGGACGGAGGAGTCTCACTATAAAGGTTCTTTTTACCTTTCAGGTACTACGGAACCCTAAAAATCATAATGGTATCATTTTACGTAATAGTGCGGTGGCGGTCAAAATTAACATAAAAGAGGATGTTTAATGTATGTCTTTTCAACAGCAAGTCAAAAACTAAATTTGGCTCTTTCATTCTCCTTAAAATGGTAAGGAAAAACGTTCCACACTAGCTGGAAAACATGGGTTTTTCTTTGCGCATGCAGTGTGACCACGGCGGCGTCATCGTCGTCGGATCGATTGTCCGTTATCTGTCTGTCCGTACATCACGCGTCTCTAGCTTCACCCAATCTGCAGTGAATATGTCAAGGTGATATGTGAATTTTTTAACGGTCACTGTCCCTCGAAACGGTAAAATGTGCAGTGCGAGAGGGATGGAATCAGGGCGAAGGAGAATAAAGTAGTATTTTATTTATATTAAAAAAAAGTGAAAAATCGAACAAAATTTCGTCCACCAAAATCTAAATGTTGTAAGAACCCATCTAATAAAATATGTTTCATTACAATGTTTTTCTGTACATGGTACCTATTCATCAAACAAGGAGAATAACTATTTGAAGACCTCATTTCAAACATTATTTCCGTCCAGTGAAAGTTCCTAAAGGTTCCAAAGGAAAAGGTTCCATTGTTAGACTAATTTATCAAACTAGTAACTTCTTCTTGAAAGATACAGGGGGCCGAAAACGAGGCACAAATAATGCCTTTTGAAAGAGTTTTCAGCTGTTAAACTTGATATTTTTGTATGTAATGTAAGAAATGAAGTTTGGCAGTTCAAAATTTTTTCAAAAGATACTCTTTTTATGCCTCGTTCTAGGCTCGCTGCACTCCTAAAAGAGTATAATTTTCGCCTTAGTGCCTTAACGCGGATAAACATAAAATTAACCTTTCAGAGTTTTCCAAACTCTCCACGATACCATTACACATAATTAACGGGGTCAACCTACTCATATCCTGGATACAAATTTCAGCACGTAAACATCAGTACTTAATTCGGAGGATTTAAATTAATCCTTTTGTTATCTCAGTCCAGATTAGTAGATAACCAACTTTGTGCTAACAAGTGTCTGACCCTTGCCGACGCAAATGGAATTTAAATACCTATTCTAAAACTTTGCTCTATTTTAAAAGGTATGGGTCAAATAATTAAAGTATTAAATAATTAAAGTTTTCTTTCAGTTATGTAAAATATTGTTTTACATCCCTGGCAAGACATTTTTTTACATTATAGAATGTTATAAATCTATGTGCCTAATGGCAATAATTTTTATTACCTAGAAATTTCCCTGATAAAATGGTTTTGATTAAAATATAAATAGGTACAAAGTTTGTACAGCTATAGTGAGAAATATTGTGACTTCGTGTTTTGTTGGTTAAGTTCGTTTTTTGCTTATCTTTTTGACAAGCCAATAAGACATTTTTTTACATTATAGAATGTTATAAATCTATGTGCCTAATGGCAATAATTTTTATTACCTAGAAATTTCCCCGATAAAATGGTTTTGATTAAAATATAAATAGATACAAAGTTTGTACAGCTATAGTGAGAAAAATTGTGACTTCGTGTTTTGTTGGTTAAGTTCGTTTTTTGCTTATCTTTTTGACAAGCCAATAAAATTTAGTATTTTTTGACATAAGACGTCAATAAATAAATACGATTATTCATAGATTTTGCGAATTCCGAAGTCGCAATATTTACCACTAGACCTGTACATTCTTTGAGACGTATTTAGCATATACAGGGTGTACTCATGACATGCTCGTTCAATTAAACCACATGCTGTACTGATCATACTGAATTGCAACCACTTGAAAAACTTTTGATAAAACGTGAAAAAAAAACATTTTCCCATAGAAAATGGCATGGAGGATGGAGCATGACAATTTTATTTCGCGTTTTTTCAAAAGTTTTTCTATGGAAGAGGTTCAAGAAGATCAGTAGAGCATCTGGTTTAATTTAATAAGCATCACGACAACAGCTTGTATATAATATTTTAGTATTTAACGCATCTGTCATAGTGATTTATTTAAAAATATTCAGTCAGTAGATAATTCTTCTTTTCATAGTTCCACGCTCGTGTAAATATGTAGCTTCTTAGCAAATTTAATAGATACTTCACTAAGCAATATAAAGATCATGAAGTCTTTATACAAAGACATTCGTCCAACTGTTAAAAAAATATATATATTGTAAACTTTTTTTTGAAAGAAGAAAATTTTTTACAGCACCTTAATTTCTGAGTAGATTTGGATTATAAATATATTCTTAATGTTCAATCCTGTTTGATTGTTTTATCTTTTGTATTGATTTTAATTGTATGTGCAAAAAGTGCTATAAATAAAATGGATAAATTAATTATTTATTGTATAGTGGAGATAAATTATTTATAATGTTGGTCTTAAATATAATGTGCAATGGTGGGCTTATCTTAAAACTGAGATTTCTTCCGGCAAACCAAGCCTGAAAGTGAATATTGGTTTAAAAGGGTTACATATCCATCCATCCATCCACCAGCCTGTTTCGTCCACTGCTGGACATAGGCCTTTCAAGGATTTCGCCTCTCTTGGCGGTCCTCCTGGAAGAAATGCCCATACTCACACACGCTGGGCAGGCGGGTTGGTGAGCGCGGTGCCGTAACCCTTGCACCAGTGACGCCGCTGCCCGTCACTAGTCTGTTTTATATAAGGCCCGGCAATTGGGGATGGATATACCACCATCCATCGGTCCCAGGCAATGGTGGGGCGCCTGATTTTTTGCCTGAGAGCTGTTCTCTTACTCTCCCCGAATAACGGGAGGATTTGTGAGTAAGATGGTGGTACCTCCACAGTCGAGCCCGGCATCAGCTCTACCACCTACAATATACGGTACATATACGTGAAAGAAATAAATTACTTGACAGGAATTATTTAATATAATCATTCAATACTAGTAAACCTAACCTACTAAACTAAGGTATATTTACATACTTACTAATATATACTTACAATACATACGTAGTAATTATTTTAAGATAATTATGCCTAAGCTACAATATCTGAATAGGTACCTACTACATAAAGACAGATTCTAAGTTTCTGTTTTTAATACACAAGTTTAATTTTGCATGTGGGTGCTGTGGATGGATAGCCAAATCCGAAACTATAGGGAACAGCGAGAAAAAAAGTCCAAAAACCAAAACTTCATCATTAGATTTTTGAAAAACTAGATTCCTTAGACGGGAACAGAAAATGCAGATTTTCAAAAAAAAGGCGTCTTGTCCCGAGGCCAACTTTGATAAAAACCAAAACTCTGTACCAAACAAAAACATTTTTTTAAACTTATCAATACAAATTGATTCAATTGGCTGACTCAGATTCTACGAAAAAGTGAAACAAAAAAATCGCGCTATGAATTATTATTCTCGGCGGAATGGTTAAACACCTCTGAAATTTGTTTCACTTTAAATTTTAGGGCCTTGATCCATTGACCTCTCATAAACAACAAGACACACAGTCTTTAAGAAAAGTTCGTCAGAAAGTGTCTGAACCTGTGACGTGCATAGTAGTGAAAATCTTCAACCAGGTTAAGACGTTATGTCGTTAACATAAGATGCAATGTAAGTTGTACGAAATTGTCATTCGAATTTGTCACCCCATAGCGGTGACAAAATGCATCGCGGACACTTTTTGAGCGAGATTGTGAGTCTAGTTGTTTATGAGGTCAATGCCTTGATTGCATGAAAAGCGATTTGCTATTAAAACAAAACCAACAACATACAATGGTGTCGATTTGGTGCAACACGACTTAACTTATTTGGCAGGACTAACCTTATTTTAAGCGTCCTGTCTTTGTTTTTTTGATACAGAAAGAAATAGTAGATTACACAACAAGTGAAAAAAAAGGGAATTTCTTTCGAGGCTCAAAGGTGGATCCCGAGAGGAGCGAAGGATTCTAAAGTTGAATCCCGAGCGAAGCGAGGAATTCTAGAGTAGAATCCTGAGCGGAGCGAGAGATCCAAGAGCCGAGATGGAATTTTTTTTTCACGAGTTATGTTCTCTACTTTTCATCATTGACTATGAGAAAATAAACAGTACCATATTAACTATTTGAATCAAATTTTATTATACTTACAACCAATCGGTACATAGTAAATTAATAAGAGAACAAAACATAAAAATGGCGGTTCTTTTTTTTTTGGTCTTTTTTCCAAGCGGCCAGCCAGTACGTTTGGTAAGATATTTTTTTATATTGTGCATTGACACTTGTTCCAAATTTAAAATGCTTTATTCGGGCATTTTTGTGGAGCATAAAATGTAGTGATTGCAATATTTATAGTTTATAGCTTCTCGGGTGATTATGTTTTAAGATGGCTGTATGGTCACAGATACCTTTGCCATGCCTTTGCCTATCCAAAAAGTTTAAAAAGTTACTTGTTCTCACTCAGTGAGGAAAAGAGCATTTTATTCACTGTTTTTGGTGAACCAATAACCTCTTTTCGAATAGTAATGGTGAAAAATATAAAGTTTAGTCCTGTCAAATAAGTCGTGTTAAACCGAATCGACACCAGTATAACACAAAACCTAACAACAGAACAAGCTATAATGAAAACGACAACAATATACGTATTACCGAAAATATTGAAAATCAAAACTCAAAACTATCCCAAGCACATCCCAGAGTAGAATCAGCGGAATGCGTGACGCTCTGAAACTCACCCGCGTGTTGTCCTTAAATTATAATTTGTCATCTCTGAATGATCGCGTCGCTCACCCCCCCCCCCCCCCCCCCCCGCAATATGAAACGTGGTACTTCACCTAAGCGATAAAGAAGTGTATAGGAGATAAGAGCGAGACGTATCGTTTTATGTCCGTTGTTTCGCTTACCCTAATAGTAATCGGCGTTAACATTGAGTTTAGTTTCAAAACGTTGACATAGTATTTTGTACGCGATTTCTGGTTGGATGGATGGTATAAACTCTGCCTGCAACAATGATAGCCAACTGGTACTGCGACATTTTCTTTCACCTGAATAGCCAAACTAATTCGACGTGAAAGGCAAGCAAGAGATATGTATACATACCGATATTTTAACGACTATAATAGCAATCTGGCAGAATTATTTAATGAATATTTACCCTTTGCCTTTACCGTAGATCTTTAGGTTTGTGTTTCCTTACAAAGCAAATAATGGTAAGAAAATAACAGTGTCAGAGTCATTATCTTGCTAGCTTGTTTATATAATTATGCTCATAGTTGAATCATGATTTCCCTAAAACAAATCATGCCAAGACACAGTAGGTAAGTATTCACTTTTATGTTGATGAATATAATCATTACGTTAGTTCAAATGATAGCTATTACTTTTGCAGCTTGATAGATTATCGGCATATAGTTTCCAAATTGAGTATTCCCGGGTCAGTTTGCACTTTAATTTATCGAGATTTTATTTATCGAGTACATTTAATTTAACTTCCGCTCCTGCTGGAGTTCAGACCTAAAGAGGAGGGGTGATAGAACCCTCAAAACCTCCCCCACTTATATCCGACCTTGGCACAAACTGCCCAAGCAACTGCCAAAAACAAAATAAAAATCGTATCAAAACTATAATTAGAAAACTTGTATCTATATTAATCTTCTTTATCTATACTAATAATAAAGTAAAAAAGTCGTATCTGTACATTTAATAACTTTGCGAAATTTTAAATAAAATTGGTTAATAATATTGTACTGTGGCCAAGATTAAAATGCTTGTTCCGTTTTAACTCGAGATCTCCTCAACGGATTGGGATAAGGCTTTCTTTTTTATCATTGTAGTGACCCTGGTCAACCATAAGAGGAGTCAATAAAATAACTGCCAAGCCGAAAAGTGTCGAAGACCTACATTTATTTGAAGAGTGCCGCGGCCAAAGTTAGGCTTAATGTTTATAGCCCAGTTGACTGCGACTCGTTTATAATCATTCCACAAAATTATGTGTATCTTCACTATACATAAAGATTTCAAATTATAAATCAGATAAAATATCGAAAAATATACTTGAATATATATTTCTATGTCTTTCGCGTGTCGCTCTATAACATTTTCTTTCATCTTTATTCCATTGATTATTTTTTAAGGGTTGGATTTGAATTATTAAAAATATACTGCTATAATTCATTATTTTGTGAAACTCAGGTTGAAAGAGAAACATTTTAGGTAACCATTACAGAATATGTCACCCTCGTAAAACACAGAAACATAGGAAAGGGCCTTTGTAAAACACAGTGACATTAAGCCTTTCAAACTTCACCTCCTTTGTTAGTAAATAAAAGCAGTAAATGTCAACGACAGTACCTGTCTCATACTATTTAAAATACATGGACTAAAATAATTTGCTTTTTGAATACAGGTGTGGGTTGTACTAATTATAAGCAAAGTACCTTAAGGGGGAACGTTTCGAGCTCGGTGCAAAATGCACAACTTATGATTGTTTTTATTACTATTGCATGAACAGTAATAAATAAATGTAATATATGGCATTTCGAGACCATTGTTTAGTGTCAGTTAGGCTTTTCTACCAAAATTTTGTAATTTTATATATTACGTTGTAAATGAATGGGCATACAAACTTAAAACACGCTTTTAAGTTTGTATACCCATTCATTTACAACGTAATGCATAAAATGAGGAAATTCTGCTAAAAAACCCTGATAATTATTCAACAATAGTCGCAAAATAAGATGAAACTATTTTATTTTATACATTTTATTTTAAAATAAGGTAAACAAACCACTGTTATGCACTTTGCACTGAGCTGGAAACGTTACCCCTTAAACTGTTTTGTCTGCACTTGTTTCGTATTCCGGATTCGTGTGTAGATATTATTTTTTATACAAACACTCGGACAGGCATGTTATATCGCATTACTTTAAGTGAAATTTAAAAATGTCGGTTTCAATTAGGTAAGTGCTCATAGAGCCGAATTACTGGACCTTGCTGACGAAATTGGCAGTAGTTATCCAGAATGTCTACTGCCACTCATAATATATTGCGCCATTGCAGATTTAAAAAAATGCCTATCCTATATAACATTATTTGATGGTGAAATTAAATATGCGTATTAAAAAAACCAAGTTTAAGAAACTCCGCTATAAGGGTTCCGTTTTTTCCTTTTGAGTTTTTTTCCTTTTAAGGTACGGAACCCTAAAAAACTTTCTTTTTGTTATATTTTTGTTAATAAAATTACGAATGAGTTTACTTTGTTTGCTATATAATTCTGAACTTTGTTCACTCCTGATTTCAGAGCATTAATCTATAAAAAGTTATATGGATATGATTTATGTTTTTTAAATCCACACTATGACAATTTAGGTATCAGTACAAACAAAACAAAAAAAAGACATGGTAAGTTGTTTTTTAGGGTTTCGTATCCGAAGGGTACCAAACTGGACCCTATTACTAAACCTACAAGAACAAGAAATAAAATAAAGCACAAAAAATTAAGGTTCCGTAATCAGGGGGTGCCAAATTGCTACCATTTTAGTGCATTCTCTTTGTCGCCATGACATTGCTACACTATAGAAAATATTTTGCTATTTTTTACCAGTATTTTTAGGGTTCCGTACTCAAAGGGTGCTAAGCGGCAAAGCCCAAAGGGGTTACACAAAGAATATTTATATTGTGTTGTGGTACGGAATCTAAGGCCGATTTTCCAAAATATATTTTGTGTTTAATGGAAATATGAGGTGACTTCGATTGATGTATTATCTAAATCTATACTAGAGACTCGGTAAATGACACAAATGTAGATTTAAATAGATGACGCAACTTAAAACAGGAATGCAAAATAAAAAATAAATCGTTCACGAGAACGTTCAAAAGTGAAATGTATGTTAAAAAGAAATGGTTATGTGGATGTGAGAGACTAAATGCTTTTTTTTTGCTTTCCCTGTGTTATTTTCGGCGGAGAAGCGATTTGGATGGAATATATATAAAATTTATTTGATCTTTTTAATAAAACCATGCAGTGCACCACCGGTTCTCTAAGGCACCAGCCGCCACTGGACGCAAGTGGATCAGACTCTATGGAAACCAAGCGTGTCACATTTTACAAAGAAAACGGTTGACAGCGGTTTGAATCTTAGAAGGAATTGTATGACTTAAGACATAACACATAAGACTCAAAAACTCAATATCCGTGAAGGAAGAGTATTGCTCTCCCTTTTAATTTGGCGGCGCGTGATTAGGCACGCGAAGTACTTACATACACTCGCTGCATCTATTTAGATCTTTGTCTGTGGTAAATGGTCAAGATCAAATTTCAATCAACCTTTTTGCAAAATACGAAAAATATTATTTGTGACTTGTTGTAAAACGACCCCGAGTCAATTAGTATAGAAAACCTACAATTAATTGTTCGTTTTTACCGAAAGAGTAATTGAATGTTGTTACTGATTACTACAGTCTCTAGTATGAGTTTGGCCATATCAATCATAGTTATACAGGTACATAATATGACCCTGCTTCTGAGATTTTGTCATTCAGAATTTGAGCTTGAAAAATGTCAATTTAGTCTTTAAGACAATGATCAAGGAGAAAACCTTGTTGCAAATTCTTATTTAAGCGACTTATAGCTTTTCAAATCTTCTCTTTTACCTAAAATGAAAAAGGCAAAACAAAGATCCCCTTACAAAAAACATCTTTCCCTAAATAAAATATTTTCGCATTACGGTCATAAAACAAACACCCCATGTCCAGTTTATAGACCAATAAAATACACCGTCGTCGTTTAAAGTTCGCGATGTAGGTCGTAATTGAATACTCCGGAGTGAGGCGGGGGAGCACCCTCTTTACTGAAAAGTTGATGTGCTTAAACAAACGACTACGCAAAACACTGGGGTTATTCCAGTTTCCCGTAAATATTTTTACTCAGAATTATACAAAATGTTGCCTATCCACTGAATAACAGTTTGCATGTCTAAACTTTTGTGGTGTAAACAAGCTCAAACATGCCTTCCATTTATGTTCAGCAATAAAATATTGTAAAGTTCTACTATAGAGATGTAAAATATTAACTTTAGAAAGGTTCTTCAGTGTTTTTTGGGTTTTGGTTGTACGGGCTAATGCTCTTCGGCTGACAAAAGACGGCGCCAAATTTTTTGTCAGGTGCTACCATTTTAGCGCCTTGTTTTTTGTAGCGTTGATGTTGCTGTGGCATGTATATTTTTGTTATTTACCATAGTGTTTTTCAGAGCATATTTTGGGGTGGTACGGAACCCTTTGTGCGCGAGTCAGTCTCACACTTGGCCAAATTAGTGGTGGGTATAAATAGAGTTTTCATCGATTTAATTTTACCCTTTGTCGAATAAGAGGCTCTTCCCGTCTTCTCTTGTCATATTACCTATATACACGCTTTATTTTTAATTTTGCGCGCAGAAAAAGCTTCTTTAAACATTGTAAACGTGTTTTTTGATAGTACATAAATGTCAATGAGTTCGTAAGTTAATTGGTTATTGCATGGCCATAAGTTAAGTAAAAATTATGTAAATTAAACTTTTATTTAATAATCCCATCCAACTTATCCCATCCCACTTCCCACTTATCCCATCCCACTAATATTAAAAATACGAAAGTTTGGATGTATGGAGGGATGGATGGATGGATGTTAGTTACTCTTTCACGCCGTAACTACGGAACAGATTGGGCTGAAATTTTGCATAAATGTAGTGCTAGAGCTGGAATAGGACATAGGCTACTTTTTATCCCGTAAATCAGTTCCCATGGGATGAAAATGAGGTTTCAAGTTTCTATATAAAAGTGATGTGTCACCATTTCACGCCATACCTATTGATCCGATTGGGCTGAAACTATGCACAAATAAAATTTCTACATCTAGAACAGGGTAAAAACTACTTGTTATCCCATAAATCAGTTCCCATGGTAAAACTTAAAGAGACATACCAAATGGGAAACAGAGGCACATAACACGCACATTTCATCAGCTGTGTTTGGTGTACGTAACAGTCCAAAAATATTGACAGATTTTATGGTACACGAAAACCAAACGCGGGTGAAGCCGCGGGCAATAGCTAGTATTAAATAATTGCTGTAATTTGGTTATCTCGTAGTAATTATAATAAATAAATAAATAGCACATACAAAACATCTATACGATAATTAAAAAAATTCATGGAAACAAAGAATCTTGAGAATGCCCTACCTAATCGTATTTAAATAAAAAACCGGCCAAGTGCGTCTCGGGCCACGCGCAATGTAGGGTTCCGTAGTTGCCCGGTACATATAAGTTGGTTCTACTAATACAGACAGCGCCAAACTTCTGGTCCCATACATTACAGGGGGCCAAAAGTTTGGCGCGACCTATACTCGAAAATTTGTAAAGCCTACTTAGCTGTGATTGTTTTCCTTTAAATTCATTATATATACTACTTCTGTGAATTTTTTACATTTCTATAAACCACCGTTTGGCCAGCAGTGGAGGGACGCTCCACTCTAACTAAAATTTTCACTTTAAGGCTTAATATTTCACCAATGGATACCTAAATCTAAAAATGGTTTTGACACACCCACAATGTTTAAACGGCCTATCCATCTATACCCCACACTATGGGATAGACGAGAAAAAAAAATCATCCACAGTTCACGTGTATGAGAGGTACCCTTACAATATTTTTTTCAAGATTTTATTTTACCGTTTTGTCGGCGTGATTAATATTTATATCCATGCCAAATTACATCTTTATAGTACTAATACTCTCTGCGCTAAGCCACGGACAGACGGACATGGCGAAACTATATGGGTTCCTTGTCGGACTACGGAACCCTAAAAAGGATGTTTCTCGTGGTCCCTTCACTCTTAGATGCATAGGATTTTAACTTAAACCATACGGTACAGAAAGACAAGTCTCACGGATTGGTAGATCGCATGGACTGAAGGAGAATAAGCGTAAACAGGAGGAGCACAGGGAAGTATGCATTTATTGAACACTAGCTCTTGCCACAGCTCCGCCCCCGTGTTATTCGGTTTAACGACATGATTTTTACCGGGATAAAAAGATGTGGTAAGTTAGGGTATAAACTATATCCATTCTAAATTTCATCCAAATCCGTTCAGCCGTTTCAGCGTGAAAGAGTAACAAACATACACACACACACGCACAAACTATCGCATTTATAATATTAGTGTGATAATGAAAGCTGAATTATAATTAATGTATCCAAAAGAGTTAAACTGTTTATGAGGTTTAGAAAACCCCCACTGACCGCGTGCAATCATACGTTTAATAGGTCCCGTAATGAGCTCGTAAAGAAAGTTACGACCGCAGACCCTGTCATAAATACTCAACTTCGTTTCCAGCCGTCGAAAATTTTAATTTTCACGAAAAATATATTTATTATTTAGGCGTGAGTGGCAACTTGTTGTGGTAATTGTTTCTGTGGCTTCCAAGGGGCAACTGCGTGATTCTTACAATAAATTGTGACTTAATTAAAAGGAGCAAAGTCCATATTCATTTAAAGCTGAGATGGACGCAATAAACTTCGCATTTGTATGTCTGAAGTCGGAATATGGCAGAAATGAATTTCGCATTTAACTATTATCTTTATCAGCAACATTAAACAAAACTCTTTTGACTACTATCATAATCTATATCCATACCAATAATAAAGTAGTAAGAAAGACGTATTTGTACCTGAATATTTTCGCGAAATACCTCTAATATTAAATATTTTAAATTGAAATATTATTGGTAGGTATTATTTTCGTCGTCGTCACCACCATTTATAAGAACAACCCTTAATTAAATTGCCTATTGTAGGTATGTTGACCAGGGTCACTACAATAATAATAAAAAAACCGTATCCAAATCCGTTGAGTGTTTCTCGAGTTAAAACGGAATACATACATACATACATTTATACATATAGACAGCACACAAAATTGTAATTTTGCCTTTAGGACAATATTATTAATGTGTCGTCCAATCAAGTGATGTTTTTAGCAACTTTTTAACCAACTTATGATACGTGGTGAGGTTTTAGACTACCCACACTCCCTATACAAAATCACGTGTATTGTTTTGGTACAAAGGATCTTAAAACTCTTAATCGCTTTTGGGTTTATAAATCACGCGTTCAATTAAAAAATAAATACACGAGATATCTAAAAAAACCCCCGATATTTTGTGATTTTTTCCGAACGCCTCCCCCCCTTTTGAGACTCACGTGATTAATAGACGATCCCCAACCCATTCCATTTAAAATTTCGTACAATTAAACACGTTAAAATTTTTTTACTACTTTATGAGAGAGCATGTTATTCGGTTTAACTACATGCTTTTTTCCGGGATAAAAAAGTAGCCTATGTGTTAAGTTAGAGTATAAACTATATCCATTCTAAATTTCATCTAAATCCGTTCAGCCGTTTCAGCGTGAAAGAGTAACAAACATACACACACACACAAACTCTGGCATTTATAATATTAGTGTGATGTGATATATTTAGAGAATGCCTGACTCCGTCACTGACTGATTCATCAACGCCTAAACCCTTGCACCTAGAAAGCTGTAGTTTCCCTTTCTAATGTGGACAAGGAACAAGACCACATTTATAAAAAAACTTACGGGATCCGTAACGCAACGCCGCAAGGCTAGTACGAGTATTATCTACAAAAGAACAGTTCGTGTGCGGAACCGCAGACATAATCCTAGTACAACACATTTTTTATGTACACATTGGTGACTTTTACAACCGACCAAGTGCGTGTCGGGCCACGCGCAATGTAGGGTTCCGTAGTTTCCCGGTACATTTTATAAATTGGTCTACTAATACAGATCGCGCTAAACTTCTAGTCACACATTTAGAAGAACGGCCCATACATTGTCGTGTTTGCCGCGACCTGTACTCGTAAACCTGTAAAGCCTACTTAGCTGTGATAGTTTTCATTTCAAATTCATTATATACACTACTTCTGTGAATATTTTCACTTGTCTATAAATAACCCTTAAGCCGACAGGGGGGGATGCTTGACTAACAAAAATTAGCTCTTTAAAGCTTAATATTTCGCCAATGGATTTTTGCGAAACCCTAAAAAGACCTTCCATATTCAGCTACCGCGGCTTATACTCTAGTATATAGGGTGCGGCGTGCGTGTGCCGTGTGTTTCAGTAATTAGATGGACAATAGACCCATTAGCCTCCAGCTACCGGTTATTGTAATGCTGAATTACAACCTGCCCCTCATTACGTGCCCAGCATTGTCTACTCTAGTTATTTATGGGGCTATTTCCTGTGATCCCACTAATACTACAATTTCATGATTACAAGGTTTTGATGTTAAGATGATTTGATGTCAGTAACTTATTGACGCCGTTAATACTAAAAAGTACGGTAAATGGGAGTAGGACCTCAGTGTCCCGTATCGTTGTAACAAATAAATTAGTTTATAGACTAAGATAAAACGAGTAAGTTAGAATAAATCTGGATGTTAGGAGTTCCTACTTTTGTTTCTGTTTTTGTTCTGTTTTTTTATACTGCAGTGATGTTAATTTGATCATATCTCCTTGCGATGGATAAATCGCTAAGTGTTTAAAATAAAGAAATGTAATTATTTCATAGTTAAGATAATTAATTGGCTATGGGAAATTTATGCCAAGGCATGCTGATTGAAAAACTGTTTCGAGTTGTTTTTTTGTCATATTTCATTGTTTCTGTAGCAAAATAACATAAGACTATAGATATATTTAGAATTGGCTGAACAGAAGAATAATAATAATGTCTCATGTCTCTTACTTCTGTTTGACAGAAATATTACACACATATTAATCATACCTTACCTCTTTACCTTGACATAAACATAAAAACAAATGTCAAATAAAGTGTTTTTTCGTACGAATTCAAATTATATCTTGGTTAATATACTTATTATATTAATGGAAATTATTATTTTATTATGGAACAAAAATACAATCTTATCACTACACGCAAAATTAATGAAAAAAACTGCAAAGCTAAGATAGTCCTTAGTAATAAATCCACAAACAATTGTAAAATAATTATTTTTGGATTTTATTCCTCTACCAGTGCCAAAAATAGTTCCTTCTTATCAAAGACTCTAGGTAACCAGGGTAGTTCCATATAGATATTGAAGATCAGTTACTGAGTGGGACTTTTTTATGAAATTATGCTTGAAAAGGTCGTATCTTGTTTTGAGGTTAAACTAAAATCTTGCACTGTTTTACAGCAGTATTCTATATTCATTTCGATTTAATTGACCTTTGAACAGACGGACAAAAGAGTGATCCTATAAGGGTTCCCTATAAACGGTACCCAAAAACAAAATTTTATAAAATATCACAAATAAAAACCCACCCACCTAGACTTAGTTGTGTCAAACTGATGTCGTTTCATGTTAATGATTTTGACCATTATTTAAATTAAAGTCGTCTTTTTATCGATGTTAATCAAATCTCGTCTATTTGTATTTAGGATCCTGTTCATTGAATTTGACAGTAACAAATGACTTCCTATTTACCATCGAAGGTTAGGTCAGCCACGACAAAATTATTTATTAGGTTGAGACATGAACGTTGGGTACCAGTAAAACGCAAAAAATATTTCTCTTATCTCGGTTTTTGCTTTTCATGAACTACGTTGTACTAAATAATTAATTTATCAGCCTAAAAAACAATAAATAATAAATTGCCTAAAAAATCTTAGAGTGATACGAAAAAATTAAATAAATGGTTACTGGTTATATGTCACTTATCAAAGCGATCTACGATTTATCATAAAAATACTCGTCCTACCACTTCTCTTTAAACTAAGTAGTAAGAACAAAAAACCGTCCAAGTGCGTGTCGGGCCACGCGCAATGTAGGGTTCCCTAGTTGCCTAGTACATTTTATAACTTGGTCTACTAATACAGATCGCGCTAAACTTCTAGTCTCGTACATTTAGATGACTAAAAGTTTGGCGCGACCTGTACTCATAAACCTGTAAAGTCTACTTAGCTGTGTTAATTTTCCTTTTAATTATTAACATTATATATAGCTGCAATACGGTTCACACTGACTCACTGATTGAAATGGTTGTTTGGGTGGAGGGGGGGGGTTTTACACTAATATGATGTAGGGGGGGGTGGTAGAACATGTCATTCTGAGTGAGGATAAAATCGAAAATTTTCATTTTTTTTAATTTTAGGGGGGGGTTCAGTCGTTTTCCCAAACCCTGTTTTGTATAGGATGCTTGTATGGGATTCGGATTTTTCGAGCTGGCGCAGCCAGCGAGTACAAAATTACTACCGGGGGGGTTGGCGGGCTGGCGCAGCCAGCTCGCCTACCCCCCCGGTAGGAATTTTGCCTATCGCTGGAAGGAATTCATACTGGCTACTCGGACGTTTTTTTACAACCCCCCCCAAATGTTTGGTACCATGTATGAGAGTTAAAGTACATATATGGGAACTAAATTCATACTGAATATTCGGTGGTTTTGGAAAATTCATACTGGATATTCGGTCGTTTTTATCGAACCCCCCCGCATTTTTAGTAGTATCAATATGAGTTGACGTATTTGTATGGGACAAAATTCATACTGTATATTCGGTCGAAATTTTCGTAACCCCCCCCGCATTTTTAGTACTATCCATGAAAGTTGACGTATTCCTATGGGACAAAATTCATACTGTATATTCAGTCGAAATTTTCGTAACCCCCCCCGCATTTTTAGTACTATCCATGAAAGTTGACGTATTCCTATGGGACAAAATTCATACTGTATATTCGGTCGAAATCTTCGTAACCCCCCCCCCCCGCATTTTTAGTACTATCCATGAAAGTTGACGTATTCCTATGGGACAAAATTCATACTGTATATTCGGTCGAAATTTTCGTAACCCCCCCGCATTTTTAGTAGCATCAATATGAGTTGCCGTATTTGTATGGGACAAAATTCATACTGTATATTCGGTCGAAATTTTCGTAACCCCCCCCGCATTTTTAGTACTATCCATGAAAGTTGACGTATTCCTATGGGACAAAATTCATACTGTATATTCGGTCGAAATTTTCGTAACCCCCCCCGCATTTTTAGTACTATCCATGAAAGTTGACGTATTGATATAGGACAAAATTCATACTGTATATTCGGTCGAAATTTTCGTAACCCCCCCCCCGCATTTTTAGCACTATCCATGAAAGTTGACGTATTCCTATGGGACAAAATTCATACTGTATATTCGGTCGAAATTTTCGTAACCCCCCCCCGCATTTTTAGTACTATCCATGAAAGTTGCCGTATTTGTATGGGAAAAAATTCAAGTATGACATTTTCGGACCCCAAAATTTTCAGAACGCACCCCGGGGTACGAAAAAAAAAAAAAAATTTTAAAATGTTTATAATTTTTTTTTTCTTTTAGCCATATCTCCGCGACGGTTCGTCTCGGAACCCCCAAACTTGGACCCCGGGGGTCCGAAAAAAGATTTCTTTCATTTTAAAGAAATTTTATCCGAGGCGCGAAAATTTTTTTGTTTTGGCCATATCTCCATGACGGTTGGGCTTGGAACCCTCAAACTCGGACCCCTGGGGTCCAAAAAAAAATTTCTTTCTTTTCAAGGCGTCCATTCTTTTTCGGCCCATATCTCCCAAACCAATGAAGATAGACCCCTGTTCAGGGGGTCCGTTTGAAAGGGCTCGCCGAGATCTATCCGAATACCGAAAAAAAAAAATTTCGGCCACAGTTGGCCGAGTCGGCCACATCCGCGCAATTGGATTATCTCGAGAACGGTTGGAGCTACAGCTACGCGGTTTTCACCATAGTGAATGGCATCAAAACGGCCACAACTTGGCAAAAAAAATTTGACATTTTTGATATTTTATTTTTTTTTAATTTTTTTTTTCTCTAACTTCGGAATGGATGGTGGTAGCGCTTCCGGGTTTGCACTCGAATGATTAGTATCACGCGCTCTTCCCGACCGATGACAAATTTTGACATTTGACAACTGTCAAAACAATGTCAATCGCGTTTATTCAACCGATCGCCCTGAAACCCAGTTTCCACACGTTTTCAAGGTTGCTCTTTGTGTTGTTACAATAAGTTGACATACTTACTTTCCAGAACTATGACGAGGGTGCGCACCACAGGTGCGCGGCCGAGTCATCAAGTCAAACAACATGTGCCTACCGTTCACCGAGGGACGAGGTCGCGCACCGCAGGTGCGCGGGCGAGTCCAACTAAATGCCCAATGACTCTTTTTCACACATCTTCCAACCGATGACAGGTTTTGACACTCGACACACATCCCATCCTCTGTCAATCACGGATTTTCTACAGATTGCCAATACTTCACTGTAGTACAAGTCCAATACGTCACTGATTCAAAAAAAAAAACGCAAATATATTCGGTCGTTTTTTGTAACCCCCCCCGCACATTTAGTACTATCAATATAAGTTGACGTATTTGTATGGGACAAAATTTATACTGTATATTCGGTCGAAATTTTCGGAACCCGCCCCCCCCAATTCTGGTACTATCCATGAAAGTTGACGTATTTGTATGAGACAAAATTCATTCTGTATATTCGGTCGTTTTTCGTAACCCCCCCGCATTTTTAGTACTTTCAATATGAGTTGACGTATTTGTATGGGACAAAATTCATACTGTATATTCGGTCGAAATTTTCGGAACCCCCCCTCCCCAATTCTGGTACTATCCATGAAAGTTGACGTATTTGTATGGGACAAAATTCGTACTGTATATTCGGTCGTTTTTGTTACCCCCCCGCATTTTTGGTAGTTTCAATATGAGTTGACGTATTTGTATGGGAAAAAATTCATACTGAATATTCGGGCGAGTATAACATTTTCGGACCCCAAAATTTTCGGAACCCACCCCGGGGTCCGAAAAAAATAATTTATATTTTTAAAATGTTTGAAAAAAAAATTTTGTTTCGTCCATATCTCCGCGATGGTTCGTCTCGGAACCCCCAAACTTGGACCCCGGGCTTCCGAAAAAAGTTTTCTTTCATTTAAAAAAACTTTTATCCGAAGCGCGAAAAAATTTTTCTTTTGGCCATATTTCCGTGCCGGTTGGGCTTGGAACCCCCAAACTCGGACCCCTGGGGTCCAAAAAAAAATCTCTTTCTTTTCAAATTGTCCATTCTTTTTGGCCCATATCTCCCAAACCAATGGAGATAGATCCCTGTTCAGGGGGTCCGATTAAAAGGGCTCGACGAGTTCTACCTTTTCAAAGTGTCCATTCTTTTTCGGCCCATATCTCCCAAACCAATGAAGATAGACCCCTGTTCAGGGGGACCGTTTGAAAGGGCTCGCCGAGATCTACCCGAATATTAAAAAAAAAAATTCGGCCAAAATCGGCCGAATCCGCGCAATTGCATTATCTCGAGAACGGTTGGAGCTACAGCTACAAGGTTTTCACCATAGTGAATGGCATCAAAACGGCCACTACTTGGCAAAAAAAATTTTTACATTTGACATTTTTGACATTTTTTGTCTTTTTTTTTTAAATTGCTTTAACTTCGGAACTGATGGTGGTAGCGCTTCCGGGTTTGAACTCGAATGATGAGTATCACGGGCTCTTCCCGACCGATGTCATTTTTTGACATTTTTGTCATTTTTTTTTAAATTACTTTAACTTCGGTACGGATGGTGGTAGCGCTTCCGGGTTGAACTCGAATGACAAGTATTACGGACTCTTCCCGACCGATGACATTTTTTGACATTTTTGACAATTTTTTTTTAAATTGCTATAACTTCGGAACGGATGGTGGTAGCGCTTCCGGGTTTGAACTCGAATGATGAGTATCACGGGCTCTTCCCGACCGATGACATTTTTTGACATTTTTTTTTTAATTGATATAACTTCGGAACGGATGGTGGTAGCTCTTCCGGGTTTAGTCAGAACTATGACGAGGTTGCGCACCGCAGGTGCGCGGCCGAGTCATCAAGTCAAGCAGGACGTGCCTACGGTTCACCGAGGGACGAGGTCGCGCACCGCAGGTGCGCGGGCGAGTCCATAAACCTTTACAATTACTCTTTTTCACACATCTTCCAACCACTGACAGGTTTTGACACTCGACACACATCCCATCCTCTGTAAATCACGGATTTTCTACCGATTGCCTTTAAATTCACTGTAGAACGAGTCCAATATGTCACAGACACAAAGAAAAAAACGCATATAAAAAAAAAACATAGGCACAACATATCTCGCGGGCTGCTTGCAGCCCGCGCACCACGCAAATGCTAGTTTCAGTATATACTCGTATACTACTTCTGTGAATTTTTTCACATACCCGTAAACAACCGTTTAGCCGGCAGGAGGGGCGACACTTTGACTCTAACAAAAATTAGCACTTTAAAGCTTAATATTTCGCCAACGAATCCTTAAATCGACAAAATGCTTTTCACACACCCATAATGTTTTCAAACGACCTATCCAACAATACCCCAAACTATGGGATAGACGAGAAAAAAAAATCATCCCCAATTTACGTGTATGGGATTTTTGAAATATCTTTTTTACCGTTTTGTTGACGTTATTAATATGTATGTATATCCATACCAAATTACAGATTTCTAGTAATAATAGTCTCTGAGCTAAGCCGCGGACAGACGGACGGACAGACGGACACGGCGAAACTATAAGGGTTCCTTGTCGGACTACAGAACCCTAAAAAATGGCATTCCGCAGATGGAACATAGCTGCAGAAATAAAATAAAAAAATATTTTCAGTCTCAAATAAACCTTATAAAAATGCAGCCTAGCATGTTGATAAATCTAACATAATATTTTGTACAAAATATTCTACAATTTAATATAACTTATCAGCCCCTTAATTAATTTAACACAATTATAATTTTACTTCAAATAAAATTCCCACAAGAAAACGGCTCTTTATTTTCTAATCTCGGAAATAAGATCACAACAGTACCGGAGGAACATTTAATTATTTTTTCCTTTCTAAGGGTTTGTTCTGGGTGAATAATTGATCACATTCCTACGAATTTGTTTTTTTTCGCTTTTTTGGGTTTGTTTACCTCCAGAGTTTATGTCTGATAACAATTTGCTCTGTAGAGTAAAAGAAACAAGTCTTCATTAAAAAAAAATACAATTGGGAAAGTCTTCGCTTAAGGTGGTAACAGAGGAACTCGGTGCAAAGTGCAAACCATAAAATTGTTTTCCATACTTCTAAATAGATTCCTCTGTTGCAGCCTTAACTCGACCAGACGAATGAAGGGCAGTCTCAATTGAACTTGGTGTTATTGAGGTTAGCCATTTATTTACATATTCTTGTACTGTTATATAATTTCTTTATACTCCAAAAGTTTTTACAAAAACATCCTCCTAACGCCCAAGATCCAACAAAAATACCCTCTTAACGCTAAGTTCCAACAAAAAGGCCCTAGTCCAACTTGCGGTTGACGCCCAAAGCAATATTTTTAGCATACATTTTTAGTTTCCTACGACCCAGATACGCTTTACAAGTACCAAATGTACTACTAACTCGAAGTCCTTGTAAAAAGACCTTGGGTCATTTGGGAAAGCCTAATTTTTAGGGTTCCGTACCCGAACGGTGCCAAGCGGGACCCTATCACTAAGCCATCGCTATCTGTCTGTCCGTCTGTCTGTCATAGGGGTCTGTAGCTTCAGCCGTAATAAGTAGAAGCCAGTTAAAATTTTCACAAAATACGTATTACGGCCTCCATCACAAACGAATAATAAAAATATAAAAAATGCAAACGGGGCTCCATACAATGCTATGCTATTGCAATTTGTTAAGGTTATTTGTTTCAGCACTTAAAGACGGTAATACTCACGAGTTCCATATTTGGTCAGATTGTTACTCTAAAGAGTCTAAAGTAAAAGAACAAATATAAAAATTTGGGTTCCGTACTGAAAGATGCCAAACTATTTGACAGACGCTATCATTTTAGTGGCCTTTATTAAAGTTTTTATGTTGCTATAGCATCTACATAAATTGTTGTTATGCATCATATTTTTAGGGTTCCTTATCCATTTTGTGTGGTGGGTACGGAACTCTTAGTATGCGAGTCCGACTCGCACTTGGCCAAATTATTTGAGAAAACTTCTGAATCCTAACTCCTAGTCGGAAGAAGGCCCCTGTGTAGGGATCTTGCAGAACCGTGTACCTTGTAAAGTAAAAATAGAACCCGTATGGGATAACTTTGTTGTTCATTTGTCTGTTAGTATATCCGTCAAGTTCCTTTATTTCAGGAGCAGCTGAGGTGAGGTATGAAGTTGAAATCAAAACGAAATACTAAGGTCCAGTTCCATAGTCTGTAAAAATGAGGTTTCTATCTCAATGCCTTAAAAGATACGTACTTCCAAATCAATTATTTCATACACACTGACTCAATGATCACGACTTATTGGTATTTTGGAAGCAATGACAGTACAAGTATGTATATCACTTCCATAATATCTTCAGACAATGTTCATGTCTGCTGAGTACAATAAAAATCAACAAGTGTGTGGCAACTTGTGTCTCCGAATTTATTTGTAGAATGTCGGTCCTAGTTTAACCGCAGACGGCAAAAAACAAAACATTTTTGGGATAGTACAAGTGGTTTACAAAGATAACATGCTTTACATTTGCAACATAAAAAACATCTTCACGATATACATAAATCCCCGAGGGGGTGTCAGAGGTCTGATCTCGTAAATATTGTATATTAAAAATAAAATCCCCATTTGTGTACTTTCAAAATAAATAAACAATTTTCATTTCTTGTAACTAGTTTTTTTCGATAGTCATTTGAAACATAAAAAGACTTTTGGTCCACCTGTATAACACACATAAAATGTATTGTGACTGTAAAATATTATAGGTTTGAATCGGTTTGATAGAACAGGGTGATAGAGAGATAATAATCTTTTAATTTAGTTTTGTTTTTAATATTAATTAAATTAACTTCTGGACTGATTTATCAAACTTCCACTTGTCCACTTTCTACCTGTTTACTAGAACACTGTTATATTAAAATAATTATGATGGAAAAAAGATATGAACTTTCTAAGTTTCTTGCCCTTTTTCTTAGTAAGACTAATCGTTATTGGCCAATTTAGGCATGTAACGTATTAGAAGTTAGTATATAGGTAGCTGTCATGTGTTTCTGTGGTCCTGTATCGATGTCATTATTTTTTAAACTAAATATACTTTAATTTATATTGAATATAAGCAAACCCAAAACCTAATTTAATGTGTTGTATTTTCCTCTTTAAAATTTAATTATTTTTATTATTAAGTAAATCTTAACGTGCGATAAGTGTATTTATGTACCTTCAAATAAAATAAGATATGGGTGTAATGTATCACTGTTTTTGCAACACAAGTAAAGAACAAATTCTAAACGCATTTTTTTAGTTGTAGAATTACTACTTGACAAAATCCTTTTGCCATTTTTGCAGAGGCTACAGAACTAAAAGATTTAACAAATAATTTCGATATTTTGAAATTTAAAACACTCGAATAGCGAGTACTACTCCCACTTGTCAGTCTTCTAAAAATTATTTCATCAGTTCCCCCTGAAAAATTATAATACAAAAAATTCAATTATTAACAATAACTTTTAAAATTATGAGTAGGGATACTATTATCCCTATTCCGCTCTCGTACATACAAGTAAATACAAACAACTTATTTGATTAAATACAAAACAATCTTTGGAATTCCAAGTAGAAATACGCGATTCACAAAAATCCCTCGTGAAATTTTTGTGATTCGATCATAAATCGCTTTAGTGACGTCAGCGAGCAAAGGGAATGGGGCTCCGAATTTACTTCGATTTGATTTAGAGGGTGATATCGACGTTTTATTGGGAATATTTCTGCCTAAATCTATGAGACTTACAAATCACGTATTCTGAGGTGAGATTTATACATTCATACTCATCTCTGACATTTTCAAGAATGGACAAAAGACTTTGGAATCCCACATAGAGCTGCGATACGTTTATGAAAAATTCTGATGAATCGGTTAAAAAAACACCAAAGCGTCGTGCTAATGCCTAAGTCGTTTAGATCGTGTCTTATATTTTACAGGAAATCCTCTAATGGCTGCAGCTGTAGTGTTGTAGCGGCGCGGCGCTGCACCGCGTGGATCGGTTCTCACTCCACTATACATCGCATGGCCATAGTAAAAACAAAATAGTAGAACAACTCCTGCACCGTGCGAGGCATAAATGCCTACTGTTGCAGGGTAGTTAATTTATTTAGCGGCGATACGACGAAAGGCGCGCGGCGTACTGCGGAGTGCTGCCGACCCTAATCAAACCGCCAGAAACCGCCTGAAATATTGTCGTTGTGTGTGTGCTGTGGTTCGTGCGTACAGGCACAAAATGGTTCGCACACATATAAGCAGCGTGGGGTACATCTCTGTGAAGATAGCTTACTATTCTGTTTATACTATGGCATGGCGTTACGAAAGTCGATCGACTAATATTGCGAGTGAAAAATAATGCCGGAGCCGGAATAGCCGCCCGAAGTTAATTTGAAGTGATTATAACGCCGCCGCCTTTGTTTCAATTTTAAGTGCCGTTGTGTTTTCAAATCGTATGGGAATCACGTAAACAACCACAGCTGACCAATCAGCTGTACATCAGTAGCGCCGTCTAGAGCATATGGCCATAACTACAACTAAAACTTAACTAGTGCTGCCACCTGCAGCAAACTCACAGAAATACGAAGACTAAACAAATATTACACGCTCAGCCTCGATGTAGTTCTGCTACTTGACGCTAGAGTCCGCTGAATGCAAAGTTAATATAATATTTTGAAGAAATATATTTAAAAGAACTACTCAATAAATAAATAAATATGAGGAATTGCTCGGCGTGTGCTGTCCATGTAAATGTAAGCGATCTTCTGACTTGCTCAAAATGTCGGAAACACTTCCATTATCAGTGTATTAATATAACAAAGGATATTTTCAACTCATGTAAACAAGAATTTGATAGAACTTGGACCTGCCCAGATTGTCAAACTCTAACAAGACGAGCGCTTAGAACTGATGATACGCCAGTCAAACAGCTTACAGACTCGCCCACAGCGTACGAGAACTTGTCCTCAAATGTCACGCTCAGGAAAAAATTAAATAACACGACCATCACTGAAACAGCTAATTCCTCCAACGAAAATCTGACACAGGAAAGCCAAAGCCTCTTCGGAGATACACTTCATTCATCAAACCATCCAATATCTACCCCTCCTGTAACTACAATAACACTTGATCAAATCAGTGAACTCTTAGACCAAAAGCTTGAAACACAAAAGCTTGAAATAATTACCAAATTAAAAACCGACATAAGAATCATGATCCAAGAAGAAATCCACCTCATGTTATCAAAGGAGAGACACGAATTTAATGAATTAAAAGAACGTCTAGAGCCTATCACAACAAAAGAGGACAAACTTTGCTCAGAAATGTATGACCTGGAAAAGAAAATCCTGCAACTTGATAAGGAAAACATAAATCTGAAAAACCAAATTAAGAATATACAAGACGCCTATCAACTAAAGCCTGCCTCTTCTATGTACTCTGACTCCACTAAAAAAATCGTACTCTACGGCCTAGACGAACTGGCATGGGAATCCGAACCCGAGCTTTACGAACGAGTAACAAACATTTTCTACGAAATAATGAATATAAATCTGGAAGGATACATTGAAGACCTTACAAGAATAGGTAAAAAAGGGCAACGTAGACCACTAATAATTGAATTAATAAGCAAGCGGATGACTAACTATGTGCTACAAAACTGTCGTTTCTTCCAAAGAACAGGATTGGGAGTCTCGGAACTATTTAATGACGAACAAATACGCGAACGAAACGCATTAAAAGGCATCCTATCGGAAGCCCGAAGAGCAGGGAAACACGCCATCCTCAAAGGTAGCAAATTGATAATTAACGGAGAAGAATATGTACCTAACACAGGTGAAGAGGAAACAAATTCATCATCAATACCGGTCATACAACCTAATCTTATCAATCGTCAGCCACATGAAACCGAGACGACCACAATGCGAAACTCAAACTCAACTAAAAATAAGGATGTAGCCCAAAATCGTACGTTTCGAAACTGAATTCTACATTATGAATCAAAATATGCAAAGTATATGTAATAAAATCCACCTACTTGAGTCATTTTTAGACGAGCAAATAAATTTAGATGTAATTTGTATAACAGAAACCTGGCTAAATACTGAAAAGCAAAAATTGTTAAGTATTAACAACTATGATGTCGGCGCTTGCTATTGTAGACCAAAACACGACGGTGGCGGTGTGTGTATTCTAGTTAAAAAATCCTTAGAACATAGGGAAATCATAGAGATCTCTAAAATGTCTTCAGAAATGGTTTTTGAAACATGTGCAATTGAAATACCAAAAAGTAATGTAATACTTATATGTTTATATTGGCCCAGTAGCAGTAGAGATATTGAAGTATTTTACTCCTCCTTAGAACAACTATTAGAATTAATTCATAAAAAATATACTAATAAGAACGTTATAATTACAGGCGACTTCAATATTGACTTCCTCGACGTAAAGGAAAATATTAGGTTGTATAACTTAATGTTAACCTCTAACTTCCACCAAAAAGTGTCTGAACCTACAAGGATCACAAAAACCAGTGCAAGGTGTATAGACCTGGTCTTTACAAATTTTAACATTAAAAAATCAAAGGCTAATGTCAAAGAATTCGGTTTCTCAGACCATAGAAGTGTCCTTTTTTCTACATCACTTTTGACATCAACCTTAAAAAACCTGACGATTGAGAAAAGAGTTTATAACGATTTTAATATTAACTCATTTAAAAATGAGATTGCAAAAATAAATTGGGACATTTTATTAATTGATCAAAATAATATTAATGACAACTACAATATTTTTAATGAAACTCTACAAAAAACCCTTAATCAATGTATTCCCAAAATTTCAATGAAATATTATTTTAAACAAAAGACAACATATTTAACTCGTGGCTTAAGAATATCTTGTTGCAATAAAAGACTCTTAAAAATACTAGTCTCACAAACAAAGAATAAAATTTTACGGAACTATTATAAAAAATATTGCAAAACACTTAAAAAGGCTGTAAGTAAATCCAAAAAACTATCAAACAAACGTAAATTTATATCTTCTGAAAATAAAATGAAATGTATGTGGAAAATTGTCAATAGAGAAACAAATAAGCAGAGTAGGGAAAATTATAATATACGGCTTAAACTAAAGAATTGTATTATAGAAAATCCAAAAAAAATAGCGAAAGAGTTCAATAGTTTTTTTGCTTCAATTGCAAATTCGCACATAACCAAAGAACCACACAAAGTACTTGAAAGCTCTAGCACAGTACCAAATACGTTTTTCTTAAGCCCTGTTGAACCTGCGGAAATAAACCGTATTATAAAAAACTTAAAAAACAAAAATTCTTTTGGTGTGGATGAACTACCACCAAAATTAATAAAGAAATGTGCTGACATTCTGACTATTCCCTTTACAATTTTAATTAACCAATCGTTTAGCGAGGGGGTATTTCCTGACGCCCTAAAGATGGCTATTATAAAACCAATACATAAGAAGGGCTCTACTACGGACTTAAACAATTATCGCCCTATAGTATTGTTGACAACATCAGCAAAAATTTTTGAGACAGCTATGGTCAAACGCATAAATATTTTTTTGGAAAAATATAAAATCCTGCACGAAAATCAATTCGGCTTCAGATCAAACCGCTCCACCACCTTAGCGATCTATAGATATACACAAAAGATTTACGAAGCATTAAACAACAAAAAATACGCGGTTGGCCTCCTTATAGACTTGAGCAAGGCATACGATAGAGTCTGTCACGCGACTCTACTGGAGACGCTATATGGTGCAGGAATAAGAGGAATTGCACATAAGTGGTTTAGATCGTACCTCGAAAATCGCCCACAATGTGTAGAGATAAAAAATACGGACTTTAACTCGGGGAAAATTAAATTTATTAGGTCTGATAGAGTCGTGACAAACGGCTCCATCCCCCAAGGTAGCGTCCTAGGATGTGTGCTTTTTCTTATCTATATTAACAATTTCCCCAACAAAATAACGGAAGAATGCATTTTTTTTGCTGACGACCTTTCCATCCTCATACCATGCTCAAATATTAATGAATTAAATGACAAATTAAATCTTACTTTAGACACAATCTTTGACATACTTAAAAAATACAACTTAGAACTCAATTTGACGAAAACGAAATTAATTCAATTCAAACCCTATCAAAAAACACCCCTACAATTATCATATACCTACGAAAATACTGTATTAGAATCAGTACATACTACAACCCTATTAGGAATTGACTTAGATACAAATATGACATGGAAACCACACATTCAGAACCTGAAAAAAAAACTCTCCTCTTTTACTTACGCTCTTTATCAATTAAAACGAGCTACTGACTTCGATACTACCCTTACGGCTTATTATGCGTATGCACATTCTAGGTTGTCTTACGGAATCGTGATTTGGGGAAACAGTTGTGAGATTGATGAAGTATTCCGACTACAGAAAAAATGCATCAGAATTCTTACAAACATTGAGCAAATGACCTCTTGTAGACCCTATTTTGTCAAGCATCAAATATTGACCCTAGTATGTATTTACATATTGGAGTCCTGTAAATTTGTCAGAAAGAACACTGATTTATACTCTTTTAAGGTAAACAATAAACGAAACAATCGAAATAAAAATCAAATAGATATACCACTAACAACCATGAAACTAGTGTCAACCAGTCCCCATCACATGCTGAGTAAAATATACAATCATCTGCCAAACTACCTAAAAAATATAGAAAAAAACACTTTGTTTATTAGTAACCTAAAAAAATTCCTCATAAAGAAATGCTATTACAATTTAACTGAATATTTTAATGACGATACAAAATCAATACTTCAATAGCTCTTCTAAATGACTGAATAAATTTGTAATAAATTGTAATATTCTTGTGAATAATTAATTAAAATTGAATAAAATATAACAATACTAACAAATTTAACATAGATTTAACTAAATGATTATGCTAACTAGTACTAACTTACTTGACCTAGGAATAATCTTTAACATTATGTACTTAAAAGGCAACCAGTTGCCCTCTCATGATTGCTATGCCCCAACAGGGCGTCACCTGTACTTTTATAAATAATAAGATCCCCTAAACTTGTGACATTGCAATAAATGATTTGAGTTTGAGTTTGAGTTTGAGTAATGCAGCAAATCCGAGTTGGACCAATTCAACTCTGAAAATGTGTTGTAAATAAATAATATTAGTTGGCGAAACTCAAAAAATAAAAGGTAGTATTCGTCATGAACAATTTTTGCTTAGGGGGCTAAACGAAATTCACTACTTTTTTTCACTTCCTGTCATTCAAAGCAACCCGTTCAACTGACGAATCCACAATGGGATAGTGAAAATAAAATCATACAAAAAGTTGTTCTTATTATGGACGAGTTTTATCAATGTTTCGAATTCCACTAATACAATTTAATCTTGTATGTATTTCGCCGCCAGATGGTTAAATCAGCCTCCTTATTGGACGCCTAGGTTGTTAATTAAATAGCGGCATCCAATTGAATGCATAAGCTGCTAGTTGTATAAGTTAAGATGCCTCAACGTTGAACGTGTTGGCTGCCCAAAATTAGCCCTTTGTGAACGGTTCAACAAAAAACTGTCGCGTCATTTAAATTTAGTTAATTTTTTGCACTACAGCGCTAGCAGTCCTTAAGGGACTTCAGTAAGCTAAATTAGCAGCTCGATAGTCGTGTCTCAGTACAAATATCTACAGAAACGACATTGACATATCGTTCATATCAGATTGCATTGCAAAGTGGCTGTTACGACGATCGCTGAATATATCGAAATAGAGAAAATAATACTTTTCGTATATAATAATTAAGAGAGTTATAAGTTTCAAACATGTTATATTTTTGTATTACTCGTGTTGTGATTATTTTTTGTTATTCATATATTTATATTTAAACAAGTTTTAGTATTTTATAACATTTTTAAACCATTTTCAAGCATTTACTTGCTGTAGGTTAAACCTTTTATGGTTGTAAAACATCACAATTTACGGGACGTAATTTCTACTATATTATACGTTTGTGCGTAACCTAAGTAAAATTTTAGTGATTTTTGCAGATTAAGGCAAGGTAAGGTAAGGTAATTTAAAGGTCCAAATAAGAGGTATATCAGTGTACGATATTACTTCCAGCTGCAAAAACATCTTAAAGTTATATATCAATTCTTGATATCACTCTTACTTGCATTTGAACGTATTCGGCTTCTACTTGTGCTATATTACTTATGGTAGTAAAGAGTCGAAATTGTTACTAATAGTTGCTCTTTTTATCACTGATTTAGTACCAATAGTGACGAACAGGTGCTTACAATCACCTTTAGTCAATTATATCACCTGTAGTGGCAAAACGGTTCATGTCGCAGCCCTTCTGGAGCCTACAATGGGTTGCCAGATTATTAGTTACACTTTAGTTTTTTTTAATAATTAACATCAAAAACTATTAATGCACCTAGAAATTTATTTCTTCTGCGAGAAATTTTTGTTATTATAATCCTGACAACACTTTTTGACATTTTTTGCTGTGTTAACACTGACTGATGACATTAACAATAAAGTAAAGTTGTAGATCTAGATCTGTTACAAAAACAAAATATTTAGTACAATTCCCTAGTATATCGTAAATCCTCCTTTGGCATCAATTACAGCTTGAACCCTTTTTGGCATGCTTTGAATATTTTTTTTTTACATTTTCTGTTAAATATTCATCGTGATGCTAAACTTTAATCAATGCCTGTATAAGATTTTGCTTGTCTTTGGTGGTATTTTTTTGGATATCCCAGGAATTCTCGATGGGTTTCATGTCTGGTGAGTTGCCCGGCTAAAACGAAACTTTAATATGTTTCTTCTCTAAGAATGCTGTTACTGATTTAGGTTTGTGCCAAGGAGTAGAATCATGCATAAAAGTGCATTCAGACGGATCAGCAAACCATTCACTGATCTGAGGAATCAGTCTTGTCTTCAATACAATTTTTTGTTCTGCTCCTGTTTCATCCTGCTTACTACTATGTAAAAGCATCCAGTACCTCTTCCACTGATAACTGCCTATACCATATCTTTGGCGGATGTTTGACAGTCTCCACGACACAACCACAATTCTCGTCATGTCTTCGCTGAACAAATGAAGATTCATCTATCATCATCTCGATGTGAGATTCGTCTTCTATATTTTTTTATTTTTAAGACATATTTTAATTAACAATGGGCTTTATACTCTTTTTAAACAACTAAAGCTTCCTTGTGTCAGTATTCTGAGAAAAAATAAATTACGATTTAATAATATGTAAAATTTGTGCAAAGAGATTTAATCGTTTACAAATACAATGTTAGTGATCGGAAGTTGAGTTCAAATTTTCAGGATTTCAGGACGATAATATCTTATTATGGACACACCGCACAGTATTTCATATCTCAGGATCACAAATAATAAGTCGGGTAACATTAAAAAGTTCTATTGTTAAAAAAAAAATGTTATACTTATTACTCTAACAAGCCTAAAACTCTATTTTTGAGTTTTTTTGCCGTTTCTTTAGCAAAAACCCGATAAGTATGAATATTTCGTTTTAAATTGGTAAGGAATCTTTGTTTGAAAAAAAATGTTTGTTTTATTTAATTTATAATAATAATATAATAAATAAATAACTTTTAACGTTTTTGTAAACATTGGATAATTTATGCTTCTTAAAATATTAGAAACCCTTTTCCATTATAGAATATTAGCTTACTTGTATTGTTATTCGATTTGATGTTTAAAAATAAAAATATATAAGGTGACTTTAATTTATACAGGAAAACTCATACTGGAGGCTTGGTAAGTGATCAGTAACACGGATCGATACAGTGCAGAAGGTGAGACTGGAGAATTGCGATTGTGTGCGTGCACACCATTGATATTGTGGAAAACAACTCTTATAGCAGTGCAGACAAGGTCTATTTTTGAAAAATCATGGAAACATAAAGTATACATCGTAATAAAAGAAGAATAAAATAAAAGTCAAACGATAATTTTTTGAAAACACACTTTGCCTGGACTGGTATAAGAGTTGTTTTCCGCAATGTCCATTGTCTGCACTATAACACTTTTTGCTGATTTCGCAAAATAAAATCTTGACGTCCCATAGTAATTGACTCGGGGCCTGCGTTTGTTAGGAACACGAAAACGATAAATTACGAAGTTCACAAAAATGGTCATCGAACCTTGGTACTGAGCATTTACTGAGTCTTCAGTAGGAATTTGGCTGCATAAATTAAAGTCACCTTATATTTGTATTTTAAGTACAATGATCTTATGTTCGCCCATCACCAACCATATTATTGATAAAACTAACCATAAAATGCATCAAAGTTATTAAAAACATGTTATTGTCCCATTAAGATAAAAATATATTATAACATCATTTTAAATTATAATATATTATAACCCTTGACAAAAACCGTATGTAGCTAAATAATTTTGGTAACTACTTTCACTTTTTGGGCCTCATTTGTCTTTACATTCAGGCAATGTCGTTACCTTAACACCATCAGATATCTCCTAAACATTTATTTATATGCAGGTTAGAGAAAATCTGGGCTACAAAAGATGCTCCGGATTCCGGGCACGATTCAAATTAAGTGATAAAGCGGTGTGACAGGAGCCCGCGCTCGCTTCTCATTGTCACCCTGTAATGTGGGGACACCACCGCCTCTTACAGTGGACTTATCTGTATTGTTACATCTACTTGGACAAAAATCTGAACAAGATATACTTCATTTCAGGACAATATACAGGACGACTTTAATTAATGTACTGGAGGCATAAGTGATCAGTATGACTTTGATATATGACTTTTTGCTAATTTCACAAAATAAAATGTTGACCTGCGGTAATAATTGACTCGGAGCTGGGCTTGAGTTTGTAAGGAATACAAAAATGATTTACGAATTTCACAAAGAGGGTCATCGGACCTTAATACTGGGCACTTATCGAGTTTTTAGTATGAATTTGGGTGTACAAGTGACCTTTTATGCTTAATATTGTATTGCTAATTAACTTTGAAGATTCTGTTTTAGTGAACTTAAAGTTATTCAGTACTAGTCTTTGCCCGCAGCTACACCCGCGTCCTTTCAATCTTTGCGCTGTTTTCGGCTTGAGCGTTATTTTATAAACACGTATTATCTGGATCTATGAGTTAATAGGGATTGGTGTTTAAAATGCCCAAATCAAATTCCTGCGTGCCAATTGTGAACAGTTGTATAGAAAAAAAAAACAAATTTGGCCTTTCTGACGGGAACAATATCAATATCAAAAATATAAACAAAAATATCCTGCTCAAATTGATAAATTTGTTTGATTTTTATTTTAAGTTTAATTCTCTGTTAAATGTATTATATTTCATGGCTGAAGAAAACACTTTTAATGTTTCACAAATTATTATATTTCCGACTAGTTTCACCTTAGCGGTATTCTCATGGATTTATACATATATATCAAACAATTTATTTACATACTAGCTTTTGCCCACGGCTCCACCCGCGTCAAAGAGTTTTTCGTTAAAATAAGGAAAACAAAAGAATATGATTTTTTGAACGACTGTATGTAAAGGTCACCATGTTATACCAAAGCGCTAATAAATGCCAATCAAATAAGCCCAAACTCGAAGGGTCTGCCGTTGTCCGTTGATGAGATCCCGTACCCACCTTCCAGTCCCATCATCAGACCCTGGTCACCATGTTTTACCAAAGCGCTAAGAAATACCAATCAAATAAGCCCAAACTCGAAGGGTCTGCTGTTGTCCGTTGATGAGATCCCGTACCCACCTTCCAGTCCCATCATCAGACCCTGCTCACCATGTTTTACCAAAGTGCTAATAAAGACCAATCAAATAAGTTTCAATCAATAAAATTTCACGTTGTATAAAGCTGCAGAACGGTCACTCACTGACTCACTCATTGACATGGTAGTTTGGATTGAAGGAGTGTCGTTAGGTAAGTGAGTTGCTTGGGTCATTTGTAGGGCATCTAATTCTGACTAGGGAAATTTATTTAACATATACTTATGTAACAACAGGACAACAATATTTCGGACGTTTCAGAATTTTTCTACGGCATTTAGTCAAAGCAGAAAAAATTGTTTTACATTTTTCAGTCTCTTTTTCTAGTTTACCCCATCGTGTCCGCAGTTAAATTTAATATTTAAATATGTGTTGGCATACTTCCTTTATGCAGAAAAAAATTCAGTCACCAATCGCGTGGAGAATAAGAACAATATCGATTTTAAAAATTTAAGTAAGCGCCTGTTGGTTTTGTTAAGCCAAAATTTATGCTTCACTCTTGATAAAAACACAGGTTCTGCAGGAACAAGTGAATATATGTTTTGAAGGATTATTGCATACGTGATTTCATCAAGACAGGACGTTTAGGTAAAAAAAAATCTTAACCTTGGGTCATGTTTGAAAGAAATTTTTCATGAAAAATCTTTAAGTAAGTTTTACATTTAATCCTTACAATTATTGTAAGTCCTATCGGGTTTCAAAGAACCAAGAATTTTATCAACATTTTTCAAATCTAAACAAGAGGTACTCTTATAATAGCTTCGCTTTTTTAGCAGGTTTCCTGTACACCTGACTTTTCAAACTCTTTAGAATCCAACTGCTTCCTTGTTATGTGACACATCGGAAACACATCGGCCCAATAAAGGTTATTTATGAACATAAAGGAGATTAGGGATAATTGAGAGGGTCTCGCGGAAAATAAAATCCCTTTTACGAACAAATTCCACCTGAGTCAAGTAATGGGGGACTATAATCTCGTTTTAATAAGCGCTTCTCAGGTTTACAATGTTATTATTATGTAGCAAGATTTTTATTACAATAGACTTCATTGTATATTATTATATCATCATTTTACATTATATATATAGTGTCCTACAATAATAAGTGAAAATAATTCTAGGGTAGATCATGTATCGTTAGCTGAACTTATTGTATTCAGAAGAAAAATATTTTTTTGGTCAAATAATTTTTTCGCTGCCCAGTAAAAAGTGGTTCAATCAGCTGACTAAATTTCTATAGAAAGGTGACAAAAAATCTCGCGCAATTTTTTTTCTGTGGTTTGTGGTCTATTAGGGGTACTCTATCATCTGTATATATAATATCTGTAGTTTCTCTCTGCCTATTCCTCTGGGAAACAGGAATGAGTATATGTAGATATATTTTATATATGTGTGTATGTGTATTTAATTTGCTGAAATCAAATTGGTGGGTAAACGCACTTACAGGCATATCAAATGAGTTTATGAAAATTTAATGAGACCTAATTAGCATTATTTAATTAAACTATGAAACAAATCAATCGAAGTGTGAGTAATTGGTCGTCTAACTAGGTATTGTTGATATATATTCTCACGTTTCTCTCGTAAAGGGATAGAACACAATATTCAAATGCCACGATACTGACAAACGCTTTATAAACTTTATCAATTAAGCTTTTCCATTTAAGGTGCATCTGAGTTGGCTCTTCTTCTGTATGACATCAAATAACCTCCATTTTATAGTCGATTAAAAATAAATAACCTTCGTAACTGGCAAAATTTCAAGATTCTAGACCAACGGAAAAACCGTAGGCTTAACAAGGAAAAGTCAGTAATCAAACGCGTTGCTTTTATCGCAACAGTGTTTTTTCAGGGTTCCGTACCCGAAGTGTGCCAAACGGGACGCTATTACTAAGCCTCCGCTGTCTGTCTGCCCGCCTGTCACAAGGGTCTACAGCTTCAGCCGTAATAGGTAGACACTTGAAATGTTCATATGATACGGGCAACTATAGCCACTACCACGACAAATAATAATATAAAAAAACAATTAAACCCAAGGGGGGTCCCCATACAATAAACCCTTTCTTTAACGTTATTTGTTTTAGCTATATCTTAAAGACGGTAATACAAATTTTGTAATTTGGTCACATTATTGTTTTTCGATGTAATAAAGATAACCACAGGTATGCGACAAGGGGCGCCAACAGGCTTGTTTCTTACATCCACCGACTTGGGAAAACACACAAATGTACTCGCGTTTTCGGTGTAGCTGTGTATAACTCGCTGCCTACTGAGATCACGAACGCTCCATCACTTACTAGTTTTAAAAGCAAACTTAAAAGACTGCTAGTCGAGTTTGCGCCTTACACAGTCAAGGAGTTTATGGACAGATGATGGTACGTACTCGTACCTACATAGCATAAAAATCCTTTTTGACATAACTTGATAATTATAATTTGTTTTTATTTTTATCATGTAATTTAATAGTTATTTTTTATAACAATTATACTGTAAGTATTAATTAATTATTTTTGACATGTAACATTATTTATTATCAATAAATAAATCTAAATCTAAATCTAAATCTAAAGTAAAACAATCAATAATAAAATAAGGGTTCCATACACAAAGGGTTCTGAATTGTTTGACAGGCGCTACCATTTTAGCGCCTCATTTTTTATTGTTTAAATTTATATTTTTATGATTGTTTTACTTAAGAGCTGTGTTCTTGTCGGTGAAGTCTTCTCCATTCTCTTCTGCAATCCGCCTTTTCTTTAGCTTCTTGATACGATTGATGATAATTTCATAACATTACAAATTAAAAAGGCAGGTACATTAAATTTTAAAATAATTACCTACCTATATGTGATGCAGTGTTAGTATTGCAAAATTTGTTTCGGATGTATTCAGTTATCGAAGGTGTGTCGCATTTTTTATAAAAAAGTATGTTTACATGTGATTTCTTGACTACCCAATATTAGTAAATAATAATAAAAGACAGTCATCAAAAAAAAAAAAAACAATAATAAATACCAATTTGAAAGCTGTATATTTTCATTGCATTGAGCCTAACTGTTATTAGGGTTTAAATACGCAGACCCTACATTTTCTAACAAACATGATCTATAAATCTCGACAAAAAAGGAGGCAGCTGATGGACAACAATGTGATGATTTTGATTTCCAAGAATATCACTTCCAGATCCCTATTTTTGCTAAATTGGCAAACTTTTTCTCTCCACAGAATTTGCGAACTTGACGGAAATAAACGTTACGTTCTAAAACATGTCATGAAATGGAACTAGGAGTAGTCCCCGCTCACTTGCTGCTCACGACATGCGTGTGGATGCGTTCCGAAATTTGTCTGTGTGCAAGCAAACACATCGCTTACATGGACTTTTAAATTATTCAAAATGTTATTTTCTAATTTGTAAATACATTAAAACTACGATTTCCTAAAATTATGACTTGCTCAAAAATACTGAGTATTTAGAGCCTTTTAGGAGTGAAAAAAATGTATAACATCTATAGTACACAAGGAAAGGTTGCAGGTTTTCCTACTTTCTGTCAACAAATAAAAAAAATAAAACACTGGTATGATAAAAATGGTTTTATCAACGGTTTTGATGCACATAAAATAGGTCTTTACGAGCACTTGCATTAAAAAATAAAAATGAACTTTTTCGGCCTTGGTATTAATGCAAATTATGTTATTTTATGATTTTATTACTATGGCGAAATCCGATCTCATACAAAAGATTTAAAATAAATATGGGAAAAGTTATATGTTTTATATCTGGGATAGAAAATGTTTCTTATAACAAGTTAAATCTTATTGGCGGTTAAGGTGACATCTTCAGCCTGGAATATCCAAATCTACTACAGCGGCGTAGCAGGGGCTACGACTTTATTGTGTTCTTGCTTTGCATTCTGCTACGTAAGTTTGTCAAACCGCAATCAACGCTCCGAAACGATACATCATGTCAGTTCTTTTGACACCTAAGTAGATACCATATTTGTACAAATGACATAGCCTGGTGAGATATCGCGCACAAACACTGCGTATGTACCCATAGGTATAACGATGCTCTATATCCAACTCGTTAGTGCTTCTATCAGTATTTCACCTGTCTGCACTAACTCAGTGGTTCTGCTCAAATGGGAATGGTTCCGTAGCATCGGAATGGGCTCACGATCCGTTTTGGCCGAGAATGCAAATTGATCTCCCTAGCCTTTACTGTACCAAAGTATCTTCTCGAATACGTGGGACGCACTATAAGTTTCCGGAATGAATATGAAAAAATACTATTAAAGGTACAAAATTAATTTATTGTTTTTCAAAATAATCTCCCTTGGCGTCTATGCACTTTTTCATTCGATCAAACCAGTTTTGAAAACTTTTGTGCCACTCCCCTGTGGTGACCTCTGAAACGTGTTTTTCATACTCCTCGACAGCCTCTTCTGGTGATGAAAATCGTTGACCGCGTAATTGGTTCTTAATTTTTGGGAACAGAAAAAAGTCACAAGGTGCCAGGTCGGGACTGTATGCAGGATGACTCATGAGTTCTACATTTTTCGTCTTCAAAAAGTCGTTTGTCTGTCTGGCCGTGTGAGAACTAGCATTGTCGTGGTGCAGGATGATACGGCGTTTACGGTTATTTTTACGGAGTTCGTCAATAACTTCCGGCAAACAAATGGTCGTGTACCAGTCACTATTCACGGTACGACGATTCTCTAAAGCAACAGTAGCCACGTGTCCAGTTTTATTAAAAAAAGAAGCAAATCCGCTTAGATGCACTTTTCACGCGCGCCACTTTGGTTGGTTTCAGCTCACCTTAAAAGACCCATACGCTCGATTGCTGCTTTGTTTTGGGATCGTAGCAATAGATCCATGTTTCGTCACCTGTTACTATGTCCCACACCAAATTTGACGCACCTTCGTTGAATCTGGTAAGCATGGCACTGCACCAAGTGACGCGGTCCGTTTTTTGAGCCTCGGTCAAGTTGTGTGGGATCCACCGCGAGCACAGCTTTCTCACACCCAAATGTTTGTGTAGGATTGATTGTATTTGACTCATGCCTATTTCTAAGGATGCGCGAATTTCATGGTAGGTCACATGCCTGTCTGTTTCAATCATACGGCGCACAGCATCGATGTTTTTGTTGGTCACAGCGGTGGACGGCCGACCATCGCGAGATTCGTCACTGAGATTGATACGACCACGCTTGAATTCTGCAAACCAGCTATAAACAGTCGTCTGGCATGGTGCTTCATTGCCAAAAGCTGTTTCAAGCCGAGCGATGCTCTGTTGAGCTGTCAAATTACACTTAAAATCGTAGAAAATCATACTACGAAAATTTTCCCGAGTTAAATCCATGTTGATGCAGACACACAATTTTTTAAATGGCGCCACAAGGTAAAAACAAAAGACAGTCAGATGAAACAAACTGCATTCTACAGCCAAAGAGTTCTATTTTCAAATGTTGCAATAAATTCTTAAATATTGTTTATGTAAGTGGCCAGTTCCGGAAACTTTTAGTGTTACCTATGTACGAAATACAGTTCGTGCCTTAGAAATTAACGTTTAAAACGTGTTAGTACTAAAACAGACTTGGTTCTTAAAACATTTTGCTGCCTAACTGTGAAATATCACTAAAATATATAATGTCGAAGATTCGTTAAATGTGACACATAATAAGGTATGTAATAAGGATACGATAACGACGACAAAATTGAGTCGTTTATGCATGTATAAATACATAAAATATAAAATACTTTACCTTATTTACAATATGATGCCTAGCGATGAAAAATGATTGGCTTTTATGATTTAAGAGGTTTTGCGTCCCAGTTTTATATGTTACTAAGGCCCTATGCTATGTATTCACTCAAGTAATATTATATTATATGGAAGGGCTGGAAAGAAGGTGAATAAGCAGGCTGAGCCTTGCCGAAACCTTTACCCGTTTCGCCGAGGGATATACAATAGTGCATTTCTCAAACAATGGGGGCCATAAAATTTTCATTTGCAAAAGAACAAGTAATTTCATAAATATAACACAAACTCGATTATACCTTTCCTTCGCATAGACACGCCACCGTTTTAGTACAAATTTTGATAATCCTTTTCTGAGCTGTTTTTTTTTAGACCAACGTATAAGACCTCTATCATCTGGTACTGATATTTTAAAAGACATTATTTTGCCAAAATGTTGAATATTCATTTTCTTTTTAGGATATCAAGCTGGACAGCTTACGTACAAAGTTGTTTTCTTGTCTTCAATTATACCTATACTAAAATTTTACATTTTAGCCAGATGGTGACTTTGTAAATGCCTGTATTAAACTACACAGGTCTCAAACTTAAGTTTACAATGAAAAACAACACAGAAACGGGTTATCAAATTTTGTACTTAAACGGTGACAAGCAAGTCTTCTATAACCGAATTGACTTCTTATTTTAATCAAATCATCTTTCTCTATGCTACCACTGACGCTTCATTACTCCAACTCATTTTTTGAAGTATTAATAAAATACGAGCCTTTCGCCCCCGGCTCCGATCGCGTTTATTAAATTTCTGCCCAGTTTTCGGCTGTGGCGTTATTTTATAAACTGTCTTATGTACTTTTTGTTGACCAATGTCACCACAATTATAATGAAAAAGATGCATCCGAATCTGTTGACTGGTTCTTGAGTTAAAACGGAGCATACACACATACAGTTAGATAGACAGACAAAAATTCTATTATCGGTAGTTTCGGCTTCAGTACAACCCAAGTCAATTGAAAAAAATATTATGTAAACGTATAGATATGACTTTTTACTACTTTATTATTAGAGGAAAAGATCAATTAGAAATAAATTGCAAGTAGGGCAAGAAATAATTTGGCCAAGTGTGAGTCGGACTCGCGCACAAAGGTCGTACCACCACACAATACTGAGAACACATATCAACAATATAGATGCTATATATATGTTACCTGCAATCTGTATAGTCCGGTATTGTATACAATACCTAGGTAATGTATACAATGCCAAAAAGGTTAAGGTAATGTATGACAAATTAATCATTTTGTACTTTGCCTAGATATTGTATACAGTACCGAATGCGCAGCCGGTAATGTATATTAAAGACGTGAGCGGGAGCGGGAAATTGATTAAGGCATGTATTTAAATGATCCTTCATGAACAAAGCTTAACCTTTTCGTAAAATGGTATTTTTGGGTGGTATGTATATGTGGTGGGTATAAAAAAATAACCACGAAGTTTATTATGGCGGTCACCTTCTAAACTTACCTACCGGCTCTCTTCTGCGCTGCAGGGCTTCCAAAAAACTAATTTTGACTGCCAACTGAATGTTATTCCATTGATTAGTAATAACTTTACACTTTGCCGATGGACCAGCAGGTACAATGCCTAGCCTTTAACTATGGACGTTACATTTTTGTGACACAACTATGGACGTGCGGTCGCACGGACCGCTATCTGTAAAGGTCAGATTCTGCAGATTAAGTAACTATAGTACCTGTGTTTGTTTATATCTCCTTCAAGAGTTAGTAAATGTAAATAAAAGATTTTATTTAAATGAATATGTATTTATACCATTTTACAATCTTAGGCACTTTTCAGACTTTTTTACTTGAGATCACTTTATAGGAACATATCTTAGGAAAACTACTTTTGCAGATAATTTTACTTGTCTTACGATAAACAATAAAGAACAAAAAATATAAAAAACATAAAATTTACTCCTCAAAACAAAACATAAAAATTTCAACAAAGGCCCAACTTGCGCATATTTTATTGGCAGTCTTTACATAATGTCTTCAAAAGAAGGATCTTCAAAACGCAATATTTTATTTTCCCTCTGTGGACGGTAAATCAGATGGTCGTTTGGATGTATGTAGATGTACTCGGTCCATTATTTTCAGACATTTTTGATCAAAAAACCTTAAACAAACAAAACTACCCTCAGCTCAATTTGTTACACAAACATGGACGTGCGGTCATACAGACCGCACTCAAAATATAAAGCGAAATTACTCACCAAATATGCGACCGGCGACGCAACTTCTCTTCTCGACAGTCGTTTTGCCACTAAAACCGAAGCTACTGAGGTCCACATACACGTGGCCTGCGAGGGAGGGGAGAAACACGCGAATCACCAATTGCGAGCGGTCACTGAGACCGCATGTCCATAGTTAAAGGCTAGGAATTGTATATCGCCTAGGTACAGTATGTAATGGACAATAATATTCATAATATTTCATACGGTGCCCGTACGCCCCAGGCATTATATATATTGGTAAAAAATTCTTCTTAAATAACTGAATATCTGTAATCTCGTTTTTATTTCTAAATGTATGCTAGTAGACCTAGTTTTGTACAGAATATCAAGCTTCTAAATCAACTGGAAGTACTCTATACGTTTTTATGGTGAGTCAAATTGTATGAAATTGATTACGTAACGCGCAATAACTTTCGTTACAAGTCTGATTTCTTATCAGCACTATAAGGCCGTAGAATTATTTAGGAGGTATAAATTTCGACTTGAGAAAAATGGCCTCGACAGACGGACATACGGACAAAAAAGTGGTCATATAAGGGTTCTGTTTTGTCATTCTAAGATACGGAACCCAAAAAAAGAAAGACGTATCTCCACTAGTAACAAAGTTACACTTCGTAGATATATGGTAAATTTAGAAACAATTAATAAATCGCAGGATTTTTGTGTTGATCATGAATTCTAATAAAAGTATGTAGGTTCAATTTTCTCGGCCTACCATTAATAATATAATAATAATAAATAATAAATCCATTTATTTCAGGCTACAATTTGCCAGTCCCAGAATAGGACAGAAAGTAATTTTTTTTTTAAACGTGCTGTTTTCTTGGCGGTATTGCCCTTAGTCTTTATATTTCCCCTAGGGCAGAAAACAGGCTCTTCAGACTTCTTTTTCAAAAGGGAAAAGTCTATTGCCTAACGAGCATGCTTTTTTTTTATCTAGTAGATTATAGTAGTTTATGCTACGAGAGCGTAAAGGAGGCAATAGCTTACGAGGAACGATTTGAAACACGAGTAAGTTATTGCCCTTACGCACGAGTATCATACTACGTTTTTCAATGCATAGTGTGAGTAAATAAATTAAATGTAATTATATAAACAAAAAAACAATAATTACTCCAAATAAACTATAGGCGGGCATTCTTTTCTTTATCTTTGCACGCAAGTTGCCGACTTGACTGAATTAAGCTGCTTTCAGTTTGATGCGTTCGAAGGCTGCTTTCAGTCATACATAACATGAATTCGACTTGACCAGCTTATTCTACATACTAATGTAAACAACGATGGCTGCCCGATATTGTCTATTCTTTAGATATAAAGAATGTTGTTAACAAGGAAGACCGATCGATAACATTGTATTTTTCTTAAATATTATACAGAGAATGCAAGTGGCCAGTATCATTTTGCGAACTTCAAACTTTTTGTCTTTTGGCATTATAATCAAAAAATTCTTATTCATTTATCCATTAACTGAGGTTACCTATCATGAATTTTATTTTAACCAGATTCTCCTTGTTACCCATATAAGGTGACTTTAATTTATTCAGCCAAATTGTTCCTGAAGACTTGGCAAGTGCTCAGTAACAAGATTCAATGACCGTTTTTGTGAAATTCGTAAATTATTCTTTTCGTGTTCCTTACAAATGCAAGCACAGCCCAGAGTCAATTACGATGATACGTCAAGATTTTATTTTGCGAAATCAGCAAAAACTGTTATCGATCCGTGATACTGATCACGTACAAAGCCTCTAATAAGAGTTTGGCTGTATAAATTAAAGTCACCTTATATATAATACATACAATATTATCAAAAGAAATTAAAAAGTAAAAATCAGACACTAAATGGTTAATTAAGTTTCATCAGAATTTTCAATTTGTAAAGTTACTACCTACGCAAAATATCGTCTAAACAGTTTTCATTTCATCAGCCTACGAATACATCAAACTGAAACACTAGTCTAGCATAGCAAACCATATCGAGCTCGATGGGGCTTGATACAGTGCTGTCTCATTCTTTTGATCTACCTAAAGCTCGATATGGTCTACTATGCTAGGTACCCAGTTCATTTCTGTCATATAATTATATCTATGGTACACAATATAAAACTGGCAACTATTTCGATAAATAAAAAAAAATAAAACATACCTCAGCAAGGCTGTATGTGCTAAGTTCCATTTGCCTTCCCACTATGTAGGGGAACAAAACTAAAAAATAAATTTAAAGAAATTAAATCATTTAACACTCGTGCGGTAAAGTTGACTTTGACAACGGATTAGACGCATATAAAACATAACTTTACGAGCACTGGCATTGAAAAATATATTGTCAATACATTTTAGCCTTATTCAAGGGCCCGTCATTTATCGACTAATGACAAAGGACTTTATTAACTTAAATTGAATTTATTACAAGGACCAATTTATACGATTACACTTTGATAAAACCAGCTTTTTATCGTATTTATTCCTGAGGCTACAGATAAAAATACAATTCTCTGGAAATGAAATAACATAAAATGTTAATGTCTATCGCGGCTTCAAAAGCAAAATAAATTACCTCTATTAACACTTTGAGCGCAACGCAATGCGCAAAATGTACGTATTTATGTTAATTCATCATCTCCGCGCTGTTCCGCGTCAGTGTTTGTGTCATTCATCATACAGACGAGAGTTTAATGATGGTCGCGCGTGACGTCACAGGATTAATGGAAATAATGCTTTTTATTTTATTATACTTTGAATTTAATTGGTAGATGTATTCATTTTCAAAAGCAGACAGGAGTGGTTATTGTTAATACAGCTAAGAATTAAACTTGAAAAAGAAAGCTCATGCTTAGATACTATCAAGGACTTTTCCTAGTAAGTATCCTCAAAAAATAGATGAAATTACAAAATAATATTTCATTCAGCAATAAATAAAGCCCTGAATAACAAAACCACTTGAAGTTCTAGATTGTTAGTCTTCATGGTCTCGAATTAGCTATTGTTATCATAATTGCGTGAACAAATATGGAGAGGTCTGTTCAAATATTTTGTCGAAGGGCCTTTGAGAGTCGACAAGCTGTGACAGCACTTAAGTAGATATTCGGAATGATACCAGTATTGTTGACAGCAACTGAGAGGATAAATGCGTTCAGGCGCCTACTAGCCTCTGTGAGCACCTCATTTTGCGTCGAGCAAACTTGAAGTTGTATTTGCTCCAAGACTCGGCGGTAACAATTAAAACGCATCTCGCTTTTACAAAAGAGTTTTCTCAAAAATATAAAAATGTAGGTTTTATGCTAAAGATAAATTTTATTAATAATTTTTTTTTTTATCAAATCAAATCAAATATAATCAGATATATATTTATTTCAGACCAAATTAGTCAATATTTAAACACAATAAAACAGAACATAAAAAAAAAAAACAAGGAAAATTAAAAAAAAAATGAATATTAATAAAAAATAGAATTCAATGTAAAATATAAGATACAAAATAATTACTTTAAATTTTAATTTCAATTTAAAAATAATTTTAATTTAATTAAAAAACAATTTTAATTTGGAGTGCCCAAACCTGCAGCTCCGGACATATGACGGTATACCCAATGTCCCATCAATGGACAGTCCTCTCTATTCCTGAGAGTACTCAGGATGCTGTTGAGACTGCAATTGACCCTATCTCTTGGTGAGGCTATGGGTTTACGAACGAGAGCATGAAAGTCATCAGTTCTATCCTCCGCAAATATGCCTGACTCGCTAAAAAATCTGGGCAGTCTCAACATCACCCTGAATGCATTATTATATTGCACACGGAGAGCATTGAAGGCCCTCTGCGTATAGCTCACTCACAGGCCACTCGTGTAAAGTGACTGACAGTATGCTTTAAACAGCGTTATTTTGACTGGTTTCGTACATCTTGCAAACCTGCGGGCCAGCATATTGCAGCGGACCGCCAATGCCCTGCGCTCTCTTTCTATGTCAACGTCGTCATTGAGATCTTAGGAGACCCAGTGACCCAGGTATTTAAACTGCGTTACCCTTTCAAGAGGAGAATCATTAAGTGTGATGGTTGGCAAGGAGGTGTGTGTTTTCTTTCCTGCCTTGAATACAAGCAGCTCGCTTTTCTTAGCATTATACCTGATCCCATGGGCACTCACATAAGATTCACAGATGCCTATAAGCTTTTTCAGTGCTATAATAGATGGCGCCAACAGGACCATATCGTCGGCACAACTTATATTTTTAATGATATGTCCGTCAATAGAGCATCATCGGCGTACAAATTGAAAAGCTTAGGCGAAGATAATCCACCCTGTCTGACTCCACACTTCAATTTGTACAACTCCGACATTGCGTCTCTCCATCTAACATTGTTAAATTGATTTCCGTACCAGAACCTAGGAAGATTGATGGTTGTGATGGGTACATTGGAGTCCTTTAACTTTCTCCATAACAGCGGATAAGAGACAAGATCAAAAGCTTTACTAAGATCTAGAAAGCACACATAAACTGGTGTTTTTCTGTCTGTATAATAGCGGACAGTTTATTTAAGACACATAATAGCAGTTTCCGTCGATAAATTAGGTCTGAAACCGAACTGGCCATCTTGAAAATGGAAATGCTTCACTAAGTGTCTATCGAGCAAACTGTCTAACACTTTAGCTATTATAGTGGCCAATGAAATCGGTCTGTAGTTGTTGACATCCGCATTATCGCCAGTTTTGTTTTTAACAATAGGCACAATAATCATCCTCATCAGCTCTGTGGGCAGATAGGCGTGACTAACACAAAGATTAATAAACATAGATAAAACACGAGGAAGGTGAACGCCCGCATGCTGAAGATGCTCGATGCTGAGGCTATCGTGTCCGAGAGACTTACCTCTCGTCATATTCTTTTTTACGCTAGCAAATCCTATCAAAAACAAAATTAGAGTGCTATTCTAAACAAAAATAATTTTAACATATTAATGTAATACATATTATTTGTATATTCTTTTTTTAGTACATTGTAAAAAGAAAAATGTAGATTTCTTTCTATCTAAAAGAATAATAACCATTTTTAATACTCGGAGACATTAAAATGCAAAATCTTTCCGAATTTGTGTCGTGTTTAATTGTTCTTAATGGACACACTTCAACTTAAGTAATTTCGTCTAAATGACACTGCACTTGAGTGAAGGGGGTTGTGACTACGACAGACACTCACCTTAGTTAGAACAATGCCTCCTTCACTGTTGTGTAGCCACGGCTTTACAAAATGAGACCGAGCTGGAGGTAAATCATTAAATATTGTTACAAAAAAAGGTATGTTCATATGTTAACCCTTATGAAGTAGAGTTTCGCATGCTCACATATAAAATTAACAATTGAATCAATTGCGTCTATTGTTTGGATTCAATTGTGAAAAATCATGCGATGGGTTAATCGAGGGATGAAACATTGCACATTAGTACAGATTTCACGAACGAAATATCATTTTTATTACAGCTATTAATCTCCAAACTTCAAATTATGTAGTTATACTGGTCAGTTGGATTTTTGAAATAAGATGGACGTGACTCTACACTAATTGTACTATACTTTCATCCAACAAGATCAGTGACTAATCATGCATGATGCAGATAGCTTTGTTAGATTTTCAAATAGGTAACTAGGTATTATTTGGCACTTTAGGACCGCTCTATTTGAATAAACAACGGCCTGCTTTCGCCGAAGGGGGATGCCAATTATATAAGACAGCACTTAATTTTTTATCTTAAATGATTAAACATCCAGTCGGTTGTCCTGCCAGAAGCGCTTCCGGATGGATTCGTTTTGACAGCAAAACGTCCTGCCAAAAGCCAACCAAAACTTCTGCTAGAAGGGCACAATTTGGATCAAAATTGTCTGTGGTCCTTTTGGCAGTACGGTGACCTTTAGATTAAACTCTGTTGTGTCCAGAGGAATTTAATATTTTGAATGTTGATAAAAAAAATATTAGTATGATATTTTAATTAACAAACACACTTTCAATTGATTTTCTTACTGATAATTTATGTAGGAGATGTGAAAATGGATCAACACATAAGAAAAAAACTACAGAATATTTATCAGACTTTTTGTTTTAGGAGATTTATAAATTGAGCATTTATTATCGAGCATTTCTATCAACGCCAAATATTTTGTTAATACTAAAATTTCCATCAAACCAGAAATGCGCCATTCTTGCCAAGCGCATCGAAACACGCTGATACTGACCGCGTCTGTAGTTAATTACAGTCGTGTTTTCTACTTATGTAAAATTAGACCTGTCTTTAAAGTCCTCCTACTGGCGTTCCAAATACTTAAACAAAAATAGATGATAGGCATAACATAGTCAAACATACATTCCGAGATATTTTTCTGTCTTTACTTTTGAAATAAACAAATAAAAATTATTTAAAGTTTCCTATGATTTACGCAAGAATTCTCTTACTCCTTCCGAATGCTTAAAGCGATTTAAATGACTCTTTCAGCATAATAAAGACTATTTATAGACAGAACCGACTTGTGGTTGATTTTTATTCTCTAAGAAAAAAAAAAATTCAGTCCTGTTTCAAATATAACTAAAGTTTTGTTCTACCGGTAGGACCAAAAGTCCTGCTAGCAGCTCTTCAGGCGACCTATTTAAATTTTTGTGAATTTCTCCCAGTCAACTTATATATGACACGGATCTTAATTGTCTAGAATACATAAATACCTTTCAAGATATTATGTGCTTGACGTTTCATTTTTTTTTAACAAAACATGGTCACAATAGTAGAATAATGGAAAACGTCAAGTTTATATCTTTAAAGGTACTTTTTAGGGTGTGCCAAACGGAACTCAAACACTAAAGCCTCCGCTGTCCGTTTATAAAATTCGAAAAATTCATTTATTTTAACGTTATTTGTTTTGGCTCTAACTTAACTTAAATACATACAAGTTTTAAATTTAATCAGATTGTAGGACATACTCCATAGTAAAATAAAAATAACAAAAAGTAGGGTTCCGTACGCATACGTTGCCAAATTTTTTGTCAGGCACTACCTTTTTGGTGGTTTGTTTTTTGTAACCTTAAAGTTGCTTTGGCGTGTATATTTTTGTTATTTATCATAATATTTTTAGGGTTCCGAATCCGTATTGTGGGTTGATAAGGAACGCTTTGTGTGCGAGTCCGATTCGCACATGGCCAAATTATTTATACGCGATTAAAACCCGCGCCTAACATACATTAAGCATTTCTTCCGTTAACATTTTCATCAAAAATCTAAAATTTTAAAGAAAATATATTTATGAAATGCCTCTGGTATAAGTATGCAGCTTAAGAAAATACACACGAATCGTGCTCAAAAAAGTTTCTTCAATAGTTGAAAACCTCTTTCAAACTCCCAACATCCACCGCAAACGTTCAGTGGCCGTCCAAATGTGCTTGCTCAATAACTCCATTTTCTTCTTGAAACTTTCAGGAGATAACTTTTCAAATAAATCAGAAGCCAGTGAGGTCTCCCGAGCCGGCATGCTCACGTATTACATACGGTCTCTTTATTATCTTCAAAGTTGTTTCAAAAGAACTTCGCGACCTACTTACTTAGACATCTTGAAATATTTCCGCGATTTAAATGTTGGTGAGTTTTTTAGGATGTGTCATTTAAAGACCTAAGTACATATACAGATTTTTGTTTAGAAAATGAAATTCAGAAAATAAGTACTATTAGTGAGAATTGAAAGTCTTACAAAATGATAAATGAGATAACGGAGCACAAACGAGTAGAATTTTAAGACATATTTTATATACGTGTCGTACAGAGTTCAGTATGTGCAAATAGTTTGGCTGTACAAAAATATAATGATCATGCTAAATTAATTAATTGTTTAAATCTTTCGTACCTAGTTCCATCATCTTTGCCCATTACAACTACCAAACAATGAGAAATTCCGATAGTGTCCGAATTAAATCAACTTCAATCCAAGGCAGAAAGCTCCGGAGATAGGTATTTTCTTGACAAGAACATTTCTTTCTTACAATGTCTTCAAAAGACGACGGCCAGCAGGTCTAGAGATTGGAAATAATTCAGATTCCAGACCTAAATCCAGAACGACGGGAGCGTTTATTGAATACATTAACTTTTTTATTAAAATTCTAATTAAATCTTCCACTCTGCTTATTTTCGTTTGGCTCAGTGAATAATAAATTTTGTTTATTATATTTTGTTATTGTTATTGAGGTGTTAATGAAAATTTGTAGTTCAAGTATAATATAGGTACTCTATTTTTTATTACAGAACAGTTATCGTAATAACTAACCCAGTTATTAGTCACAGTGGTCACGATTTCAAATCCCGTAGGGGTATAATTTATAAACTGTTTGCCTGCCTTATGAAAACACATCAAGTCTGGCTGTAGCCGCTGCTGCAGGTAGTAGAAGTACCACAGCCACCTACATCAGACAAACCAATACATTTGGCAGCATCGCATTTTCATTGTATGAGAGGGCTTTACCTGCTGGTGACCTTGAAAGACGAAATTAATGGCTGGCTATAAAATTAAATAATTTGAAGAAAGTATATGATAAACTACAGAATATCTGGAATGATGTGCTTTGATTAGAATTTTAAATTTTGATCAAAATTTGTATCTAAAAAATACCAAACTTGGGTCTAATATAAAACAAATATCCGGTTTAATTAACTAAGTCTCCGAAGAAACAAATTGAAACTTAGTCAAATTGAAGATGATATAACAACAAATGATTTCCCTTGATTATTTTTTGAAGAATTTGACGAAGTCATTTGTCGAGCGACAGAGAGATCAATACGGGAGGAGTCGTGTGAGAGAGTGAGACGCACGCACCCGGGGTCACCAGCAGTAATTATCGCCTTAAGTGAACGTATTTTATAACCTTCAAGTTAAGGTTAGGTTTTGAAAATCATACTTAATCCTAGGATTGCAAATTAATATACATATATTTAACCTGATAGGTCCTCTGTGATTATGTACGTATGTTTATTTATATAAATACTAAATAGACTGGTTCACTGCGACGTTGCCGTTTCGTGCCATAGCATGGCTAGTAACGTGTAGGTAGATGGCTATGGAAATGCCTAAAGAGGAGACGGTTTTTACTTGCGTCCACAGATTACTCTTGAGTTCCTGCACGTGGCCCTAGGGGGATAGCAAAATATAAAGATGGAATTGGACTCTTTGGAGACTTCAGAATATATGAATTGTGCCAAATTGCACGATACATAATGCACCAAAGAATTTTCATATTCAACTGCTTGTATTAAGTAATCTTTCGGGGAAGTTTTCATTAAATATCTCCCAATATCAGGGCTTCTTCGTTAATAAATTATCCCTCCGAGAGGAATATTACATTCCTTAAATTAATTAATCCAAAATAAACAAGATCAGACGAGATTAACAAGTGATTCATTATAGAGGCCCTGGTAAAGATAAGGAAATAGGATAAAAAGTATTATTTTGATTCAAATTTACTTATGGACTATATAACATTTCAAACGAGGGCTAATTTGATGGCTACAAGTGTTATCTCATGGTTATCCTATAACGTATATTTTTTAGCACCAACACCACAATTTAAATCATAATCCATTTTTTCATTATCTACGATTATTAGTTCGAACTAATTATAAGCAAAACTCGCAAAACTTTATTTTAAGTCTTTTACACATAAAATAGAACTTGAATTATTTCACAGCAGTGTTTTTACCGTGAAACGTCTTTTTATAAAATTTTTTTTTCGTATGTAAGTATTTAATAATTTATATTTTATGTTTACTAAGCTTTAGTTAATATATTTTACTGATATTTTTGAAAAAACGCCTTACCTAGTGAATTGATACATACAGCTGCGTTTAATTAATCAATCTGTTACCGACTTTCGAAATTTTTCCGAAATTCCCTGCACAGACTAATTATATGCCTCACCTGCTTTTACTCTCCCACTTTTTGGGTAAGTGCTCTCCAAAATCATCATTTTTGTAGGTGCTTTAGTAGTGAAGCGGAAACCCATTAGTGCAATAAAAAACCTTAAGGATGCTTTTACAAAGTGTCGAAATGACCGCGATCAAGTAATCGACTATCGTAAGTTGACAACTAGGTAATCTAGAATACTCGTAATTACTGCGTAGACTAAACCTTATTCTATAAGATTCTCTTAGTACAAGAAACTCACTAAAAGGTTTTTTTTCATGGTTTATTTAATCGATCATTTTACACCATTGTTTTTTTTCTTTAGGTTGTTATTTCTGCATGTGATCAAAGTCCTCTAATTATTGAGATATTTGTACGGAATTTTATCCTATCTTCGCTGTTTTTACGACAGGATGGTAAATAAATTTCATTTTACTTCATTAAAAAACACCGTTATTCAGAAAAACTAAACTTTAACAACAGTTGAAGATTTGAGGCGTCTAATAGGTAGATACCCTAATTTTTTGACAAAATTTCATCTTTTCGTCAGAAAATGTAATGACAATGTGCCGAATAACAGCGAATAATTAAACATTTTGTAATTGCGTCCTTAATGACTAGCAAACAGGTATAATTGCATAAATTGTACAAATCAATAAATTTTTCGATAGTAATTAATTTGAGTTTTAGATTACATTTCTTAAATGTTTCTAATTAATTTATTATTGATTATTTATATTATTTATAATAATATGTTACAGTTCAAACTTTTGACCCATCAAATAAATGAAGTTTTTAGAAAATCGATATGCACCCCCCTGCCAAAATGTGTTAAACCAGTTTACGCATCAGTCGCAATCATGTTTCAAAATAAGAATATTATGAAAAAATTCCAAATTAAATGTTTAATCTTTCATGAATTATTCTTCATTGTTGTTTACAGACTAAAACAAAAAAAATTATAGTATTTTCAGCCCCTGCTTCAAATTATCAAAAAAAAAGCCTACTTGTATTACTTGTATTTATACGAACATTTCTAGAATAGAATGATTGTAATACTAGAATATTTATCCAACTTTATAATTAACAGTAGCTTGGTAACAATAAAATCTACTTATACTTTCTCACTGACAAAGGTGGCCATATAGAATTCATAGAAAAAAGTAATTTGAGTAACAACAGCTGACCTCTTCGTGGTAAGTTCTCATATATAATATATACTCATCAAATATACAGCCCTCCTCGCACAAAATTTTATAAAAAATTTATAATCTCAAGTAAATCTTACGGCGACTCTATTCGATTGAATACTTATACTAGCGCAGTTCGCTGATTATATCCTTATTTATAGGTACTTGCTTATTATTTTTTTCTTTTTCAACATATCCCATACAATATCCATGATGTGAAACTAAAACATTTATTAAAATCAAATATATACAATATTTACAAGCGTAAAAAAGTCCTATGAAATGTCCTAGAAGCGATACAACAAATCAAAATAATTTTAGTTTCACAGCATAGTATATGTTGTGAAATGTAACAAATTATTTTTGTTTAATTTCGATGTTTGGGATATTTCTTCTGAAATCATAGGAACCACCAAAATCAGTCTCGAGTTTTTTTCAAAACATGAATGTTGTTTTGCGTTACCTTGCCTCTCACACCGTGTTCGGTTAGTTCAGTACGAGCTCGGGAAATGAACGTTCGGCCCAACCAATAACAGTCAGTCAGTGCTCTATAATCCGAAGTTGAATTAAGAATGAAATAGCAAGCCGTAGCATAGCGACTCCGTGCTTGACTGACTTCAGCCGCCGACTACAGGCTTCCTAAGTTGTAAAATCAAGAAATATTTGGACGACAATAAAGCACAGTGTTATAGTAAAAGTGTAACTAGTAAGTATTATATATTTACTAATGTATAAACCCTGTAAAGTCTTACGGACTTAACTTAAACTGACTCTTAATGGTGACAGACAATGTGGAACAGAGAAGCAGACAAAGTTATATTTATTCTTTATGATATAATTTTATCCTATCTTTTATTTTAATTCCTTTACCTAACTGAAGTATGTATAATTGGGAAAAACCGATTTCTTAAACGATTATTTCGAATAGCAGATAGAAAGAAGAAGGACATTGAAGTTAATATCTCGAGGAGTCCGAACCACAGATCTTTAAAACAGATAACCAAAATAGTGTCAGAAGTTTGAAACTGTCCCGTAAATGATGTAGTACTTAGTAAATAATGTTTCAACTTGATCCCGGTTGATATAAATCATATAAAAAAGGTATCTGGTCCCTGCCACACCTGTTAAGGTTAAAGAAGTTTGAAACTATGAAAGACATTTCTTATACATATTTTATTGACTTGAACATTCTTGAAAAGTTTTGGACTTGACAAGTACGGTCGGAAAAAAATGTCCTAAGCGATATTGGCTGTTACGGTTCCGTACTTAAAGATAAGATAACGAATATTGGTTTGACTTGTGATATAGGTATTGCGCAGGAACTATATACTAAAAAAGCTTATTAAAATCAATTATTATTTGGACGATAAGGAAGCATGGTGTACTACAAAATTTATTTTTTTCAAAATAATTATTACCTGTTTATTAGTAAATTTTACCAATATATGATTCTTCTAAAGGCTTAAAGATAATGAATACATAAACTGATTTTGCTGTTACAGGTAATAGAAAATACCATCAAAACAAAACTTGTAAAAAAAAACAAGTCTCGCAACTTAGTTCCACGTAATCCAATCTTTTATGTTTTAAACAAATACATTGATTTGGCCATCGCATGAAAACACAATGTTTCTCACAAGTAATACATATTATATTAAATTTGATTATTTAGTGCGATTGCCAATTCAATCTTTTTATTTAAAACATAAAAGATTTTTAATATTGATATGGTCACTATAAGATACTGTACTCACAGAACACGGGAAATATACAAATCACACAGTTTTAAAGCTAAATATGATAATAACGAGTTTAAATATATATAAAAAACAGGATACAATAATTAAAAAAGGATGTCAAAAAAAAGTAAACAAGTTAACAGTCAATAAAAAAGATAAAAAATAATAATTAAATTTAACATTAATTTATTTAATTAAATTTAAAATTAATTAATTAATGGGATCCATCACGAAAACTCGCAGAGTTTATTTGTGGCGGCGGCGCGGCGAGGCGTTCAATATTTTACTAGTTATAAGTTCTTAAGAGGCCGGTCTGTATTTTTCGTCTGTTTGATGCGAAGCATTATTTAAATTATTTTTCTTGTCATTGCCGCGATGTTTTTGTAAGAATCAGGGACATACACCAGTCCATATTGGGCATCTTAATGAAGACCTAAAATTTATTTGATTTAATTGTTTCTCCTTTGCGCGTTATTTTGATAGTTAGATATTAAGTAACGATTTGGAGCGGGCTACGAGCCTACTAATAAAATAAAATAAAATTAATCGCAAAATTGAATCAAATGAATTCTAGGCCTTTATTTAGACGGCCAATATGAAGTGGTGTATGTCCCTAGTTTTCCAAAAACATCGCGATTAAGGCCAGAAAAATATTCAACATATTGTTTTTGATCAAACCGGGCTCTTAATAGGTGAGTTACGTATGTACATGGAAGATGTTCATAGTTAGAAGTTTAGGTTTGTTTTTGCGAACAAAGGTACATGATACATGAACGATACATGCTCTTTTTACAAGAAGCCTTAAATCTAAATTATTTTAAAAGTTTAACATGCCGTTTTTCTATGATGTATATCTAATAATAATATATCTAAGTAATCTTACTTCTAATTAATTATGTGTGGAAGAAATAATGTAGTATAATTTGAATTTTTTTATTTGTAATTTATTTAAAGGCAGTATAAGTACCTATGAGCAAGCACTTGATATAACCCGTAATTTTACACGTAAGGCCTAGTAAATATAGTAAAAGTGTGTGCGCGAGGGTCACAAAAAAGACATTTCGTTTGTTCTTGTTTTACTATGAAGAATTTACAAGGGAAACTATTTCCAAGTAATTAAATATCGTTCATACAAACTTATAATAACACAACAATTCCAATTACGGACACAGTTAATTAAGTCAATTCATAGACCGAGTTCATTTACAAAGTACAAACGCAAACATGTTTGTGTAGTGGTATTAAGCCAACAATTTACTTTTAGCACCTACATCGGACAAAATCGTAAACAATGTATAGCGACACATGTTAGTTCACTGTTCATTCAGTTGCGAGCAGGTTTGCCAGGCGTACGCTTTTTACCGAACGGTTTTGGTATTTGTTATAATAATCTGATTAGTTCAGTCTTTTAAAGTTATTCTAAACAATCCTTTCCATAACTATTTGCAAAGTAAAGGGACATATTAAGCTATAGGTTACAACTATTTTCTTATTAAGCATAGGTTTTGAAGACCTCATTAATTCGGATAACAAAACTTTGAGATTTAAAAAATGTATATCAGGTTCACACATTATGTTTAAATATAGGAGGAGAAAGCTTTAACAATTTTTGTTTTTTTTTTAAATACCTTACGACGAGTTTAAGGTTAATTTGGTAATCTAAATGGCTAAATCTGAAAATGCCTTTGTGCAACTTAAAAACAATACAAATACCTCGTACTAGAATGGTATAACTGGTGCCCATATCGATGCGGCGCCATTTTTGAGCAGCGTGACAGAGAGCATTTTAATCTGATAGTCTCGTCTCATAATCTTTCAATTCTAAGTATTTCCTGGACGTCAACGATCTGAATATATATTGAGATTTTGTTTGCCTCAAAATATCGATTATTATCAAATTCGTGCTATTTGTGCAATCAATTTTACTGTTATCATAATATTAAAACAATTTTAAAGGGTCTACGACAAGCTTAAAAATCTAAACCTTAAAATAGAGTGCGAAATTCAATCATGAAGACGTTATCTACAAAATTAGTTACTTAATAGCAGATATTCAAAACCTTGAATTTTTTGGTTTTACTCATGTTAAAACAGTAAAAATATATCAATTTAAGTTTTCGCTTTTATGTCACATCTAATTACAGATAGATTTTAGACATGTTTTTGTTTAAAAAGTCTTTAGTAAAATTTCAAAGCATAGTAGTCATAGTGCCTAAATCAACCCATTTAATGGTTATAATCGCTCAAAAATTGATTATAATGTTACGCGTGGCCATATTTTCCAATTACATTCTTCTCGTATTCGGAGTATACTATAGTCTGATAACCAAATTTTTTCAAAAATTAAAGAGTCACAAAACTTCCCGATAGCTGTAAGTGTCTATGGTATAAAATATTAATAATATTTACATCATTTCGTTTTCCAAAAGCGAACCTCTCCAACTGTTCGGTATTTTTGTCAACTGGATCTTGCAACCCTTGTTCCGAGTCGCTCGAACAAGTTTCCACATAAATCAGCGACGCAACTTTATTCAAACGACTCTCTGGCGACATTCGTTCGGATTCAGAGTTAGCTAAAACTTTAGGAGTAGACTTCTTTGTAAATGTATCGCGAGTTATTTTCACTTCTCTCCGTGTTACTTTCAGAACTTGTTTTGTCAGCTCAGCACGAAAACGTGCGTTACGAGTCTGTGACTTGAGAAGTTATATTAATTTAACAATATACAGGTTGTAAGAAAAAGTACTGCGATAATTTTAACTACATATAACAAGAAAAAAACAATTTTTTATTAAAAATATGACTGATTATGTAGGTTAAATTCCGTCCAGTTTTGCCTACAAAAAAGTAACATTATGTTTATTTTTAACACTTGTACTTATCCACAATATAGTTGTATTATATATTATACCCAACCGGTTTCGCTATTCAGCATTCTCAAAAAAAAATCTCAAATAAATACTTATTTAATTACATTAATTTCCACCAAGTGCCAACAATCACAAGCAACAACTATATAAAAAATTAACATTATTCTCAACATAAACCAAGTCTTATATAAACAATCAAAACCTAACAACCTGTATACATATATAATGACATAATTTTACTGCTGATAACTTTATATTCATGTGGCTAATTCGATAAGCTAAAATTCAAAATGAGAAAAACTATTAAAAGCATCGTTGTTTTTAATGTTATATTAACAAAATTTTTATGGGTATATAATAAATATACTTGAATCTCTTTGATTGAATCGTATTATTTAGTCTTTGATTGAATATAATGATTCAGGCGAATATATATAAGGTGACATTTATTTATGCAGCCACATTTATACTGTATAAGCGATAATTATAACGGTTCAATGAAAAAAATGCGTAATTTAAAAAAGGAAATTTTGACCTTTAGCCTTGACACGGGGCTGGGCTTTTGTATGTAGGGAATAGAAAAATATTATCGAATTTCCCAAAAACGGTCATCGAATCCTGATGCTGACTACTTAACGGGTCTTCAGTATGAATCATAATTTCAGTATGAAGTAATTGAATGCATAAAAAAATGTCACATAGACTGAACTGCAAGTCACAGTCCGCACTCACAATACCACATTTTACTGACAATCATTTTGCCCCACCGTGTTAGGTTTTGAGTCCTAACGTTGTACTTCGGGCACAAATTAGGACTGTACGTTCCGCAAACTGAACACAAATGTGCTTCTATGGAGTTTGATTCCACGATCTCTGGATTATACCTAGTCCTACCAAAAGTTCTGTCCCTCACATTAAGTTGGACATTTTTCATCCCAAACTGAATTTAGCAAAATTTATGAATGGAATTAAAAATATTATAGCTGCTCAAAGCAGTGACCATTAAAAAAAACTATCATTTAATCAGTCCGAAGCCGATATCTTAAAACATGTGTTAAGTTTCTTGCCCTTTTTCTTAGCAAGATTAATCGAATGGGCGGATTTAGGCATTATATCTATTTATAGTTTATTTATCTATTAACTTATTTATTCATTGCATTATGTAGGTATGTATGTACAATATTTTAATTTCTTACTTATGTTAGTATATATTTGGCTAGGCATTATATTTATTTAGGGTTTATTCAGTTTATTTATCAACTTATATATTAATTGCATTGTGTAGTTATAATAATATTCGTATTCCAATAAGTCTTTATTTTATGCATTTAACTTTTGTTGCCCAACTTAAATATAGTTTTTTTATATATTATTATTTTTATACAGATTAGATTTGACATGTAAAACGTATACTTTATGTATCTATTTTACAAATAAACAATTTGAATTTGAATTTGAATTTTGAATTTGTGACATAATTTGAGTTTTTCGCTTTATATCTTTTTCAATCCTAGCCAAAAAATTAGAATTTGTGATAAGGCTTACAGCTGACTATGTCTCTTAAAGATTAGATAATAAACATGGGAAAACAAAGGAGTTTCAAATATTTTGGGAGCCATTTTACAGCACTACCGTTGTTATAAACAATTCTAATTATAAAATATTGTCAATTTCTATCCTATCATTGGCATAAAAATTCAACAATTAACTCGTTCTCACCAATCTCAATGGAATATCCTAGACCTAAAATCAATTCGTGTATTTACAATCTAAATCTGCTACTTTGACACTCATTAAAAAGAACGTTTTTTATGATATCATATAACAAAGTAGTTTGTCGTTCTTGTGGATAAAAATCGAGTTCTAGGGTTTTCTTGGAACCTTGCAATTATCCTTAAAAACAGGGACAGAACTTATGGCAGTACTGGGTATGTCAAAGCGGTAGAAATCCAAAGGGACTGTTTACTCCATAGGCGAATAAAAAAGGTGACAGAGTCACCGCTAAGCAACAACTGAAGCATAGCAATGGCGGCGCTTTACAAGTGTATGAGTGGATTTACTATGGAATTAAGCTTACTATGACGTGAATGTGCGCGTGCCGGACTCGTGCATACACGAGAGTAGTATTAATATGGGTGCGTCAGTTTTTGGTTGGCGAAACTCCTTCCGACTTTCTTGTACTTCTATGGTTTACCCATAAATACCTGCTAAAATATAAAATCTAACTGAACATCCTACATTGCAACAAAATACTTCATGTTTCAAACCTCTTTCAGATAACAAATAAACCTCATCTATCTTTTATGTCCCCTATATCAAAATCCGGACGTGCTTGAATCATGAAGAATTTCCTTTGGATCGCTGACTCAAACTAGATTTTGCTCTTAGAAGATTGAATAAGATAGGTAAGTCTGGGTAACAGTTGTCATAAAATATCGAACGGAGGTATGATAGGAATTGATGTCGATTTTACTCGAGGAATGTAAGTACGTGAGCATTCTGGAATCATCCAAAATCAAGTATCTTTTTACTTTGTACAGTTACATCATTATGTGCAGTTTGATCAAATAATTAAGAACAGATATTTGTTGATGGCTTCATGTGGGAGAGCCGCGGGTGGGCCAGCCCCCCAGCAACCACAAATTCTTGTTTCACCAATGATTATATCACTGCATTATTAACTATCGAGACTGCAGAATTAGAAATTACAGCAATAATAACTGAGTGGTAATTGAATCAAGTGATTCGTGAAATAACATTTTCAATTACTTATGACTCTTTTGCCCGCAGCTTTTCTCGCGGGGAAACGTCCTTCAGTTATCGACAGTTTTCGGCTAGGTGGTTATTTTATGAACGTCCCTTATTTATAACGACCAGGGTCACTACAATGATAATTTAAAAAAAACGCGTCCTCGTCTTTAGAGTGGTTTTCATGTTAAAATGGAACACACAGACATAGATAGACAAAAATAGTTAACTACAATCATGTCATTTAAAATTTAGCAAAAATGGACAATTATGTTGACACCTTTCTTATTACTTCATTATTAGTACAAATAGATGTGGTATAAATGTCAGTTGTAGCACAATACAATTTAATTACATTTCACAAGTCACAATAAGATGCTTTTACGCCAATTTGTTTTGTATTTACTATTTGGATGGTGTTGTTTGAGAATAATTGTATTCTCGCCAGGAAACTAGGTACGTGTTTTTGGTGCTGAGCTATTTTTTTACTCAAATCTTGTGTTGAACACATTGTTGCAGATACTGTCACTTAGTTATCCAGAAAATAATTTGGCCAAGTGCGAGTCGGACTCGCGCACAAAGAGTTCCGTACCACCCAACGATACAAATACAGAACCCTAAGAACATTTATGTTGAATAACACGAAAATACATGTCAAAGCAACATCAAAGCTACAAAAACAAGCGATTTCGTAGCACGATGCCTACTATCGCGCTTAATTGACTTTTCAATATTTTCAAGTAATCAGTAGCACAATGCCAACATGCTGCTTAAATGGTAGCGCATGACAAATATTTGGCACCGTCTGCGTACGGAATCCTACCGTCTTTAAGTAAGATCCTAAACCAATAACATTTAAATAATGCAACTTTTTCAATGTTTCTTGTATAGAGACCCCGCTTAATTTTTTATTGTATTATTTTTCGTTATAGATGCCATAGTAAAACGTATTATGTGATAATTTCAACTTACGATTGAGGCTGTAGACCCCTGTGACAGACGGACAGACAGACAGCGGAGGCTTAGTAATGGCTCCGCTTGGCACCCTTCGGCTTACGGAACCCTAAAAAGTACATAGTAACCAGAGGTTTTAACTATTTTAGTAACAGAATGAGAATGGATACGAGTACTTTATTTTGCAATGTCAGTACATAAATACTTATCGCACGTTAGGCTTCCAGCCCAGGAGGTAGCGTTGCATTTTTTAGACAGTGTTTTTACGCCGATATATGGCCATCTTTTTCAATAGATCTGGAATGACATGAGAATCAAGCGTCAGCTCACACACCCGCGGTGGGTGTGTGTGTGTGGGAGGTAGAGGAAGTGGTAAAAAAAGAAACCGGCCAAGTGCGAGTCGGACTCGCGCAGGAAATGTTCCGTACCAATATCTATAAAAACGGCAAAAAATAATTTCTTTTGTATAATTATTTATTTTTAAAGTGAATATGTAACTTATTATTCTGTGAATATTTCAAGCGTCTATCTGTTGCCGTTATTAATATCGAGCATGAAGTCTGCTTCGTGAAATCGAGCAAAAACGAGCAAAAAACTCACGTTTGTTGTATGGGAGCCCCCTTTAATATTTATTTTATTCAGTTTTTTAGTATTTTTTGTTATAACGCTAACAGAAATACATCCTCTGTGAAAATTTCAACTGTCTAACTATCACGGTTCATGAAATACAGCCTGGTGACAGACGGACAGACAGACGGACATGCAGACGGCAGACGGACAGCGGAGTCTTATTAATAGGGTCCCGTCGGTTACCCTTTGAGTACGGAACCCTAAAAATGAAGTGATAGTTGACGCCAAGCTGAAAAAAATCACTGCATGAAATTTGACTAAGTGATTCTTTCAATCAATCATCAATCAATTCATTTATTTGTTTATAAAAGCACTAGCTTTTGCCCGCGGCTCCACCCGCGTTGAAGAGATTTTCGTGTAAATAAGGAAAATAAAAGAATATTATTTTTTGAACGACAATATCCAACGGTCACCATGTTTTACCAAAGTGCTAATAAAGACCAATCAAATAAGCCCAAACTTGAAGGGTCTGCTGTTGTTCGTTGAGGAGAACCCATACCCACCTTCCAGTCCCATCAACAGACCTTCGTCACCATGTTTTACCAAAGTGCTAATAAATACCAACAAAATAAGCCTAAACTCTAAGGGCCTGCTGTTGTCCGTTCAGGAGATCCCATACCCACCTTCCAGTCCCATCAGCAGACCATGTTCACCACGTTTTACCAAAGTGCTAATAAATACCAATCAAATAAGCCCAAACTCGAAGTGTCTGCTGTTGTCCATTGAGGAGATCCAGTACCTAACTTCCAGTCCCATCATCAGACCCTGGTCACCATATTTTACCAAAGTGCTATTGAAGACCAATCGAATAAGCCCAAACTCGAAGGGTCTGCTGTTTTCCGTTGAGGAGATCCCATAACCACCTTCCAGTCCTATCAGCAGACCCTGGTCACCATGTTTTACCAAAGTGCTAATAAATACCAACTAAATAAGCCTAAACTCGAAGGGTCTGCTATTTTCCGTTGAGGAGATCCCGTACCCACCTTCCAGACCCATCATCAGACCCTGATCACCATGTTTTACCAAAGTGCTGATAAATACCAATCGAATAAGTCCAAACTCGAAGTGTCTGCTGTTGTCCATTGAGGAGATCCAGTACCTACCTTCCAGTCCCATCATCAGACCCTGGTCACCATATTTTACCAAATTGCTAAAAAAGACCAATAAAATAAGATCAAACTCGATGGGTCTGCTGTTATCTGTTAAGGAGATCCCATACCCACCTCCCACAGTCCCGTCATTAGATTCTGGTCACCATGTGTTACAAAAATACTCATCAATACCGATCAAATAAACTTAAACTTGAGAGGTCTCCTAAAAAAACATTTACCAGTGGATGATTGAAACCCCGACGATGAGACTACATACGTACGACTACGCAAGGCGTACATACCACACGATTGACTAAAAATCTTATTGTTTTGTTTGTTTTTCAAAGGTCTTTATTTCAAATATAATATAGCTTATTGATAGTTTACAACCCAGTGTACATTAATCCTAGGCTAAACAGACGTAATATAAAAACACGTTAACAGACTATACTAGTCTACTATAACTTATGAAAATGATGAGTATATTAATTAACCGAAGACATGAACATTGAATTAAAATAAAAAAACCTAATAAATGTGTATACTCGTAACACAAAGGATTATGTGCACTTTAGTTAGTGTACATTTTTGACCTCAACATTGAAATATGTAAAAAAAAGAAATATATATATTAATTTATATATAATACTAGCTAAGAAATGCTAGTTCTGAAAAGCAAAACACATGTTTTAGATAGTAAACATTAAATGATAACCACTAAATACATATAACACGAATTAATCTACCTAATTACTTTAATTGTTAAAGTAGGGGGTAGCATTAAATTAATTTCTAACAATGCTCGCCGAGTGCCAAGATAACGACAAACAAGACAGCAGCGTGAGCGAGCCCCTGGACCTAGCGGTAGCGATGAATCCGCGCGTGACGTCAGTCACCGGACCGGCCACCATCGCCTAGCAGGTAGTGATGTGGTAGCCTTGTAATGTATCGATATCGATTATTTGACTCATGCGGTCGTGTTTTACCTATAGTGGAAATTAAATAATTTGGATGGTTGTAATTTGTGATTAGGAAGAATTTTTTCGCAAGTTTTAGAATAAAATCAAATAATCTAGGAAACTTGGTTTTATCATGCAATTTAAACAAATTCGTGCGGAAAGGCGTATTATAGGCAATTTTTAGAGCTCTGTTTTGAATAACTTGTAATTTATTATGGTTAGTGATTGAGGTATTGCTCCATACAGGACATCCATAGGTAATACACGGCCTGATCAATGTTTTGTATATATTCAGTTTCGTACAACTGCTCAAAGCAGAACGCCTATTAAGCAGGGGGGTTAAGGCTTTGAAAGCTTTCATTCCTTTGATACGTAGGTTTGAGATATGGTCGTTCCAGTTCAATTTTTGATCTAAGACCAATCCAAGGTATTTCACCGATCTGCTCCAGGGAATGCAGTGACCATCAATTTTCAAAGTTCTCATGGGCATTTGCCTCCCACGAGTAAAAAGGATAGCCTCTGTTTTAGTACTGTTCAACTTAAGCTTCCACTTAGTAAAATATGCCGATAGACCATCGATAGCAAGTTGCAATCTGTCAATTATGAGATCAATATCTATTGAAGATGTTAAACAAGCTGTATCATCTGCAAAACATGCCAAACTAGTTCTTGTTTGTTTGGGAATATCATTTAAATACAAGAGGAATAAATATGGTCCTAAAATTGATCCCTGTGGGACTCCAGCAGGGACAGAGCGTGATTCGGATGCAACATCACCAATTTGCACGTTAAAACTGCGACGCGAAAGATAAGAATCGATCATCTTGACTAAGTGTATAGGAACTTGGCTTAAGACAAGCTTGTGTATGAGCCCTTTGTGCCAGACGGTGTCAAAGGCCTTTTCTATATCTAACAAAAACATGCCTGTTGATTGTCTTAAATTCATTTTGTGCGCAGTATTTTCAGAGACTCTTGCAAGTTGCTGAACTGTGGAATGTGCATTTCGAAACCCAAATTGTTCATCGATTAATTTATGGCCTGTTGCTTTATGTAGACGAGAATTAATTATTTTTTCAAAAAGTTTACCTAATGAGGGGAGTAAACTGATTGGACGGTAGCTAGAAGGGATGGCCTCGTTTTTACCGGGCTTTTTAATAGCAATTACCTTTGCTGTTTTCCATGCAGAAGGAAAATAAGCTAGGGCTAAGCAGGAGTTAAAAATCTTGGTAATTAATACTATAGCTTTTTGTGGAAGATTTTTTAATAAACAGTTGACCACATTATCTAAACCTGGGGCTTTACGTAGATTAAGTTTACGAATGTGATGCCATATTTCTTTAGGATGAACAGGATTATGGAGGGTTCCAGGTTGGAAGTTTTCAAGAAGCGGTATTGACTGGGAAACTTCGGTGTCAGTTTTATCGTTTTGCCAGTGGTTTGTTAGGTTCATATTGTCATAAAACGCAGACGCTAGTTCATTGCACTGGTCACTGGGATTAGATGTTTTAGAGCCATTAGCACGCAAAAGAGGCGGAACTACGGAGGTGGAAGGAGTAGCTTTCATGGTCTTAGCGAGACGCCATAAATCAGACCTAGGATTTTCAACTTTTTTAAGTTTGTCGCTCCATATTTTATCATTATGATGTTTAATATTTGTATTTATATTTTTATTTAGGTACTTTATTTGCGTACGTAAGCATTTGCGAGTATCAACATTTGTTTCGTGTTGATCATATCTCCGAAGGCGGTTTCTAAAATTAAGGAGTCGTTTTATTTTGCAGGGTAGGGATTTTGGCGTATGTGAAACTGTAGTTACTGGTACAACGGCATCCCTAGCAAGTAGCATGCTAGACGTAAGATTTTCAATGGCAACATCAATCTCTTCAATTGACTTAAAAACTGTGGAAGAAAGGTCAATACAACCATTAAGGATCGAACGATAGCGGTTCCAATCAGCTTTAGCCTAGTTGTGACGTTTAATCACTTTACGTTTAAAGTTAGCGATTGTCCTAAAAAACACAGGTAAGTGATTAGAAGAGAGTGCAGGAATTGTTTGGATACTTGGGTCGTCGATATTATGAATATTCTGGGCTAAAATAAGATCAGGTAATGATTGAGTGAGATTTTCACGATAATGAACTAAGGTTGGACTAGATGGAGAATGAATAGTATAATCACGGTTAAGCATGTGATTAAAAAGAAGATTTCCATTGGTATTTCTAACGCCAGGGAACCAATGCTCATGTTTGGCGTTAAAGTCTCCCATGAGTAGCACCCGACTATCGGTCTCTAGCAGTAGGTCAATATCAACAGTCAAAAATGGTAGGTTTGGAGATTGGTAGATCGAAAAAATAGTATAGTTACAATTACTTATATTAAGTTTTATGCCTATGACTTCTAAGTGTTTAGTTTTTGGAGAAGAAATCAGTGTGTGATCAATGTCAAGTTTAACGAGCAAAGCAACACCTTGACCAATGCCACTAAAGTGTTTATCGTTACGATAGCAAATGTAACCAGGGAAGTTAAGATTAATACGTTCAGTTAGCCTTGTCTCAGAGATGGCTACCACATCCACCGATAAATCACTTACCAAGTCCAGAAGCTCATCCTGCTTTTTGTTAATGCCATCTGCGTTCCAGTATACGAAACGTAAGTCATGAGACTCAGACATGCTGGCCTAGGTGAGTTAATATTAGGACTACCTTGTCTAACATCGTTTGGCACTGTAAAAACTGACTCCTAACTTTTTTAATAATACTTAGAATATCAAGCATTTCTTTTGTCACATCATCATGCTCTACTGGCCGTAAAGGAAGATGTGTTGTTTGGTCTTCAGGTTGTTTTGAGCTAACAACGTTTGCCCATGTTTTTCCGTTAGCTGCAGGGGTAGTTCTTTCGCTGACGAGCTTTTTTGCAGTATTCTGGAGTACAGCACGGGTGTCAACGTGTTTTTCTCTAATCCTATTTAGATATTTGACTCTCGCAGCGCATTTAGGATAGTTGGTTGGATGCTCTTCTTGGCAGTTACAGCAGCGAGCAGGAGTAATACGGTCTTTTTTAGGACATTCCTTGGTCTCATGAGCCTCGGTGCATTTAACACATCGAGCTGGCAGGTTGCAATTTCGCGATGCATGTCCAAAGTTTTGGCATCTAAAACATTGAGTGCCATGCGATTTATTTGCCTTGTATCTGCTAATGTCCACAACGCAGTTTCCGATATACTTAATTTGTCGAAATTTCGATATTTCGGATCCTAAGGGAAGTTGGACAAGGAATGGAGGACACTGTACGACCTTTCTTGATGGGAAGATGAGTTTTGTTATGATTGCTCCTTCAAATCCAAGTTCTTTCAGTTCATCTGAAAGTGTGGTTTCAAAGTGGACTGGGAGACCTCTGATCACAACTTTAGACATTTTCTTAAAAATCTTATTGAGTGCTTAAAGAATTTTATAAAGTCAGTTCAGTTGTTCTAGATATTACCCATTATATGCAAACAAACAAACAAATCTTTCTTCTTTATATAATAGTGAAAACAAACTTTAACCTGAGTTGATTTGAACCAGACTGCGTCAAATTCGATATTTTGAAACATGCAGCGCCATCTAGTGTATTAAAATAAAAACAATTTCAACGCCAGCTTACAAACAATTTCAACGCCAGCTTACTGAGCCGTTATCCAGGATAGCTTCCCAGAGATGGCGTTTTATAAGCACTTGAAAATAAAAATATTTTAGTTAATGGTCTTTGCGCAGTCAAGAAATTTAATTTCAGCTTTAATATATTTTTTACAAAAGGAAATGTTTTTCTGAATATAAAATAAAAGAATAAAAAATAAAAAGTGAAAACAAATTTTACCAGTCGGGGTTTGAACCCGCGACGATCGACAATGCTACGGCGGCGAACCTTCTATATGTCTCACTAAAATTCTCATTGCGCTGCTCCCTTTTGTCATATCGTGATGATACATAGCCCTAAACCTTTCCGAAGAAATGCTTTATCTTTCAGTGAAAACTGCATCAAAATCCATTGATTGGTTCTCAAGTTATAAGCGAACGAACAGACAGACGGACAGACAGACAGACAGACAGACGTTGTATTTTATATGTATAGAGAAGATGTAGATAGAAGATCGTATATTATAAATTAATTTTATCAATGCTTTTTGCCAACTAGCATACAAATATTCAGTTAACATTATATAGTTTATTAATTATTTATTACACAAGCAGAGACATCATCTAAATACAAATTAAAGTGACAACCATATTTGAAATTATATTAATGTCATAAAACTTAAATTAATAACGAAACTTAAATGTCATGTCATAATAAAGATAATAATAGATTAAAATGTAAATATGTAAATTTTACGAGAACTCACTAGTTAATTAAGATAATGTCAATTACACAATAAAACAAAGATTACAGAAAATATTAATAACTTTAAATAAATAATTATTAGTACGATAATAACAATCAGCTGCGCGTGTAGCGGTGGAAAGACCGTCAGCTGACGCAGTAAAGTTAAGAAATATTGGAGCATTGCTACTACGCTGTTTCGATTAGTTTTTCAAAGAAGAAGTGGAAGAAACTTTTTTCCATCATCACTATTTTAATACACAGTGTTTTATTAAGAAGATAGAAAGTATAGTACATGAGAAAGTCGGATAGTTTTTGGATGCAGTTTTTTTACTATCATTGTAGAGACCCTGATTGACATAATAATTTTAACTATAGTAGAGGCTTTAAGGGATGTTCATTAAATAACGCCCAAGCCTAAAACGGGGCAGAGGTTTAATAAATGCGGGCGGAGACACGGGCAAAGGCTAGTTTTATAAAAAAACGTATACTGTTAACAAAGGAAGTACTTGTCTTGTGAAGTCTCAATTCCGAAGCAGCAAGTTTATGTCTATTTCTAGCACCTCGAGTTTGGATTGGATTTGAGCCGCCCCCTGCCATCACAGAAGATATGATGTCAAAAGCTTGTAGCTTTCAGGGTGAAACTTGGCTTGGCGCCTGCACGCTGCCCAGAGTCTGTCCTACTTCGCTTATCCTGCCCAGGTTCATGGATGAGTGCCCTGGGATCACACACCCCATGTACCCTGCTATATTTAAAATATAAATTGCACTTTTCTCAGAAAGCTGTTTAAAAAGAATTTCGTTAGATGAGGGCATGACAGTAGTAGGCTACGCCTTACACAAACAAATACTGAAATCTTGGTCTGTAAACTGTTACAACAGCAGGCTTCAGACAGGTAACGCGCCAAATTCTAAAGGCAAACAAGTATTAGTCATCAATTTACAGGTGGGCTATTAGTTTACGGCTTGATAGATGGTAGCGTGCTGTGTCAATAGACGGGACCTTCAGTCCCTGCTGAAGAAATCTCTATAAATTTGTAAAGCCTTCCAAAACAGTATTTTAGTAAAGAGATAGAAAGTTGGATAATCAGGCCAAAATTGAGTTAAATAATAACAAAAACGAAATGAAATTAACAGATTATCTCTTATAAAATCATTGCCAAATAACATTAATTACTTTTAGCACACTGAGCTGTATATAATTGTCTGTGGTTAATTTGAAGTGGCAAAAATATGGTCAGCTCATTGAGATTTGTGTATGGCATTAATGTGTATATTTTCTTATTTGAATGTATTAAAAATATTAAAAATAAGGCATATATGGAAGAACCCTGAAACATAAAAAAAACCTCTGTAACATAATAAGGTGTGAGCCTGTTTGTTAAGCTTCAAGAGTATAATTTATTACTGAGAGTCACGCAAAGTGCTCTTCAGGTGTCAATAGAAAGGGCGTGCTAGGACATAAATCGAGCAAGTTATTGAGCTTCAAAACGAAAACCACATTTCGATTTCGTTCTAAGCACTAAACTATAATGAGAATAGATCAGAATTGATATCATTAATCTTTATGAGAAAATAATCCATTTTATTAGTAAAAGTCTACCGAGCGTATGTCACGTGATCTATGTTATGTAGGCCTTGTAGGCGGTACCTATTTATATTGTGGTGGCCATATCGTTGAATTAATCATTTCATGAAATTGTTGATAATATATTTACGATAGACTTCCAACAAAAAGTCAAAAATAGGTGCGATGACTATCGAAGCGAGGAGGAGCGTGTTATATTGCTTGTGATCACAAATTCGGGAGCCGAGCGAAGCAGAGCGAAGCAGAGCGAAGCAATTTATCAATAATAATTACAAATTACTATTTGTACGATATGGCCACGACAAAATACTAATAATAAAGTAGCAAAAATTCTTGTGTGAAATATAAAATGAAATGAGTTATAAGATTAGTGCTGAAACCAAAATAAAAAAAAAATTTGGGTGTTTATCTGTCTGTCCCGTTTTAGCTCGAGAACCACTCGACGGATTGAGATGCGGTTTTCGTTCTATCATTGTAATGACCATATAAGAAGTGTTAATAAAATAACCACCAAGCTGTCGATAATACTTTTACGCGAGCAAAGCCGCGGGTAAAAGCGAGTACACAATATTGTTTTTTGCCTTTTTATTTCGCTTCTTTTAATTAGCTCCGCCAAAATGTTTAATCAATGCAAATGTAAATCATCATGAATCATTTAATAATTGATGTGATGAGTCTGATTAGGGATGATGATTAGTGGTCAGCGTAGGTAGTACCATTTGGGGTGAACGACCCCAAACATTATGAATGTTATGGATATCCCCCGGGATCCCGGGATTCTAAAATTCTATTGATTACCTATTTACTTTATAGGTAGCGATATTTCGCTTTGATTGTTAATTATTTCGGCGGAATAATAATTAAATTTTATTAATAATAATCAAATCATGCCAAGAAATTCACCGGGGCTTATATGTTGCTGATGATAATATTTTACGTTTAAACATCAATTAACAAATTTATTTCCTTTTGAATTAATAATTCAATGCGAATCCTGGAAATCAAGATCGAATCCCGACATAAGGGCATGTCCACGTTATGCTAGCATTCATGAATCCCGCGAAATGGCACTACCTACGCCGACCACTGATGATTATTGATGATGACGATGAGACACCATATGAATTTTTTGAATTTCAAATATTTTTTGTCAATGATGGTAAATTGCAATTTGAATATTAGAAAAAACTGATAGGATTCCCTTTTTAAATGTGCAAGGAGGCACATGTTGAGCTTTCTGTCGAAGAGTCCTGATGATGATGAGTCATAATCTCATCAAATGCTCAACCTGTGCCTTTCTTGTTTAAAAAAGTGAGTCCTATCCGTTTTTTAAATATTCATGATGTCAACTCACTCTAATTTTAAATTGCAATGTATTCTGTATTGTGTTTATTTTTGAAAGTATCTACTTTTGGACGATCAACCCGGCCGTTCTCGAGCTTTTTCGCAGTCGAACTGAAAACACTGAAAAGAACGTTAGCAATTTAGTAGACAGCAATTTAGTTACGTAGTAATAGTGACGTACTTAGTTATGGATAACGAAGTATTTTAATTAAAATATAGAATATGGTTGGTTATAAGAAATACAAACCGTCTTTTACACCACGTTTAGTGTAAAAGTTAGTTCTGAATCACCAGTACAGTTTATTTATAGGATCTATTCAGAAAAGTCGTTACAATCATCAAGAAACCATTTAAAGAACAAGAAACATTTAACCCTCATTATTCTCGTTATCGCTGAAAAACTGAACCATATAGTCCAGATTATGACTCGGATCCATACAATACAATACAATATATTCTATATATATTCTATTTATATTGTATATATCTATATTTATATACAATATTTTTAACAATTTAAGAAATAAAAGCAGGTTATAATTGGCGCTCTTATTACTAAAAAGCTATCTCTTCCAGACACTTTTGTATGGGGGAACTCTTAAAAGAAAAAGAAAATTTGTCTACGGTGTAATGAATAAATAAATAAGAATAATAAGAATACTTTACGGTCAAAACACAAAAATACAGAAAAAGATATTAAATACAATATATCATAAAAGTTAATAAAATATAATATAATTAAAATAAAAAATATATATTTATGCATATACAATTAATAATATATACAACGTGAAATTGAAGTCATTTTGGTAACGAAAACTGGTGATAGTACTCGTCTATATGAACAACTTTTACTATGGAGCCAACCCTGAAATCGTGAAAAAAAAATCAGCTGTTCCATAGAACAGTTAAATATCTATTCGACCCAAATGTATGAAACAGCTGATTTTTTTTTCACAATTTCAGGGTTGGCTTCATAGTAAAAGTTGTTCATATGGACGAGTACTATCATCAATGGTCGTTAAAAATATGACTTAAATTTCACGTTGTATACAAAAGTAAATCCATCCATCGATGTTACAGATGAACAAACTATGTAATTTAAGATAAGTACCTATTTTACGACTATTGCTATAATAAAGTAATAGACGTAAAGATACTGATATCTCGAACACAAACGTACACTGTGAACCAATGCAATCTCACGAAGTACCGAACGATAGCAATCAATTTAGAAAATGTTTTCTCCATTTTCACATGGTAAAGGAAAATATCAAATGCTTGGTGCGTGGTAGCAACGTCTCAGAAATCCGATAGCAAATATTTATATTGCTCTATACTCTATAGAATCAATTCTGAGAGGGCATACATTTGTAAGAATCTTGTATGTGTTTATTTAACATCTTTACTTAAATGTTGACTCTTAGGAAACGTTCAGATATACGAGTGCGTGGAATCAATATGCGGGATCCATCAAATGTAGCTAACTTTCTTAATGACCGGGTTTAATTATCCAACATTATACAAAAGGCTATCTTAAGGCGCATAGGCACGCCACCGTTTTAGTACAACATTTGATAACCCGTTTCTCTGTTGTTTTTCGTTATAGACTAAAGTTTGAGACGTCTATAGTTTAATATCTGGCATTTACAAAGTCACTATCTGGTTGACATGTAAAATTTTGATATATTTACAATTTAAGGCAAGTAAACAACTTTGTATGTAAATCTGTCTAGCTTGATATTTTTCAACAAAATCAATATTCAAAATGTTGGCAAAATGGTGCCTTTTATAATATCAGTAGCAGATGATAAAGGTCTTATACTTTGGTCTATAATGAAAAACAAATGAGAAAAGGGTTATCAAATTTTGTACTGAAGCGTAGCCTCGCGCCTTAACGGACCGACACCAAAGCTTCGTCTGCTAAAAACATACTTACGAAATATAATGGACATCATAATTACTACTTACCAGAATTAATTATCCCAATACTTTCTAGGCCACCAGGCCTCTTCGAGCAAATTAAGGAAAATAATATCAGGACCGTTATGTCACCTATTTTGATATGCTCCCGTTTTCTCGACAAGTTCATTAATTATCGGCTGATATTTTTGTCGGTGTCCATTAGAGATACGTTGCTTCACCATTACTGGGTGATTAATGGCTGGGCTGAAAAATCTGAAGCTTTTTAGCACTCCAAGGGTCAGACGTGATATTTTTATTGCTTGTTTTACCAAAATGTATGGTGAATCTAATAAATTATCTTAACTAAAGCTGCTTTTATTCGTTTATATAAATCATGTGATATCACATAAACAAACATTTCTCTTGTTTTTGATTTGAAAAGACTATAGTGCAGGGTTGCCAGACGTACGAGAATTCTCGTACATGTACGTTAATTTTAATTCATAAACGATGGACGAGGCAAACCAAATTGTCGTACGCAAAAGTACGAGAATTTTAAGTTTGTCAGTCTGTTCTATAGTTTTCTTAGGCAAAAACAGCTCTACTGCTTTAAAAAAATAAAATCTAGCGTATACTTGGTACTAATCTACTCTAAAAGGTTTATTGCTGAATGCTCACTCAGTGTGGTTAATCTCAGTCTAATAACAGTTGCTTTGGTGTCATCCACACGCCAACATGCCTACACAACACGTGAATGGGACGGCAAGAAATTTTTTTTACAAAAAGAATGTATGTTCCTTAAGTTAACTAATGTACTATTTTAATTGATTTTATGAATATTTAATTTAGTACTTCGTACAAAACCTTTTTTAAATGGTACGAGAATTTTGCAGATTTAGTACGAAAATCAAATAATACCCACCTGGCAACCCTGCTATAGTGCAAACAGCATAGTTTAGTTTACATACACCCGAATGTTATTTAACAGCTTTTAATGTTACAAAGCAGCATGACAAACGCACAAAGCAAAATACCTTTATGCTCTCGCTCAAATGACTCGGCATTTTAATACCATAATAATTTTCATAATGCTTAAAAGGGGTTACGCCCTTTAACGTGCATGCACGTAAAAGTCGCCGTTTGAGCTTAACCAAGACCACATTACGGTGATGACATAGCCTCGCAAATTACCCCTAGATGACAAACCTTCAACACAGTATAATCTAACTAAGCAGTATTTTGTCATGGCAGTGTTCTTGAAATAATTTCCTACGGCCGCCGCTCAGTAGTACCATAGTAAAAACAGAATAGTAGAACAACTCCCGCGCCGTGCGAGGCTTAAATGCTGTTGCAGGTTTATCAATTTATTTTGCGGCGATGATGCAACGAACGCACGGCGCGCGGCGTACTGCGGAGCGCTACCGACCCTAGTCACACCGCCAGAAACCACCTGAGAAATTGTTATTTGCCTTTTTTTTTAAAAAGGAATGTTTGATATATTTCTTGCCCTTCTTCTTAGCAATTCTAATCGAATGGTGCGGATGGTTAGGCATTATGCATATATAATTTTGTTTTCCTATATTTCTCTATTTTATGCAGGTGTATAACTTTAGTACATTTTAGTAGCACAACCTTAATATTTTTTTTATGTCTTTCCCGTATTTATTTATCAACTTATTTGTTCATTGCATCATTTATATATACTATTTTTATTCCTAGATTTCTCTATTTTATGCAGGTGTATAATTACATTTTAGTAGCCCAACCTAAATATTTTTTATATGTGTTTCCCTTATTAGTATATATTTTTTTTATATTCTAAAGATATATATTGTAAATATTAACATTGACTTGTAGAAAGTATACTTTATGTATCTATTTTATAAAATAAATATTTGATTTGATTTGATTTTTTAAATACGCCAAAGAAATCTGACAAGGGGTAAGTAAGCTAAGGGTACGGTTTATCCCACGCGTTTTTTATAAAGTAAGATTTACTTTATTATTAGATTTTATCTAATATTGCTTCTTACCATGTTGGGTGCACTTAACGGTCCTAAGCCCGTAAAGTATTGAAGGAAAGGGTGAATTATACAAACTAGTGGTTATTAGTGTACTTCTATGCTTCGTGCATGGCCAATGATGATGAGACCGTCAGCCAGTCGGTAAGTTACTAGCGCTTCGCAGCGCAGTGACCATTTTAAACAGACTTTTAGGACAAATGAAAAAGGGCACATCTTTTTCTCCAGTTGGTATTTTTAGTTTGTATGCTGTTTTTTGGGATAAGCGTCACGTATATTAATATTCATGTGACGCCTTATAATGTCCAAATAAACATCCTGTATTATAAGGATCAAAACTAGAGGAATTCGCTTGTTTTTAAGAAAGTACATATTTTGTATACATGAATAAAACCCCACCTTTGTTCGAAATTATGCCCGTGAAGATAATATGATTTATAAATTGTTAGACTTATATTTTTTGGTATGTGTTATATTCTCATTTTTACTAAGAAGCATCAAGTGACGCAAATTATCCAAAAAGAGTTTTAAAAAGTAGGTATATATTCGTGATTAAATATCAAATTATTCCTCTTAGGTGTCGTTCTGTGCAAAAAACAAACCTACGCAAGAAAACGGAATATGCTGTGACCTACCTTCATTCCATCTAACCTACTCGCAAAGGATTGTGCCTTTGATCTGAAACGGAATCTGGCTCGTGTAATCCTGCTTCTTTCTGTGTTTGTGATGAATTTTATATGCTTGATTTATTTTGCTGTACCAATTTTAAAAAGTAAAACTAAGTTAGCCTACCTTTAATCTATACCGGGTGTAAAAGTAAAGTCAAGAATCCTTCAAGGGTGTGTTTGTATGATCAGTAAAGATATTATTTTAAATACTGGGATCTCTAAATACTCGTAAAGTACCAGTACCTCATAATGAGACGATTTTCTTTATTCAAAATACGCTAATCGCGTGGACACCCTCACGGTCGCTGGCCACTTGGATGAGGGGTTCGGGTTGCGGGGTGCAATTAGGTGTGTGGGGAGGCCGGTGAACTACGTAGCCATAGCTTAGAAAAATGATGGAATTTTTGGTGAAAATTCAAGGTATATATTTTTTCTCGTAATGACATCAGCATCGTGTATACTTTCATACCATAAAGGGATTCTTGACTTTGCATTTACACCCTGTATATACTAATAATAAAGTAGTAAAAAGATTGTGTCTGTACATTGAATATTTTCGCGAAATTTTAAATGAAATGGGTTATAGGCCAAAATCACATTTTTTTAAATTTTTGTCCATCTTTCTGTCTGTCTGTACGTATGTTCCGTTTTAACTCGAGAACCACTCAACGGATTTGGATACGGTTTTTTAATTATCACTGTAGTGACCATGGTCAACACAGGCTGTAAGAGGTGTTCATAAAATAACGATCAAGCCGAAAACGGGGCAAAGATTGAATAAAAGTTTTAACTCGAGAGCCACTCAAAGGGTTTAGATGCGTTTTTTTTTATTATCACCTTAGTGACCTTGTCAATACGTAAAATATAAGGAGTGTTTATCAAATAACGCTCGAGGCGAGAATCGGGCAAAGATTGAATAAACGCGGGCGGAGCAGCGCGTAAAGGTTAGTTTTTAATGTCAAAACATACGGATACTTTGTTTCTGTGTATTCCATGAAGTAAACGGAAAATTTTTGGTATAGACATTTTGACTATATAATCTAGGGTTTTAATTTTCGAAAACAAGCTGAGATAAGTTTTCCTCGATAGAAATAATTAATGAAATCAGGTCTTCGAACACACTTTTTCTCCTCGTTTGACGGATAGGGATCATGTACAGAACGCAAACATATTTTATTTTATTAGATGGGTTTTAACAATAAAATGATTTGGAAGGAATCTTATATCAGTATACTCACTTATGTATATATTTGAGGGAGGGAGGGGTTGGAGAGGGGGGAGTACTCCCTCCCCAAAAGGGTCAGTGTCGGAAATAAACTTTTTTTTACAATTTTTTTTTAATTATATAGAACTGAGCAGGACTATTTTATAAGTGTATGTATGTGCTTGGGATTAGGGGGGGAGAACACCCCCAAAAGGAGGAGTGTCGGTATATAAATTTTTTTTTGAAACCGGCGACTTGAAAATACAAATTTGAGTTACTGTTAAAACTTAGGACATTGTCACCTCGCTCCGCTCCGCTTCGCTCGGCTCCTTATTTTAACTTACATGTACACGTAACACGCTCCTCCTCGCTTCGCTCGTCGTCGCACCTATTTTTTTACTTTTGCTGAAATGAAATCGCACCATACGACATTTTGTTGAGGTTATATTATGAAACTTCATTTTTTTTTTAGAATACTGTTGATATCCGACAACTGAAATTTCGTGAAAAAAAACAGAGCTATTCTGAAAAAAATAATGAAGGTACCTTTTTGAGTATAATCTCATAAGAGTCGAGCCTTTGATTTTGGAAATTTTGCTAGGTATTTTAATAAAATTAAAAAACTTCCCTTTTTTTTGCGCTGAATCCGCCCCTCTCGCACTGCACGTTTTTCCGCTTGGAGTGAGTGACAAAAATAAAATTTACCTTAAACGTATTTTTTCAAGTGAGTACTTATTCGCTGTTTTCATCGCAACAGTAACGTTAAGGGTTGGCCATCTAGAGACAATTTGCGAGGCTATGTCATCACCGTTGTGGTAATGTAAACGGCGACTTTTACGTACAACACGACTGCCGGAATAGAGATTCAATTCGGATCTGAATACAGTCGGGAGTCATACAAAACCACAAGTATCCAATGTCATAGTCCCCCGACTGCACTGAAATCCGAATTAAATCTCTAATTCGGCAGTCATGTTTTAAGTATTATTTATTTAATAATATAATAATTGACGATTTTTTTGTTCAGCTCAGTATGATGTCAACTATCTTTGAGAAAAGTTTCAGCCGGCGTACTATTACTTTTTTTTTCCACTTTCATAACCTCTCACATCCAGACCCACCACGGGTGCGTCAGCTGACGATTATTTTTCAGCTCAGTATGATGTCAACTATCTTTGAGAAAAGTTTCAGCCGGCGTACTATCACTTTTTTTTACCGCTTTCGTAACCTCTCACATCCAGACCCACCACGGGTACGTCAGCTGACGATTATTTTTCAGCTCAGTATGATGTCAACTATCTGTGAGAAAAGTTTCAGCCGGCTTACTATTGTGGCGTTTATGAACGCCTCCATAAATTATTTTGATGATGGCAACAATGCCATCACAGACAGAACAGATTTTTCTCCTGTTTGTCAACACGATTGTTTTGTTCATTAATTCATTTTGTTATCCCAAAGTAATATAAAACCCTGAAGAAGTACCTACTCACAAAGTTTTATTTGGGGACTGGGGGCCCCACCATCAAACACTCCAAAGTGGTGATCCAATGACAGTGAGCTGCAGACGCTCCGTTTTCGTGCGTCAGTGCTGGTATCTCTCCTGCGACCATCGGCGGTGAAATTTTGTGCGAGAAGGTGTAGTGAAACATATTTCTGTGTGAGACAGGTACATTTTCATGTTATGTGCGGATAAAACTGTGAGTACCTAGCATATCTAACATACAAATTACAAAACATAACCTAAATCAAATGGACAAAATCGTGTTCAACCAATAGTCTGGACTCCCTAGCAAAATCGTGTTCGAGTCAACCGCTTAAACTAACATCAGCCCCGAATTGTGGACATCATCGCTTGGAACTTTCTGCGCCATCCCGTGCTATCGAAGGAATCTTCGAATAACGCACCAATTCAGCTGTCACAATTTTGTTTGCCTGGCATGTTTCAATATGTATATAATTTGGTCTTGATTTCTTTTGGTTTATTTACTTGTTTTGTCTTGTTTATTATTTGTGTGGTGTGTGCCTGTGCCTGAGGTATTAATTTTTAACCATACTAACATTTTATGTGTGTGTTTGGAAACTAACAATTTTTGCCTATTAACTGTTTTATCACATAACTAATAATATTTTGAAATTTAACTCATAGGTATACTCTTACTAACATTTTATTTTGTGTCTTACTAATTTCAACTTCATTTTAATTTGCTATGATTGTTGTGGTTGTCTAAATTAATCTTTTTGAATGTACATGTAACTTTTTTGTGCTTGTGTTACTGTACTTGTAATATCTGGTTTTTGCTTCTGCGAATGTCATACCCTTACCCCAAGGATTTAACTAAACGGCTTACGGTTTCTTAGTTATTCTATCCTGGCTGTGTGGTGTGTGGTTTAACATTTAAATTACAAGCTCTTTAGGAACCATGTCTGAAGAACTTGAAGCACAAGTGCAAAAGCACTCGCTCAAAATGCGGCATTGCAATCACAACTAAGTCAGACTCCGCCTGAGCGTAAACCGGAGTACCAACCTCAAGTACACAAAGTGTCAGTCAAACAACCCCCGTTCTGGCCTGACCACCCAGCTGTTTGGTTCGCCCAAGCGGAGGCAAATTTTGACTTAGCTGGTGTTACAGCTGATGCCACTAAATATAATTATATTGTGGGAAACCTCTCTGAACGCCTCGCCGGTGAGATTGAGGACATCATCGCTGATCCACCCGCTCATGACAAGTATAATTTTTTTAAATCAGAACTTATACGTAGATTGTCCTTGTCTGAGGAGAAGAGGGTCAGCCAGCTGCTTAGCGATGAGGAACTTGGAGGAAGAAAACCATCACAATTCCTCCGCCACCTTAGGTCCTTGGCTGGTTCCAACTTGCGGGACGAATCAATCCTGCGACAGTTATGGCTGAGACGGTTACCTGAGCACATACAGGCAATCCTAACTGCCCACCCTGATCTATCTTTAGAAAAGGTAGCAGACCTGGCCGATCGCATCATTGAGGTCTCGCCTGGCTCAAGAGCTGTCTGCTCAGTAGGTGCACCACATATTCAAGATTATCCTATATCCAGGTACTTACCCGACAGGTCGCCCAGCTGTCTCGCCAAGTGGCAGCATTGTCCAGAACTGACAGCCGCCGTTCGTCACGCAGCTGCTCCACCTCAGCATCGCGTGGTAGGAGCTCCACACCGGAAGGACAGTCGAAGCAGTGCTGGTACCACAAGAGGTTTGGTGCCAAAGCATCCAAATGCGTCAGCCCTTGTAACTAGCAGACGGAAAACCCCATCAGCAGTCAGTAGCGGCGGCAACTGATTGCTCCTCACATGGCAGCCGCCTATTTATTACATAACAAGGTTCCAAGCGTCGTTTTCTCCTAGACACTGGATCGGACTTATGTTGCTACCCCCACCGCTGGCTCCCAGACCGGAAACGAACTTCCGATGTCGAGCTCAGTGCTGCTAACGGGAGCTGTATTAAGACTTTTGGGACTGTTAACCTGACCTTGATACTGGGACTGCTCCGTGCCTTTGTTTGGCAGTTTGTGATTGCCGATGTCGACACTGCAATAATAGGGTCAGACCTTTTGGCACACTATCATCTTTTGCCTGATTGCCGCAACAAGAAATTGGTCGATGGTACTACTGGGTTGTCTTCGCCCGCCTTCACTGCTGACATTGGCCATGCAAGTGTCAAGGCCGTTGTTGCTGGAAATTCAATTTTTGCACATGTGCTTGCTGAGTTTCCTGATATTACACGACCACCTGGCCTTCCTAGAGTAATCAAGCATAACACGCTGCATTACCTTAAAACTACGGACGGACCCCCAGTTTCCTGTCATCCTAGACACCTGGTACCTCAGAAGCTCATTTCGGCCAAGAAGGAATTTGAAGATATGGTGCGATGTGGTACCGCAAGACCTTCTAAAGTGCCTGGTCATCGCCCCTGCATATGACACCGAAGAAGGATAACGCCTGGCGCCTTTGCGGCGATTACCGCGCCTTGAACGCCAGGACAGTGCCTGACAGTTACCCGGTTTGTCACATTAATGACTTCGCTCATGGCCTTGTAGGTTCTACGGTGTTTAGCACAATTGACTTGGTGAAAGCATACCATCAGATCCCCATTCGATACCCCATTTGGCCTCTTCGAATTTCTTTTTATGGCCTTCATAAGAATAAGAAACAATATAAATTAATAAGAATGGTCTCCCCTTGCATTTTTCAGTAAGAAGCTGACTCTACAGCAAGCTCAGTGGCCAGCTTATTACAGAGAGTTACAGTGTATGAAAGTGTTCAGCATTTTCGTTACATCTTGGAAGTTCAACACGCTACCATATATACAGTTCACAAACCGTTACTGTATGCTTTTGTACAGCGACAAGAAAAACTTCCACCTCCTCAGTTGAATCAGCTGTCTTTTATCAGCCAATTCACAACTGATTTTAGGTACATTAAGGGTGAAACCAACGTCGTAGTGGACACGATGTCTCGGATCGAAGCTATTTCATTGAAACAGGACTACGAGGCTCTTGCTAAGTCACAAGAGACTGATCAGGAGCTTGCCAGCTTTCAAAGCTCTGGTTCAGCCTCTGGCCTGAAGTTTACTAAAATTAACATTCCAGGCACAAACATCTCCGTAACTTGTGATGTTTCTACAGGCAAGTCTCGCCCGTTCCTGACCCCTCCTTTCCGCCGTGCGATGTTCGACGATGTGCACCCCGGCGCACGAGCTACAACTCGTCTCGTGACAGATCGTTACGTATGGCCCTCTGTCAAAAAGGACTGCAGAGACTGGTCTCGGACTTGTCAAGCGTGCCAACGCAGCAAAGTCTCGAGACATACCTCAGCTCCTATGGGCAAGTTTGACCAGCCGTCTGGTCACCTTATGCATGTCTACATCGACATTATCGGACCTCTACCTGTCTGTAACGAATACCGATACTGTCTTACAGCGATAGATAGAGTAAGCAGATGGCCCGAGGTTTGGCCTATGCGATCGATTACCGCAGAAGAGGTAGCTGAAACTTTTACCAGAGAATGGATCTCACGTTATGGTGTACCCTCGGTCATAACAACAGATCAGGGCACTCAATTTGAATTTGACCTTTTCAGCCGACTTATGCTCCAGTACGCCACGAAGCGCATTAGGATGACTTCATATCATCCATGTGTGAACGGCATGATTGAGCGTGTTCACCGGCAACTCAAGGCTGTCTTGATGTGTCATAACGATTCGTGGACTAGAGCGCTTCCATTAGTGTTACTTGGGATGCGTACTGCTTTTAAGGAAGATTTGAAAGCCACGAAAGCTGAAATGCCTGGTGAGCTGGCAACTGGTGAGCCTCTTCGACTTCCTGGAGAGTTACTAGTACCAGCACCCGTTCTTGGAAAACTCGAAGACCCAGCCAATTTTGTTGTACAGCTGAAGCATAAAATGTCGAAAATCCGACCCGTTCCAGCCTCTCGAAACTCTGAACCAGTACCTTTTATATTTAAGGACCTTCCTTCGGCGTCACACGTGTTTCTACGCGACGACTCTGTGCGTCGACCACTTCAGCCTCCGTATACGGGCCCCTACAAAGTGATAGATCGCGCAGATGATGGCAAGACCCTCACCATTGACTACAAGGGTAGAAAGGTGGTAGTCAGCCTCGATCGCGTCAAACCAGCTTTCATCGAGCAATACACCCTAACACAACCAGACAGACAGGATGTCACTCCTCCTATTCCCCAGCAACAAGCAATATACCACACGGTATGGCAGGATTGTTAGATTTAAGGTTTACGATTAATTAATCGCTCTCCGTGGGGGGGGGGGGCGTTTATGAACGCCTCCATAAATTATTTTGGTGATGGCAACACTGCCATCACAGGCAGAACAGATTTTTCTCCTGTTTGTCAACACGATTGTTTTGTTCATTAATTCATTTTGTTATCCCAAAGTAATACAAAACCCTGAAGAAGTACCTACTCACGAAGTTTTATTTGGGGACTGGGGGCCCCATCATCAAACACTCCAAACTATCACTTTATTTTTAACAATTTCGCAACCTGTTACTCCCAAACCCACCGCGAGTGCGTCAGCTGACGATTATTTTTCAGCTCAGTATGATGACAACTATCTGTGAAAAAAGTTTCAGCCGGCGTACTATTACTTTTTTTTTACCACTTTCGCAGCCTCTCACAAACACACCCACCGCGGGTGCGCCAGCTGAAGCTTGGTTCTGTTATTAGCCATTCCAGATCTATTAAAAAAGATGGAAATCAATCGGCTTAAATCACTACCTAAAATGCAACGCTACCGCATGGGCATAAGTTGCTCAGTCCAATTACACTCTGTATAGGTAGTTAGCAGTAAAAAGCTTGGGTAAGGTTGAAGGCCGAGAAATCGGAAAAAATATTTTTCTATTCTAAATTGCAAGCTACTGAAATAACATAAATAATTTTATAATTAACGAAAACGTATATACTCACGATATATTAGTCAGATTTCGCTTGACGAGGAATCGTCGCATTATACTGTTTGCCTCCGAAGAAATCTCGTACGATAGCAGTGAAATATAATACACAAAAATAAACCAGTTTTTCCAGTTACTACTTGAAACTAAAGGCCAAGCTTTGTTTTCGACTGAAATTGCATTCTGAACCCCTGATTCAAATATGTAGCAAACAATGTATTAGATGAACTAAAGGCAGAGTTTTATTTTCAACACAAAAAACAAACTACTCGTATGATTCAGATGTATAGTGCTACTGAAATAAATAAGATAAAGTAATTAAAAGTTTGGAAACCCTGCAAAACGAAAAAACAGACAAAAAATTTTTTGTTACACTCTAACTATTTTTGTTCCTAGGGAACTAGTTTCCAAAATAAAAAGTAGCCAATTGTATGTATTTGGCCAAACTTGCCCTCTGTGAAAGTTTTATCTCAATCTCTTGATTGGTTTTGGAGTTATGTGCTCGCAAACAAATCAAATTAATTAATATTGTAATATTTTATATGGGATGATATAGAATTGAGTGGGATGAGAAAGATTAGTCACAGTATATCAATACTTAATTTATACTGTGGATTAGTTGATTAGGATGGGATATCTTTGCTAACACCATAATAGTTATGTCGTTCACCTGCAATATAAAATAACATACCCGACGGCAAAATTGAATGCGCTATATTTTATACTAGCTTTTTGCCACGGCTCCGCCCGCGTCGAATAAATTTTCGTGGAAATAAGGAAAAAAAATAATATGATTTTTTGAACGACTATATGCAACGGTCACCATGTTTTAAATACCAATCAAATAAGCCCAAACTCGAAGGGCCTGCTGTTGTCCGTTGATGAGATCCCATACCCACCTTCAAGTCCCATCATCAGACCCGGGTCACCATGTTTTACCAAAGTGCTAATAAATACCAATCAAATAAGCCCAAACTCGAAGGGTCTGCTGTTGTCCGTTGAGGAGATCCCGTACCCATCTTCCAGTCCCATTATCAGACCCTGGTCACCATGTTTTACCAAAGTGCTAATAAAGACCAATCAAAAAAGCTCGAAACTCGAAGGATCTGCTGTTGTCTGTTGAGGAGATCCTATACCCACCCTCCAGTCCCATCTGTAGACTTTGGTCACTATGTTTGACCAAAGTGTTAATAAATATTAATCAAATAAGCCCAAACGCGAAGTGTCTGGTGTTGTTCGTTGAGGAGATCCTGTACCAATCTTCCAGTCCCATTATCAGACCCTGGTCACCATGTTTTACCAAAGTGCTAATAAAGACCAATCAAATAAGCCAAAACTCGAAGGGTCTGAATTCTTACCAATTTTTACAAACGTTCGGGAATTATTATTTGCTACATAACTTCTAATTACTACCAGTAGAAAAGTAAATTCCAAAAATCTTTAAATGGCGATAACTTTTTTCCGGGATTTGATTTTAATAAAATAAAGCTGTTATTCTATTCCAAATTAAGCTCTGTACAGCTATGGAAACTACATGAATATCCGTATATATTTTATATACACACATCAAAAAAATTTAAGCAACATGCATCACGTTATAAATTCTACAAATTGTATTAGTCAATTATTCTATATTTTCTTACCAAAAGTGGGTAGGTATGTAACTTTTTTGGTTCCAGATTACCTACTGGCTGGTTAGAAGAAAAAAAATCGATAGTTTTGTTTTTTCATAAAATTAAAAGCGGCGAAGGCATTTGTTCGAATATAAATGTTTTTTCTTTGATAATTAAAATTTGGTATTATATGAATTTTATAATTTTAACAAAGTTTTAATTACAGATTTCAACAAAATTGAATTGTGAGAATTTTTTTACGTGATGAAGCGACGTCATTTGACCGCAGATGAAATGCAAAGAGCTGTGGGGATGTTGCAAGCGGGAAGAAACCAATCTGAGGTATCTCGCTATCTCGATATGAACAGGAGCGTTATTTGCCGTATGTGGCAGCGTTACACTACCACAGGAAATCCCGCCAAGCAGCACCCAGGCCGTAGAAGGAGTACAACCACTCGGCAAGTCCGATACATACAACTGACTGCAAGACTTCAGCCGATGTTAACCGCCAGAGAGATAGGTTTAAGGCTACAAAACTCAAGTGGTGTTGTTGTTAGCACCCAAACCCTGCGGAACAGGCTGCATGAGTACGGCCTACGAGCACAATGCCCAATCAGGTGCCCACCTATAGGTACGTCCCGGGAATCGCGCTCGTCGAAATGAATGGTGCAGGGAACATATAACATGGACCTATGAGCAGTGGGATAAAATTTTATTTTGCGATGAGTCTCGATTCGGGTTTAGGCCTGATACAAGAAGGGTAAGAGTGTACCGTTGTCCCGGCAATACTGAAAGGCTGAGGTGCGTTCAGGAAGTTCATCCATACAGCGTATGGGCGGGTATTATGAAGAACAGACGAACTGAGCTCGTTTTTGTAAACGGAAACATGAACGCTCAAAATTACGTTGAGGATGTTCTCAGGCCTTATGTTCATCCGTTTGCACAAACCCTTGGCTCCGATTTTATGTTAATGCATTACTATGCGCGTTCGCATACAGCTTTACGGACGAGGGAGTACATGGCAATGGAAAACATCCGGGTGTTGTCCTGGCCTGCACAATCGCCGGACCTCAACCCCATCGAGCATGCATGGGATTGCTCCAGAGACGTGTTTTACAGGACTTGGACGGGGTGACAACAATCCAACAGTTATAGGATTCGCTAAAATTTCATTGGGAGCGATTGCCGCAGGATAACATTAACGAACTCATCGATTCTATGAATAATCGGTGCCGACATGTTTTGGACAACAGAGGAGGCCCCACTTTGTATTAAACTATCCAATTCCGTAACAATAAATTAATTTTGTTTACCAATTTAATTTTGTTTTAAAAAGTTTAGTTTCTTAGTACCAACCTTATTTTGCCCTACGCATGGTACAGTACACATTAAAATTGTTAATTTACGTTATTTAAAAAAATCAAAATAAAACGTTGTTGTTTTTACATTATAACGTTTGTTTTTTATTTAAAAAATAAAACAACACACGTTACAATTTAAAAATCCATTGTAAAATTCAAATTAGTACATGTTGCTTAGACTTTTTTGATGTGTGTATATTTAAAATCGTATTACTTATTACGAAAGGCTGAACTGCAGAGAGACTTAAAAAAATATTTGCAATCCAAAGATTATCGGTTTTTCGAAAGAACACAAAAGAGGCAAGCGTGCAATCTGTCGAATGCACCATCGAAGAGTTTGCCGCTTTTATTACAATTGCAAAACAGGAATAAAGTACTACTCTGGGGTCTTTCCTTTGCTAGTACATAAAAATGGGGTTCGACGATGGTCCAATACTTTTGTGTTTGTAAGGTTTGTGTAGCAAATAATCTGTATGTACCGTCGAGGAAAAAATTAAAACATTAACATTGCTACGAGCAAAAATTTGTAGAACTTTCACCTGTTATATAGAGATATTTTTGTGATTGAAATAAAACGAGTTCACGTGCACAAACTATGTTTATTTAAAATAAGGTGTCGTTTTAAAGAAAAGAAAGTTGGTAAAGAAATCTGTATGTAGAATAAACTGCGGAAAATTTTTGATAGACAATGAAATGGAATAATATTTACAGTGTAACTTCTTTCAATACCGCTAACTTAATATTTTTATTACTAATATAATAAATAGTTACAATGTTTTACAAAATTTTGAAATTTTCTATAGAAACAGATTTTTAGCGTCTAATAGGCAATATTTCTAAAGTTCAATAACAGTACATAACTTTTATACACATATTTAAAAGGAAGAGCTTAATGTAATGCATGAAAATAATTTATGCATACTTACTATGTACATAAGCTTTAGCTGACAAATCACGTACATATGTACTAACAATGTCAAATTTCAAAATATTTTATTTGATATTTCTTGTTTACACCGTTTCGTTTTGACCAATCAGGTTCAATATTCATCGTAAAAAATAATGATTTCAGTCAAGTTAAATAAAAACAGTGTATGTCATTTTGCTCATTCGTGATATGTTGTAGATATTACTTCGTCAAAAGAAGCTTTTGAAATTCCAACATATAAGGTCCGAATATAATAATTCTAAGGTAGATTATTTATCGTTACCTGACCCCAACAGAAGAAAAAAAAACTGCAAAGTTTTTTCACTCCCCGGCACAAAGTGGTTGAATTAAATCATTAGAATTAAAAAATACACGCAAAAATATCACTTTCAGCACTTTTTAAATTTGTTACTTATAAAATTTTTGGAACTTAAAGGTTTTAAGAAAGTAATAAGAATGTAGCTCGTTAATTGAAAAGTAAATAGAGAAAGCGGGGTTGGAAGATACCACAAACTGTGCTTCAAATATAAATAGAGATAGATAAATGCATTTAGTGTAGCATACATGGCCAAAAACTGTATTGGCAACACAGCGGCAGCCACTTTTATTTCCACCAAAACTCGCACAAGGTGTCTATGAGATTAGGTACTCAACGTCACGCTTTATGTACCTCTATAAATTTCACCTTTAAAAGATTGCACTTGAAAATGTATACAATGAAAAATATTAACCATTAACTCAAATGTAATCTTCACAAACTTTATCATACTGCAAAGTTTCACCGGTGGAGGAAATGCTGTGCCTCTAATCCCTTCCTTGATTGGACTGTCTAGGCAGAAGCATTGTGATTGAACAATCAAGAACAAAGCGTTTTGTACAAATTAGCACAAGATTTGTCCTTTCATAAAAACATTCAAATAAGGGCTACCATTTTTTTGTGATCAAATTATAGGAGCAATCTACCCTAACAACGGAACAACCAGCCCCACAGGGTAATTTTCTTTCAACTTCCCGCAAATTAGCAGCTACCATCGTGATCTAGCAGAAATAAACTCTATCTATCTTCAAGAATAAATTGTTACTTCCAGTGTTTTGACAAATTTGAAATTACCGGCCCCGATTTTCCGGACAAAAAAATAATAAAAATACTTATTTCATGTTGCAGCCCTTTTTAACAATACATGAAATTACACTTTGACTCTCAAGAGTTGCCTAGCAAGTTGTTGTTTGAAGAGCACGTAGAAAAGGGATGAGAGTGGAAATTATGAGCGTCATCACACTCCATCTTGAAGACTGGCTTGCGCTACGAACTGAAACAACACATAGTATATTACAATTATTAGATTTCTGTCATCTTGCCTTGAGGCATCTTGCCTAGAATTTAAAATCCTGGTCAAGCGGGAGAAGGACTCGTGCCCTAAGAGTTCCAAACATTTAAACACAAACTTATTCCACGAGCAGTTATATCCGACCAACTTAACTTGACACTAACGTTCTAATAAACTTCATGTATCAAATAATTTTATTTTGAATAATTAAATATAGCATAATTTCTTCTAGACGTGTGCAATAAGACCTAATTGTAAACAGAATTTCAAGTGTCTAAGTCAAATGGAACCCTTTAGGTTTTCATGATGACCTAATTTGTATGACAATGATACTCGGTATGTCCGTCTATCAGTCTGTTCGTCTGTATGTCACAGGGTAAAGACCTCGTATACGGAATGAGTTACAGATCTGAAATTTGGATACGCTGTGTAGAATTTTGACCCAAAAACGAATATGGAATAAAAATTTTAATATGTAATTAATTTTTCAGAGGGGGTCCCATTTTCGTTAACTGGTCCCATAAAAGAAAAAGGAGCCTAGCTTGTTGGGTATTTGTCTAGAACTCATTTAGTGAGTAAACATTTTTTGAACTACCCCGTCAGCTGACGGTTCATTTGTTGTTAACTTGTTATTCTAATTGTAGTAAACTTTGAGCCTGCTAGTAATACCTTTACTTACCAAGTAGCATTGCTTCTTTGCTATCTGCTAGCTGGTTGTTGCCGACAATGGCTTCGCTGCCTTCCCGCCAGGCAGGTGCGACGCGCGCCGTGCAACGCACTTGCATGCTTCGCGCTCGGGGTACGCGCAGGCCAAGCGCGCTGGACACCAGTCCGTGAGAGTGATGCGTCAATGGGTACTCTACCAAGAGTTCAGGCTTTGTCACCTGAAAAATATTTCTGGTTGGAAGAGAAATGACACAAACATATTTTGCAGATACTCTAGTTGGTGTTTTACTGTACTATACCTATACTGTTTACAAAAATGTATTGGGTGACTTTCGGTCATATAGCAAAATTAATACTGGAGACTAGTAAGTGGTCGGAACCAAGGTTCAGTGACCCGTTCTGTGAAATACGCAAAATAAAATGTAGACTTCCTATACTAATGGAGTCGAGGTTGTTTTTGAACAAGTATAGAGGCACAAACAATAATTTTCTTGTTTCGCAAATCGGGTCATTGAACATTGGTCCTAACCACTTACCGAATCTCTAGTATGAATTTGGCTGCATAAATGAAAACCACCTAATATAGATACATTTTCTTTTATGAAATTTATTTTTTGATCAGGAAAGTCAAAGCAGATGAGGTGAAATAATCAGTCTGTCCAGAGGCTCCCGTAAAATCAGTGGAAGTCGATAATGGATGGACGGATAATTAGCACAGCTGCGTTTCAAATAGGTCTTATTATGAGAAACATATAGGGAGAAGTTAGTAGTTGAGGTTTACCAATAAATATTTACAATTACAGCAAAAAACGAGTAGAATACTACTTAGTATGGCAATATTTTCACAACGTAATCACTTAGCGCTACTAGGGCCTCATGAATCTAAAGAAGCTCGTTAAGCCATCGTCGGTTCCGGTTATTACCCCCAGACGGCTGCCGCTGAGTAATTTTTCTGAGGCGAGGATGGTCCGAACGACTTGGGTTCTGATATGTGAGCTTCTACATTCGTTATTTCGACTTTGAAAGGAAAAGTGGACCGTAATTTTGCAAAGTCGTTTCGAAATAATAGATGATACTCAAAAAAGGCGTACATGTAGTAGGATTCGTTCTTGTTACCAGTTTAATATACTTATTAAAAGTATATAGGGTAATTACATATAAAAATACTCATTCTCGTGCTTTGAGACCTCCCTTGGTACCAAATAATGAAAAAAAGTAGCTTTTCACGATGAAGATTTTCTATTCGTATATTCGGATCGATGCTTATTTTATTTTCGCTAGCTTAGTATTGATTAACTTTGTTGTATTAACAATAAATCATGAGTCAAAGAACATAACCTAATGAACAATTTACCACAAGTTATGTTATGATATGACCCTGTTTGCTAAAAAAATATATTATTTTACTAACTTTTGCCCGCGGCTCCGCCCGCGTGTTATTCGGTTTAACGACATGCTTTTTCCGGGATAAAAAGTAACCTATGTGTTAGGTTGGAGTATAAGCTATATCCATTCTAAATTTCATCCAAATCCGTCCAGCCGTTTCAGCGTGAAAGAGTAACAAACACACACACACACGCACAAACTTTCGCATTTATAATATTAGTGTGAATACAAAATACAAAATGTTTATTCACGCCACCATATTTATCTAATTACACTTTTGTAGGGACTTCCTTTTAAGTATAAAAATACCTGTAACAGGAAGCCCCACTTTTCTATAACTTAAATTCGTTGACATGAAATTTAAATTGAAAAACATATTAAGTACCTACGAACTACAAAAACATGAGATAATATAAGCATGTACATTAAACATTTAATTTTAATTTTAAGTTTTAAAAACATACAAAAAAGGAAACAATATTTTAAAAGTGTATGAGTGAGAGGGTGTGTGTGTGTGTGTGTGAGGGTATGTGGGTGTGTGGATAAAAGCGAGTGTATTTGTGTAGGTGCGTGCTTAATTAACTTTGTGTGCTTTATCTTATTTGGGATTAGGTGTCATGTTGCAGTAAAAGCTCTGTTTTGTCATAGGTTTGATTTTGCAGCCATTTTGACAATAATTTCTTGCAGTCAAAGCATAGCAACGGATATATCTCTAAATTTTTATTTATTTGGTTATATAGATAGCCAGACAAGTGATCATATTGTCGACCAGTAAAGCATGTTTTGATTCTTTTGGCTTTGACTACTATATCTTTTCTTCTTCTAGTAAGAATTTGTGGGTCATGCCGTAAAGATTTATGCTTTTTTAAGATAGCTGCTAAAATGTACAATTTCCTGATTGTTAGTACTTGACATGCTGCATATAATGTTTCTGTAGGAAATAATCGTGGTTTAAAGAGCATAACCTTTAGCAACGAACGTTGTGCCCTTTCAACCTCTAGAAATTTAGTTTTTGTGGCACCTCCCCACACTGGAATACAGTAGACTATAATTGATTGGACCAACGATGCATAAATTTTGATAAGTAAAGTTTTCGGTGCTACGTATCTCAATATCTTAAATATCCAAATTAATTTTTTTATTCTGTTATTCACTAAGTCAAATTGAGCGTGCCATGAAAGCTTTTGGTCTATCATAATTCCCAAGTATTTGGTCGAGGTAACTTTATTAATATATGGACAGGCACATTGTCGATTGCCCATATCATTACAACTGTGAATTCTAACATTTTTTGTTTGATAAACACTTGTACTTGTCCACTTATTTATATTAATTTCCCTTACCGGTTTCGCTGTTAAAGCATTATCAAGGTTAAACCTAATGATACAAGTGTTTATCAAACAAAAAATGTTTCAAAAGTTCCACCAAGTGCCAACAATCACGAGCATCAACTCCTGTGAATTCTAATTTTAAAGTCAGTGTCGGTTTGTTTTCGTTCATATATAGTAAAGCACATGTAGTTCGTTTTCTGAGTGTTTAGTGTCAGTAAGTTTTCTGAAAGCCAATTTGCTATCCCAGCTAGTCCTAGCTCTACTCTTTCATGAACTTCTTGCCATGAATCACCCGTAAAAGCTATTGCCGTGTCATCTGCATAAGATGTTATCTGGGCATCGTTTATTTTTAAATCGCACAAGTCTTTGATATATACCAGAAACAATGTTGGGCCTAATATACTACCTTGTGGTACGCCGTAGGTTATGTTAGAGTCATCACTGAGGTGTTGGCCAATTTTGACTACTTGTTTCCGGTCATTCAGGTAATCTTTGAACAGTGCGAGCGGTGAGTCCCTGATGCCAATATGTTCTAGTTTTTTGTAGAAGAGTGAGGACAGAGACGGTGTCAAATGCCTTCTTGAGATCTAAAAAGACAGTTAAGCACTTTTTTCCATTATCCAATTGGTTGACGATAAAAGAGCTTAAGGCTGAGACAGCATCTTCTGTCGATCTGCCTTTTCTAAAACCGTACTGTGTTTCTAATAGTATATCGAATTTTTCCAGGTAGTTAAGAAGTCTCTTGTTTATTAATTTTTCCAGTATTTTTGAAATCGGGGGAAGTACAGAAATTGGTCTATAGTTATTGATATCGTCTCTGTCACCACCCTTCCACACCGGAGTAATAATAGATTGTTTCAAAGGTGATGGGAAAATGCCCTTGCTAAAACAAAGGTTAGCCAGGTGACAGATAATCGGTACGATTACATTTTTGGCAGACTTAAGAAAAATAGTTGGTATATTATCATAGCCAGGTGCACTTTCTGACTTGAGGTTCATGATAATATCGTTTATTTCTTCTGTGTCGGTGTCAAAGAGTGCAAAAGACGATACATGTACTTTATTATTAGCACTAATTAAGTTAGCTGCGTTTTGACCCGGTTTAATGTTTTCCGCTAAGGTTTTGCCTATGTTACCAAAGAAGTTATTTACGTAATTGACTGATTCCTTAGGACAAGATTTTATATTAAGTAGTTTAGAGTTATCTTCTTTTGTTTGTTTTAAATATGTGATATTTTTAATGCTGCTCCACAGACTTTTAGAGGTTTTGGAATTTGTTAATTTCTGTCTATTATAATTTCGCTTTATTTTCTTTATCAAATTGTTACAAAAATTGCGATATCTTTTATAGGTAATTTTTAAAATTTCATCGTGAGGATCGATACGTAACTTTTTCTGCATATTGTTTCTATTACGGATACATCGCAAAATGCCGGGGGTGATCCAAGGTTTTATAGTGCGTCTACTTTTGGGTATATTAACAATATTCGTATTGTCTAACAAGGATTCAGTTATTTTCTGAACAAATAAACTCGTTACATGATTTGGATCGTCGCTGAGCAATATTTCATTAAGGTTTTTAGATGTCAGACTATCAAGGGCTTTATCATAATTAGTTAGCATTTTAGTTTTACGACATTTGCGCCTGATGTTTACGTTTGATAGACATAGTAGTATCATGGAATGATCGGTAACGGTAGTATTCAATATACCTATATGTGCAGAAACCTTACTTTTCTCTAATTTTAACATAATATGGTCTAAACAGCTGCCTTCCCTTGTCGGTATAGTATGTCCTGATACTATGCCATGCATAATTACCATATTAAGATAGTTGAATCTGTTATTTCGTTCATAGGCTTGTTCAGAATTTTTAGGTATTAAGTTTATGTTTATATCCCCTACCAATGTAATATTTTTGTTTGATTTTAGGGTTTCTAGATGTAAGTTTAGAGAGACAATAAACCTGTCTGCATTCGTGTTTTCAGGAGGACGATAAATACCTAGTATTTTATTTTTACCTGTGTCTATTTGTAAGCATGAAGCTTCATCTAGTATGATTTCCTTGACATTTGCTGTGACGGTGTTATGTATAATGGCCACGACTCCATAATTTTGGTTGATATGATGAGTGGTTGCAAAAGAGTTGTAGTTAGTTACAGTTGGAATTACCTTATAAGGGTTAAGTCGACATTCCGTAAGTATTATAATGTCAGGAGTAAACTTAAGTTCAGCAAGGGTAATGTTTAGGTCATCAATGTTACTATAGACACTCCTGATGTTTTGAGAGATGATTCTCAGGTCATTAACTTTAACTTTAATAAATTTTGGGAGATCCTCAATATCACATTTGATAGAGTATACAAAATCTGCCGTATCAAAATCATTCAGTGCAGATAATGAACTATTCATGATATAGATTTATTGGATATCTGCAGTCACAACCCCGATCATGCCACGTCATATAACCGTATAGTTGATGCAAGCAATATTGTGAAGCAACGCCTTGTAAGAGTATATGGTGTGGTTCTAGTGTGGTTTTTGATTTGTGTTGTGTAAGAGAGGGTGTTTTTGTGTGAGTGAGATAATATATTTTTGTTCCATGTAGAGGAGCGAGTGTTACATGAATTTTCATGAGAGGTAAAGTTCATATCGTAAAGTAGTCATGCTTCATTTAATAGCTGATGTGCCTGGGCTTCGGATTTAATCTGTATACACGGACAGTTTTCTTCCTTTCTCACATATACTTTTCCGTATGCTGTCCAAGAGAATTTGTATTTCTTGGATTTTACAAGATCTCGGGCTAGAAAATGAAGTGTGATGAGATAACATATCCTTGTCTTATTTTACCACAAACGATTATTCTCCGCGCTAATTACATACCTGATGTATGAAATATCAAAGTCTTGTTTTATTTCACCACAAACGAAAAAGACCGCGCTAATTAGACACCTGATTTTTCAATGATACTGATATATCCTGCACGAACCATGCATTTTTCCGGGATAAAAAGTAGCCTATGTGTTAAGTTAGGGTATAAACTATGTCCATTTTAAATTTTATCCAAATCCGTTCAGCCGTTTCAGCGTGAAAGAGTAACAAACATACACACACACACACGCACAAACTTTCGCATTTATAATATTAGTAGGATTTATCTAAAAATCTCTTTACTTATTCTTTACCTTTTCACCGTCAATGTCCCAACTGAGGACTGCGGCGGGGTATGACCTTCCCGAAGTGCAATTTAGAAACAAAGAGTCTCCTCTTCGGTTCTCTTCCTGGTTCCCTGTTATCCTCGGACCTTCCCGCGGTAAATCTAAACAGAAACTATAAAAATATGTATAACAAATTATGGGTATAAGATATTTATTTTCAATATACCTACATTGCTTATCGTATAGGCATGAAAAAAGTTTCTTTTTATAATTCAAGCTAAAGCAGACTGGGGTACCGCATGAAAACTTTATGAGAAAATGCAGTCACGATCTAATCCACCAGTTTTATTCTTTTACGAGCGCTCACTTTGAGGAAAATAAAATATTAGAAAAATTGAAAATCGTAAAAGTATAAAATTACATGATTAAATAAATAAATCAGACCAAGGTCAGTGCTTTTGATAATGGCGTTATGGCGACCTTAGCTGAGCAATACTGAAAGATTTGTAGTCTCCCACAATTTTCATGAAGAAGTCTCCGCCGGACTGGTTTCACTATAAGTATTGTGGCATCTTTGGAGGCAAATGGTTACGCGATGTTTTCCTCGTTTGTCATTGGCGATATATGATTATGATTAAATAATGTATCGTGAATAGTTGTTTTAAGCTTTTTATTTCTTTATTTTGAGAAAATAATAAAAAAATATTGTTTTTTCGAAATATATTTCGGCCCACTTTGGGGCCGGCATCAGTCGAATAATTGATTGAAAATTAATCAGTTTTGCTACGTAGGTGTTGCTTCAGAATGTAAAAAATCGGATCTTTAATTTCAACATACATTTAGTAAAAGAGTAATTTTTAGTCTGACAATGGTGTCCATTTGGTGTACAAAACTTAACTTATTTGACAGGATTAACCTTAATTTAAGCATCCCTTCCTTGTCAGAGATTTACTGAAAGAAAAAGACAGAATCCTTAAATTATATTTAGTCCTGTCGATTAAGTTAAGTCGTGTTACACCGAATCGACATAATTGTATGCCTAGCCAAAATGACCATGAGTTAAGAAAACTTACAAATAACATCCATTCTTCCTTCCCCAGCGGCGGAGGCGAAGCTGGGAGCTTCAGCCGACACCTCACATCTGTACACTCCACTCGACTTGAGTGTCACCTGCTGCAGCCACACTCTCCGATCATTGGATTTTGATAGCTGCGCAAAAAAAAAAAGATTTGTCACATTGGTGGATCAAAGAAATCGAATCAATAAGGGCGCGAGTGGGCACCTGTTTGAGCTACATGCTCACGTCATTTGTTCGATTTAGTAAATCATGAACATTCGAAAGTAATGTATTTGCAAGCATGTAATTGCTATGAATCATTAAAAAATATGTGATAATTGAAATAACCAGGGTTAAAAAAATATTTAACTGAACAAGTTTTTGAATGTGCAGATGATGTTAGATAGCTAAAATATTTTTTTAATATTACCCGAGTGTTTAACGGACAAATCTCGTTGATTCGAATGAAATGTAGAAATTGGTTTAGTTCAGTATGAGACAGTTAGTAGAAAATAGTGTTTATGTGTTGGCCAACTCGTAGAATTGATAATTTCAATATGATCGTCGTACAAAAAAGGATAAAAGTTACTTACATCTACTTTGATTCCTTCTAGCTTGTATGCATGTTTAGGTGGGTCGTATTTGGGCAGATACCTATAGAACTCTTCATTGTCTCTGTACCATTTAACTGAATACAGGATGTCCCCATCGAGTTCATAATCACATTCAAATTGTGCCGGCTGACCGCGCACCCTGTATGTAGGCACAGAAACTTGAACCATTCGAAGAAGAAGGGAATCTGTAAAGAAAGAAATACATTCTCAAATAAATTAAAACTTCATAAATACACATGACATGGAAATTGGAATGAGGGAGCTATTTGACTGTTAATTATTTTTTCTATTAGTTTTCTACAACGAAAGGGATTCCATTCAAAAAAGGTTTGCTCCCAGCTAAAAACGATGTAAAAAATGTAGGTTACGCAAATGCTCCTTCAAAAATATTTTAAATTTAGTAAACATGTACCTATATACAGTATAATAAAGCAGCTTTAAAATAGTTAAGGTTTGTTTTAGTTGCATATAAATAATTATTTGGAGCTACATAATAGCGTGTTGAAATGGGGCAGTATGGCGAAAATCGAAACTATAAGGGATAAATAAATATGCTCAAAGGACTCTTGTCATCGATTTTTGAGAAAAAAATGTGCGATTTGGACGGGAATTGAACCTGCTCTTTCTGAGAAAAAATAAATACATCTGTATTATGCAGGAATCGATAGTAATCCATACTTACTTGCTAGTAAGGACTAAGTCTTGTAAAAAAAAAAACATTGTGCTCACTTGGAATATGATTTATTTTTTTGAGTAAACAAATTTCTTTAAACAGGAATATTTTCCTGAAATACTTTCATTTCATTTCTGGTTTAATTTTCTGAAGAGGTCATCATTACCTCCCGTATATTTGACATATCTCTTCGACAAAATCCAAATATTAATATATAAGAAATGTGTATGTACTCATATTCCTTTATAAATTTTACTTTTACAAGTGATATGAATTCGGATAAAATACAAAGATAAGGCATTTTATGGGCATTTCCATTGATTTGACACATGCCTAATGTTTCTTTTTGGTTCTTACTAGCAACACTATCGAATGATTTCGTAACACAGGTATTTCTTTTCTTGCAAAACGTACAGGTTCTATTCCCGGCCAAGGTCATTGTATTTTTCAAAATCTTTTTAGCAGTTTTAATTTTCTCTGAAATCAATTTTTAGATTTTCTAGATTCTTTTAATTTGCAAGATGTGGATTTACCCCATAATGCCTCATATTAACCCGCCATCCCCCAATAAAAAAACCGTTTTTTATAAAGTGGGTACATTATTTTGTATAATACTGTTTTCAGTTGAGAGCTGTTTATTGAGTGTTCTTGAGATTCCGTTTTTAACATAAAGAATCGACCGTGAGCGGGTGTATTGAAAATGGATGAGAACCAAGTAAAGAAATTCTGCAAATTCCGATCCAGAATGTACTCCATCTTATCCAAGACAGAATGTAAAAGAAACAGCTACTAAGAAGGTTTCATCGGTGAAGTCACGATCCCCATTAGTAGGGTAACGACTACGGAGGGGAAACATTGGATTCCATTTTCCTAAATTTCGTTTTATATTCAATTCAACGATTAGAAGCTAATGAAGCTTTGACACATTTTACCTTCGGTGGGAGTTATATAAAAAACTTGCCAATATATTTTTTTTATTCTGCTTCCCGTGAACAAAATTACTGCCTAAGCGGTTAAACTGAAGAGCGTCAGATTTTGATATAATACAAAAATATTTGTCGCCTCATTTGTACGCTAATGCGTAAAATCGACAAAAAATTATAATTGCCTTATCTTTCGGCTAACCCATACTTCCTATCCGTCTTAAAATTTCGTTTAATCAGCCTGTTTAAGAAATACAAATAAGTACTCCACAATCTCGTGTTTTAGGCTTCAAAGCGTCTCATTTTCACATATTTTTTTCTTAAACAAGAACTTTTTTTTTCTTGCGTTTCATAGCATATTAATCCCATGGGAGTTCTCGCAATCTTATATTTCAAAAATGCAGTAGTTTGGTACGTAACTTATGTAAGATTTTGTATGTAAGATACTGCTGGACATAGGCCTTTCCAGGATTTTGCCATTCTTTGCGGTCCTCCTGGAAGAAATGCCCATATTCACACACGCTGGGCAGGCGGGTTGGTGAGCGCGGTGCCGAAACCCTTGCACGAGTGACGCCGCTGCCCGTCACCAGTCTGTTTTATATAAGGCCAACCTTGGTACCTCAACAGACAAGCCCGGCATCAGATCTACCACCTATAATAATAAAAATTGACTACTTTAATGTTATGAAGTTGTAGCGTAGACACATTTTTCGTTCCAAGTATATAATAGTATTTTATTTTATTATTAAATAAAAAGGAATATTGTGGCAAGCGTTCGTTTATTGACAGAATAGAGATCAGGAGTGTCTCAATGGCAAATTTGGTATCTATGTCCCTAGAAATCTATTTATCTATACAAATGTAAAATAGGTCTATGCCTGAGTGACTGACAACGCACAGCGTAAAACGCTGTAGAAATTTGGAACGTCATGGGTACTAAGACGTACAGCAAAGCGTAGTGTAAGCCGACCTCGTGCCCGCTGGACCAACGACCTGAAGAACGTTGTGGGTGGTGGCTGGATGAGGAGGACGGAGGATCGCCATGAGTAGCGAAATTTGGGAAAGGCATTTGTCCAGCAGTGGACGCACACGGACTGATGGATGGATGGATTTCAAAATTCACTCCATAAGTGGGTGAAACGGGGTGTACCAAAAATGCATTTCCAACGGTGATAACGGGCTGTTTATTTCCAAAACCACGCGGACAAATTCGTTCGTTCGAATCCTTCACTACGATGAGTAAACATCGTAGTGTTTGTTAGTTCCACATAATATTATGGAATAATGAAAACTTTTTGGTCGCATGGCCCAGATCATTTACCTAGTCATCATTTTAGGAATTTTTGCCTATTTGGAATTATAAAAACCAAACAGCGCGATGAAAAACTATAATGATACTCGTACTCGAAAGAGACTTAGCCATTTAGAGCCCTGAAACTGTGATATTATGAAAATGGTATCAACGTTTTGCGATTCTGACTTATAAATTATTGCCATTGTTACATTTGATGTAGGTACATAACCCACATAAAAATATCTTCACGACATATTTCGAAGGGGTGTCAGAGGTATTTTTAAATGTGGGCTGTACGTTTTGACCAATTGTTTTAACATCCCAATATGATAGGTGCTGGACTTTACAGCCTTTCTTTGGGCACGGTTTCCTTCACCGTTCAATTAGTGCTAAATAAACAATTAATTTGCACATTAATTGAAAAAAAGACGTTAATGCTCGCTCATCCGGATCTTAAGATTAAGGATCCGGCGTTTGGCTGCTGATGACGAAGATAAACGGATACTATTTAATTAATTATTTATTTATTTATGTCTTGAGGTAATTATCATTTTAATCACGTTATACCGTAACCCAATATGTTTGATACATGGTACGCTTAGTATTAAATGATAATAAAAAATATTATCTATGTTATTCAAAATAAATTTTGTAAAATTGTGTCTTTTATAAAGCTTTTTTGACTACGTTTTAAACTCGTCCACAAGACCATTTAAGAATATTTGTTTTTTATATTAAAATACAATAAAACACTGAAATATAGACATTAGGGAACTGAACATAATAAGGCATAGCTATATCATTTTTAATAACAGACATTTCGAGAATTATTGCAAGATCTAAAATAAGTATATCAGAAACGAATGAACCAAAAATTATGCAAAAATCAAGCAAACAGACGATTACGTAAAAGCTACAGGAAAGTTTTTTCAGATGAGAAATATTTGATAAATTCTGTAATACACAAAAATTTAACCTTTAAAAACCATTTTTATTTCGCGTTTTTTCAAAAGATTTTCTATGGAAGTGGTTCAGGATGATCATTAGATCATGTGGTTTAATTTAATGAGCACAACATGATTACACCCTGTGCAAAGATGGCAAAATTGTGAGGCAAAAAATAAAAAATATTATGTTGTAGTTATTATTTGGGAAAACTTTGTTGTTTTGTGTAACGTTTGTAGATGTTATGATTGTATTGTTATCTTTAAGAACTATTTTCAATTTACTCCAAGAGAACCGCATTACTTTTTTATACAAATTCCTTGTAGCCACAATTATTAATGCCTCTCTAAACGATTGCCCGTGTCATAAAATTTATGACGCGGGAAAACGTTTGAAGAGGCATTAATTGCGGATCCCAGAACATTTTTTTAACATTAAACCACAAGGGAAAAAAGCTGGCATAAACATTTATTTAGAGGAGATTAAGGTCAATAATAATGTGTTCATAATAATATATGTTTGTGCAATCCGTTGTTGCCTCGTCTCTCAAAAACCGTTGAACCAATTTAAATCTTTTTTATTGCAAATGGAATGCAATCATAAATATCCTTCATCGGGCTGAAATGTTGTACGATTTTTATGAGCGTAAGTGCGAGTCGGACTCGCGCACAAAGGGTTGTAACCACCACATAATTTACGGATAAGAAACCCTAAAAACCTTATGGTAAATAATAAATACTTTATTTTCCATGCTTTAAATCCCGATTAATTAACGGATCAAAAGCATATAAAAATTATACAAATATTGCAGGATAATTAGTTAACTTATGTTAAAAACTTAAACAAACCTAAAATAAGAAGAATAAAGAAGAAAATTATAATAAAAGAATTATAAAAATACTCTCGTACTAAAACAAAAACATAATAATACTTTAGAGCATATAGCCCATAAGGGGCTAAAATAAATAACAATAATGCTTGCAAACAACAACATACAACAAATATAGAATAAAAGATATTATAAAGCGAACACATCAATAGATATTTTTATTATTACCTATTATGGAGACATTTTAAAGGAAAACTTCTATGCAGTGAGCTACTTGATATTAATTACTTTAGGACGCATGCTTGGTATAATAATGCCAGGTAAACTTAATTAATAATATTATTATTTTTGAGGTGGTAGAGCTGATGCCGGGCTCGACTGTGGAGGTACCACCATCTTACTCGCAAATCCTCCCGAAGTTATTCGGGGGAGAGTAAGAGAACAGCTCTCAGGCAAAACCAGGCGGCCCACCATTGCCTGGGACCGATGCATGGATGGCGGTATATCCATCCCTAATTGCCAGGCCTTAAAACAGACTAGTGACGGGCAGCGGCGTCACTGGTGCAAGGGTTTCGGCACCGCGCTCACCAACCCGCCTGCCCAGCGTGTGTGAGTATGGGCATTTCTTCCAGGGGGACCGCCAAGAGTGGCGAAATCCTGGAAAGGCCTATGTCGAGCAGTGGACGAAACAGGCTGATGGATGGATGGATGGAAACTTAATTAAATTATTTATTCAACTTTATTAAACTTATTGTAAATAACAACTATGTATGTAGAAGCCATAGCAATATAGGCTATCAAAGACAAGCCGGCAAAATGGTAGGGCCTGACAAAAAATTCGGCAACCCCTGCGTACGGAAGCCTAATTTTTATTATTTGTCATTTTACGTTAGAGTTCGTACTACAATGAGACTAAATCTGAAACTTTTATGTATTACGAGTACCTTCTTTAAATAACAACCGAAACAAATAACGGTAAAAAATTCAAATTTTCTAGGTTTCCTGTATCGGACTCGACTCGATTTCATTTTATTTGTAACCGCGACAGCCTACAGAGGCCTCGCAACGTCAAGCACATATCTATTAAGGGCTTGCCTTTGGTCTTTCAACGGTTTTTGTTTTAATATACTTATCTGATCAATGTAAAACTTGGACACGTGTTTTTTCAGACCTCTGTCTTTCAGTTGTCAGGTCGGTTACCTAATTAAAATGTGTCCACATTTCACTCGATAGATTTTATTTTTGAAAATGATGCCTCTTTAAGTTATTATTTCATTTTATGCATAAACAGCTTGAGTTTTATGTCTGAAATTACTGCTTTAACAAGAAAACATGGTTTATTTTCCGATGTCAGGTGAAAAAATTTATACATCAAATACTTTTTCGAAAATTCCAGAAAAACCTCTAAAATTCACTGATTTTGCGTGCCGGCACCGCGCAAAGCGAGCTTCTGACTTTCTGACAACATACTAAAGTTTAAAATCGCTCAGTTAGATTATCGTGCACCGAGGATATAACTACTGGTGATCTTGAAAACCACAATCAGGAGCCAGTTTAATACAGATGCTATTTGAGTAAAAAAATTGAATCTTCTGTTTGATGAATATCTGTAATGATGTGCCTTAATTGGTAGTATTTGAAATTTGTATCAATAACGTCAACTAAATAAATACCAAAACAGATCCAAATGAAGACAATTTAAGACTAGGATCCGATTTATTTAATTAAGTTAGCAAAGAAACAAATTAAAACATAGTCGAATTGAAGATATTATAACTACAAATGAGTTTTCTTAATTATTTTTGACGAATTTTAGGTAGGTACCTAAAGTAATTGAAATTATTTTGGTAATAATATTAGCAAGTGGATACCGTTTTTACCGATCTGGTAGGAATTTCCTTAAGGGCCCATAACACCTCAATTCGCATCCTGCTTCTGCTTTTTTACGGTCTATCTTACTCTAATCTGATACCGCGCACACGAAATATCAGTTATTTTGAAATCGCGGCTACACTGGTGGTTTTTTCATTTTTATGTTATAGTCTGCATCTACTTTATACTAATATCAGTTATATCATGCAAAGTTTCATATCTTATTTCAAGTATTCATTGAATGCTATCGGTTTATTGTACGGTTTGGAGGTAATTTTGTATTTTTTTTCTATCGAGAAAATTTAATGGAATCAAGTTTTCACCATTGTGTTGACATAGCATTAGTCCTCAACTTTATCATTTAAATTAATTTCTGAGTGATTGTTGCAGTGTAAGTTGGTATAAAGCAGGATCAAGCGAAACGAAGTGAGGTATTATACACTCTTAAATCCCTTCTTAGCGGATGTCTACATTGCACAAGGAACCAATGTAATTTTCCTAGGTCTAGCATTTGGCATGCTATGTATGTATGGCGCTGACAGATCAGTCAGTCAGTCAGAGTATACAGGATGTAAATAGAGTGCGACCATTAAATAAAACGACATACTCTACTGACCATACTGAACAACTATTTGAAAGAAAAAAACCGCGCAACTCTTCAGAGAAAAAGATATTCAACTATAACTCAAAGACTTTATCTCGTAGGAGGAAGGTCTATTTTAGAACACAGCAAATGGAACAGCTGTTTCACGGACGACGCTCTCTCGATACTCGCCCGTATGTCGGTGCGTTCGGGTTCACGCATTTTTGTTTGGAACTCAATTATTTCCCAACTAAGGGTGGCCGCGGGTATGATTTGTGGGAAAAATTGTTCAGAAGGGTTGGTAGAATATGTGGTTTCATTTAATTGCAACAGTCTATTATTAGTCTTATTTTTACAGCCAAGTTCATACTGTGGGCTTGATAAGTGAGCAGTATGACAAGTCGATAACACTTTTTGCCAATTTCACAAAATAAATTATTGACGTCCCCTACTAATTGACCCGGGGCTGGGCTTGCGTTTGTAGGGAACACAAAAAGAACAATTTACGATTTTCACAAAAAGGGTCATCAGAGTTGACATCATGAATATTTAAAAACGGATAGGACTCACTTTTTGTCATCTAACCTTGATAACCTTGAAGCATTCAGTGTGAATTTGGCTATATAAATAAGTGTCATATTATATGATAAAGATACGATTTTAATACTTATAGTAATTAAAATAAAAGATAAAAGAAAATTCCGGACATACACTTCAACCTACTTGACAACGAATCCAAGTTATTAGATCGAAGATTTCCTTTTATATTTAATTTCCATTTTAATTCACTTAAGTTTGTAGTTTTATAGTAGAACATTATAAGGTTAATAATATTATTATATTATATTGTTATTATATAATAAACAATAGCATGTAATAGGAGTATTTTGTACCTACTTAAAAAAAAAAGTACTCATTTCATTTCATTAAATATTTCGAAAATAATTAATATGTCCGTAGTTTAGTCATATGTCTGTTGGTCAATCAATAAATATAAAATATATCTTTGAAACTAGTGCATCGAAAAATATCATGCTTGTAGACGTAAAAATTGGTTAATTTCGGAATTTGAAAATAAATTTAATTTAAATGGTTTCAAAACTCGTTATAGATAACTGTAGCTGTTAGATACGTGCACGCACATATATTTTTCAAGTTTAGTTCGGAACCCTCAATGCGTGAGTTCAAATTGCAAGCTTATAAATTTTAAAAAAACTTTGCTCTACAAGGCAATTTAACCAATTTAGGGTCCAAATAAATGTGGTACATATCACTTATATTATCTATAATGCAAGCCTGAATCGCTACAAACCAGATATTATAATAATTTAAGCTACTTCATATATATATAAATACCTACATCATATCAAATAAATATCACCGTTGGTATACAAAAATAATTACGACATGTGATCCACCCTTTCAATTATACCAAATAAAAAGCCTTGCCTAGGAATAGGTTTTCCTTTATTTTAGTTTAAGTGTGATTCTTTTACGTACACCTTACTCTTGAGTATTAACTCGTTTAGATTTTTTGTATATAGTAAGAAAAGCAAAGAAATATTAAATGAAATGCGCTATATTTAGACTCCTCAGGGGGGCATCATCAGGCGAAATAACATTATGTTACTAATTATAAAACGTAAAAAACACTGACATCTATTAGACAGATATTTCATGAATTTTCTATTCCACAGAGGGGGAAATCATGCTCTCTTAAATTCGCATCTTTGTTCAGCATTGTCAAGATTTATGCTCCTATACTATTAACACATTTTTTTAAATATCTTGGAATTTCTTTTGCGAAGCGGCTTTCAGATTATAATTAGCTTTTTTCTATGGAGGGAAGTAAAGAGTGTTATTTTTTACGCTTTGTTGGGGGAGATAATAAAAACATGATCAATGAACAGCACCGTACTTATACTTATTTCACAGTATACTACTTACAATAATATTATTTGATTATCCGAACCGGTTTCGGTATTACACCATTATCAAGGGTTTTTATATTTTAAAGGGTTTAAGAAATTTATTTTAAGTTATTGCGTGCAATAAATGAATATAATATATGTATAATACAAATTATGTTCTATTATGTTCTATTATGTTATACAAAATTAATTTTAATGGAATTCTCTTATAATAGAACTATTTTAAATGTTTGATCCTTTCGTTCTGAAATATTGTCTTTAATGGAAGAAAGAATTTATAGAATTAATCGAGGAAAATACATTTTTTTTTTCTTATCTTGTTTTGATTTATCTTGTCATCGATTAACGACATACTTCATTTATTTCACGTAATAATAATAACGTAGAATATAGGTATTTTTTAATCGCAAGTATTAATCCTGTAGATGATAAATTTAATTATTTCATACCGCGAGTACAGTGGAGCCCACATCAAGCTAAAGACTTTCAGTATAATCTGACCTCTCATTGTATAGGCTTCCCGTACAATTAGAGGTCAGCTTATAGTCAATGTGTATAGCTTGATCTGGGCTCCACTGTACAAGATAGCTTACATTAAATGAAACTAAAATAAGAAAAATATAAAACAATTCTCTTTCACCCAAATATAAAACCATGCCTCAAATTAACAAAAAACTCATAATATTACTTGTTTGACCGCTATCTGTCTATAAGACCCTTTATTTCCAGACACAGCTAGAGGGATCAAATAGAAACTATTTATAAACAACAATAAGGTTAGTACCTATTCAATCAATAAAAAATACGGGCTTTCAGATCACGTATTGCATACAAAATTACTGTCAAAGTATAAGTTATCTACACGTAGAAAGATTGTTGTCTACCGTTGAAATGGTGCGGAGAAAACTCTGCACAAGTAAAGAGAACAAAAAACCGATCAAGTGCAAGTAGGAGCCGCGCCCTGTGGGTCCCGTACCTTCGAATAAGTTATACTTAAATACAAATACTTTTAATAAAATTTACAAACTGCAAAATTAAGCTGTTCTTGTATTAGGGTACGTAATCCAAAAACCACATTCTAAATCGGGGTTTTCTGTATTAGACAGTATTGCCACATAATATACAAAATTCTTTTAATTTCCAACATATTTAGTTATTGAAATAGACCTGAACAATAATGGGCTACAACGGATAAATTTGATAGCCACCATTTCTTTATTATTGAAGATAAAAAAATATATATTTGTTCTCTAGTAAGTTCTAGATACAATAAGTTCTAGACAATGATATTCCAGATGACAGGGTAAGAAAAAAATATGTTTTTTCTACTTTATTTTTTCATGCTGTAAAATAATTTAATTGATTTTTAAATCAATATTCCTTTTTTGGTTAACAAATCTATATCATATCCAAATTTCAGGTTTGTAACTTCATCCGTCTACGAGCTGGAGACCAGTGGAATACGTGCAGACGGACAGACAGCAAAAATTAATAGAGCACCGTTTTGTCCCTTCCGTACCCAAAGGAACTCTAAAAAATAAGTTACCTACAATCCTCAAGGAAATAATAAGTTACTTAGACGAGTATTAGTAATTCAAGTGAATAATAAGTTATACTTCCTATTGTATTTATAACTGATCTCCATCGGTTTGGCATGCCCAGTAGATTTTGCGGTATCATATTGAAAGCATTTTTCCCTAGCAAATCCCATACGCACTCAATGGGATATATGAGAGTGAAGGAATATATAAGTGCTTGCGGATAAATTGCATAATGCGTCCGGCTGTATGTGCGTGCGCATTGCCCTGAATAAATGAAAAATCTGAAACTAATTTATATCTGCTCCGGGGATGCATGTTATTCTCTATCCAAACGAGATCCATTATTCCATCAAGCCGAATTCCCACCCAAACTATAACTGTGCATGAAATTCCTATTGATTTTGGAGGCAGCTACTGCGGCCAGGACTTTGCTCTTTTTGAATCTGAATGAAAACCAAAGCGAGATTCATCGGAAAACAGAACATGTGCCCAAGGATCCCTAGACCACAGCAGATGGGGTTGAACCCAAGATAAATGTCAGCCTCGATTTCCAACCCGTAGTGTTGGAATTGTCAATGGTCTGCAAGCATGCAGATTGGCCTCATGCAGTCCGCTCCAGGCTTTTTGGTCGCTACTTGCCACCTGATGGTGCGACCGCAGCTAATCGATGAGTTAATGAATTGTGATATTTGGCTATATTCTAGCAATAGATTGCAAAAATCACTGTAAATCTTCCTGTGTCTAACGCTTGGCAATAGGCATGATGACTAAAATAAAAAAATAGTCCCTCAGTTAGATTATCAGAAAATATTGGACACGTATTTTTTCTTTTTTCAATTTAACAAAAAATGATGAAATTATAGCCCGCTGAAGTTCCGCGTGACGTCACATCTAGGTACAATTTTACTTAGAAGTGACGTCATTTTCCCCCACTCCCAAACTTTGACGCGCTTTATCTCTGTAATTTTTTGTTTGATTGACAAAAGAAAAAATACGTCTCCAATATTTTTTGATAATCTGAATGATGGACTTAATAGAATAATATTTTGTTTACCCTGTCTACAAGCCTATTACCGCACCTAAAAAACTGTCGATAAGACGTAAGATGGAGCACGTTCGCCCCGAAAGCAGGTAAAACGATAATCAGTCTGTCCAGATACTTCCGCTAAATCTACTGAAGTTGGAAACGGACGGATGACTGATACTACGCCACTACCTGCAACCACTCTCAAGATACGCACTAGCGACTTTCTAATCACTTCTCGTACAAAATATTTAACGCAGTCGCTAACGAGTAACAAGACCCTAACTCATGGTAGACGTACTGTTCTGAAGTGCGTTCATTAAAGAACCCTAGGCTGGGTAGGAACACTGGGGTTGCAACCCAGTGTGATTTTTCTACGGCTTCAGTATGTCTTTAAGCCACATCTGCAGTAAGGCGGTAATGCCGATAATCTTGAAATACGCTCTTTTTGGAACTTAATGATTTATAGCAACTTCATATTGGACGCGTTTGACTTGATATTACACTAATGCATACACACATATCGTCACGACATGCATGTCAGAGAGGGTGTCAGACGTGTTCTCATGTGTGAACTGTGGAATTCAAGTCACAGTCATATATACTTTTTACATTCGCTTTTCACCCACGATTATTACGTCTCAAAATTACGCAAATAAATAAAATAAACAAAAAAACTTATATATTTTCCTCGAATCCTCTTATAAATATACTTATACCTACCTATTATATAGCACAAACAGTTTGAATAAATATTTTCTCTTTTGTTTCTTGTATAAAAAATTTTAAACATAGCTTTGATCAGCTTAAAAACAGTAATATTAGTTTTAATGGGCAGTACGTTTTTTAAAATAAGAAAATAAATTACACTTTGAACTAGAATTAACCTAAATAGTCTTCGTTGAGTAGTGAAACTATATTAAAGGTACTAATCAATTTTCAAATCCTCCAATTATAATTGGTATAACTATAAAGAAAATTATAATAAAAGCGTTAACTAAATTTCGTTTTCCTAAAAATAATTAATTTAGGCCGTTTTTGTTGTGGTCAAGTGGTAGAGCGCTCGTCTACTAGCCGAGAGGTTGTGCTTGTAGTTTGTAGTTAGGTTAAGCTGTTGGTCCATTTGTGCCCGAAGTATGGCCATACGGCTCGCCATCCATCACGTTGGAACGTAATAATCGTCGATGGAAAGCGAGTGTACCAAGTGTGGGCTGTGACTTGCGTTTCACAGTTCTCATTTTTGAACACCTCTGACACCCCTTCAGGTTTTTATGTGTGTGCTTAAATAAATTTTGTCAGGCGACAAAAATGTGAAGGTACAATTTTCTTAAATGAATTCGTTAAATTCGGAAGTATATTATTCAATGCATTGTTAGCACTTTTAGGACGACGTAGGTAGTAAAAACGGAGTCAATGAACAAGTAGTACTCCCAAACTACAATAGATATGGTTCTGAAATAAATACATGTTATAAACAAAGCCTTTTAAGGCCCAAAACGCGATAGAGAAAAATTGGCTCGATCGAAAAAAATTGCAAAGTGAAGGCTATTTTTTCATTTCAAACAAGCAGGCTGTCAAAACTAATAAAGTAAAGATAACAATGATCACTGTTTAAAACAAACCTATTTAAACTCATTATCTAAACGATAGAACAGCGTTTTTTTTTTCAAACGCACTTGAAAAACAGCATTATCCACTCTCTTCTTGATATACCGCACTGCCCAGACACGCGCTTTTTCAGATATGCTTATCTCTTTCGTTGTGCGATCGACCTACTACGCCTTAATCAATGTGGAATTATTCACTTTTGTGGTATCTCCAGGTACTGACGATATGCTTAATCGTTCCCAGGCGTAGAATACTAGAGACACATAGCCCTTGTACCCCTCGTACGGGTAATATTCAAAGATTTAACCTATTGTAGTTATATATTTTGTTACCCTTTTGCCTACGGATTCAACCGCGCGAATATAACGGATGACTATATCCCTGAATAACTACCCATCCGCAGGGAATAAATATAGTCTTTGTCCAATTACCGATATTTCAAAATCGGTTCAGTAGTACCAGAGATTACCCGCGTGGATACAGTTAACGGCTGTCCTTTGGGAATTTATAGTCCCCAGGGAACAAACTATAGCTTATGTTTATTTGAAGAGTCTAACCATTACAGCTGTGAAAGAATTTTGAAAATCGGTTCAGTTGTTCCAGAGATTACCTCCTACATACCGACAAACAAATTTTATCTCTACAATATTAGTGAAAATATTGAAAAAATGTGGAGTTAATTAACATAAATTTATAATTATACCGCTACAGAGAAACGGATAGACTAATAACAAAGCTTCACTCCGGATTTCAAAACCTTTTTAGATATAATTTATTTTACCTATATTTATAATACTCAAAATATACGAAATAATTGCGACAAATTTATTGTGAAGCTTTAAAACATTATATTTTTTTTTATATAATTATACTTATAAAATTCTATAGTACTAAAGTAAGCTCACTGATTACAGAAATTTAGTTCACCAAATACTTTGGCACACAACGTGGGGCCGCAGATACAAATTAAATTTACCTTGAATAAATAAGCTGAGCACCAATAAGAAGAAATACATCCTCGTTACACTTTTAACTTGAAAACTTTACCACATCTTTCCCACACAAAACAATAATGATATTCACTTGATAGTTACTCGGAAATACAAGTTTTAATTAGGCCTCCCCACGCGTCGAGCTATCAACGAATTGTCACGTAATTTTGTGTTGTGAACTCGAAACACGAAAGACACGTCTACCTCGGTTGATTGCATCGTTAGAACTGCCTGCCTGGCGACCGCACTCCCGCACTCACTCACTCCCTCACCCCTCGAGCGTGTACCTTGCCGGACCTGAAAATCTGTTTACGTTTTCACCTAAACAGCTTTTCCATAAGTTGCAGAAACAAACTTTGACGTTAATTATAATTCAGGAATTCTTGAACATTTATGTTATTCAGGAACGTTATTTTCATAATAAATGATACGATTGGGTACTTCAGTGAGCAAAGAACACTTAAAATCTACTTGATCATCTCGATGTTGGTCCATCTGTCCATCATATACCGTTAATTATAGATAGCCTAAAGGTTACAGAATTTTATTGACCAAATTTATTTTATATCTATACAGTCACCCCCTTTTATCACATATATTCATATACTCACGCCTGTCTCCCAAAGGGGTAGGCAGAGACTGCAGATTTCCATCTGCTATGATCCTGACAGATCTCTTTCGCCTCTTCCACATCCATCAAGCTCTTCTACTTTGAGTATTTTTACTATTGATTATTACCTCTTCATTATCCTTTTGAATTGGAATCAAATGAGCAGTTAAAACATAGTTTTCAATAAAGGCGTACAAGAAAGCTAAAAATAAAAAATATTGTGCAACAAACCGATAAAACGATCAACAAATCATTTTTGTACAAAAGAGAACGGAATACAGAGATCCTTTTTCTATAACCGACCATCGCCATAAATAATTACATATTTTTCAAGAATATGTAAATTATTTACTATCCACGAGTTTTTTGAAAATTTTATGCTGTTTACCCAGATTAATTCAAAAGGAAAATCTTCCTTCGCTTAGTATTAATTCAAAACTGTTAAATGTTACCAGTACTGTTTTGTCGTTCTCGAGTTATTTTCAGAATAATGTCTAATATTTATTTATTTATTTTATTATGTAATATAACAAGTATTTAGATAGGTATTTTTATTGTATGTTTTTATATGGAACTATGTATGTGAACTTTAAATTTCCCGTATTCCTACTTTTTCCTAATGTTTAAAGTGCTTTCTTTAAATTATGCATTCTTAGCACTACCCTTAATTATCCCCAACACCTCAGTTTTACTGTGGAAGAAAACGCTAATTAGCATTAACTTCACCTTTGTACTTTGGGCAATACATATATTTATTATTATTATAAATTATTTTTTTAATAGATGTACAGATTTAAGCGCATTTATTATTATTATTACTAGCATTTGCGTGGTGCGCGGGCTGCAAGCAGCCCGCGAGATATATTGTGCCTATGCTTTTTTTTATATGCGTTTTTTTTCTTTGTATCTGTGACATATTGGACTCATTCTACCGTGAATTTAAAGGAAATCGGTAGAAAATCCGTGATTAACAGAGGATGGGATGTGTATCGAGTGTCAAAACCTGTCATCAGTTGGAAGATGTGTGAAAAAGAGTAATTGTGAAGGTTTATGGTTCGATGAACCGTTGGCTCGTCCTGCTTGACTTGAGACGTCTTGAATGAATCAGCCTGCGGCTTCGCGCTCGCTTCCTCCGGGCTCGTCCTGCGGGTGAGTAAGTATGTCAACGGCTCGGCCTGCGGCCTCGCTTATTGTAACACAAAGAGCGACCTTAAAAACGTGTGGAAAATGAGTAAACGCGATTGACATTTTTTTGACAGTTGTCAAATGTCAAAATTTGTCATCGGTCGGAAAGAGCCCGTGATGCTTATCATTCAAGTCCAAACCCGGAAGCGCTACCAACATCCATCCCAAAGTTATAGCAATTAAAAAAATGACAAAAAAATTACAAAAAATGACTAATGTCAAATTTTTTTTTGCCAAATATTGGCCGTTTTGATGCCATTTACTATGGTGAAAACCTCGTAGCTGTAGCTCCAACCGTTCTCGAGATAATCCAATTGCGCGGATTGTGCCGATGGGCTCAAATTTTTTTTTTTGGATATTCGGCTAGATCTCGTCGAACCCTTTTAAACGAACCCCCTGAACAGGGGTCTATCTTCATTGGTTTGGGAGATATGGGCCGAAAAAGAATGGACACTTTGAAAAAAAGGAGACTTTTTTTTGGACCCCAGGGGTCCGTCGTTGAGTCTTCTGAGCCCAACCGTCGCGGAGATATGGCCAAAAGAAAAATTTTTTTAAGCCTCGGATAATTTTTTTTTAAATAAAAGAAAACTTTTTTCGGAACCCCGGGGTCCAAGTTTGGGGGTTCCGAGACGAACCGTCGCGGAGATATGGACAAAACAAATTTTTTTTTTCAAACATTAAAAAAAATTTTTTTTTTTGGACCCCGGCGGAGGGGTTCCGAAAATTTTGTGGTCCAAAAATGTCATACTCGACCGAATATTCAGTAGGAATTTTTTCCCATACAAATACGTCAACTTCCATGGATAGTACCAAAAATAGGGGGGGGTTCCGAAAATAACGACCGAATACCCAGTAGGAATTATTTCCCATACAAATACGTCAACTTCCATTGATACTACCAAAAATGGGGGGGGGGGGGGGGATTCCGACAAACAACCGAATACCCAGTAGGAATTTTTTCCCATACGAATAAAAAAAAATTCCATGGATAGTACCAAAAAGTCAACATTCACATTTGGTTGCGCCAGCCCGCCTACCCCCCAGTAGTAATTTTGTACCTCGCTGGCTGGGCCAGCTCGAAATCAAGAAATCCCATACAAGAATCCTATACAAAACAGGGTTTGGGAATATGACTCAAACCCACCCAAATTAAAAAAAATTAAAATGTCAGATTTTATCCCCAGTCAGAATTAGACACTCCACCCCCCCCCCCCTACATCATATTAATGTAGCTCCACTCTTTCCCCCCAAACAACCATGTCAATGAGTGAGTCAGTCAAAACCGTATTGCAGCTATATATAATGTTAAAAAAAAAAAATTAGATTAAATAAATTAAATAAAAATTTGTAACTTTTCTTTCTTTGGATTCAAAAGTATCAAAAACGCATATACTTATGTATTTTCCTCAACTATTTATAAAAAACCAGCCAAGTGCGAGTCGGACTCGCGCATGAAGGGTTCTGTACCATTATCTATAAAAACGGCATTAAATCATGTCTGTTGTATGAGAGTGCGCAGGTCTGACTTGCACTTGGCCAGTTTTAGTATTTGTTGTTATAGCGGCAACAGAAATACATCATCTGGGGAAATTTCAACTGTCTAACTATCACAGTTCATGCGATACAGCCTGGAGACAGACGGACGGATGGACGGACAGCGGAGTCTTAGTAATATGGTCCCGTTGGTGGTACCATTTGGGTACGGAACCCTAAGAAAAACTACGCCATTCTAAACTCACGTGTGTACGACTATGAATGAGTACACGAACTTCGTTTATTTTTCTTTGCCTGAAGGCACGCTCTACTCAGGCCTTTCATCACAGACAGTTGGCGTGCAATCAACAACACGTTGCGGCATACCCTAGCGATTGTTATTTTGATCCAGTGGAGGAAACGATAATTTCTATTGTGGAAATTTCTGATTTTGAAAACTCTAGGAAAGAAATTTCGTGAACAAGAGTTTCTTGCGTATTAATGTTCAATAAAAAATACAATCGACAACATTACAAATTAATAATTGCTGGAAAACTAAAAACCATTTCGAGATATGGGCTTTCTCAGCATCATATTTTTTTTTCAGAATTAAATCGTGATTAAATGAAGAGATATTTTCAAAAAACTAAAAATATGGTAAACACAAGATTTTAAAAACAATTCCCTTTGCTTCTAAGTTCATTTTGTTTTAAAAAAAACAATTGTCATATCATGTGACAGTGCACATAAACATGTCAAGCTTTTTTTTTAATTATCGATTGGCAATGAACATCGACTTTTGAAATCCTCAGATGCGACTTACGTCCTTTTAGAATGAGTGAATGAGAAAACATTAAATTATGCAGGAAAAACGTAAAATTAAAAAAATAAAAATATACATAAGCTTCGTTTTTACGCAGCCTTTCAATATACGAGAGATATTAAAAACAAATGGTTAACTAAAATGAAATGTTGTCGATTGCGTACGACCGACGTAGGACTATACGGATTCTGTTGCAGATTTCTTTTATATTAGAGGCTTATGTTTTTAATAGGAGGTTACGAGTGATAAATAGTTGACTGTATGGACGTATATGGACGTGTATGTATGGGTGAAGTGATTTTTGCGTTTTTTTGGATTTTCATTTGGGAAAATTAAAACAAACAGTAATTTTTTTTTTTATTAAAGCCGTAATATATTTAAGCAATTTCCAAAAAATAGTTCATGGAAATTCTGTTGCGTTCCGAGATCGTAAGATGAAAAAATCTGTGTCTCAAATGGGAAATTATATTAATTTGCACAGTTGTTATTTAATTTGAGTGGATGAATGGACGAATATTTTTATGAATATTTTTATGTCATTATACTTCTTAAGGCTTTAACTAAAAAAAAAATCAAAACGTTTTTTTTTCTTTCATACATTTTGTTAAATTTCAACCCTTTTGGGGCAGTCAAAATTAAAAGATAAATTTTTTAACTGTTTTTTTTTTCATTTTTTTGGTTTACTTGTACTTGTTGCAACTTTTCCGCACCAGTCCAAATGAAAATCCAAAAAAATGCAAAAATCACTCCTCACTGTAATATATGTATGTTCGCATATAACTGAGGAACGACTAAACGGACTTCTAGCAGCATTTTTGTAAATGCGATGACTTAAATCATATTTATTTACTATAACTAGCCTTTCGCCCGCGACTCCGCCCACTTTCATTCAATATATGCCCCGTTTTCGGCGTGGGCGTTATTTTATGAAAATCCCTTTAATTTTGGCTTGTGTGTTGACCAGAGTCTCTAAGTCTTCGTATAATAATAAAAAAAACCGCATCCAAATCCGTTGAGTGGTTCTCGGGTTAAAACGGAACCTACTTCATGCATACATAGATATGCATATATATAGACAGACAGAAAAAAAAATAGTTTTAGACTCAGAACCACACTAGGAACCCATTTGAATTAAAAATTCGTAAATTTTTTTATGAAACGAAAACACGACTTTTTGACTTGCGTTATTATTTGTACTCGTAGATATAGATAATAAATGAAATAAGAATGAGACATCACAGTGTTTTCGAATATTTTCTGGGGTTCCACTATAATTCTACAACGCATGCCAAGGAAACTCTATCAGCCGCGCCGTTCTTGAGTTATACCTTGGACGTCCAGTCAGTCTACATTTTTTGGCAGAACCCTCAATGAGAAAATTAAAAAAAAAAATATCGCACGTGAATAAAAAATCTTAAGAAAATATGAAAAAACGTAAGGTGCAAAAATAAATAAAATATGGGTAGCAAATCGTAGGCACTAAAGATATCTCAAAAAATCTATGAAAAACCCACAAAAATATGAAGCGTCCGCGCCACCACTGAAGTCCGATGGATTAAAAGCATTTTGTTTCATATTCCAAAGCCAATAAAGACTTCATCGCAGGACTTCAGTGGTGGCGCGGACTTTATCTCGCCCCCTTATCTCAAAAACTAGAAGACGGAAAAATCACGAGTGAATAAAAAATTAAACTCTTACGCAAAAATTACAAGTAAAATAAACATCAATAAAAATATTAAAAATGTTCTTTATACTCGTCGAATGTTATATAATATAACCACAATAAATTAGTTTTTTATAAATCACGTGCGAGTCAGACTCCACAATTCCGTAATTCCAGGTTCCGTAATTCCACAGTTTTGGGAACAGTCAGGAAGAAGGTATTTGAAATCTTGGACTCAAATATTTTTATACCGTAATCGAAATAAAACTCGTGGATGAAAAATGTAATTTTGTCATTTTGATATCGTGAATTTCTCACATGCTATGGTTTTCGTATAATCTATACGTAATCCTAAATTACCATGATTTTTTTAATTTTTCGTTAATTAGTTTCGGCAAAAAAGGGGGGGACATGCATTTTTTGAGGTTTTCAAAGACTACTCGAAATCGGTGCCAGTAAATAAAGTAAAAGTGTACATTTTTATCATCAGCTCTTTAAATCTACAATTTGATACCCATATTATCTTTTTATATATATATTTTTTATTTAGTTAACATTTTTTTATATTTCTCATTTGTTATAAACTTTTTTTTAATCGCTCTATTTTTCTGTAATTGGCCCGTTGTGACCTATAATTGTCATTTTTTTCATATTTTTCGGTCCACCAGTTTCGGAAATAAGAGGGAGACATCCATTTTTTGTGGTTTTTGAAAGATTTCTTGAAATCGGTGCCAGTAAACATAACAAAAGTATATATTTTTACAATCAACTCCTTAATGTCTACAATTTTTTACCCATATTGTAATTTTAAGAATATATTTTTTATTTTTATCACTTTTGTATTGGAAATATTTTGAACAATTTCATGTTTTTAATTTTTTTTTGTACCTAATTATGTAAGCAAGTAAATGCCATTTTTGTGGAAAATTTCAAGTCTTTATCTTTAACGGTGCTGAAGTTATGAGTTATGAGGCTGTGACATACGGACGGACGGACGGAACCCTAAAAAGGTAACAACATTACAATAATCTTAAATGCTATTACAGTATATGCAGTATATGCATCGTCATCTATTAAACTAAATAACCACAATATATCATACCCATTTTTAGGGTTCCGTAGTCCGACAAGGAAGGAACCCTTATAAGCCGCGGACAACTATAATAGTTTCGCCATGCCCTTCTGTCCGCGGCTTAGCTCAGAGACTATTTGTACTACAAAGCTGTAATTTGGTGTGGGTAAACATATTAATCACGCCAACAAAACAGTAAAAAATATAAAAACAATTTTTTTAAAGTTTACGTCTCATACACGTAAATTGTGGATAATTTTTTTCTCGTCTATCCCAAAGTGTGGGTTATCGTTGGATAGGTCGTTCAAAAAAATCATGGGTGTCTGAAAAATTATTTTTCGATTAAGTGATCCGCTGGCGTAATATTAAGCTTCAAAGTGTTGTTAGAGTCAAGTGTCCCACCCCCTGCTAGGTAAACGGTTGTTAATAATTATGTGGAAAAATGTACAGAAGTAGTATAAGTATGTCGCAGGCATTTGGTTAAATCAGGCATTCGGTTAAATCGGGCAGAAGAGTGGCGGTAGCTTAGGTTATATTTTTTTTATGACCACCATTTAAACCAAAAGCCTAGTCATTTAGTTAGGTCACTGAATTTAACCAGATACCTGCGACATATATAATGAAATTAAAATGAAAACTATTACAGCTAAGTATCTTTTACAGGTTTACGTGTACAGGTCACGCCAAACTTTTAGTCCCTTCTAAACACAACAATGTATGGGCCTTTCTTCGGGAGAGCAACTTCTGAGTCTAGAAGTTTGGCGCGATCAGTATTAGTAGACCAACTTATAAAATGTACTGGGCAACTACGGAACCCTACACTGCGCGTGGCCCGACACGCACTTGGCCGGATTTTATAAGTAATTATTTGGCATAATAAATTCTTTTTGGTACCACAAACAGTTACGGGCAAGATTTTTTTTAACCTTCCCCAAAGAAAGGATTACGGAACTGACGAAGTACAGAACCCTAAGTTCTCACTCGCAATTGAGCGGTTTTTTTGATCACGTAAGGCGAATTTTTTGTCATTTATAAATTTACTTAGCCGTAGGTATTATTTCAAGAAAAGGCTTTTTGAAACGGGCTTGTTTCGTGTACGCTTAATGAAGATATTAATTTTTCGCTAAATTGGGCCTCATTGTTTCTCTTTTCTTCACCGAGAAAATGATTCCGGGAAATTTAAAGATAAATATTAAAGGAACGAAGGAACTTAACGAAAAAGGATTTCCCTTTGTCTTGAAATGACTAAATTTTGTACCTTTATTGTGTTTATAAGAGCACTCCACATCAACACACTGTTTGAAGTCTGTTTAAGTATTTCATTAAACTTTTTTTTGAAAGTGATGTTATTTCATATGGTAGCGTGCACAGAAAGTTTTTTTTCTGGAAAAGCCATCTGAAAAGTTAATTTTGGTCAAATTAAAGTACCACGGAAAAAAAAGTTTGAACATACAAATTAATATTTTTTTCAATGCAAGTGCTCGTAAAGTTCTCTTTTATATGCGTCTAATCCGTTGTCAAAGTCAACTTTACCGCACGAGTGTTTAGTGTTTTCATTTTTTTTTGTTTTCCCTGTTGGAAACTATGTTTAGTGGGAAGGCAAATGAACTTAGCTCATACAGCCATGTCCGAGGTATGTTTTATTTTTTTAATTTATCGAAAACAGTTGCCAGTCTTATCTTGTGTACCATAGATATACATGATAGATTTAGTTTGATGCGTTCAGTTTTATTTAATTGATTAAATGAAATGAAAACAGTTTAGAGGACATTTTGAGTAGTTACGTAGTAACTTTAAAAATTGAAAATTCTGATGAAATTAACCAACCAATCTTTTGATATAATATATAAAAAATAAAAATATATGTTCACGACATGAATCCCGTTCCGGGTGTAAACTGTGAAATGCAAGTTACAGTCCGCACCCGGTACACCCGCGTTTCACCGACGATTATTACGTCCCAACGTAATGAGTGTTGAGCCCTATCGCCGTTCTTCGGACACAAATACACGCTTTTTAGGGCATGCAGGTTTCCTTACGATTTTTTCTTTCACCGTTCTGCAAGTGGTAAGTATTAAATACTCTACAGATACATTCCGAAAACCTCATTTGTGCATGCCCCGGCCGGGAATCGAACCTGGATCTCAAAGATTGAGAGGCCAACGTTCTACCCCTAAGCTACCGCCGCTTTTCTTTTGATAATATATAGGTGACAAGAAGGATACTGAAATCTGGTTAAAATAAACTTCGTGGTAGGTAACATCATTTAATCGTAATATGAATAAGAACTTTTGGACAAAAAGTTTTTATATGCGAGTTCGCGAAATGATACTGGCCACTTGCACTATCTGTAAATTATTAAAAAAAATACAACGTTATCGATTGGTCTTCCTTGTTATGTTACCACCATTCTTTTTATCTAAAGAATAATTTCGGACAGCAATTGCTGTTTACATTATTCGAATAAGCTTGGTGGTGTCGAATTATGTTATGTATGACAGAAAACAGCCTTCGAACGCATCATACTGAAAGCAGATTCTTTCCGTCAAGTTGGCAGCGTGCAAAGAAAAATAATGACCGCCTAAAGTTCATTTGAAGTAAGTATTTATTGTTTGTTTGTTTCTTCAATTACGCTTAATTTATCTACTTACACTATGCATTGAAAAACGTAGTATGATACACGTGCGTAAGGGCAATAACTTACTCGTAACATTTAAAACACTCGCTTATCGCTCGTGTTTCAAATCGTTCCTCGTATAAGCTTTTGCCTCCTTTAGGCACTCGTAGCATAAACTACTATTATCTAACCTCATATCGCAAAATCCTGATTATGAACGCAACAATAGTTTTTAAAGAAATTTGTTTTCACGAACGTCTCTAGTACAGAAAAAAAAATATAGTACAGCTCTCCTAAAAACATAATGCTATCTTTTGCCTAATGCATAACCTCACATGCATGCGTGCTAGATTTTTTACGCCCCAATTAAGATAATTAATTAAATATTTACTGATTCTGTTAGTTAAAAGTTTTATTCTGGGCAAAAATGTCTGACAACAGAGTGGTCGAGTGATACAAAGCAACGAAAATTTGAACAATTTCATACCAGCAAAATCAAGAAAAGTTTACGAAGTTTTCATGGATTTAAATAGAAATTAGACAACTATTGTATGAGTTTAAATAAAGTAGTGTAGGAAACTATACAAAACTAGGTATTAAAACACGAGTGTTATTTTAAAAAATAAGCCTTAGTAAATAGTCGTGTTTTAATAACCCTTTTATTTACCAGTTTTATAAACTACTATTTTATAATATTTTTATATTTTCATGATTTTTTTACTGACAAACTTTATGTTCTCTTTGATTTTCCAGCTAAAAGTTCTAATGAATGGCCTAATTCTTCGGTTTCTGTTGAAAAAACATCATGAACTATTTCTTAAATGGTTTAATATGATTGCTATAAGTTTTATTCCCTTGGTAAACCGAAAAAGAAAAAAAAAGATTAGCAAACGCCGCCAGCCCAAAGAAAAGTATACCAGAAATCTAATTTCCCTACTGCAGGACTCTTGTTGTTAGAGTAAGTGGTTTGAGTGTAATTACATTTGGCTCATGAAACTGTTTCATATGTTTAATATTTGATATTTGCCTGTCCATATACCTACAATAAGCTAGATACAAAGAAATTCAAATTACATTTAAAAAAATTGCGAAATCATCGCAAAAAACGTTTTTATTTTTACTTTCTTAGAGTACATAACTAAAAATGAAAAAACATAATCTCATTCATTCTCATTCTTTATTGTACACAAAAATACGCAATTACACAAGTTAAAAATTAAAATTCGTGTACAGCGGCGAGCTTATCTCTATGAGGGATTTCTTCCAGCAAACCGTAAAAAGATAAGGAATACATAAAAAAAGAAAACAGTAATCATAAGTGTATATACTTCATTAAAATTAAAATATCCTTGCAGGATCACTTTTTTTGTGAACCCTTTGTCTGTGAATACCTTTTTTCTCGGGCTCCGTGAGATAACAAGTCTAAACTGATACCATAAACAGAAATCTACGGCACCACTATATAATTAACTAGTTTTGCCCGCGGCTCCGCCCGCGTGTTATTCGGTTTAACGACATGCTTTTTCCGGGATAAAAAGTAACCTATGTGTTAAGTTGGGGTATAAGCTATATCCAATCTAAATTTCATCTAAATCCGTCAAGTCGTTTCAGTGTGAAAGAGTAACAAACATACACACACACACACACACCCTCACACACACAAACTTTCGCATTTATAATATTAGTGTGAAGTGTGATGAGATAACATAGCCTTGTCTTATTTCATCACAAACAAATGTTCCGCGTTAATTAGACACCAGATGTATGAAATAACAAAGCCTGGTCTTATTTATCCACAAACGAAAACGTCCGCGCTAATTAGACAACTGATTTTTCAATGATATTGATATATCCTACAGGAACCATGCATTTTTCCGGGATAAAAAGTAGCCTATGTATTAAGTTAGGATATGAGCTATATCTAAAATTCTGATGAAATTAACCAACCAATCTTTTGATATAATATATAAAAAATAAAAATATATGTTCACGACATGAATCCCGTTCCGGGTGTAAACTGTGAAATGCAAGTTACAGTCCGCACCCGGTACACCCGCGTTTCACCGACGATTATTACGTCCCAACGTAATGAGTGTTGAGCCCTATCGCCGTTCTTCGGACACAAATACACGCTTTTTAGGGCATGCAGGTTTCCTTACGATTTTTTCTTTCACCGTTCTGCAAGTGGTAAGTATTAAATACTCTACAGATACATTCCGAAAACCTCATTTGTGCATGCCCCGGCCGGGAATCGAACCTGGATCTCAAAGATTGAGAGGCCAACGTTCTACCCCTAAGCTACCGCCGCTTTTCTTTTGATAATATATAGGTGACAAGAAGGATACTGAAATCTGGTTAAAATAAACTTCGTGGTAGGTAACATCATTTAATCGTAATATGAATAAGAACTTTTGGACAAAAAGTTTTTATATGCGAGTTCGCGAAATGATACTGGCCACTTGCACTATCTGTAAATTATTAAAAAAAATACAACGTTATCGATTGGTCTTCCTTGTTATGTTACCACCATTCTTTTTATCTAAAGAATAATTTCGGACAGCAATTGCTGTTTACATTATTCGAATAAGCTTGGTGGTGTCGAATTATGTTATGTATGACAGAAAACAGCCTTCGAACGCATCATACTGAAAGCAGATTCTTTCCGTCAAGTTGGCAGCGTGCAAAGAAAAATAATGACCGCCTAAAGTTCATTTGAAGTAAGTATTTATTGTTTGTTTGTTTCTTCAATTACGCTTAATTTATCTACTTACACTATGCATTGAAAAACGTAGTATGATACACGTGCGTAAGGGCAATAACTTACTCGTAACATTTAAAACACTCGCTTATCGCTCGTGTTTCAAATCGTTCCTCGTATAAGCTTTTGCCTCCTTTAGGCACTCGTAGCATAAACTACTATTATCTAACCTCATATCGCAAAATCCTGATTATGAACGCAACAATAGTTTTTAAAGAAATTTGTTTTCACGAACGTCTCTAGTACAGAAAAAAAAATATAGTACAGCTCTCCTAAAAACATAATGCTATCTTTTGCCTAATGCATAACCTCACATGCATGCGTGCTAGATTTTTTACGCCCCAATTAAGATAATTAATTAAATATTTACTGATTCTGTTAGTTAAAAGTTTTATTCTGGGCAAAAATGTCTGACAACAGAGTGGTCGAGTGATACAAAGCAACGAAAATTTGAACAATTTCATACCAGCAAAATCAAGAAAAGTTTACGAAGTTTTCATGGATTTAAATAGAAATTAGACAACTATTGTATGAGTTTAAATAAAGTAGTGTAGGAAACTATACAAAACTAGGTATTAAAACACGAGTGTTATTTTAAAAAATAAGCCTTAGTAAATAGTCGTGTTTTAATAACCCTTTTATTTACCAGTTTTATAAACTACTATTTTATAATATTTTTATATTTTCATGATTTTTTTACTGACAAACTTTATGTTCTCTTTGATTTTCCAGCTAAAAGTTCTAATGAATGGCCTAATTCTTCGGTTTCTGTTGAAAAAACATCATGAACTATTTCTTAAATGGTTTAATATGATTGCTATAAGTTTTATTCCCTTGGTAAACCGAAAAAGAAAAAAAAAGATTAGCAAACGCCGCCAGCCCAAAGAAAAGTATACCAGAAATCTAATTTCCCTACTGCAGGACTCTTGTTGTTAGAGTAAGTGGTTTGAGTGTAATTACATTTGGCTCATGAAACTGTTTCATATGTTTAATATTTGATATTTGCCTGTCCATATACCTACAATAAGCTAGATACAAAGAAATTCAAATTACATTTAAAAAAATTGCGAAATCATCGCAAAAAACGTTTTTATTTTTACTTTCTTAGAGTACATAACTAAAAATGAAAAAACATAATCTCATTCATTCTCATTCTTTATTGTACACAAAAATACGCAATTACACAAGTTAAAAATTAAAATTCGTGTACAGCGGCGAGCTTATCTCTATGAGGGATTTCTTCCAGCAAACCGTAAAAAGATAAGGAATACATAAAAAAAGAAAACAGTAATCATAAGTGTATATACTTCATTAAAATTAAAATATCCTTGCAGGATCACTTTTTTTGTGAACCCTTTGTCTGTGAATACCTTTTTTCTCGGGCTCCGTGAGATAACAAGTCTAAACTGATACCATAAACAGAAATCTACGGCACCACTATATAATTAACTAGTTTTGCCCGCGGCTCCGCCCGCGTGTTATTCGGTTTAACGACATGCTTTTTCCGGGATAAAAAGTAACCTATGTGTTAAGTTGGGGTATAAGCTATATCCAATCTAAATTTCATCTAAATCCGTCAAGTCGTTTCAGTGTGAAAGAGTAACAAACATACACACACACACACACACCCTCACACACACAAACTTTCGCATTTATAATATTAGTGTGAAGTGTGATGAGATAACATAGCCTTGTCTTATTTCATCACAAACAAATGTTCCGCGTTAATTAGACACCAGATGTATGAAATAACAAAGCCTGGTCTTATTTATCCACAAACGAAAACGTCCGCGCTAATTAGACAACTGATTTTTCAATGATATTGATATATCCTACAGGAACCATGCATTTTTCCGGGATAAAAAGTAGCCTATGTATTAAGTTAGGATATGAGCTATATCCATTATAAATTTCATCCAGATCCGTTCAGCAGTTTCAGCGTGAAAGAATAACAAACATACACACACACACACTAACACACACGCACAAACTTTCGCATTTATAATAATATGTTGGGGAAAAACTCTTTTCGCCAATAGTATGTATGAACTTAAAACAAAATCTCTTTGGCTATACCATTTGTATCTGGCTGGTTTTGGTATTATTAAAATGTTTAAATTTTAAAAATTCAAATTAGGTAAAATGTGTGATTTTCATTTGTTTTTCTTACAGTTAAGATGAGTGAATCTAATGAAGAAATTCGATACATTTTAAAATTTTACTACAAAAAAGGTAAAAATGCAACGCAAGCCGCGAAAAAAATGTGTGTTGTTTATGGACCTAGTGCAGTGTATGTGAGAGTAGCACAAATTTGGTTTAAGCGTTTTCAATCCAGAAATTTTGATATCAAAGATGCACCTCGCTCTGGGCGCCCTGTTACGGATAAAATGGACGCCATTTTTGAAAAAGTGGAGCAAGATTTGCATATCAGTAGTTACGATGTAGCTGAAGAACTGGGGATTGACCACAAAACAGTTTTGGCGTATTTAAAAAAAGCTGGGTGCCTCATGAGCTCACTGAAAGAAATTTAATGAACCGTGTACTCATTTGTGATTCTTTATTACGACGCAATGAAACCAAACCATTTTTAAAAAACCTGATAACTGGTGATGAAAAGTGAATCACGTAGGATAAGAACGTGCGAGAAAGGTCGTGGTCAAAGGCTGGTCAGGCTTCATAGACTCTGGCGAAACCCGGGTTATCTTGCAACAAGGTAATGCTGTGTGTATGGTGCCATTGGGAGGGCATTATTCATTATGAGCTGTTACCGTCAGGCAGGACCTTCGATTCTGAACTCTACTGCGAACAACTGATGAGATTAAAGCAAGAACTTGAGAGAAAGCGGCCGGAATGAGTCAACAGAAGGGGTGTGGTTTTTTATCATGGTAACGCTAGACCTCACACATCTTTAGCCACTCAGCAAAAATTAAGAGAGTTTGGCTGGGACGTATTAATGCATCCGCCGTATAGTCTTGACCTTGCACCTTCAGATTTCTACTTGTTTCGGTCTCTTCAGAATTCTTTAGGCAGTGTCAGTTTAACATCACGAGAGGACTGCCAAAACCACTTGTCGTGGTTTTTTGATCAGAAGCCCCAGAATTTCTATAGCAATGGGATCAGGTCCCTACCTACAAGATGGCAGAAAGTTATCGAACAAAATGGCTCCTACATACTTTAGTTAAATGTAAATAAACTTTATTAAAAAATGTTTTGAATTTTCATATAAAATGCGAAGAAACTAGTACGATTAATAGTATGATCGACAGTTTTCGGCTCGGTGGTTATTTTATAAACACCATTGCAGCCATTTTTGAAAAACCTGATAACTGGTGATGAAAAGTGGATCACGTAGGATAAGAACGTGCGAGAAAGGTCGTGGTCAAAGGCTGGACAGGCTTCATAGACTCTGGTGAAACCCGGGTTGTTTCGCAACAAGGTAATGCTGTGTGTATGGTGCCATTGGAAGGGCATTATTCATTATGAGCTGTTACCGTCAGGCAGGACCTTCGATTCTGAACTCTACTGCGAACAACTGATGAGATTAAAGCAAGAACTTGAGAGAAAGCGGCCGGAATGAGTCAACAGAAGGGGTGTGGTTTTTTATCATGGTAACGCTAGACCTCACACATCTTTAGCCACTCAGCAAAAATTAAGAGAGTTTGGCTGGGACGTATTAATGCATCCGCCGTATAGTCTTGACCTTGCACCTTCAGATTTCTACTTGTTTCGGTCTCTTCAGAATTCTTTAGGCAGTGTCAGTTTAACATCACGAGAGGACTGCCAAAACCACTTGTCGTGGTTTTTTGATCAGAAGCCCCAGAATTTCTATAGCAATGGGATCAGGTCCCTACCTACAAGATGGCAGAAAGTTATCGAACAAAATGGCACCTACATACTTTAGTTAAATGTAAATAAACTTTATTAAAAAATGTTTTGAATTTTCATATAAAATGCGAAGAAACTAGTAGGATTAATAGTATGATCGACAGTTTTCGGCTCGGTGGTTATTTTATAAACACCATTGCAGCCATTTTTGAAAAACCTGATAACTGGTGATGAAAAGTGGATCACGTAGGATAAGAACGTGCGAGAAAGGTCGTGGTCAAAGGTTAGTTCAGGATTACTGTTATGATAATAAAGAAAACCGCATTCAAATCTCCTGAGTAGTTCTAAAGTTAAAACGGAACAGACGGAAACATTTTTAGCCTATTCTTATTTTGCCCTTAAATTTTTGCAAAAATATTAAATGTACGGACATGACCTTTTTACTACTTTATTATTAGTACTAGCCTTACTAAGTACTAGCTCCAACCGCGTGTAGTTAATCTCTGTCCCGTTTTTGGCTTGAGAGTTATTTTATAAACACCCCTTACAGCCTATATGATGACCAGGGTCACTACGATGATATCACAAAAAACGCATCCAAATCCGTTGAGCAGTTCTTAAATTAAAAGCGTTTATTCAATGTTTTCCCCATTTTTGGCTTGAGTGGTATTTTATTAACACCTCTATAGCCTAGTGTTGACAAACCTCTTATTGTTTAACTTCAATATCCATCGCTATAAGCCTTCAAAAGCGTTGTGATTGGCCAAATATTATGTATGATGTCACTTCTAGCCAATTACGGCGCGTTTGAAGACGATTGCGATATTATGTCAAAGTTAGACAATAAGGCCCCAGGGTCACTACAAATATATACGGTTCCCGAGTTAAAGTGAAACATACATAAATCAGACAGACAGGCAGACAAAAATTCTAATAAATTTTGTTTTGGTCTCAGTACAATACGAATAACCACTTTCACTTAAAATTTCGCAAAAATAATCAATGCAGACACGACTTTTTTACTACTTTATTATTACTATAGATAAAAGAAGAAAATATTTATTATTTAATTTATGTGTTACATAAATTTAACTGACCTTTTTAGGGTTCCGTAGTCCGACAAGGAACCCTTATAATTTCGCCATGTCCGTCTATCCGTCTGTCCGTGGCTTAGCTCAGACTATTAGTAATAGAAAGCTGTTATTTGGCATGGATATAAATATTAATCACGTCGACAAAATGATAAAATAAAAATATATTTTTAATGGTACCTCTCGTACACGTAAACTGGGGATGTTTTTTTTTTCTCGTATATCCCATAGTGTGGGGTATCGTTGAATAGGTCGTTTAAAAACATTGTGGGTGTGTGTAAGCCATTTTTTGATTTAGTGATCCGTTGGCGAAATATTAAGCTTTGAAGTGAAAATTTTTGTTTTGCGTCCCCCCTGCCGACTATACTAATGTTTATAGAAATATGACAAAACTCACAAAAGCAGTATATATAATGAATTTAAAAGGAACACTATCAAAGCTAAGTAGGTTTCACCGGTTTACGAGTACAGGTCGCGCCCAACTTTTGGCCCCTCTAATATATGGGACTAGAAATTTGGCGCGGTCTGTATTAGTAGACCAACTTATAAAATGTACCGGGCAACTACGGAACCCTACATTGCGCGTGGCCCAACACGCACTTGGCCAGTTTTTACTATAGGAGCTCGAACTTAACGCTCTTTTTATCCTATTTTTCGAATACCAGGGATTATAATTCTTACACATTTTTTATCCGCTCATGAAAAACCTACAGGTGACAAATGTCCGCCCGAGACAAAATCACTACTACTAACCTGAAAAAATACTGTTCTCTGTGGGCCTTGGATGGATCATTAGCCATATCCTTTCTACGCAGTCATTCACTAAAGTTTTGTTAAAGTAATGGCAAATCCCAGGAACTTGTGTAAACTTAAAACTAAATTGTTACATTATATAGGAAATATTGACATGAAACAAACAACGTGTTATTTCTAAAATCATACTTTGGGGATTAATTCTCAAAATGTTTTTAATCCAAAGGGTTCGGCAAAGTAATTTGGAATAATAAATAATATTAGAAAAAGGTCAAATAAAATTAAGTTAATATTAGGGGAAAAGTTGCAAATAACATTTTGGTTAAATAAACAAGCTCAAAATATCTGAGCAAACCGTTTATTTTCCTACCGTGACATATCTTTGTTGTTGCGACTACCATAGAGCTATAATTTTATAGAAGTTCATACTTATATAATTTTATTTTTTTCTAGCTTTTGCCTGCGACTCCATTTTCTGCTCCGTTTTTAACTTGGGCGTTATTTTATCATCAAACCAAGTCTACTATATATTATGTTGACCGAGTCACTACGATAATAATAAAGAAAACCGCATCCCAATCCGTTGAGTGGTTCTCTCCTTAAAACGAAACATACATACAGGCAGATAGAAAGACAGACAGACAGAAAAAATTCAAAATATTTTAGTTGGCCTTGTTACAATACTGTTGAAATGGTTCAATTAAAATTTCGCAAATATATTCAATGTACAGACTTGACTTTTTTATTAGTATATAGATAGAGTTCAATTTTGTTTGAGGAATATTGAGGTGCAACATTTTTTTACGATTTGCCCTGTAGTTATTCACCTAACTAATGAAGTGAACAATAGCAAAAATAATTGTTTTCAATGAATAGTTTTATAAAATAAAATGTATCGTCAGAATTGTCACGTCATGAATCTCTGAAGGGGTATCAGAATAAAACGCATACCCAGGTTTCGCCGACGATTATTTCGTCCCAGCGTGATGGGGTTGAGCCCTAACGCCGTACTTCAGGCACAAACATGGACCCGTGCCTTTCGCAGACCGATAAAAAATGTGCTCCTACGAGATTTGAACCCGTGAGCTCTGATCCGTTGTAAAGACTTTCGAACTATTAGACCACAATGTGAAAATTATTATAAAATATAATAAAAACTTAACGTATTACATGAGCATCCTATCAATAAAATTTATAAAATCAGACTCGTTTTCGCTTTACCTGTAGGTACGAGTATGTTTGTAAAAAATATTGCCGTAGCCAGCGAACTTCCCGAAAAACATCCGTCAAAAGCAAACACACAAATACGAGCCCTTCCTTGACATGATTATGTCAACTAAAGCGATTTATGATCGTATCTAAGAGAATTCTGCTCCGGAGTATTGTAAGGGAAGTGGGATGAAATATAGAGGAAAAAGTCTGCACCCATTTAGGGTATTTTGGGGCGTATTATAATACCGTAATGTAAAGGTATGAAAAAATACTTCAAGCTTCTGTAAAAACAACGTAAGTTTCACGTCACAAATATACTTAATCAGGTTGCATTGTTTTTGGATTATCCAAAATTTTTTATACAACCTTATAAGTGTGAAGAAGAATTTGATTCTAAGTAGGTACAATTTAATTTGGCAGACATAATTAGCTGTAGCATAGTTAATATTCTCGATTTTGGAATCGATCTGGCTTTCGGATTCCGTTTGTCGAGCGTGCAGCAATTATCTTTTTGGAATTGATTTTCAAATTACTTACTGCCATGAAACCTACTTGGGCTAAAAAGCATTTATTTTTGCATGGAATACGGCAAAAAGCTCACTCCTTACCAGGTTGGAGCATGACAGCGTCAGTGATTAGAGTTACTTAATGTGGAATTAGCACATGCAGTTTGTTAGAATATATTATGTGTTACGGCTAATTTTAGGTTTAATTATGAACTAAAGATTACCCGGTTAATCTTAAGTTTAGTTTTGCGTATTAATAAACTAGCTGATTTCAAACATTAGCGAAATCAGTTAATTTATTTCGTCTTTAGTCGGTTAAATTTAAGAAAAACCGTTAACTTACGGTTAAAATGTAAAATTAAATTGAAACATTAATTAATATAGTCACAATTCAACAAAAAATGCAAAAATTAGGTGCGACAACAAGAAGGACTTGCATAACTTCATGAATTCTGTTGAAACTACCGGGGGTGGCGTCACTCCGCTCCGCTTCGCTCGAATCCCAAATTTAATAACATAGTAACCTACACGCTTCTCCTCACTTTGCTTTAGTAGTCATCGCACCTATTTTTGTCTTTTCGTTGGATTATTACTGTTTTTGTCTTTTCGTTTGCTTTTACATTTTTAGCAGTTAGTGATTATTCAGCTAATTAAAAGTGAAATAAACTAGCATTAGCTTGTGCCCAACTCTGAACTTAATGTAAGCTGGCTAATCTTAAGACTATCATCAGACCTATCATATCATATCAGCCGTAACATATGTACATATTATTTTCTTAATGTATTTTTTAAATTTATTATCACTTTCCTGCCTTGTCCCACACCATAAATCATATCATAACCCAAATAACCTGAAAACTGTCAACATAACCCCATTGAAACCAAACCAAGGTGTGTAATATCATAGCATATAAATCATATAAACCATCATATTTCAGTTCACTTTCTCGCATAAAATAAGCCTTCCTTAGCCTTCTACCTACTGAGTTTGATATCAGAGTGAATATAGGTATACACACAGATATAGATCTAAATAGATGACACAAGTGCATTAAACTCTATGAAAATCAAGCGTGTCACATTTTACAATGAAAACGGTTGACAGCGGTGTGAATCCTAGAAGGAATTGTAAGACTTAAGACATAATCCATAAGAGTCAAACTTGAAGGAGTCAATATCTGTGAAGGAAGAGCAGTGCTCTCCCTTTTGGCGCGCGATTGGGCACGCGAATTACATACACTGGCGGCATCTATTTAGATCTATATCTGTGGGTATACAGGTGAACCAAACGAATGCCCCCTGGAGGGAAAGTACCTTAAATATTAGATATGGCAAATTTGATTTAAGGGAACCTTTATTTTATTTTTAAAGTTAAGGAAAACTGCATTCAAATAATTAAAAAAAATACCTGTATAAGCCGGGAATCGAACCGGACAAATGTAAAAAAACATATTTTTATGATACCGATCGAAAGGGTCAAACATATATGAAACAAACTCTTCAAAGTGATAAAGTATCATAAATCGAAGGAAAACCATGACATTTTTCATTTTAATAACAAAACTTTTAAAGATCTCCCAAAATTCAATAACGTTAGAAGTAAAAAAAAAATATGTTTTTTATTATTTGAATGCAGTTTTCCTTTACTTTAAAAATAAGATAAAGGTTCCTTTAATTAAAATTTGCTATCTTTAATATTTAAGGTGTAAGGCATTCGTTTGATTCACCTGTATAGCATAGATATCCTTACAGTATTATTTTATAGCTACTCGTACATTCACGTAAATAAATCAAGAGTTTTCTATTCAATATTTTGTTAATAACGTCTTATTTTACAAGGCACGTTCGCACTCCATAAAATATCTCCATCCACCTTAGCCTGGTTCGTCCACTGCTGGACATAGGCCTTTCCAAGATTTCACTACTCTTGGCGGAAATTTTTGGAAGAAATGCCCATACTCAGACATGATGGGTAGGCAGGTTGATGAGTGCGATGCCAATAATTTCGGGAGGGTTAGCCTGTAAGATACTTCATAGTTGAGCGTGGCATTTTACTGAACAGGTTACCTTACTACGTGTCTGTTTCAATAATTCCTCTTTTTCTGGTCTCACTTCCGTCCGGTTGTTAGTGTGTCTATATCCCACACAAGAACGTGAGGCCAGAAATAGAGCCATTTTCGAATCAAAAGAGTAGGACAAAAATGTAAGCGTCTTCTTGTTAATAATATCTAACAAAGTCACTGACAAAAAGGGAACGCAATTAACTCCAGCTAATATTTTATTTTACGAATATTATGTCTGGTCGTTTAAAAATTCTGGATTGCTAAGCTTTGTCCAACTCGGTAAAAAATTATTATAATTACAAATGGCTGTAATTTTTTTTACGTAACAAGAGGGTATTCAGAAAACAAATCGAGTTTTGATGTTACTCAATGTCATGCAAATTTGGTAGTCCTTCCTTTTCATCCGTTTTGTAAAAACTCATTGTCATAAAAATAATTGGGGTCGCAATTTATTGTTAGAGTTATATTATGATTTTTCCTTATTATGGTTCCGTACCAAAAGGGTGAATAGGAACCATTATTGTATGACTCTATGGTCTGTCCGCCAGTTTCTTTTGTTTTGATATGTATCCGTCCAAATGATAAAATCTTAACTATATGTTACAAGTTACAATACAATGAAAAAACCGGCCAAGTGCGAGGCGCCCTTTCTCTATTAGGGTTGCTTACACATGACCAATTTACTTTATTTTAAAACTAGATACTTAATTAGGAATGTTTTGAGGTAGTATTAAACTGAAACTATATGGGGTAATGATAGCTAAAGAAAGCTTTGTACACTGCTATAAGTTGTATATTTGAAAATATATGATTTATAAAAATACTTACGAAGTGCAGCAGAGAAAGATTCCTTATCTGTCAAGTCCCCGCATACCAGAGTTGGAGGCAGGGAAATTGTTCTATTATACTTTTGTGGAGGTACCACCATCTTACTCGCAAATCCTCCCGAAGTTATTCGGGGGAGAGTAAGAGAACAGCTCTTAGGCAAAACCAGGCGGCCCACCATTGCCTGGGACCGATGGATGGCGGTTTATCCATCCCCAATTGCCGGGACTTATATAAAACAGACTGGTGACGGGCAGCGGCGTCACTGGTGCAAGGGTTTCGGCACCGCGCTCACCAACCCGCCTGCCCAGCGTGTGTGAGTATGGGCATTTCTTCCAGGAGGATCGCCAAGAGGGGCGAAATCCTGGAAAGGCCTATGTCCAGCAGTGGATGAAACAGGCTGATGGATGGATGGACTTTTGTGAGCTCCCAATAATTGTCGTCGGGCATAGGTGGTTGGTGGAACAAAACTCACCAGATCACCTTGACTCAGCCCAGGATTTCCACCCGGTAAAATGTCATGGGCAACATCCCCAATCTGTTTGTTATTCGTCATCAAAGTCTTCCAATACTTAGCTGTTTTTATTTCCACAATAGGGTGCTCTTCCTCACCGTCTTGTATTTGGGCTTGTCTTATAGCATTTAGTAGTGCCTAAAATTCATAAATTTCTGCGAGTCAAACGATAAAGAATTATACGTCCCTACTAAATCCATCGATTCATCTAATAATTCTGTCTCTTCAGTTCTCCATGGTTATAAGTTGCTCTAGATAGGGGATCCTGAAGCAAGCGACTGAATCGAATACCTCGCGGTCTCATTCTACATCTTATGTAACCGCTCTTTTTAAAGTGGATACTTTTTTGTTTACATTTCGTTTAGGGAGGGGTGTTAGGAAATTGTACGTTACTTCCGGAGCGACTTTTTCAACTAACGATAATTTGATTTCAGGGTGGGTATTCTGGCACGTGCGTAAAAATTGCGAAAGCAGATTGCGGGTGACATCAAAAGGGATTTTGTACAGATATGTGTTGGTTTTTTTGATTGATAACTTATAGTTAGCATTCCTTATATCCTATAGTTTTTATTTCAAGTGATTTAGTCACTCTAACTTCCATCGCAAGGCATTTACTAAACGTTCAACAAATATCTAATGACTGATATTGCGCATTATAAATAATGCCGGAATTGCTTCCCAGGACGGCGATTCTCGCAAAAATTTTTGCACGCTTTGCTTTTCATACGCCTTTGTTTGTCGCGTCATAAATGCTGCGTGATGATAATTTTACCAACTATAGCTCCTTAAAAGACACGTAAGATATGTTATGAATACGTACAACAGGTTTATATTTTAAAAGTTTGATACGTTTCTTCATAAACAGCTTGTAAAATTCACCCGCTTTCGGCCTTCGCAAATTATCGCATGTGCGAGAATCGCCGCGCCGTCCAGGTCCTCAATTCTGGCACGTGTGCAAAAATTGCGAAGGCAGATTGCGGGTGACTTTAAAAGAGATTTCGTACAGATATTTTTTTGGTTTAAAACTTATAGTGAGCATTCCTTATATGCTACTAGCTTTTGCCCGCGGCTCCGCCCGCGTGTTATTCGGTTTAACGACATGCTTTTTTCCGGGATAAAAAGTAGCCTATGTGTTAAGTTAGGGTATAAACTATGTCCATTCTAAATTTTATCCAAATCCGTTCAGCCGTTTCAGCGTGAAAGAGTAACAAACATACACACACACACAAACTTTCGCATTTATAATATTAGTGTGATGGTTTTTATTTGATGTGATTTAGTCACTCTTATTTCCATCGCATGGCATATATCAAACTTTAAACAAATATCTATTGAATACTGCTTCATTTTACTTCTACTTTTACAGGATGTTGATATGATGTGTTTCCTTAAAATGGGGCATTCTACTTAAAATCTCGAAAAATATCACTCTTCTCTAGAACGCATGAAACTAATGTATAGGTATGTATAGTCTAAGCTTGTTGCCCTGTATATGAGGCTAACAATTTTTTTTTTGTTTTATTGAGAACACAAACAGTCACACATAATAAAATAGTTTTAAATAGACCTGGAGGTTCCTTAAAAATAAACAAGCAAAATAAAACTGATAAAAATAAAGCAATAGAAAACATAATTAACATGTGCTATTAACAAAGCTCTCTGGCTAAGAATGATATTATACTAAATTAGTTTTAAAAATTTTAAAGTTTTTTATAATAGGTATCTACACGATAAGGTGAAAAAATTATAGTTTACATATTGCTTTAAGAGCATTAATGTTAAAACATTGGTGGCTTATGGAGAACAAGTCTAAATATTGCAGGTAAGTATTATAGAATTGCAAGCTACGTCTGAGAAAGGAGTTTTTAGCGTAATTTATGCCAGAAAAATGTACATAAAATAAGTTACCAGAACGTGAGTAGGATTTGAGAAGAATTTTAAACGAAATTTTCTCAAGTATTGCAAGTAGGTATGACATTACCTTCATGGGTTTGAAGTTTATACCTTCTTGAATATTATTTTTAAGTGCGGTATGTGCCAAACCTACTTCAAACACTGTCATGTATTTTTTAAGGACTATCATAAGTATTCTTAGTGCGGGTAAATGTCATACTTGATCAGAATTTTTTGATTGGGAAATTATTTTAACATGGCTTCCAAAACTTGATACTTTTTATAATTACTAAAATAATACATTATCTGTTTACTTATATTACAGAGTTAATGAATCTTTTGGATAATTTGCGATGGAAACAAACGGCTTACTTCAATAAATATGATGATCTGGGCATTTATATTGTTTAATGATTTACATTCATTCTGAAAAAACGTATCTCGAACACAAAAATATTCTCTAATTATTATTATGTTGACTTCACAATTCCGTTATAAGCAAACTGAAATTACCCATTTTCTAATCCCCGTCATGATTTGCAGAAATTATGAAAAATACCCACCGATTCCCATTTTTCGCTTCCAGTAAACAACGCCGGTCGCTGAGGGAATGAAATTCTCAATTTACTCTCACCCTAAAATGTGTTTTATGGTAACAGATATAAAGTACCTTGTCAAAGGGATTTGATCCGTAACAACGGTTTATTTTTCCCGGGAGGCTCGATCCAACGAGCCGATGCAAATTATATTATTGTTTTCCAGACTGTGGACCCCGGTTTATGACAACGCTGAGTTGTAAATAGCTCATAATAAAAGGATTAAACGCCTACAGCATGTTTTTATGTAGAAAGAACAGTGGGTGGAATTTAAGCCTGCATTCAGCTTACGCTCGGTTTAATTAGAGAAACAAAATTAGCTTCCTACAAATTTTCCTCTTTTCGGTTTTGTACTCAGAAAAAAAATACACTCGTGCTGCTGAATGAAAATGTATATTGAAAATGAAAATCAGTGACAGTATTTCTATTATAGTCGTAAGTTTTTGAAACAGTAGTAAATTTTATGACCGCATTTATTGAGTCATTTAGTTCGTTCCTGGGTGTTGCATGACTTATTGAATGACGTTGTCTGACAAATTGTTCACAAAATCTGTTTCCAGTTTTGTCTTTAAAATTATTTGATCGAAAAAGTATTAACTTAATATACCAGTTAAGAAATAATACAGGAAAATTATCTGATCGAAAAAGTATAAACATAATATATATGATGTTTCGGAAACCGGGAGGCGATAGTATCTACTTTTTGTAAAAACATGAAAATTTTTATTTCCTAGTAGGTGGAAAACCGGACAAAAAATTAAGTTTCTTGAGTCTTGAGAAATAGTTAAGAAGACGTGTTCTTTCATACATTTTGGTCGAGTAGGTCTTTTATATGGAGCAGCTGATATTTTTTTCGCGATTTATCGCTATTTATCGCTATGAATCAGGATAACTAATAGAACAAAAATCCGTAAATAATTTTTTATTTTTTTCATTTTTTTAGTTTCCCAAATTTCGAATGAATGGCAAACCTACACGACGTGATATGTGACTGACAATAGACTGTACATAACATATTTCCAGCGGTAAATAATGCATAAAAGGCTATGTAGCTTTAGTAAAACTCGCACCTGAGGGTTTCGTACCATTCAAATAAGTTGAATGATTTGAATAAAAATTAGAAACTGCAAAATGAAGTTGGTCTACTTAGCTGTGACAGAGTTGTCCTTTTAACTTCGTTGTATATTCTACGCCGTGAATTTGTTTACATATCCAAAAATAACATTTTAGCTAATATGGAGTCAAGTGTGACTCTAACAAAAATTTGCACTTCAAAGCTTATTATATCGCAAACTAATCCCTGAATGGTAATTTTTTCGACACACTTGCAATATTTTTGAGCTACCAATCCAACGACACGCCCCATTATGTGATAGAAGAAAAAAAATCATCCCCCCTTTGTGTGTAAGGAAGATATGATAATTTTTTTTTAAGATTTTGTTTAACCACTTTTTCAGCGTAATTAATATGTATACCCGTGCCAAATTACACCTTTCTAGTACAAAGAGTCCCTGAGATAAGCCGAGGACAGACTGACAGATGAACAGACAGGGCGAAACTTTAAGGGTTCCTTGTTGACCACAGAACGCTAAGAACCTCTTGGTCACTAGCTCGATGCTTGTACACACACCGATTGATCTAAAGACTTTTGCAGTATCACTTTTTTACACAGATTTCTGTTTCGTAGAGCAATTTCGATCTTTTCGTAGTTTAACTACGCTTACTAAATACAGCTTTACTAACTGTAAAAGCTTTTGTAAACTTTTTATTCCAGTCATTAATTACACTAACGTAAAAAGGATTCGTCACAATCTAACGAACCCTTTTTCTCGTAGGTAATCGACTTAAAGCTTTGTCGGACTGATTTTTTCCTCTCTTTTACGCTTACTTGTAAATAATGACTCGTGCACTTTTCAAATGAAAAGCTATAAGCATAGGTCCCCAGAGTCATTATAGCTTTCGTGAGGTAAGTCATAAAGCAAAGAAAATTCTTTTTGCAAAATATTTCAACTTTCTTTAATGTGAAGGAAAAAAGGCCAACTTAAGGCACGACGGTCTAAATAAGAGTCACAATTTTCGTTATAACATTAAAACGAATTTAGCAATGTGGTAAAATTACGTAAATTATATAAATTTTGTATGTTAATGACGTAAATTTCTTGCTTCAAAAACCGCGTAACTAAGTCACTGTATACGCCGCATCAAAAAAAGTTAAGAAGACATTAACAAAGACGCACTAACGGGGAAATTGTTGTGTACGCTTACTAAGAGTCAACATAAAGCAAGAAAAAAAAGTTTTATGTTTTTCGATTGTAGTTTTCTGAAGAAGCTATAAAGTCCATCCTTTGAAAAAAATATATGACGTTGAGTGATCTTTTGTAAAGTGCAGTTACGTAATTAAAATGAAATTAATCAAATAATTAATCCAGAAAAAATAATTTGTAAACCTCAGTTTTCACGATATTACATGTTTGAAAAATTCATTTCTCCTGTGTTATTTAACAGATTCGCTTGGTTTTTACATAGTAAAATATGTATTATTTATACATATTGCAGTTACGTAAAATTGCAGTTCTTACGGCAAACATACAAAATACAAAAATATTTATTTCAGTACAAAAACATTTTAACAAAAACATTGTTGAGACCTTCTTGTAAAATATTTGTGACAGTCACACTTCCATAGCCATAAATTATACAAGTGTGAACCAAGAACTAAATACTGAAGTTTTATAAACAATTTTACTGAAAAAATACATTTTAAATATAAATCAAAAACAAAAGAAACAAAAGTGTTGAATGTAAGTTCTTATTCGTGAGTGAGGGTGTGTAAAGGTGTGTGAGAGTGGAAGGATGTATGTGAGTCAGAGAAAAGGGGAGGGGGGGGGGGTGAACAAGGTGAGTGAGTGAATGTGAATAAGTGTTGTGTAATTTTTAAATGTATAATTATTTCAATAATTACGTTGTGTTTTGATGTAAATAATTTGATAAATAATAATAACCACTTCTAAAGTTTATTGTTAAATTTATAATACAGGACGAAAAATTTTCTCGGAGTCTTCGTATCTGAAAGTCTTAAGCCAACATAGATTGAAAAAAAATCCAAATAATGTGTTTATTTCACGAACGCGAGGCATTTCTCTCGTCGTAACTACCAGGACGAAGAGCGCGCGATTGTAGACTAAAATGCAACGCAGTAAATATTGTTTTCGCCTGATGCAAAATAAGGTGAAATATCTTGCCTATGCCATATCCTTAATAGTTGTGATAAGAGCAAAACGAGGCGTCCCAATTTTTACGACCATTCGTTCTTTTAAACGTTATAATATAACGTGGCAGGTCTTAGTAAGTCCACATAAAGGTTATAGTAATCGTACAAAATGGTATACCGTGGTATATGATATGCTTCAAAACAATGGTACAAAAATTATATTCTAGATTAGAAATCAATTATATTGTACAAAACAACGTAAAAATGGTACTTACCAAACATAAAAAAGAGATAATTGTTTTTTTTTGTAAAGTCTATTAATTTTGGGAACATCAGCTCTTGTAGTTGTATACTCCTCTTTTTTGAATTTTTCGGTAGCAGACATTCAGTGATAAAGGTTTTTGTTTTTTTTTTGTGAATATTAATATGACAATAAAGCTCTTTCGAATTATGCTCGAATTTCGAATTATGATAAAAATTGCGCGGTGGCCTTTGTTTAGTATCTAGAAACACATACCTATATTCATGCCAAAATAGCTTTTTTTTAATTATTTGAGTACAAAATCCTAAAAAGAAAAAAATGCATACCTAATAAAATTAAAAGCACCACTACTTAAACGACAACGACGCTATAATGGCGATGTGGAATAATACACTGGGATACAAAATCAATTACAACTTCTTATTTTCCGTTTATATTTTACAAAAACACTTTTGAATTGTCAATTTCTAACCCACCAACCACAGATTCAAAAGACAAGAATCAATTAATAACAGATAGCTCGCGAGTTGATTGCAGACCTGAAACATGCGCTATGTATGTGGGCGCCATCTCGTTAAATCAGCTTACTGATTGGATGCTTTATGCTAGGGATAGGTCGCGACGACGAGCGAAGCAAAGTACATAATTAGGAGCCGAGCGAAGCGGAGCGGGGAGCGAGGCGACTCCCGTAGTTTTACAGAATACACGATATGCAGAAAAAATCAAACGAGGCGCTCTAACCAAAATCCTTAAACACTTTATCAGCCGTTGAAGCCATATTTGTTATGGGACTACTAGCGCTATAGTGGCAAAAACATGAACTAAATTTAAATGACGCGGCGGCTTTAGATTCAGCCATGTCATTAAACGTTGACGTTACTTAAACAACGAGAAGCCTAGGCATTTAGTTGGATGCCGCCATTTAGTTAGTATCCTAGGCATCCAATCAGAAAGCTGATTTAACCAGATGGCGGCAACATATACACACACACAGCCATTGTATATACACACACAGCACTATCTGCAGCCGTGCGAGGGGAAGTACTCCCGTTATTTTCTCTATGACTCCCTCCCATCACCTCAGCTCCCGACTGCATTTGACTCGCGAGCTATCTGCACAGAGATAACCACATATGACTTGAACACTTTTCCACAGACAACGCACCTCTCCTCCCCTCTCCTCGGCAACGCTTACAGCACCTCACCTCGTCTCACCCTAGTCCTCTCCTCTGTTCTTGTTACACCGTTACAGAGAAACAGATTTAATAATTTGACCGACTGCGAGTCAGACTCGCGTGCAAAGAGCTTCCTACCACTATCTGATCTGATCAATGAACCTCGGTAAAAACTGACACAAGGTTTATTGTATGGGGATTCAACTTGGGCTTTACATTTTTTATTCACAGGCAGAAGACAGACATGCAGAGGCTTAGTGATAGGGTTCCGTTTGGCACCCTTCGGGTACGGAACCCTAAAAATGGAAACCCTACTAAACGAGTTGCGAAGCCTATCTGCTTGTGGATGATAACAGCGATTTGAATGAGTAAGCTGAAATTGGAAAAAAGTTCCTAAAACTAGTTAACCTACAAACAGAGAGGTAAATTTTTCAAAATATAAGTACTGCACAGAGGAAAACATTTTGAAAATTTTTAAAAATCTGATGTCTGCAGAATGAAGCAAGCGAATATTTTCGAGCAGATTTCGTCTACATACGTTGATGGAACCTGCACATTGTGTTAAATTTTTTTGCACAACAAGTACAGTCAACAAAAGAAATGATAACCCAAGCCAAGCGCAAACACTTTGATCTCAAGGACCACACGTGAATAATACATGAGATGAGTACTTGGTCAATATAAACAGACTCATACATGCACTATTGGTCACCTATAATACTCTTCTGTAGATACTAGGATTAAAATGTTTTCGCTGGGTACTTACCTTTTTTGTTGACCGTACATATAATTCAATATTATGGTAGCATAGGCGTGGAAGGCGGGAGAAGTGTGAGCGAATTCATTTATTGCAGTCCGCAGTCGTTAGCGGTTCGCAAACTCACTCAGTTCTTTCCCACGGGATCCATTAAATTTAGGATGGCTACAATGCCAGCATTTCAAAAGAGATAGATATATCTAGAATAGGAACATCTGACTAGAGCAGAAGAGATTTAACAAGTGGTGTAAAAATGTTGAATTTTGTTATAATGAAATGAGTATTAAAAGTATGTTACATGGATACTTCAATATTTATTATAATGCATCGTATGAGTATTTATTACTTACATTACGTAAAACAAAAAGCTATGGAGCCTAAGTACTTGCCACGCCAAAACGTGGCAGTGGTCATATTAAAAGGCATTGGAATTTTTCTAAATTATAAACATGACCAAATTATGATTAACTAGCTTTTACCCGCGGCTCCACCCGCGTGTTATTCGGTTTAACGACATGCATTTATCCGGGATAAAAAGTAACCTATGTGACTTAAGTTGGGGTATAAGCTATATCCATTCTAAATTTCATCCAAATCCGTCCAGCCGTTTCAGCGTGAAAGGGTAACAAACATACACACACACACACACACACAAACTTTCGCATTTATAATATTAGTGTGAAGTGTGATGAGTACTGATGAGATAACATAGCCTTGTCTTATTTCACCACAAACGATTAGAGATCGCGCTAATTAGACACCTGATGTATGAAATAACAAAGCCTTGTCTTATTTCACCACAAACAATATGTGTAATAGACAACTAATTTTTCATTGTTAATGATCTATCCTACAGGAACCATGCATTTTTCTGGGATAAAAAGTAGCCTATGTGTTAAGTTGGGATGATAAGCTTTATCCATTCTAAATTTCATCCAAATCCGTTAAGCCGTTTCAGCATGAAAGAGTAACAAACATACACACACACACACACACGCACAAACTTTCGTATTTATAATATTAGTAGGAAGTAGGATAGGATTAGAGAAATTTAACCTACCAGCTTTCTTCTGCACTGAAGGAATTCCAAAAAACTAGTGATCTAGGTCAAATTAGTCTGTTCCAAAATCGGTTTTGTTCGGTAACATACTGCTACGAATACATACATAGGATGCGTTTACTCAAAGGATGACGGATTTGACGATTGGAAAAAAAATTGCAACAGAAGACATTACTAATTCAAACAAGAACTTAATACGAGGTACTTGTATGTACCTATTACGAAATTTTTATTGGTTTGGATACAGTAACTGAAAAATCCGTACAAACAAACATTCTGTTACAATTTTTTGCAATTTTTATGGACAAAGAAGCGATTTTCATCAATATCTCAAATAAAAAATCCTCCTTCCTCCTATGTTCGGTCGCAAGCAAAATAAATGGGTTTAAAACTATTTCAGGCAATCCCATGTTTTTAATACTTTAAAAAGTTTCAGTTAAGGATTAAAAACAGTATTTATGCATAACAACACGGTAAATCAAAGATAAATCAACGACAACGCATACTTGATTGATTTATCAATTTCGTAATGCACTCTGAAACATTCATGTAGAAGTTCCCAGCAATCACTAAAACCTATAACGACACAGAATATTATAGAACCCCTACATTTGAGGGTTTCAAAGTAAATCCATTTCCTTATTACTATGGGGCATACAAGTTAAAAGGAAAATCCGAGTCTATGTGCGTGACCACCACGTCCAAATGCAAATTATACCGGGCATTTTTACGATCCCTCGAATAGACCCTTTTAACGCAACATCAAAAATCGATAAAACCTTCATCTTTGTTTGATCCACTGAATTCTTTAGCGCGTTTTCAATCTTGCGGTTCCGAAATAAATAAACATATTTCGTTGAGTATTATAAGTAAGCCATTGTTACGAAATAATTCAAGAAAAACTTGTTAACATATTGTGAAACGTTAAACCAGTTTATTTGTTAGCAAAAACATGGAAACAAAAAGTAATGTATGTAGAAGAAGAAATATACAGACAAATACGTACTAACACTTTAGACACATTTAGTGCTATGGACAAGCAAGACCAATCTACCTTATGATAGCATTTCGACTCACCAACAGACCTACACCACAGTAGATATATTAATGTTAACCGTGCCTACACAGTCACTCACACATTCACAGCTACTAATTCATCAAACTATCACAATCCATCCATCCATCAGCCTGTTTCGTCCACTGCTGGATATAGGCCTTTCCAGGATTTCGCCACGCTTGGCGGACCTCCTGGAAGAAATGCCCATACACACACACGCTGGGTAGGCGGGTTGGTGAGCGCGGTACCGAAACCCTTGCACCAGTGACGCCGCTGCCCGTCACCAGTCTGTTTTAGATAAGGCCCGGCAATTGGGGATGGATATACCGCCATTCATCGGTCCCAGGCAATGGTGGGCCGCCTGGTTTTTTTGCCTGAGAGCTGTTCTCTTACTCTCCCCCAAATAACTTCGGGAGGATTTGCGAGTAAGATGGTGGTACCTCCACAGTCGAGCCCGGCATCAGCTCTACCACCTACTACCACAATACCACAGTTTAAAAATCCATACAGTTGTCCAACGAAGACGTTCGGACGGAGTGGCTATGCGGTGCTTGCGGGGCGAGGCTCCGAACGGTAGTTACTTGTAGTGCGTTCCGAGTCAAGACATAATCCAATATTACATCGCGTCTATCGTCATTTCTATTAAAGATAGGCGTGCGGCGCGGCGTGAGTAGTTTGATGGTACTTTTAGTGCTGTCAGCGCCATTCGGAACCCTGCCTTGTACGAACGGTACTTGTTTGAATATTGATGTAGTTCAGTCACTTACCTCCCTCGTCTCACCGCGCAGGCCCCGCACTATTGCTCTGTCTGAGCGCTTTTATAGGACAACTGTATGGATTTTTAAACTGTGGTAATACTTTGAAGCTCGAATCTATGCAATTAGTTCAACATTTCCTTATTATTTTTAATTATATTTTACATTTATTTGTGCAACTAGTGCTTCTTATATAAATCTATTCCTGCACATTAAATAAAGGGACTGCTTGGTAACTGGGGGCGCGGTAGTGCCCCCCGCCAAGACGAGCCAAAGGAAGCCGGGCATTACGAACTTTTTCTCAAAGCGTTTCGTCATATTTTCGAACCCTCATAGCTTCGGTCTGTATAAAACTAGAGATACCAAATTCTCAAAATAGGATGTAGTAAGCAGTTTTATTAAACGCGATATGTTTCATTTGTCTAGCTTTTATACTTTGAATTTTATTTGTACCTAAAATACGTAGATTTCGTCTCTCACTCACTCACCACTCACTGATGGTCATCAAAACCTTTAGGGTACTTCTAAAAGTCCTATGAAACTACAACTTCTACTTGCACATAAACAACAAATAAATATTAATGATAAATTAAAAAATGATTAATGATAATTTTTTAACCGTGAAAGCGGAGCACCTGAGTCTTGGCGACCTATGTAGTTTACATGAAATGTTTTTGATGAGATTAAGCTATTCGCTTCGTGATTTATTAAATGAAATGTCTTTTATCTTGTCACTTACTACAATAATCTTATTAAAATATCACGAACATTTTAACAAATACCTACGATGTTTGTCAGTGCAGTCGCAAAAAACGATGTCACAAAAATATTGTAACACCATTTTTCTGCACTGTGATTGGCCCAATTCATTGTTACAGTGTTTAAATAACTAATATTCCTTTCTGTTATCTTTGTTACCATCAATATTAAGGGTACTTTTGCTCCAACCGCAGCCTTTTTTTCTACAGTGTTTATGCCATGCCACGACGAATGCTCCCACAGAACACTTTCAGTCCATAAATTATCGACAATTAGGCTGAACAGCTAATATCCTTGTCTAAGCTCAGAGGATAAAATGAAATGAAAGAACTACAAAAAAGAATACCGTGGCTTTCTTTTTAGGGTTCGGTACCCGAATTACTAAGCCTCTGCTGTCTGTCTATTTGTCCATCCGTCCGTCTGCCACCGAGGTCTACAGTTTCAGCCGTAATAGGTAGCCAGTTGAAATTTTCACAGAATACGTATAACTATGGCGTCTACCACGACAAATAATAAAAATATATAGTATATGAAAAAAAAGCTTTTTTTTTCAGTTCTATCTTAAAGACGATAATACATTTCAAATTTGGTCAGATTATTATACATACTATTATATCCATATTGTTGTTTTATATGATGTTTTAGGGTTCCTAACCCGTTTTGTGTGGTGCTACGGAATCCTCGGTGTGCGAGTCCGACTCGAACTTGGCCAAATTTTTGTTTTTTTAATAAAATTGTTAGGATTATATAATATATCATAATTTGTAATAAGGCGAAGACGATGGTAGATAAAGTAGGTATTGTGGCTAACTGAACCTACATAATTAACCATTTGGACACGGGTGCTTGTTCATGAAAAGAATGCGAAGCCCTCATTTTCTCACAGTTTATATCTTACCATTTAAAAAGTAAATAATATTTATTTATTTAATTTTAAAATATAAAATTTTTGCTGCAAATAATAATAGGTTTTGATATTTTAAAATCTATTTACCTATAATGTCCAACCTAAAACCTATGAAATTGCCATTTTCAAATACTGACCAATTTGAAATTCGATATTATTGGGATTCCAAATTCAAATTATTGTGTTAATATTACGATTAATCTATCATTCATTTGTTTTTAGGATTCCGTACCCAAGGGGTAACCAACGGAACCCTATTACTAAGGCTCCGCTGTCCATATGTCTGTCTGTGTGTCCGTCTGTCACCAGGCTGTATCTCATGAACCGTGCTAGTTAGACATTTGAAATTTTCACAGATGATGTATTTTTGTTACCGCTATAACACCAAACACTAAAACCAGCCAAGTGCGAGTCGTACCTGCGCACTCCCATATAACAGACATGATTTCTTTTGCCGTTTTTATAGATAATGATACGGAACCCTTCGTGTGCGAGTCCGACTCGCTGAATGATCTCGATGAATCCACTTCCACTAACAACTATAGTGGAAGTGGATTCATCTCAAACAAAGTCAGAATTAGCAGCAGCGTTCAACGTAAGTGACAAAACAGTATTGATTTAATATGCGTCAAATTGGGAAAGTTAGAAAGCTCCCAAACTGAGTACTATATGAACTTACTAAAGTACAACAGTAAATTGGCGTCAAATCTTGTCTTAATTAGTTGAATCGGCATACAAATGAGAGGAATCCTGAATCAGATGTTACTTGAGACTATAACATTTCAAAATAGGAAACCAGTAATGAAAGAGCATGTTACATATCGTTTCTAGAATGGGTATATAAATGTAGGTAAAGTCAGATAGATTCAGATTCAGATTGTTTATTGCATATCACAGTGTAAAGTACAGGTGGAAAAGTAATACGGTTTCATGTGATAACCTGTTAGGGCGTAGCAACATTTTAAAACTTAATTTCTAGACAAATAACAAATACCACTACCTATTTAGCTACCTTATTATCAAGAAATTTTTCTATTAAATTTATTTTTATATGACCAAAACAAAAATGACATGTACCCGTCAAGTCACAGTCGTGACGATCGTCACGCCTACATATTTTTCCGCCGGCTCATACTCGTGACGATCGTCACGCCTCGCCCACATACACTTGAAACCGTTTTTACCGGCTTATAAGCAACTCTGATATTTAACATAAGTGTGTCGTCGCATTGCTTTGAAACCGACCTACATTTGAATGGCATATGGCAACTTTCGTGGAGAAAAAAAAATAAAATAAAAAGTAAACAAAACTGCTCATTTTTTCTTGCGCTTTCTGTGCTGTGGCGTGAAGAGGCTTCGAAAGAAATTTTTCAAAATATTGTGTTTTTGTGGTTATTTCTCCGAGAAAATGTAAGTATTTTATGAATTACTAATGTTTCATCGTTATTATACCATATCAAGTGAATTCTTAGCGAAATTTAAATTATGCAGACATTTTTACTAAATTTCAACTACTAACTGCTTTTTTATACATTTCTTGCAGTTTATTTGGATAAACCTTTAGCTTGCCCAAAAGATAATTTTATTAGCATGATAAATATCTTTACCAAACTGGATTTGGATGTTTACTTCAAGAGATATCGGAGTTTTAGTAAAACTCGGTACGCGCTTCCGCCATGCTGCTGATGTGCCGATAATTTTGCGGGCGGGTGGGTAAAATGGTCTTTTATTCTACAGGTTAAAGGACAGATAATAGAGGTTAGAGCCACTGATAGATATACAACAAGCTTTTAGATGTTACAGCCACTAGATGTTACAGAGTTGTCTTAACGTCCAATTTGTCATATAGTTTATGTGTGTCCCATAGATTTATCGTTAAAGTATTCTTCTATTTTGTAAAAGCTTTTACTTAATAAAAATTCTTTCGTCTTTTGTATGAATACTGTAGTTTTTTCTATATTCCTGATATAATCTGGCAAATTATTATATATTTTTATAGCATATAGATACATTCTTTGTCTTTAGCTTAGGATACCGATTGTACTTTCAGAGGAGATGCTTATAACAATTTGCTAAGTTTGATGGATTTTGACTTTGAGGTCGCTAGATTTTGATATAGTAGAATGGCAGGTCTAGTACTGCAACTTACCCAGTGTTAGTTCCATGAATTCGAGACGTTCAATTCATTGAATCAAGTTAAATGTGAAGGATTCTGCCGAAACAAAAGCTGTATCAAAACCGTAGATGTCTATAACATGGAAAAATTAAATATTTGCTTTTTGTGACGTGCTTTGTACATGAATTTGTACAAAGTTACTGAGCTTGTACAAAGTTACACAGCTTGACTGCATGTACACATGTACACTAGTACTTATAGTACGTAATCGGACCGTGAAAATTAAAAAGACATTTCGACAGCACATTAGCCAATCACAGCCGACGAAAATTCTACGATTGTTAGATGGCAGTCATTCGTACGTTTAAAACCGTATACCTATTAGATTTATTTTTCTCTCAGACTTTCAAAAATCATGCAATTTTTTTTCAAGAGACATCGTTTGTTCTCTTTATAATGCACGTACTTCCATTATTTGAACAGCCGTTAACTGCCATTATCCTTGTAGTATTTCGTAAAAATTTATTTTTGTCAATCAAACTTTCATGTGTTTTTTCCTCCTACGTTCAGAAAGGGACTTGATTACATTTATTACAAATCAATGATTGTAATGTAATACGTGCGTCGCCCACAAGCAATACTCTGCGAGCCGGGGTACAATATGTGATAGACTTTTTGACGTTGCAATCTATCGTTAATTTCCCTTGAGGCTTCACCTGAGGCTACAATAAAGAAACTATTTTATTGTTGCTCATATTCTAGGGTGACTTGGGGTCGGAGCTTATTTACTAAGATTATAAATATTTAAAAAACGGATTGGACTCACTTTTTTATCTGTGCAAAGAGGAGCATCGAAAGCTCGACCTGTGCCTCCTTGCACAGATAAAAAAGTGAGTCCAATCCGTTTTTTAAATATTTATGATGTCAACTCACTCTAATTTTACTAAGATTATTTGAAAATTAGAATCTGCTTTGGAATTTTCGTGTTAAAAGGAGCAAGTAATAGTACATTATGATAGAAGTGAGCTGCTGCAATCGCACCTCGACTGTAATGTCTAATGCTCACACGTTTCATACGACGTTTTTCAACACACTTGCAAGGAAAAATAATAAAATTTCACTGACTTATTTTTCCACATAATCGAAACCACAGCTATGAATTGACAATTTTCTTTAAAAAATCGAGGCGGAGATTTGATGGACAGATGGAAATAGAGACACTGACCATCCGCCAAACAGCCAAATATTGCCAAACAGCCAAATATTAAATATTAACAAACTGAATATTTTTTGTATTTATAACAAAAATTTTAGTTAATTTGTTGATAAAAATAAATAATTTGATAAAATTAAATGATTATTTATTATATTTTAACTGAGACAGTTTATTTATTCGCAAAAACTTTTCTATTTCTCAAGACATCAAAACTCTTTGCTATGATTTAAAAAAAAACTGTAATGTAAAAAACACTAGTGCGATAATGTAAAGTAAAAAGCACGCGTTTAATATGCTGCATTATGACCCTAAGAAATAAGAACCTTATAGTGACTTTATCAATATTAAAAATCTTTTATGTTGTAAATAAATATATTGACTTGGCAATCGCACTAAATAATCTAATTTAATGTAATATAATAATACTTGTGAGATACATTGTGTTTTCATGCGACGGCCGAGTCAATCTATTTATTTAAAACATAAAAGATTCTTAATATTGATACAGTCACTCTAAGATGTTGTTAGGTTAGCTAATTATTAATAACTTAAGACAGAAGGTCCCTTAAGTAGGGACTGAATAAATTAACCGACTTGGATTTACATGGATCTCACAACTTTTTACGGTAGAAGAACTGAGTTGCGAGACTTGTTTTTTTTTACAAGTTTTGTTTTTGATGGCATTAGTATTTATATCTTCCGCAACTCAACCATCAACCGCCTCTGTGGTCTAATGGTTGAACTTTTCAAGATCTAGATCTCGAGGATTCAAATCCCGTAAGAGCCGTGCTCGGTCTGCGTATTACACGTACGACAATAGGGCTCACAACCCATTACGCTGGGATGTAAATAATCTTCTGTGAAATGAGGGTGCACGAGTGTGGATTGTGACTTGCAATTCAATTATGACATATTATTTTTAACTTCTACACTTTTTTTCTATGAATAAGTAGTGCGACCAAACAACTGATTAGATTTAGTAAAAAAAATCATAACTGTAATAATCCGTCCGATAGAAACGCTACCTCAAGTCAATTATTAATACGGGAAAAAAAATTTCACATGTTACCTATTAACAAACCAAAACCACTTTAAAGCTTGTGTGCTGGATCATTTACAAAGTAATGCATAAAATAAGACATTTTGGTTAGAAAGGCCTAATACAAATAGTCGCATAGTGCCACACTGTAATTTGTCAATCTGAGAATAAAACTGAATGTTTAAACTTTATCATTACATTAAAGACCTGCGAATCTCATACCGTGAAAGACTACTCAAAGCTAAAACTACTAAACAATACTTCACTTTCTATAAACGTGATTACGGCGCTCAAGTTTCAGAAACGTTACAAATAAGCTGAGAACTCAATAATGTTTCGTTCCTGCCACATCGTTGATTACTTTGCAAACTGTGAAGCCAACTTTGTAACTAATGGCAAAATGGACGTAATAAGTGAAATAGTTTTTCTAGCCTTCATTGCGGGAGAAAAAAATATTTGAAACCAACTGTTGGCGTTTCAAATATACTTACCTAGCTAATTAAACGTGAAGGAGGCAGCAGCAGTGAGTGCGGGTGCAATGGATATATTATTATATCGTCACGACATAAATCCCCGAGGGGGTATCACAGGTGTTCTATGTGTGAACTGTGAAATGCAGGTCACAGTCCACATTCGGCACACCTTCGTTTCACCGACGATTATTGCGTCCCAACGTGATGAGTGGTGAGCCCTATCGCCGTTCTGTGGGCACAAATACACGCTTTTTAGGGCATGCAGTTTTCCTCACGATATTTTCCTTCACCGTTCAGCAAGTGGTAAGTATTAAATTAAATACTCTGCTCATAAATTCCGAAAAACTCATTGGTGCATGCATGCCTCAGCCGGGGATCGAACCTGGATCTCAAAGATTGAGAGGCCAGCGTTCTACCCCTGAGCTACCGCTCATGATATAGGTATTCATCCATCCACCCATCAGCCCGTGTTCGTCCACTGCTGGAAATAGGCCTTTTCCAAATTTCGCCACTCATGTCGGTCCTCCGTCCGTCCTCCTACGCCTCGTTTTTTAAACTGATACTCGTGTTTTTAATAACCTGTTTAAGTACCAGTTTCATAAACTACTATTTTAATTTGTTTCTTCTGATTGTTTTCCCTTGGTTTTTTTTACAGTTGCCTGTCAGGGATTTGTGTGTTGCTGGTGTTCAGTTGAGAGTCCTTCTCTAAAAAAAATATTCTCGTGGGAGTGCGACGGACTTTTTTCAAACTGAAGTAGTTATTGAATGTTTTTAGGTCAGAAAAAGGTTTACGTTGTATTATTACTTCAGAAAATAAAGTTTATTACAAAACTATGTTTTTATTGTTTTACTTTATTCATAGTATGTACAACAATTTAAAACATGTCTGCATTACGGTCGTTTACGTCTTTTTCCGTCTGCAATCAAGAGACCCGTGACATACGGACGGACAGGCAGCCGATTGAAATTAATAGGGCTCGGTCTTGCACTTTGAGCGCGGAACCCTAAAAGTAATTCAATAATTTTAACTAGCCATCTTTGTATAGTGCAGTTTTAGGGTTCTGTGCCCAAATAGTGCCAAACGGGACCCTATTATAAGCCTCCGCTGTCTGTCTGTCTGTATGTTCCGTTTGAACTCGATAAACCACTTAACGGATTTGGATACGGTTTCTTTTATTACCTTTGTAGTGACAAACTGAAAACTGAGCAAAGATTGAATAAACGCTGTTAATCGTAAACAACTCAACGGATTTGTATGCAGTTTTTTTTATCATTGTAGTGACCCCGGCCAATACATAGGCTATACCTATAACGGGTGTTCATAAAATAACGCCTAATCTGAAAAGGGTGCAAAGATTGAATAAACGCAGTCGGAGCCGCGGGCAAAGGCTAGTATTTTAATAATATAATGTGTCCCTTATAACTTTAAAGGGTGTTTTTAATTGTAGTTCGCGATCATTTTCAGTGTAATAGGAACATGAAAAACTCGTCTTCGCTTGAAAAGTCTAATTTACCACAGACATGTGATTCTTACTAAGTACGTCTGTGTAATTTACTTGAACTATGGTTGAGTATTGCTAAACACCACAAATACTTTTTATACAAAAATAATTGCTGCGTTTGACAAGGAGACCCGTCGCTTATCATATATTTTTTCACTATCCTTGTAAGTCATGACAATCGACAACATTTCATTTTTGTTAACCATTTGTTTTTAATATTTGTATTGAAAGTCTGCATAAAAAAGAAGCTTATGTTTTTTTTTATTTTGTTTTATTTTATGTTTTTCCTGCATACTTTAATGTTTTCTTATTCACTCATTCTAAAAGGACGTAAGTTGCATCTGAGGATTTCAAAAGTCAAGGCTCATTACCAATCGATTATTAAAAAAAAAGCTTGGCATGTTTATGTCTGCCTGGACAGTTGTTTTTTTTTTAAACAAACTGAACTTAAAAGCAAAGGAAATTGTTTTTAAAATCCTGTGTTTACCATATTTTTAGTTTTTTGAAAGTATCTCTTTCTTTAATCACGATTTAATTCTGAAAAAAAATTTGATGCTCAGAAACCCCATATCTCGAAATGGTTTTCAGTTTTGCACCAATTATTAATTTGTCATGTTGTCGATTCACATTTAAATAGCGCATGAATGAAAGAGTGTCTAAACTTTAAGAACCGCTTATCTCTGACCACAGTAAATCCGTGTTATCTCTGCCTTCATAAATAAAAGATCGATCGAGAATATTTAAGACTCTTACTTTGGTAATTTGGGTAAAGAATGGGAGAGGAAGCTCCCCTAATAGGCACTATCAAAGAAAATACTGCAGGCCCACTTAGCACTACAATCGGAAGATTAATAAGTGCGATAAGTGCGTAAACGGCAATTTCTTTGATGGTGACTTGCAAATTGCAGGCTGTTTAATGTACAAACGGTGTAACTGTCAACTCGACTTTATGCTTCTGTGGACGCTTATAACTGTTTACTGGAGTACATAATTTAATATACGCGTACTTGATATAAATATTACACGCAGTAGAACGCTCCCAGCCATGTTTCGGCTGCAGGAATCTTTCAATAAACCATATTGTGGTCACATACCAGGCTACCGTCATACCGAAGAAGGGCACAAACCACAAAAATCAAATATCGAGAAAAATGAGTTTAAAGATTTTTATATATTTTTCTTTATATTTGGTCATTCAGTAACTTTTTCTTATTGTAATGATTAAAGAAAGTTATATATTGTTAAGAACAATGTTCACGAGGAAATATAAATTAAAAAACTTTTTGATTTATTATGAAAATCGAAGTTTTCTGTTTCTTCTTCGCAGAAAAAATAAATTCAAATCAACTTTACTGCGTAAAAAGGGCACTTCTTACCAAATATGACATTTTATCTTAGTAATTGTTTTATCCTTTCATAATTTTGACACTTTTCTAAAATGAAAAGGCACAATTACATTACTGAATTCCATGAAAATCATGATCCATAAAGCTACATCATACAAAAAGAGTAATTTGATGAAATGGGTTTAACAATAACAATACATTTATGTTACTGTCAAAGTTTTGATTAAATTGGCATTTCAACAAGTTCGAAAAATTAAAAAAAAAATGAAATCTATAAAATGCAGTTCTGTGCTACAAAATTTTACAAAATTACTAAAAAAAAGAACAACAATATTTTTATCAGTTATCAGTTTTGTGCTCCACTGACTTAATTTATTCTTCGTGTCTTTTTGAGAAAGATCTTCAGGTTTATCATATACTTACTGGTAGACTCTCCTAAAATCATCTTCTGTGGGCATATCTTATCCAAAACTGAAGCTATTCTTTCAGAGGTCAAACCTTTTGAAGCGAGCTTTAGTGTTGGAGGTAGAATCTCACTTCAAATTGCTCCCTACTTGTGTGACTATTTTTATAAAATAGAAATAAAGACCCTCGCTGGAGAGAAGTTTTGCAAATTTCACTCATAGGCACGTGGTGAGGTGAGGCGACTTCAGAAGAATTCACAAGTAGAACCAAATCTACACTTATTTGTTTATTATATATTTATATTTATATTATATAAAGAGGAAAGATTTGTTTGTTTGTTTGTATGTTTGAGGTAAACTTTGGAACTACGGAACCGATTCTAAAAATTCTTTCTTTTATAAAAAGCTATACTATTGCTGAGTAGCAAAGGCTATATTTTATTTTAATAAAAGTAAGTTTTCAGTTTGAAAATTCAATATTTGTGAACCATATCGGGAAAAAAAATGCTGCTTAGCTGCTTTATCGGCGTTCCTTGACCAAATGGTTAGTTATACGTGATGAAACCGGTTGTTTTTCCATACGAGGAAACTGTATCAGTTTAATCTGACTAAAGATGTCTGATCCTGACACACCTCTTACTAATATTAAGCTTAAAAAGGAAATACAGCCAGGTTTAAGCATAGATATATTAAATACTATGGTTTAAGTAATGATTTGTTCCCATACGGGAAAACTATATCAGTTTAATTTGACTACAGATTTACATCTACAACGATCCGGACACACCTCTTGCTAATATTTAGCTTGAAAAGGTGATTAAAGCCAGGTTTATGTATTGATTTTTTCCCACACGAGAAAACTGTATGAGTTTAATCTGACTACAGATTTCCATCTACAACGATCCTGACACACTTCTTGGCACTTTGGTAAAACATGGTGACCAGGGTTTGATGATGGGTTCAGGATCTCCTCAACGGACAACGTCGTTATTAGCGCTTTGCTTAAACATGGTGTCCGTTGCATGTAGTCGTTCAAAAAATAATATTATTTTGTTTTCCTTATTTCCACGAAAATCTCTTCGATGCGGGCGGAGCCGCGGGCAAAAGCTAGTATGAATATAAGGCCCAATTTGCTTTTGCTTAAATAATTATGCTTTTATTGGCTTGCAGTCTCAGTTTGCTTTGAAAAAAGAACGAAAGCAACTGTTAATCTCACTTTTCTTGCGTCCAGAAACTACTTTATGCCTTTACTGTTTAGTTATATAATGTTCATGAAACTTGGAAAAAAGGAACTATTTGCCAGTTGAGCCTTTTCATTTTCGTGTAACGTAAATTTTTACATACAAAAAAAGTCTCAACTGTGCATTAGTGATCTTTTAACATAAGCCATAATGTGCTTTTTTATTTTCAGATAAATTGATTTTCGTTGTAGTTATATGCCTCTTTCGGGTTCCGTACCCAAAGGGTCATCAACGGGACTCTAGTACTAAGACTCCGCTGTCCGTCTGTCAATAGGCTGTATCTCTTGAACCGTGATAGTTAGACAGCTGAAATTTTCACAGATGATGTATTTCTGTTGCCGCTATAACAACAGACACTAAAAACACGGAATAAAATAATTAATAGAGGGGGCTTCCGTACAACAGACATGATATTTTTACCGTTTTTATAGATAATGGTACGGAACCCTTCGTGCGCAAGTCCGACTCGTACTTGGCCGGTTTTAACTTCCAAACTATGCAGTCAAAAAATAATAAAAAATATAGGCAGATGCACCTTTTTTCCTGATTCCGAATGCGGTAAAAACTCAATTTTGAAAAAATCTCAGATGTTCCCTTCTTCAGTATGAAGGCAGCAGGTGCAAGTTTTTATATTGAATTATACCACAGTTTAAAAATCCATACAGTTATCCAGCGAAGTCTTTAGGAGGGGCTTGCAGGGCGAGACCCCGAACTGCTTGTTTGAAAATTGTATGTAGCTCGGTGGCTTACCTTCCGCGTCTCGCCCCGCAGGCCCTGCACAATTGTTCTGTCTGAGCGCTTTCGTTGGATAACTGTATGGATTTTTAAACTTTGCTTTTACTGTACTGTACTGAAAAAACTCTCAAGTATTTATTTATTTATTATTATGTTTTTGTTTTTTAGTATTTGAGTATTTTTATAATCTATGTTGTTTATTCCTTATTGTTCTTCTTTTATGTTTGTTAAAGTTTTTAACATAATTTAACCAATTAACCTGCAATATTTGTATAATTTTGATATGCTTTTGATCAGTTATTCGGTGGTTAAAGCATGGAAAATAAAGTAAATTATTATCTCTACTGTGTACTGATGACACATTTGAAATGCCTACAGTGAATTTTGAGCAAACAAATCCATTCCACGTTTGTGAAGCTTGCTCAGTTTGCTTAGAATGTAAAAATTTGTAATTTATTTTACCTTTAAAAATTCACTGAGTGGTTGTAAAAAACAAGGCCCTATTAATGTGTCAAAAAAAGCAAATAAATTTTTATAAAAACAGTCAAGTGCGAGTAGGACTCTCGCCTTTATGGTTCCGTACCATTCAAATAAGTTATATTTTAAGACTTAATTTATGTAAATAAAAATTACAAACTTATCATTACCTACATGGTCTAAAACTGATAAATAACTCTGACGGCACCCCATTTTTGCCTGCTCAATGAGTTTAAGACAATGAGATTCCAAATGCAGGTGCAAAATGATTATTTTTTCGGCTATTTTTTCATGTAATTTAATTTATTTTTAAGTTAATATTTGGCTTCGGGTCAACATTCCACACAACACACCCAGTTGCGGGTAACTGATTTCGTCTGCAAGCTAAGACACCTGTGACATACGGACGGACAGACAGCAGAGTGACTAAATATAGGGCTCCTCTTGCCCTTTGGGTGTGGAACCCAAAAAAAGTTATTCAATATTTTTTACTAGCAATCTTTGCAGGGCGCAGTTCTTAGGGTATGTACCCGAAGGTTGCCAAACAATGATGATGATGGACTTCCACAAAGTAACGCCAACTTCAATTTCTGTATTTAGCAAACTTTTTAAAAGGTGATATTTCATTGTTGTGTAGTTGTTACAATAATAATAAGCCTTTTTATTTCTCAAAAAGAACTTAAATAACATCTAATGATTTCGTAGCATGCATTAAAATAATGTATTTTTAGTTTTATTTACACATAGTATAAATCTAGAGTTTCTATCATATAGACAATTAAACATAAAAAAAAAATTTATATTTTTTTAAATATATTGCGATAAATTGGATTGGATTAAATGTCAAACAAAAAATATTAGTTTATACTAATTTAAAAATTCTAAAAATTCTGAACTGAAAAAAAAAATCCTTTTACATTATATTTCAGTTAATAAAATAAACATTACTAGTGTAATAATTAAATGTCTTGTATTAATAAAATCGAATATGAAAATAAATAATAATTCTAAGTAAGCATGCAAATTAATTTTCGTTCAAAATGGGCACCCAATTTTGAATGAAGGCCTCCTCCATCGAGTGCCAGAGATGTCTGTCTGCGGCTAGTCTGGACCAGGTCGGGCCGGCCACCTTCTTGATATCGTCATACCAGCGCTGCTATAATTGTTATGGACATATACAAATATACTGATACAAAATCCCGACGACGTGTGGCAGAAATACTTGATGCTTTTTGAACTCACATCATACATAAACTAAAGGTGGGAAGTCCAAGCCACATTTCAATTTTTTTAAACCTTCAATAGTTATTTTTTTTGCCCGGTTACTTTGATTGCTCGATTAGCTAAAGCAACAGTTAAACGAAAGAGATAGCAACTTTCATAATAAACATTATCCTGTTGATCGTTCCAAACTAAAACACTGAGGTGAATAGTGCAAAACGATGATTAATACCCACTTCCTCAAGATAACAAAGTTCCGCAACTCCCATTAGGCTCATCGGAAGCAGGGAAACAACAACGTTTGGGGAAACTCTACGAAACTACCTTCCGTAAGTCATGTTTTGTCTGCTGAATATATAAAATCTTTAAATAATTTGCAAGACTTGTAAATTCTATAAAGTGGCCAAGGTGAATTAACGTTTTGGCTTAGATAGTTAATCAAAATATTTATTTATTGACCTTGTCTAGAAAAGATCTGCTCGCTATAAGAATCCACTCGTTATAATTTAATTTAATTACTTTCCATTTTCTTTTCACATCTATGTAGTATTATATTATTGAAGAAAGCCGAAAGAAAGAAAGAAAGAAATTTGTTTTATTTATTTATTTAAATTATTGCAATGTTTATAGCATTTACCTGGCACCCCAACGCAGAGGAGCAACTTAGAAGAAGCACGTTACTACATGCAATTTATAATACTAGGTGAATCAAAAAAATCACAAACGAAATCAATTTTTTTTATTTTCTTACATTACAGTTGTTATTATTAAAAGTGTTTGGAACCAAAATTGACTGGTTTTATTTTTAATTTTGAAGTTATGTTTAATGTGATAAAAAGCTAACTCGAATTTAAAACTTACATTAATATTGCGTGTTGAAAATATTACGGTTATGTTTGGCACATTATTTGTAGAATTATTTGAAACTTGAGAATTAATAATGAAATAAACAAACAGCTAACCCGTATAAGTAAGATCGGGACAATGTAGATGTCTGAAACTGGTCGGCTATCCCGATATTGTGGTAAGCCATTTCTTTACATGACGGTTTTTTGTATTTATTTAAACAAGTGCTGTACATACGCTTGAGGTAGTGGAGCTGATGCTGGGCTCGACTGTGGAGGTACCACCATCTTACATGCAACCCCCGCGAACTGATATAGGGGAGAGTCAGTGGACAGCTCTCAAACAGGCAGTCCTATTGTACAAAAAACAAGCTGGTGACAGGCAGCGGCATCACTGGTGCGAGGGTTTCGGCGCCGCGCTTACCAACCTAGCGTCCGTTAGTATGGGCATTTCTTCCAGGAGGACCGCCAAGAGTGGTGAATTCTTGGAAAGGTCTATTTATTTATTTATTTTATTAAATTGTGTAACATTACAGTTAAACCAATGCGTTGTACAATTCTATTACAATGACTCAATAATTACAAAAAAAAATTGATATAAAATAAAACAAAACAGAAATAACAATAAGTTCAACCATGAACATAACAGTTACGAGTACAGTACCTACATTTTACAGTTTATAATTTCCAGATTTAGGTCGCGGCTCCTTGTACTTTCTAAATACTATGCCCTCGGACCAAAGATTTGGATCCAGGAATATTTCTTTGTGCTGCGCTGGAAGCCGGAGCACGAAAGACCTAAAGTTAGTTGTCCTCGGTGACTGTAGCGCCTCCAGCTTCACTTGCGATAAATCCCGGACTCGTCCACAGCACTTCTCCTCGATACACCGAACAATATCCTGTCCCGATGTACTTCTTGCCGCACCGGTCCTTCTGTTGCATCCCGAGGCGGACGGTAGTCACAGCGGTGTTGGCTAGCGCCTTCCAAGCTGACACGAGTTCCTTCTCCGAGTAGCTGGACACACAGAATTGCTCAAGGCTGAGCTCATCCGTAATGTGGTGTACGAAAGCAAGCAGCTCGTGGATGATCATACTGTCAGAGAGTTTCGGTTCCATTTTTCAACTCGTTATTTTGTGAACACGGAAAAAATCTGGGTCAATATTTAAGCAGAGACTGTATGAAACGACTGTTCTAGTCAGCGATATAAATATGCAACTGTCCAGCAGTGGACTAATCAGACTGATAGATGGATACGCTACAAAGCATGCAACGCTAAACTATAACAGCACACCTGTGGGTCTTAAAAGACATGATTGTCTTCGTAAAACGCACTAATAGGTCCATTTGGTGGGTCTACGAAAACAAAATCAAACCTTTGCTGACGTTTTACGTAACTTCGATCTCGATGCAAGCGGTGCGGGAAGACGTTTGTAGGCTCCACCGGTTTATGCAACGTCGTTGTTTGAAAATTTTCAAACGCTATTAAAAACCATCAAGTTGGGCTATAAAAAGGCCTTCATCGTAAACAAATTCATCGTTCATTGTAAGTATTCACATCGTGAACTTTAAACGACAACGGTGCATTTTATTGCTCTATAAAATGGACATGGGTTTGCTTTATGGAGGAAAAGCGAAATATTTTATCTGACTCCAGAAAGTTTTGCACCGTGACCTTTTATGATTATACCTTTTTACCTTAAAACGTTGTATTCTACCTTTTAATATGAACAACTTTTATTAATGGTGCCAACCATATCGCCAGCGCCTTGTCTTATAAAATCACACTCTTGCTTTAATAACCTCTTTATGTATCGGTTTCAATAAGTATTACTGTTTATTACATTTTATTTAAAGAGCAAAGAAAATTATTAGTTGTGCGTTTAGAAACGGGACCCTTCGCCTTTCCCTTAAATGTTATTATAGAAAGAAAGAATAGGATATCATCGTCAAAACACATTATAAAGAAAAAGAAAGATAAACTTAAACTAACTTATAAAGAGAACAGATACATTATTAATAATAAAAAGTTAATATGCTATGGATAATTTTGAAAAATAGCGGCATGCTCAGCATTTGCCATCTGCTTTGTTTTAAAATAACTAATAATAATAAATAACAAACAGCGCTGGTTTTCAGCATGTACCATGACTATTAATATATGTTTTGTATCTATGGCGGATTTGTTAAGAAATAACTTTCTTGTATTATAATTATAACCTAGCCTCTTGCCGAAGTAGTAACTCCGTTTCGCTCGTCCACGCACCTATTTCAGACAAAATATTTTTTTGGATTTTTCTATTTAACGATTTATTGGCTACCAGATCTTCTATTCCGAGGATAAAACTATTATTTCGGAACAAACCTTTTATTTTGAAGACAAATGGGGATATGAAAAGTCATAGCTGAGGCGCAAGAAATGCAGCCTAAAAATAAAAACAGTAGAGCATCTTACAAAAAAGATGAAATCCCATTAAAAAACATTTCATGTAAACTAGGTCGCCAAGACTCAGAAGCTCAAAAAATTCAAGATCTCATGTGGAGCCAAGCGTAACTCTACAAACCATACATCTTGGTCAAAAAGTAAGGCTTGGCCGTTTCGCGGCCGTCAAACAGACACTTACATGGACATGAATATTATCATGCAATACTTCCATCGACGTAGAAAACGTATATTATATTTACCTAATTGTAAAATAGGTACATTATTATACATTTCACACGTCGATAATAATCTTAAAAACCAGACAAGTGCGAGTCGGGCTCGCCCACCGAAGGTTCCGTTAAAGACTATATTTTTTATGATTTAATTACAATTACAATTTATAGTTTTCAGATTTTTCCCTATACTTTTAGTTATAAGACTGTATAACTTACCAAATTTCAGAGTTCTAGGTCAACGGAAAATACCCTATAAATTTTGATTCCCTTGAGAGTGTCGAAATATACGTTTTTTGCGGCATAAACGGCCGTATTTTTTTACGTTAGCTTCAAGGGACTGTAGACTTGAGTACACCTATATTTCGCGACAGGCGGGAGTGCGGGCCGTTTCATACTGACATGTATGTACTCGCCGGCACTCCAGCCATGTCGCGTACTATATATGGTTATAATTTCAACTCGATACCTCCACGCGTTCCCGAGATAAAGGGTCTTGGCAGACAGATGGACGGACGGACAGACAGACGGAAAACAAAGTGATCCTATAAGGGCTCCGTTTATGGAACCCTAAAAACCAAAAGAATAAGCTAAAATAGTAAATATAGTACGGGGAAATACCACAATAGTAGTTTATGAAACTGGTGCATAAAATAGGTTATTAAAACACGAGTGTCAGCTTAAGAACTTATGCCTACCTCCTAGCCTGTTTTCTTAATCTTGGTAAAATTTTTCGTTAGCCATTTTCGATTTTTATTGTAAAATCTTGTTCTAAAAGTGTCCGTAATTTCCGTCGTTATTTCCAGAATGTCAGGTGGTGTCAAATTTTGACCCATAAAACCACATCCATCCATCCATCCATCAGCCCGTGTTCTTCGACTGCTAGACATAGACCTTTCCCAAATTTCGCCACTCATGTCGGTATTTCGTCCTCCTCATCCAGCCACCACCCACAACATATTTCAGGTCGTCGGTCCAGCGGGCACGAGGTCGGCCTACACTACGCTTTTCTGTACGTAAAACTACAATAAATATTAAATAAATTTCCCCGTAAACAATAATAAATAAACTGTAACCTCATCAGTTGTGTCGCAATATAGTTTTTTTACGTATTGGAGAATATTATATAAAAACCTCATTGGTATTTGATATTAAACCTCAGACATGGCTGCATGGGCTAAGTTCCCTTTGCCTTCCTAGTTAGTGTCACATGTACTGTAATAGCCTCAGAGTCTGAGGTAATAACAGAAAAATATATTTTATCTTACCTCATATCGTAAAATCCTCATTACGAATTCAAAACTACTGGCAAAGTGAAAAATAGGTTTCATGAAAGTCACAAAAAAAATAAAATAAAAAATTATAGAATAGGTTTCTGAACAACATAATGCTATTAAAAAAACTTTTTCTGAGATTACATTACATGTGATACTAACTAGGAAGGCAAATGGAACTTAGCCCAAACAGCCATGTCTGCGGTCTAAATAATATCGCGGCGTGACAAAGGAGGTTACAATTTTATTTTATTTTCGGCCTGCATTGTCTATGGCTGCCGGCGCGCGCAACGCGTACACATGCGTGGTGGACTGTTGGATTTTGGCGCCATAGCTTACGTGGAAATTATTATTTACTGTGGTTTTATGGGTCAAACCAAAAGTATTATTTTGCCCTAAAATTACCATCTGCAGTGATATCACATAATTTGACTCCACCTGACATTCTGGAAATAACGACGGAAATTACGAACACTTTTAGAACTACATTATACAAGAAAAATCAAAAACGGCTGACGACAAATTTTATCAATATTATTATGAAAACAGGTTGTTAGGCATGAGTTTAGATAAAGTAGTGTATGAAACTATACATAACTAGGTATTAAAACACTCGTGTTCTATTAAAAAACTCGCCTTCGGCTCGTTTTCTAAACTGACACCCGTGTTTTTAATAACCTTTTTATGTACCAGTTTCATAAACTACTATCATATCAAATACCAATTAGGTTTTTATATAACATTCCCCAATACGTACAAAACTATATTGCACCCGAACTAAAGGAGGATACACTTCAACTTTATTTTCGACCAGGTATTGTTATAGCTGGCGGCGCGCGCTACCTCATGCGCGTTGGACTCGGTCTGTCAGTCTGTCAATGGACTGTTATAGTTTTCGGGGAAATTATTTACTATTTACTGTGCTTTTATGGGTCAAAAGTATTATTTTGCCCTAAAATTACTGACGGCAGTAATTTGACTCCATCTAACATTCTGAAAATAACGACGGAATTCACGAACACTTTTAGAACAAGCTTCTACAAGAGTTAGTCAAAAATGGCTAACGCTAATAGATTAATAAACTATAAAAAATAGATTGCCTAAATCCACGCATTGGATTAGTCTTACTAAGACTTAAGAAACTTCGCAAGATCGTGTCTTTTGTATAATTTCGTATCTATTAATTAAAGGAGACAAGTTCATGACAAATATTAACTTCAATGACAGAAAAAACTGTTCACATAAAAAATTAAACAAATCCATGTCTATTTTAAAATACACAGTTTTTATGGTTTTGCAAGAGCGAAACAGACGCGGCAGCCTTTGCACAAATGAAGCGATAAAAAAGAAAAAATCATTTCCATTTCTCTTAGAACACAATGCAAGATCGCTGTATGTGCCAGTGAAACAGTAGTACAAAGATATCTACTGATGTATGAGGGTACTTTCTCATTTGTCTTTGTCCAATCTTGTACAATGACGCGGCACAACTTCCATGTACACAATGGAAATTGCATTTAGACCTAAAAATGAAATGATATTATTGCTGATAAAATTCTTCAATATCGCATTATCTTCTTAACTATTGGCTCTACGATTTAATTGTCAGCTATTTGTACGCTGCTGAAGTAGAAGCCTAATCAAAGAAAACAATGGTCTTGTCTTGAAAACATGTTGTTACTAAACAAGTATTTTATTGCGAAACCATCGCTTTATCAAACATTTGTTTCTAATTTATCTTTTCTAGTTTGTAATGTACTCTAATAATAATATTTAAAGTTTTTTTTTTATGATTGCAAGAAAACATGTAAGTTCTTTTAGAAATAGTTCATTTAATTATATAGCATTATAATAATCATATTATATTTATAGCCTCTGTAGGATATTCTATACTATGGGTTGGAAATCTTTGCAAGCTGATTTCTCTTTTTATTTTCAAAAATCTTGTAGGAAATAAAAATGTTCGTGTCTCCGCGCGAGTGTGACTGAAAGTGGATCGTGTTTTATCTTGTTTATGCGCCGCTTTCTCTGCACATATTGCACCCAGCAACTTCCTACATTCCTGGTACTACCAACATGTATAATTCTTTTCCCGTAGACCTTATTTCTTACAATTAAAGTTCAGTTTTGGGTAAAAGCTTAGTTTGTAGCCTTAATAGAGAGGGCTGTTGAGGGTGAACCCTTGACGCCCTGCAAATGAGATGTAAAACGTAAAGGGTTTTTCACCTATGCGACCAACTATTTTCTGTTTTTCACAATTTGCGGAAATTTTATATAAAGCTTTTTATATTCATTTGAAAAGCCTACAATCCTCGTGTACTTTTAGGTTTAGATTTACTTATACACCCCACACCCACACAACTGCATTCATTTCTTTTTGGATTTTCTTTTTCAACTCAGTCTGATGACAAACTCTACAAAATAAATACTATTCTATAGTTATATAGTACTTTCAGCTCGGGTGAAAAGTGTCTACTCCAATAACAAAACGAAGTTATAGGTTGTCAGACTTTTCCAATTGGTACACTCCATTTGGTACACACTACGGTTCATAGTTATCATTTTGAATGATTATCACCTTAACGCGGGCGCAATATGCCTTGCCATTCCATGTGTCGGACACTGTACAAGCTTTCCATTTGTTCCTGTTTTGTAGTTGTATTTGCGTGATGCCATTGTAAAAATAAAGACGTGCGTTCCCCTCGAGGGTTTATTGATAACTAACTAAACTTGGTATTACAAACTTATGTTATTCTATTATCTAAGTACCACAGCACCTTTAATTTCATCTCTCCATCTGATAAAAATCTTTTGACAACTCCCGTGGCGGTTTACAATTTTTCACTCGGCCACTTTTTGCTACGGTGGTGTCTACGATGCTACGAATTTATAGGTATTCCGCTCTGTAGACCTGCTACAATCTTGTCTGGATGCATTTATAGATTTGGATTTGACCAACCACGCCCACTGCATAAACTAAATCTGTTTATTTATCATATTACATATTTTTATGAATCAATTTTATAAGCATAATAATTATAGCATGATTATTATACATATTTTACAAAATCAAGTGTGTGTCAGACTCACGCACCTAGGGTTCCGTATTTACAAAAGGTAAGTATCGTTGTCATAATTTGATTGTCACGAAAATTTAATTTTTCAAGAATCCTTTTCGTAAAAGTTTCTTAGCTACTAGTTTTTCTTGTAATATTGAAATTATTAATAACATAGATATTACTAATTTTTTTTCCAGTTTACTAATTTCGGAAATAGAAGGACGCATCCATTTTTACGGATTTTAGGGTTCCGTACCCGAAGGGCAACACGGATTCCTATTAATGTCGCTCTGCTATCTGTCCCTCCGGGTATGTCACGGGTCTCTAGCTTGCAGACGAAATGAGCTACAGACCTGAAATTTTAATATGTTTTGTATAATGTTGACAAAAAATGAAATATTGAATTCAAAATGTAATTTTTAGGGTTCCGTACTACCTAAAAGGTACAAAAGGAACCTGTATGGCTCACCAACTCCGTTATCCGTCCGTCCGTCAGCCCGTATGTCAAAACTTTAGAACCGTTAAAGATAAAGACTTGAAATTTGCTACAAAAATAGCAGTCACTTACCGACACAATATGGTGTAAAAGAAATTTGAAAAATATAAAATTGTTCAAAATACTTCCAATACAAAAGTGAGAGAAATAAAAAAAATATCTTAAAATACAATTTGGGTATTAAATTTTTGTAAAAATATATAATACTTTTTCTATATTTACTGGCACCGATTTCGAGAAATCTTTGAAAAACCACAAAACGTCCCCTTATTTCCAAAACTGGTGGACCGAAAAAAATCACGATTATAGGACCAATTACAAGAAAACTACAGCAATTAAAAAAACTTTGAAAATAAACAAGAAATATAAAAAAAGGAAATTAATGAAAGAAATATTTTATAAAATCTTGCTGTACCCATATTTGAGTATCGAATTCAAGGTAAGAAAGAGCTGATTGTAAAAATATATAATTTGACTATATTTACTTGCATCTACTTCGAGAAATCTTTAAAAAACCACAAAAATGTGTCCCCCCCCTCCTTATCTCCAAAACGAATGAACCGATAAATATGAAAAAATCATGATAATTTGGGATTGCGTAAAGATTACAGGAAAAATAAAGTGGTTGAGAAATTCATGATAGCAAAATGAGAAAATTAAATTTATCATCCACGGTTTTATTTCCAGTCGGTATAAAAATACCTCTGTCTCTTTTTTTTTTGCTACAAATATTATGATAACGCGAAAAGAAATATATATTAGATAATCTATTTTAACATCCATTACAAAATGCAAGAATAAAATTAACTATAGGTACTCGTAGGTGGTAGAGCTGATGCCGGGCTCGACTGTGGAGGTATCACCATCTTACTTGCAAATCCTCCCGAAGTTATTCGGGGGAGAGTAAGAGAACAGCTCTCAGGCAAAACCAGGCGGCCCACCATCGCCTGGGACCGATGGATGGCGGTATGTGCATCCCCAATTGCCGGGCCTTATATAAATCAGACTGGTGACGGGTAGCGGCGTCACTGGTGCAAGGGTTTCGGTACCGCGCTTACCAACCCGCCTGCCCAGCGTGTGTGAGTATGGGCATTTCTTCCAGGAGGACCGCCAAGAATGGCGAAATCCTGGAAAGACCTATTTCCAGCAGTGGACGAAACAGGCTGATGGATGGATTGACTCGTAAGTACCTACTGCCAAATATACATTCCCAAAACTGTCGAATTACGGAACCCTAGGTATGCGATTCTGATTCTCACTTGCCGGCTTTTTTATGTGGGGTTAGATCTCATTGAGTTGTCTAGATCTCATTGAGTTGGCAGTATTAGACTTTTTTTGTTACGGGCTCTATTTCCAAAACTTAACTAGTTAGGAATTTGCAATTTTCTGTATATTATTACTGTATTTAAATAACAAATAGATTTTTAATAAATGTAGATTTAGGGTTACGGAACGGAATACTCGGCCAACTTCATTTTAAAGTTTTATGTCATACAATTTCTTGGTAATGATAAGTGTGTAATTTTTTTCAAATATTTAATTTATTATCAGAATGATACGGAACCCCCAGGGCGCGAGTCCTACTCGCACTTGACCGGTTTTTAAAGGTTTCTGTAAACAACGTTCGGCAACGGAGTCTCACCATAATGTTTCCTTTTTACTCTTTGTATAGAACCCTAATTTAGAAAATTTGTCTCAGGTCATAAGTTCGTACATGCCTGAATTAATTCATCGCACAAAATAAACATAGCAGGAAGATTAATTTAACCTGACCAGATTTCCAACATTTACAACAATTTATATCAGCTAACAAAGTGCAATCTCGCCTAAATGAGCCGGAACGGAGCGGCAACGCGTTGATATTCAACTTTCAGACGTTTGCGCTGACTCTAATCTGTTCTCACTCAATGTTGCCAGATGCAACGTTCCTGTTAACTTTTCTGAGATTTACAATTTTGATACAATCAAATTTTTATTTTATTCATTATAGCTTAGCCAATACTGTACCTGGTGGAAAACGTGTAGGGATCTAGGATGAAGTGCGCTCGCCCAGAAATAGGGAAAGAGAAACCTGGCGAAGCGTTGATCAGTATGTCGAGGGATTTTCAAAAAATCAATGGGAGTCGGTAACGGAAGGACGAATGACTGACTCTACGAAACTGTTTATAACCACAACCCCGGTACGGCTTCCGCCGGTATGACGTCATGCCGCAACACGACCAGTCGCTTGGCGTCATGGTTTCGTCATGAGGGTGGGAAGCCCGGCCGAAGTCTAAATGGGTCTTGATGAAACTAATAGTATAAATTGCGCCATGTGTATTTATAGTAAGCTATGTCAGGTTACCTTTTTATTATATTATTTATTATTCATATTATTCCACTGATGCCAACAAATTCTAATTCTAACAAATATATTTGGATATTGTATATGGCACATAATAAACAGAAAATTTTATTGATTTTTGAAGTTTAACTAAATATACTTTGGATATTTAATTTCGTGTATTATTTACATTTATAAATAAAAACACGCTTCTCATCGAAATAATCGAAACACTTCTCAAGTTTATGTTTTTATTGGATTATTAGGAAAAAATTGTATTACACGGAAAAAATTAAAACGTCGTACAACAGTGTAGGTAGTACCAGGTTTCGAATTCCTTATGATAATGTTCCAAATTCAAATATTTTTTTTAAGAATTAGTCCTCTTTTTTGGTTATTTGTCGCCAGAAAGAAAGTCTTGGTAGTAGTGTTTCGATTTTTTTGATGAGAACTATATTAATTAAAGACAAATAAGTGTAGTAAGTTTAGTGTTGTATGTGGTCGTATTTAAGTTTGCGCACCCTTAATTGTTAAGAGATGTGAATATCTGTTAACGTCATACACCAGCTTATAATTAGATGTATATTTTTGGTATAGAGCTGCGTTCATATTTTTCGTAAGAAATCAAGTGAATTTTTTAGCCATCTTGCGTCTTTTTGTGCGCATTATCTTTTTTTTTATCAGCATACGGAAGTAATCAAAAATCTTTTTACTATTGGTACATGATCATATGTATACTAGAAGCAGTTAAGCATCGAGAGGCATCGTCGAGCCATATGTGTGGAAAAGCGAAAACGGAATATTCGGTGACTAATTTAATTTACAATATAACATTAGTATTATTTTATTACTTAAATAAATTCACGAATAGAAATATTAGGGTGATTTCATCGAAAAGATTAGCAACTCAATTCGTGAATGTTGAAAGTTCGAACAAATCCCGAACAAATCCACATTAAAATAAAGTTGTTAATAGCTCGCGCTTGCAATATGGCTATTGCGTCTGTCGCTACGGTTGACAAGTGCGAAAATAGTGTGATTTTCATTTATTATTTAATAAAATAAAATTAATTTCCAAAAAATGCCATATCACCTCTTATTATTTTTGTGGAAGTTTAAGAAATTTTTATACTGTTTCGATAAAAGCCGCAGCAGTAATATGGAGTATGAAAAAGTGAAGAAAAAAACAAGACAAGGGTGACTTTTATATTTTTTTCTGATATTAAAATACTACGTAGTATCAAGTAGATTTACTATTTATATTTCCTCTATAAAAAAATGCTTCAGTTACCATATAAAATAGTTACAAAGTTACTCAGTTCAAGGTTGTCTACGTTATGAACAAAGCAGCCTCCGATTAAAGCAGAATATTGTTCCGAAAAATCCAAACAAAGAATGCATATGTTCGTGGATTTATGCATTGTATTTTTACTATCCAGATGGCCACCCAGTTTTCGCTATCAAAGCAATTTCGCTGGAAATAAGATACGAGGTTCGTAAAAATAAAATAGATAAAGTTTAACAGATTTGCATGAGAACTGCGCAGATTGTCCGCGTCTTCAAGGGTCTTTACAAATAAGGAAAACGGATTTAAAATCGTCAGTTTTCATGCTGGTTAGACTCCCATGTAATTTTGTAGAGAGTTTGGTTGGCTTGTTCGTGGATTGCAAACATTATAATTACTTGCAAATACTCGTACTATTTGCGCAAGTTTTTAAACAATGATTCTATAAAATAAAAAAATCCATAATTGGCCCAAGTTAAAGTAGCATTTTATTTAACGTTTAACTTTGTAATATTAAATAAATAAATAAGATAATAATAGTAACAATTTTATTATTATTACATTGTTCTATTTTCTATTAGGGTGAGTGATTTTTCATTCTGTTAGTATCTAAAACAATTCGGAGGGCAAAGTTTCTTGCGCGTTGTAATGGTAAAAAAACTGATAAAGTAATGTATTATAAAACTTAAAACCGAGCGTATGAGAATAAGACACCTCGTTCTTATCTATCGTGGACATTTTTAGGGTTCCATACCCGAAGCCTGTCATCTTTATGTCCTTCTGTCACAGAGGTATATCTACAGCTTTAACCGTAATAGGTAGACAATAGAAATTTTCACAGAATGCGTTAGTTACTATAACCTCTATCAAGACAAAAATAAAATAAATAATAATTGAAATATCTTGTATCTCCATACAAGAAACCTAAAATAGCATTTTTTTACCGTTATTTGTTTATGGTAAAACATACAAGTTTCAAACAAGATCAAAATGTTGTACATACTCTAAAGTAAACAACAAATAATGAAAATTTGTGTTCCGTACCCAATCGGAGCCGAATTCTTTGTCATCCGCTACCGTTTCAGCAGCTGCCTTTGTATCGCCTTGACGTTCTTCTTGGTGGTGGGCTCGGTTTCCGCACCTAGTCTCTCATTTGGACCTTTGTGCGTGGAAATAGTGGGACTGGCTATTCTAGCCAGCCCAGCTCACGCCAGAATCCCAAGAGGCGACCTAGGTCGCCACAGGACTGGCGGAGCGTCCCCGGTTCACCGAGGATCTTGGCCCGTTGTGTGCTGACACCTACGCAGTCTATAGTCACGTGGGTCGGCGTTTCTTCGGCCCCCATGCAGGCTCTGCACAGAGGGCTGTCTGTTAGACCTATAATTTAGAAATGTCTGTTAAGGTTGCTATGTCCTGTAATTAGCCCTACCATCATGCGAAGGTTGGTTCTATTAAGTCGTAGCAGTTTCTTCGTCAGGCGACGGCCCACGGTGGGTAACACCTCTTTCGTCTGCCTGCAGGTTGTCACGCTTACCCATTGTTCAGCATGTTGAGTGCTGGTTCTCTCCCGCAGCCATGTTCTTATCTGGTTAAAAGGCAGGGGTACCAGTGGTTCAACACCTACCGGTTTTTGTTTTGCTCCTTTCTTTGCCAGTACATCAGCCGCGTCGTTACCCAGCGATCCGCTGTGCCCTTTTATCCACTGGAGGGTTACTTTATTGTGTCGGCTTACCTCTTCCAGTTGGTTTAGACATTGTAGTATGAGCCCAGAGTTTACCGTAGTCCTGCTTAGGGCCCGGAGTACCGCAGTGCTGTCAGAAAGTATGCGAATGTTGAGGCCTTTAGCTTCTCTGCTGAGCACCGCACTTGAAGCCAGGATTATACCGACGCATTCCGCTTGGAAAATCGTCTTATATTTACCTAAGGCTGTTGATTTCTTAATATTAAGTTCAGCTGAGTACGCTCCGGCCCCAGTACCCTCTTTCGTTTTGGACCCATCTGTGTATATCCTTATCTCATGGATATTAGAGTGGTCCGTTGGCTCCTCAAAGAGTTGGACATTGTACTGTCTATTGAAGATGTGCATTTTTGGGATTCTATCACACGGCGCGTCCATTAGTGGCTGGTGGGACACGGCCAGCTCAAGGATGCGCGTGTGTGGTGCCCTGTCGTCGCTTTTCCACTGTCCAGCTGCCCTGAGTCTGAACGCCGCAGCCGCTGCCTCCTGTTGTATGAACAGGTGCAGCGGTGGGATGTCCAAAATTATCTCGAGGGCCGCGGTTGCGGTGGTGCGCATGCAACTTGTGGTAAGCATGCTAGCAAGCCGTTGAAACTTTTCTAGGTCTTTCTGTACGTAGCCGACGTCCATCCTAGGCCACCAGACGACGGCACCGTACGAGACCATTGGTCTTATCACTGCTTTGTATAGCCATAGCATAATGTTAGGGCGTAGTCCCCATTTCTTGCCCATCATGCGTTTACACTGCCATAGTGCTATGGTCCCCTTTTTCAATTTGTTGTTCATAATGTTTAGTCCAGTTCAGCTTGTTATCAAGTAACATTCCCAGGTATTTGACTTCAGTCGATAGGGTTAGTTCAGTGCCGAAGAGTTTCGGGGGTCTCATGTTCACCAGCTTTCTTTTATTGGTAAACAGTACTAGTTCTGTCTTATTCGGGTTCACTGTTAGTTGGTACTCCTCGCACCATTTTTCAACAACCTTGAGAGCACCCTGCATTAGTTCACAGAGTGTGCTTTCAAATTTCCCACTAATGAGGATAGCCAGGTCGTCGGCGTAGCCTATAGTATGGTAGCTCTTATCGTTTAGCCGTCGGATCAAATCATCCGCTACGATGTTCCAGAGCAGAGGTGATAGGACGCCTCCTTGTGGGCAGCCCTTGGCTACCACCGCTCTGGTGGTGCCATTCACGTCTAGTTGTACAGCTCTCAGCTTAAGCATGTTGTCTATCCACCCGCGTAATGTTGGTTCGACGTCATACTTGAGAAGAGCGTGGTTAATATTTATGAATCTAGTTTTGTCAAAGGCCCCCTCTATATCGATAAAGGTACCTAGGGTTGATTCTTTAGTAGTCAGAGTGTTCTCGATTCTTTTCACTACGCTGTGCAGAGATGACTCTGTTGATTTGCCTGAACTGTAGGCATGTTGGTTCGGGTGTAGCGATTTCCTCTTTAGGGCCCCATCTCTGATATACCTATCACAGAGCCTTTCTAGAGTTTTAAGAAGAAAGGATGTGAGGCTAATGGGTCTAAAGGATTTCGCTTGAGTGTAATCACTTCTTCCCGGTTTAGGCAAGAAAATTACTTTGACTTCTCTCCAGTCCTGTGGTATATAGCTATGTGCAAGACATGCTCTCAGGATGTCTGTCAGCGGTTCTGCTAGGTAATCTATTCCCCATCTCAGAAGAGCGGGGAATATGCCATCCAGCCCCGCCGATTTGAAGGGAAGGAAGCTGTTGATGGCCCAGATGGTCTTGTCCTTGTCGACTACAGTCTCGGCTGTTTTCCAGTCCTGCTCATTCGGAGATCTACTCGGTCGTTCCTTCCAGTTGCGTTCTTCTGAGATGCTGCAACCTGGAAAGTGTGTTTCGAGTAGTACTTCGCAGGTCTCCTTGTCTGTGTTTGTAAATGTATCGTCTGATTTCTTAAGTGAGCCTAGGTTGCGGTCTTGGTCGTTCGATAGGACCTTGCGTACCCTGGCAGCTTCATTGTTTGATTCAATGTTTTCGCAGAAACGGCGCCAAGATTCGCATCTCCTAATCCTGATGCGCTTTTTGTAGAAATGTTGGGCTTCTCTGTATTTGTCCCAGTCATCCTCGTTTCTCGTGTTCATAGCTCTGTTGAATAAGCACCTAGACTTGTGCCGGAGCCGTTCGAGTTCAGGTCCCCACCATTGACATTTTGAGCTTCTGTTGGGTGGTGTCGTTAGTGGGCAAGCCTTCTGATAGCATGTGCTGATGCTGTTTGTTAGGTTTTTGATATTAGCTTCAATGTTGTTAGCCGATGTCCTCATATCCTGAAAGTTTATCCTTTGCAGTTCTTCTTTCAGTAGACCCTTGTACCTGTCGATGTCCGTTTTCCTCGGGTTACGTCTGGGCATGGGTCTATTTATGTGGACATCTAAGTTATAGCAGATACGCCTGTGGTCTGAGAAGGAGGGTTCCTCAGACACATGCCAATCGGTAACCAGTTTCGAGGCTGACTCCGTGGCTAGGGTGATATCTACTATTGTTTGAAACCTGGAGGTAACAAACGTTGGGACAGAGCCCTTGTTAAGGACTGTAAGGTTAGTTGAAAAGAGATAAGAAACTAGGGCCTCACCTCTCCTATTGGGTGTCTCACTGCCCCAGATAGGGTGGTGACAGTTGGAGTCTGCTGACACGATCAGGTCCAGACCACTCTGCTCGCAGTGCTGTATTAGGTCCGTTAACTCTCTGGTGGGCACCTCCTCGTCACCAGGGAGATAGGCGGATGCCAGCACCACGGTAGCACAGCCTCCTCCACAGGCCTGAACCTCGAGCCTGATTGTCGTCAGATCTCTGGAACAGAACTGAGTTAGAGGCACAGCATTCAGGTGGCGTGGGACGTATATGCATGTTCGTGGACTATGAACAGAGGTATTGAGGATTAACTTACCACCAATGTTGTTTAGACCGCATATTCTATCGGCCCTAATCCAAGGCTCCTGGATTAAAGCGATAGTGTGTTTGTTAACCTCCAGTATGCGGCGCAGCGTAGCTACTGCTACCTGCTTGTGCTGGAGGTTAGTTTGGATGACGTTAGTGGGGGGAGCGGGTGGGAGAGGATAGAAGAATGTCACTATCCATTGATTCCCCGTCCGTCCCTCTTTCCACGTCATCTGAATCGTGGGGGTGTTCGTCGGTGGGTTGCAGCTCCACTTCCATACCACAGCTACTCCCCTCCTTCGGTTCCCCACACGGTTGTGTGATCACGGTGTCAGACTCGGTCTGACGTACGGGTACATCCGACCCTTTGTTGGGGTCGGGACTGGAGTCTTCCTCCGTGGTCACTGGCACTGGTGGATCTTCGGGAGCGGTGTCCTGTAGACCTCTCGGACCGAAGAATCTGACGTACACCGAGCCTAGCCCGAAGGTGACTCGGCGGTCTCTCGCCATCAGTGCCGGTATTTCCGACCGAGGTATACCTAGGCTCAAGAATGTCCCAGGTCTCTCAGCCGGAGCGGTGTGTATGTCCATGGAGTACATGGACCAGCTGTCCACCTTCAGCCATTTCTTGTTCTGCATGGCCAGCCAGGTGTGTATCTCGCCGGGCTTCTTGTCAGTCACCTCAGGAATAAACAGCCCACATTTGACCTTGGGTATTAGTTCCTTCAGGCTGACGACTTCGTAGCTGGTACCTGGGTACGGCGGTTTAAGCGTCGCTACGGTGCGTTTCAGCCAGGCCAGAGACCCGTCGTCTTCACACCATAGTCTGAGGACGCCCGCGTTCCAGCTGGGCCGTCCTCGGAATGACGGTACGTCCTGTATGTTGGAGCCGGTAGCTTCAGCGCAGATTTCACCAACTTTCGCCAGGAGTTCTGCCTGAAGCTGCTGTGCTGCTTCTGCTGTGAGGTCACGGTTAGGGTTGATCCTGACCGCTACACACAAATGCGATTGCATTGCTTCTGCGTAGCTCGATGCAGAATCTTTGGTCTTGTCCACCCTGACTCGTTTGGCGTCACTCTTTGGGGAGGCGGTTTCGTCAAGACGGTTCTGGCGACGCCGCTTTGCCATACGTGGCTCATGGGGCTTCGCTGGTACCGTCTTGTGGCCGCTTCCAAGGACTGCCTCACTGGTCTTGTGGAAAACCGGTCTACCCTTTTGACCTTGGCGACTCACCTCCTTTACTTGCGTGGCCTTGTGGGGTTCGCCCCGGCTCGCGGAGGTGGTTGCTGACCTAGATGCACCATGCGAATAACCCTGAGACTGGGCAGCCTTCTCACTGAATGGCTTCGGTTTCCCCGTGCCTCCCCCCGGCCGCCCCGACCCAGTAGACATTGCCTTGGGCTTGTTGGCCTTTGGCAAGAGGTCTGCTGCGGTCTGGGCCTGCCGAGTGGAGTCTCGGGGAGGGGCCGTAAGCGCACTCGTTCCAGGTGTCGCGTCAGCAGGGTTCGCTGTTGCATCTCTGGTCTGTTCCTTTGTCTTGTGGTCAGTCGCTTCTCGGTCGCGCTTAGCACGCCTCCAGCGATTCCGCCTGTTGTTGCGGCCTGACCGTTGAGAGGGTTGATTGCCTTGGCTACCAGACCCTTGAATTTGGCCTCCGGTTACAGCGCTGGCGCGCTGTTTACCTTTCGGCTGTTTTTTCTTTTTGTTGGAAACCACCTGCCATGTGCTCACAAAACTGGTTTGTGGCTGTATGGCCTCCGCTAACGCGCTAAGGTCAAGTACCTTAGACGGTGGTTTGTTGACACTGTCGTTGCTGTCAGTTAGATTTGTGTTTTTTTTCCCATTTTCCATGTCTTCCAGGCCGTTATAGTTCATCTCCACAAGTCCCCACCCACCTCGGAGCCCACAACGTCGGGGGAATCACACTATGGTGACACCAGGAAATCCTCGCCTTGACGTTGCTACGACACCTAGATATACCTATTGTTGCTATTTTCCATGTTTTTAAGGTTCCGCACCTATATTGTGTAGTGGTACGAAACTTCGCAATTATCTAAAGTACCTATCACTAAAAGCCGCGCGGCCTAAGTACAAAAAAGAGACAAATTAAAATAATCAGGCAAACTCTTTTAAATGTGTGTTTTGGCTTGATGTTGACATAAAATTCTACAGTAAAGTTATTAAAATTACTAAAACGCCCTATATACATATTGGGCTAACATAATTTTTCATTTTAGCTTGAGTAAATACGAGTACATTGTTTTTGAGACTAGATGTATTTTTTTTACATCTAAGTACTAATGAAATATCATTTATTAAAAATAAAAAAATAAATAAGTAACCATGACTGGCGTTTAAGCTTGTATTCGTCGGCGTCCCCTTAAACCACTGTCATACTAATACTTCTTGTAAATTTAATCAATCTCTGTCCCGTTTTAAGCTTGGCAGTTATTTTATGAACAACCCTTAAAGCCGATTTGATGACCAATGTCACTACTGATAACAAAACTGCATCCAAATCCGTTTAGTGGTTCTTGAATTAAAACGGAACAAACATACCGACAAAAATTATAAAATTGTGTATTTGAACTCAGTACATTTTATCAATACAGTACATCGGCTTTAAGGGTTGTCCACAAATAACCAATTTAAATTAAAATTTCGCAACAATATTCAATGTACAGACACGACTATTTTACTACTTTATTATCAATCTAGATATTACCTACGCCAAAACAAACCCAACTTATTACCAGTATGACGAAGCGCATTTTTTTATTGATTTTATTTTAAAAATTATTTCGTTATTTAAATTTCAATTTTATTTAAGTTATATACTCACACTGTTTCTTTTTGAATTAAATAAATTTAATATATTATGATTTTGCTAAAACAATGTTAAAACTCAACATGAAAACGTTTTTTGGAGTCATCTTTGATTTTTTGATTCAAAGTTGGAATGACGTCTAAAGATTCTGTTTCGATATGAGTGTGCATTATATTCTTGACAGAAGTGCAAATTTTTTAAAGTATTTAATAAAAAATATACTTTATTATTAACAACAATTGACAGTTTAAGATAATTCAAGGTGAAGTGAGATTCTAAATACCTATGTGTTTCGACCGCTCGGATATTTCAAAGAATTACGATTTTTGTATCACGTGGCCTTATGGATCGTAATTTTCTTGGAATTTGGAGTGATGTTAATTATATCCCGTCAGAAATATCTCGGTTCCTTAGTTTACCCGCAAAGGTAGGTAGAAATGGACTCCATTCTATTAAATAAATTTAAATTTACAAGACTATAATATCATTTTAGTGCCTTGTGTTTTGTCGCCTTAATGTGGCTATGGCAACAATATTTTTATCATTTACAATAATTTAGGGTTCCGTACTCGTAAGGTGCCAAAGGTCACAACGTATAAGTCAGGTGCGGAACTCTTTGTCCGACTCACACTTGACCAAATTTTTATTCTGAATAAAAATTTTAATCTGCCAATAAAAAGCAGCCCAATACCGGCAGCATCCTCTCAACCTGATTAAAAAATAACAAGCGCTCCATCGCCTCCAGCTTTCTATCCATTTTTGCTTGTCAACAGAACAGAGAGCAATTCCGTCCGTGAGATCGGGACTGCCTTTATCACAAAAAAACCCCAACTCGAAATGAGTAAATTTCAAAACAATGTAACGAAATTATTTTCAAAACCATACAAGTACCATTTGAAAAGTTCTAACAAAATTAGTGTATTCACTCAAATTTATGTTAGTCGCATGTGGTACGATATTTACTTTGTTTAAGGATAACCCAATCATTTTGAATTAGGATTTGATTCAGGCAAAAAAAAAGTTTTATTTTAATTATTTTTTTACGTACAGGCTCCGAATCTAGTTACATACCTATATATGTTTTTAAATGAGTTAACGAGCTAATTTAGTTTGAATTTTTGCGTTTTCTTTATATAGTTCTGCGACTACGTGCGTATTTTAAGCGGTTTAGTTTTTCATGAGATGTGTTTCATTAAAACTTTTCTTTTTAACGCTTAATAGCCATCTGTCATGGAAAATTCTTCAACTAGCTGTGACTACTACGAAAAATGATAAAAACCCTTCTGTCCTAATTATCTACTTATCTGTAAAATGATGACAGGTCTGTGCTTTCTGCCACCACCCCAGGGATGCTAGCAGCGATTGAACATGTACCAACAACATCTAGTACCTATTCCTATCTCGTACTTATGTAATAAAGTTTACTTTACTTAGAATAATTTTCCCAGATTAGATGTTACTTAGCGTGGTCTTTTGTCACTTTGTAAAAGCGTTCTTAACTCGTTTTAAGAATACGTCTACATCTAAATTATTGATAGTTATTCAAAAGCACCACACTATTAAAAGGGTTTCATTTTTTTTTCTGAGAAAGTAAATTCTGTCAGAGCCCGGCCGAAGATTCTATTAACCGAAGTAGGTGTCCTGGGCGTGACGACAAAGAGGTGATTACTCAAGTGTCTCGACCCGACCAGCAGCCGAGATCAGCTAACCTCATTCCTGAGACTCGATTAACAAGTGGATACTGCGGCGGCGGGCGGGAATTGATTCTTTACCTTACGTTACGAAGCGCTTCGACGACTTCGCTGACTTTCGAGCACAATGTTTTATGATTATTTATTTATTTTAAGTAGTATAGATATAAAAAGAATGTATTCATGTATGTAAGAGGAAACTTATTGAACCAATAACATCACTTTTTATTCATTGTCTATAGGTATGCCTAGCGCAATGGTCGAGTTATACTGAGCAACAAAAATGATGAACAATTTCCTAATAGCAAAATCAGGAGAAGCTTAGGACAAAAACCAAGTTTTTATGGATTGCAAAATAAGTAGATAACTATTGTATGATTTAAGATAAAAGTAGTTTATCAAACTGGTACATAAAGAGGTTATACACACAAGTTTGGGATTAAAAAACGAGCCGTGTCGTAATACCTAGTTATGAACTATTACGACAGATGTCTGAGCCTAACAGTTTCTGAGTGTTTGCGTCTCAAACAGACAGACAAAAAAACAATGGTCAAGAGAAAAGCAGATAACAAGAAATTGTTTTCCACTTAAATCGCTGCAACAATTTATGAATTACAGAATCAGGCGTTCTAGAAAAGCTAAGTGGGCTGTGAGCTTACTTTGTATTTAAATGTTAATTATGAATGCATTTCGTAACGTATGTATAGTCACCGTGCACCTGCAGCTGGAGCTATCTAGTTTTTAGGGACAAAGACATACATTTATTTATATATATTAATTACAAAAGGGTCTTACAACAATCGATATACATAAATAATAGTGATAAATAACTTAGTTGGCCCGTTTGACGATTTAAATCGTACATTTTTGGCTGTCAAATAAATACGATTGTCTTGTTTTGTTGTTGATAATCAAAAAATAAATGATATTTTTCTTTTCTTTCTTTCTTTAAAAACGTACTATTTCAGTCAATTGGGCTAATTTGGTTAGACGAATAGCCATATGACAGTCTAATTTGATGATGATTGTCTTACACAATTGCATCTCAGATCGACAATATCGTAAAGTATAAAATAATAAATTTAAGATAGACTTCCAAATAAACTAGTATCAAAAAGCACTCCCTACATGACGACGACGAGCGAAGCGAGGAGGAACTTGTTAGGTTGCGTGTGATAAATTCGGAAGGCGAGCGAAATGAAACGGAGCGAGACGAGCCCTTTAGTTTTTAGTTTTTACAGATTTCATGATATTTAAGCAGGTCATGAAATGATCAATTTTATGTATGATATGGCCACGATATCAATATTTGGTCCGTCTTAGCATAAAATTTCAAATCTTCGTTTGACGTAGCGCTATTCATCCTACCTAAGTCTCTTCGACGCTTATATACCATCAGAACTGGTAGCTGAGTGACCAAGTTTATTTTCAAAAGCCTTAAAACAAAATTACACTTTAAATGTTTGACCCAGTTTTTTTTATGTGAGTAAAAATTTATTTTTTGGGGTTTATTTAATTTATTTCATTCCTTTTTTACTTTTCAAATAAATAACACAAACAATTAGTTCCAGCGTATAAACCAAATAAATAAACATAACAAATCTGAATGGTGATTTAATGCCATCATAAAATTAAAAAATAATGATATATAAGGAAAAATCTTCCAAGTAAACGCTTGTCACGCAACGGGCGCTTTAAATTCTGAAAACATTACCGTACAATAAATCTTCTGAAATGCAAACAAAGTTCACTTATGCCGGTAAAATCAGAAATTAACAAAGGTCTTTGACAAATACTTTCGAGATCACGGTATTTGAACGTGAATTAGCGCTCTAGAATTCTCTAGCCCTTTGTCTGCTTAGTTTTTGCTTTCTAAGCTCAAAAATTTCGTTTGTGCTATCATTCAACTCACAGACTAGAGAATGTTGGAGAGAATTTTACGGGTTTGTACGCTCACACATTTCGTCCGCAAACTGTTAAAGGTTTATCTAATCATTACAAATCCTCGAAAAAAATAACTAATGTATGGTTCATGAGCCGCTTATGCTCAAATTTACTGTAGACACATGGCTTCCTTGATCGAAAAATCTAGTAGGTATCAATTTTGCGATTAGAAGTCCGTGCAGGCGCTACATTAGCTTGAGTATTTCTTGTAACTATGTAAGTGATTATACTACAGAAACACTGAAACCTTTACAAATTTCCTCAATTTTATTCATATCATGCGACACAAGGAAGCCTTCCAACAGTCTGGAAATCACAATAACATTAATGAAAATGAATCCATAACCCCTGGAACTCCATTTTCCTTTTCCGCGTTCTATGTAATTCTAATATATTATGGTTTCTTTAATATTCTATTTGGGATATAAACATAAAACTAAATTACATTGAGCTAGATTTATTGATATCAAATAGTTTTGAGAATTCAGGGTCACGTTAAAAAACGAAAACCTCGATTTCTACTCATAATATAGCATATAGCCCGCACAGCTCACACACAGAAAACGTCTTAGAAAAATTAATCAATATAATGCTAAGTAAAAAAAGATATTGATATAAATACATTTTATTTCGAGCCCTCTTGGGCTCGGCATCAATTAAATTATTAAATTGTGATGTGCTGTTTATATTTAAGAGGATAGGTTCCGAAAAACCATAATTTATTCTTCCTTGTTTGAAGAATCTAGCAATAATAGATATTTGAAAAAAAATTGGGCTTCTGTCAAGAATATAATGCACACTCTTATCTAAACCGAATCTTCAGACGTCATTCCAACATTGAATCTACAGAAAAAAATTTCCTGTCGAGTTTTAACATTATTTGAGCAAAATCATATTATATTATTTATGAATTAAAATCTCTATAAGCTTTATTAAACTCTTATCCGAACAGATATTTGATACAAGCTTTAGTTTTTTTTTAAATAATATAATTCGTGATAAACGTCGTCTTTTTGATAATTTTCCAGAATTCGTCCCTCTCGCACTGCGGGTCTTTCCGCATGGAGTAACAGCGATCAATGCAATCGGAACCTATTCTCTTAAGCCATCTGATTTTTTTTATATGGCTGTGTGACAGCCATGGTTTGAGAGCCTAATTCATAATTTTCATTGAATATCTACTTTACTTAACAAATTTTTAACCTATTTTGTTTAAAAATCGGTTAGTTCGTTCTCCGAGTGTATAAATGGCTGGGCTATTTTGTGCTTGGTTTAAAGAAAATTTTTGAAAATCTTCCGTGAGATCATAATTTGAAAAGTGGTGTCATATTAAGCGTATTTTATCAGATTAAATAAACGCTGACATCAAGAACTTTTTATTTGTTTTTGGATATTTTATTTATTGCAAAGCTTTCTTTTTCCTTAAACCAAAAGTATATTAGTATAAGGTTTATGCAAATTTACTCAAAAAAAACGCAGTGTACGCTCTAAAAACTACTCCACATAGGTGAATAAGTACAAAATAAAATAAAAAAAACATTAAATGTAATTATATATTTATTTTCATTCATACGGGTATTTCTTTTGAGAAATTCGTTCAGTATGATCGGTAGAGTTTCTGGTTTTATTCAAAGATGGCGGTATAATTACACCCGTATATATGTTATCTTTAGGTTTCGGCAATATTGACAAAATTTATCAAAAAATCTAATTTGTACTGAGCCCTTATGGATAAACTAGTCTATAATAAAGGCTAAACTAGGTTATCCAATCCAGCTCCGGACACACCAGTTTTTACTAAAATTGCGTTTGCCCAATAACATATCTAAACAGTAGGTACTTTATCAAACCGTTAGTTTCAGGTCCATGTCAGTTGTTGGAAAAATGGCGTGTTGTGGCTTAGACTATGATTGATATTCGGCCCACACGTCTGACGCTACATTGACGATTTATCTTCCTAAATTTTTGCAACAAACCAACCCTAACACGATGATGGAACGTGTCGCAGAATATTGGACAAAAAATTGAATAAAACATTTTGACAATTTTGCTTCCGTACAAGAGAACGTAACATTTTTTTTTGTGTCAGTTTAAATGATCTACAGCAGTTTTCTTTTAGAATTGTTTATATAAAATTTATCTTAAATGCACAATATTAATATTGTTAGTTCCAATATTGAAAAAGAAATCAGGACCGTTTATTAATAAGCATCTAATATAATCTGGTTTAATCTGTTGAGTTCTCATTATGGCTTGAACAATAGTAAAAAATAGACTTGCTTGATAATGGTTCAAATAATGCTAAACTTTAGTCCTGCTCTAACGTTTTAGTTTTTAATTGTCTTTAAATTTCGCTGCGCATGCAATTAAGTATTTTGAAATTGCGGCTGCATTAGTAAATTAACTATAATTTTTTTATGTTATATGTTGAGTGTTATTTAGTCGATATCTGGGTGTGGTAGTTTCGTTTTAAACGGTTTAGAAATAAAGAAATTGAATGGCTTCTCCCGTGAAATTAATACTTTTTTGAAATTAATTTAATTATGAGAATATTGAACGTATTTATATTTATGGAGTGTAATTAATAAGTAATCTTAAGTTACATAATATATTTTCATATTTTCCATATTTTTTCTTGTTTTTATGTATATTTATACATAACTGAATTCGATGCAAAATTTAAGTAAACCATTATGGAGAACGGGTATCAATGTTGAAATTATGTATTCGTAGTATGCTAAATATTTAGTAAAATCATGTATTTTATAACAAATTTAATATTTTATAGTTTTATACTAAAAATAGCTCAATGTAATCTTAAAAAGAGAAGATCCTCGAAATCGTGTTTAATACAAGCCAAACTTCCTCTTCTACGTTGTTTTAAAGTCGATTCCGCTAAAGGAAACAACATTTTCAGTAAATGCACACTATCCCAACTTTAGGATAGGATTCCTAAGTATCCAAGTATCACGGAGACAGATTTATACTTCAAGTTGGGAATGCATAGCGCTAGTTCTATGTCTCTTAAGAGTCGCCTCGTTTAGCCAACATATCCAGTAGCTTCATGTTTGTCTTTTAAAAATTGATTCTGAACTGAGTCAGTCTTGATGGAGACGATTCTCAGGTTTCTTTCACGCATATGAACAAAATACGCTTTATTTCACAACTGATTTATAGAAAATTTTCCTTTTTTTTTTCTGGGTCCGATTTTAATTCATTCTTAGGTTTTGCTTCAAATAGATAAAGGGACACCAAAGCTACGGGGTTTTCGACAGAATACTATAACATTGGAAGTCTTGGTGATGCTCTGGTCCATGGGCGTCGGAAGGGTGGGCAGGGGGGAGGGGCGGCGGTGGAATGGGACAGAAAAAATAGTACCAAACTACACATCCAGCGGACATACGAGGGACAAGACCGATCGGCATTTATAATTTTGACAAAAATACGTGTTTTTATTTCTCAACTATAAATCCTGTTGATATTTAATTTTGAAAGGAGTCACCCCACACTAAACTTTCGTCTTCCGACGCCAATTCTCTGGTCCAAATAATATTTCATCGCTTGAACTCCCTATACGTAGGCACAGGAGGTTGATATTTGAAATTCCGTATCAACGAACATATGAAGCCTTACTGAAGAATCTCTAAAGATAAAACTATTAGCAAAAGTTTCTTAATAATATAAATTTTCCTTAACGTGGTGTATTAATCTGCATCACAGTAGTTGTTTAATTTTTTAGCACTCAAATACTAATATTAAGGGAGAAAATGACGTATAGAACTAGAACGACAAACTGTGGATGATTTTGTTTCAATAATCAGGATACCCATAGTTATTAAAAAAGAATACATATTATTCCAACGTTTATGAACTAAGTTTGAAGAAACTTAAATTAATAAATTTAAATAAAATCTGTTGTAACCCTCTATTTTAGACTTCTTGTGATTTTCTCTTAAGTATCGATTTCAATATTTAGTTGTTTTTGAAGTGGATACTTCTTTGTTTGGACATAAAGAGAGGATGAATAAAAGTAGAGTGACGAAAGTAATTATTGTTGTGCAAGTGAAAGATAAACCTCGAGTGGGTTGCCCTAGAAGATAAAGCTCGAGCAGGTCGCCCTGGAAGATAAAGCTCTCCCTAAAACATAAAGCTCAAGCAGTTCGCCCTAAAAGATAAAGCTCGAGCAGGTCACTCTAAGAGATAAAGCTCAACCGGGTTGCCCTAGAAAATAAAGCTCGAGCAGGTCACCCTAGAAGATAAACCTCGAGCGCGTCGCCCTAGAAGATACAGCTTGAGCAGGTCGCCCTAGAAGATAAATCTCAAACAGGTCGACCTAGACTATAAAGCTCAAGCAGGTCGCCCTAGAAGATAAAACTCGAGTGGGTCGCCTTAGAAAATAAAGCTCGAGCAGGTTGCCCTAGAAGATAAACCTCGAGACGGTCGCCCTATAAAATAAAGCTTGAGCAGGTCGCCCTAGAAGATAAAGCTCGAGCAGGTCGCCCTAAAAAATAAAGCTCGAGCAAGTCGCCCTAGAAGATAAAGCTCGAGCAGGTCGCCTTAAAAGATAAAGCTCGAGCGAGTAGCCCTAGAAAATAAAGCTCGACCAGGTCGCCCTAGAAGATAAAGCTCAAGCAGGTCGCCTTAAAAGATAAAGCTCGAGCGAGTCGCTCTAGAAAATAAAGCTCGAGCAGGTCGCCCTAGAAATTAAAGCTCGAGCAGTTCGTCTTAAAAGATAAAGCTCAAGCGAGTCACCCTAGAAAATAAAGCTCGGGTGGATTGCCCTGGACTAGAAGGACGTAGGTAATTATTTGCATTTATGACGTAACTTTAAAACGTTTAAAATTTAATTGTGAAAACTTGCCAAGTTTTATATATTTAGTAGCAACCTAACAAACTTTTTTTTAAAACAAGTGAAGAACATTATACATTATTGTAGTTAAGACTGATGAAACCTTCATAAGCCTTGGCATCCAATTTGATCTCAATATTTTTCTGGCAAAACCAAAGTCCGGCACTGCCTTATTTGTACTGAACTCGGCCTCTTTTTCACAATTATGTTTTTGGTGGGACTTATCTTATTACAATCACATGTGTACTCGAGAACAGATACATATTTCAGGATGGCTTCATGAGTTGAATACGGAGGCCACCCTCTCCCTCCCCCCCTCGCAACAAATAATGGTTACGGGAAGACTCACTCATTTCAATGCTTTACTTGAAGTGGTATGGTGCCGAGTCGTTGTGATGTGCGACAACCCTTAAGCTTATTTAGTTGCATGTTACCTAAATACAAAAACGTACCAGGTAACAAAAAAAGCTTGGTTTAGCTGAATAAATCTAATTTTTATGTCCTCGTGTATAACGACTACAGACGAGGTCAGGTACTAAAAGTAAATTTTCCATCGCATGAAAAGCGAAAGCAGCGGTCATTAATACAAACTTTGTATTCGCATGATTTGTACATTTTTGCTTTGTTGTATTGTAATTTTTACGAGAGAGGATGCCTACGGTTGCGTGACTGCTCAAAATAATCGTATTTTATATCAACAACGACCCTTATCTGCAAATGTGTACTTGAAATTCATGACCCTGCGCCGTTGAAAAATTGTCTACAGTTATTTAATGTTAAATATTTAAAAAAAGCTTTGTCGTTCTCCTCTCTTTGAAAAGTTGTGGGTACTTAAGTAGGTCTTAACATCAACATGCACCTTTATGATGCCGCTACACCTTGTCAAGTCTCGGAATAACCTTCACAACCAGAGTTTTCAGAAAAAGTATAGTGATTATGGAAATTGAGAAAACAAACGACTTTAATAAAAATGTGAATTTTCCTTGCAATAACAAGATATACAACATAGTAGGTATTGTATTTTTTGTATTCGTCATGAACAGTGTTGAAGTGATGATTAAGATTTTAAATAATATTTTCCTAACTTTCCCCAAAATTTACAAAACACGGAACCCTAGATGCGCGAGTTTTTCTTAATTTGTAAAGAATTATATAAATATGACTTAAAAGACCTTATTGCATGAAACTAGAAACTCGATTTTTTACAGCAAATAATCCTTTGCTTAGATATTCGATATTAATTCCAACTTTATTGACAACTCGCGCCGTGTCTGAGAAAAAGGACCTTGACACGTAGACATCAAAATTATCCTACAAATGTTCCGTTTTCTATGACAAAGTACGGAACCCTAAAAAAGTTATAAAGACATAGACTTGATTACATCAGGTGTTCGAGAAATCATTATATACCAACTATTCGACGATCATGTCCATAAAGACACATTTGCTTGGTGTGTATGATGGACCGTTTTTAAAACAATTTAGCGAAGCGGCTTTTGTTGTTATATGAGTGAGTACCAGTGGCAAAGGGTCTATATAACACGATTCCCATTGGCTTGTTTAGGAAATGGCATCCATACTTCATTTCTTTATTCCATGCTCTTCGCTTTATCAAACATTTCCATAAATTTCAATAGTTACGACAAATACACCGCTGCTGCAAAGTATCAAAAAATATATGTTTTCTTTGGTTGCTTTTCTGAGTAAGGCGATTTCTTTGTCCGGCTTTCCTTTTTAAAATAATCACCCTTCGCCACTGGTGAGTACAAAAACATAAAGAAATGAGGTAACAATATTTCACGGATATCTCTCTTTCAGATCCTGCTATGATATTTTTAATAAGCTTTTCTCCTTCCCTTTCGGATCATTTCTCTTTTGCAAGAAACCTTAAAAATCCATAAAACCGCTTCATTAAATGTTTACGAAGAGTAAGATGATCTGTACCGAGTTTCTCCGGAGCCTTTTACAATATTGGTTCGGAGTGAAATATCGAGCATCTTCAGTTATTTATTTCAAACGTTAGGCCTACGACGTGTGAGCCATGCAAAGTGTTGCCAAATTACTTCTTCATGTAAATTAGGATAATTTGTCTACGTAAGTGGAAGACACTGCAATAAATGTTTTAGCATAGTGAGCTTATTTAACGATGTTTCTAAATACTATATTTTATTTTCCCCTTGTGAAGCGGACATACTTTTGGTTAATTTGTGACCTACACATATTCAAACTTAATACATGGGTTTGCATGCAGTCAAAGCGTGCACCTAACGAAGACCATAAATCATTTTTATCCCAAAAGAGAAAGACCCTGCTTCTTTTTAATGTAGCTAAATTTTCTAAAAGAGTACACTTTGATCCATCCTGGCACGGATGTTTTGAAGTCAACACACTGACCTTTAATATTATTATGATGTCTATGGGTCAGCAGCATGCCATATATTCCTCGGTTGAATTATTAACATTCAACTGGTACCACACCCTTACAAAAACACTGGCATATATTATATCTATTTATCAACACACAGACACCAACACACAACCCCCACTGCATCCGATGCAGCATCTAGAGGAGGTGCACACTTTTTATTAGTTTTTCCGGGTATACTTCTCTATAAAAATGTATATTATAAAATGTATATCATAATCAGTAAAGCTTTCGTATTAATTGAAAGATACTAGTTCATTTACACCTAGTATGCCAAGCAACAAAAGCCAAATAATGAATTCTACAAAAAGATTTTTCGTAATTAAGTTAGCGTGAGCTTACATTTAAAACTCTGGACACGAGTGTAATACTCACAGTAATAAAGTGCGGCAAAGAGTCACGCGCGCCCTCGTGTTTATACCTATGCACGGAGACTTTATTACAGCCCAGAAAACTTTGAAAATTGTGCTAATCTAAAGCCATTCTTTTGTTGATGTACGTAAGGCATTACTCTAATCTGATTAATTAAGTCTTAAGGCCAGTTGGAATTCTTAAAACAAAACCTTGCTGCCTCAACCTCAAACCTGGTATCGGAAAACAAAGGAGGCTTTGGATAATTTTATCATTCCTTGTTCCGCTTTTATTTTAATCTTGTAATAAAACTTTATTTTAATATCAACCCAAGCAACACCATCTGGTGTTACAAAAGCCGTATAGCTAATTCTTATGCCGTTAAAGGCTGTATTATAAAGCGCTATAGCTAGCTATACAGCCGCTGTACCCCCAAATTCAATTTTCATCTAATTTTTCACGCGCTCTCGTAATTCATATGTATTTCAAAAAATATATACGTAAATATTACTGTATACAGTACATATTGACATTATTATTTTTTCAAGTTTTAACAGTGAATACAAATTGTAAAAGCAAGCTTCTTTTGAAAGTGGGATATTTGAATGATTCGTTGAGGTGTTAAGTGAGAAAATATTGAAAAAATAAATGAAAAAAATATAACCTATTCATTTGATCAATGGCGTCTTCGATACAAGAGCTTCAGCCGTATAACACTAAGAGTGTTTGAAAAACCCAAAATTCTACCCGAGGCGGTACAAGGGTGGTAGAGGGCCGTTATTAGATACTGTAGGTAACACTCTGATAGCTTAAAGACCCTAAAGTGTTATGTTTTACCTTTACAATTCAATTGAATTGAATTTTAGGGTTCCGTTAACAAAAGTTTCCCTAAGTTATAATTGTAAGTTAAGTTTACTTCAAAAACTGAAAAATTTAAAGAACTTCATTTTGTCTATGGCAACTTTTAAAAATTTGCAAAAAGGGTTGCGTTTCAACAGTAGACCGTACTAAATAATCAGTTTTTATGGTTCCGTAGTACCTAAAAGGTACAAAAGGAACCTTTATGGTGAGACTCCGTTGTCCGTCCGTGCGTTCATCCGTCCTTAAAATGCATGTCCCTCCTCCAAACTGGAGGACCAAAAAATATGAAAAAAGCTAGGATTATAGTTCATAATTGGCCAATTACAGGAAAACTATAGCGATTAAAAAAAAGTTGATAACAAATGAGAAATATATTTAAGAAAATATATAAAAATACAGTATTGTAGATATTAAAGAGCTGATGATAAAAGTATATACTGATACTATATTTACAGGCACCAATTTCAAGAAATCTTCGCAAAAAATGCCTTTACCCCCCCCCCTCCCTTATTTTGGAAACTAATAAACCAAATAATATGAAAAAAATCATGGTAATTTAGGATAACTAAAGATTACAGGAAAAATATAGCGGGTGAGAAATTCACGATACCAAAATGACAAAATAAAGTTTTTAATCCACTAGTTTTATTTCGAGTACGGTATAAAAATATTTGAGTCTCTCTTTTATGGTAAAATCAGTTCTTTTTTAGTTATCATAAATAGTTATGGGCAAGATTTAAATACCTTCTTCCTGACTGTTCCCAAAACTGTCAAATTACGGAACCCCAGGTATGTGAGTCGCACTTGACCGGTTTTTATAATCAGAATGTATGACCTTCAAAATAATACGACAAAGAGTGCTTTAATATAAGAAATTCTTCCTAAAGGTTGTACAACTATCGAAATAAGCACCTTTGTACACCAGATTGTGTTTGAGCGGGTCAAAATTACATCACAAGAATGGCTATTTATAACACCGGTTTTAATTTGCTCTTGAGTGGTGTTCACTAACTCAACTATAGAACAAAATCATTATTGTAACTCTATTACACCCCATTAAGTGTTACAATAACATCGTAAAGACCAGCAATGTGGCCAAAGGCAACCATATGTTCATTTCTACAGCTTTAAGATCTTACGTGGTGGTAGGAAGGTGGTACAATCAGCTTTTATAGAGGCTCATTTCTGAATGAGGTGCAAGTTACCAATATACGGCTTTTGTACAGCAACACTTGCTGTAAGCTGTACGAAAAGCTTTTATAGAGCTTTAAGAAGATACAGCAGCTCTTAAAACACCGCTTTACTTCTTAAACCTGTACAAAAAGCCGTATAAGTTGCCTTTGTGTTCGTTGGGAACTTATGATCCTTGTAAATGTTTAGCCAAAAGAATTAAGTTATCATGAATGAAATATTCTGTAAAAACCTGAAAACAACGAGTGGAGATTAAATGTAGTATATATTCAAAATAAAATGGTCACTGCGTGTACATGAATCTCCGAGTATGGGGTGTCAGGTCAGAAGTTTCCGAGTATGGACTGAGTCATGGTCCGGTCGTACACTCACGTTTCACCGTCGATTATTTAACCCCGTACTTCGGTCGCAAATATGGTCCCACAGCCATTTTCGACTTTCATTTCACAGTCCATACCCGGAAACACCTTCGACACACCTTTGGGGAATCATGTCGTGACAACATATATTTTTAATGTATTTCTGCGTGCCTAGCGAAACACGCTGATTAAACACAAATTATGTCCATTTACGAGATTTGAATCCAGGACCTCCGGATTGGTAGAAGAGGCTTTCGAAGTATGTACTGGACTTCTGAGGCGATATTTTTATTTTTTTATTTCTAGATCTATAGGTATACTTGAGTTCTCGTTTTAGGAAAAATTTCATTCAAAGCCAATTTTTATGTCCATCCATCCATCCATCAGCTTGTTTCGTCGACTGCTGAACATAGGCCTTTCCAGGATTTCGCCACTCTTGGCGGTCCTCCTGGAAGAAATGCCCATACTCACACACGCTGGGCAGGCGGGTTGGTGAGCGCGGTGCCGAAACCCTTGCACCAGTGACACCGCTGCCCGTCACCAGTCTGTTTTATATAAGGCCCGGCAATTGGGGATGGATATTAGGGTGTGTCATTTTTCGACTTTTTTCAAATTTCATTATGTAATTGTGAAATTATTTTGCGAGAATCTCAAGAATGATCAAATAAAAAATAAAAAAATATTGGACTGCATCTTCTGCTCGCTCATTTAATTCAAAGTTTTTGAAAATGTACGGAAGAAAAAAAAAATTTCGATTAAATATTTTTTTATGTATTTTTTGAGTTTTTCCTTGTCTGTAATTCATCAAAAATTGCTCAAGAAAACTATGTTGCTACTCCTACGAAAAAAAAAACTGTTATAAATGCCCCAAATTGGACATTTTGTGAATTTACGCAGTTTTTATTTTATATGAGACGAATATTTTTATAATATTTTTTATGGTGTATACTTATATAAGTCTTTAAAAAAAAAACGGACGAAAAAATTTTTTCTTCTCCCATACATTTTGTATAACTTTGGATCAAATGAGCGAGCAGAAGATGTCGCCCAGTATTTTTTTTAAATTTTATTTGAGCTTTTTATAGATGCTTGCAAAATAATTTCACTATTACATAATGAAATTCGAAAAAAGTCGAAAGATGACACACCCTAAGGGATATACCGCCATCCGTCGGTCCCACTCAGGCAATGGTGGGCCGCCTGGTTTTGCCTGAGAGCTGTTCTCTTACTCTCCTTAAAATAACTTCGGGAGAATTCGCGAGTAAGATGGTGTACCTCTACAGTCGAGCCCGGTATCAGCTATACCACCTATGGATATGGATTTTATGTATGAGCGTTTTATTCTAATAATTGTAGGGAGCTACTTTGTTTAAATGTCAACAAAACAATTGACTTTAGAAAATAAGAAATGGCTGTCACAAGTGTCTTGATATCACTCTGTTCAGGACAAATTTACTCTTAATCTAATGTGAAAAGTATGTAAAATTTACAAACAGTGAACGTGTCTACGTGATACATTAAAATAAAAGTAGCTGTACATGTCTAGTGTCTACGTGACACATTAGAAGAAAAGTAACGTGCCAAAAAAAGGTTAGCACATGGCTTAAATATTTATTCAAATAGAAGAGAAAATGAATCAAAAATTTAAGGCGCGTCCTTATGAACGACTAAATATTTTAATGGCAAGAGACTTTCTCTCTTCAGTCCTTCTACTCCTGCGCGGAGTCTGGGACACTAGGCTCTTCCATACCTGTCAGTCCATGGCCAGCGAGGTGAGCTCTAACTATCATCTTTTTCTCTTCGGCCTCGTTTAAAACGGACCTCTTCCATGTATGAGTTGGTCGTTCTGGTCATCGAGAACCTGCAAACGGCCTCCAATTCATGGCTACCTTAGAGATATGGTCTGCAGGTCTTCGTAGTGTATGTCCTAACCATCGCCACTTCCGTTTCTTGATTGCTTGAGAGCTTTCTCAGATTTGTAATTTTTGTTATTTGAACAAGATAACCTATGACTGACTGAAAGGAAGCGGGGCTAGTTGGACTCAAAGTTGCATTTATTTTAGTAAAAGAAGGAATTACGTAGGCAATTTGAAATTTAATTTAATTTGAGGGTTTAGCTAGTGGAAATCTCTTTCAGAGATGGTTCGCCTCTTAACTTTAAAAGTACCTACTTATACTTGTCTAAGCTGTTTGTGATGTCTAAATAGGTCTTTGAAAATTTGCTCACGTGATAAGATACGTACTCTTGTATCCCTATGAATCTGAGTATTACATAAATACAAAAACAGACGAAATTAGGACTCCCTTCGTGACCACGGTATAATGAAATAAAAATATTTTTGTATTAAACATTAAGGGTGTACATTTTTAAGTATGGTTATACCGATATATATGGGTTCATAGCCAATCACGTCGAAAAAATCAATAAATTAATAAGACATTACAAATTCATAAGACGTTTTTGTACGCAGTGGTGATTCCAGTCGTGCTTACAGGTTGTTTTTATAGTACATTACGATACGAGAGCGATGAAACGTATTCTGACGAGTGTGAGTTTGCGGCACGAGCCGAAGGTGAGTGCTGCAATCACACGAGTCGAGAAAAAGTTTCTCGCACGAGTATTGTATAATATTTTATAGCACAAGTGGGGAAAATGCCGACTTTACGCAAGCGCAGCGTGCGTAAAGTGGTCATTTTACGCACGGTGTGCTATAAAATATATTTTATGAACAATTAAGCATATAATTGATAGATTATACTTTTTATCATTCTGAACATGCATACATCTAAAAATTACACCTTGATAGGTTATTTTCATATTTTCATATCATTTCTTAAAAAATAAATAGCTAGCTTGTTGATAACAAACACGCGAGAGATCTTTAGTTTTTTAGGAGATATTTGCAATAAAAAAGTCGAAAATATTTATTAAAAATTAAAAATATGGCTGGTTCTTGCTGATGATAGCTCTCATTTAAGTTCGAGTTCCAATACAAGCAACAAAAGTACGAGTATGTGTAAAGTAAAAAAATGGATCTGTGGAATTCAATTAAACAAACAAACGATGAATTCGGGATCTTGGACAGAATCGTGTACAGAATGCTCATATATTTAATAATAACTTGAGCTGATATGACAATGATAATTTTTATTTTAAATGATAATGATAAATTTTAGCTTTGTATCTTACTTTGTTTGTATCATTTATTATTATAAATACAAATTAACTTCACGATGTATTTCGGACCCTACTGCATATAAGGTGACTTTAATTTATGCAGCCAAATTCTTACTGAAGATCCGGTAAGTGCTCAGTAACAAGGTTCAATGATCCTTTTGTGAAATTTGTAATATACTTTATGTGTTCCTTACAAACGCAAGCTCAGCCCCGAGTCAATTACTATGTGACGTCAAGATTTTATTTTGCGAAATTATCAAAAAGTGTTATCGATCCGTGTTACTGATCACTTAGCAAGCCTCCAGTATGAGTTTTGGGTGTATAAATAAAAGTTACCTTATAAATAATAATAACAAATTATAAAAAACAAATATAAAAGCTTGGTATCTAAATGTTACACGTTTTTGAACAATGAAAGAAAACCTCCAATTTGTGTACTGTACCCACCAACAACGTCAACCAATGCAATTTATTATAAAGCTGTTTTTAATGGATACAATTTGTACAAAAATAGGTAGCTATAGCTACCTAACTCTTTACTTTTCTTTCTTTACCTCTGCAAAACTGTACATCGCGCAATGTGTAGCTTTTTAGCAATGTAAGTACGCTCGATGGCTAAACATCATAATTCCCGGTGGTTTAAGTATGAAAGGCTAAGTATCCTTTGCACTTAGCATCGCCGTATGAGTAAGTAAGTATTTGCCTACCCACACCATACTCTTGCTTTGGTGTGGTTAATGAATGCACTTTGTGTTTTACTTGGAACTTGAGGGTTTACTGCGAGAACCAGCTCAATGCAAGATAGTTGTGAGAAAATCAGTTTTGATGGTTAGGCGTTTAGTACTGGGATTTGGGTATGTAGTTGATATATATACAAAAAAACACTTTTAACCAGTTTTACGAGAAAAGAGTGAAAAACTGAATATTGCTCGTGAGTGTGAAATAAATTGCCAGAAAAAAACATGAATAGCTAATAAAATAGCAAAAGGAGGCAAACTCGGAAAATGCTTTTAGTTGCAAGAAGTTTTCAGCTTGTCCTATTTTATTGTACAAATAACAAAGTTCATTAAATATTCCTTGCAGATAGGTATCCAAATCATGTCATGTCATGTCATCTATTTTGTGGTAGACTCGTCCAGAACAAAATCAATCTGAGCATGGGCGCCGGAGGGGGATGCAAGAGGGTGTACTTGCACTCTCCTGTCTTGGAGAAAAATACACGGTTCCGGACCTCAAGAGGAAAAAACGGAGCCCTATTATTATCCTAAAAATAGGATTTGTTGTCCTCTGTCCGTCCGTCCTCGGGAACGCCTGGAGGTATCGAGTTGAAACTAAAACAATATACACCCAGGTCTTTTACAGTACCTTGAAGTTGTGAAAAAATCAAACTTCTAAGTTAACGTAAAAAAAAACAGCTGTTTATGCCGCTAAAAACGTATATTTCAACACACTCAAGAGAATCAAAATTTATAGGGTATTTTCCGTTGACCTAGAACTATGAAATTTGGCAACTAATTTTCTGATGCTATTAAATTATTTACTAAAGAACAAACTTATCCTAATTTTTCGAATTATATGAGATATTATTTTTCTCCTATTATTGCTTTTATTTTATCTTTAACTTTATTAATTTTGATTCCTTATTATTTTAATTTAATAAGATTAAATTTAGGATTTTTTTTTTTGTCTTAGGGCGTTTCCCCACGAACCCTGACACGACACGACAAAATGCGGTGACGACTCCGGGCGCCATACATTTATTTGACCCGTTTACACACGCAACGACACCGCACAGCACGACACGTTTTTCAAACGACACTTCCCTATGTGGTTTGATGCTGCTATGTTGTTACGTTTGTTTTCGGTGACGATATAGCCATTGTCCAGAACCTATAGGAACTTGTTCACGGCGCGACGGACCGCACGACACGACAGTTCAGTGAAACTGAAAAGTGGTGTGCGACTTAAAAACAAATGGAAACTTTTGAATTATGATATTACTTACGTTAATTATATTACGTTAATAGCAGTAGCGTGCATAGTACTTTTTGCTGGAAAAGCAATTAGAAGGTCAAGTTTGACAATAAAAACAACATGAAAGAAATTAAAAACAAATTTGAAAAAAATTTGTATGAAATCATGTACTCTAGGGAAGGCAGTGCCTACCTTGGCGTCATACAAATAATGATTTTTCAAAGTGACATTTAAATTTCTTCATTTATTCATTTCATATTTTTTTATTGTCAAACTTGACCTTCTCATTGCATTTCCAGCAAGACAAGAGCAGTGAACAATACAAAGATGAAAAAAGTTCCCTGCGTCTCCTTCTTCTTTTTATTTACAGTAAGATTGCAAGAAGTTGTCGAGGATTGAAAGCAAGCCACATGTCGGAGTGCGTGCGTATGAGATGAACAACTATCGCGACTGCTGTGTCGCTGCTGAAATCGTCGCTCGTGGGAAAACGTCCAAACGACAGGTCGTGTGCCGTGCGTCGTGTGTTTCTTAAATCGTGTCGTGCGGTGGCTCGTGGGGAAACGCCCTTAAACTACAAGTATAGGGAAAATTTAAAAATTATTTAGTATAATTACCACTTGCTGAACGGTGCACATGAAGGAAAACATCGTGAGGAAACGTGCATGCCCTAAAAAGCGTGCATTTGTGCCCGAAGATCGGCGATAGGGCTCACCACCCATCACGTTGGCACGTAATAATCGTCGGTGAAACGCGGGTGTGCTGAGTGTGGACTGTGAATTGCATTTCACAGTTCACACCCGTAACACCTCTGACACCCCCCGGGGATTCATGTCATGACGATATACGAGTATATAGGGAAAAATCTGAAAACTATACATTTTGTAATTAAGTCTTATGAAATATAGTCTTTAACGGAAACCTCGGTGGGCGAGTCCGACTCGCACTTGTCCGGTTTTTTTATATATATAATAGAACGTGACCTAACGCAAAGGCCCAAACGTATTATTTTGTACTTATACCTACAATTATATAGATGCAATAAGTATTATATGATGTATAGGAAGATGCACCCCCTGATAATAATTCTAAAAGTTGTTCGTCCGTTAAAGTGGTAAAACAGAATCTCGGTGCAAAATGCACATTATAAGATTTTTTCCCTTACTTTTGAAATGAAATGAATACTTTATTTCTGCAATATAGGTACATAAATACACTTATCGCACGTTAGGATTTATTAAACAGGTAATAAAAATAATTAAATTTAAAGGTATATTTAATGTATACAATTATGTATATACGATTTGATAATAATAATAGCTACCCATATACTAAATACTAATACGTTACATATATAAATACATGCCTAACTCCGCCCATTCGTTTAGTCTTGCTAAGAAGAATGGGCGAGAATCTTATCAAGTTCATGTATAGATATGCATAGATTGAATAAAAAGTATGCAAACATTTTGTTCTAAAGCAATTAGCGGAAATTTATTTCTAATAATTAAATTTTCACATTCAAATTTACATTTTGATTGCATTCGATTAACAAACTTAAAAGCGTATTTATCGTTGTAATCGAAAGAGAACATAATATAAGGCATAAAATAACATAATTTCAATATATATAATAATATTATAATATTTACAATATATACAATATATTACTATTATTAGTAATCAATTTCCGCTAATTGCTTTAAAACGCAATTTTTTCATACTTTTTATTCAAAAGTAAGGAAATCAATTGTATGATGTGCATTCTGCACCGAGATTCTGTTTTACCACCTTTACAACAAAACGAATACAGTGAAACTAGTCAGGCGAAGTCTGACTATTTAATAATGAGTATCCGTTCCAGTAGCAGTATGAATCTAAACTACGAATCTCTTAGTAGTAAAACGAAATACTAGTAATTTTAAATAGAAAACCGTCTAAAATGTGATAAATCACTTACACATTAACTTGTCTCAAGCCTGCAATTTAAACGCAATAACATTTTCGTTTAACTTCTTACTTCAGCTTTAAAATATAACACGAGAGTCACGTTCCTGCGTCTTAAGAGCAGCTTCTCACGATGGTTTATGACAAACGTACTTTCGGTGGAATTCCATTAGTTGATATCGGTGATTAAAAATTTTAGTTTTTATAACTGGGTCGGTTCGTTTGTCGTTGTCGTTTGATATAGAAAGAGCAATTTGCTAACTACCATTTGCTAGCGATTTAATAATAAAATTATTGACACAGTGTATACTTATACAGTGCCACGACGTGTATGTTTGTGTGATATTTTTTCTCAAAGGATTCTACTTTTTGTTAAACCCAACTACGGACATGGGAAGGATCATACGTCTGGTCACTTGGTGCTCATTACGGTCCAGGTCTGAACAGACAACACCCCAAAAGAAAGCAGCACAAAAACCTCCCCTAAAATAATACTTTTTTATATTCCGTCTATCTACCTGTCGAGCTGTCATCGTATCATCAAAATCAAATTTTATTAATTACCATTTAAAACAACAAATCATTAATTTTATCTTTTTATATCTTATTATTGTAAATATTATTTAATTCTACGAGTATATAATGTAACTGAAGCCGACCACATCAAGTGGTCGAAATATATCTTACAGAACTACCTTTGATTCATGTGTTTCCTTATTTATATATTATAAATACTAAAAGACAAGAAGTCAATTATATTATTATAATATTATTTTACAATAAGGAATGGCATGTGAATAAAACAGAAAAACTATGACGATATTCCCAACATTATTAGAATTTACAAAAACAAGATTTAAGTTCGAAACCCTCAGTATACGGATTGAATTCATACTTTTCCGGTTTATTTTCCGTTGTGCGTACAAACCTCAATAACAATTTTATTTAAATATATATTATTTTTAGTAATACGCGTACCCTATTCCAGTCCTTAACTAGGACTAAACCTCATATTTATATAATTATATCCTGCAATTTTGTAGTTAAATTTACAAAATTACATGAGAACCGACCAGTACAAAAATTATAATCGTTGGTTGATTTGTTTGGACCCTTTCCTTTTCAAAGAGATGTATGTCATCGAGCAGAAAACTCAAAGAGGCGCAATGATATTTTTATTTCAAAATAATTTCGGAAACTTTTACCGCGCTTTGATCAGTAAAGCCAACACGACGCGGTGATAAAAATTGTGATTCCCGTAAGTGGAAGTGAGATACGTATAAATAAGTATGTGCCAAATCACTCAGAGTTCTGGACTTGGAGAGACCAGCATTTCCTCTCCCTGGATTATCCACTCGATGACGTATGTACTAGAAATACGATTGTTAGATAGTAATCCTTGCAAGACGAACCTTAAACGCTTCTCTTAGCTTAGATTTATTAGACATTTGTATTTATGAACGCTTACTTATACTGCCTGAGAATTTAAACTAAAGGGTACCCTGGTTAGGATAACGCATTTGGCCGAAATATTATTTTATAAATTACACGGCTTATAACAAGGAAATAGGTTTTCTTGAGCAAGCAGACAAACGTGTGGTCGAACGCACTTTTAAAGAACTTTTTATACCAAATTCGTCTTATTACAATGGAAGCGGAGAATTTCTTTACCATTCTTAGCTAAGAGCCCATAAAGTATTTTTTTATTATTAATTGACACGCTTTTAGTAACTTCACTTGCAATTAACAAACTAAGCATGTAAACAAACCTAGCGAGTAGGTTTTATCCTACTTCTAATTGTCGTATTGTTCAAAAACTATGCCAAAAAGTGTGAGGGCTTTGTTGAATTAATTAAATCAAGCAAACATAACAAAAAGCACCCACGCTTTTTGCCTGATCGTTGATTGAACACAAGTGTAAATTACATTATTTTGTGTCGGAGGTTTGCATCCGGAGGTCGTGGGATCAAATCTCATAAGGATACTTGTGGTCGGTTTGTGAAAGACAATTATTTGTGTCAGAATTTGGGCGACTGGGCTCACTGACACCATCACGCGAGGACGTAATAATCGTTGGAGAAACGTGGGCTTGCATTTCACAGTCCATACTCAGAAACACCTCTGACACCCTTTAGGAGATTCATGCCGTGACAATTTATCTAAGTAAAGTAAAGATGCCATTTTCTAAACAGAAGCCGACGGGAATCGTGTTAATAGACATTTCTCGACTGTTGTACGAAGTCCAATATTTTTGTCACACAAAATATTATCTCTTTTGTGTTTTAGAATTATTCCAGCCTTTGATATTTTGCATGTTACCAAACAAAATCTGATTCAAAAACAAAACACAAAGCTCAACATTTCGTTATTTTTTTACAATATGTTATTGTTCAATTCAATCTATTTTCCTGATCAAAGCCTGAATAAAACTGCTGCGTCCATACACGCTACAATGAATCTTTTTTTAGAATGCATTAATCCGTTTGTATCGCTGCAATTTGACCCTGTTGCAGAATTGTACATTGTATTAAAAATAAAATAAATTCTGAAAGTGTGAACTGTAATAATTTGTCGTGTATATGTACTATTTGAATAAATGAAAATAAACGAATCGAATGCATATGATTGCTCTTATATTAATTGTTGCTTCATTACTACTCGTACTTCGTTTTATTTAAAATGAATGACTGTAACATAAGGTTTCATCCATCCATCAGTCTGTTATAGTCCACTGCTGCATATACGCCTTTTAAATTTAAGATAGAAGAAAATTTATTGTTCCATATGATTAAAGAAGATAAAAGTGCATGGTGTTTATTCATCTTAAACTCCAAATATTATTTATCTGCAATGATTATTCATTTATTGTAAATGGTTACGGAACAAAAAAGACTACGCTAACAAATTCCGGATATTATAGAATTATTCTAATGAGAAAATTTAGATTACTTGTTTATGTAGGTAGATTTTATTTTCTGGAAGTTCGGTGTCTCTTTTGAATGTTTTGTTGAAGCTTGTGCGGTTGGGGCGTTTTTTTTAGGAGCATGTGATACTCTTATCTCAAAATTAGTTTTTTCACGATTTCAAAAGTGGTAGTGCACGGTTTTTGGTCTAGGTAATTGTGTTTTTGGTAGAAGTAACTACTCTATTTGTATCAAAGATTCTTGAGTTTTGGATATTAGAAGAAAGCATGTTTTTTTGTTGGGATTGGAACTGTGTAAACCCTCCTAAAGGTATGTATGTACATACAAGTTCAATAATATTATCTAAGAATTAGGTAACAATTTATATCTAAACTAAACTACCTAATTAATAATTAAAATTACCTAACAATTTAAATATTAAACAAATAAATAAAAAAGGGAAATTTTGAACACCTATTAATAAAACAAATAAAATATGCTGGCTAGATCGCTACCGTCTTTCAGCAAGGTACATATTTTTTATTTGTTTTAAATTTAGATAAATTTAATTATAATTGTATATTTTAGCTGTTGTTTTTTTTTTGCTAATTTGTATCACTGTAATAATAAGGCATATATTTATTGAATAAATTTATATTTTACCCTTTTTGAGCAATTATTTACAATGTAAATATTGAAAAACAAAAAAAAAACACAATTTTAGATATATTTCGGATCACTGGGGCCGTCATCAGCCAAATTACCAAAGGTAAAAAAAGTAAAGAAGATAGGAAATAAAAAAGAGTAAATATACTTTTCTTCATATTTTAATCGCACATGAATATATTTATTGATATATAAAACGTATTCGTATCAATTTTATATAAAGGTATTTATCATCTGTATCGCATAACTTTAATTTGGTTCATGTAGTCTTTTACTAAATATATGGGTATCTATACACGATGTAAATGCAAAGTCAAGAATCCCTGTAGGGTATGAAAGTATACACGATTCTGATGTCATTACTAGAAAAAAATATATACCTTCAATTTTCACCAAAAATTACATCATTTTTCTAAGCTATGGCTACGCAGCGCACCGGCCTGCCCACACACTTAATTGCACCCCGCAACCCGCACCCCTCACCGAGTGGCCAGTGACCGTGAGGGTGTCCACGCGATTAGTGTATTTTGAGTAAAGAAAATCGTCTTACTATGAGGTACTGGTACTTTATTTAGAGATCCCAGTATTTAAAATAATATCTTCACCGATCATACTAACACACCCTTAAAGGATTCTTGCCTTTGCTTTTACACCCGGTATAAAATAATGAAGTTTATTTGTTTAATTATAAACAGTAAAATTGACATTTGATGGACCTAAATTGCATAAATCAAGAGTTTATTATTGTAATTCATTCACGTAACACAATTGCGGCTTCGTTACGGCTTAAAATGCTAAATGTATTTCCAAGTAAGCAGTGTATCTGAAGTGAATGCAGGATCGCAGCCATGATTGTTCCAGCCTGGAGACAAGATGACGTCATTAATCTCCACGTAATAGCACCCGAACGTGGACGTTGGGTCGACACGAGACATTTACTAAGCCCAGACTTACCTTCATGCATCAACTGTTTTACGTACGATCGTGTCCGGTTGTAAAGTAATAAAAGAGATTTTAGCATAAAGGACACCAAAGTAATTGAGTAGGAAGGTAGGGTAGGTCATTTAGGTTGAAGGATATTCAGCACTGACCTCTATTAGGGATTTTATATGAACTACCTTTTTGTCTGCGGCTGCGCCCGCGTTTATTTAATCCCTGCCCCGTTTTCGGCTTGGGCGTGATTTCATGAACCCTCCTTATAGCCTAAATATTTTGACCAGGGTCACTACAATGATAATAAAGAAAACTGCATCCAAATCGGTTGAGTGGTTCTCGAGCTAAAACGTAAGTTTCATACATCCTAACAGAAGAAAATTCTAAATATTATACAATACTAATAAAACTCATTACATTTTGAAAATAATTTGACCAATTGCGATTCGAACTCGTGCATAAAGGGTTCCGTACACCCCACAACACGGTGCGGAACCCCGGAATCAATATAGCAAATAGCAACAATGTACATGCCAAAACAACATCAAGGCTACAGTTAAATTATAGCGCCAGTAACTTTTTATTATTTGTTGTTTTACTTTAGAGTCCTACAATCTGACTAAATTTAAAACCTGTATATAAGGCTCTTTAAGTAAGGGCAAAAAACCAATAAAGTTTATGCAATGCAACTTTTTCGAAGTTTCTTGCATTTTTTATTGGTTGTCGTGATAGAGGCCATAGTAACATATTCTGTGAAAATTTCAAATTTCTACCTATCACGGTTGAAGCCGTAGCCCCTGTGACAGACAGATAGAGAAACAGACAGATAGAGAAACAGACACCGGAGGCTTAGTAATAAGTTACGAAACCCTAAAAATATTCTCTGTACAGACACGACTTTTTTACTACTTTGTTGTTTGACATTGCGCCAGTAAATATTTAAAAACTATGGAGAGACGAAAATAAATTGACATAATAAATTTTGAACTACCGTTAAAGGTTAGCGTCTAGCAGCGCAGCAACGGATTTCATATAAACTGAAGGAATTACAAAATTCAATTTGCACCTCAGTGAAATTGAAAATGGCGTTACTTACCTTTTCCACGCTTCGTAGGTAATTGACGTTTACAGCTACTCATTTCAGAAATAAATTGAGATGCTCTGTTAACTAACGGTACCTGCATCATTCATGATTTCAGCCTTTATTGCATTCACGAAACGCTCATTGCACAAATAAATTGAGATACTATTGACTATACATAATGTATTAAGCTCATCACAAATAGCACAAACGATCGGACAGCACGAGCGAAGTGAGTGGCGTTTGAGACAGCACAGTCGAATGTGCGATGCATGACCGCTTGCATAATGTAAAACGTATCATCGCAGTTCAGCATACGTTGTCGGTGTAGTGATAGAACCAACACACACATGGATCTTTGAGTAACAGAATGGATTTTAATACGATTAAAAGCCAGTTCACAAAATTACGGTTTTTGCATGGCGTATCTTTACGGATCGTAATTTTCTTGGAATTTAAAATGGTGTTAATTTTGGTTTTTGGCTTAGTTAAATGAAAGCATTGTCAATAAAATTGCAAAGTACGATTGGGTAAAGTTCGAAGGTTATCCTAAAATGAATTTTTAGCTGTAATTTTGCGTTATTTAATACAAAAAATCCTGATAAATTGGTGACATTAATTGGGACAAGTGACGCAAGTTTCTTTTTTTTTTAAGTTAATGGAATAATAAATATTCTGAAATGACACTTAGGAGGTGGTAGAGCTAATGCCGGGCTCGACTGTGGAGGTACCACCATCTTTCTCGCAAATCCTCCCGAAGTTATTCGGGGGAGAGTAAGAGGATAGCTCGCAGACAGACACAACCAGGTGACCCACCATTGCCTGGGACCGATTGATGGCGGTATATGCATCCCAATTTGCCGGACCTTATAAAAAAAACAGACTGGTGACGGGCAGCGGTGTCACGGCGCAAGGGTTTTGGCACCGCGCTCACCAACCCGTCTGCCCAGCGTGTGTGAGTATGGGCATTTCTTCCAGGAAATGTGTGTTAATAAGTTCTAACAATAAACTAACTCAATTTCTAACATTTCTTCTTGAATAATTAGATATCGGAAATTTTCAGATATTTCCTAGACACACTATACTATAACAATAAACGGAATTTTAAGTTTCTAAGTCAACTGGAAGTACCAAATTGGTCATTAATTAATATAGTGAGCCAATTTGTATGAAATTGATTACGTAAAAAGTAAAAACCTTTTCACTTCTGTTTATGCTAGATGTAAGCGGACTAAAACTACTTTTTATGCTCTAGTGCATCTAGTTCATAAAAGTGTTTACTTCTTCTAAGACTATGGCAATAGGCCTTACAGCCAAATACACAGTATTTCATGTATTGGAGAAGCGGAATAAATATGTATTTGTTAAAAATATCACAGTTTCATTTCCTCGAAATCGAAGTGAAAAGCAGAGTGTTAAACTCGGCTACAAACGAGCCATATTACCGAGATATTTCGCTGCCTGAGCCTTGGCAGTTTTATGCACTCGTATAACAATCTACTATTTTTCGCGTTTGAGTAGAAGCCTGATATTTTACACCACTGTAAGGCCGTATAGACTTTTATAGGAGAGCTATTAGTTTCAACTTGATATTTCTAATTAACTGGGACCGCAGAAAAAGATTCTTGACAAACGGTCAGATTGACAAACGGACAACAAAATGATCGAATAATGGTTCAGTTTGTTTATTCTGAAGTACGGAACCACATAAACTGGTTCTAATAAACAGACCCATTTAAAAAATGATAATTTTAAATCATATAGTACGAGAGTTTGTGAACCGTTAATGATATATGTATGTTGCTTTAATTGTAATTTTGTCTTACGATTATATTGTTTTAGAGATAACGAAAAAAGAAATTCAATGCCATTCTAGAACCATTGTTTTTATATTTATTAAGTAAGTCAAAGTCAACCTCATTCGCGATGTTGAATATCGTTTCAGATTTGATCGGTGAGTACAAGTGAACACTTGTGTTACTTAGATTTTTATATTGCCCTTGGGTGTATTTCCTATGCGAATAATTACAGCGAAAAAGCTGATGTTGTTCGTGATCCTTTGACCCCTTCCAATGCACCCCGTCCGAACATTACGTCGTTTATTCTGTTGTAAAAATAATTAATTTGGCCAAGTGCGAGACGGACGCTCGCACAAAGAGTACTGTACCACCAAACAATATGGGAATGGAACCCTAAAAACTTTATGGTAAATAACAGCAATAAACATGACAAAGCAACATCAAGGCTACAAAAAACAAGCCACTAATAATAGCGCCTGACAAAAAATTAGGCACCCTCTGCTGCGTGCGAAACCCAAATTTTTATTATTTGTTGTTTTACTTTAAAGTATATGGAATGTTAATAGCAAAATCAGTTATAACTACAACCTTAAGAGTGTATAATACCTCACTTCGCTTCGCATGATCCTGTTTTATACCAACAAATACTACAACAATCTGAAATGATAAATATTAGGATAAATGCTGTGTCAATGCTCTGTGAAAACTTGATTCCATCAAATTTTCTCGATAGAAAAAAATTGCAAAGTTACTTCCAAACCGTACAATGGGTAAACCGATAGCATTCAATGAATAATTGAAATTAGATCTGAAACTTTGCATAATATAACTGATATTATTATAAAGCAGCTGCAGACTGTTCCATAAAAATGAAAAAACCATCACCGCGATTTCAAAATAACTGACGTTTTTGCGTGCGCGGCATCCGATTAGAGTAGGATAGACAATGAAAAAGCAGAAGCGTTACGCTTAGCAGAAGCTACAGGCGGTGAGGCGCGCGGCTTGGCGAGCGCGGCGTCATTTGCGATGGTATGTCACAGCTCGCTAGTTGCGACCGCGGCGTACGTCCACCGCACTGAGCTATAGTGTAGCCCATAGAGAAACTTATAAACTGGGAATAGAGTCATCAGTTTTATCTCGGTTTAGCGACATCTCGTGGGTAACGACTGACTTAGTTCGTTATTGTACCTACCTATACCTACACAGGTATATATACCTCATGTATAGCACAGCCTTACTGCATTGTAATTTTATTTTTCAAATACCTACTACATTTAGTTAAATAACACAACATTTAAAAAATTAATGATAATTTATTTACATGTAATTTAAGTAAACAATACATTTTAGATAACATAAAGTGACCTAAATTCACAAGTTTTCACAAATTTCACAATTCACGCGAATCTGAAATACGATATATTCGTAAAAGTCACATTCACCGGGGTTTAAACATAAAATTGCACAAGATAAGTATTTACCACAGTTCGGCACACAGCACATTTTTTCCGATGTCATTGTTGTAGCAAATTGAAGTCCATTCAACGTAAACAAACACGATCTTTGGAGTCCAAAACGAAAGCTGGGTAGTCAAAATAAAACACAGTCAACAGAATCCATGAAACATTGCCGGGTCGTAAGTTAATCGTCACTTATTTTGATTTATCGCAAAACCATGAATACCACAAGTGCAGCTCAGAACAGAAACAGACAGACATTTTGAAATTGAAACAAGTGCTGCCAGATCAAAAACCCTATTCAGCACTAGCAACGCTCAAAAAAGTGCTAGATTCTACAAAATTCAGAGATTATAAAGACGCCAAATTCAGTTCCAATTTTCAACAGTAAAAGACATAATGTATAGAAATGAAAACATACACTAAATAAAACCACTAAATTCTCCGCTAGGAGCAAAGACTCTAAATGCGCGCTAACCATACCAAAAATCCGTTAGATGTAGCGCCGAACGCGCTTAAGTGGCAGCAGTGATTGAAACAACCTCAATCTATTGAGGAACGACGAAAATAGGGCTTCGACAATGTTTCGACGTTTTCTCATACAAATAAAAAATGGTTTAAGTGAAAAGACCCTGGTGTAGCCGCCTCGATGCTCGCTAAGTAGAACGTTTGCTTCATTTGCTCACCGTGCCGCGCGCCGCCACCGCATCCCTTGTCCTCGCCGCGCCTCCGGTCGCACCGCCTGCCGCGCCGCAATTCGCGCCTCCCCGGTAGCTGTAGCATACTTCATACAATTGTCTACATTTTGTGTTAACCGTTCGCCGCTTCCCGCACCGCATATCGCGCCGCAAGTCGCGCATGAGGTAGCTGTGGCTAAGCTGTTAGAGCAGGACTGCGAGTGCGAACGTTAAAAACTCTACTTTTAGAGGTTCCTTGAATGAGGACCTCCTTTGGATTACAACTTTCTACCTATTACGGTTGAAGCTGTCCCTGTGACAGACAGATAGTGGAGGCTTAGTAATAGGGTCCCGTTTGGTACCCTTCGGGTACCGAACCCTAAAAATCTTGAATATTTACAATTTGTTTCGGGAGTTACTAAGGAGCTTATGCAAAGGACCTCCTCCTTTTTTGAAGTCAGTTAAATAGTTAACAAATTCGCTGTAAAGTAAAGCTGAACGCTGCGTGGTACGTCGGTGTGGCTGGCTGATAGTTAGGGAGCCCGCGTACAAAAGTGCTGACGATCCGAAGGATTTTGACAGAGATTGTGAAATCGATTGTTCACTCATTAGTTAACACAAAAAGACCGTCAGCTGATTGGGCAGCGGTGGGTGTGGATGTGGAAGAGTCAAAAGGATTCTTTTTTGCAAAATAAATCTAATTTGAGAACTTAAAAATTTGAACATGATAATATTTATGCCAAGAATGACAATAAACTCAGTCAGTTGCGTGTACGCGAGTATGTGAATGGTGGAAAAGTTATCGGCTGGCACTGTAAAGGTGTACCTAGACTTTGACGATTCATTGGTAACTTATGAGGAGTGAATAATAGATTTCTTGTATTGTCAAACTTCTTCGGATTTACGTGAGCTCCCAAACTAGGAGCGATCAACTCAGGCTTGGCGCGGTGATAAAAAGATTTAACATTTTAATGAACGTAAAACAAACTTTAACTGAAAATGCTTGTATTTAAATCATTTTCTGGACCAATAAAAATTCTCAAATTAATATTGCTCTTGTAGGTAAATTTTCGTGCCTTTATTTAAGTTATTCAAAGATATTTATGAATTTATTTAACTTCACTGCATTTAATTAATTCTGAAACATAACATATAGGTAATTTTCAGATAAAATCTGTTTCATTTATTGTAATCGCATATTTTCGCAATAGCAAATATACATATGAATTTCCAAAAACAATATTGTAAAATAGTTCAAATTAACATAAAAGCAATTCAAAATCGCTAGTTTCACGAGCGGCGCGGCACGGCCCGCTCCTAGAGAGCAGGATAAACAGGTGTTAAATGAAAGTTTTGGAGTAGCACAGGTTTCTCCGAACATCTTCGTCATAATCAATAAAGTTGTAAAATAGTCGCGTATTTTCTCAAAATTTTAAATGAAATGTTAGTAGATATTACTGAAGCCAAAACAACCATTTTTGGATTTTTTTGTATGACTGTAATATGTTCCGTTTTACCTCGAGACAACGGATTGGGATTCGTATTTTTTTTTATTATCATAGTAGTGACCCTGGTGAATATACTCGTATAGGCTGTAAGGGTTGTTCATAAAATAACTCCCAAGCCGAAAATGGGGCAAATATTGAATAAACGCATAAAATATATTAGCTTCAGCCTACTTGGTTTTGTCTGCCGCTAACATTTGACAGTCTGCTTATAACCCTGCGAATGGAATGATCGAACGAAACATCAAGTATATTGTATTACCAACATAATGTGTGAAAATCAATAAAGTTAAAGATCTCACAATATGTTTATTCTACCATGTTCTGGTGCACAAATCTTCTGAGCGGACAAACCTATTACATTAGAACCTTGAAAATTCATGTGAGGCCAATAAAGCAGCTTCAGAAGGCTTTAGTTTTAATTTTGGTGCTCTCAAAACAAAATTTTCATCATTCCAGAATATTATTATATTACTTTAGAAAATTTAAAGTTTTGTCAAGACTAAATCTAAAATTAAAGCCTTCTAATCGACTTTAGTATCTACTGCATATTTTAAAATGGAAATCATATTATTATTAAACTACTTAATTCTGTCCATCTGCTTGCAAAGTTTACCTTAAGTTCAGTGTAAACCAAGCTTATTAATTAACGAAACTTTTCAGCTAAGAGCACTTAAGGGGACACTGTCCAAAAGCTGAGCTTAGTTTAAGGTTTTACGCTCACAAAAGCAATATGTTAGAGTGCATACTACGGGAGACCTATCAAACTCATGTAACAAAGCCAACTAAGTCTTGTATTATGCAAACAAGCATCATGTAAGGCGTGGATTTATGAGGAAAGTTCGTCGTGTGATCGCGAGCGTCGCCCGTGGGACCCGCCCGGGCACTATTGCTCCATATATTCATATTTAGGCTCACGACAAAGACGTTCCGGCACCATCCTGAGGGACGCACTCGTACGCCTGAATGACAACGATTTATGAATAAGGAATCAGGTATGGAATATTCTATCAGGCTTTTAGTGTTTGAAGGGATAGCATTCTTGACCCCTCACGCCTTAACTAAAAGATAAATCCAAAATGTCTACCCACATAATCTGACGTTATTTGTTTACCGTTACTGCTTTTTAGGGTTCCGTACCCGAAGGGTGCCAAACGGGACCCTATTCCTGCCTCCGCTGTCTGTCTATCCATCCGTCTGTCTGTCACAGGGGTCTAAAGCTTCAGCCGTTATAGGTAGCCAGTTGAAATTTTCAGAGAATACGTATTACTATGGCCTCTACCACGCAAACTAGTATATTTTTAAAACATGAAAATCTTGCGGTAATTTTTTTTTCAATGTTTTTTGTTTAAGTTCTATCTTAAAGACGGTAATATATACAACCTTCAAATTTGGTTAGATTATTATACATACGCTAGAGTAAATCAACAAATAATGGAAATTAGGGTTCCATACTCAGAGGATGCTGAATTATTTGACAGGCGCCTTTTTACTGACACCTTGATGTTGCTATGGCAACTGTATCTTTGTTATTTATATGTTTTAGGGTTCCTTACACTTTTGTGTGGTGGTACGGAACCCCCTGTGCGTGAGTCTGACTCACACTTGACCAAATAATTTGTGGTTACAAATTAAATCGGAACCTGAATAGGTTCCCTTGAAAAATCGATGTTAAATATTGAAGTCACGAGTAACAATGGCCGTAGGATAAATTGAAAAGAGGACCAGGATATTCAATTAGGGGCGCACGTAACAATAGGCCCTGAAATTCAGCGATCATTAGAAGTCCTTTGCGAAGTGTTATGAACAATTCCACGAAAGAGTATTATTATATAACGCCCAATTTGGAGATGTTTAGCTATTATTAGCCATGAGGGTTCGATATAATAGCTTACGTTCAACGGAATTGCGTGGATAAGAATATGGTATTATACTAGCCTTTCGCCGCGGCTCCGTCGGCGTTTATTCAATCTATGCCATGTTTTCGGCTTGGGCGTTATTTTGTGAACACCCTTTATAGCCTTTATTATGTTGACCAGGGTCACTATGATGATAATAAAAAAACCGCATCCAAATCCGTTGAGTACTTCTCGAGTTAAAACAGAACATGTATACATAGAGACAGACAGACAGACATACAGACAAAATATAAAAAAAAAAGTATATTTGGCTTCAGTACAAAATCAGTTACCCATGTTATTTAAAATTTTGAAAAAACTATTCAATATACAGACACGAATTTTTAATTCTTTATTATTAGTATATATATATAAAGACTGGTATTTGCGTGGTGCGCGGGCTGCAAGCAGCCCGTGAGATGTTATTGTCTTTTGTTTTTTTGCTTTTTATTTTTTTTATGTGTTTTTTTCTTTGTATCTGTAAGTAATTGGACTCTTACTACAGTGAATTAAAAGGCAATCGGTAGAAAATCCGTGATCGACAGAGGATGGGATGTGTGTCGAGTGTCTAAACCTGTCATCGGTTGGAAGATGTGTCAAAAAAGGATTTGTAAAGGTTAAGGTGAACCGTTTGCTCGTCCTGCTTGACTTGATGACTCGGACTTCGTCATACGTCTTGAATGTCTGTCCTCCGGAATCGCGCGCTCAGCCTGCGGCTTCGGTATGTCACCGGCTCGGCCTTCGGCCTCGCTTATTGGAACACAAAGAGCGATCTTAAAAACGTGTAGAAACTGAGTTTCAGGGCGATCGGTTGAATAAACGCGATTGACATTTTTTTGACAGCTGTCAAATGTCAAAATTTGTCATCGGGTCGGGAAGAACCTATTATGCCTGTCATTCGAGTTTAAACCTGGAAGCGCTACCACCAGCCGTTCCGAAGTTATAGCAATTTAAAAAAAATGACAAAAAATGTCAAAACCTGTCAAATGTAAATTTTTTTTTTGTCAAATAGTGGCCATTGAAGCCATTTAATATGTTGAAAACCAGGTAGCTCTAGCTCCAACCGTTCCCGAGAATTGGCACTGCGCGGATTGGGCCGATTATTTTTTTGCATATTCGGGTAGATCTCATCGAGCCCTTTTAAACGAACCCCATGAACAGTTAATTAATTAAGCTGCCCATTTTGATGGATGCCCATAGGATGACCTAACGATTTTTTTAACGTATTCTCTCTGGTTTGGTAGAACTGTGAAATTTTTGCATTAAATTTTCTTTTTTATTAAGTTTTCATTGCAAATTTTGCACATGTAAAGAACTCTCCGAAAAATTGTTAGGGACCCTGTGGGTCAGTATCAGATGGCAACTTATTTTTTTCAAGATGGCGGCCATAGACTTAATTACAGAACCTTAAACATGGAATAGTCCGGAGAAGTTACGCTATGTTGATGTTAAACTAAGTAAATTACGAGTACTTAGAATGAATTCTTTCCCACAGCTTTGTCTGCATGGCTTTTGATTTAGTAGATGATTTTTAGCCTAAGCCTTACACATCACCGCGAAAATGATCATAATATATATACCGTGAAATTTGCGATACTGGCCGTACCGTAATTTGGTGGCATTTTCATTTTACTACGGTACATTTTATTTGCTGTTTTATTGAATATATTTTACTTCTTTGGGTTATATAGGCTTCTTTTCCACTCTGAAACGTTTGCCCCTTCAAGAAATGAGACTGACCGCACAAATGTATGGACAAGTGTTTTTATGTTCATCCCATTGACCTCTCATAAACAACAAGACACACAGTCTCTAAGAAAAGTTCGTCAGAAAGTATCCGAACCTGTAACGTGCATAGTAGCAAAAATCTTCAACCAAATTAAGAGATGTAATGTCAGTTGTACGAAATCGTCATTCGAATTTGTCACCCCATAGCGGTGACAAAATGCATCGCGGACACTTTTTGAGCGAGATATGAGAGTTTATGAGAGGTCAATGGTTAATCCCAAAAAAAAGCTTTGTGTCTGGACCTTTTTGTTCCGTGGTCTGAATCATAGTAGATGAAAATCTACGGTCTCCCCATTCAGGAGAGAGACATGAGTATATTACAAATAAGTGTGTAAGCTTATCCGTAAAATTAAGTGGTTGTTACTGACTTATACAAAAGTCATAAGGTTTCATTATAAAATTTTAGGGTACCTCGGAGTTTTTTTTTATTGGTTATAGCAGTCAACATATTTTAAACATATGTATTTATCTTGCCTCGTATCGTAAAATCCTCATTAGTATGAACTCAAAACTACTTGCATAATGAAAAAAAAATCACGAACATCCCAAACACAGAAAAAAAAGATAGTACGGGTCTCCTAACAACATAAAGCTTTAAAATATTTTTTTCTAATATTACAGTATAATTTATAATCGAACTAAGTAGCAAGGCAAAGAATACTTATATAGTCCATGCACTCATGTCCGAGGTTTTGATGTCTAACGCCAATGATGTTTTAATAGTACATTACGATACGAGAGCGATAAAACGTTTTCTGACGAGTGTGAGTTTGCGGCACGAGCCGAAGGTATCGTATAATATTTTATAGCAAAAGTGCGGAAAATGCCGACTTTACGCAAGCGCAGCGTGCGTAAAGTGGTCATTTTACGCACGGTGTGCTATAAATAATATTAGCTAATACGTACAACAATACATTGCGGACCTACCAAGAAGGTTCAATGGCGGTGCGAGACCTCACCGCTACGAAACCTCCTTGTGGCCGAACCTCACATGCGTGCTTCATTGCGGACCGACCAAGAAGGTTCAATGGCGGTGCGAGACCTCACCGCTACGAAACCTCCTTGTGGCCGAACCTCACATGCGTGCTTCATTGCGGACCGACCAAGAAGGTTCAATGGCGGTGCGAGACCTCACCGCTATGAAACCTCCTTGTGGCCGAACCTCACATGCGTGCTTCATTGCGGCCCGACAAAAGAGTTTTTGTGGCGGTGCGGACCCTATTACTAAGACTCCGCTGTCCGTCCGTCCGTCCGTCCGTCTGTCACCAGGCTGTAGCTCATGAACGGTGATAGTTAGACGGTTGAAATTTTCACAGATAATGTATTTTTATTACGGCTATAACAACAAATACTAAAAAATAGAATACAATAAATATTATAGGATAAAATAAACATGATTTTTTTGCTCATTATTGCTCGATATTGATAACGGCAACAGGTAGACGCTTGAAATATGCACAGAATATTTCGTTACATATTCACTTTAAAAATAAATAATTGAATTAAAATAAAACAAATATTCAAGGGGGGCAATTTTGCCGTTTTTATAGATAACGGTACGGAACCGTTCGTGCGCGAGTCCGACTCGCACTTGGCCGGTTTTTTATTTTAATTTAATAATAATCTTTATTCCTTAATCCTATTTATTACTTGCTTTATGGTAAGATTGTATGGGATAAGAGTTAAGAAAAGTAAAAAGATATTATTTTAAATCTTCTTCATTCAACAAAAGATCCTCAGAAATAACAAAATACTTTTTGTGAAAAAAATTCAGTCTTAATATTGTTTTCAAGTAATAAAATACTTAAGCTAACCAGCTTATTAAAAAGTTAGCCTTTGCCCGCGGTTCCGCTCGAGTTTATTCCATCTCTGCCCCGTTTTTGGCTTGGGCGTTATTTTATCAACACTTTTTATAGTCTATGTTGAACGATGTTGCTCTGATGATGATAAAAAAAACCGCATCCAAATCCCTTGAGTGGTTCTCGAGTTAAAACGGAACATACATACATGCATACATGCAAATAACAATTTAAATCTAATAAAAAAACCTTTATGGTGAGACTCCGTTGTCCGTCCGTCCGTCCGTCCGTATGTCACAGCCTCATAACTCAAGCACCGTAAAGATAAGGACTTGAAATTTTCCACAAAAATAGCATTCACTTGTCTACCATACATAATAGAACACAAAAAAAATGAAAAATTTGTAATTGTTTAAAATATTTCCAATACAAAAGTGAGAAAAATAAAAAATAAATTCTTAATAATACAATATGGATATCAAATTGTATATATTGAGGAGCTGATTGTAAAAATATATACTTTTACTCTATTTACTGGCCCGATTTCAGAAATCTTCGAAAAACCACAAAAAATGCATGTCCCTCCCCCCTTATTTCCGAAACTACAAACCGAAAAATATGAAAAATATCATGATAATTTAGGATTACTAAAGATTACAAGAAAAATATAGCGGGTGAAAAATTAAGCACCTTTGTACACCAGATTGTGTTTGAGCGGGTCTAAATCACACCACAATGAAGCCTATGGCTGTAGAATGGCTATTTATAATACCGGTTTTAATTTGCTCTTTAGTGGTGTTCACTATTATTAAAAGCATTATTGTAACTCTCTTATACCCCATTAAGTGTTACAACAGCATCTTATAGACCAGCAATGTGGCCAAAAGCAACCATAACAAGCTTTAAGATCTTAAGTGTGGTAGGAAGGTGGTACAATCAGCTTTTATAGAGGCTCATTTCAGAACGAGGTACAAGTTACCAATATACGGCTTTTGTACAGCAACACTTGCCGTAAGCTGTACGAAAAGCTTTTATAGAGCTCTAAGAAGATACAACAACTCTTAAGACAGCGCTATACTTCTTAAACCTGCACAAAAAGCCATATAAGTTGCTTTTGTGTTCGTTGGGCTTTTTCTACATTACCTTGGCAATATAACAATATGATTAAGCAAGAAATTTAATGCCTTTAAACGTCTGATATTTTCTGCAAGCATTAATTAATACTTAAATAGTAAAAACCGATAGAACACACACTTTAAAAGTATAATAATGAAGACTACAGCCAGCCGAGTTCGGGTCACTTTCGACCCATTTCACAACAATAACAAGAACTAAATTTAAAAAAATGGTTCCTCTAAATAAAAACATTCGAATTATATATTGGAAAAGTTTGACTACAAAATTTTCTAAACTAAAGTAACTAATGACTATACTTGCATATACGTTTCCCGGTTGAAAGAATATGCATTAAATATAGGTAAATAGAGCAGTCATTTTAAGGATAAGTGGCTATGAAATATCTATAAAAGAATTATTCGTCTTTGCACATAAACAAACGCAACCCACGCAAGTTCAGCTGCAGCTCTCTCAATCGTCGCCATATGGCTGGTAATATTTCCCAGATTGCGCTGTGCCCGACAGTGACCAGACATCAAAATCAGTCCAACTGTCGCCACTCGCAGCTGTCAGGGCCGCAGATGACAGCGGTCCCTCGTTTACTCTGACACGCGGTGTAATCTATTACGTACCGCCCGAAATATTCCACCCTCCTGCCTGTGTCAGCCCGCGGCCCGAAACTTGGGAATACGGTCTAGTGAGACATGCATGTGGCTTGCAAATTCAATTTAGATTGAGAGAGGAAGATATCTAGAACAATATTTGGAGGCGGGGTGAAAACGTTAAATCTATTTCGTAATAAGTAGTTTCTCAGCTCAGTAAATTGTATTATTTATTCTATGCCTGAACTGGAATTTGCCGATCCTTAAGTAAGATATGTTTGTTTTTATACAACATAATCGTAACTCATACAATTACATTGTAAATAGTAGTGGCGAAGGGTCCATATAACACGATTCCCATCGGCTTGTTCAGGAAATGGCCATCCATACTACATTTCTTTATTCCGTGCTCTTCGCTTTGTCAAATATTTTAAATAAATAATAATAATAAATAAATAAATAAATCTCAATACGACAAATACACTTGGCTGACAGGAAGTTGCGAAGTACAAAAAAATATGTTTTCGTTGGTTGCTTCTCTGAGTAATGCAATTTTTAGTCCGGCTCCCTTCGCCACTGGTAATAGTATCTATATATTAATATAAATACATGTATTACAAGCAAGAACTATTATAGTCCTTGACCATAAGTTAGCTAGGCTTGCTTCTTACCTGGTTTATTGAAAAAGAGGCGGCTTCCATTTTCATGCGAAAATTAAAAACTCCAGCCCCTAATTTACCATCTAATAAAAGATAGTTATACTATTAAATACATGTTAAACATAGAACTATCTTTCGCATTGAACATTAATCTACCATATTTGCACGTACTACTTTTTATTTTTTGTAGTAATTAATCTCCTATACCTTGCTTACAGAAAAATTATCACATTGTCAACTTCGAAGATCTATATCTTTCATTAAAGTTCAATAACTTTGCCAAAAAAAATTCTAAAGCATCAAACATTTAAGTACATTTGTAGGAGCATTGTATCAGAATGTAAATTATTTATCGCATAAACTGTTGAAAAAAATACTTCCGTAATTTTTTCTGATAATGTTGCCAGTTTGCCACGATTTTTTGTATTGAATAAAGCATAATTACAATAAAAAATTCATATCACAATAACCTATGTTAACCAATCGAGTTCTGATATTTTATATAATAATCAATTCATTAAATTCGAACGTAAAACATAATTAACATCACTCCAAATTCCAAGAAGACTTCAATCCATAAAGACAGTCCATACAAAAAGCGTAATTTGTCGAATAGCTCTTAAGCAGCTTTGAAGGATAATCTACCAGACAGGTAATATCACGCCATTATTTTGGGACAGAACTCAGAAATTGCCATTTTCGGGATACAAGATTTGAACCTGTGACATCCGAATAGTAGTCGGTTACCATAACCATAGACCACAAAGAAGGTCTTTAGCCTGATGATTTTAACTTATCTACTCTTTGAAAGGTTTTACAAAATATCACTGAACATACTGGGAAATATAACGTCTGATAAAGAGTTTTCCACAAAGAATAGGCTCGCTCTGATACAATCCCCCTTTTCATCGATAAACCCTCCGGCTCTTAATTAACCTACTTCACAACTCTTTCCACTGAAATGGAGGTAAATTAGATTAATATCTTCATTTATTAAAGGTAAAAAATTATGTTGTAGATGTTCCGAGTTGCGGGTAATGGAAGGTAATGCTAATGCCAGTTCACTGAAGCGGAGCGAATTTGTGTAAAGGTATATTTTTTTGTTGCGTCTCCATTTCGGAAATATACTGGGTGTTTTTTTGAATTTGCTTATATGGAACAAAAAATATAACTAAATGACTAAGAAAAAAATATTAAAAGATTATTTAAAATACAATTAGAGAAAATTTTAAAAATTATTTAGAAATTTATATTAAGTTATGAGATCATAATTAACAAAAGTATACATTAATTTACTTAAATAGCTAATTACCTATTCCTTACATTCTTAATATTCAGACATATTATAAAAAGGTTTATCCAGTAGAAACATTTTCAGTTTTATTGAAAATTCGTTGACATTATTACATTGTTTTATAGTATTATTAAGTTTATTGAAAATTTTCAGGCCCGAGTAATTAATATTTTGTTGAAATACGCCATCATTTGGATCAGGTAACACTAAATTATTATAATTTCGTAAGAGTTGGGTTTGAGTGTCACAAACTTTTTTGTATTTATTTAAAGGTCTAAAATTTTTAATTTATATTAGATTATAATATACAAATTTATAACTGTTAGTATTTTATGTTTTATACATAAAGATTTGCACTGTTCTCGGAATTTAGCACTAACGATAATACGCACAGCTTTTTTTTTTTGTAAGATTAAAATATCTTTAATTTGTTTGAGTTTCCCCATACTACTAGTCCTAACTAATTATACTCTCAAAATAGGAAATACATTATCTTAAGAGTGTCTGAGCCCACAATTTTACTCACAATAATTTACTACAATTTTTGGGAAAAACAAGCGCTAGCTTATTTATTTTTAAGATTGGCCATTTGTTGTCCCTACCTCAATTGATCATCAAGGTCAATACCTAAAAAACGTACACAGCTCCTTTTACCGCGCCAAGATCTGCCATAATTGGGCTGGGCAAAAATTAATGAAATTTGGGAGCCTGTATGTCTATGGACTACAATACAGCTTGCTTCTAGCGCATGCATTGAAATAATTTGATGCAAATGCAAAATAAGTGTGTTAATCGATGCAACTGCATAAAAAGATACTTAAAGTGTACAGAGCTTTGCGGATGTGGCAGGTCCTGTCAATGAGGAAAAATTTTGATCTCAATATCTAAGAATGAAAATAAAAAATTCAAGACTTTTTATCTTGCTCCGGTTATTAATATTGTCAAATATATTTTTATTTATTTAGAAAGGTTATGTAATAATATTAAATTTTATTTATTCTTACAACAAGGATACCAATTCCGACATATCCCCTTTTATTTAGGTATATTTCGAAAAGGTCTGAATTCCACGTAAAGAAATCAGTTCCGCCATGATATTTGAAATATTTTTTTAACACATTGTTACTTTAAAGTTGTTGGTGAAGTAACACTTTTTTTATTGTAGGACAATAGTTGCTATAAAATCAGGTTTCTTATATACTGCAATAGGCATGATGACAAAAAAAATGTATTAGTCCGTCAGTTAGATTATCAGAAAATATTGGACACGTATTTTTCTTGTTTCAATTAAACAAAAAATGATGAAGATATAGCCCGCTGAAGTTCGGCGTGACGTCACATCTAAGTACAATTTTACTTAGAAGTGACGTCATTTTCCCCCACTCCCAAACTTTGACGCGCTTTATCTCTGTCATTTTTATTTGAACGACAAAAGAAAAAAATAGGTGTCCAATATTTTTTGATAATCAAAATGACGGACTAAATGGAATAATATTTTATTTACCCTGTCTACAAGCCTGTTCATCATAGTATAATTTTGAGGTACGATATTTCGATTGTTTTATTTTTATTATTTTTATTTTTCGCAACTTTCTTCCTTTTTTCTTTGGACGGATAAAATTTTTATTTCAAAAATGAATTTCTCATCCTCAAAGTATATGAAAATGACACAAAACATGGCCTGGTAACCATACATATATGGGCAGAAATCGAGCGCAGACTGCACCGCAGGAGATGCACCCTCCCCCCTCCTCTAAAACCTACTCCAAGTATATCACCTCATTTCACCTAGTCTAAATCAGCCGAGAACAACCCAAGGATCAACTGTGCCGAGTGGCGTCTTCCTAAACGAAGCCACAACGTCATGTTCAAAAAGACCCCAGCTAAGAAAGTAACAACAAGTAACAAGACTCAAATATTACCCTTTTCGGGAAATTTGTAATGTTATCCATTATTTTGTAATGATTTAAAGCCACAAATGTAAAAAAATTTAAACATTTAAAAAATCCCAAATATTCACTGACATTCGAAAAGGCTACAGCACCGTGGACCACATTCACACTCTAAGGCAGGTTATACAGAAAACTCAAGAGTATAATCAGCCCTTATGTCTAGCGTTTGTGGACTATGAGAAAGCCTTCGACTCCATCGAAACTTGGTCTGTTCTGCAGTCCTTGCAGCGTTGCCAAGTTGACTGGCGTTACGTGGAGTTGTTGAAGTGTCTGTATGACTCCGCTACGATGTCCGTCCAAGTACAGGGTGTACAAACAAGACCGATACATCTTCAGCGCGGCGTGAGACAGGGAGATGTTATTTCTCCAAAACTGTTTACCGCCGCGCTGGAGATCGTCTTTAAAACACTAGACTGGGATGGACGAGGCATAAACGTAAACGGAGAGTACATTTCACATTTTCGCTTTGCCGATGACATCGTCATAATGGCGGAATCGCTGCAGGAACTAGAGGAAATGATGCGCGGCATTGGCGATTCTTCGAGACGAGTGGGCCTGCGGATGAATTTGGATAAGACTAAGGTCATGTCCAACTGTCACGTCATCCAAGGGCCAATAACCGTCGACAATGTCAGCAACGAAGTTGTTCAAAAATATGTTTATCTGGGTCGAGTCATACAGCTGGATAAAAACAACTTCGACGCCGAGGCTGACAGAAGAATATGCTTGGGTTGGGCAGCATTCGGAAAGTTGCGTCACATATTTACGTCGTCAATACCGCAGTGCTTAAAGGCTAAGGTGTTCAACCAGTGCGTCCTTCCTGTGATGACGTATGGCGCTGAGACGTGGTCTCTTACAAAGGATCTGATCCACCGGCTTAAGGTCACTCAGCGAGCTATGGAGCGGGCTATGCTTGGGGTATCTCTGATGGATAGAATCCGAAATGAGGAGATCCGTCGGAGATCTAAAGTAACCGACATAGCCTGCAGAATCAGTAAGTTGAAGTGGCAGTGAGCAGGCCATATTTGTCGCCAACATGATGGCCGTTGGGGCCGAAAGGCTTTAGAATGGAGACCACGTACAGCAAAGCGTAGTGTAGGAATGAATGAATGAATGAATGAATATATTTATTTATTTCAAGAATAACTTAAATCTAAATACATCCCACAAAACCAAGTAGGAATTTGGTTTGTCTGTGGGGAGGGAGTCGCACTTCTTTTTCTATAATTAGTCACTTACTAAGTTATAAGTAGGTAGGTACATTAACAATAAATAATAACATTGTTATTTTAATCTATGTTTACATGTTTTGTAGAAGGTAAGTTTTATATAATTTTGCAAATTTATTTTTATTTTGTTCAGATCTTATACGAACAGGCATTTCATTATATAACATTGGAATTTTGCGTTTAAGCAATCTGCCGCCAAAGTAGTTATTCACTTTTACTGTTTCATATTTACCCTGAGCAGTTGCTCTCGTGTTGAGCCCATGCTGTTTAGGTATCTTATGATCTGGGGTGCCATGGCCATTTACTGCAATTATGTATTTATATTTTAATGAAGCCGGTAGTATTTTACATAATGAGTACAATATTTTAATATTATTTTTGTGTTTTTTCCTAACATTTTTACTGACTAGGAATTTTAAGAATTTTATTGTATATTTTCAATCTTATCCATGTATGTTTTAAATATAGATCCATAGCAGTCCACACCATAAGATATAATTGAGTCAACCAACGACATATATACAGTTTTTAGCACAGAAATTGGTACTTTGTAACTAAGATGTTTGAATTTAAATAACAATATGCGTAGCTTATTTAATATCCTTTCTATGTGTTTAGTCCAGCCCATATTTTCATCGATGCACATTCCTAGGTATGTAACACATGGAACTTGCTTTATTGTTTTACATTTACAATTAGATAAGTTATTATGGAAACAGTTAAAGTCGTGGGCAACCAGTTGACATGAAGTGTCCGGGGTACAAGAGTACGGAGACCGGATAACAAGGAGGTTAGTTTTTTCGGCATTGAGTACGATTCCGTTATCGTGCGACCATCGCACTACGTTGTCGATATCCTCCTGCACGAGACGCGACACCTCGCCCATGTCGCGGCCGGCCCGCAGCGTGCACAGGTCGTCCGCGAACATGTACGCTGAGCAATGGCGGACCACGTTGCACATGCTGTTCACGTGCATCAGGTAACACAGCGGGCCACAGCCGGAGCCCTGCGCCACCCCGCGCCGCGCCGCCCACTGCTGCGGTCCGCTGTGCTCCTCGCCCACTCTCACCCGGTACGAGCGGTCCGTCAAGTACTGGCGGTACCAGCTATTAAGCGGTCCGCTGATCCCGCACTCCGCCATCGCCCCAAGCAGCCTCTCGTGCCGTAGGGTATCGAAGGCCTTTTTAAAGTCGAAAAATACAGCAACAACAAATTTTTTATCGTTGAGATAACTATTAACTTCGTCGGTAAATTTTACAAGTAATGTTGATGTACTTTTATCCTTCTGAAAACCGTGCTGGCAATCGTTTATAACTGCATGTTCATTAAGGAATCTATTTTGTTGATTAACTATACATTTTTCTATGATTTTTTCTATACTGGATAAGATAGCTATAGTTCTGTAGTTAGCATAATTTTTATGATCACCTTTTTTATAAATAGGTCGCACTATGGCTTCTTTTAGTTTTTGAGGAAACTTCGTATTTTTTATACATAAATTAATTAAGTGAGCTATGACCGGGCTTATTTGTTCACTTATATATCTTAGGTCCCTCATACGTATACCATCTGACCCTGGCGATTTCTTATCACTCATTTTCTTTATGACTTTTTGGACCTCCTTGCTATTCACCGTTCGCCATCTCATCGACATACAAGCCTCATTTCGATAGTCAGCACGGTTTAAGAAAGTTTCGTTACAATCATGAATTATATTATCGATATCATTTTTAAATGTAGTTGCAAAGTTATTACATATTTCTTGCTTTGTATTTCCTGACAAGTGTTTCAATATTACCTCATCTGTTGACTTTTTTCTATTACCAAGTATTCTATTTATATTATCCCATATTTTCTTTACGTTACCATTACATTCGATTATTTTTTGTTTCTCATGTTCATTTCTTATTTTAGAGAATAGCTTTGTACACTTATTTCTGTATTTTGTATAATTTAATCTTTTTAACATGTTTGTTTTATCTTGGAACCATATCATAAACAGTGTATCCCTCTCCAATACCATTTTTTTCATTTTGTTGTTTACCCACCCTTTTGAGTCCCTTCCACTTGTTTTGACTTGTTTAGTCTGGTAACTTGATTCGTAAATATTAGTAAATATTTCATAAAGTTGATTGTACAGTTCTAACGGACAACTAATATTCAATAAGTGTTTAAAGTCGATTGAGGCAAGTTTTTCGTAAACAAGTTTGTTATCAAGCAGGAGGCGCGTCACTGACCCCCCCGGCCGCACGTCTCCGCGCCCGTTCGTGCCTCGGCGTGAGTCAGTGGTCGCGCCTAGGGAATCCAATTTATGATTATTAAAATCAGCGCTGCTTACAGCAACAGCGGTGCAATAATGGTCCGCCATTTTATACTCTAAAACGGCCGAATAAAGTTCATCACGCGGGCATCTCACGAATATGTGATCAAGGCACGATTCTACTATTTCGCCTTTTAAGATTTCTCTTCTAGTTACGTTAGTGATGCACTTGGAATAGCCACATTCCGCCAACAAATTCTCGTAGGTTAAGACATTATTATTACTAGTATCCAATAGATTTATATTTATATCTCCGCAGATTATAATCTTTTTATGGCTAGGTAGGTTTTTTAATAACAATTTTAATTCGTCTAAAAATTTAGATAATTTGTTTTGTTGATTGATTTTAGGCGGGCGATAAATGGCTACAATTAGTACATCACTACCATTTTTTCTGACATTTACCAAAACACATTCCGCCGCTGTCATAATAAAGGGAGGTTTACAAACACATGCAGAGAGGTCAGAGTGAGTGTAAACTAACACACCGCCACCTCTCCTGTTTTGTCTTGTATAACTATTGAGATCGTAGCCCGAGATGTTGTACATATCTAACATATCGTATGAAATGTTAGGCTCAGTTATTACTATAACGTCTAATAAGGCGAAGTAATTATGACAAATAACTAAGAGTTCGTTATAGTTCTTTTTAATAGAACGAATATTTACGTGAAATAAATAAAAGTCTTTTTTATCATAGAGTGATTCTATCCATGACTGAAGACAGTTTGTACTCACTTCATAGCTGCAATTAGTGAGCACATCAAGGTCCTGAATTGCTGCGAAAGCGATATTTATATATTTTCACAAACATAACACTTAGATATTATTGACACTTTTGACCTTTTTTTAACTCACTGATGTCATTTGCGCACTTAATTCTTGATGTCTTGGCTCCATCAGTCTTCTTGACAAGTACTTTGCCGTCGCTCATCCAGATGTATTTATACACGTCGCGAAGTTCAACTCTGGTTTTCCAAAACAGGTCGCGGGTCTCCGGGATCAGGTCCTCGTTAATGTATATGGCGACCTCGTGCCCGCTGGACCGACGACCTGAAGGACGTTGCGGGGGGTGGCTGGATGAGGAGGACGGAGGACCGACATGAGTGGCGAAATTTGGGAAAGGCCTATGTCCAGCAGTGGACGAACACGGACTGATGGATGGATGGATGGATTCACTGACAGACTTAGTAAACTAGTTCGCCCCAAACTGTGAACTCGCGCTCACCCGATTCGCGCTTAACCGATTTGGCTCATGTTCGAACTTAAAAACTCTATTTGCCTTATTTACTCGCCTGCCAAATTTCATGACATTCCGATCAACGATACTCGAGTTATCATCAAACCAACATTCATACAAACACACGTAGGTACATACAAACGCCGGATTGTTCTAGTAGACTCGAAGATCTCACTCGCTTCCATCTTTCGTTCAAAAAAATATTTAATACTTATTTTTATAACTGGCATCATAATAAGTGATATTAAGTATAAATAAAGAGGAGGAATAGGTGTCATGGTTTACATATTTTGCTCATTCCGCTCTGCTAAAGCTTTCAGAAGAACCTGGGGCGGCGCCCTACGCGTTATCAGATCGCGGCACGCGCTTTTTGAATCAAGCACTATTACGCCGCCCCCGGCTGCACTCGACTGTTATTATTAGAACGAATATTAACGAGCACTTTTATTTTACACGACCTGACTAATAACTGCCGTTTATTTTAATTCGTTTATGTTCAACATTGTAGTTTCTTCAAAGAACTTCTGTAAAACGTGTAAAAAAATAAGCTTTAAATTGTCACTTAAGGCCTTATCGAAATAAAATATAAATAGGTGTAACGTTAATTTAAATAGTTAAGCGACGATTGAAATTATTTATATTTTATTTAGACTTCGAATTTTGTATCTAAAGATTGAAAATTAAATAATTTCAAAATCAGGTTATGAGTGCGAAGAGCAGATGAATTCGCGCGGAAAGTTTTAATCTATAAGTAATTAAAAATGTTCATAGGCAAAGCTGTAATAGTAGTTTGAAACTGTTGCCTAACTGGGGTTTAAACACGAGTGTGCGTTTAAGAACCGTAGCGTTTAGGTGAGGTTTTTTAATAGTATCACACCAGTTAGCGTTGCTAGGCCGGCTATTCTGGCAATATTTTTCACTCGCAATATCAGTTGTTCGACTTTTGATTAAAGTTTAATAAATACCATGCGATGGAATAATTAAGCCTAATCTAAGAAAAAATATGGAATATAAGGAATGCCTACTATCAGTTTTCAATAAAATAAAAAAAATACCCATAAGTAAGACATCCCTTTTAAAATCACCCGAAATTTGCCTCAGCAGTTTTTCAGGGCGGCTATTCTCGCAAAAATTTTCAAACGCTTTGCTTTTCATACGCCTACTTTTATCGCGTCACAAATGCTGTGTGATGATAATTCTATTAACTATAGGTTGGGGAAAAAGTTTCTTCGCATTTTATATGAAAATTCAAAACATTTTTTAATAAAGTTTATTTACATTTAACTAAAGTATGTAGGTGCCATTTTGTTCGATAACTTTCTGCCATCTTGTAGGTAGGGACATGATCCCATTGCTATAGAAATTCTAGGGCTTCAGATCAAAAAACCGCGACAAGTGGTTTTGGCATTCCTCTCGTGACGTTACCCAGACACTCCCTAAAGAATTCTGAAGAGACCGAAACAAGTGGAAATCTGAAGGTGCAAGGTCAGGACTATACGGCGGATGCATTAATACGTCCCAGCCAAACTCTCTTAATTTTTGCTGAGTGGCTAAAGATGTGTGAGGTCTAGCGTTACCATGATAAAAAACCACACCCCTTCTGTTGACTCATTCCGGCCGCTTTCTCTCAAGTTCTTGCTTTAATCTCATCAGTTGTTCGCAGTAGAGTTCAGAATCGAAAGTCCTGCCTGACGGTAACAGCTCATAATGAATAATGCCCTTCCAATCCCACCATACACACAGCATTACCTTGTTGCGAGATAACCCGGGTTTTGCCAGAGTCTGTGAAGCCTGACCAGCCTTTGACCACGACCTTTTTCGCACGTTCTTGTCGTACGTGATACACTTTTCATCACCAGTTATCAGGTTTTTCAAAAATGGTTCGGTTTCATTACGTCGTAATAAAGAATTACAAAGGAGTACACGGTTCATTAAGTTTCTTTCAGTGAGCGCATGAGGCACCCAAATATCGAGCTTTTTTTTGTACCCAGCTTTTTTCAAATGCGCCAAAACAGTTTTGTGGTCAATCCCCAGTTCTTCAGCTACATCGTAACTACTGATATGCCGATCTTGCTCCACTTTTTCAAAAATGGCATCCATTTTATCCGTAACAGGGTGCCCAGAGCGAGGTGCATCTTTGACATCAAAATTTCCGGATTTAAAACGCATAAGCCAAATTTGTGCTACTCTCACAGACATTGCACTAGGTCCATAAAAAACTTTTTCGCGGCTTGTGTTGCATTTTTACCTTTTTTGTAGTAAAATTTTAAAATGTATCGAATTTCTTCATTAGATTCACTCATCTTAACAGTAATGAAAACAAATGGAAATCACACATTTTACCTAATTTGAATTTGGAATTATCTTTTTTTAAATTTAAACTTTTTAATAATACCAAAACCAGCCAGATACAAATGGTATAGCCAAAAAGATTTTATAATAAGTTCATACATGCTTTTTTTGTTTGATAAACACTTGTACTTGTCCACTTATTTATATTAATTTCCCTTACCGGTAAACAAACCTTTGATAATGCTTTAACAGCGAAACCGGTAAGGGAAATTAATATAAATAAGTGGACAAGTACAAGTGTTTATCAAACAAAAAATGTTTCAAAAGTTCCACCAAGTGCCAACAATCACGAGCATCAACTCCATTCATACATACTATTTGCGAAAGAGTTTTTCCTCAACCTATTATCACTCCTTAAAAGACACAAAGCATGTTATTAATACGAACAACAGGCTTATATTTTAAAAGTATGATACGTTTCTTCATGAAGAAGAACTTGTAAAAATCACCTGCTTTTACCCTACGCAAATTGTCGCATGTGCGAGAATCGTCGTTCAGGTATCCCAATTTGCGCCTGACGTCCCGTTTTTTAGGGTTCTGGGGTAATTTCCCGATTTACCCTCCATCGGGACGCCATATGTCCCAATTTTACACCAAATTATGAAAACTGATACCAAAAGTTTGAAACTTTGAACGTAAACTCGGTTTAAACTCTGTTTTCAGTGTCTAAACAACAATAAAGACGTAATAAAGGCCAAACGTGTCATTCAGCTCAGCAGAACCACCAGACCATAATGCAATTCTTGGCTGGCGAAAAATATCATAAATTGTACAATTTTAGTGCTCCTTCAAAAAGTGAGCACACCTGCAATTTTCCGGAAAAGTCACAGTCGAAGTGGTTTTGCTACAAAGTATGCTCTCCAGTAGGTTTAAATCGAGAATATTCATAATTAGAGGCAGTTTTAAACAGCATCTAAAATGAAAAATAAATGAAAAGGTAAATACAAATTTCTGGAAACTAGGCTTTAACCAATAAATATTAGCTTATGTTACAAGTGTATGTATATGATTTTGTATCATCATATGTTTTTTTTTAAATAAGGAGTGTTTGTTGAGTTTCTTGCCCTTCTTCTTAGCAATACTAATCGAATAGTGCGGACGGTTAGGCATTATTTTTATTTATAGTTTATTTAGTTCATTTTTCAACACATTGTTTATTGCATTATGTATATATAATATTTGTATTCCTATATTTCTATATTTTATGCAGGTGTATAACTGTATTACATTTTAGTAGCCCAACCTTCATATTTTTTGTATGTATTTCCCGTATTTCTTTATCAACTTATTTGTTCATTGCATTATGTATATATAACATTTTATTCCTAGATTCCTCTATTTTATGCAAGTGTATATTTTATGTCCCGTATTATTATATATTTTTTATATTCCAAAGATATATATTGTTAAAATTAACTTTGACTTGTAGAAAGTATACTTTATGTATCTATTTTGCAAAAATAAAAAAATATATATAAAATATACAATATAATATATACAGTGTAATGTGTAGGGTAGTGCTTCTATGAATCGATTATTAGATGTGGAAGAAGCCAAAAATCGTCATTTTTTTATATATTTAATACTTATAATTTTAAGTTTTCAAATAAATGTTTAGAGATAATGTAATTTCATGTACGTAGTATAAGTAGGTATACAAGAAGTACCTACTTAAAAAAAAACGATTTTTTTTGTTTAACTACTATAAAACTCATTCGTAAAAGATAAGCACTTGGACATTGGACCATTATTGTTTTTTTTAGTACCACAATTATTTTTATTCTCATTTTCTACACCCAATGGGCTAACGCTTGGCCCTCACCGCGCCTCGTGTAAAGCGTAGACCCAGGATGAAGAGCGCTCCCCATGAAAGCGAAAGATTAAAATCAGGCGAGGTAATAATCGCCAAGACGTGTCAAAGGAAGCGGGGCACTTCGTACCTTTTCTCGATGCGTTTCGTCATATTTTCGAACCCTCATAGCTTCGGTCTGGATAATACTAGAGATACCGAATTATCAAGATAAGATGTAATAATCAGTCTTAATAAACACGAGAAGTTTCATTTGTCTAGCTTTGATACTTTGAATTTCATTAATACCTAAAATACGTCGATTTCGTCACTCACTCACTCACCACTCACTGATGATCATCAAAATCTTTAGCTAGGCTACTTTCTGAAGTCCTAGAAAGCTTAAATTTGGCATGCAGGCTAGGATTAGCACACGAACAACAAATAAATTAAGAAATCTCTAATTTTCACCCCCCAAATCCGGTTCTGTATTATTAAAAAATATTGGTATATTACCAACTTCCGAAAGTCCTAGAAATCTGAAATTTGGTATGAAGGCTACAATTTGCACACACCCAACGAAAATATAAAAATATCTGTTAATTTTACCCTCCAACCCCGCACCCCATGCAGGGGTCAAGGCAACAAAAAACAAGGCGCTAAAATTCTTGCACTTAACAAACAATTCGAGTAAGGAACCCTAATAATACCTTGACTTTATTGCTTATCGCTTACTGTAAATAATAAGCCAACAAGAAAAAAAAGCAAAGATAGAGAGTGGGCAATAAAAAAAGTCAAAGCTGAGGCGCAAGAAATGCAGCCTGAAAAATAAAAAGAAGTAAAGCATCTTACAAAAAGAAATGAAATCCCATCAAAAACATTTCATGTAAAAAAGGTCGCCAAGACTCAGAAGCTCATAACGCTTTTATGGTTAAAAAGTTATCAGATCTCATGTAGAGCCAAGCCCTTAACTCTACAAGGCCTAATTCTACATGCCCTAACTCTACAAGCCCTAACTCTACAAGCCCGAACTCTACAAACCCTAAATCTTGGCTTGGCCGTTTCATGATATATCGCTTTAATACTTCTCAGTTCACATTGAAAGTCCTCATTGCTTAATGGGATCTGAATTAATCTGTTAATTAAATAATGAAAAACTGCATGTTTATGTGAAACTGGATGTTGTGATTTTGCGTGGATAATGTTGTCACTGTAGGTTTCTTTTCTAAAAATTTTAAAAGTATGTTTATTGCTAGTGTTGGGGAAACCACCAACAATGTCCACAGCGCCGCTGGTGTTGAGGAAACCGTCAAACACGTCCTCTTCCAGTAGCTCTGCAATTGGCAGCACCCTTCGATGCGATGCTGCGGCTTCCCGTCAGTCGTTTGAATTGCCGGTGGACTGGTACCAACAATGATGCAGCGTAGGGGTTCCAAAATAAAAGTCAGACTTCTTTGCGCAAAGAACTCCGAAGGGCCAAGTGGGGGATTACGTGATAACTTCTTCTTTAAGTTGTACCCGAGGTGTCGATCGATCAATAATTTTTCGTCGTTGTGGTCGTCTTTGCTCGCCCGCAGGGCGAGCGCAGGTACGGGCCTTAATGATTATCATTTTTGCCCGGGCTTCTTCTCAGTGGGCAGCGGCCCACAGGTCTGGGGGGGGTCGCCAATATGGAGAGTGGCGGCCTGTCAGTCGAGAGGCTTGGTTTCACCGGGCTGTAGGTAGTACGGCCGGCAGCCCCTTACCATGATCCGGGCCGGGTTGGACGTTTTCATGACTGCCGGCGGTAGCAGCGCCGACAGTCCAGTTTCTACACAGGCCCCGACGTCTTCTTCTTCTCAAGAGGTGGAGTTGTCCGGGTGGCAGGGTGAGTGAGATCTTGTCTTGAGTCTTCAGGACCACCGGTGGTACGTCAGCCAGCAGTCCAGTCCGTCTTCACGATCTCACTCACCCTCGTCAGAGCTGGTTGTTGAGTCAGCCAGCAGCTCCTTCGGGTAGGGACGTCCTTCAGGGGGACGGTCAAAGGAGGGGGCGAGATCTCGTAGGTGTTCGTGCGGGCCGTTGTCGGCGCGGTCAAAAAGCTTCCGCGCCAAGCGGCTCACGAAATCGCCTACGGTCTCAACCCCCAGGTCCGTGGCTATGGTGGTGTTCCGCACATATCTCCCCGCGGAGGAGATGACGCGCAGGGAGATGTTCTGTTGTGCTTGGATCTTGTTTCTGAGGACAGAGGAAAGCAAAACGTACCACGCAGGTGCCGCGTACGTGAGGCGCGAGCGCAGGTACGTCTTGTAGATGTTAGTCTTTGTCCTCAGGGGGGAATAATTTTTATTTGTATGGGATGACCCCCTGTAAGACGGCGTTGCCGCACAGACGCGACGCTAGCGCTTGTATTTTTGACGATTGCTCGCCCGTTTGGCCCCTCGTAATTCACTCTTTTATTTAAATAACTTTCTTATTTTAAACAGTTTTACATTAATTCTTATTAGTTAACATAGTCTAATATTAGTTCTTATAAGAAAACAAAACTTGTACAGATATTCTTATTGGATAATAAGTTACAAAGGTTTTTCTACGTAAGTTTAGTAATGTTGAATGTCTTTCAGTACATTGTATATGGAAGTTAAGGATATTTACTTTAAAGTGGTTATATAATGCTAAGCATATAAAACAAATGTGAAACAAACTATTTTCAATATATTTCAATACATGGAAACAAAATTATAACATTACGTCTTCACAAAAATGCATTTCTATTTATATATTTATGTTTCGAGTTTGCTTAAGGCATACAACTTGCAAATGTACATTAACAACTGAAAGACTATAGATACAGTGGTTATTTACTGATATAAACTATTTCAAGTAAGAATTAATGCAATACATCTTGAATATTGTTTCATCAACAATTTGTTTCTAGAAATGTGACATTTTACGGTCAAAACGAGTTTAAATTTACGTGTTTTAATAATAATTTACGAGTTCGATACAGAATTACTTTTAAAATTAACAAGATATGAATGTTACTGCAATTTACAGCTAGTAACTAGAGTTTTTCATGTAAATGCGAATTTTCGCTTTAAAATGTTGACTTTCTACGACAATATCAACACATATTTATATTGCTTAATGGGTATTCAAGTTGCATTACTTAAAATCCAGGCAATCTTAAAGTAACAGCCCTTTACACAGCAATACTGTTACGTAGATAACATATCTCAGCGGGTTACGCTCTGCGCGCCCCTTTTAAGCATGAAAATGGCTGAAATTCATTCATTTCATGGTCAGCAAGTGACTTATCAACAAATTACATTAATATTTTACCGTTAAACGGTCTAAAAAGGCAAAAAACCTATAATTTGAACATATCTGTAAGACCCCGGCAAATTGATGATGTTAACTAGTGGGCGAAAGCCCGCGAAAGGAAACTCTGCTTTCTGATTGGCGGTAGGTACCTTTCAGAATATGTTCACATTATTTCAGGTTTCTACAGCACTGGGTCAGGTCTTTGAAGTTTATTTTTACTTTATACATTAATATAGTCGAGAAGCGACGTATAAAAGTTGAAAAAATTCATAATAAAAATAGTCTGCTAAGACCCAGGTAACTTAACAATGTTAACTAGCGGGGTTAAGCCCGATTTAAAGTTCTATACTAAATCCAAGTTTGGGGAGCTGTATTTGTTTTCTGAAAGCTCTCTTCTGGCCATCAAGCCTTGTTCGAGCGAGAAAGTATATTCTCAAAATACGCTATTAATCAGCAGTATTTTCAACAGTCTCCCCCTCGTGCGAAAGTAGTGAGCACCGAAGTCTTGAGTGAAAATACTGATGTAGCTCGTAGTAGTTGTTAGGGATTTCATGAAATGGCTTTATAACCTCCAGCTTTCCGGTAGTACCGTAGCGGGCCGCCTTTAGAGACTAGTGATGGAGCTTTTCCGGAACTGTTGATGTTTCAGGAAGCAAATTGACAGATGATAAGATGACAAGTCGCGATGTTGGTCGACGTACTATTCCGTTTCTCGTTCGTATCTCTACCACTCTGACGTTGCCGTCTGGTCCGGGGTGAACTTTGGTGATTTCACCGCGCGGCCATGTGCCTCGTGGGAGTGAAGCATCCACGATCAACACGATGTCTCCGGGGCTTGGATTGATGTAAGCTCTCCCGTTTAAGTATCTCGGTTGTAGAGTTGGTAGGTATTCTTTAGTCCATCTGGTCCAGAAATGATCAGCTAAACGTTGTACTGTTCGCCATGAAGATCGGCTGACTAAGCTCGTGTCGTCAAAATCTCCGATGAATGGGGCTCCATTTGAACAACCAATTAAGAAGTGATTTGGCGTCAATGATTCTGTGTCTTCAGGATCTAGGCTTACTTCAGTTAGCGGTCTCGAATTAACGATATGTTCGGCTTCTAGCAACAATGTATGTAAGGCTTCTTCTTTGGGATATCTCTCGTTCAGGGTAGATGTTAGTGGTCTTTTATAACGGTATAATCTTTCAGGAGGCAAACCGCCAAAAGGTGCTGTCATCGGTAAACTTTTGTTTAGTTTGCAGTGATAGCAGTTTCTTGCAATGCTTTTCACAGTAGTTCTCAGAGATGTTATGTAGTATTTTTGACGAAGTTCGTTCATTATCGTTTGGTGATTTGCGTGATTGAAGTCTTTGTGGTATTGCTCAATCAGCAGTCGGGTTAATCGGTGTTTACCGTCTAATACGATCGGTTTCTTGTAGGTTTCAGGTACATATTGAGCGGAACTTATTCTTGTTGACAAGTACATAAGGCCGTCGTTATACTGCAGTGTTAATCGCCGAAGTTTAGAATTTTTGTCGAGCGGTTGATTTGTTTTTAATTTTAAGATGTCGTTCTTGAAGCTGTCGTTTTGTATAATTTTTAACAGAGTGTTTAAGGCTTGATTTTTAAATTTGTTTGAAAGCGGAATGATATTTTTATTCCCCAGTTGAGAGGGAATATTTTTACGCGGGGTTTTTGATAGCTTTTCCAATTTTTTATCGCGTTTTTTGTTTAAACGCCATGTAGCGTCTTTATTTGCGTTCGAAAGCTTTTATGTAACGTTAACGGTGTTTAAGTTTTCTTCTGTTTTCAATTTGGACTTAAATATTTCGATGACTTGGTAGATTCGAGCGTAAATATTCAGGATTCTTGCGAAGCTTGAGAAGCGTTCAGGCTTCGGCAGATCTTCAAATGGCTGAATTCGTGAAGACGCGAGCGAGCGAGATGGTGATATATTGTTGTTGTCTTGCGCGAGCAGAGGCGTGGTCACAGCGATGACGTCGAGTTTTCGTTTTTCTTCGCCCGTAGTCGGCGGTGATCTATTACTGGTGTCTTCAGGCCAATTTTCTGGGTTTTCATGCAAAAATTCGGGTCCGTTGAACCACCTGTGGTTCGTATTGAAGGTGGTAGGAGCGCCTCTAGTCGTGTCGTCGGCTACGTTTTGTGATGTCGGAACCCATCTCCACTGCTTAGGTTTCGTATAATCTTCAATTTCAGCGAGTCTATGCGCTACAAACGGTTTAAATGTTCGCGCGTCTGCTTTTATCCATGCGAGTACGGTGCGTGAATCCGTCCAGAATGTTTTGCTGGTTATTTGAAGATTCGATTCCTTTTCAATGGAATGCGCTAATCTGCATCCTAATAAAGCTGCCTGTAGTTCTAAACGAGGTATCGATACAGGTTTCAGCGGAGCGACTCTAGCCTTCCCAGCTATTAATTTTATTTCGACACTGCCGTCTTGGATAAGTGCGCGCCAGTACACGGCGGTTCCGTAGCTTTTCTCAGAACTGTCACAAAAGGTATGTAACTCGCCTTCTATGTTCGCACCTTGGTATATTTAAATTTTACAATTTATTCAATTCACAAAGCCATTGTTGCCATTCTTTGTTCTCGTTATCGCATAATGGTTCGTCCCATGCTACGCCTGATCTCCAAACGTTCTGAAGCATTATTTTTCCCAGTACGAGTATAGGTGATGCTAATCCTAGCGGGTCAAAGACGGTCATTACCGCACTCGTAGCTTCACGTTTTGTAGGCTTTCTATGGCCTGAAATGGCTTCCTTAGGCGTGGATCTTAAACTCAAAGTGAAATTCAGCGTGTCGCTTTTTAGGTTCCATCTTAAACCTAGAGTTTTCTCCTCTTGGTGCTGACTTCCAATGGTGACTTGCGTATTTTCTTGTACATTATCGGAAAATCTCTGAACGACGGAGGGGTAGTTACTCGCCCATCCCCGTAGGTGAAAGTTGCCAGCTTTGTTTATCTCATAGACTTGTTGAGATATCTCTTTCGCTTTCTCTTCGGAGTAAAAGCTCTGAAGGTAGTCGTCCACATAGAAGTTGTGTTCAATCGCTTTTACCGCTTCGGGGTATTTATCTTTGAAGTCTTGTGCGTTTCTATTCTTCACATAAATTGCGGTAGTCGGTGATGATGTAGCGCCGAAGATAAGCGATTTCATACGGTACTCTTGCGGTTTTTGGTCGTATTTGTCACGCCAGAAAAATCTCAAGCTGTCTCTGTCTTCTTCGCGTATTTTTACGCGTAAAAACATGTCCTTTATGTTGGCCATTACAGCGATCGGTCCCTCTCGAAACCTTATTAACACACCGAACAATGACTGTAATAAGTCAGGTCCAGATAACAGGGCGTCGTTTAAGCATTTGGTAGAGACGCGGTTTGCGGCGTCGAACACTTGACGCGTTTTACCTTTCTGCGGGTGTGTTACGGCGAAATGAGGTAAGTACCACGTTCTCGGGGATGTGGGTTCTGTAGATGTCTTTTCGGCATAGTCGTTGTCCAATAAATTTTGAACTAATTTGCGATACTCTTTGTCGAGATGTGCGTCTTTTCGCAATTTTCTTTCGAGGTTGTAAAGTCTACTAAGTGCCGTGTCTTTACTCGCTGGCATGGTTTCATGGTCTGTCTGCCACAATAAACCACTCTCGAAACTGCCGTCGGGCAAACGTTTAGTAGTTTTCCCCAGTATTGTGAGCGCTCGTTGTTCCGGATCGCTTTTCGGTTTTCTCGGAGATACGCCTAACGACTCTATGCTGAAATGATTTTTTACTGCCTTTTCGAGTTCATCATCTCTTGACTTCGTAACGTAAAGGTGATTTACCGATCTCGTGGTTTCTTCGGGTAGGCTTTTAGTGTTACAGCCGTGTAATACCCATCCTAGCTTGGTTCTCGAAGCGACTGGTTTAGATGGTTCACCTGTTCTGATTTCTCGAGTGTAGATCAATTGGATGTTGTCCTGCCCGAGTAATAATCTAGGTTTTTGAAGATCATACGTTAGATTCATTTTGATGTCGTTGAGATGTGGACAATCGCGTACATCTTGTTCTTTAACGGCTTGTTTGGGAAGTTTCATATCCGAAAGTGTGTGTACGTCACACATGTTCATGTCTCGCGTGTATAACCCGCGTATCTTGATTTGAAGTATTTGCGACTTCGACTCTTTTAGACGCTGTCCTCCTATGCCATTAAGTTGAAGATCTTCCTTAGGACCTTTGGCCCCTATCTTCTTGGCTACCTTGCTATCTAGCAATGAAATAGAAGCTCCTTCGTCAAGTAGAGCCAATATCTGTACGGAACCTTTCGGTCCGAACACCTCTACGGGTGCTATTTTTAAGTAGGCTTTTGTATTGCTGACAGTATTGACTGACATCGCCTGTCCCTCTCGCACAGGAGCCTTTGAAGTCGACTTGACGCTATCGTTCTCCTTATCGCGCTTCCTGTGTAAAAGTTTGTGATGCCTTCCTCTGCATCCGTCATGACCACACAATTTCTTTCGACAGCCATATCCTCGATGTTTTGTGCTCAAACATAAAAAGCACGCTCGCATTTTCTTAACAGTTTCCCATCGTTCATCCATTTTCATCCCGGAAAACTTCTTGCACTTGCTTAATAAGTGATTTTCTTTGCATAGCGGGCATTCTATATTTTCTTGTCTCTGGGCGATCGCTACGGTATCGGTTACTCCTTCGATCTCGTCACTCGATTCCTCCTCAGAAGACATCTCCTGTTCGCTCTCCGACTCAGCCGACGACGAGTCATCCCGGCGGTGAACTTGCACTGTTTTATTTAACGGTCGCCCACGGTTATACTCCTTCCGTGGCGGTGCCCGTACAACGTCGGTTTCGTATGTCTCGTACGTGTCAGAAAGCTCGCTTAAGAACGTATTAAGCGCCAGTAATATAGGGCTGTCATTGTGGGCTGATCTGTATTCATACCACTTGAATTTGATGATAAGGCTTAATTTGTTTATCACCTTTTCCGATACGTCGGTCGAATGAAGGTAAGCCAGCTCGTTCATTTGTTGAATAGTTGTCACTGTATTCGCGACTGTACCCGCGAACGAAGCCAGGTTGCGCGCGTCATCTGCTAGAGGCGCCATTCGTTCGAGGTTGGCTATTTCACTTTTGATAAGGCGTCGCGGTCATCCGAAGCGTCGTTCCAAAGCGTCCATAATAATTCCTGGATTCGTGCTTGTATATAAAATCGATCGTATCGCTTCTCTCGCTTTGCCTTGAACTGCTTTCCTTATTCGTGCTATTTAAACGCTATCCATTCGCTCGGCTCTCCGTTAAATTGTAATAATTCCGAAATATATTTCGGTGCTACGGTCTGTGCCGTCGGATATGGTTGTTGTTGTGCTTGCGAAGTTGGTGGTGAAGCACTCGCTACCGCCTCGCGTATGGCTTGTACGAAACTTGTAGTAAATAATTGCATTTCAGTGCTTGGTTGTGAAGTCGAGACGGGCAGATTTACACGACTTCTATCTCCCTCTCGCTCCCTCACTGCTTGTGACGTCATCGAAACCCTTTTTTCTCCTAACGGTTCCTCCGGTATAGGCTCGGGCCGCTCCTCAACTGACTTGTCCACCCATCGCTCGATTCGTGCTTGCGTTTCAATACGCCCTGCTTCTGTCTCGCAATCGCTGAGTGACGTGTCGGAGTCTAAACGCGCTAACTCGTATTCCGTACGTGCAAGCGCCGCCTCTGCTTTCACCAATTTAATCTTTGCTTCTAACTCGCGCCGTCGTTTACTTGAAGACGCTTTTGATGCTCTTGATTTTCTAATTCGAGGTTCATCTACCGTTAAGATAGGATTTGAGTGTACTCGCTCAAAGTTCTCCTTCTGTTGCGAAGTTCGCTCAATATTTCGTTGATCATCACCCGATTTGCTGTTTGTTACTACATTCTCCTGAGAACTCTGTTTTGATGTAATCTCTGAAGATGACGATGTGAAACCGGTCGGTTCTACTGTGGTGCCCGTACCGGTCGACGTGGTTGTAGTCGAATTATCGGCTGATCCCATTGTCTTGTTCGTACAGTCTGCGTTTGTCGTAGATCTTGTCTTATCGGCTATCACAGGTGCCGTGGGTGCCCCATCCGTTGCTAATTTGTTGTTTGCAGCGGTTGTTTCACTGGGTCCATCTTCATTTTCATGGACCTTTACATTGGAGCTGCCATCATTAGTCTCTTTTCCCACCGATCTTGTAACGGGTCTCATCTTCTTGTCTGTGTGGGGTAAATTAATAGTTAAAGCTACAGCTAACTACTATTACAAGTATACTTACCTGAACGTTCCCTAACGTCCCTAACATCCCTGACTCGACCACTTTCGGTCCTAACTGACCAACTTTCGGTCCTAACAATCCCTACGGGTCCCTATGGGTCCCTATCAGCCTCAGTCAACGGTTGTAGGCTTGGACTTGGTAACCGTTGGAAGGAGGAATGGATGTTCGTGCAGGTGGATAGTTAGAGATCGTTTTGGTAAAGTGAGCGACACAACTGGGCTGGACCGCACCATGAGGGGGGAATATCCTCACTTCGCTGTGCTACGAGAATGGTAGCTTAGCCCACGTTCCAGCTGTGCCGTACCGCCACGACAGACTACTTCCGACTGCCCGTCCTGCTCTGACAAGAGCGCGAATCAGACAGTCGTGTGGGCCCGCCTGAAAGACCACACCGCTGTACGTTATATGTAACGTACGTAGCGTTAACACCCCGATACACGTTTGGCACCGTTAGGTGTGGATCGGTGATGCCGAGTATAAAACTCGTAGAAACTAAGATGATGACTCTGACAAGAGCTCTTCTCGGGCCCCCCGCCCTGGAATTCTATGGCTGCTTGGCTATTTGACTGCTTGGCTGCTTGGCTATTTGGCTGCTTGGCTATTTGGCTGCTTGGCTGCTTGGCTATTTGGCTGCTTGGCTGCTTGGCTACCATCCGTCGTCGAAGGACCATTAAACTGTTGGGGAAACCACCAACAATGTCCACAGCGCCGCTGGTGTTGAGGAAACCATCAAACACGTCCTCTTCCAGTAGCTCTGCAATTGGCAGCACCCTTCGATGCGATGCTGCGGCTTCCCGTCAGTCGTTTGAATTGCCGGTGGACTGGTACCAACAATGATGCAGCGTAGGGGTTCCAAAATAAAAGTCAGACTTCTTTGCGCAAAGAACTCCGAAGGGCCAAGTGGGGGATTACGTGATAACTTCTTCTTTAAGTTGTACCCGAGGTGTCGATCGATCAATAATTTTTATTTGTATGGGATGACCCCCTGTAAGACGGCGTTGCCGCACAGACGCGCGACGCTAGCGCTTGTATTTTTGACGATTGCTCGCCCGTTTGGCCCCTCGTAATTCACTCTTTTATTTAAATAACTTTCTTATTTTAAACAGTTTTACATTAATTCTTATTAGTTAACATAGTCTAATATTAGTTCTTATAAGAAAACAAAACTTGTACAGATATTCTTATTGGATAATAAGTTACAAAGGTTTTTCTACGTAAGTTTAGCAATGTTGAATGTCTTTCAGTACATTGTATATGGAAGTTAAGGATATTTACTTTAAAGTGGTTATATAATGCTAAGCATATAAAACAAATGTGAAACAAACTATTTTCAATATATTTCAATACATGGAAACAAAATTATAACATTACGTCTTCACAAAAATGCATTTCTATTTATATATTTATGTTTCGAGTTTGCTTAAGGCATACAACTTGCAAATGTACATTAACAACTGAAAGACTATAGATACAGTGGTTATTTACTGATATAAACCATTTCAAGTAAGAATTAATGCAATACATCTTGAATATTGTTTCATCAACAATTTGTTTCTAGAAATGTGACATTTTACGGTCAAAACGAGTTTAAATTTACGTGTTTTAATAATAATTTACGAGTTCGATACAGAATTACTTTTAAAATTAACAAGATATGAATGTTACTGCAATTTACAGCTAGTAACTAGAGTTTTTCATGTAAATGCGAATTTTCGCTTTAAAATGTTGACTTTCTACGGCAATATCAACACATATTTATATTGCTTAATGGGTATTCAAGTTGCATTACTTAAAATCTAGGCAATCTTAAAGTAACAGCCCTTTACACAGCAATACTGTTACGTAAATAACATATCTCAGCGGGTTACGCTCTGCGCGCCCCTTTTAAGCATGAAAATGGCTGAAATTCATTCATTTCATGGTCAGCAAGTGACTTATCAACAAATTACATTAATATTTTACCGTTAAACGGTCTAAAAAGGCAAAAAACCTATAATTTGAACATATCTGTAAGACCCCGGCAAATTGATGATGTTAACTAGTGGGCGAAAGCCCGCGAAAGGAAACTCTGCTTTCTGATTGGCGGTAGGTACCTTTCAGAATATGTTCACATTATTTCAGGTTTCTACAGCACTGGGTCAGGCCTTTGAAGTTTATTTTTACTTTATACATTAATATAGTCGAGAAGCGACGTATAAAAGTTGAAAAAATTCATAATAAAAATAGTCTGCTAAGACCCAGGTAACTTAACAATGTTAACTAGCGGGGTTAAGCCCGATTTAAAGTTCTATACTAAATCCAAGTTTGGGGAGCTGTATTTGTTTTCTGAAAGCTCTCTTCTGGCCATCAAGCCTTGTTCGAGCGAGAAAGTATATTCTCAAAATACGCTATTAATCAGCAGTATTTTCAACAGCTAGATATATCTATTGTCAAATCTAAAAAGTTTATTTTTTTATATCCAATCTCAATAGTAAATTTTATTTTTTCATTTAAATTATTAATATAAACTAAAAACTCATCCAATTCCAATTCCTCCCTTGTGAACTGAGAAGTATTAAAGCGATCGCGAGTAATAATGGGTATGACACAAAAATAGTAAACAATATACTAAGACGCAGAAAAAGTAAATTAGCAAGACAATTATTATATTCACACACTGAATCAAAAGACACAGAAAGCTTTAAATGGGTAAAATTAAGATATATGGGAAAATTCTCAGAAAAAATTAGTAAATTACTTCGTAAAAATAACAAGAAAGCAGCATTCTATTGTAGAAACAATATGAGGGACCTAGTATGTAATAACAAAGACCGTGTCCCAAAACTGGATGAACGTGGTGTTTATCAATTAGAGTGTGATACATGCAAAAAAGTGTACATTGGTCAAACAGGTAGAAAATTTAAAACTAGGCTTCATGAACATGTCAGATCGTGGTAAAATAAGAAAAATGACTCAACATTTGCGGAACATCTCAACTCTTCAAATCATTCCTTTGACCCGACAAATAACATAAAAATAGTACACAAAGCTAATAAAAGTGCAAAATTGAATTATTTGGAAGCCCTAACAATAAATAAAATTATTAATAACGATCCAGACAGAATTTTAAATGACCAATTAGAATTAAATTCCTCACCACTTCTGACATATTTTAAATGATGTTATTAATTAATCAATCAAAATTTTATGTTTAATTGTAGTTTATATTTTGTATTTTTTAACTTATTTGACTTAATTTTTAGAAGTGTATCCTGACATATAATAGAAAAATGATATTGAAACACAACATATTTATTGCCGTTATTTATTGATTTAACCTTGACGTAGACCCATTTTGAAACGCAAGCTGTGGTGATACACCTCTGTTTATTTTATATTTGCTTGTTAAAAATGTTTTCTTTTGTTTTCTTTCTGTCATGTTAAATAATTAATAATTTGTTGGCCCGATGATGTGTAATACGAAACCGGTAGCCTAAGTTAGAATAAAAATAAATATATGTGGAATAAAAGTACAAGAATTTGTATATAATTTATTCAAGATGATATTCCACCAAGAACCATCAATCGAATCCATCCAATATTATAACTTCTTAACCGTGAAAGCGATCTGAGCTTTTGAGTCTTGGCGACCTAGTCTATATGAAATATTTTTGATGGGATCATTCTGTTCAGAGACTTCCGCAACATCTCACTAACTGACGCCCACCTTTGGTTTTGGACAGAACTGTACTTCAGTTAGATTTAATACAACCCTGTTTGTATTGTAATCTTCCATTAAAACGTTCTATTGAGTATTGATACATTGACTAGGATAAAAAATAATGGAAATTTAACAATAATCCCGTGTCTGACAGTAGTTACCTAGTTAATTAACTTAATACGTAGCTTAAAGTTACATAATTCCCAATTCATATTTGAACGAGCAGGTCGACTTCGGACCACCCGAACAGATTAGCCTCAAACAACATCAAAGTTTCTTGTAAATTTGACGGAACTTCATCATTTGTACTACTCAATATGAACGGAAACCCCACCCTGCCCCCCGGACCACAATCATAAACAGATGTCAGAGGGTAGGGGAAATGAGGTATTGGGGGTCTCAGTGGTTTTGTGAACTTGAGGAGAGCGTGGTTTTGCCAGTTATTTGCTGTTCTTGGGAACGAGCCGATATCCGAAGTTAGAGGTACATATTTGTCCCTTAAGTTGGAGTATTATAATGTTGGAAGTAGTTTTGGATGATAGGTCAGTTCATAATACAATTTTCTGGAAACATTAAACAGGTGTTCTTTCTATAAGGTGACAATAATTTATGCAGCCAAATTCATACTATAGACTCAACGGAGTCGGTATCAAGGTTCGGAAAATTCGATTTTTTTTTCCATGTAAACGCTCACTTATACCCAAATCAAAACAGCGGAAAGGCAAAAAAAAATTTAAAATTACGCATTTTTTTATCCTTGGGTCACTTATAAAACCTCCAGTATGAATTTGGCTGCATAAATTATTGTCACATTGTATAATACTTTACCAAAAGCGGTTTGTGTTCTTTATATATTTTCCAGCCTTAGGATTATTTAACTTTTCGCACGTTCAATGATTATTGCAAAATATAAGAGATGCTTCTATAGAACTTTTGAAAGACGATTTTTTTAATTTGTTTAATGATTTAATTACGTAATCTATAGGTATTTAAAATAAATATGAAATTCTTAGAATATTTTAGGTTTCCCAACTTTTTATTTAAAACAGATATTTTTAATGTTGACACAAATAGTACATATTTATAATATATATTTTTTTAAGTTTCCACGTCCATGGTTTGCGCGCAAAATAAATTTATAAGACTTATTTTGATCCCAGAAATTAAACTCAAAGAAATCTTTTTTATATGAAAGCTTTTACTAAATCGACGCTTTTATCACATTAATAGAAAAGCTGATCAGATTAAACCTCTTAATTCTCATTATCTCAAAAACAATAGTAAAAGTATAAATCGCAGTCTACAAGTTCAAGTATTTGATAAATAAAAGTCAATTTAATTAGTTTACAACCTCTAAACCCACCATCGACTGCAACTTACATTTAATTTTTAGGGTTCCGTAGCACCTAAAAGGTGCAAAAAGAACATGGTAAGACTCCGTTGTCCGTCCGTCCGTCCGTCCGTATGTCACAGCCTCATAACTTTAGCACCGTTAAAGGTAAAGACTTGAAATTTTCCACAAAAATAGCATTCACTTGTCTACATAATACGGTATATAAAAAAAAATTGTTCAATAATTTCCAATACAAAAGAGAGAAAAAAATAGTATATAATTATAAAAATACAATATGGGTATCAATTGTAGATATGTATAATTGTAGATATTAAAGAGCTGATAATAAAAATGTATACTTTTACTGTCTATTCATTTTATTTAGTTTTAATTTAATAATTTTATTTTTATTACATAATCTAAAACTTAATTATCAAATAAAACTACCAATATAAATATCTAAAAAAACCCTTATTTCCGAAACGAATCACCCGAAAAATATGAAAAAAATCATGGTAATTTGGATTACGTAATAAATACGGGAAAAATGTAGCGGGTTAGAAATTAATGATAACAAAATTACAAAATTAAATTTTTATCCACTAGTTTTTTTTTCGAGTACTACGATTTAAAAATATTTGAGTCTCTCTTTTGTGGTACAATCAATTATTATTTTAGTTATTAATCATAAACAGGTATGGGCAAAATTTTAAATAGCTTCTGCCTGACTGTTCCCAAAAATGTAAAATTACTTGCTAATCGGCAATAACTACCACCACACTACCACACATAATGTCAGTTCAGTATGCTACAATATTTTTACGGGCGGCTCCTATCTGGGGGCACGGCAGTGCCCCCGCCAAGTCGAGCTAAAAAGCGGCACGGCCGTACAATCCTTTTCTCGAAACAGTTCAGGTCATTTTCGATCCCCCTATAACTTCGTCGTGGATAAAACTAGAAGCCTGAATTTTCGGTAACCAAGCAGGCATTGTATAAACACGGTATTTTCATGAATTTGAACTAGTAGTTTAAGAATTATAACTTGTCAAAGTTTCTCAATTTTGTCACTCACTCACTGACTGAACGATCATCAAAACTCTAAGGTACTTCTAGTAGACATAGAAGCTTCAAATTTCGAATACAATTATTGTTTAGTGTATAAATCAAGGAAAAACTAAAATATTTGGCAATTTCGTTCCAGTTTTCTAGATACACCAGATAAATATATAGGATTACAAAGTTACATTTGCAGTTGTAAGTAGAAGGTACCAGAATGGAAAAAAGTAGGGCTATCTACAAAAAGGAATGAGATGCCATCAAAAACAAAACTTGTAAAAAAAACAAGTCTCGCAACTTAGTTCTTCTACCGTAAAAAGTTGTGAGAGCCATGTAAATCCAAGTCGGTTAATTTATGCAGTCCCTACTTAAGGGACCTTCTGTCCTAAGTTATTACATAATTATCTAACCTAAGAACATCTTATAGTGACCAACGATAATCTAATTTAATATAATATGTATTACTTGTGAGATACATTGTGCTTTCATGCGATGGTCAAGTCAATCTATTTATTTAAAACATAAAAGATTTTTAATGTTGATATGGTCACTCTAAGATGTTGATAGGTTAGCTAATTATGTAATAACTTCAGACAGAAGGTACCTTAAGTAGGGACTGAATAAATTAACCGACTTTGATTTACATGGATCTCACAAATTTTTACGGTAGAAGAACTAAGTTGCGAGACATGTTTTTTTTTACAAGCTTTGTTTTTGATGGCATCTAGTTATGGCACCAAGGGTTCCATTCCTGCCATGATTATTAATAATAGAGTAGCAGCTTGCAGCCTGCACTATGATAGCCTTCCTAGATCAAGAAGGCAGAAATGCAATATGTCATATATTGCAGTTGTTTGACTGGGCAACACACAACGCACACAGAATATCCGTATTGTAGTAGGTATTTAGGCTTTTTTGATCCCTTCATCGATTTTTCATGCGTCCTACAGTCGATTTATTATATGAAATTGTGGATGACTACGTTTTAAATAAAATAATAATAATACAGTGCTTTAAATCAGTCTACTTGCTTTTATTTCCCGAAATGCAATAAAAAATAACCTGAATATTTATGTGGGTGGTGAAAAGCTAGAACAAGTAAACAGTTTTATATATACTATGATAGTTTTTTAAATATTTTAAACACTTGTCAATTTATCCATCGCAAGGAAATAACAAATTAGCGTTGTATTATTGCGGTATATAAAATCTGGACGTGAGGAGCTTCGAACCGGGATTCGAACCCGGGACCTCTCGCTTACCGGGCGATTGCTCTTTGATTTTAAATCCCGGTTCAGATCAGAGCTCTTCACGTCCAAATTTAATTTTATAGAATACCGCAATGATATAAATTTAATTAAGTTTTATATTGGAAAAACAGTTTCTTTTAAAAACCAAGATAAATGTGAAATAAACAGATGAATCAACAACACCTGAAAATGATTCTGGAGCCTTAGCCACATTTTAAAAAACAAAAAATTAACAATTAGACCTAAGGTGAAAGTCTTCAATTCGTGTATACTCCCAACCAATACTAACATGTGGAGCACGAACTTGGGCACTTTTGAATCAATAAAGTCGAATCTAAAGGCTTTAATTTTAGTTTTCGTGCTATGAACACTTAAAGTTTTCCAAAGTAATACAGCTTCTGTTGTTAACATTCAAGAATATTTTTAAATGAAGAAATGTTTGTTTTGACAGCACTAAAAATAAAATTTAAGCCTGCAAATCGGCTTTAAAATGTCTCAAAGAAAAATGGAAAGTATCTTATTGAACAAAAAGCTGCTACACAAAGTTGGTAACTCAGAAATGAGAAATAAAACCGAACTAACAGATGCGGGGTGTTACTTGAAAATTTACATATATCCACCCGACCTTCGATCCTGGCATCATCAACAAAGAACTCCTAAACGGATGACAGTAAATAATTCGAGATTTCGGAAATCACTTGGTGTAAAGTCGCCGTCAATAGAAATTGTGGACTATGTAAACAAAGCGCCATGTTGTCTTTGTCTATGAATAGGTGAACTATCTAGAGATGGGTAAGTATGTGATTAAAATATGTTAGGTGCTTAATTAATTTTCTTTATTTGATTCATCGCTATAATATTCTGATGAATCGCTAGTGAAATCGCCCACTTTAATTACAAATGGTTCCGTCACAGCGTCGGTGGCCGTATCTATTATCCCATCCAGTTCTTTCATTTTTTCTTCTTCTTTTAGGAGACATGCGCTACACATTTCGCTCACTGTTCTGGCCCAATCCACGCCAAACCTTGGTCCAACAAAATTTTCATATCGTCCATTTTGAATGTTTTGTTGTTCCTTCCAACGTAACCTTTTACTTGCGCCCATATCAACACTATCGGGTTAAGCTCGCAATGATATGGTGGAAGGCGCAAAACTGTAACATTTTTCGATGCCGCCAACTCATCTACATACATTTTTTAATATTTTTGCTTGTCTACTTCAGCTATGAGATTCGCTTTGATTTCGCTTTCTTGAAATTTGATTTCTTTTTCGCGCAACCAGTTTTGGATAGCCTCCTTCCGCCAACTCATGTTGGGCGCCTTTTCGATTTGACGCGAATGATATGGGGCATTGTCCATTACTATGACGATACAATCAGTAAGAGAAGCCAAGTCGTTAGAATACCGAAAACACAAAAGATTTTAGAGCAACGCTGGAAGATCACACAGCTCTCGATATAATCACACAAACGTTTATGTCAAAGATTATGAAGTAACCCTGTCAAAAAAGAAGACGTAATAAAATAGCATCACAAATAAAATAGGTTTATATTCAAAAAGATTCGTACATCACTAATTTTCAAAGACAATACAGATTCGATGAGAAAATAATATGACAGCAATCTCGACGCAGTACAGAATTGTCTATTGATTCTATGATTTTCCGTAATTAACTGGTGATTATTGAATATTTCATGATGAAATACAGCGAATGGCAGGTAAGACTTGATGCTCCATGATTTGGAATAATGTTCAGTGAGACTCCGTGACAGAAACTTGAGAAAAATTGAGACAACGGTTTGTTTACATAGTCCACAATTTCCATTGACGGCGACTATAAGTGAAAATTGACAGTATGCCCCTTGGACCTACGATCCTAGCCTCATCACCATAGAACTCCTCAACGAATGACAGCACATAACTCTAACTTGCGGCAATTGCTTTGTGTTAGTGCTTATTGCAGGATACTACTTGAAAATTGTCATTATTCTACGGGACCTTTGAATTTGAAACTCCTCAAATGAGGCAATCAGAGCGCTCACTGTATTCTACCCATTTTTCATTATTTAACCCGTCAATACAAAAAAGCGTGAACTTAAAAAAACTACCGACTTCAAATATTTTACCAGACATTCACTAAAAAGTTTAAAATAATTACATACTGCCGATTACTTCCATTCAGGAAGAAAAAAGTCGGCAAAGGTGTTATTTTGGTACCATCGGCAGCATGTAATTATTTTAAACTCTTTAGTGAATGTCTGCTATATATTTGAAGTCGGTTATATGTTTTTTTTTGTTATAATGTTTATTTATTGTTATCATCGGTAATAACCCTGGTTTTGTTTTTGCTTCAATACAATACTCATAACCCATTCCAATTTTGGGAAAATAATCAATGTATATCATGACTTTCTTACTACTTTATTATCAGTATTAGATACAGATTAACAATGGCTGAATGGTGAAAAAAAAACTGTAAGTTAAACCTGCATATCCTTCTGCAATTGTGCCCGACCGAAGAACGTTGATAAGTCTCATCTCTATCACAATGGGACGTAAAATTGTCGGTAAAAAAATGGTGTACGAGTATTTATTATTCCAGTGACATCCATCCTTGAAAATATCTCTGAATAGAGTAACCAGATCCATTAACGTGAGTTCCTGACAAAATGCTTGATAATTCTATGAAATTGCTGAAATTGCTGTAACCACGGTGTTTGTTAAAAACACAATGTTACTTAATAAATATAATAATACTGTTCTTTATTAATTTTCTTCTAAAAACTCCTGACAATTCCATTTTTTTCTGATTTCCTGACAGAGGGCCAAAATTTCTGACATGTCAGGATAATTCCTGTCGTCTGGTAACCCTACCCCTGTCAGGCCCAGGGCGCAGTGGTGATATGTATTATATGTTTAAATATAAATCTGTAACATCAGTACATAAAGCACAACACAGCTTTGAACACAATGCTCTCTTCAGCTACATACAAATATTGATGGCAACTTTCTTAAACTTGTTTATACTTTATTCACGAGATTCAATTTGTATCCAAAACTCAGTATTCGTCTGCAAATTTACCGTCAATCTCTGTGCATACGAACTTAGTCTTTACGGTCAAGTAATAAGGCCCATCGATTCAGTTCATAGGTGCATGTGTAGTATTGGTAGCGGTTGAACGTGGGTAGAGTTTTTCTTTAGCGAAATGCTGCTTCGTCGCACACAAAAAAGTTCTAACTTGAGTAGCAAAAAAATTATGTAGCCTGTTGATAAAAACCGACAATATTTCTTCTGATTTCTTCAAGGGACCTGGGTTTGACGAATATGTTTGTTTGAGGAATCTCCCTCGCCTGAGAACTAGGTAATTTAAGAGGCTATATTGTGAATTTTATTTGTGTCACTTCACTACTCTTAGCGCAAAAACGCGTAGTGCGTGAGGAACGGATTCATGGCAAAAGAGGAAAAAGTATATTATAAAAAAAAGCTTTATTTTTCTAGACATTGTTCTGCATCTCGTAAAATTTGTCTGAGTTCTGTACATCGAACGAGAAAAAAATGTGTGTTTGAAGCCTTATTTCAATAATTTATTCCATCGAGAAAAATTAATTCAAAAATGTTTTCCAAAAATATATACTCTAGTTTTATAGTCAAAATGCATATAACAGGAATTTAACTATTTTCTTTGTTCTTTATGAAAAACACGGAAAAAAGCACGCCTATTTTTTTCTACTTTACCCCTTACCAAAGTTTACAAGATCAACATTTAAAATAATGTACAACCATATCTACTTAATTTATTGCTTCTTTATAAAGTATGTGAAATACGAGCATACTAAATGTTTATAACCACACCTCATTTGACAATCGCTACAAAATTTCGTTATAAAAGGTAACAAAATGAGGTAGGCGGGTGGCGAAGTATGGGAAAAAATTTAAATTATAAGAGACATCAAAATTTGTTCAAAATACTATAGTCATTGATTTTGAGAAATTAAGAACTCCATTCATAACTTTTTAGTGTACCGTAGTACCTGAAAGGTAAAAGGTGAGACTCCATTGTCCGTCCGTCCATATATCCAGCACCGTTAAGGATAAGGACTTGAAATTTGCCAGAAAAATAGCACTCACTTGCTTACATAACACGGTACACAAAAATGGAAAAATTTGAAATAAAAAAAATATTCTTAAAATACAATATGGGTATCAAATTGTAGATATTAAAGAATTTATTATAAAAATATATACTTTAACTAGTATTTACCAATTTACCAATTTCAATGTTTTCTCCGCCTTTCTCCCGGACTGTCCTGGGTCAATTTGCTCCAGTGTCCCCACTTCTAAACACCTTTAATAAAGTAAGTCACACCTGTGATATTAATGCAGATAGTTTAGGTTGTTCTGAATTATTGTGTAGAAAAGCCATCTAAAGTTAAATTATTTTTGTTAATTTTAGTAGCTAGATATTAGGATAAAATTTAAAACATGTAAATTATTATATTTTATATTTAGGTGGTAGAGCTGATGCCGGGCTCGACTGTGGAGGTACCACCATCTTGCTAGCAAATCCTCCCCGAAGTTATTCGGGGAAGAGTAAGAGAACAGCTCTCAGGCAAAAAAACCAGGCGGCCCACCATTGCCTGGGACCAATGGATGGCGGTATATCCATCCCCAATTGCCGGGCCTTATCTAAAACAGACTAGTGACGGGCAGCGGCGTCACTGGTGCAAGGGTTTCAGCACCGCGCTCACCAACCCGCCTGCCCAGCGTGTGTGAGTATGGGCATTTCTTCCAGGAGGACCACCAAGAGTGGCGAAATCTTGGAAAGGCCTATGTCCAGCAGTGGACGAAACAGGCTGATGGATGGATGGATGTAAATTATTAAGTAATGTAATTTCAGTAATTAAGAATTGAGTATATATACTTACATTGTTACACGTCACTTATATAAAATGCATGCTGTGATTACCTTAGTAAGTTAGAAGTGTAGCAGTTATTTAAGTTCAATGTGTATTATTAAAATTAGCTTACTAACTACTGGTTTTCCCAATAAAGAAAAAAAATATAAAAAATAGGGGGGTTTATGGGGTCCAGACTTCAGGCTAGCATACGTGGAAAAACAAATATTCGCGTCATTTTTACTCGTACTCACCTACCTGTGCATCTTATTAAGAAAATCAGCAGTCATGTCCCAATGGTCCATAATGATGTGACACGGTTGCACAAAACAGTATTCGAACAGCTAAATAAGGACTTACGGTCCAACTAAAAAAATCAAAGGGCCGCTGTGGGGCCGCTAGCGGTCCTTTAGTCACTTCCAAAATTGTTTAGGATGAGTATTTTCAAACTTTTATATTTTATAAAATATGTTATCTATATTAAATTGTAAAAGATGTTTTAAAAATTCAAAACTATTTTAGACGTCTTAATATATTTTCTATTGTGTAAATCTTAGAACTTATTATTGAAAATATTTTAGAAAGAGACATTGGGGTTTGTAGTGTAGATTGGCGCCAACCAGACACTGCGTTTTCTTCTGTCGACTTGTATTTGTATTTTGTCAACCATTTCGCACTAGAAACAAAATGTACTATTTTATGTGGATTTTCCTATTAATTACGTGAGGTATTTAGACGGGGAGGGGGTCAAGCTGATTCTCACCAAATCTCACGTGGGGGAGAGGGGGGTGGGGGGTCTTGGCAAGTATCACGTAATTTTTAATCCACCTGGAATAGTGTAAAATTGCAAAACGTATAGCTAAGTTCTACACAATAATATTTATCGCGGTTAGCGAACGCCACAAAGTAGTCTTAAATAAAAATAATTAAACAATTTGTATTTTTTTTCATAAGTCCAACAACGCAATGAAGCATAGATTGACGTATTTACACTGAAAATACGCATTTTGAACAATCTAACGTGAGATTAGAGGGAGGGGGGAGGGGGTCGAGCCAAATCTCACGATTTCTCACTAAAGGGGGAGGGGGGAGTCCAAAAATCGCAAAAATCACCTCACGTAATTAATGCACAGTACCTAAGTGCATCAGTATATTATGTGACAATTCATAACGTACACCGCTACTTCGTTAAGAGGCTTACTGTTTTCCGAAGAAACCTTAAGAGGAAGCATTCCTTTTTCAAGAGTTTTTAAATTACCTTGCAGGCCCCAAACAATGTAAAACTATATCACACTAATATTATAAATGCGAAAGTTTGTGTGTGAATGTTTGTTACTCTTTCACGCTGAAACGGCTGGACGGATTTGGATGAAATTTAGAATGGATATAGTTCATACCCTAAATTAACACATAGACTACTTTTTATCCCGGAAAAAAGCATGTCGTTAAACCGATTAACACGCGGGCGGAGCCGCGGGCAAAAGCTAGTTATGTATACAGTGTGAAATTTAATTCATTTTGTTAACGAAAACTGTTGATAGTACTCGTCCATACGAACAACTTTTACTATGAAGCCAACCCTGAAATCATGAAAAAAAATCTGCTGTTTCATACATTATTGGGTCGAGTAGGTAATTTAACTTTTCTATTGTATGTAAACTTTAGTTAAGTTAGTTACTAAGTACTTTCAAAGGGTAGGTCTTGGTAGGTCGCATAGGTAGTAAAAGTTGTTCGTATGGACGAGTACTATCGCCAGTTTCCTGTTTACGCGACATCATCGTAACATCCAGTATAAGGTGCCATTAATTTATGCAGCTAAATTCATACTGAAGATTAGGCAAGTAGTCGGTATCAAAGTTCAATTACACTTTTTGGGGAACACGAAAATTGAACAGGATTCAACAAACGCACGGCAAAAAAAAATTTTGCTATTTAATAGTTTCATACATTTTTTAAACAGCAAATTTGATAGTAAAAACATTTTTCTGGTGAAAAAACTAATTATTCGCGGGTGCAGAATTGATGGAACGTGTAAAAAAAGTAACATAACGAAATTATAATGCTTTTGTCGTGGTTGTTGGTTCCAACAAGTGTGTATGGAGAACGGCTTTGGACCATCCCCCTTATGGATTCATAGCTATTGTTTTCACTAAATGAGAATAGCTTTAAACTTTCTATAAATATGATTATTACAAAACTTCCGAAAAAAATTACGACTTTGTTTTAAGACCTTAAAAGGTTTAACTTACAGCAAGTAACAATAAATACCTTTCAAATGCTTTAAAGTAGTTCAAAAAACGGATAAAATCCGTTGGCAGCAATTTCGAAGAAATCTTTGAAGAACCACAAAAAAATGTATGTCCCCCCTTATTTCCGAAGCTGGTGAATCGAAAAAAAATACGATCATAGACCATAACTAGCCAATTACAGGAAAACTATAGCGATTAAAAGAGGTTGATAACAAATGGGAAACACATATAAGGCAAAAAAAAAACGTTTTTTATTATACTATTACAATATGGGTATCGTATTCTAGATATTAAAGAGCTGATTATAAAAAATATACTTTTACTATATTAACTGAAATCTTTGAAAAACCACAATAATGCATGTCTCAACCCCTTATTTCCGAAACGAATTAACCGAAAAATATGAAAAATATCATGGTAATTTGGGATTACGTAAAGTTTACAGAAAATTATTTTTTTAGTTAACATAAACAGTTATGGGCAAGATTTTAAATACCTTTTTCCTGACTGTTCCCAAAACTGTCGAATTACGGCCTCCTAGGTACGCGAGTCTGACTCGCACTTGACCAGTTTTTTTTTTAATAACTCTCCTTAGCTACAAATCAAACCAGCCCTCTTATTGTCTAACTTCAATATCCATCGCTGTAGCCTTTAAAAGCGCCGTGTTTGGCCAAAAATGACGTGTGTTGTCATTTCTAGCCAATCACGGCGCGTTTGCAGGTGATTGCTATGGATGTCGAAGTTAGACAATAAGGATCCTGGACGGCGATTCTCGCAAAATTTTTCACACGCTTTTCATACGCCTCTGTTGGTCGCGTCATAAATGCCGTGTGATGATAATTCTACGAGTATAAACTAAGTAAAGCATGTTACGTGGCAAAAAAATGGAAATGACTTATTTTTGTATTTTCTTGGAGATCATACTACTTTCTAACTTGTAAAAGGTAATTGTAATCAGGTATCGGGATTTATATGAAAATATAATCCAAATAAACATGGAATCGATTCCGTTGAGTGAGGTTTTTTCCGGAAGGCCTGTCTAGTTCTGCACCTAAGTAACATTTCGGTTGAGTATTTTTTGAGATAAACAAATTTAATTCACAGAAAAATGCTATTTTATATAGGTGTTCACTGGCATGTACTTATCGAGCAATTTTTTTGTACAAAATCTTCTTAACCAGTAATTTATTTCAATTAAAAGTACGATAAATGCCTATATAATCGATATTTTGTAAGATACTCAGTAATAAAGGCTATTTTTATTTTATTTGTTTTGAAAGACCGCAGAAAGACCAATATTGGTTACTTTTGTTACACAAAGAGAAGAAAGCCTGCGTGACTTCATCTGTCGAATGCCAAGTAGTAGCACTGATTCGTGGTTATACATATTTCAATACTCTTTGTTTTTATTGCATAAGTTAATTTATTTAAGTAAATTAAATAACTGGTTTGTAATGCACTCTAATAATAAAACACATAATCAAGGGTAAGTTCTGTAATAGTAGTTTATGAAACTGGAACGAGCCAAAAGCGTGTTTTTTTACAAGACACCCGAGTGTTTTAATACCTAGTTATGTATAGTTTCATACACCACTTTTTCTAAACTCATTATAACCTGTTTTCATAATCTTGATAAAACTTGTCGTTCGCCATTTTTGATTTTTCTTGTTTTCTTGTAAAAGCTTGTTCTAGAAGTGTACGTAATTTCCGTTGTTCTTTCCAAAATGTCAGGTGGAGTCAAATATCATCAGCATTCCTGCTGTCAGTAATTTTAGGGCAAAATAATTCTTTTGACCCATAAAACCACAATAAGTAATAAATAAATTTCCTCTAAAATAGTCGAAAACTATAGCACAACAAACAGTTCATCCATTGACAGACCGAGTCCAACGTGAACGCGCCGTAAGCCATAGACAATACCTGGCCGAAAATAAAGTTAACTGTAACCTCGTTACAGTTTTGTATGTATTGGAGAGCATTATACAAAAACCTCATTAGTATTTGATATTAAACCAGACATGGCTGTATGGGCTAAGTTCCCTTTGCCTTCCTAGTTAGTATCACATGTACTGTAATCTCAGAAAAAGTTATTTTACAGCATTTTAGGTTGTTTGGAGACCTATAGTATAATTTTTTTTTATATTTTAGAGACGTTCATGAAAAATATTTTCCATTATGCCTGTACTTTTGAGTTTGTAATGATTATTTTACGATATGAGGTTAAATATATTAAATAGTAATGTAATTCTGAATCTATACGGAAAAGAGCACTCATTCTCATATTTATAATGATCAGTATCATTACAACAACGGCGGGATGACTGCGCTTTTCGATAGTCAAACCATGTTTGAGTGGATGTGTTATTTATTATAAATAAGTTGCAACTAGTGGTGCGCTAGTTAGACGGATGCGGTACCACGAGAGGTCACGAGACTATCACGTGAAAAACTTGAATATGTTCGCTTCAAATATCGAATCGTTGGTGCAGTGGCCAGCATCACTAAATGCTGGAAACCAGATTCAGGGTTGGAATCCTTGTTTGAAGTTTTTTATTGGCAGTTAGGTTTATAGAAGTCTGTAAGCAAAAATTCAAAAATTGGTGTGACGATGAGCGGAGCTCAGCCCGTTTCCACCTTAGGGAGCGGAGCGAGGCGACCTCCGTAGTTTTAACAGAAATCATGATATAAACAAAAATCTTTGTTGTTCTCAATTAACGGCACCACATCCAAACGTACTACAATACCGCTAACGGCAATGTTTCCTTTTCTATTGGAAGTGTATACGTTGCCGCTATTACGTCTTGCACCAAATCTTACTACACTAGTGGCGACGCATACACCTCCTTTTTTAGTTATGTTCCTGACAGAAAACCAAAAAGCAAAGCTGCTCTTTTTTTTTTCAGTACCTTTTTAAGTAAAGCCCAGGGCAATATTGCTTAAATAAACAGTTGTGCGTTTCAATCCTTCGTACTTGACTTTTCCAAGAGATATAGAACTTTCGGCAGTCGTAAAACAGTTAATCAAAGCATTTTGTTAGCTCGTATCAACTTATCCAATCTCACTTGGTGTTTCTTACGATTTATTAGCTATTAAACGAGGGTAGAATTATGGCAGGGAGCAAGCAGATTCATTTGGTGAATAATTTGACGTTTCATCTCATAAAGCTTCTAATATACGATGCTGGGAAGTTGACTTAGTTAGGCAAGAGATAAGTTATGGCGCTTAGTCCGAATGATGCCAAGGTGGGAAATAATAAATGAAAAGGTTACAACAATAACTTAAGGGCTTGCCTTTGGTCTTTCAACGGTTTTTGTTTTAACATGCTCAGTCAACTACTTATCTATTCAATGTAAAACTTGGACACGTGTTTATTCAGACTTTTGCCTTTCCGTTGTCAGGTCGGTTACCTAATTAGACACATTTCACTCCATAGATTTTATTTTAAAAAATGATGGCTTTTTAATAATTAATTCGTTTCATGTCTAAACGGCTTATACTAATTATATTACTGCTATAACGAGAAAACATGGTTTATTTTCCGATATCAGGTGAAAAAACTCCTACATCAAATAGTTTTTCGTAAAATCCAGAAAAACCTCGTTAATTCATAAGATAAGATAAGATATCGTGCACCAGTTGTAAGGCCTTAAATGATCTCTTCGGGTAATTCTTCTTTGTGTAGTTTTTCTTTCAATTAAATTATATAGACTTGCGATTTTCAGCGCTCACAAAACTCGGAACTCACCATTGGCGTAAGAACCGGAGGAACCGGGTGGGCTAGCCCCCCCCCCCCCCCCCCCCCCCCTGGCGGCTAAGTGGCCCACCTAGGACTTTCCCTGCCATTCACAAAAAGGATAAATTAAATTTAAAACAGTAGTATAATATTGTTGAATATTTACATTCCGTTGCGAAGAACGGGGTATACTTACGCGTAGGTATATACCTACTCAAAGAAATAACTGCCGAGTAGTTTTAAAGGCGTTTTTGGAGGCCAGGCACTTTAGGCAGAAATTAAAATAATAATTAATGTCTCTTTACTCCATCGTTTTATTTCTTTTCTTATGTACCTATATTATAAGTCTGATCGACAAGAATTCGAACTTTTTATGACAAGTCAATTGTGTTATCAATCAGACTGCGATTGACACTACGCACATCCAGTGCAAGAACGTCACATGTACATCCGAGGGCGCGAGGAACAACTGACCCTAAGATGTTGTCTCTCCAGTTGCGCCAAAACGCAAAGACAAAAGTGCCCTCAGACGAAAAACTACGCACCAGGTATACGGTCAAATTATGTGCGTTTTTATACATTTTTCTCAGTTTTTATTTGTTTGCACTTGTGACGTTCTTGCACCAGATGTGCGACTAGTGTGGACATGACTATATACCTATACATACTCGACTCAATGATAGTCTGAACCTTTTTCGCCTGAAAGCATTCGTACCTACCTACACTACATATTAGATGAGTACTTGAATTTTTCTAGGGGTCAACCCCCCCCAGAGATAAAAATGCTTATTAACTCATCGGAAATCGTACTGCGTGAAGTATTTTTTTTAAGTATCCAGAGCATCCAAAAATAATAAATCAGACGAACATTTAATCTTAGTCTCATCAAAACATTTTCAAAATAGAAAAAATATTTTTAGCTAGTAAAATAGGATTGCCGAATTTCGTTTAAATCCATTAAATGCAACAAAATCAGGGTAATTTTTTTTCATGGGCCTAGGGGAAGAGTTTTCCGTAATGTTCCAACGTAGTTCAAAGTTAACTCTGAATTTCTGGAACTTTGCTCTCTACCTTGGATTAAGACTCAAAAGCGACAGTCTTAGCTACTGACCTCTTAATGAAATTTAAACTTGCAGATTAGTTTTGGTCCGTCCAAGTTCTGAAGAGGTAATTACAATTAAACAATTAGCCTTAGTCAAAGGTTTCCCTTTTTGAAAATTCAAATGATTTAAACGTAAAATCATGTCACAGTTGTGACTTTGCTAAGTGATAGAAGTTCTTAAAATCTTAATTTACTTTAATTTGCTGAAATTTTGAAGTGCTTAGATTTAATAGATGTCCTTTAGAAATCTACGTAGTTTACTACAGGCTGTCACCCGAGCGAGGCCGTTTTTAAGGTTCCGTACCCAAAAGCCAAAACGAAGTCCTTTTAATGTCACTCTAATATGTAATGTACCTCTCTATCCGTCCGTGGTCCGTCCGTATATTCTCGTAGTTAGAATGAGTTACAGACCTGAAATTTAGATATGCTGTAGAATACTGAATTATAAATTCAATTATTAACTCATTGGGTAGAGCACATATATATTTTTTTCAATTCTTTCTTACCTTCAAAAATAAAATATGGTGGTCTTCAAAGTTGTCAGTGTTCTACTATTTTATTGTTACGAAATCTTTTTAAAAACTAGTTAGAAATTTGTAATTTCTGATTTCTGCATATTCTGTACCGTATACTGTATTGAAAAATCAAATACTGAAAACGCCTATTCATAATGTAGTTTGTAAGCAGTGACCAAAACAAACAAACAACAAAAGGTTTATTGGTCATATATGTATATAGAACCCTATAATAGAGCGTGGCCCGACTCACACTTGGTCGGTTTTTCAAAGTGAGATATCGTGGTAGCTAATAAATCTTTACTAAGACGAGGTTATCCAGCGAAATCTGTCCTGCTCCAACGCTTTCGTTTTACACATGTTTATCCTGCTCAGCGGGAACGCGCCGCTCAGAAAATTCGCGGTTTCGAAACGTTTTATTTATTATTTTGGATTTAGAGGGATGGGTTTTTTAAATGACGGCCGTTTTATGTTACTTTTATTAAGACGTTTATTTTAGTATGAGTTTTACTGTCCAAAACTTAATAGCTCAAATTAAATTACATTTAGATCGTAGTTTAGACCTATCTTTTCGATTTAATCGGATCGAGGAAATTGTAAGCAATCGTGTATCGAACAGCCAAAATATCAAGATCAAAGAGTGAAATATAACTTTTTAACAAGATTTTATCATCGCTATTTATTGGTTTCAAATTAATTTGAAAAGAGACTAAATTGGAATAACCCCCCCTTAAAATAACATGAGCATTTTAAGAACAAAAGATTAAGTCGCCATATTGGAGTAAATCATTATGCCTAAGAAAGGAAATTTTCAAAATAATATAAGTATGTAGAAGAAGAATAGATTATATCCGAGTGGTGGAAAGAAGGGTTTTGCCTCGGGTTAACAGGCCGAGGCTTGCCGTATACTATTTTTTTTAATTACATTGTTGTTTTGCTAGATTTTCAAGCAAGGGAGAATAAATTATGCATTAGCTGAGACTATCCTCTTAAGAGCCTTCACTATCTCTCGAGCTCCAAAATAACGCTTAAGGGAATAACAAGTCCCTCTGTGTTAGGTATATAATAATGTTATTAATAATTATGGTTTCCAAACGTTTGAATACACAGAAAAGCCTTATTTTTGATTTTATCAGAGAACTATTTTTGTATAGGTGTTTTATAGGACAAGGTTCTAAGTGTCGGGAATTTTCTTCATAAATATTATCGTTCAGGCGGTTTGCGTGAAATATTCGACTTCAAATTACCTACTGCTCCTATGACCATAAGATCTTATCTTTGTCAATTATGGGCCATAAAATGAAATGGCTTCATCATAAATCATAAGTTTGCACGACATCATTTCGCTGGTGTTGAATTAATGAGGTTAAATTACTTTAAACTGTATTTATGAAACCCTATTTTTTGTAGAAATGCACGGAAGACGGCGCTTGAAGCTAATTCCCTTAGAGTTGTATACTCTAAGCTAATTACCGATAAAAGCCATGTTTTTTGGCGCGTGGACTCAAAATTTTTTTGCCAACGTTTTGCCACTTTACTACCGACAAACATGATGTTTGGTAGAGTAGTTCCTTATCCCACAGACACCAATTATGAAAGGATTTTTAAAAAGATAGAGGGTTGACACAGAGTGTTAAAATTTATATCCATGGAACCACTCAACGGATTCGGATGCGGTTTTCTTTATTATCGTCGTAGTGAACCTGACCAAAATCTATAGGTAAAGAGTGTTGATATAATAACACTTAAGCTGAAAACGCGGGTGGAGCCGTGGGTAAGGCTAGTTTATTATAATATAATTATTAATCCCAAATATATTGGTAGATTCGACAGGACAACATAAAAACTTATTGAACACGGGCAAAAACGGAAGCAAATGCTAGTATATAAATGTCTCCATCATATTTTTCCACGGACACTGAAAGAGGCTCAAAGTGCGAGTCGGACTCGCCCACCGAGGGTTCCGTTTTAAACTATATTATTTATGATTTAATTACAAATGTACAGTTTTCAGATCTTTCCCTATATTTGCAGTATAAGACGGTATTAGGTACTTGCCAAACATAGTTCTAGGTCAACGGAAAATACTCTATAAATTTTGATTCCCCCGGGAGTGTTAAAATATACGTTTTTTGCGGCATAAACGGCCATATGCCGAATCTTCTTTTAAGTTAACTTAGAAGTTTTATTTTTTTTTCAGCTATAAGGGACTGTAGACTTGAGTATATGGTTTTTATTTCAATTCGATACCTCCACGTATTCCCGAGATAATGGGTCCTGATAGATAGATGAACGGACAGACGGACAACAAAGTGATCCTATAAAGAGCCCCATTTTTTCCTCTTGAGGTACGGAACCCTAATATTACATTTACATAAAGTGTACAAATTGAACACATATTTGTCCAGTTTATATAATTCCATTTTCTTTTCACAAACTGACCTATTCCATTAACCCATGTACAGTGGAGCCCACATCAAGCTAAACACTTTCAGTATAAGCTGACCTCTCATTGTATAGGCTTCCCGTACAATGAGAGGTCAGCTTATACACAATGTGTGTAAAAGTCGTTTGCAATAGAATCCAACAATCATGTAAACAAATATGGCGGACTGACATTGACAGCGTATTGTTTATGCCCATAGTGATGTCATAGTGTTCTAATTTAATTTTAATTAAATTTATTTTTCTAATTATTTTAATTTTAAGTCATAGACTATGGCCCATAGTAGGATAGGTACTAAAATAAAACTGACTAAATAGATTAAATATATAAGCCATAGACTATAAAATAAAACTGATTATATATAAAAAAAGTGTTTATTAAAACAAATTTAAATCTTCGTCTTCGTCATCATCACTATCAGAAGTGTCGCCGGTGACCGTAATTATAAATGGAACCACTGTGTCATCGCTTGCCGTGTCTAAAATGCCGTAGAGCTTTTTCATTTCTTCCTCTTCCTTTAGGACGTGACTTACGCATTTCGACCATTGTTCGGCTCCGATTCTCGCCAACCCTTCGTTCAATAAAGTTTTTATTTCCGCCATTTTAAAAGATTTGTTATTTCTCCCAACATACGACTCAACCTGTGCCCAAATGAGCCCTCTTTTTGAGGTGGTTTTATATAATTCCACACACACATACATTTCAGTAATTGTGATCTATTCAAATAATTAGTTACGAGGGCAATACAATATTAAAGTGCGTCTAATAGATTTCCGTTGTAGGTAATAGATCTAAATCATTCTTACCTCCTGATTACTCCTTGAGAAAAAATACCAATCGTATGCTATATCAAAGTCCGTGATGCCGTGCAAAGGTCGTCGTTCCAAGAAAAATATGTCCAGCCAAATCGTAAAGCAAAACAAAAGTCCAAAATGAGAATGCAAAGTCGTAGAAATCGGAAACAGAAAACGGAAACAGAAAACACTAATGCACAGCGAACCCACAGAACAGTGAATGACTGTGAATGACAATTCTAACAAAATGGCCACCTGTCAATTTTTAAAAACTAACCATTATTTTTATGGCTTAGGATACAATCCGTTTTGGTTAATTATATTAAGCTCTTGAAAAAAAATTTTTATTGTATTCAAATAATATTAAATTAAAATAATTTATTAAATTAAAAATAAAAGATAACTTCAGATTACGAACAACACTAACTTTTCAATGACTTATAGAGTTCGATGAGTAAAAAACTAAGATGACAGCTTGTCAAATACTTCGAAATTTTTACGTTGCAAATGTTTTAACAAATTTAACTTATAAATACAAGTTAAATCGTGTTGAAGATAATGTGAAAACAATGGTGCGTTCGTTGAAATCAGACTATGTTCATAATTGATCGTCAAATGTATGTGATTACGGAGTAATCGTGACAATTTGGTTTGTTTACATGATTGTTGGATTCTATTGCAAACGACTTGATGTGGGCTCCACTGTACATGCTAAAGTTGAATGGATTATTAATCAAATCACTCTCTACAGGTGTCAAATGTACGTAAATTTATAGCCAGTGTAGAAGGCGGACGTGAAGTTAGCTTTCAGCTGTATCCCCCGCAGACCCCCACTTCCTCATCGACGCCTAAATAATGCGAAATTGTGACGTCATAAGTGACCAACTTCAGGCATGCCTTCTGTGTTGACCCTAACTGTAGTTCCATTTACCTTCAAATAAGGCTTATATTTATTAATTTATTCAAACGGCATTTTTTATATTTTCATATGAAACATGCAAATGGCATGCCCTATTTTAAAGTCTAGTAGATTTTAATTCCTGAATAAAATTTCGATTCGATGTGGACAAGTCAACGAACTGTAAGCTTTACGAAGAAAAATGTTGTGACAGACAGACTGATAAACAGACAGGTGGGTCACAAAATGTTTAAACCATTTAAAATCCTCTGCGTGCCCGGCGCCAGAACCAACTTGCTTGCGGAAGCGCCGCTAACTAGAGCTATTAAGTTGCTCAATAAAATTTCAGAAAAGACGGACGTTTTCACGTGTTCTCTGGGTGAATTCACAAGGATAACTTTGCAAATTTTATGTTACTATTAGGTTTGTGGTTAATTTATTGTTTTTTATGGCTCTTTGTCCTTGTTTCTTTTTTCTTTTTTTTTTTGTTATTGTGTAAGATGAAAATATATGTAGGTAAGTTAATTGTTGTTGGTATTGGATGTGTATGTTGTATAGTAATTATGATGTCGTATATGATGTGTTACTTCACTATTGAATTAGGTCCAGCCTGTAATGATAGTGTAAGTTCCTTAATAAATAAATAAATAAATAAATAAAAAAAAAATTCTGTGGACGGAACCCTAAAAATTAACCCAAATCAGTATTTTCATAAAATATTGATTCCAAAATCTATTTAGTTTTGTTAACTATTTATTTTCTTGACACTTCTATGTAGAACTACTATTAAGCCTAGCCTAATAATCTAACCAGAAAATCTGAACTGTCAGGAAAAAACATGATTTTTGGGGTTTCGTTCCCAAAAAACAAAATTTATTTTACTTTCATATCCCTATCCAGATTTTTTCCTCTGAAGTAGTGGGTGATTTGGTTCAATAATTATCTGGAGGGCTATTCTCAGTCTTGAATTAGACTTTTCGATCGTAATAACCCGTTTTATCTGTCGAACTCCATACATTTTAGATCGAGTTTTAGAGATCTTGATTCGATTGTTTCTCCGGAATTGCCCCCTGGCCGCCAGGAAAATAACCAATTTATTTTAAAAATAAAACAGCTCTGTGGCTGACCTACAGACAACGCACAGCTAAACCGCTGAAGATATAAACATACAAATCAAAACAAACGGTCCTTAAAGAATGAACGGTTGCATTAAAAAGATTTTTTAAGAATCAACCTGTAAGTAGGTTAAACGGCAGATTGCGGGTAACTTTAAAAGGGATTTTGTACAGATATGTGTTTACTTTTTTGATTGAAAACCTACAGTGAGCATTCTTCATATGCTATAACTTTTATTTGATGTGGTCTGGTCACTCTAATTTCCATCGCATGGCAACTTTAAACAAATGTCTATTGACTGATATTGAGAATGCGCAATATCAGTCATTAGATATTTGTTTAAAGTTGGATAAATGCCATGCGATGAAAATTAGAGTGACTAAACCACATCAAATAGAAGCTATAGGATATAAGGAATGCTCAGTACAAGTTTTAATAAATAAAATCAATACATACGAGCATCTGTACAAAATGCATTTTAAAATCACCCGCAATTTCTTCACATGTGCCAGAATTGATGGCATGTGCGTATAAACTTGAAACTTGGCATAGAGCTTATGAAAATAAATAACCAAACATGATTTTTAAGATAAGGGGTGCACTAATAAAGGATTTTTCGAACATTTAGCCCTAAAGGGATGTATTCTATAAATGTACTTGTAAAAAAAATCGTTTTGCCTGAAGGGATGTTGGAGTTCTACAATAAAATCTGATTCTTTGTATTCGAATTCCCGCAAAAGCTAGACAGTGTAAATACGCTTAGCAACAATAGTTTTTTACCTAACCTGTGATCTAGGGATTCGCTACTTCACGAAGCACGATTATAAGCACTTTGTAAGATAAGGAGGATAAAGGCCTAAACTTACCCGAAACTAAGCACTAAAGTTACAAATTACGTAACACCTACGGGTTGTCAGTTTAGATAATGTTCAAGAGCAGCTGTCTTCAAACATTTGGCTAATTTTGGTAAAGTTTGCTCAACTAGGCTCAAGTTGCCTATGAAAACACTCTTCATACATATAAATACATTTACGACAATACAAACAATCATGTTAACTTAGCACTCTTTACCCATCTTGCGCTTTCACTGGGCAGGGTATGAATATAAAACGTTTTACAATATACAGTCTGTAATCATGACGTGCTCATTAAATTAAACCACATGCTCTACTGATCATCCTGAACCACTTCCATAGAAAAACTTTTGAAAAAACGCGAAATAAAAATTCACTTCCCCATACAAACTTTTAATACCTCCTTTTCTATGGGAACTTTTTATTTTTTTCGCGTTTTATCAAAAGTGTTTCTATGGAAGTGGTTCAGGATGATCAGTAGACCATGTGATTACACCCTGTATATTATTAGAATGTTATAATTTATTATTATTACAATGGGCGGCATTACAATGTTAGAGACGTAGTAAAGTTAAGTGAAATTTAACTAGTTTTTATTTTTATTTTAAATCCCTTTTAGAAAAGCTAACTATTAATTGCAACAACTGAGTACAATGTGATAAATAACTAGCCAGACAAGCTTTAAAGACTGGGATCATTCTCCCACCAATCGGCTTTATAGCTAATTCTAGGTAGGTTAATCGAAGATTTTACTTTCTATTCGTGTTTTCTTCACAATTATCTTTTATCTAGTCCGTCCGTCTTATTCTAAGCCGTTCATATTAATTATAATTATCTTTTGTTGATTTTAATTTTGAAAATAATTCTCAAATTTAAGAAACCCAAGAACCTGGACCGTGGCCTGGGCTGAGTGGACATGTCATACGATGGCATACAAGTTATTATACAACTAATTATTAAAAAAGAACAATTGTTTTTATATTTTTTATCCTTTTGACATTTTACTAAAAAAAATACCATTCTTAGACAAAATGTTTACAACTCTATTTAAATTGCTATATGGGTAGTCAAAAAAAATATTTATTATTTTATAAACAGAGGTATACGAAAAAAAAAAGGAGAAACTTGATCAAGATATATTTCGGGCCCTACTGGGCCCGGCTTCAGTTGAGAAGTATGTCAAGTATTCAAGTATTAGTATATTAAGGCTGCATATAAGGTCAGATTGAGTACCTCGTTTTGCATCAATCAGAACTACTACGACGTTTCTTTTTAGTTTAAAATAGCGCGCTCTTAGCCGTGGCTGTTACGAAAAAGGCGCCCATAAAAATCTGTTTTTTTATTTAATAACTCTGGTTTTAGATGCAATTTTAAAATATTCCAAGACGAGCCGACGATGTCATTTGTTAACTTTTTTTAATACAAAATTTCAGGGCTTTATGATTTAAGAAAGGTTATTTAACACTCAAAAAACATGAAATTTAGAGGTAACTTCATTTTTTTTTTCTATGAAGCGAACTTAGAGATTTAGCATTTTTTCTATGATTTTTTTTTCTTTTTTTCTATCAGCCATAATATATAGTCTACTATCTATATTTTTTTTACTATACCGACACAATGTGACATGCTCATTTGAAGTTGGGCATCTAGCCTGAAGCCGGGTCCAGTAGGGCCCGAAATATAAGGTCCTACAATAATAAGTGAAAATATAGGTAATTCTAGGGTAGATCATGTATCATTAACTGATCAAATTTCAGAATAACAAAAAAAATTTTGCTCAAATATGTTTTTTACTTGTTCAATCAGCTGACTAAATGGAAATAAAAGAGAAATTTGCTCAAGATATACATATATATAAGGTCCTACAATTCAAAGTGAAAAAAAATAATAGATGATAGAGTTTACCTAATAGACCAATTCCAAAGGAAAATAAAATAAGCGCGATTTTTTTTTACTTTTTTATCTATTGTTTTCACTTTGAATTGTGGGACCTTATAGCGGGTGTAAAAGCAAAGGCAAGAATCCTTTAGAGATGTGTTAGTATGATCGGTAAAGATATTATTCTAAATACTGGGATCTGTAAATACCCGTAATGTTACTGGTACATTATCCTCATAATAAGACGATTTTCTTTACTCAAAATACACTAATCGCGTGGACACCCTCACTGGTCGCTGGACACTCGGATGAGGGGTGCGGGTTGCGGGGTGCAATTAGGTGTGTGGGCAGGCCGGTGAGCTGCGTAGCCATAGCTTAGAAAAATAATTGAATTTTTGGTGAAAATTCAAGGTATACATTTTTTTCTCGTAATGACATCAGAACCGTGTATACTTTCATACCCTAAAGAGATTCTTGACTTTGCATTTACATCCTGTATGTATATCTTGAGCAAATTTCTCTTTTTTTCGTATTTATTATTTGCCTCTGTTCATAAAATACTAAAAACTTTTAAAAGAGCATATACTTACTATTTATACACAAAAATATATAAAATTAGTGAGTGTAAAAGGTGATTAATGATACAGAACAGGAGGACAAAGCGATATCAATCTATTTTTATTTTGAGCAATATTTTTGATGTTTAACTATTAAATACCAAGCCGCACAGGTTCTTAGTCAGGTTTCTCTAATAGTGGATTTGTGACATGCATAATTTGAACCAACCATAAATTGTAACAGGCCCTTTGTATATTTTTTCTGAAAATATAGGCTAAATCATGGAGATACATACTGTTCCGTAACTTTCAGGTGGTATTTCTAACGAAATAATTTTTTGAAAATCAGTTTGCAGAAATGGGAATGTGATGTAATAGTCATACCATTTAGGCTCAATAGGAAGAGTTTCTTGAAGTAAAAAAATAATGAAAAAAAATTTTGGGGGATAAATCCTGTAGAAGGGATTACTGAAAATAAATAAAACAGACGTCGGTTTTGACATTACTTTTTTTTTTCTTGTGGGCAATGGCCTATTTCCTGTAATGCCTGAATGACATGACTATTACGTCATCAAATCTATTTATTTAGTTCCTGAATATTTTCATGTATATCTTTTGTATTTAAGGAGAAAAAAAATACTTGTATATGACCTTAAAAAAGTCTATTCCTTTCGAAAAAATCAACAATTAGGTGCTGTTATGGTATTCTGGACCATTCGAATTGCATATTAAAAGTGGTATATTTCTACACCCTTCCTGATACCTAATAGAGACGAAGAATTTTATTATTTACGCCCTGCTCGACCTTCTGATAACAATTTCATCACAGAATCAGATATTGCTTAAGAAAAAAAAATGCGCGTCTGAAGATTTTGAAAATTTTCTGAAAAATGTCTAATCTTGGTAATGTAATGAGGTAATGCCGATGGTCCCCATAAATATTTGTAGCCATCTGCATTGTGGTATTACCCCGAGACGCTTTTTTATCTGCAACTAAGATATACATATTTTGATAATGTAAAGATAACTGATTTATGATCTTAAATAACTTTCATCAATAAAAATATGTTGGTTATTTAATCATTATACTTAAAATTCCATTTATATAATCATATAGGTACATACATAAGCCTGCGCCTGTCTCCCAGATGGGTAGGCAGAGACTTTAGATTTCCATCTGATACAATGTTGAAACCAAGGACATTGGTATAATGTCTTTGGTTGAAACTTAACTCTTGTACTTGTCGGCGCCGCGTGTCCAGATCCTACAGTTTGCGAGGGCTGTGTCCGTTATACATATATTGTCGTCGGTAGATCGTAGAATTGGGCATATCTTGATCTGCCCGGGCATATCGTATTTATGTTATAACTAGGGGGCCGCCCCGCACCGCTCTGCTTCGCTCGGTTCCCCAAATTTATGATCACAAGCAACCAAACACACCCCTCCTCACTCACTTCACGTCATCGCACCTATTATTCACTTTTGGTGAGAGATTTTTGGTTTCATACTTTACGATCTGCCCAATTCTACAATCTGCCGACGACACATACATAACATATATCGGAGCCAAATGAGTGTGGTTGGTTGTTGGCTCCCCTTCCTTAAGGGGGTAACTTTTTACCTCGGTACAAAACGCACATCATAATATTGTTTTCCTTACTTTTGATTAAAAAGTATGCAATAAATGTGTTATAAAGCAACATGCGGAAATAGTTTATTAGTGATCTTCACAAAAAAATTACATACTTTAATGAATTACATTTTGTTTGTATTACATTAACATACTTAAAAGCGTGTTTACAGTTGTAATGTAATGCAGCTAAAATGTAACGCATGAAATTGAATAATTTTCATGTGATCACCTAACTGCAATTGTCGAATTAAGTAAAAAAGTAACTGAAAATCACGAGGATAAAAAGAAAACCATCGCCGTGTATATAGATTTAGCAAAGGCGTTTGATACTATATCACATAAAATCTTGCTAAAAAAACTATCGCTGCTTGGTGTCACTAACAATGCATTTAACTGGTTCAGGTCCTACCTAGAGGGGCGCAGCCACGAAACGCGTATCGGAAACACAATTAGTGATGACAAAGCAAATACTGTAGAATTTGGTGTTCCACAGGGTAGTGTCCTCGGACCTTTATTATTCAGCATTTACCTCAACGACTTTTGTCACCTAATACCCGATTGTCACACTATTTGTTTTGCGGACAACACAGTCTTGTTATTCTCAGAATCTACTTGGGAAAAGGTGACCCAAAAGGCTGTTGAGGGGGTGGCTCGGGCTAAAAAGTGGTATGATTCTAACCTTCTGACGTTGAATGAACACAAGACGCTATTTATGTGCTTCGCCCCTACAAAAGCTGGTCTCCCAAAAACAGAACCCATCATCAGAATCCATAACTGCACTACTACATGCTTTTGTGAAAAACTTCAACGTGTTAGCAGCACTACATATCTCGGTGCTGTAATAGACGAGCACCTGCAATGGGAGAAGCACATAAATAAGCTAGCTTCCAAAATCAGAAGCATTGGTTATTTATATTGCGACTTAAGAAATATATTGTCAAAGCGTCTTCTGTTCAGTTTATACTATGCACTATCGCAGTCGCTGTTTCTTTACGGTATTCTGGCCTGGGGTTTATGTGGCTCTAATATAATCAAGAAACTTGAAATTGCACAAAAATTTAATTTAAAAATAATTTTAAGGAAGCCACGAAGATTTCCCACAGTACATTTGTTCCAACTTTGCAAAGTTTTGACTCCTCGCAAGATGTTTGTTTGGCAAACAATGATTTACATGTCGAGACATCTGAATAACTTTCCTCTGAGCACTAATACCCGATGTAAAAGAGACACTACATTAAAAAAATATGTCATTCCTCTTAGGTCGTCAGGATTCAGTAGTAAACACTGCAGTGTAATGGCACCTCGACTATATCGCTATCTCCCCGAAGAAATAAGTGTCCTGGTGGACGCTCCTAAAGATAGACCCAAACTAAAAAGGGCTTTAAAAGTTCATCTGCTGAAAATGGACTGCAACACTTTTGATGCGTTATGGAAAAAAATAGATATTTCTAGGTCACACAATTAAACCTATAATATATATGTATATATAATAATTTTAAATATTATATAATATATAAATTATAATATATAAATATGTTTGTATTTGATAAATGGTAGTATTCTATATGCATAAGTATTATGATTTGCATGTTCCCCCAAAATATCAAATAAATGCAAAAAGTAGCTTCATGTGTTCGTGACGGAATGACTGCTAATTCAACTGATCAAATTGATGTAGCCAGCCCTAGCACGGACCTCGGTCTATTTTGGGCTGCTACTGCCACAATTTATACATAAGTAAAGCAATGCATCAGTCAAACCCAGTTTCCATACCTATTGATCAGCGCTCTGCATGTACTTTTGCCATTAAATTTTGCGATAAATAAATAAATAAATAAAATAAATAAATAATAAAAATAAAACTATTCACAAGGAGTTTGCGCGAATTGATATAAAACGCATTTATTGCAAATTTTTTATTCAAAAGTAAGGAAAACAATATTATGATGTGCATTTTGTACCGAGGTGCAATTTCTGAGCCCTAAATTCAACCTGTACACAAATGATATCCCGCTTTCATCAATACTCATTAATTATACGAAGAACGGCTGCTAGAAGCACTTACCACCTACATAATTAATGACTGTGTTAATAAATAAGTATAAAAATTCTGACCATAAATTCACTGTGGTTAATCATATAAAGAAACCATTTAAAACCGATTAAGGATTCAATACACACAATAACCGGTTTAAATAGATCATAGTTTAATATTTATATCAACTTAATCGTTACAACTAAACGAAATACATGTACTTTTTAGAATACTATTGGTAATATTTTGTGATCGTTAAGTCGTGTTGTAAAGAAAACGCTAAATAAAATAATGGCTACTCTATTTAATATCGGACAAAAAGCAAAAAAAGGAAAATTAAAAAAACCAACACTTTCTAAACACTTCTCACGGAAAATTTTTCAATGGTTTGAAAAAAATATTATTGGTTTAAACAATTTTTTCTTTTTATTAACGGCAATGAAAATTTTTGATCGTTGTGTTTCTACGCATGTTTGGAAAAAAAATGTATGTTTATGTTATGTGACACTTTACTATGTCCTAATATTTTTATTGATCTCTTACAACATATATACAACAGTAAAAAGAGATCACAATTCAGTACAATTGATAGTACATCTGCTGCTCAGTGGCTCTTATGTGCTAGTAATTACAATTTTTGCAACAAAATTATTGAAAAACCGTAAAAAGATACTTGACTTAGAAAAAGAAATAGATATGCTCTCCTCAAAAATAAGATGTCAGAAATGGAATTACAAATTGCTGTTAGTTTACTTTTTTTCCTACGCATCAACAGCCGTTTGGATATATTTTTTCTTATCTTTTCATTTTATGATGAATGTTGGTTTCCAAACATATCTTGTTATTGTGAATGAAGATTATATGCAATTCGTATGTTGGATAGTCGTTCTCAAATGTATGTTTACTTTGTCTAAAGTTGCAATAAATTTCAGTTGCCTTAACGATCTGTTTGAGAGCATTGAAATGCAAAATATGATGTTCAATGAATTTAAACAAGTATCCAAAATTAATAAACGCGATATCAGATTGAATATGTTCAATTTATTTGGGAACTACTTTGAACAGCTTTGGCAAATAGTACAAGATTTTAATCATATTTATAGTTTGATTTTATTAGTTGAATTAATACACTCAGTTCTGAAAGTCTTTATACAAATAATGAGATTGTTTAAATTTAGTGAAAAAAGCTACAAATACCATGTCGTGACAATTAACATTTTTGTGGAATCTTGGAAGTTGCTGACATTTGTATTCATTTGCGATGAAATTAATCGAAAGGTAAGTTGTGACTAAAAAGTAACAACTGCACTACAGACTTCTGTATGTACCGAAATCTGGTAGCGATCGGGTTATAGATACGTATATTTAGTTGTAGCTGTTAGCCTATTTAGTTTCGCAATCAGGCCCAGGGCCTGCGGAACACAGTGTTCGGAAATATTATATTACGAGCTACTTTGATTTTTAGATTTCTTCGTATGCATTTTTTCAATTCAAACTTATGTAGGTACATGTTTGTGGACTTCTACGAGAAAAACACATATTACTAAGTATATGTTGTATATATTGTATAAATATAGTGTGTACAGATACAATCTTTAAGTAAAAAGCCATTTTTGTAGTGGCTTTGTAGGTCGAGATTGACGATATTATCCGATGTCTACTCGCTGTTTGCCTCTTCGTCCGATGAGTACGTCCTTTCAGGAGCTCCAGGAGCTTTCAGTAACTGTAGTACTTCTGGCGCCAAAGAAGTACGCGATTTTCGCTTGGGTAGTGGTCTATTGCTGGGTATAAATGGATCGGAGGAGATGAGCAGAGCATGTAGCAGGTCTTGAATTGTCTGCTTTTTTCCAATTTTTCTGGTGCTGTGCTCTCTTTAATAACGGCAGTCTTTGTGTCTAGACTCTAGAGCTTTTTCGCTAAGTTGGCCTATAGGAAGCACAAGAGATTCGATTACGTCAGCTCCGTGAATTAATATTTTGTGTACACTAGAAGGCATTTGTACCAGGAGCACTTTTGATTAAAAAGTATGCAATGGTCACGAAGAGTCTAGCCGTGTCAAGTGTATACTCCTTGTACGCCTCTGGCTTTACATCGTACGAGCACGAAAGGGCTTTGAGTATAACAGAGAATCTTGTAATAAGATCTTTGTCAACCTCAGTGATCTCATGTGCGAGAGCAGAGTCTTCGAAGAACGTACGCGTAGTATTACCATCATTGTTCGAGCCGCTACCTTGCTTTACTGAATTCACGAGAAGCCCAGTTCGACGACGATATTTATCTACAATGTCGCGTTTTATTTTTTCTACGTCTTTTTTGACGTTCTTAGTTACTCGTCATGTTTTGTGATCTTTTCTATACAATATATGGAGCACACACTTGAACATCCGAATACGGGTGTGCAAAGTTGACAACCCATATGCATACAAATCTTTGTTGCATGGCCTCTGAATGACTGCATCAATATCACTCATATCATTAGGTGTTGCCTTGCATATGTTACACAAGTCTGGGAAGATTTATTGTCAGAAAGTGCATTGGCGGCTTTTCCATCTAGCATTGTCTTCATTAAGATGTGCTCAATGTTGATCGTTCGAGCCCCTATGTCTATTTGCGTAGGGTTCAAAGCCGCTATTTGTCTGTTGATGTAGTCATGTTCATCTTTTAGAACCGTGTAACTTTCCTTCAACATCTGGTAACGTATCGGGCGGCAGAATCGAGTGGAGGAATATCTCGGGTTTTGTCAAAGAATTGTCTCACTTTTCTTTCTTATCATCACTAGCTGTAGTGGAACCAGCGATGTAAGCAAGATATCTGCATCTGATGCGGCCGCATCTTCTATAAACCGCTGCTTATATTCTGATTGGCTGCAGCTTCCGTCAAATCCCCACTTTGATTTTAGGTAGGGTTTGGTGTTTCCATCTTCGATCACTACACCAGTTATTACATCTAGCTGAACTTTAACTAGTCTTTGCGCTGTATGGTCAAGCAAACTTTGCAACTTAACTTCGGCTTTTGTCTCATTTATTATCATGTCCTTCGGGTAACAATCTTTTCGTGCTTTCAGAACCCTATCATAAGATGGATTGATATCACTACCTCTTTCCTTAGCTCCTCTGCGAATCTGTTTTTATTGGTCCACGCTCAGTTTAGAATTTATTATCAGGGCTATCGCTTCATCGGAAGTGTAGGGACGTATAGGTATTGGAGTTATTTTCCTTTTTTTAATAATCCGAAGTGATTTAGGTGACGACACAGTTACTGCCTTAATAAAGGTAGTCAAGTTGCGCTTACCAGTCTTTGTGAAATTTGTTTGAGTGGCAAATGCAAGCTCCTCTGGAGAATGACTTTCCACCATCTTCTTCGTCCGCTTTTTCTTTGCTGATGCACTTAGCCCAACGAAATCCTTCCTTGGTCGAGCCACAGCAGATCGAGTACATTCAGGTTGTTCAGGTAGAACAGTTTCTCCGGCATCTTGATTTTCTCCTGACCAAAGAAATTTTTGCAGCCAGTCGTTGTATTTTAAAACAAACTTCTCTTTGTTCCTGATAGAATTCCATTTCTTGTTTAACACAGCAGAAAACGCCTTTGTTTTATTTTTAATAGCTTCTTCTGGCAGTCCCAGAATCTCTGGAGAGACATAGTCCACCATCCGAGAGGTAGACGACCCTTTATTTGCTTGGTTTACCAGTTTATCACGACATAAAAGATCGAATAGGTGAAGGCGTGTTATTCCTCGTGTGACACCTGGCGAAAGAAAAAAATACATCACTCCAGAGTCTAATATGGAGACTACATTCATTCGAAAGCTAGATAAATACTCGATTTTAAGAAAAAAATATGAATGGCTGGAATTAACAAAACAGTTACAATAAAACTTATATACTAACAGTGTGACAAAAACCAGTTTAGGTTTGACCGCACACCGCATTCGCACAAGGTTATTTTGTTGACCGTGTGCAACGCAGTGGGGAAGGCTTGCAGCAGTGGGCCCTGGAGATTGAAAAGTTGGTTCGAAAGGCATACCAGTCTAAGCCTGCGCTTATCAGGGTAAATTTGGTTCAAGCATTTGTTGACGGTATACAGGACCTGGAGGTTAGAGCAGCTGTTAGACTCGGGCACCATGAGACTCTAAAGGACGCCTTAGCCCATGCGTTGGAAGTGGGGGCAGTAAGGCAAGACCATCGGGCCCTTCGCATCGAGGAAGTTGTGGCATCACCTGTATGTGACTCTATCAAGTACAGCCCCAGGTGCTACACTTGTGGAGAACGGGGCCACATCCAGTTGAGCTGCCTAAAGCGAAGCACTTCAAGAGGAGTTCGAGCTCGGGAAGGAATGGCGGCTGAAGTCAACACTAAGCAGCAGGGAAACGCCGGAACTGAGAGGCAGGTGATGGCTGATGTTGAAAGAGCCCCAAGGATTGTGATCTCACGAGTTCATGATGGAAACAGCTTGACCATCAAAGGTGAAGTGAACGGAAGACCAAGTAAGCTGACGTTTAATACCGGAGCTTCTCGCACGGTTATCAGTTCCCAACTAGTGAATCGTGTTTGCTCCGGTTACCGTGACCAAGTGAATTTGGTAACTGCTACCGGTCAGCACATACCTGTACGAGGTGAGAAGGAGGTGGAACTGAAACTGGGTACCACAAATTACCGCCATAAGGTCATCGTGGCTGACATAATAGAGGATTGCATACTAGGTCTGGACTTCATGCAACAGCACCGTCGTGAGATTGACGTGAATCAAGAAGTCTTGAAGTATGGTTCGGAAAAAGTCTTCATGGATGGTGCATCATCAGGAAAAGTGAACTACTTGAAAAATATTGTTCATGTAGATCGATTGGCGCCATACTACGGGACTAATGATGCTCGGGGCGAGCATGTCTTAGGAGGGGGCAGTGTTACGTAGTACCGGCGCACGAAACAAAAATCTCACACATCATGGAACTCGTAAGGAAATTCGTAAATAATCTCAGCGCGGATGACGTGTGGACGCTTCCAGGCCAAGGTCACAACTGGACAATGCGAGAAGTTTCCGCCATTGAGCTGGAAAAGTCTCAGACGAAGAAGTGAGAGGAAGCATTCAGGTTGAAAAGGGACGGATACAGACTGGAGTCCTTGACACGCTGACGTGAAGCGTGACGCGCGTTCCATAATGCGCGAGAGGGTTCTAGCGACATCGCGTCACTTGAACTGGAAAGAAGTGGGAGAGAGATGGATATAGGCTGGGATCCTTGAAGCGTTTTCCATAATGTGAGAGAGGGTTCTAGACAGATCATGAAGCTGGCGTACGGTATATAAAAACGGGACAGATAGCGGTCGAGAGTTCAGTTCAGTGTTAACTACGAGACAAAGCGGAGACTCTAGTGAACTAAAGGACAACTCTAGTAGTGACTAGTGAAGTGCGACTGTATAGAGCGAATATAACCCAGTAACGATTCTAGTTAGTAGTGGTGATACATTTTTCAAATTACGGACAAATTAGGCATTCCAGCGAGTCCACTGAGTACAGTTAGTGATTTCAGTTGTTATTTAGTTTCAGTTGTGTTTAAATAGTGTGTGTGATTACAAACAAAGACAGTTAGTGGTTTTTGGTACAAATTGGTATAAAATTAATTTATCCCGAACCCCAGCTCGTATCATTAATTAAGGGAGGAAAAATATTCTTTAATTATTTTTAATATTCCTTTACTGTGGGGCCAACCATTGAATTTAGAAAAACATAACGTCTCTAGTAAAAGCGGTTTTTAGGGTTCCGTACCCGAAGGGTGCCAAACGGGACCCTATTACTAAGATGATTAATACTTGCGATTGTCAGCACTTGATGAAACATCATCAACATCCAACATCTCAAAATTACATTTGTACTATTCACTTCATTTAAACAACCGGTTTCGCCTTACGGCATCCTCAGGATATAATAAATTAATATTACTAAGCCTTCGCTGTCTGTCTGTCCGTCTATCACAGGGGTCAACAGCTTCAACCATAATAGATAGAAAGTTGAAACTTTCACAAAATACGTGTATACTATATGGCCTTTATCACGACAATTAACAATATAATGAAGGCGTGGGCCGGTACAAGAAACCTCAAAAAAGTTGCATTATTTAAACGTTATTGGTTTTGGCTCTTTCTAAGGGATGGTAATAATAAATAACAATAATAATAAAAATTTATTTCAGATAAAGTAATCCATATTTCTTAAAAAAGTATATTGGTATTATAAATAGTACACAACATTCTAAGTTAAATTAAATTACAGACTTAAAAATAAAAAACAAAAACAGCACAGATACAATAAGATGAATGTTTTCCAATGTTGTATTTAACTTGTTTGTGAAAGCTTGCCAATGGAAATGGCAAAATAAAAATTATCCTACGGAATTATGTGTACGAGTTGATAACAATTCAGTTTCAGAAAAGAAAACGACATAATGCTGAACTGTTAGATAGATACAAAACAGAAGAATTACGGACTGCTGTAAGTGCATTATCTATTTACGAGTATATTATCTTTGTCTATAGTAGTAAGAAAGTAGCTTCTGTCACATTTAATATTTTAAAATATTGAAATTTTGACAGAAATAGGTTTTATTATTGTTATATTTATAATTAAAATAGCAGTTTTGGCCTCAGTACAACACTAATAACCCATTTCATTTAAAATTTCGCAAAAATATTCAATGTGTATAGATAGGAATTTATTTTAAGTATTTATGTAAATAAGCCGCGTGATATTAGCCGCAGCCAAACAATGTAACTGTTCTTTGAAGCCGCATCTTAAGATGAATGCGGTTGTCATTCCTAAACGCATAATTACTATCGCTTTTTCTATTTTTGAAAAAAAAAAACGGTTCTAAATAAATATGATCTTTGGCATGAGGTGACCATAGCTTAGTGTGAATTAGGCTTTTCTGGCAAAGTTATGTTATTTTATACATCACGTTGCAAATGACCGTGCACAACTTGAAAGCGTGTTTATAGTTGTTTGGGGACAAAGCCCGTCTCATTCACCTTATAAATTAAAAAAGCCGCGATGAGGTCAGGTCTTTGTTAGATTTTATATTAGTAAAAAATATATATGATAAACTACAGAACATCTAAAATGAGATGGCTTTACCATTTTTAATTTGTATCAAGAACGTTAATTCAATAAATATCAAAACAGATCCAAGTTAAGATAAAGATGCGGTTTAATTAATTATGTGTGCAATGAAACAAATTGAAACTTTGTCAAATTTAGGAATTGGTAACAATAAATGAGTTTCCTTGATTATTTTCGAAGAATTTTAGTCACAATAATATAATTATTTATTTAGGCATATTTGAGCACGTTTGCAGTTTGATTCCAAATGAGTGAGAGACGAGTCGTATGGGAGAGTGAGATGGCGCACCTAAGGTCACCAGCCAGCAGTAGTGGTCGCCTTAACATATCTTTTATTGAATTTACTTTGCAGGTGAGACTTTTTGCTTGCAAGCTAGAACGGCGAGATGTAAACATCACAGCGGGTGGATATTTCAAATACGACTTTGGCTTGTTGCTACGTGTGAGTTGTGTATTCGTACAATTTATGCAGATAATAAAGCCGATTTTAAAGGCCGATTTTTTTAGTTTGACATCCATAAAATTAAACTTAAGTATGGTTAAAACTAAGAGCCATTTTCAAGTCACCATTTTATAAAAGTCAAACTAAAATTTTAGTTTGACAGCCATAATTTACTCAACTTATACTTATGGTAATTTCAAGGCACATTTTAGAGCTGCCATATGATTGAATTAAAAAAAAATTGTTTGATTTAAGAGCATTTAAAAGACTTGCTTATTTTAGTTGGTGTGCCCTTCAGAATAGCAAAATATAGTGCTGTCCTTTAAAATTACGTTTTTTAGTAAGTTTCTTAGATTAAAATTAAAACCTTCAAAATCGGATTTAATGTCTCCAAAAAATCCATTAAAAATCCATACAGTTGACCAACGAAAGCGCTCAAACAGATCAATTGTGCGGGACGAGACGCGGGAGGCATAGCCCGGGAGGTACCGTTGCAATTACAAAAGTCATAGTAAGCTGACTGATATTGACATCGATCGTAGATCTCACATGACTAATATGTGAATCGACCGTCAGCTGCTCAAGTAGCGGCGATGGGTGGGGTTGTGAGAGGTTGCGAAAGAGGAAAAAAAAAATAATAGTACGCCGGCTGAAACTTTTCTCACTGATAGTTGACATCATACTGAGCTGAAAAAAAATCGTCAGCTGACGCACCCACAGTGGGTCTGGTTGTGAGAGGTTGCGAAAGAAAATAAATAGCTTCTCTCGCTAAGCGCCAATATGGTGCAAACTAGCTCGCATCCTAACATAGCTACCTCTTGTTATAATTGCCTACTCCCAGATACCCCGCATGCTTGCAGGCGAGAAAGTACTTCTTTTACTCTGACCATCTCAATGTCAAAAGTAACCGTACGCTCGTTAGGGTTAAATAAGAATATAAGAATATTAGAAAAACCCTTTAGTTTGCCATATCTCATTTCATTACTTCCCGGAGTTTGATATATTTCATAATCGAATGGTGCAAAATACAGTGTGCATTTTTTTTAATCAACTTCTTCTATTCTCTGCTAGGGAATAGTATATTACGCAATTAGTGAATAAAGGACGGATTTAAAGCGAGTAAGTAGCAAGTAAGCAAGTAAGTGAGGATTCAAGTGTAAGAATCCTGAGCGACGCGAGTGATTCGTGGCCGTCAATATAAATCCGTACTTTATTCAAGAGTTGCATACTATACTTTGTACCATGACAACGAGAAAAAGAAACAATTTAAGTGAAAATAGACATTTAATCAAAAAATAGGAAGGATAATTTTTTTTTTTGTTTATTTTTCAAAGACTAATATATATACATTTTGATTAAGATAAAAGCCATCCGACTAAAACCACACGGTTTATACGCGGTATGGCGAGATCGCTGACTTATGCTAACTAAACAGACTTATATACAAGTACAACAACCCGCAGCCACAGGCTGCTGATGTTCGAGAAAATAAAGCTTTATGGCACTCCTTCGCTTTTTGTTGCTGCTACAATTTTTTATGCTATTCAGAGTATTAATAGATAATTCGTTTAGAAATAAAGGAAGCATGTATTCCCAAGTTCGCGTTCCATATAAATTATTATAGGTAGGTAGTTCACAAGTGGGTAGGTAAGTTAGGCTTTTTGGCCTTATTTTCTTAGTTAGTTTAACCTCGTTACCGTATTCTTCACAGATAATAGCCATTTTTATTTTACTGCATATATTTATGATTTTACAATAATCAAATAAGCCTTTTTCGTGGTCATTGTATTTGTTTTTAATATGGTTTGGCACAATGACTTTTAATATTCTTAATTGCAGTCTATAGATACTATCTATATAGCTTTTATAAGTGCGACCGTAACTACTAATACTGTAGCTTATTATTGAGTCAGCAAGTGATAGATACATCAGTCTTAATATGTTATAAGGTAATTTGAATTTAATTATACAAAATTTTGATAATATGCCTCGAAGCTTGTTACATAGATATTCAATATGTGGACCCCAGGTTAAATGGTTATCTATAATGAGACCTAGGTACTTATACTGTTTGACAAGTTCTAAATGCTCACAGTTACATGTATAGTGGTTTTTATGCAAACATTGATGTTCATGGGCAACGATGTTTGGAATGATTAAGGTTTGTAAGTATGGGGAGTGAATGTGTAAAATTTTCGTTTTTTGTGAATTAATGACAAGTCCGACATCGTGAGCCCATTTACATAGAAGGTCAAAGTTACGTTGCATTATTTTTTGAGCTTCTTCAACATTCCGATGAGACACTAATAAAATGTGTCATCTGCAAACTGGTAAACAGACCCTTCGGAAAATATTTATGTGACACATGTCATTTACATACAACAGGTATTCAGTAGGGCCAAAAATTGAACCTTGAGCGGTGCTTTCTTCAGTTGGAAACCGGTTGCTATGCACTCCACCTATATTGACTGATGTGAATCTGTTTGTGTGATAGTTTTTCAGTAAATTTTGGAAGGGGCCCTGCATACCATTTTGCGTCAACTTAGAATAAAGTGTGTCATAATTAAGGGTATCAAATGCTGTACTAAAATCAATAAATACAGCTAGCACATGCTGTCGGTCATTCATGTATTTGCTGACCTCATTGGTAAATTGAGACAGTAGTTGAGATGTATTTCGCTGTTTTTTGGAAACCGAATTGCTTTTTATTAATAACATTATTTTTTACAAGAAATTTATTTATTTCATTTCCGAGATACCTCTCAATTATTTTGTCGATACAAGATAAAATAGTAATTGGCCTATAGTTGTTTATGTCGGTATGACTTTCTTTTTTATAAACAGGTCTTTTGGTACCTACTTTAAGTTTATCGGGATACAATGAAGTTTTAATGCAAGTGTTAATTAGAAGGGTAATAACGGGGGTAATGGATGAATTTATAAATTTTACGTCCTTAGTTCGGATTTTATCAATTCCTGGACTTTTTTTATCGTTCATATGTTTACTTATTGTATATATGACATCATTGTTAGCCTTTTGTAGTCTTATTGACAGGTTTGGGCTCGTAATATAAGTTTGTTTGCTTAGAAGTGGCACATCACAATAAGAGCAAATTTTTTTGACGTTGTTTCTAATCTCACAGGCAAAGTCATTAATCAAAGTAAAAATATCAGTTTTAAAGGATTTAATTATTATTTCATCGATGGATTTAATTATTTTACCACTTATTTCGTTTATAATTCCCCACACTTTTTTTGGATTGTGAAAATTTTTACAGACTTCTTTTCTATAAAAGTTATTTTTTACATTATTTATATGTTTATTAGTCTTGTTTTTGTATATGTTGTACAATAATCTATTTTGGAGGTTACTTTCATCTTTTTTCCAGATCAAAGTTCATCTCTTTTATCACATATTGAGGCTATTTTTTTATTTATCCATTTACAAGATTGTCTTTTGCCTTGCTTTATTTTAACAGTTATCTCACATTTATTCCATTAATTTAAATGTACATTAAAATTGGAACATTGTGCCCGAAGCTTGATTTTCATTTTTCCATTTGCAAAACTCATCGTAGGCTTTGATTTAAACGAGCCGTGATTTGTTGGGTAGCAAGTTTTCTATCGGCCACCCTCTCTTTCATAAACTCAGGTGTGAACACATCTTCTTCATCACTTGAATGCATGTTCAATCGATTTATTATAAATTTAATTATTATAAGGTATTACATCAACTGATGCCGGGTCCAGATCGGACCCGAAATATATCTTGTGAATAATTATCTTTATTGTACAGTAACAATTATATATACCTATTAAATAATAAAAGAAAGAAGCTGTCAGCAGTTATTATATTTTATATCGATTTATTATAAACTAACACTAAACTTTGTGTTCGTACAACTTACAGTATTTAAAATGGTGCTAATTTAATTTAAATAATTTAGTCTATGCAAATTTTTTTTTTCTATAATGGCAGCAAAGAACACAAAAGAGTTTTTATTATAATGCTTAACTCCTTGCCGCAAATATCGACCAATCAAATCTCGAGGAGTTATTTGCACAAAGAGTTTGTATTTCGAGTATTCTTTGCGCAAGGAGGGTATCAAATATTTTTTGCGCAAGGAGGTTGTATAAGCATTGAGATGGAGGTCGAATATATTGGTGTGTTCTAAATTCAAACACCAAAATAGTGATAAAAAGGCCTTTTTATTCACGGTTTTCGGTGAATCAAATAAGCTTTTTAGAGTGGGAATGGGATTATTTATTTTTTCACCTCACAAGCTCGGAGAGGCTCTGTTCATCATTCGAAATCTGGTTGGAAAAGCGCACTTTATCCGCTAGCGTGGAAAGTGTTTTTAAAATTCGAATATTTTTATTCAATAAAGGTTTTGTACAATAATATTACATAAATATAGAACCTCATTGGTTTCATAATAACTTATATTCTCTCCAGCCAGTCCACTGAAATGCAAATACTTATTTCATGTCATGCGCCAGCCTCATTTAAAAAATACTCGCACTGACCAGCAAGAAAATTTGATTAAAAACAAAAACTTGAAAATTTCCTTCTCCTTATTCAATTCAATTTCTTTCCATTAGTTTGGTTCGTTTTTTGATAAAGTCAAAAGAAATCTTAAAATATGAGCGAGGCTAGCAGTGACGAAGATATAATTTAACACCTGCAGAATTAGTGGAAGCTAGTGTTGCATGACTATCGATGGTCGATATATCGATAGTTGACCTTGGAAAAAAGTAACAATATCGATAGTGCTATCGATGGTATCGATTATATCGATTATATCGATACTATCGATAGCCCAAATTGAGTCATACCATCGATAGTACCGATAGTATCGATTATATGTTAGCAATACTATCGATAGTATTATTTGCGTTAATTAATGAAACTATCGATTATATCGATACGATTGAAAGTATCGATTGTTTTGGTCCATCGATAGTCCATTAAATTTCGATAGTATTAGGAACTTAAAAGGAACACCTTCAATGGTTGATAATCATTTATGTATTACATCGTAATTTGATTATTCACGTTTAAAATTCACAAAATAGATACGCACAATGATTAACAATTTTTTTCAAACAAAACTTCTTCGATCTTGGCTGGCAAGAGTTGCCAGATTACAGTTCTCAAAATCTTTCTTATTTTGTTACGAAACCAATTGAACTTTAATAAGACCTAAATATTATTATGCTTACCGCGTTGACAAACAAAGCAATTAGACAAAACAATAGTATTGCATTTTCATGGACTATCAATGGAACAAAACAATCGATACTTTCGATAGTATCGATACAATCGACAGTTTAATTGATAAACGTAAATAATACTATCGTAGTATCGATAGTATTGCTAACATACAATCGATACTATCGATAATATCGATAGTATTATGGAATTTTTGCAATCGATACTATCGATAGTATCAATATAATCGATACCATCGATAGCACTATCGATATTGTTACTTTTTTCCAAAGTCACGATAGTATCGATAGCCTATCAATAGACTATCGATTGTCATGCAACACTATTGGAAGCGGTACATAATACGAGTTGAGTATTCTTCCGGAAAAATCGCGCGAAAAATACATAAAAGCGTACGATTTGTTCAATGCATGGAGACATTCCAAAGGCGCGAAAACGTGTTAGGATACAATAATGCTATCATAGTTCATTGAACTATTTGAAACAAGAGAATCAAGCACACTTCGGAGTATTTATTCGATGCTTAAAGCCACTGGTGTTTTTAAATCAAATCAAATTCAAGATTTTCACCACTTCTAACATTGAGGAGTTTCTCAACAAAGCGCCTGACTCCGAATTTTTTGCTACAAAAGTACGTATTTCGCTTTTTTTAATGTTACATCTTTGTTCAAAGTAGGTACTTTTACGTGAAAAGGCCAGGTATTGTCTATGGCTTAGGGCGCGTTGGACTCGGTCTGTCAATGGATGAACTGTTTGTTGCGCCATAGTTTTCGAGTAAATGTATTTATTACTTACATTGGTTTTATGGGTCTAAATAATTATTTTGCCCAAAAATTACTGACAGCAGGGATGGTGATGAATGATATTTGACTCCACCTGACATTCTGGATATAACGACGGAAATTACGAACACTTTCAGAACAAGCTTTTACGAAAATAATCACAAATGGCTGACGAGAAATTTACAAAAATTATGAAAACAGGTTAGTAGGCATATGAGTTTAGATTAAGTAGTGTATGAAACTATACATAACTAGGTATTAAAACACTCGTGTTTTTTTAAAAAACTCGCCTTCGGCTCGTTTTTTAAGCTAACACTCGTGATTTTAATAACCTTTTTATGTACCAGTTTCATAAACTACTAATATATAACCTAGAAATACCCTTTAACAACTTATTGTCTTATAATTATAACTATGCTAACCAAATCATGTATCATGTCAAAGATACTGTTCAACTTCTTTTAGCAGCGTAACTATGTATTATAAACTAAATATTAACTTCTTCACATTGTTTCAAAAAACACATCACTTCCATTAGAACCACATCGAAATCCGTCAATTGATGATAACTGCTTTGCTTTTGTCAGAGCGTTATGTACTCTATGCTGCAACCAAAAATCCACCAGGACACATGCTGGAAGGGTGGAAGGGTACAACATCAATGGTGATTTTAGTTATAAGCGGACACACAAACGGACAGGCGTTCTATGTTATACGTATACAGAAGAATAAATTACGTGCTTTTTAGTAAAACTGTTTTTTTTTTGTTTCAGATTTTTTGCGGCTTAGTGACTAATATGACTTTAATATTACAAATTCCTTTTCCTAGTGAATTTTAAATTCCACACCTAAATAAAGATGATATTCCACCAAGAACCATCAATCGAATCCATCCAATATTTAAATAAACTACCTTTGTTTCCCCTGTAAATTTAATACACTTAAAAACAAAATAAAAAAGCTTTAAAAACAATTTTGTTTTAATAATTATTTAAAATCATTTATAATAACTAAAAAAAGCTTATACACACAGCTACAATATTTATTATTAGAATTATTTATTTATTTTCAAAATAAACTTAACGACTAAATACGTCCAAAGTACATTTTACAAATACATTTTAAATAGATGACAAAAAATAAAAATAGAACAGAAATGCTTACCCTTAATAAGGTTGCACACTAACAACAACCGCTCATAATTCTTACTTTTCTAATACGGTCAGCAAATAAATCTAGATCTTGCGAGTGGTCGTACTTTGAATTGATTAATTCGTTTAACAAAATGAGCTGAAAGCTAAAAAAGAGCCTTTGCATCAACAACAGGCATCAGACAAGCATGAAGACATTCCGAGGAGCAATCAGGGTCGTGACAACATAATGAGCTCACGTACCTGTCAGCCCCAGCCGACGACGCGAGCGAGACGATCCGACAATTTCCTGACGCACGACGAGCGCGGGGCCAATCTCAAACGTCGTTTTGTATACACCCCGTTCAATCGCTGAGTGAAATATGCACTGGACGTAAGCTAGGATTAATTTTAAAGGAAAATTGGACTTATTACCTAAATTATTAGTATCATTATTTATAACTAACACGTGATATACATAGGTAAATAAAATAAAAAGCCCTAACTGACGCATCAACATCAACGCCCAATGTTACGGCTGTAATTGAAACCTTATTAAGTACAGAACAAAAAATAAACGTACATTTTAAACTTTTAACCCTCAAAGGCCTGAAAAGTTTAACATCTGGTTGTGACAGTGTTTACTGTACGATAACTTTCAAGCTTCAAAATAATATTATTTGAAAACACTGATTGAGGTGGGAATCCTGCTGGGTTCAGGCAGATGGGTGGCTCTCCACTCCACAGCTCCCATTGCTTGGAGCTTTGGTATCCTATCTCCCAGGGGCATTCTCTCCTCAAATCTTCCGCCCGAAATATATCTCACAGTAATTTGTATTTTTTTATGTGTTTTCTTAGATATATTTATATGTGAAATATAATTTAAAGAATAAAAATGCCGATTTATTATATTAACATAGCTATATCTGAGTATGATGAGATACTTGAGATCTTCTTCCTTGATGTGATCATCCCCAAGTACCTCCCATCTTGAGCTTGAATACATAAAACATTGCACCTAGGTTGGGCTTAATAGTTTCCTCTTCACCGTAGTGTGGGTAAGAGTTCTGTACCTTCATTATATTTACAGCGGCCATAAAATACCTACCAATATACCTATGTTGACTCTGCTTAGGTTAAAAATATACCTTACTTTTTTGTAACAATTGTAACTCAGCCAGGACAAGCCTGATCCGGTCCACCAGCACACCAAGGGTACGTTATTTATAAAGGGGGAGGAAGACATGCTCTCAACGGAGGGGTCAAAAAGATGATTATAATCGACCGAGTGATTTACCCTTGAGCCAATCATGGATAGAGCGGGAAGGTAGGATACAGGAGAGGTATGAGCTTTTTTCGTCCTTCACAATGCCTATCTAACTTTTATCGTGTGGTTAGTGGTCAGAGTTGTTCAGGCTGCCATACATGGCTCTAACATGGTTGTTCGGGATGAAGACGAAATGCAAACGGAACTTTAAAATCGTTTATTCAGTAATACAACCACTACCAGTATATACAAAAAGAATAGACATATCTAGCATTAAACAAGCAAGTTTTTGTCAGAATGGCGCGCACACCGCGGCTCAACGATACACAGACTACATGTAGACGCGGCTTTTTACAGACTGACGCCGGCAAGCAAAACAAATCACAACGGACTAGAGTCCCTCCCCCCGACCCCCGCTCAATCCGCGAAATTCCGTTCTCCATGACCTTATTTGGTAGTTTGGTTTTACTCGCGTGGAAGTAGGGAATCTTCATACAAATAAATATGCCTCGCGGCGGAGGGAGGGACTCTCTTTACAATAAAATATGGTCATCTCAAACAATGTGGGACCATAATCGCATGCATCCGCAACATTTCTCCCGCCGTGCACACATACCTATGTGCATAATAATCATCTACGAGTTGCTGATGCATGCGAGTATCATACATACAAGATAACGCTTGGTAATCTATATAGCATGTGTGTTATCTATTCAACAGAGAACACATCTGCCTACTATAAAATAAACATCCTCAATAAACAAATCTTATCTAATTTTTTCACCTCTATACAAACCAATGTTCAGTTCAATTAGTGGATTCTACTTATTTTAAAGAACATTATACTTATTCTAAAGGAAGAAAGAAAATTGAATTCTAAGGAAACGATTTCTACTAAATACGAACATAAATTTTATCCTACCGTATTATACATGTTAATATATCTAACATTTAGACAATGATGTTCTACAGAGTACACTCTATTTGACTAATCAACGTCAATAGGAATTATAATTAAACGTTTCGTGGGTCGACGCATCACACCGCTCTTCGTTCTTATGTCTACGACTCGTATGACGCCGTCTGCGCCTGGATAAACCCGCTCCACTCTGCCCTTCGGCCAGACGTTCCTCGGCAGTGAACTATCCACGATGATGACTAAATCGCCCACCTTAATAGCTTCACCTCGTCCACGTGGCTCCCGCCGGTTTTGAAGTAGTGGCAAAACTTCACGTATCCAGCGCTGCCAAAAGAGATCTGCCAATCGCTGCGACGCCTTCCATTGTGAGCGTCTGAGTTCGTCTTCTCTGACGAAAGTTCCCGGCAATGGTACTTTTGAAGGTCCGCCCAATATGAAATGATTTGGGGTAAGGGCTGCGTCATCTTCCGGTGATACAGACACGTGCGATAATGGTCGTGAGTTAACTGTATTTTCGACCTCTGCCAACAGCGTGTGTAATACGTCTTCGCGGGGGTGGCGCTCGTGCAATGTTGTAGTCAGGGCGGTCTTCACAGAGCGCACTAATCTTTCCCACGCCCCCCCCATGAATGGGGCTCCCACTGGGATGTACCTCCAATTGATGCTTCTTATGTCTGCTTCTCGTTGTAGAGAGCCAAGCGCCGCTTTACGAAGTTCTGCGTCTGCTCCGTGGAAGTTAGTTCCATTGTCACTCCAAATAGTGTCCGGACAGCCACGGCGCGCTATCATGCGGCGCAGTGCGAGCACAGCAGCGTCGGCGGAGAGTGATGAAGCGACTTCCAGATGAACGGCTCTCGTAGTTAGGCACGTAAAAAGAGCAACGTACCTCTTCTCGTGGTGTCTCGCTACTGTGACTGACAGCGGTCCAAAATAGTCGAGTCCGAGATGCGTAAAGGGGCGTTGATGATGTGCGAGTCGGCAGGGTGGCAAGTTTCCCGTCGGTGGCTCAGGAGGTATCGCTCGACGAATACGGCAGGGACGACACCGCTTGATAACAGTCCGCACAGCGGGTCGCAAGCGCAGCATCCAATATTGTTGTCGGACTTCGTTCGCGACGCATTCTACTCCGCTGTGATGTAATCGCCGATGTGTCCAGTCGATGTATAATTGGCTATATGCATGGTTACCATCTAATACTATCGGGGATTGTGTCTGTTCATTTATCTCGTTCACGGAGGTAGTGCGTGAGTGCAGTCTCAGGATGCTGGACTCGTCTATAAGTACCGATAGTTGACGTATGCGGCTTTGGTTTGACAGTTTCTTCCCGCCGGTGACGTCTCGAAGTTCTGTGGGAAAGCATTGTTCTTGTGATGCGCGTATCCACAGGAGTTCGGCGTGACGTGTGTAGTGTGCTGGTAGTGGTAGATATTTGACATTAATTTCGTTTGACGATGAAGGCGGTCCAGCACCTCTATTGGATTGAGTGGTACGGCGACGGTGAGTAATAGTCCACTCCGGGTCGTTCGCTTCGATGTGACGATTACGTGTAGATGTAGATGTAGCTGAGCGTCTTCTACAGAGGTCTATGAACTGCAGTATGCGAGCTGTGCTTCGTATAAGTCGTAACCACGATGAAAATCGTTGTATGTCAGGTAAGGCTTCGGTCAGGTGAGCGATTGCTGAGTTGGCTGTCGTAGTGCGTTCCTCGCCTGTTTCCGGAAGTGTGAGCGGGTTATTCTCACGTGGCCATGAAGACTCGTCATGGTAAAGGAAGTCGGGACCAGTAAACCAACGGTGTGATGCCGTGAAGTCGCTTGGTATGTCACGTGTAGCGTCGTCGGCAACGTTAGACGATGTGGGTACCCAACGCCACTCAGCTGTGGCGGTCGTGTCTTCAAGCTCGGCAATCCGGTGTGCGACGAAAGGTTTAAAAGTTTGTGATCCTGCGCGCAGCCAGGAAAGAACAGTGCGCGAGTCGGTCCACATCACGCGTCGGTCGGGAAGTCGTTCGTGTTCTCTCTCGACGGTGCACGCCAGTCGTCCTCCCAGAACAGCCGCCTGCAATTCAAGCCTAGGTATAGATACGAGCTTAAGGGGCGCCACGCGCCCTTTCGACGCCGCAAGCGAAACACTTACTTTGCCTTTGCTATCTACTGATCTCCAATATGCCGCGGCTGCATAGGCAACTTCGCTTGCGTCGACGAACACATGCAATTCTAATGGTTTTGACGTACTGTACATATGGTAACAACGTGGTAGAGCCAGCTCTTTTAAGTTTTTTAGAGATGTTAGCCAAAAATGCCATTTTCGCAATAAATTAGGCGGTAGAAGTTCGTCCCATTCAAGCTTGCTTCGCCACGTTGCTTGCAGTATCTGTTTGGCATAAACAGTAATAGGTGTGACTAGTCCTAACGGGTCGTATAGTGACATAGCTGCCTTTAATAGCTGACGTTTCGTCGGCTTCTCCTCTTTGAATGGTAGAAAATTTATATTAAAACTTAGGGTGTCGTCGGCAGTGCGCCATACGAGCCCTAGCACTTTTTCCTCTTTAAGTATGGTGACTTGCGCGGCGGCGGTGGCTTCCTCTGCCAGTCCTTCGATCGCTGCGCTGTCGTTGGATGCCCACTTCTGTAGCACGAAGTTGCCGTGGCGATGTACTGTATCCACTGCTCTGGAGATGCGGTTGGCCTCCTCTGCTGAGTCGAAGCTCTGTAAATAATCGTCCATATAATGATTATGTAATATAGATTTTGTGGCTTCGGGATATTCGCTTTCGAACTTAAGAGCGTTGTGATTTTTTACAAATATGGCTGTAGTAGGCGATGAAGTCGCTCCGAACAGAACTGACGTCATTCTGTATTGATCGGGCGCAGCATCTGATTTCTTTCGCCAAAGAAAGCGCAGTGCATCCCTGTCAGATTCTCTAACTTTTATTCTTAGGAACATGTCTTTTATGTTAGCAGTGACAGCAAACTTTCCTTGTCGGAACCGCATTAAAACGCCAAGCAAAGATTTTAACAAATCAGGACCGGTTAGCAAATAATCGTTAAGACAGACCCCGTTAGTACATGCGGCCGCATCGTGAACTATACGAACCTTATCGGGTTTGGCAGGATGTAAGACAGGGAAGTGCGGTAAGTACCATGAACGGCCGCTAGGCGCCGGCATCGGTGCTCTTTCTGCATATCCATTCGCCATCAAGAGTTCCATCTGGTCCGTATATCTCCTCTCAAGAACAGAGTCTTTCTGTAACCGCCTTTCTACGCCTTCTAACCGCTTTAAAGCCGCATTGTAATTGTCTGGGAATAGTTTACCTTCCTCTCGCCACAGTAGTCCTGTCTCATACCCGCCTTCCGGTAAGGCTTTGGTTGTTTTTTGAAGTATCTGTAGCGCACAGTGTTCGGGATCCGAACGTGGTCGGCGTGGTTCCACACCCAGCGACTCCACATCAAAATGCTCCTGTACCAGTCGTTCGAGAGAGCTGCTGTGTTTCATATGAGTGCATCGCTGGTTCCCGAGAGAGTATATATGTTGTCTCTTACCATGTAATACCCAGCCTAAGGGTGTATGTGATGCCACAGGCTGATCGGCCGCTCCTCGCCTCACTTCTGTCGACACGAGAAGCTCCCAGTTATCTTGGCCTATTAAAATCTTTGGTTCCCCTATTTCATATACCAATTCCTCTGTAAGTTCAAGTAGATGTTCACAACCTTTAAGCACATCAGAAGGGATAGATTGAGGCGATATATCTAGTCTGTCAATTGTCCTTGCTTCAATATTCACATTTTGATTACTGTACTTACCGCGGATATCAAACTTTACTCGATGTGAACTTAAAGCATCAATGCGTGCTCCACCCACGCCTTCTATATAGAAGGGAGCGGACGGGCCTTTCAATCCTATCTGATGAGCTATATCTGAAGTCAATAAGGTCACAGTCGAGCCATCATCTAAGAAGGCAAAAGTGTCTACATTACCTCGGGGTCCTGATACAGTAACTGGCAATACTTTCAGAAAGGTGCATGCTGCTCTCGGTGTCCACGTAGATGTCACTGCCCATGGTTGATCATTCAGCAGACACCCAGTAGCCTCCTGATCTGAAGACACGCTGTTCATCTGGTGCTGACGTTGTGGGGGCGTCCCGCTACTACGGGCATGAGCGGTTGTCTCATCTGGCTGTGTCTGCGGGCTGCTTCCACTGAACTGTCGTCTGCTAGGCTCTGCCTCGCTGTCGCTGTGCAGGAGTTTGTGGTGGTAGTACTCGCAGCCTGGGGCTTCACACTTCTGTGTCTTGCAACGATGTCCCCATGTCCTCTTGCGTAGACACCTGAAGCATAATTTTAATTTGCTAGCTATGTCCCATCTGTCCGACACAGTCTTTGCTTTAAACTTATAGCATGTAGTCAGGGAATGGTTTGTGCCTTTGCACACAATACAAAGTGTATTGTCGTTTACTTTCATGACTCTTTGATGTCTACTGACTGACTGTTTACGCTCATCCACAGTTTCCGCTTTCGCATGTCTTGCGTTTAACTCTGCTTCTCTATCTAAAAACTGTGTTAATGTAATTAGACTAGGCTCACTCCTGTTGTTTGCAAATTCATAGTCATACCACCTATTTCGTAAGACTGTAGTCATTTTCTCTATAATGATATTTACTGCTTCCGGGTTGTGCAAGTATTCCGGCTTATCCAACACTTTGACCACACTAACAATATTGTCTACTTTTGATGCGAATACACACACATCCCTCGGATTGTCAGTGAGTTTAGGCAGACTACGTAGTTTTTCTAATTCGCTTGTAATGAGTGCATGTGGACGCCCAAAGCGTGCTTCCAGTTTCCGGATAATGTCATCCGGTTTTGACGCACATATAAACAAACCTCTCACAGCCTCAAACGCCACACCTTTCAAACTTTTTCTAATTCGCGCGATATTTTCGTATTCAGAAAAAGCTGTTTGAGATTGCGTAAAGGCTGTTTTAAAATAAAGCCATTCACTAGCATTTCCATTAAAATAGGGTAAATCTGGGTACCTGTGACTCGCGGGGCGGTGCTCCCCGCGAGTTACCTCTAAAATCGCCGACGCGATGTCCTTCCATGGCTCGCGGGACTCGATGTCTCCCGAAGTAATCGGTTGGCGCGCTGTCATTCGCGAGCTGTCAATCAGTTCTCGGTTGCCGGAGGGTGCCCAAAATTGCGATGTCGATGTTGTCGTTGTGTTGTCGGGCATCGCGGTGTCGAGGGCGGATAGATGTGGCGCTTCCATTCTGTGATCGAGTGTCATCGTCTCGAGGGTGGCTTGGTGTCGTGGCACTGTCAATATGTCATCGCGGGCTGTGAAGCCGCCCTGTGCCTGAGTAACCCCATGTGGTAGGTCTTGCGGTCTGTCGCTCACTACGGTGTCGAGGGCTACTTCTTGTGACGGTGCCAGCGGTCTCTCGCCGGCCACCGTGTCGTCTTCATTTTCCGCTTCTAAGAGCGCGAGGCGCGCCGCTGCCCATTCTAACCTCGCTTGAGCTAGAGCTCTATTCTTGATTCTCTTCATATTACTGATAGTGGAGTCTTGTGATGGCTGCGACAGCAAAGGATCCGCCGAGTCAGTTTCGCCAACCGTTTCAACGTTTCCCGCCACACGTTCGGTCACGATGCCGCCGCTTATGGTGACGTCACGCGCGTCGGTTGTCTCGACCTGACCTGTTGATTTCACGCCTGCTGTCGATTCTGTTTGATCCTCGTCTTCCTGACCCGTTTGGTTTCTCGTCTTCACCATTTTGTCGACTGAACACCTTTTTTTGCACTGATTCAACCCGCGACGCGATATAGCACTTTATCGAAGGACCACACACACACACACACAAGCCGCGTCGCGTTCTCTATCCGGCTCCGAAGGTCCAATTATGTTCGGGATGAAGACGAAATGCAAACGGAACTTTAAAATCGTTTATTCAGTAATACAACCACTACCAGTATATACAAAAAGAATAGACATATCTAGCATTAAACAAGCAAGTTTTTGTCAGAATGGCGCGCACACCGCGGCTCAACGATACACAGACTACATGTAGACGCGGCTTTTTACAGACTGACGCCGGCAAGCAAAACAAATCACAACGGACTAGAGTCCCTCCCCCCGACCCCCGCTCAATCCGCGAAATTCCGTTCTCCATGACCTTATTTGGTAGTTTGGTTTTACTCGCGTGGAAGTAGGGAATCTTCATACAAATAAATATGCCTCGCGGCGGAGGGAGGGACTCTCTTTACAATAAAATATGGTCATCTCAAACAATGTGGGACCATAATCGCATGCATCCGCAACAATGGTTTCAAGGCCTTGATTTCTTTCGATATCATTCTTTACGTTTTTTCAGGGGCACGGAGATGATGATGCCAGGAAGCCAAGCGTTGGTCAAACAGTGATTGTTTTTTACTGATCCCTCTGCTGCACGTTGCTACAGGCCCCTCAACCATATTTATTGCCATAACATGGCATATTGTTCAGTCCTTTGTTTTGGTTCGTTTGGCAATTTTTGGGCAATTTTATGGCTTTCATTATTTTAGGGTTTCGTTGTACACCACGCACATATTCGGAATCTGTGGGAACGTAGTTATTTTCCTTTAGTCGCAGTAGTTCGGTTGTTAGTCCGGTTGACCGAACTAATGCAACTTTTCAGTAGCAGTAGTTCGGTTGATGTAAAGCACCGAACTATCGATACCCTTTAGTAGCAATAGTTCAGTTAGTAGTTTAAAAAAACGAAAAAGATATTGTACATATTATTTTTATACAGACATCAAAAGTGACAGATGTCAAAGTGACAAACGATTAAGTTTTATACAGATTTTTTGACAGATGTGAAATGTGACAGATGATTTATTTTTTGTACAGATTTTGTGACACATGTCAAATGTAAAATTGTCATCTGTTTTGACATCTGTATAAAAAATATCATTTGTCACATTTAACATCTGTCAAAAACTCTGTATCAAAATAAACCATTTGTCACAAAATCAAAGCTTACTTAAATTAAAAGGCTAAAACTAACCTAAAATCCTTGACAAATCTCACAAAATCTGTATAAAAAATTAATCATCTGTCACATATTTTGACATCTGTCAAAAAAACTGTACAAAACTTAATCATCTGTCACTTTAACATCTGTCACTTTTGACAGCTGTATAAAAATTAATATGTAAAATACCTTTTTTTCGTGCTTTATATCAACCGAACTACTGCTACTGAAAAGTTGCATTAGTTCGGTCAACCGGACTAATAACCGAACTACTGCGACTAAAGGGTTATTTCTTTGAGATTTCGATGTCATTATATTACTTTTCGTTCTTTTGTTTATGGATCGTTCTCGTAATGACTAGTTTCGCCTTCGATCATTATTGATGATCGAAGAGTTTCGCTGTCCATTTCCGGCAATTTGTATATTTCTTTGGTGGCGTTTAGAAATTTGCCCCGGTTGGGAGGCAGTTTAGACCAGTCTTCGGGGTTTTTGCTGTATTATTTCGTCTGTTGTTTGACGTTGACTCTTCTTCGGTTAAAAATATGCCTTACTTTTTTGTACACAATAATCAAGAGAAACAGTTTAAACTGTCGGCAGTCCTCGATGTTCCTCTATTCATCAGTTGATTCTTCTCAAATACAGGTTAGAACGGAAACACTGTATATACTGTGAGATCATATCCTAAAGCCTAAGAATCAAACTTTCTACTGGAAGAATATTTTCTGTAAAATTTGTTAAAATTTGTACTTTCTTAGTTTAAGCAAAAACGTGGCTAGGGTTTCGAGCTCACCAAAAATACTATTGATAAAATTGAAGAGTTAAGAATACTTTATTGATAGGTGTCGTCGATGATACTGTTAGTCACTTTTTAAAGTGACTACTAGAATCAGAGGTTCCGAATAATGCAATTGGTAACGGTGTTCGGTTTTCAGCGGCACCAAAGATAATGCCTAGTAAACAATCTAGTGGTCCGGTAGACGTCCTCGTCCCGTCTCCTTGTTTTATAAGGTCATCGTATAAGTGACTTATAGACATCTTTAGGATGGGATTTGGGCCCATTTTATACGTCTCTCCATCGTATAAGTATCGTATAACAGTCCTTTTTAGTCTAACTAGACGTATAGTCAACGTATATACAACGTCGCTGTGTCCACTAGGCGTATAATAATACCTGCTGCGATGTATATACGCCTGCATGACGGGTAATGGTCCGCAATGGGACCGTTATAGAACGGGTGGCTTATCGCATCAATATGCTAGCGTAGCCTAACCTTAAATTAAAAATACAATTGCTAGATAACGGTGACATTTTATTTATTAATCTCAGTGGCCATATTGACATTGAAAAAACTATATGAAAAGTACGTAAATAGCGTATTTCTCACCTACAATCTATTGGGAAGGTAATTTAATTGATAAATATGAGGTAGATTATGTTTTTTTTGCGAAATCCATCGCTTTGGAATACTCTAAATATTATTATTAGAGTGCATTACAAACCAGAAAAGATAAATTAGAAACAAATGTAAGGACAAGAATTTGAAAAAATTCCTCGGGCCAGGATTCGAACCTGCGACCTCTTGTTATCAAGACAAGCGCGCTACCGACTGCGCCACCGAGGTACTTACCTAGACCGTTGAATTTTTCCACCATACTTGTCCACCAAATATTTTTGTAACTATTTGATCTAACTAGCTTGTAATGCACGTACTGACGCTCACGAGGGCGTTATGTGATTTCACGCCTTGTTCTTAAGAAACAGATGGCGCTGTCGTCACTAAAATATGTGTTGCTTCAGACAGTTAAGAAATTCACAGTTCTCATTAACTGAGATTATGTTTTTTGCAAAATCCATCGCTTTGGAATACTCTAAATATTATTATTAGAGTGCATTACAAACCAGAAAAGATAAATTAGAAACAAATGTAAAGACAAGAATTTGAAAGAATTCCTCGGGCCAGGATTCGAACCTGCAACCTCCTGTTATCAAGACAAGCGCGCTACCGACTGCGCCACCGAAGTACTTACCTAGACCGTTGAATTTTTCCACCATACTTGTCCAACAAATATTTTTGTAACAAATAATAATAATAATATTTAGAAAAGCGATGGATTTCGCACAAAAACATAATCTCAGTTAATGAGAACTGTGAATATCTTAACCGTCTGAAGCAACACATATTGCAGCGACGACAGCGCCATCTGTTTCTTAAGAACCAGGCGTGAAATCACATACCGCCCTCGTGAGCGTCAGTATGTGCATTACAAGCTAGTTAGATCAAATAGTTACAAAAATATTTGGTGGACAAGTATGGTGGAAAAATTCAACGGTCTAGGTAAGTACCTCGGTGGCGCAGTCGGTAGCGCGCTTGTCTTGATAACAGGAGGTCGCAGGTTCGAATCCTGGCCCGAGGAATTTTTTCAAATTCTTGTCTTTACATTTGTTTCTAATTTATCTTTTCTGGTTTGTAATGCACTCTAATAATAATATGAGGTAGGTTTGAAACAATGTTTTCATGCGCTCCAAAAATTATTTAGTATTATGATTTTTAATTAAAATTTAAATCTGTACCGTGTTATATGCCCTTTATAGGTCTACCACACTTATAAATTGCCTGTAAAAAATAATTCGTTCGCCATTGCAGTAGAATTAAGGTTAATTAAAAAAACAGCAATTTTCTTTGATATTTCACTTGACTTGCACTAAAGAAGATTTAATGCAAACGTCTTACATTGTATTTTCTTATATAATACATTCAATATTTTGGAAGTTTTATAAAATCTATTTTAAAACGTTACGTTACTCTATTTGAAAACGTTTACCGGTCTAGGTGACGTATAGAGGGCGTATAAGCTTTTTAGGGGACGTCTTTACCCGCTCGTTTTATAATGATTAGCATCACGACGTATAAACGACCACTGGTCATATAAACGTTTTATAACCGACACAACCGTAACCGTTACACGCCAACAAAGCTTATAGACGGCGTTGTGAGGACTAGTTTATAAGTGTCTTAAGACATTATTATATGCCAAGAAATTTATAAAACCATAGACTAAATACCAATTACTATTTTTTAAACTAAATACTATTTATTCTATGATAAAACTAAGTAGACCGATTATGTACCACTATAAGACAAAGTGCAAGCAACATTACTGTAATAAAACGTTTATAAAATCAGTAGACGCATAGGCGCTTGGCTATACGACCAAATTGTTTGCTGGGTGTTTAACAATTTTAAATTTAGGTTCACAATATCAGAGACAGTATTCACTAAATTTTAAAATTAGAGCTCATGAATTTAGTAGATACATAACCGATGCAAGTGCTGGCCATAGCCAGATTGTCGGATTAGTGCGCTTTTTATTGTGAATAATTTTTACTTCCATCTACCGACTGTGCAAGTTTCCTTTTTCAGCTTATTCTGCATATGTTTGCGACTGACCCGGATTTAACAGGATGAAGCTATATCCTGGTGTCCAATGATATTTTATAATTAAATTGGTAAGTTTCGGCAAAAATGTTATCGATGGAACTACCGCAAACAACGAGTTATAGAACCTAGTCCTTGACCGCAAACAAACATAGTATCGCAAACATTGGCAGTACAAACGCCTGCACAGAGCGTTTCAAAACTACCGATAAACCGATATTACATCACTATTTACTGATTTTTGCATACAAACAACGTAGGTACTGAAAGCTTAGTTTCTTGCCCTTCTTTTCAGCAAGACTAATCGAATTACTTAGTGTGCTCATTTATAATCTTTATTGTATATTATACGTATAATTTATTCCTTTATTTATAGTTTATGTGTTATTTACCTACGTGTTATTTTAATAAGTTTGAGTATGTAAGCCCGATTTTAATTTTATTTAATTGTATTTCCGGTTTACTAATTATTTCTTATGTTTACTTTTACATTAAAAATGAAATTTTTTATATAATGAATATATACTTAAATGTATTATATACAGGGAAATTCTTACTGAAGACTCACTGAGTGCTTAGTAACAAGGTTCGATTACCTTTTTTGTGAAATTCATAAATTATTTTTTTCATGTTCCTTACAAACGCAAGCCAAGCCCCCAGTCAATTACTATGGGACATCAAGATTTTATTCTGCAAAATTATCAAAAAGTATTACCGATTCGTGTGACTGATCACTTACTATGCCTCCAGTATGAGTTTGGCTGCATAAATTAAAGTCACCTTATATGTATGTATATTATGTCGCCTTAAAATCGTATAAACTGCTTTTTCGCAAAAAAGCTGCTTTTCTTGAAAATCCAATGTCTTGAAAAGCTTCGATCATACGAAATTGTTTCGCTTTTTCTCGAAAAGCAGATTATTCAGGAAAAAGCGAGATTACAACAATTACGAAAGTCTTTCAGCAAATAGTAGAAAATAGGTTCAAAGACAACCGAAGCAAAGCGGAGCGAGGAAAAGCGTGTGCTTACATGTAAATTTGGGGAGCCGAGCGAAGCGGAACGGAGCAAGGCGACGCTCTTAATAGTCAAACAGAAAATAATTTCGTATGATCGCCTAATGGGTGGGACTATGTTTACCCCATAAAGCAGTTTCAGCCATCCTACAACGACATATCTATATCTAGGTATTATACTAATAATATAGTAGTAAAAAGTCATATCTGTACATTGAGTATTTTCGCGGAATTTTAAATGAAATGGGTTATTGGTTTTTTTGATTTTTTTTGTCTGTCAGTCTGTATCTTCCATTTTAACTCGAGAACCACTATTGAAATTGGATTTGAATGCGGTTTTTTTAATATCACCGTTGTGACCCTGGTCAACACAGGCTCTAAGATGTGTTCATAAGATAACTTCCAAGCCGAAAACGTGGAAAAGATTGAAATAAACGCTTCTAACTCGACAACCACTCAACAGATTTGGGTGCGGTTTTTTTTATTAAATATCGTAGTAGTGACCCTGGTCAACACATACGCTATAAAGGTGTTCATAAAATAACGCCCAAGCTGAAAACGGAGCAAATATTTAATAAACGCGGGCGGGCAAAGGCTAGGATATTAATGTAACAGACCACTGACGTTCGAAATTCCTTTTTTTATTTGTAGTTAAAGTGAGAATACAAAAAAACGATAATGATTTATAAAATACATAATCAGAGGTGCAATTGTGTAAGCCAATGATATTAAAATTGATTGTCATATGGCTATTCGGTTAAGCAAATTAGCCCGTTTGACAGTTGAAATTGCACATTTTTGACTGTCAAATGAATACAATTGTCTTATTTTGTTGTCGACAACCTAAAACGTACGATTTCATTTGTCAAACGGGCTTATTTGCTTAGCCAAATAGCCATATGACAATCGAATTTGAATACCATTGGTTTACACAATTGCACCTCTGTTTCATTTGCTTTCAGTAAAAATCTACTTATTTCTACTAATGTAACACTTGATATTTTAATTTTCACTTTTGCAATACTGTGCCTTATTTTATTTGTAAACGATTTTGACGGCTATTACACCACAATAAGAACTGCCAATAGCTAACCTGACGTCCCGTACATGCTTGACAAAGTATTTGTTTCTTTCATAAAGCTTGAAGTGCAAGGAAAGTATACGTTTGACGGCAAAAGCTTTAAACTAGTAACGAGGTGGAACTAGCGCACAACAAAGAACGACAAAGAAGACATATACGTACAAGAAACTGGCTGATCATTAAAATTTTAAAATTACACTTACCGATATACTGTGGCCTACGAACAAGAAGAAAAATGATAAAATCAAAATTTCTAAAATAAAAATTAATGTTGCACCAAAGTGGATAGGACCATGATTTTTTCCAAAGGGGGTCAGAAAAAATTTATATTTGTTAATTCAAAACAATTGGTGGTTGAAGTATTGTGAAGAAATTTTCCTAAAAAAGCATAACGCTTTTTGCAAAATTACCAAAAACAGTCTCTGTATTCAATATACTCTATGCTTGCAACCACGAAAAATCTGGTAGACCAGGGTTATTGAAATTTTTAGGAGTTGCAAGCACTGTAGACACAGATATGGATTATAACTGTGACATATATTATAAATATGCCACGATCAAAGGCACTGAGGCTCCAGGCGGGCATGGAAATCAAATTACAAAGTCCTTGCACGCTATTTGACTGAGTGATTGCTTCCAGATTTAGTTTATTTTAAGATTTGTCTATGTTCCATTCATTCACTGAGTGCGATATACAAGTTGGTTTTTATCAAAATCAACCTTGGGCCACCTTTGAGAATTTTTCGCTATTTCCTATAATTTTAGATTTGTCCAGCACGTGCATACCACAGCAGTGGATACTTGAAAAACTAATCCAGTATTGTAGACCTTATATTTTAATGGAAGGGTAAATAATAATTTAGATACAAGGATGTAAAGTAATTCCTTCTCCTTAAAACAACTGATTTATATAAAATTCTAGCTTTTGCTCACGGCTTTGCCAACGTTTCTTAGTTTTCGGGTAGTCCTATTGAATTTGTTAGTATTTTTAGACCAATATTTTTATAGTACGTATTTGACTCTAAATTTTGGTTCTCGTGAAATTATAGTATATGTTTGACCCTATTTCTATGTCCCTAGGGAACTGCCCGTCCCCAGGGAACAAACCGTAGCCTAAACCACCAGGAATAATGTAGCTTCCTGCTAGTAAAAGTGTTTTCAGAATCGGATCAGTAGTTCCGGAGATTACCCTCTACATCCAAACTAACACACTCAAAAACTCCTCCACTTCCTCTGTGTAATATTAGCGTTGATAAAATGACATATTTATATATTTATTTACTACATGTACCCATCTGACTTTTCACATTTGAAATCCTCTGTCAGCTCATCACCATGCAGTCTCTATCATCAAGAGCCTTTAGATAACGTCAGCAGTTGTAAAAAATTTACCATCTACAAAAGAAGCATTAGTGGAACATTAGTATGGCTTAGAAAACCGGAATAATATAAATTAAAACGAAAGTAATAAATTTACAATAGTAGATAGGGCATTATAGCCAGCATCTGTATCACAGATCATAATATTATATTATATGTATCAAGTACACGACCGCCCTGTAAATACAGAGCAGCATACATTCAAATTCACCAAGTACCCATATAAATATAAATGTATCGGTATGTCTTCTAAGGTGAAAACTTCTGCTGATGACCTTCGTGTGTCTAACTTTCTTAGACGACTCGTCCCATACTGATCTTTCTGTCATACATAATTGATGCTTGTGATTGTTGGCACTTGGTAGAAATTAATACACATTGTGACCCATTCTCGTGCAGCAAACCTTAAATTTAGAGTTGAAAAACCTAAAATAATACAAGCTCATTTAACTTTTATCCATCTGCGTTAAAACCTATAATCCAATGAAAAGTTTAAGGTTTTGGCAGCCCTAAATCTAATATTTGCTACACGAGAATAGGTGTGATTGTGACCTATTCTTGTGCAGCAAACCTTAAATTTAGAGTTGAAAAATCTAAAATAATACAACTTCATTTAACTTTTATCCATCTGCGTTAAAGCCTATAATCCAATGAAAAATTTTAGGTTATAGCAGCTCTACCCAACCGGTTTGCAATTCAGCATTCTCAAGGGCTTTATTAAATACATATTTTGTTAATTGAGAATGCTGAATAGCATTAGTTATAGAATATAAATATTTATGTGGATAAGTCCAAGTTTTTTGAATAAACATATTGATCTTTCTGTAGTTCGAGCGGGAAACAAGCTACAAATTAAAATTTACTTAAATAAATAATAATTATTATTATAACAAAAATTCTTCAAAAATATCTTGATTATTCACAAAAACACTTGTACACTTGTTTTATTAATTTTATTAAAGTTTTTCAACCGGTTTCGGAAATTAATGGAAAATAAAATAAATGAAACAAGTGTATAAGTGTTTTTGTGAATAATCAAGATGCTGTCTATGTTTCATCAAGTGCCGACAATCCCAAGTATAAATTAACTTCAAAAATAATTTATAGTTTTAATACCTTCAGTTTGACTGAGTTTCAATTTGTACGCATAGGTACTTGATTAAATCGTATCTTAGTCTTAAATTACCTTAATTTTGACCTTGTTTTGGTAAGATCTTGACAAAAATTTAAAATACTGATCAAGGACATCATTCCAGATATTCTGTAGTTTACCTTTTTTTTACTTAATGTATAGCATCATGCAATATCATATCAATCAATCATACCGGCCCATTGTGGCTTCCAATGGTGTACTAAATACTGATAATTTCCCAAAAAAACATGTTAGTGGGAATGAAAAGTTTTTTTTAGTACGCTCTATTCCGGGAGTTTTAAATGATCATCGATATATTATGCAGGGAATACCTGATTCAATAGATTTGTAGCTGTGGGTACTACATACTACGTAATTAAAAAATATATTTCAAACATGTAATTTACCTTCTCTACACTGACAAAAATCAGCTGATCGAAGTACTTTATCCTGAATAGATGAAAGATAAGCTCGACGAAGTCCTAATTTTATGGGTCACAATACAATGCTAATAATCTTCCATAAACTTCCATTGCTATCTTTTTGGTAGGATCCAACAAATTTACTTATTTGAGTAAAGGATATATGGATATAATTTGCAATATTCCGCTAAACGATTCTCGTCGTGCTATTCAAAATGCAGACTCGTGCACCGCCCGCATAAAAACATGCAACAAGCAAGCAATACAAGCAAAGCAATCTTAAATACAAGCAAGAAAACTTATATTAGATATCCATATATCCTTTACTTAGTGATGGACTTCCGCAAGGTAACGCCTATTTAATTAATTACTTATTTAACCCGAGAACGAACAGACATACTAAGGCTGAGATTCAGAGTGCATTTTCAGTCCGAACTCAAGAGGAACTCAATCTTACAAACGTCACTCTAGTATAAGATCAAGTCGCTTTTTGACGTTTGTAAGATTGAGTTCGGACTCAAAATACACTCTTAATCTCAGCCTAAAACTCTTTATTTATATAGATATAAGTCTATTCCTACAACGAAAAAAGAATCAATTCTTCAAAACCCAAATAACACTTTCTAGCAAAGACACAAAAAAATATATATTAAAAATTCTAACCATATTATTTTATTACCAAAGGATGAGGTCAATATTACTCATTCTCGCAATTAACTAATCACCTACCTACCTATTTATAATATTATTTGCCTGTACCCATTAGTTTCGTGTATGAATATAAATCAGCTATATTGAGGAGCCAGTATTCAAATATTCGCACGTCATATTTCTAACGCAATAAGAGTGAACTTTCAATGGACTTTGTCCTTATGAGTGTTCTTATCTTGGCTGGTTAGTCCAGGTCAACAATAGGTACTTAACTTACTGCCAAGTAGTAAAACTGGTTAGTGCTACTCCGGCGACCAGTCAATATGAAGCTCTTCTTTTGTGGTAAGCTTTGTGATTTTTATAATAATTTGGACAATTAAAACCAAAACTTGATACCAGTGCGTAAAACCTACCCAATTCAGCTAATTTGATAAAGTTTCTTTTAAATGCCTTCCTTTTATCAAATGTAACTTATTTTTAATTGATGGTGCAACATAAATCTTTGAGTATTATGTTTGTTTCTTGAATTGAAACCTTGAATTTACTTTTCGTTATTGTTATGATAAGATGCAAAAACTTTGAATTTGATTGTGTCCGATTCCTATGCGTATTGATAACACAAAATGCTAATGTTAACAATGTCTCAACAATTAATGATGTCTCTCGATCAACGATCGAATTATTTAATTACGTTGTACAGAACCTAAAATTAACATCTTACTTAACTGGCGAACAAATCAATTTGTAATTTGGATGGAATTTAATTACAATTTTAATTATCTTGACAAACTGGAATAAGTATCAAACAGTTTTATTACCTTTGAAGTCAGTGAAGTCTTTTTTGAAGCAATCTCTTAATAAAGTCACCTTAAAGAAATGAAAGGAAGTCAAATTTAGTTGAAATTTTACAGTACAGTAATGACATGATAGTCATGAAATATGCCTTTGAATATATTTTCTAAACAAATAATTTGATTTTGTTACTCCTTGTCGTCTACTTTAAAATTTACATCCATGTTTTAGTTTTACCGTTATAAGAATGTGTCGTGAAAAATATAGATGTATTTTTGACTATACAAGGAAACAAACAGGCATACCTCTTACATAAGTGCAATTTATTGTGTCAGTTTTCACTCCAAAATATACTAAACTAGCTTTTGCCCGCGGCTCCACCCGCGTCGAAGAGATTTTCGTGGAAATAATGAAAACAAAAGAATATGATTTTTTGAACGACAATATGCAACGGTCACCATTTTTTACCAAAGTGCTAATAAATACCAACTAAATAAGCCTAAACTCGAAGGGTCTGCTATTGTCCGTTGAGGAGATCTCGTACCCACCTTCCAGACCCATCATCAGATCCTGGTCACCATGTTTTACCAAAGTGCTAATAAATACCAATAAAATAAGCCCAAACTCGATGGGTCTGCTGTTATCCGTTGAGGAGATCCCGTACCCACCTCCCACAGCCCCGTCATTAGATCCTGGGGCCTTATTGTCTAACTTTAAATCTATCGCGATACCTTTTAATTCGACATTAGTACCATACTTTAAATGTCAAAATCAAAGGTATTGCGATTGATTTAAAGTTACACGATAAGGCTCCAGGGCACCATGTTCTACAAATATACTCATCAATATCGGTCAAATAAACTTAAACTTGAGAGGTCTCCCAAAAAAAACATTTACCAGTGGATGATTGAAACCCCGACGATGAGACTACATACGTACGACTACGCAAGGCTTACATACCACACGATTAACTAAAAATCTTATTATATGCAAACAAACAAACAAATCTTTCTTCTTTATATAACAGTGTAGACAAACTTTAACCTGAGTTGATTTGAACCAGACTGCGTCAAATTCGATATTTTGAAACATGGAGCGCCATCTAGTGTATTAAAATAAAAACAATTTCAACGCCAGCTTACAAACAATTTCAACGCCAGCTTACTGAGCCGTTATCCAGGATAGCTTCCCCGAGATGGCGTTTTCTAAGCACTTGAAAATAAAAATATTTTAGTTATTGGTCTTTGCGCAGTCAAGAAATATAATTTCAGCTTTAATATTTTTTTTACAAAAGGAAATATTTTTTCTGAAAATAAAATAAAAGAATAAAAAATAAAAAGTGAAAACAAATTTTACCAGTCGGGGTTTGAGCCCGCGACGATCGACAATGCTACGGCGGCGAACCTTCCATATGTCTCACTGAAATTCTCATTGCGTTGCTCCCTTTTGTCATAACGTGATGATACATAGCCTTAAACCTTCCCGAAGAAATTTTTTATCTTTCAATGAAAACTGCATCAAAATCCATTGATTGGTTCTCAAGTTATAAGCGAACGAACAGACAGACGGACAGACAGACAGACGATGTATTTTATATGTATAGAGATAGAGAAGAAGAGAAGAGAAGAGAAGATTTACCTGTACCGACAAGAAAGAAGGTTTAGGTCAAATTTTAATGCATTTATCCCATTTCCAAGAAACAATGTCAATTTCTCTTTACATTTTAGTTAGGTTACATCTAGGAAATTATTAATTAATTATTAATTTATAACAGTTTGGGCAAGTGTGAGGCGAACCCGCGCACAAAGGGTTCCGTACCTTTACACAATACGGGTACGGAACCCTAACAAAATGGTAAATAACAACAATAGATATTGCCATAGTAACATCAAGGTGACAAAAATAAGGCGCTAAAATGGTAGCGCCTGACAAACAACTCAGCACCGAAACCCTAATTTTGATTTACTTTAGAGTGTTACAACAATCTGACCAAACTTGAATCATTTATGTATTACGGTCTTTAGGATAAAGTTGAAACAAATGACGTTAAGAAATTGCTACTTTTTCCAGGATTTTTGTGTGGTTCTCCCGTGGGTTTATTATTTTTTTATTATTTGCCCTGATAGAGGCTATAGTAACACAATTCTGTGAAAATTTAAACTGGTTAACTATAGCGGCTGAAGCTGTAGCAAACAGACAGATAAACAGAAAGACAGCAGAGGGTTTGTATTGTAATGTATTATATGTAGGTAAATCACAAGAATGACACCATAATATTATATTAAATTATTCATGAAACTGTGCAAATCATCAGTAACTTCAGTAAACAAAGTAGTAATTGTAATGATTTTTACTGGTATCGGAATGACACATGGGAATTCCATACGCCACAAGGACATTACTTTACGGACGTGATCAATAAATTAGTATTCTAAGTGTAAAACAATAGGTACAAAGTATTATGTAATAACTTAAATAACTTTTTATACTTCTGGCTGTCTAGAGGGTTAGGCACAGATTTCAGTTTCACATCTCCTAAGTGTAAAACAATACAAAGTATGTACTACCTCTTAAGTAACTTATTATACTAATGGCTATCTAGAGGGTTAGGCACAGATTTCGGTTTCACATCTCCTAAATGTAAAACAATACAAATATGTAACTTTTTATACTTCTGGCTGTCTAGAGGGTTAGGCACAGATTTCAGTTTCACATCTCCTGAGTGTAAAACAATACAAAGTATGTACTAACTCTTAAGTAACTTATTATACTAATGGCTATCCAGAGGGTTAGGCACAGATTTCGGTTTCACATCTCCTAAGTGTAAAACAATACAAATATGTAACATTTTATACTAACGGCTGTCTCCTAAATAGGTAAAGATTTGCCCTAATCCACCACAATTACAATCCTCTTTTTGGGGTCTCTTTCTTTTTCAACAGATAAAATAAGCAACGGGTCTATCTATTCCTATAAATACTCGTATTTTATAATATTATAAGATTAATTTTGTTACCAATTTGCAGTTAATCATCGAACTTCGATATAACTTTTGCGGCAGCATAAATCGTTATTTATAAAAAACATAATGTACTATGCTTTTATTCTGGGGAATCAAACATTTGTCTAAGGATTTCACAAAAATAAATTCTACGCGTGCAAACAGGTAGTCAGTTTATTGTAATATTTTGGTCATCTTAACTTGACCCTTCTTCAATATGTCGCCAATTTGATCGGAATCTGCTATTTAGGGTGGCCCAGTCAAGTTGTATCTTTCACTTGAGCCTAATTTATTTCTTGTGTAACTATACTTTTCCGATTTCCGATTGGAGATTTTATCTATATCCCCAAGCCTACAAAATATGAAACCAAAAAGGTGAATCTTCCAATTTCGATCAACGTTACATAAATTTAAATAATGTAAATAACTGTCCATAGATTAATTGCATAGCTGCGGTGATGCTATGCATAATAGAGATACTCGTATTTAACCTCACAGTTTAGTTAGTATTTCCCGTTAATTCTGACGCAAGCATTGTCTCTTGATGAGTCAATACCGTACCAGCAAGAAAGATTTGTTTACAAGTCATCTCCCGCCAATTTACTTAAACGATAAACGTACGTAAAATAAACAGCATCTTTTTTTCATAGGGACCCATAAAAAAATATACATACAAAATATTCACGCCTATCTGCCAGACAGGTAGTCAGAGACTACAGATTTATACCTGTTACGACCCTCAAACACCTCTTTTACTTCTTCTATATCAGTCGATCATCTCATACATGTTCCTTATATAATAAATGTGCATAAAATTTCAAACTGATTAAATTATCTTCGTCATTGTCTATTCCGAGAAGTCATATCCCATCATCCTATCCTTCTAACTTTCAAGGTAGTCCTTCCAGCGTGTTAATACTTTTCTTTCATTATTCAATACACATCTATCTTCATGTTTAATCACCCTCAGTCTAGGTGTCCCTGATTTTCCCTGGGATAGTCTAACCAACTTTCCATTAATTTTGGCCCTAAAATAATCGGTTACTGCCATCCTTCTTTTAATTCACTTCTTATTTATTTCTTTCAACTGACTCGTTGATTTTTTTCACATTTTACTTGTTATGCTAATTTTATATCCAGAGTAGAAATCATTGGCCCTTTTACTCCCTTACTGATAATAATGATGATGATGATGACGATCCGCTCTGACCGTTTTTGGTGATGACGACACCCCGACTCCTAATCGGTAGGGCGCTGCTCCTGCTATACCCAACGATGGCTTATGTAGCTCATCTTCCTAGTAAACCACCATGCGCACTGTGCGCAGGTGAGTAATACCGTCTATAAGTAATTAAAGCGAACGACCTCGGTTGATCGGGTTTCCCCTGCTCCTTTAAGTCGCGTAAATACAACTATTTAGGGCGCATTACCACCAATTATTCCCATTTAGAAGGCTCGATATTACATCTTTTCATGTTTATTTTATCATTGTGTTTTATTTTCCGCTGAATTGATGATAGTCCGAGTTTAGAAAAAAAACTGTTTATAAAAATATAAAACTAAATAAAATATTAAGTTTATTAAAAAAAACGTTTGACGGTAAATCATTGTTCCAGAAATACATTATTTTTCTGGAAAAAGTCACGTTACAGTCCCCATTGTGCCCACAACTCCAGTTGATAATTAAAAACCTTTACAAAAGGCTACCTACCCATCGCTAACCTCCTCCCTTAGCACTTTTAGCATCATGCTTACTTTGTTGTCCATTTTATGTAGGTACCTCGTATTTAGCGGTCTAATCTTAATAATAAAAAAATTTATTCGACTGATGCCGGCCCCAAAGTGGGCCGAAATATATTTCGAAAATACAATATCTTATTATTATAATATATTATTAAAATTACAGTCGGTATACATCACACATTTTAAAATCGGATAAACTCGCTTTAAATATTTAAAAGTTTATTAGTTAACCCTTTTTTACGCAACTACCCGCTACCGAGCACGACTGAAAAAAAGAGTATAATGTTTTCAGTGTGCATGTATTTATGTATATTTATCCGTTTCTTTATTCCAGCAGCACTTCTCAACGCTTAAACTAATTTAGAAGTATGAGGTATTATTAGAATCGTTATGTCAACCCGGGTGACGTTGCCTACCTAAACTGTCAAATTGTTCAAAAAAATACGATCACCAAATGTAAATGTTTAATGACAGCAAAAAATCTTTCTCCCAATAATGTCAAGATGGGTATCAAATATATATGGGTATATTAGCATTAATTACTTTTTAAGTTAAAAATCTATACCTGTGCACTCTTTAGTTCCAGTATGTACATTTGTTTGTTTTGTACATACATACTCAACCTGTAGAGTACAAAATTGTAATCATGGAATTTAATCTCATTCACGATTGATTAACGACCTATAAAACATGTTGGATTTGCCATTTGACTAACATTTTGTCGTTTTTATAAAGGTAGAGTTTCATGAACTGAAACCGAAACTGAGCTCCTTCTCAGCGTTCATTAGCATTACACAGGAGTTTACAGGCCCGTTATCCCTGACATTGAGCACTTCATTTTGCGTCAGGTAGAACTAAATGCTATTATGTTTCATTACTGTTTAAAATAGCGTGCTCTGAGCCGTGGCTGTTACGACAACCACTTTAAGAAAACGTATTTACGTTGTAATCAAAAAGTATCCGCTGATATACTTAGTAAAATACTAATTTTTTTAATTATCTGCAATGTTCATGTAAATGTCGTGTAAAACGAAAAAATCTTGAAAAATCGACCTAGATTGCGATTTTTTTTCTATTAAGCGAAGTGTGACTTATCGCAAATCGAACCGTTAATAAAACTGCAGAAAGGATGTATCAAAAACATAATATATGTAAATAAAATATTACAATTTCATGGTCTAAAATTAATTTGGAAAGAGACAAAACAGGGATAAACCCCCTTGAAAAAAAACATGATTTATGTGACCATTTAGGACATATTATTTTTTATTCTAAAAATGTATCGTCAAGATTGATGAAATGAAACGAAATAGGTGTATCAGAAACGTGGAAGATTGAGCTGTTATTCTTGTTTAGTGTCTACCTATTCGTATGCATATGTACCTTTAAAGCGCATGCCTACGCTAAATTAGCAACTCGATATATGTCTGTACAAAAATCGACGGAAACCTCATTGAAATAACACTCATATCAGCGCGTAACGTAAAGTGGCTATTACGACGATCGCTGCGTCTCCGGATAGCGCAAATAGGAGAAAATAATAATTTTCACAAAGAAATAAAGGACAAAAAAAAATTTTTTGAACTATAGTTTTGTAGATACGCTATAAATTTTCTTTAGTATGGTGAAACAATCATTAAAATCTCTTCAAGTATTCGGAAGGAGTAGGAAAATTCTTGCGTAAATCATAAGAAACTTTCGATTTGTTTTTGTTAAAAGTAAAGAATTGTTTTTATATCAAACATTGAATTTATTTTTGATATGAAGTATTTGTACCATTAGTATAGGAGTAATAGGCCTTCTAAGATAGGTCTAAATTGCAGTTGGGGTATACATTCACCTTAATATCATCCAATTTCAGTACTAGCCCTCGCGGCAGCTGCAGTGATGGCTGAAGAGACTAGTGACACTGAACCTGACTTTGAAAAACTCCTCGACGCGGGCAACAACCTGTTCTCAGCGAAAATGTTCTCTGTAAGTAACTTTATTATCATATACCGCGGGAGTATTATATGTTTTTAACAGTTAATACTTAACTATTACTATGGTGCCTATATTGTAGAATTGATCTATTCATGATCTCATCCACAATATCGTAAAGTATGAAATAAGAAAACGAAAGACTTCCAACAAAAAGTCAAAAAGAGGTGCGCCAGTGAACGAAGCTAGGAGGAACCTTAGATAAAACAATAGGAAGATACGGTACCCCGCTGCTCGCGCGCGGCACTGAAAATATAGGCCCAGTGGGCCTGTTTTGTGTAGCTTGTCTCGCTCGCGCCACGGTCTAAACCTATCGCTCTATCTCTGTCGTTCGGTGGCGCGTGTTTGAAAAAGAGGTCCATTTTTCAGTTGACGATGATAAGAACGTACCGTTTGTTAAATCAATGGGAAGAACGGGTCAGGTTGCTTGTGATCATAAATTCGGGACCCGAGCGACCCCTTTAGTTTAAACAGATTTCATGATATTGCCATCAAACCATGAAATGATCTATTCTACGATATGGATGGGTATTATTATTTGCTCAGATTAGAATTATTTGTCTAGCCTTGAGCTAGTTACTCCTGAGAACAGGGGTTTTGACGGATAGACAGACATAGACAAACAGATACAAGGGGAATATCAAGTAGTCCTGTCAGTCATGTTTCCGATTGTACATTGCAATGTACAGAATCCTAAAAATCAACAGAGAAACCAACTTCTAAATAAAGTTAATATACAAATTAACCAGGCCCTGCAGTCTCGACAAAAATAGAGATTGCTACCTAACCGATATCGGTCAAAAAGTGTTCTTTTTTTTCATGTCTGCCGTCGATTTCGATAGTTTTACGGTAAACACAAAAAACATATTTTTGTCACTTAGAGGCGATGCTACCCTGATTACCCGAAAACTATTTTTTTGTCATATGTAAGATTGCTGAACACATTTAAATCTTTAAAAATAATACAAGGCATTGCAAAGCTTAATAAGAGATTTTTGTGTCCCTAAAAATAATTTGCATTCTAACCATTGAAAATAAACTTTTGTTGCAGAGGTCTCAGAATAAACCACCGTTTATTTTTCGAAAACTGTTTACCATTATATTAAATGTTAAATCAAGCACTTTCTTTATATACGACTTGGTTTGCTTTAAAATTCCGAATTACCTGCTATATAATCATACCCATGTCGATATGCTCGGTCGCGCATCGTCTTAACGACCGAAACCGGTTGGGTAGCGATCACTATCTATGTCTAGACTGCAGCCGCAAAATCTAGATTATCTATATTTGAATCGGTTGCCAACTGATTGCCAACCATCAAAAACATATTTATATTATAGAATTTCGATTTAAGGCTACTTTCGCACTTCAAGTGACGTCACAGCTCGTAAATAGTTCAATACCCACTGAAGGCAATTTTGTAAGTTGAGTTTTTATCTACATATATAAAAAGATACATAATAAACCCGCAGTTGGATTACTTCACACAAAAAACACTATAAACTAACAAAATACGGTACAAACTCTCTGAAAACTTGTCCAAAATACATTATTGTCATAATTCTTTTTAAAAATTTAAGACTACCAAGTCGTACTAAAAACCATAGAATATTTTAAAACTAATATCCATAAAGAAACTGCAAAACAAGATAAACTAGGTCAGCTATTTCGATGCTTTTCAACATTTACTTATTGTTTTCTTTCATTGGGCACCTTTCATTGGAGAACACAATAATGACAAAACAATTTACTGTGTGAAGTTTCTAGTTTCTACTAAATTGTATGAGATCCGTTTAGTTGGCCAACTGTAAATATTAAAATATATGTAGATAAAACTGTACTAAAAAAAATATTTTCAGAGGTGTTTCCGAGTGTGTACTGAAATGCAAGTTAAATTCCACACTCGTACACCCACATTTCACTGACGATTATTACGCCCTAACGCCGTACTTCAGGCACAACTTGGACCCACAGCTTAGCGTGCCTTCCAGAGAACCCAGACCGAGTACAAAATGTGCCCCTACGAGAAAACTTTCAATGATTCATCTTATATTTCCTGGAACTCCAGATAAATTTTCTATCTCACGCAAAATTTCAACTAGCCTAGCCGTTTTGATGGACCCAAGCTGTAAGTATCGTTTTTGACGAAAACTTTTGTTCCTGATAAAACCCTTAGCAGCTATGTTAAATAATTTAGTTAAAAACAAAATATAAGGAAAAAAGGTGTGTCAGGATCGTAGCAAATGAAAATCTGGAAGACAGGAGGCGTGAGTGTATGTATGAATTTAATGAGTCAAGAACGCAAGTCAACCCCCACAAATAAAAACAAAAAATTGGATAAACTCACTAAAACTGTTACCTATTTCCGATGCAAAGTAAATATTTTGGTAGTCAATCAGCTGGTTCTTGTATGTATTTTATAGCAACAATATTAGCCCATCAACAAATAAGTATATTTAAATTTAGTTTGCCGGCAACCACAATAGTTTATCATTTATTAAGGTTCCGTACACAATATGAAAAAACCTGACAATATTTAAAGACGGAACGTAACAGAATACATTTTAAAATTGAGATTCTGATGTACGAGTAGCTCTTTGGCCACACCTCTATAGTTTAGAGGTCAATGTCTCGAAATTTTCTCTATATGAAGGAAAATAAAGTTTGAGGTTGGGGAGAAAATATTTTGACCCGGTTGAATGAATGAATGAAAAATACTTTATTGCACAATAATATGAATGTACAGAGGCGAACTCAATGCTATTTAGCATTTTCTTCCAGTTAAACTAGGGCGTTGCAGAAAAAATTTAGGGTAGTGCCCAAAATAATAAATTATAAACGTAATGAATATAATATAATCATACAATAAAATAGAGGAGGGGATATAATATAAAAACATAAATATGGTTAATGTATATAAAGCTATACATATACGTATATAAATACTAGATTATATTATTTTACCTTATCTTATTGACAATCATGATTTGAATATAAATACTAGATACGATATATACCTAGATCCGATGCGAGGCTGTCGGCTTTTTTTGCGTATTCCTTGCCCGACTTAAGAAAATGTTCGTAAAAGCTCATTCTCTGTCTCTATATTTAGGTAAAATATTAAAAAATCCGAGTATAATCGATAATACTGGAAAAAGATAGTTTTCCATATATATTTTATTTTCCACTAACAATATTGCACAACGTTCCAAAATAAACATGTGTGCGCAAATTTTCAGTTTGTACAATGAATGGTATACAAATTTGGCTAAAATGTAACTGATTGGTAAAATGGTATTGTTTCCAGGAAGTAACGAGGCTGAATCCCGAGAAGAGCGTTGTTCTATCCGCGTTCTCCGTGCTAACGCCTCTGGCTCAACTCAGCTTGGCTTGTGTCGGGGATTCCCATCAACAACTCCTCAAAGCACTTGGTTTACCAGATGACAATGCTGTTAGTACTCGTATCTGTACTGGAATCATTGCGTCTCATAAACAACAAGACTCACAATCTCGCTGAAAAAGTTTCCGCGATGCATTTTGTCACCGCTATGGCGTGACAAATTCGAATGACGATTGCGAACAACTGACATTGCATCTTATGTTAACGATATAACGTCTTAATTTGGTTGAATCAGTTTTGCTATTATTTCGGACGTTTTTTGACGAACTTTTCTTAGAAACTGTGTGCCTAATTGTTTATGAGAGATCAATGACTGGAATATTTCTAATTTTTACTTGCAGTTATAATATCTTCAATTTGACTAAGGTCATAGACAAAATGTTCATCCATGCTAAGGTTCAATTTGTTGCTTTGCATACTTAATTATATAAATCGGATCTTAGTCTTGAATTTTCGTAATTTGAAATTGTTTTGGTACCTATTTATGTATTTACTTAAAATTCTCGATAAATAATTAAAATACTAATCAAGCCACATTATTTCACATATTCTGTAGTTTATCTTTTTTTTTTACTTTAATGGCATCTGATTTTAGCCGGCTCTTAACTGTGGCTCTCAAAGTCACCAGCTCTTTACTGAATTCATGATAAAGCCAATTCAACGATCAGGCTACGACTTGTACATAACGAAGCTTATTATCACTTCAATCGATACTAATGGCATAGTATAAATAATTCTATCTCCATACAAACGGGTCGAAACGAACCCCCCCAAAAACTCGGTACAACTCGGTTAACGATAGTCGCGGTCGCACCGCAGTTACTTACGCAAGCTATCTCTGTGACGCTACCGCGCATTTTCGTAAATTATGGCACGAAATTACAGTGTATGTTGTGCATTCTAGGGTTGCTTAAAGACAACTTGTATAATAATAATATAGCATTATCAAATACGTAAACAGTCATTTAAATTGGCAGCCCTCCCGCGTGTTTAAGCACTGAGCGGCCGCAGGTATTGATTTCAAGAACATCGCCTATACTGTGCTAATGGTTTATATAGGTATGTGTTATGCAAACCAAAATCACGATTTTCCCCGCATATTCCGAGAAACACTGTGTTTATTATTATTACAGTTATTTACGCTACCGCTTGGTTATGAACACTAATTTGTTTATTTTCCTCATAAGCTGCACACGATTTTATTTATATTCAATTTGACGTTTTACGAGTACTATAACTTAAATCGAAACTTTGACACCAAGGACCTCACTACAAAGTTGACAAAAAGACACATTTTTCAGACTAAAGCAGTGTTTCCACTGGTGAACGGCAAGCTCCGGTCAGTGAAGGGTGTTACCCTGAAGCAAGCAAGTCGGATCTACATGCCACTGAACTACGAGCTGAACGACGAGTTCTCCGTTGCCGCCCGCGACGTGTTCGCGTCCGAGTTCAAGAACGTTGACTTTTCGAAGAACGTGGAAACCGCCAAGGAGATCAATGCTTGGGTTAGCGGCAGTTTATGTAACTTAAGGGCTTGCCTTTGGTCTTTCAACGGTTTTTGTTTTAATATGCTGAGTCAACTACTTATCTGATCAATGAAAAAATTGGACACGTGTTTTTTCAGACCTTTATCTTTCCGTTGTCAGGTCGGTTACCTAATTGGACACATTTCGCTCAATAGATTTTATGTTTGAAAACGATGCATTTTCAAGTAATCAATTAGTTTTCTATCTAAACGGCTTGATTTTTATGTCTGAAATTACTGTTATTACAAGAAAACATGGATTGTTTTCCAATGTCAGGTGAAAAAACTCCTACATCAAATACTTTTTCGTAAAATCCGGAAAAGCCTCGAAAATTTACTGATTTTGCGTGCCGACAGCGCGCGAAGCAAGCGTTCCATGTAGCCTACATGCTGACATACTGAAGTTCAAAATCACTCAGTTATATTTTCGTACACCAGGTAGTCTTTATTTTACGACTACTACATGAATCGTTTTAAAGTTTACATGAAAAATTCCCTAAGCAGAGCAGAGCTTTTTTGGTGTGTGTATGTTTTCTATTCGCGGCAAAACTCAAGAATGGCCTATTGAGCAAAACTTTGGCATAATCTTAGCGTAGGTGCAGATTACAGTCTAGGAAATGCCCAATAAATAATGGATGTCGTTGCTCACTAAAAATTCTCCCTTTTACAGAGTATTACATATACAAAGTGACATTAATTTATGTAGCCAAATTAATACTGAAGACTCAGTAAGCATTAAGTATCAAGGTCCAATTATCCTTTTTATGAAATTTGTTAATATTTTTTTTCATGGTTCAGCCCTGGTTCAGTATATACTATGTAAGGTAAACATTTTATTTTGCGAAATTAGCAAAAAGTGTTTTCGATCCAACATATTGATCGAGCCTCCAGTATAAATTTGGCTGTATAAATTAATGTCACCTTATACAGGTTGAAAATAAACTCTCTAGCTTTATTGAACTCTATGAATCAGAATCACTAATAGAACACAAAACCGTAATTAAAGTATGTGTTTCATTTTTTTTTATTTTCAAATTCCCAAAAATTGCCTACCTATGTGACGTGACATGTGACTGACAACAGACTACATTTTTCCGGCGTTAAATAATGCACATAGGCTGTGTTGTGTACACATAGGTTTTGTAGAGCGTCGCCTCTGCCACCGGAGTATTAGTTTAGAAAAGCTTCTAAAAGTAACAAAATGCGTATTTTTTATTTCGAACATAGAACAGTTTCCTTTGTTATAGCTAGAAGGTTCATTTACAACCGGTATATTGACGAAACGCGTACATATTGTATGACGTGCGCTTCACTTTTTAACTCTGTTTAAAGACCAATAAAAAATTGTTATCTACATTATGTAAAAATAATCTTCGGAATTACCTAATAGTATCACGTAATCATTTTTTCAGGTTGAATCACAAACGAATGATCGTATCAAGGACTTTGTGAGCCCAGACAGTCTCACTGAAGATACTCGCACGCTACTTGTCAACGCCATTTATTTCAAGGTACATTTACTACAACAAGTTTTTAATGATAATTCGGTGCCTCCGCCTCAACCAAAAAGATACTTTAGAAAGAAAGAAAATATATTTATTCGGTAACACACAAAATGAAAAAAAAAACAAAAATTAAAAAAGAAAAGTTACATAAAATAAACTTAAGACTACTAAAAACTAAATCTAAATACAAGTGTTTAGCCACGTTGTTTTTAGGGTTCTGTACCTCAAAAGGAAAAAAAGGAACCATTATAGGATCACTCTGTTGTCTGTCTGTCCGTCTGTCTGTCTGTCTGTCAAGACTCTTTATCTCAGGAAATCATGGAGGTATCGAGTTGAAATTAAAACCATATACTCAAGTGTACAGTCCCTTGAAGCTGCAAAAAAATCAAACATTTAAGTTAACGTAAAAAAAGATGCGGCCGTTTATGCCGCAAAAAACTTATATTTCGACACTCTCAAGGTTATCAAAATTAATAGGGTATTTCCCGTTGACCTAGAACTATGAAATTTGGTAAGTAATACCGTCTTATACTACAAAATATAGTAAAAAATCTTAAAACTACACATTTGCAATTAAATCATTAAAAAAATCATCGAGATTAAGCAGCGTTTTGTGCGGTCACGGGTAACCAAATATTTTTGTACATTTTTTTTAACCCTTTATAGGATGACCCATACAAAGTGGCCATGATAAAGGCCACTTGCAGTAAGGTCGATATTTCTTGACCAAATGTACTAAAAAAGAGCTTTATGCTTCCAATGCACGCGCGATAACGCACGGTGGCCTGTGATCCAGCCGAAGATTCTATGGTACGCGGCATACCAAGATTACGATGAAATCGCACGGCGGACGCTTGAGTGGCCACTGCAGTTTTTGCATCGTAATCTTGGTATGCCGCGTACCATAGAATTTTCGGCTGGATTACAGGCCACCGTAAATTATCGCGCGTGCATTGGAAGAATAAAGCTCTTTTTTAGTACATTTGGTCAAGAAATATCGACCTTACTGCAAGTGGCCTTTATCATGGCCACTTTGTATGGGTCGTCCTATAAAGGGTTAAACTTTTACAAATTTGTACGGAACCCTCGGTGGGCGAGTCCGACTCGCACTTGTCCGGTTTTTTTTGTTAGTTATTTTGCAGAGAGTGGATGTGATTGCAGAAATGGAAGCAATCTATAAGACTTACAACTATTAAATTTATGATACCCTACAACTGTGTCGTGAGAGGGTCATGTTAAGGAGGTTAGCCGTAGGATGTACGGTTCATTTCACTCACTGAAGCGCCTTCAGTACTTCTTGCCTTTGCAAACTAGAATCACTCTAGCCCAATCTCTTCTTCTGCCTCTTCTTGACTATGCTGATGTTGTGTTCTTGGATGCCACCGAAGAGTTGCTCGACAAGCTGGAACGTCTTCAAAATTTGGCTATCACATTTATTTTTGATTTGCGATAGTTTGACCGTTTGTCCGAGTTTTGACGTAAACTGAAGTGGCTTCCGATACGTTATCGGAGGTATAGTCATATCCTATCTCTACCATATAATGTCTTGAACAACGCTTCTTCCCCCAAATACCTAAAAGATAGGTTCAATTTTCGCACCGATATGAGCAAAAGGAATCTTCGGTCATGTCATGATCTTATGTTATCTTTCCCAACTCATTACAATGTTCGACTTGGGAACGATCTTCCACTCTCTCTTAAAAGTCTTCCCTCAATTGCTTCCCTCAAATTTAACTTGAGCACTTTTTGTCCTCTCAGCAGTCTTAGCTACTAAATATGTATATATTGTAAGTATTTATGTAGTTTATCATATTTAAATTTATGTATATATATATATATATATATATATATATTATGTACTAATTTAGTACGGTATGTTAGTGTTTAGGGTGTTAGGTTAGGCATACTTTTAGGTTGGTAAGTGTATGTACGTTATCTTATTTATAAAAAACATATTTAATCTTTTGTACTGGAATTAATTTTCAGAGCCAAATTGTAAATATTTTCTCCATCAGCGTTTTTTAGGTTGACTGGAAGAAATTTCTTTTAGAAATAAATCCGCCTTTGCCATGTTTTTCAATAATGTGAATTGTATTTATCTGTGTTTTCCGTGCAATAAAGTGTTTATTATTAACTATCGACCCTAAATAATTCCTTTATACCCAGTAGGTAGTATTTGGTTTTACTAAATATAGGCAGTTACTTTAAATTATACATACATACGTACATATACTCACGCCTGACTAGCATATGCGTAGGCAGAGACTACAGATTTCCATCTGCTACGATCCTGATAGACCTCTTTTTCTTCTTCTACATCCATCAATCTAGTCAGTGTAGTTCATTATGTAAAGCAATTAACGGCAACATGGTACTATTACGCTTTAATAATAGTTATATGTATACAGAATTTTTATACAAGTTCTTAATATATTTTTAACAATTTTTGCTTCAGGGTTCGTGGAAAAATAAGTTTTCAAATACATCAACGCAAGACCGTGATTTCTACTTGGGCAAGAACAAAACCATTCAAGTGCCTACCATGTACCAAAAAGAGGAATTTAAATATGGAGAGTGCAAGGAGCTCGATGCTAAGGTGCCAAAATATTATTCGACTTACTTTTACCGTTTTAGCAGAGACCTGATTAGACCATATTTTATATTGTTATATTTTAACAGCATATAAAGTTACAGCAGCGGCTGTAGCATGGTCTTATCACGCGCGAGTGGCACATCTCACGGCGCGACTTGGCCTTTGTTTTAACGACTGAGGTGGAAGTCACCTGACAGATGTGCGCGTTAAAACGCGTGATAAACGAAGACGCACGTTATCATGCTACAGGTGCAGATATATATATTTTATGTAGTTTTTCTGTCTGCTTATTGCAATCATAATTATAACTCAGTTATAGTTGTTGCATCTCACGACTGCGGGCGCGCCATACCATAGTAAAAACAGACTAGTAAGCTATCTTCACAGAGATGTCGCCCGCGGGGCTTATATGTGTGCGAGCCACTGCGAGCCTGCACGTACGAATCACAGCACGCACACAACGACAATATCTCAGGCGGTTTCTGGCTGTGTGACAAGGGTCGGCTGTGCTCCGCAGTCGTGCTTATGTACGCCACGCTACAAAACAGATAGGTATTTTGTGGCCGCGCGCCGATCGTCGCATCGCCGCAAAATAAATTGACAACCTTGCAGCAGTGGGCATTTTTGCCTCGCACGGCGCGGCGCGGGATTTGTTCTACTATTCTGTTTTTACTAGGGCCATACTGTGTGTGTGTATGTACGTGTGTGTACATGCACATTGCCTTAGCGTGCGTAAGCTCAGGAGCTCTCAGTTTTGTGTGTATACGCATTACAACTACAAGTATGGTCCGCCTGCAGTCGTGAGATGCAACAATTATAATTTTATTTCATTTGCAGCTATTGGAAATGTTTTACGATGGAGATGAATCCTCATTTCTTATCATCCTTCCCAATGATATTGAAGGCCTGCCCGCTCTGCAAGAAAAGCTGAAGGATCCAGCTGTTCTCGATAAAGCTATCAAAGAAATGTACCCGACAGAACTCAAAGTATTCCTGCCTAAGTTCAAAATTGAAACTACAACTGATTTGAAAGAAGTTCTCAAAAATGTAAGTAATATTTATACTGGTTATAAAATATGTGTGTTTATAGTTGTTGTGCAGAATCATTTAAATCGTAATGCTTAAAATGACACAAGTTAGCTAGAAAAGCTCAATTTACATTAAACTATGGTCGCGTTATGCCATAAATCACATTTATTTAAAACATTTTATGCAAATACAAGAAAAACTATCATAAGATTTACATTTGAGAAGGAGACCTGTCACAACCACTTTAAGGATACTAAAATCACAGTAAATGAAAAATATCTCTTCTTATTTTAATAACTCTCACACAATATTATGCCAATTTGTTTGATATTTATACCTTTAGTTTGTTTTGTTGACTGTACTTAATCAATCACTTAAATTTCAGATTGGAGTAAAGAACATTTTCGAGCCTGGTAATTCGGGCTTGGAAAAATTGTTAAAATCTAAAGAAAGTCTATTTGTCAGTGACGCTACACAAAAGGCTTTTATTGAAGTCAACGAAGAGGGGGCTGAAGCTGCTGCTGCTAATCGTACGTAAACTAATACTGTGTATAGTCGCCTGCAGTTCAACTTACCTATTCGATACGCCATTGGTTAGAATGAATTGTCGGTGACCGTACTAGCAAAAAAGGTCAAAACTTTGTCTTGCCAGGTAACCTGAAACAGCTCAAGGGTAGGCCTTTGTACAGCAGTTGGACAGACGATTGGCACATTTAAAAAAATACAAGTTCAGTCATCATCAATCACACCATTCAATGTTGACTGTGTACTTACTTGTTGATTTTACGAACAACCAAAGTTCTAAATTGAAATTAGGATGTATACCAAGATGACGAATTTGTTATCGTTTTCAACTAAACGTCAATTTATAACTATGAAAAATTATATCGGAAAGATATACTTCATATAAACGTTGTATGATTTAAATTTGTTGCCTTAATGAGAAATGAGCCTCAGTTGACCCGATCAGACAAAGTATTAATTAAATAAATTTGTTTGAATTTATTTGATAAGAAAGTAAAGATGTTTTAGTAATTTCAATTTATCGGGAAATAATCCGTTACTTAAATGGTAATGATTACAGACCACTTTTACATTAGAGGCACGCAAAGTTCTAAACAAAGTGTTTAACTCTTCTTTCCAATAGATTTTGATTATATCAATGAAAGGGTCAAAAATAAAGTTGTTTCTGTCATTGCCAAATCAGAAATATTGTTACCAAATTAACAACCTCTATAATAGAAAAAGAAAGCTATAAATTTACATTAGGCATGCCTGTATTATACACGTCATATAAATGTGCCCATACCATGACTTTAATCTGAATCTCTTTGAAATTATACCCAGGTAGAAGATACGTTTCCCAGAGTTATGATGATATTTTCTACAACAAAAAACTCTGTCACTATATTCAACAATAATAAGGATAAGATTATGTGTTATTGCGAAATCCATTGCTTTGGAACACTCTAAATATTAGTATTAGAGTGCATTACAAACTAGAAAAGATAAATTAGAATCAGATTCCTGTCTTTATATTTGTTTCTAATTTATCTTTTCTAGTATGTAATGCACTCTAATAATAATGATTTAGAGTATTCCAAAGCGATGGATTTCGCAATAAAAGCACAATTTTAGTTAATGAGTACTGTGAATTTCTTATCTGTCTGAAGCAACACATATTGTAGCGATGACAGCGCCATCTGTTTCAAGCACAAGGCGTGAAATAATACAACGCCCTCGTGAGCGTTCAGTATGTGCCTGTAAGCTAGTTAGATCAAATAGTTACAAAAATATTCGCGCTTGTCTTGATAACAAGAGGTCGCAGGTTCGAATCCTGGCCCGAGGATTTTTTCAAATTCTTGTACTACATTTGTTTCTAATTTATCTTTCATAGTTTGTAATGCACTCTAATAATAACAATAGAAATCGATGTAATATACTGTTATAACTATTATTATTGTTATTTAAACGTAAGAAATTTAAAAAACCACTTACTCTACTTAAGAGCCCGATCCGCGACAACGACGACTTTGATGTAAAACAATAATGTTAAATATTTTTCTGGCCTTTATCGCGATGTTTTTGGAAAAACTATGGACATACACCACTTCATATTGGCCGTCTTAATAAAGGCATAGAATTTATTTGATTCAATTGTTTCTCTTTTGCGAGTTATTTTATTAGCCCGCTCCGAATCGTTATTCATGATATCTAAGTATCAACAAACGCGCAAAGAAGAAACAATTGAATCAAATAAATTTTAGGTCTTCATTTATATCGCTAATATTGACTGGTGTGTGTCTCTGATTTTTACAAAAACATCGTGGCAATGACAAAAAAAATATTCAAATAATGCTTCGCTTCAAACAGACGAAAAATACGGAGCGGGTTCTTAAGCTGAACGATATTTCTAAAGAAACATACCCGGGCAATTCAAAAAACGTAACTTTCATTGTTTAATAACTGTTGTAATATGCATGTCAGCAAAACCACCACCTCTTATCAGGTGAGTATTTTTCTTTCAGAAATTTGTTCGGTATATCAGAAGAGAATGTAGTTTATTTTATGTCACTATCGTCACATAGTAAAACTGTTTTAAGAAAGACTTTGTGCTTGACTACAAGGCAAGTTTAGATGTAATACGATTTCTTCCAGAATTTGGTATTGCATATTTGAGCGCAGTCATATCACAAACACCAGTTTTCAAGGCTGATCATCCATTCGTTTTCATTCTCAAGGAGAAAGGCACTTTGCTATTTAATGGAGTTTTCCAGTCTTAGGTATATATTACAGACGCAACATTCTCCTTACATTTTGTGGTTTGTTTTGTACTTTATTTGTTTATGTTTTTCTTCTGCTTGTGTGCTCTAAGCTTTTATAGCATGGATTACCGCTGTGTAGAATGTTGACTTACCTTCTTTTCTCTTTTGCTTTTTAACTATCTTTTTAATTAAAAATCACTCTTCATTATTCTATAGCTACACCATAATCACGTTTAGTTTCATAATACCGTTTTTTAATCAGATAATTTAGTTATTAAAATATAAATAATTTTCAATTTTAAGAAAAAATTATAATCCTAATTATGTGTAAGTCAAAAATCTGCTGAAATGGTACGCATACGAAACCCTACTTTTTTTTTTACTTTAGGGTATTTCCTACATACTGACTAAGTTTATAATTTGTATGTGTTAAAGAGCCAAAACCAATAACGTTTAAATAATGCAACTTTTTCGCGGTTTCTTTTATAGGGACACCCCTTAATTTTTTATTTATTTAATGTTTGTCGTTATAGAGGTTATAGTAAATAGTAACACGTATTGTGTGAAAATCTCAACTTTCTGCTTGTGAAGCCGCAGACCCCTGAAACACACGGACAGACAGACAGCGGAGGTTTAGTAATAGGGTCCCGTTTGGCACCCTTCGGGTACGGAACTATTACGGGGTGGGTCACAGGTAGCTTTTTAAAAAAACGATTTACTACCCCAAAAGAAAGTTTATTCCCGAAACTCAATTACAAAAATAAAACACAAGTGTCCGCTAGGAAGATCAAAACCGGTCTGACGACAAAGCCCAGATACAAGTGTGAGAAACAGCAATGTAACCTGATGACCGAACAGGTCATCAGTTTTATTTTATATAGTCAGCTGGGAAAATTGTATCATAACAGAACCCTACTTAATAATTACAGAAAACTCTTGACGAGCCAAAATTGCTGAGCATATGCCCAATCTGTTCGTAACCTGTTTTAATACACTCTTTTTTAATAAAAATATACCTACAGAGTTCTTACGTAAATCTTTCTTATTTTAAAAATATGTATTAATATTAGTTTATGCTATACGTGCGGTAAGGAGGAAATAAAGTTAATTCTAAAGGCTTTAATTTTAGTTTCAATGCTCTCAAAAAATAGTTTTTCCAGTTTCTGCTGTTAACACTAAGTAACCATTTTAGAATGACGAAAATGTTGTTTTGACATCACTAAAACTAAAATTAAAGCATTTCAGAATTAATTTTATTAGCTTACGAGGAAAATTTGAAACACGAGCGACAAACGAGTGTTTTAAACGTTACGAGTAAGTTATTGCCCTTACCCACGTGTATCATACTACGTGTTTCAATGCATAGAGTGAGTAAATAAATGAAACGTAATGTCTTTCAGTTTGATGCGTTCGTAGCTTATTTTAGTCAAGTAGGTATATCTATGGTACACAAGAAAAGAATAACAACTTTTTTTTTCAATAAATTAAAAATAAGTAAAAATAAAACACCAATGTGGTAAAGTGGACTTTGACAAAAGTTTTGAAGCATATAAAATAAGTCTTTACGAGCACATGAATTGAAAAAAAATATTGAAATATATATTATGAGTTTTCACTCCAGTAAAATAGTTTAAGTAGCAGCAGACCGCACGTCACCAATAACGTTACGTTACGCAAAAACTATCTTACATTAAAGGTAAAAATCCATTGTAGAGATTTTCTCAATTTAAAAACTTAATTTTATTTAAAATCAAATATTATTTAAGGAAAGTGTACATCCACAGGTATCTTAATGTGGAACTATACTCGTATAGTCTAAAAATTATACTAAACAACTTTTCCAGAAAATGAACAGCTCAAAAATTAAAAGAATATTGGACCTAAGCATACAAAATTTATGAAGAGGGGAACAATCTTGTTCATTTGCGCGGGAATGTATCGGTGGAAAAGTTGTTCAGTCTGATCAGTAGATTATGTCGTTCCATTTTAAGATAGCATTCTATTTACACCCAGTATACCTATTTATCTATAAAATTGTGATAATTTAAAAAAAAACTTATAATTACCGCAACCCTAAGCCAACAAGGCGTGACCATTTAGAAACCTTATTCAGTAAAAGTTACTAGCAGTTTCTGCAAGTAAAAATATAATACAAAAGTATCTTTAATAAAATATGTGTTCTTCCAGAAATATTTACTGTGTTGCGAGCGTCGTTTTACCACCCTGAGTTCGTCGTTGACCACCCCTTCGCTTTTAAACTTCGATACCGGAACCTAGAGCTATTCACTGGTCTATTTATAGGAAGTTAATGTTTAAATGTATGTTCTGGGTGTTTTTACTGCATGCGGTGAATTCGGGGATTTTAAAAAATATTCAGAATGTCACTCACAATCGTACACGGCACACCATTTGAATAAAAAAACGACATAAAAAATGACACAATATTTAACACAGCACTTACTTTCATTTGCACCGTTTACTAATGAAATAACTTTCTTTCAATTTGTTAATTTTGCATGCTAATGAAATCATTTCCAGTTACGGCTTTTTGTTCGTATTTTACTTAACAATAAATATTTTAATACGTTTTTCCTTTTCAGAAATTCAGGACTCAGGGGTGAGGAATATTAAAGACTGGGTGGTTGATCTGTATTGCCACAAAAGTTATTTTAAAATAAATAAATGTATGAATATATTGTTTTTTCTATTCGTGTCATGCGATTGTATCTGTATCTCTACAAAAAAATCTATGAAATCTCGTATACGTGTCTTTGGCACACCATAGAAATGATGATGATGATGATGATGGTGATGATTATGATGATGATGATGATGATGATGATGATGATGATGATGATGATGATGATGATGATGATGATGATGATGATGATGATGATGATGACGATGACGATGACGATGACGACGATGACGATGACGATGACGATGACGATGACGATGACCATGACGATGACGATAACGATGACGATGACGATGACGATGATGATGATGATTATGTCCTCCTCATCGCAGTCCGACGGCAGCGACCTCATGGCTTGTGGGACTTCTACGGCGGTGGGCGCGAATGTGACTCGCGAAGCCCAGCTTGGTTTTAAACGTCCTATTACAGCGACCGCAGTGTAGTTCACCGCGACTGTTGTACGTGTAAGTATATGTGGGCTTCGGACGAGTCTTGCGCTGCTGCTGATTGGAGTCGAGGGTCTCGAGCGGGGCTGCCTCAAACTCCTTCACTCGGTTAGACGATCGAGCGCCACTCTTCGCGATTGCGAGCATCTTTCTCCCAACCGTCAGGCGGAATGCCACTGGCGGTTAGATGCCTTTTCAGGACGTCTTTGTAGCGAAGATGTTATCCACCGACTTTTCAACAGCTGAGATTAAAAAACTTCTATGGGCAGTCGGTCGTCTTCCATGCGCACAACATGACCGCACCACCTTAACTGTGTTTTCATCACCATAGAAATAGGCATACCATGATATGCCAAGGCATATCATAATTCTATTAAAACTAGGGGGGTCGCCTCGTACCGCTTCGCTCGGCGTCACAAAACTTACATATAAACATAAATCCATTTTTAACATTTGCTTGCAGCGAAGTCACCAACCAAATATGGAACTGCATTAAAACTTTCTGATTTTGAACGATTATTTTTACTTCAAGCAAAGTGGTTTTGGTAAAAATTGTAGAATAAGAATATGATTCGGGGGAGGCTTCCTTTGTGTAGAAAGCCCCGAAATTATTATATCTACTGGGGACCTCGAGAGTCACAATTAGTGTTAGTTATTAAAGCAAAAAATTTGAAAAAAGATATATGATTACAGATTATCTGAAATATAAATATTTGTACCATGATTATAATTTTGGATTTTTATTAAGAACATAAACTAAAATGAATACCAAAATAAAGTCCAAATTAAGACTAAGATCCGATTTCATTAATCAAGTATGCAAAGAAATAACTTCAAAACTTAGTCGAATTAAAGATTTTATCACAACAATGCTCCGAAATCATCATTAGTTTTGAATAATTTTAGTTATGATAATTGTAATTAATTATTTAGGTATAGCAATGAAGATATCAATGCGGGATGAGTCGTGCGAGTGAGTGAGACGCACGCACCCGGGGTCACTAGCAGATAAAAATGCTCAGTACACGTCGCGATTTTATGCAAAGTAGCTAACTTTGTGATTCATATAACAACAATTATAACCCTGTGAAAAAGCAGACTTTATAATTGTTCTTATATAACTCTTTTTCTTACCTATTCAGTGAATAATTTTGGGGCATTCTTCACCAGGCAAGCGTCTGCAGAATATTTTCCGCCGGATCATTTTTTTAACTTAAAAAAAATGACTTCGCATGTAATAAGTAATCTTTCTTAATCAGCAATTTTCAATGCATTTTTTTTTGTAACGTCTCACAAAGCGAGTACCTAGTCTTCGATTATTGGCTTGAAAGTTTTTAAAACCCCTAAAATATTGCATATTTGCAAATATTGCAATACAAGGTGACAATCATCTATGCAGCAAATTCATAAATTTTGATGATCATTTATGTGAAATTCGTATTTTTTTCGTGTTCCGTACAAACGCAAGGGCGGTGAACCGAGTCAATCACTATGGCCGACATGGGGGGGAAACTTGACTCTAACAAAACTGAGCACTTTAAAGATTAATATTTCGCCAAAAGATCCTAAATCAAAAAATAGTTTTCACACACCCATAATATTTTTGAACGACCTATCCAACTATACCCCAAATTCACGAGAATGCGAGACAACCTTGAAAAAAAAAACAAAAAATTTTATTTTCATTTTTTTGGCGTAATTGATATGTATCAGAATCTGAATCGTTTATTTGCAAAATTACAAAGCCATACAAAGGTTCACATTGTATTAAGGCATGCAAAAAATAATAATTACCTATAGATATTCACTTAAAACTACCGATACAGTGATTGTAAATTGAATGAGTTATCATTATTTAAAATACATTTGCAACTTAAATTTACATAATGACATTAATAAATTATAAAACAAGTAAATAAGAAATTATGTTACATTTAATACATAAATAATAGCTTAAAGCAAGTCAAAATAATGAATAAAATGTCAATTAAAAAATTCATTTAAATTGTAGGATGGTCGTTCTAATAAAAAAGTCTAAGGTTTCCTAGAAAATACATTTAAATTATCACAGTTTTTAATATCCTTATTAAGTGCATTATATATTTTTGGTCCAGGATAATTAAAATTTCTGTGAAACACTCCATAGTTCGGAGTAGGAAAAGCAAGTTTCTTATCATTTCTTAGAAGATGTATCTGAATGTCTCTAACAAGGTTGTATTTGAAAATTTTGATCGATATCATATAAATTTACAGATTGATTACAGTTAGAATTTTATGTTTAATAAAAAGAGGCTTGCAGTGTTCCAGATAGTGAGCCTTGTCAATAATTCTTAGTGCTTTCTTTTGCAAAATTAATATATCTTGAATATGATTTGAATTGCCCCGAGCTTCTATACCATACCTAATAATGCTATAATGCTATACTCATACCAAATTACAGTTTTCTAGTACTAATAGTCTCTCAGCTAAGCCACGGACAGACGGACATGGCGAAACTTTATGGGATCCTTGTCGGACTACGGAACCCTATAAACGTGACACAAAGTCGGTCGCTAACAATAACATCCGGTCTAATATATGAATATGCTAATAAGACAGCGTCTCGTCCGTTAGTTCAAAAACTAGACATCCTAGATAGAGTCTAAGTTAAAGTTAAATATCTTCTTCTCTGAATATTCTGATGAAGAGTGTTTCTTGGGAAAAGTTGTTCAGTATGATCAAACGAGTATGTGATTACTGTCCATTTACGTCCGGTATAAGTTAAAGTTAAATATCTTCTTCTCTGAATATTCTGATGAAGAGTGTTTCTTGGGAAAAGTTGTTCAGTATGATCAAACGAGTATGTAATTACTGTCCATTTACATCCGGTATAAGTTAAAGTTAAATATCTTCTTCTCTGAATATTCTGATGAAGAGTGTTTCTTGGGAAAAGTTGTTCAGTATGATCAAACGAGTATGTGATTACTGTCCATTTACATCCGGTATAAGTTAAAGTTAAATATCTTCTTCTCTGAATATTCTGATGAAGAGTGTTTCTTGGGAAAAGTTGTTCAGTATGATCAAACGAGTATGTGATTACTGTCCATTTACATCCGGTATAATTATGTTTATTTAAAAATCAATAATAAAGCAAAAATGTTTATACAAAGTTTAAAAAGTACCTACTACATCTTCGACTTTGCTTCGAAAAGTGACATTCTTATTTTATTGCTTATATCGACGGACATTATTATTTTTATTTCACTAAAAAAACTCCGGTGGGTTAATTCACTTCAGTTAGATAAATATGATTTTTAAATATTGTTTTAGATGACAAAAAATAACATATTTGTATTTTTTTCTCTATTGCCAAATTATCACAAGACCATGCTCAGGTATAGTGCATGAAATAAATTTGGGATAAACATATGTATTTTTTGCTAAATGTGGAGATTTTAAGGAAAATTGAAATTAATTTTTTGTATTTTTCTAAAATGGATATTACGGTTTTTCCTTAAGGGAACGTTTCGAGCTCCGTTCAAAATGCAACTTATGATTTCTTTTTCTTATTATTGAATAAAATGAAATAAATAAATGTAATTTATAGCATTTCGTGACCATAGTTAAATGCCAATTAGGCTTTTCTACCAAAATTTTGTAATGTTATGCATCACGTTGTAAATGAATGTCCACACCAACTTAAAACACGCTTTTAAGTTTGTATGGACATTCACGCTAACTATAATCCATAAAATGACGCAATTCTGCTAAAAAACGCCTGATAATTATTAAACAATAGTCGCAAAATAAGATGAAACTATTTTATTTCATACATTTTATTTAAAAATGAGATAAACAATCATAATATATTATGTTCAAACATGAAGAACTACTTTATTCGAATAAGTTCTGAGAAAATGGAAAGCTGCCTTTAATTTTGAATGAAAGGAGAAATTTTTTTCATACAAAACTCGAAATCAACTTGTTTACGATCACAATCACAATACTTCTTGACTTTTATTATCGCTCAAAAATAAAAATGTTGGGTGACAACCCTAATCCCAATATTTCAAAGTTGAATAAAATGGTAATACTGCTGTATTATGATTTGAAAAAAATCGTGTGTTATATCGAAAGTTAAAAGATAAACTAAAAAAACACTAATTGTGCAGAATATCAGTAAAATAAAATAAAATATGGAGTTGATGCTCGTGATTGTTGGCACTTGGTGGAACTTTTGATACATTTTTGATTGAAAAACACTTGTACTTGTCCACTGTTTTGAAAAACACCTTTGATAATGCTTTAACAGCGAAACCGGTAAGGGAAATAATATAAATCAGTGGACAAGTACAAGTGTTTTTCAATCAAAAATGTAAATAAAATATATTTTTCTATGAACATCGGGTAACTTTCTTCCTGAACAATATTTTGTAAAATTTTTGGGCTCTTGTCAAAGCTGAAACTATAAGAAACATCAAAGTAAAAATGTTGAATGAAATATTTGTGTTTTTCTGAAGATTTTGGCTAAGCAATAAAAAAAGAATGTCACTTTTTGAAGTAAAAATGAAGATTGTGCTAGTAGAAGAGTCAGAAGTATCGAAACTCAAATGAGTTTAGACTGTGGAATGCCCACCTCGTCCACGCTTGGTTCACCGACGATCATTACGTGTCAAGTGTGAAATGTACACCTACGAGATTTAAACCCACGACCTCAGGTATATAGATCTAAATAGATGCCGCAATCGTATGTACTTCGCGTGCCCAATCGCGCGCCAAAAGGGATAGCAATGCTACACTCCTACAACTTTATCGTATTTATATTGGGTCTTTCAACGGTTTTTGTTTTAATATGCTGAGTTAACTACTTGTCTAATCAATGTAAAACTTGAACACGTGTTTTTTCAGACTTTTGTCTTTCCGTTGTCAAGTCGGTTACCTAATTGGACACAATTCGCTCGAAAGATTTTATTTTTGAAAATGATGCCTTTTTAAGTTATTATTTCGTTTTATGTCTAAACGGCTTGAGTTTTATGTCTGAAATTACTGCTTTATCAAGAAAACATGGTTGATTTTCTGATGTCAGGTGGAAAAACTCCTACATCAAATACTTTTTCTTAAAATCCAGAAAAACCTCTAAAACTCCCTGATTTTGCGTGCCGCCAGCGCGCGAAGCGAGCATTCTTATGTAGACTTTCTGGCAACATACTAAAGTTCAAAATCGCTCAGTAAGATTATCATGCACCAGGGGTAAGGCCTTAAGTCTTACGATTCCTTCTAAGATTCAAACCGCTGTCAACCGTTTTCATTGTAAAATGTGACACGCTTGGTTTTCATAGAGTTTGATGCACTTGCGTCATCTATTTAGATCTATATATGTGCCCACGACCTATGCATTGCTAGTATAGACGACACGAATAAATACATTTTGTCTCTCGAAGAAACGTTTGACCAATGGACACGCAGGATGAGTCGTTTTATCGAGGCAATGATCACGTGATAAAGCTTACCTGCGTTTCCATTGGTCAAACGTTTCTTCGAGAGAAAACTTCTCCATTACTCGTATTTTCGTCCATTTTAGCTATGCAGGATGAGTGGTCAGTGAAACTCAACCACAGGAAAGGTATAAAATTTAGTTTTATGTTTTGGGAGTTATCGATGAATAAATACTTAATAAATATAAAAATTTGTTCAGAGATCCCCACGTCTAGATTTACTTTTCCACTTTTCATACCGCAATGATAATATAATGTTAATTTGTTGTCTTCTTGTAAGTGGTTAAAAAAACTTTTTTTTTAAATCATAGTTTATACCATGAATTAGTGGTTTTTTTTTTGGGCGCATAAACCTATTTAAGCTTATATGCTTTATACAACAATAATAAACACAATATTAGTGGCCGTGTGACAACGTCAGTGAACGCCGCCGCGTCATCGTCCTTAATTACCGCACTCGCCTTGAAAATGCCCAAATTGTCTCGGTGAAACAGTTGGCATATACTCAACAGTAATAATGTGTGAGTGTTATAGCCGGTATTTCATAATAAATTAGTATGTCAGCTCAGCTCACGTGAGTTTCAATAATATTACATTATATCTGTCTGAAATTATATTATTAGGACCTTTGGGAATGGAGCGGTGAGTATTGCCTGGGTGTTAGCAACGCTGAGGGAAGTGCGCGGGTGAATGTACCCAGTGTGTTTGTTTGTACATTATACACAAGTTTACACAACAACAACACATTCTAATAGCATTTCAAACGGATAGTACAATACGTCCATAAACATCTGATTAATTTTAGTTTATGACAGTATAAACCATAATCGGTATCAGGTTTAAAATTTTAAGAAGTCCTATAAAAGAACCTCTTATTTTTAACATGTACTGGAGTTTGGGTGTTAGAAAACATTCTTTCGATTTTGATGAAGTGCAACGTTTGCAAAAAAAGTACAGTATGTACATTTTATTACGTAAATCTTTGCAGTCTTTTAGCCTGAAATTGATAAAAAAAATAATAAATTTTAATTTATCCAACCAAATTAAGCCTAAGTAAAATACACTGAATAACATATTCGGTGGTAAAGTAAAGTAAGCCTTTCAAAAATTTCGCCACTCCTAGCGGTCCTCCGTCCTCCTCATCCAGTCGCAACCCACAACGTCCTTCAGGTCGTCCGTCGGTCCAGCGGGCACGAGGTCGGCCTACGCTATGCTTTGCTGTACGTGGTCTCCATTCTAAGGCCTTTCGGCCCCAACTGTCATCATGTCGGCGACAAATATGGCCTGCCCACTGCCACTTCAACTTACTGATTCTGCAGGCTATGTCGGTCACTTTCGATCTCCGACGTACATGTTAGAGTAAGAGTAATTTCCCATCTATTCTTTTAGAGTAAAACAATCCGTATGGAAAATAAAGTCATTTGAGACGATGTCATATTATTTGGAAAAGCCTTAATTATCTATTAAAAGGCCTTTTATTACTTTCCTTTTAACCCCACTAAGTCTTAAACTGACCTGAAATCAGTTTAATTAGGAACAATTTAAAAACGAATTGAGCTCACGTTTTACTATACGTGGGACGCACTATAAGTTTCCGGAATGAATATAAAAATATACTATTAAAGGTACAAAATTAATTTATTGTTTTTCAAAATAATCTCCCTTGGCGTCTATGCACTTTTTCATTCGATCAAACCAGTTTTGAAAACTTTTATGCCACTCCCCTGTGGTGACCTCTGAAACGTGTTTTTCATACTCCTCGACAGCCTCTTCTGGTGATGAAAATCGTTGACCGCGTAATTGGTTCTTAATTTTTGGGAACAGAAAAAAGTCACAAGGTGCCAGGTCGGGACTGTATGCAGGATGACTCATGAGTTCTACATTTTTCGTCTTCAAAAGTCGTTTGTCTGTCTGGCCGTGTGAGAACTAGCATTGTCGTGGTGCAGGATGATACGGCGTTTACGGTTATTTTTACGGAGTTCGTCAATAACTTCCGGCAAACAAATGGTCGTGTACCAGTCACTATTCACGGTACGACGATTCTCTAAAGCAACAGTAGCCACGTGTCCAGTTTTATTAAAAAAAGAAGCAATCATCCGCTTAGATACACTTTTCACGCGCGCCACTTTGGTTGGTTTCGGCTCATCTTGAAAGACCCATACGCTTGATTGCTGCTTTGTTTTGGGATTGTAGCAATAAATCCATGTTTTGTCACCTGTTACTATGTCCCACACCAAATTTGACGCACCTTCGTTGAATCTGGTAAGCATGGCACTGCACCAAGTGACGCGGTCCGTTTTTTGAGCCTCGGTCAAGTTGTGTGGGATCCACCGCGAGCACAGCTTTCTCACACTCAAATGTTTGTGTAGGATTGATTGTATTTGACTCATGCATATTTCTAAGGATGCGCGAATTTCATGGTAGGTCACATGCCTGTCTGTTTCAATCATACGGCGCACAGCATCGATGTTTTTGTTGGTCACAGCGGTGGACGGCCGACCATTGCGAGATTCGTCACTGAGATTGATACGACCACGCTTGAATTCTGCAAACCAGCTATAAACAGTCGTCTTGCATGGTGCTTCATTGCTAAAAGCTGTTTCTAGCCGAGCGATGCTCTGTTGAGCTGTCAAATTACACTTAAAATCGTAGAAAATCATACTACGAAAATTTTCCCGAGTTAAATCCATGTTGATGCAGACACACAATTTTTAAATGGCACCACAAGGTAAAAACAAAAGACAGTCAGATGAAACAAACTGCATTCTACAGCCAAAGAGTTCTATTTTCAAATGTTGTAATAAATTTTTAAATATTGTTTATGTAAGTGGCCAGTTCCGGAAACTTTTAGTGTTACCTATGTACATGCAAGCAGGCACGGAGGCACAGGTCGAGTTTAGTTTAATTGACATATTTGTTAAAATTTAATAGCGTCATGGACAAACCTTCACGGTGTTTGTGGTGTATTTTTTGTAAAGTCTTAAATGTAAATACCAAAAAAACGAAGGGATGCTGCAATAGGAGTCTCTCTTAAAATTGGCATCCTGTATATACTCGTATATCTATAAGTTAACATTTTCAACTCTAAATTGATTTAAGTTTTGTTCAATTTTTACAAGTGAATTATAAGTCTCCACAGCAACGAACGTTTAATACCATAAATCGTAAATAACAAAAGTATCGGAAATTTCATAGTCATACATAACTCATAAAACACAGTTTATTACGATTCAAAAGAATTTGTATGTTACAGCTAATTTTGGCAGGCGACGATAAAGTTTTCCGAATAAACAAGGCATGACAATTTTAATTATGCACAGAGTTAATATTATCAAAATCGTAAAACCGAAAATTACAAATGATGCATCATACATAAAGCGTTTTTAGGGTTCCGTACCTCAAGAGGAAAAAACGGAGCCCTCATAGGATCACTTTGTTGTCTGTCTGCTGTGTGTCTTTCTCTTCGTCCGTCTGTCTGTCAAGACCTTTATCTTGGGAACGCGTAGAGGTATCGAGTTGAACTCAAAACATTTATTCAATGCTACAGTCCTTTGAAGCTGTGAAAAATCTAACTTAAAGATAACTTAAAAAAGATATGGCCGTTTATGCCGCAAAAAACGTATATTTCGACACTCTCAAGGGAATAAAAATTAAAGGGTATTTTCCGTATTTTCCTAGAACTATGAAATTTGGCAACTAATACCGTCTTATACGACAAGTAGAGGGGAAAATCTGAAAACTATACATTTGTAATTAAATCATTAAAAATATGGTCTTTAACGGAATCCTCGGTGGGCGAGTCCGACTCGCAATTGTCCGGTTTTTTACATGTACGGCCAAAATCTGCGTATGATCGCAGCATCGGAGGCGTTCTTTCAATAAACCAATTATCTCCCTAAGTTTGAATGGAACTAAGAATTTAATCGAAACTGGTTGTGAATCGCGATCAAAACGAATGGAAGTTCATCCGTGTCGTCTGTAGGTAAATATAAAGAATTCCCCTGACTGATTGATTTATAGACTTATCTGTCAAAACCTACAGAAAACGACTGGACATAGGAACACGAAATTTGCGCTGTAAGTTCCTAATATGGTTCCTAATAGGCATCAGCTGAGAAGGTATTTTAGGAGACCTCACGGGATCGAGAGAAACGGGATCCACAGAAACAAAGCTGCGAAGCGTCCGTTAGTTATTTCATTACAACGTCTTACATAAGTTACAAATGTAAAACATTTCACAGTTGTATAGCTCTCCTATATTCCATGACCAACAGTTATCCGTTTATAAACTTTATGTTTCATTTCCCTACATTACGATAAAGAAGTATTTTTCTTACTTTGTTGTAACAACATAAATTTAATAAGCTACCCTAAACAAGTAGCTACAAGATAGTACGTATCGAAAGAACGTAACTAACAAATGGGAAGTTTGTTTAGACCAGTAGAATCTATAAAAAAACAACCATTCTCCTAAACACCAACACTAGCCGTAACATAAGGAGGTATAACCTTGAAGTTTCTAATCCGATTACAGAACTAAAATATACTGTAGGTACAGTGTACGTATGGAAATGAAAACTTTCATATGCAGTGAGTAGATAGTGTAAAATATGTTTTATAGATATTTTGTTAAGATATTATGAAACTTAAACTAAGTAAGTACATGTTTTACTGATCACAATTAACAACTTTTGCTCACGACTCTAGAAATTACGCGAAATTATCTATTTATTCTCTTTTTAACCAATTGACTGTTGGGGAAACACAAAATATAATACATACTATGGAGCAAACGCTCTAAATTTCATCCTTAGCTCCGCGGGATGGCAGCACCGTCGTCGTTGGCTCACCGGTGGTGGCTGTATGCAGTGAAGAAACGCCAAAATATTGTTCAGTATTCACGAGGCCAGATTGATTTCTTGAGTATAGAGAATGAAATATTATATAAGGTCCTACAATAATAAGTGAAAATAATTCTAGGGTAGATCATGTATCGTTAACTGATCAAATTACATATGAATAAAATTTGCTCAAATATTTTTTTCACTTACCAGTACAAAGTACACTAAATTTGACTAAAGCTGATTAAATTTCTATGGAATGGAAAGCGCCAAAAATTTTTTTATGGTGGAATGTGCTCTATTAGGGAAACTGTATCATGTGTTAATTTTTTTTCACTTTGAATGGTAGGACTTTATGTAATTCTTTTTAATTTTATACATTATTTAATTTATTCACGGACAAAATACATTGCATTTCAATGTTAAATCACAAAAGCTAATACATAATGAAAATTTTAAATATAAAATTACAGTCATAGGTCTAAATTATTAAAATCAAGATCATCAGGAGTAATTAATTAATTATGTAATTATAATAAATATTTTAAAAATTAAAAACAATGTAAATAAAAGATATTAACAAATTGTATACCGAGTTACAACAGAACGAGTAAATAGTAAAAATGTGTAAAGATATAATGAGTTATTTTAAAAGCGCTACAAAACGATATTTGCCTCAGCTAAACACTTAGCTTCCCAAATGACGACTTTACCTACCATGGTGTAGGTATCCTCAGCACCTTGCCTGATAACGGATGACTGCCGCGACCCACCAATAACAGCGGGACTCGATGCCTCAGACCTTTCACAGGCAGCAGCGTCTTCAGTGCGAAGTCTCATTATTTCGATGACCATCAACCCAGCGTGGTTAGGGCAAACCTTTCTAACCCCTCGGCCAGGACTACAAGCTTTGCGCAGCGCTTCTTGCGGAGCTTCTCGCTTCGGCGGGAGAGAGAGCGAGAGAGCACTAGAGGCTAAAAGAAGCTCCGCAAGAAGCGCCGCGCAAAGCTTATAGTCCTGGCCGAGGCGTAAGAGCGCCAGCCTAGCGAAACGCAGTATTGTGGTCTAAATACTGAAATTCAAAAATCAGTTTCAGCGTTTACCTTGGTGATTGCGTGTGTTGCTGATGAAGGCGCTAATATATTATATGAAGCTAATAATCGCTTCACTGCACTATTGATGGCAGTAAGTATTGACATCATACGAGTACAACTACAATTGTATTGCTGATGAAGGCGCTAATATATTATATGAAGCTAATAATCGTTTCACTGCACTATTGATGGCAGTAAGTATTGACATCATACGAGTACAACTACAATTATTTGTATATTTACTTACATATTAAATAAAATGTCTGTCTGTTTGTTATGATGATAACGATGATGATAATGACGGTGACGATGAGAATTGGTAAAAATCGATACCTCCAAATCCGGTTGGTGTAGTCTATCTGCTGGCAGCCCACAGGGTAGCGTTTTATCTCCTCTTCTATTTCTAACTTTATCAATTCTATTACTGCAACCCGCACTTCTTCCTCATAAATGTATGTTGACGACTTGTAGTTATACGCGGCCACACCATTGGATGACATAAACAGAACAGTGGACACTATTAACTCTGATCTCATCGCCATTAGAGAATTTATGCAGCGTTTTGGTCTGCAGGTCAACCCGAAAAACTCACAGACTATCATCATTGGTAGTGATTACTATGTATCCTGCTGACTTGAAGATTTCCAACGTTGCAGATGTGGTTTTTAATGTATAGAATGTGTAACTGCCAAGAATTTGGGCTTGTGGATAGACCAAACAAATCCCCACAAGTCAATAAAGTCAGTCGTAAAGAGAGTTTAAAAGAGGCGAGTAGTAGGAGAACAGTTCCCATCACACAGGAAATCCTACCATGGGATTTTTTGCTTTTTATTATTGTTTGTCCTGTACATGTTAATTTTGCAATTAGATGACTACGTACAAATTTAATTTGAATAAACAAATTATTATTATTATAGTCTTCGTTCATATGGCTTTAGCGCATACAGAAGTTCCTGCCACTAGATACGAAAATAATATTAGCTCAATGATATCTTTTTCCTCTTCTAAATTATGCTGTTGTTTCTTATCTAGATCCCAAGGTAGAGCTGCTTGATAAGCCTCTTCAGAACTTGTGCATCCATTCATATTCGGAATGCGCAAATATGATTACGCCTCCTATTTTGATGCAGGCTTAAGTGGCTCCCCATTCGTCTCATGAACTTTCCTTCACTATATCATTAGAGGGGTTGAATAAAAAAAAAACAGTTTTTATCATTTTATCTTGGGCAGAATGATTGACCTCTTTCTATCAGAAAAATTGGACAACTTTAAACATAAGACGATAGGTTTGTAACAACCTACACGTTACATTTCTTCTCATTTTACTATGATAATTAAGCGAAGTATAGCTTCAGCACTATTTGAGCCATACTTTTGAAAGAATCAATCTTGAAACCTGAAATGCATTGGTCGGTAGACGACAATGGCCTTTTACACCATGCTATAGCTAGCGTCAAACATCTTGAGCAATAAAGCGGCCTAGTGGGGGACAGTAAGCGCACGAATTTTGCCCTTCTGGGCGGGTATTCTGGCACGTGCGTAAAAATTGCGAAGGCAGATTGCGGGTGACTTTAAAAGGGATTTTGTACAGATGTGTGTTGATTTTTTTCATTGAAAACTTAAAGTAAGCAATCCTTATATCTTATAGCTTCTATTTGATGTAGTTTAGTCACTCTAATTTTCATCGCATGGCATTTATCTAATTTTAAAAAATATCTAATGACTGATATTGCGAATGCGCAATAATGCCGGAATAGCCACCCTGTCCACCAAATAGAGACTATGCGCTTCCCCTGCTAGACCGATTTACGAGTATTCTTAAGATTTTCGTCGGCGTTTGTAGCTTCCTCAACTTTGATTATTGTGTTTTAAACTAAAAACACCATCTTTCAGGAAGCAGAAAAACAGAATCAAAATAGCGATATAGTTATTTCAGCATTCTCTGTGCTGCAGCCTTTAGCACAAATAGGTTTGGCATCAAATGGACACACTCGTGATGAACTATTAAAAGTCGCTGGGTTTACTGATAAGGATGTAAGTTATTTAATTATTATCTACTTACATCTTCGCTAAAGGAGAGATTTTGTTTTCATTTTCACAATTGTCTAATTTTGTAAGCAGTTCGGTATGATAGGTAGAATATGTGGTTTCGTTAAAAGGTAGCAGTTAATTTACATTTTATTTTTAGGTAATACTAATTTTGAAACTTTTTAAGTTATTAAATATAGAATAATTATATTTCAATTTTTCCCTCTTGTAGTTTCGGATTTGGCCCTCCAGGCCCACTTGAAAAACTAATCCTGTATATATATGAATGTTGCTTTTTTTAATTATTTTATTTTATTTTTATATAAACGATAATCTAAAACTGAAATATAATTTATCCATATCTAATCCAAAACGTTTCAAAATTACAATTACCTAACAAATAAATAAAAAAGATGATCTTGTACACTTATACAAAAAAATACGGCAGAAAAAAATATTATTACCTATATTATTTGCAGGTGGAAAAAGTTTACCCGAATGTAAATACAAATCTACAGTCTGTTGAAGGCATAGAGCTTAAGTTAGCAAGCCGGATATACGTTGGACAGTTGCAAATAAATGAAGAGTTCAAAGATACCTCAAAGCAAATGTTTGGGTCAGAGTTTCAAAATTTAAATTTCAGTGACAAGAATGAAGCCGCACAAGAGATCAATTCCTGGGTAGTATAAAAATGTATATATTTGCACTTATCTACTAAAAATATAGTTTACGTCATGTCCAATAAGTACACCATAAAATTCCATTAACATTATTCTATAACTACCTAAATGTGACTAAATATTCTATTAAAATTTTGACCGAGTGCGAATCGGACTCGCGCGCAAAAGGTTCCATGCCACCCCAGAATTCGAGTGCAGAACCCTGAAAACAATGATGGTGAAAAACAACAATATATATTACATACCAAAGCAACATGGTTACAAAAAACATTGGCGCTTAAATGGTAGCGCCAGACAAAAAATTTGGCATCATATGCTTACGGAACCCTGGTTTTATAATTTTTTGTTTTACTTTAGAGTATGTCCTACAATTTTACTAAATTTAAAGCTTGTATGTGTTACCGTCTTAAAGTAAGAGCCCAAACCAATAACGTTTAAATAATGCAACTTTTTCGAGGGTTCTTGCAAGGGGTCCCTTATAATATATTTTGATTTTTTTAATATTTAGTTATTTGTCGTGGTAGAAGGTCTAGTACCTCACACATATTCTGTAAAAATTTTAACTTTCTACCTATTAATATTGAATTTCACACAAACGGGTACGTGAAAAATAAAATCTTAGTTTAGTCAGATTCGGATTCAGCACACGATTTTTATGAGAATAATAAATAATCACTCAAACCCCAGAAACCAAGCTGTCCTGTGTTTCTTCTATTTTCTGAACTCCCTTCGATGATATGAGGCGGTTGGCGTGAATAAAGTGGTCTATTTTGCAAACCAATTGTATCTGGAAAACGTAGGCCACTCTAAGCGCTGTACACCTCATTTATATATGTTACTTGTAGATTCCGAACCCGAAGGACCCTATTACAAAGCCTCCGGGTGCATCCGTCCATCTGTCACACGGGTCTACCGCCTTAGCCGTTATGGTAACCAGTTGAAATTTTCAGAATACGTGTTAAATACCAAAAGGGGTGTACCCATAAAAATTTTTTCGAAAAAATAGCATGTTTTAATGTTATTATTTTCAGCTCTGTCTTAAAGCCGGTAAAACATACAAATTTAAAATTGAGCCAGATTTTTGTTCGTACTCTGAACTAAAACAAAAAATAATAAAAACTAGGATTTCTGACTTAAGGGGTGCCAAATTGTTTGTCAGGTGCTACCATTTTAGCGCCTTTTGTAATGTTGCTACACTGGCTATCTATATTGTTATGTATGTTTTTAGGGTTCCATACCCGTATTATGTAGGGTAATTCCAGGATAGATGCAAAATCAAAATCTCGCACTTCCCGAAAAGCGGATAAACCCGTGACATAATCATTTGAAAGCGCACCCCTTTCCAACCTCAATGCATCGGCGACGTCCCAGAGTCATTCACGTGGCTCCCGTAAAAAAATAAAACGTTTTGTGCCAATTTCTGTTTCACCCAAATAATTCAGTAGTGTACCAAGTATCTTCTGTATCTTTTAATATAAATAGTAAGTGTTTTGTTTTTATGTTATCATTTGTTCAGTCTTGCATTGTTAGTACGTTTTTGATGATTTTGAGTGAATATGTGTTTTAGATTTTTTTTATTGAAAATTTTTCTATCCTTTATAAAAAAGTACATATTTAGTAATATTTGTATCCCACGTAGTTTTGTTTCCAATATATAGGTATATATTTTTACTAGCATCTAAGTTATTTACAAGATCGTGATCTCGAGTAAATATTAGATTCAAAGATTCAAATTGTTTATTTGTAAAATAGATACATAAAGTAAACGTTTTACATGTCAAATCTAATCTGTATAAAAATAATATTTTATGATGAAACAAATATGATACGGGATATATTTATAAAAAACGGTATTTAAGTTGGGCTACCAAAAGTTATACACATGCATAAAATAAAAAGACTTTTTGGAATAAGAGTATTATTATACCTAGATAATGCAATTACTAAATAAGTTGATAATTAAACTGAATAGACCATAAATAAATATAATGCCTAGCCAAATATATACTAACATAAATAAAAAATTTAAATATTGTATATACATACCTACATAATGCAATGAATAAATAAGTTAATAGATAAATAAACTATAAATAGATATAATGCCTAAATCCGCCCATTCGATTAATCTTGCTAAGAAGAAGGGCAAGAAACTTAGCAAGATCATGTCTTTTTTTTATCAGTATTTATTAAAGAAAATCTGTCGTTCAACAGCAACAGCTACCTGGACTAAAAAAGATATTGCTGTTGCTATGGATGAATTTAATAAATTATGTGATAGGAGTTAAGGAAATATAACGGACTTTTGGCAGCCCGTCAAGAATGCTCTATAGCAGATGTTAAATATGAGATTAATCTTAGAAATTTAGTATTTTTTATATCCTTTTACCTATTTTATCAATGAATGCGTCTATCCCAAAAAATAGGGTATAAAAAAATTCAATTATAGGATAATTAACAATGTTTTCTTATAAATACCAAAGGAACATACACAAAGAGCCATAGAAACTATCTATTTAAATAATGAATCACTATGCTTCTTATTAAAAGAAATACAGATGAAAATTGAAATGTTGGGCATCTATCCTGGACTTACCCCAGTGTTACGGAACCCTTTGTGCGCGAGTCCGTCTCGCACTTGGCCAAATTATTGTATAACTAAATGTGTGTGGTAGCTCAAAATTAATACTAAATAAATCTACTTTTTACAGGTGGAGGAGCAAACAAACAACAAAATAAAAGACTTGATAAATCCTCAGTCACTAGATAAAAAAAAAACGCTTGCAGTTCTTGTAAATGCGATTTACTTCAAGGTAGGACGTACTTAAACAACAAGTTTTCCATTTTTTTATCACGGCGATGCTACAGTGGGACAATACTGTTTTGGCGCGCGGATGATATCGACAGGGAGGCACAGCCGTGAAACAAGGCACAGTATGTTTTTCGACCTGAAAAACGGACACCCTCGTTTTATTCACTTATTCGTTAAACAAATCATTTTGAAACTTAGAGTTGATACTCTCGTGAGTGATCTCACGGGTATCAAAATTATACCAAATACGAGAAAAATAATTTCCATTGTTTTTTTTTTTAATTTCAAACATTTGTCTCTAACTGTATTTATAAAACGCGTATTTTAAAATTTTTTCAAGGTAATACTAATACTAGAACCGTATGCTAAATAATTAATACACAATACAAAAATGGTCAAACTTGCATTAAAAAAATATACATATTTAAACTTTTTTGTTTTTAATTTTTGTGTTTCTATTCTGAACTATTGGGATTCGTTAATCACACTAAATATAAACTAAAACAATACCAATGACGAGTAAAAAAATCGAACCCCTTACCCTCAGGATAAAGAAATAATAACCCTAAAACCCAAAATTATCTGAAAAAACTTTAGAAGCTCATTATTTCTATATGCTGAGAGTTAGGGGTTTGTTTTTTTACTTCTCATTGGTATTATTTTTAATAATATTTAGAGTGAAATGTGACAACCCTTAACCCAAAATTATAATGGTGACAACCCACCTGTCCGGTTATCGTGCATTTTTGCAAGTTTGCAAATTTTCCCGCCAATTTTGTTTTTGGCTATATCTCCGGAACTGTTGTCCAATTCTAATGCAATTTTATTTTTCTAAAACTAGATAAAATTTCCTACAAGAAAACATTTTTTTTTTCTTGGGGTAAGTTGGGGGGGGGGGCGCTTTCTCATTGAAAAAATCTTAGTTATATATATGAATATATGTATGTATACTATATATATATATATATGTCTATTCAAATTTTATAATATTGTAAAAAAATATAAAGAATAATAAAAAAAATTAAAAAAAATATAACTCTATACATATATTTAAAAAAAAAGAAGATTTGGGCCTAAAGTAACAATCCACAACATTTTTTATATTATTATAATATTTTTTTTTTATTTTTTATTTTATTGCTCATCTTAATAGCTTTCGAAAAATACCCATATCACTAGGTTTATAATATATTAACTAACAATAATATTTTTTTATTTACAATTCGGCCTAGGCGTGACGATCGTCACGACTGTAATTCTACGGGTTAACGCAAAATTATCTGAAAAAATTTTAGAAGCATATTTATTCTATATCCTGAGGGTTAGGGGTTTTATATTTTCACTCGTCATTGGTATTGTTTTACTAATTTTTAGAGTGATTATCGAATCCCAATAGCTCAGAATAGAGTTACAAAAAATTAAAAACAAGAAAGTTTTATTTCTTTTTCCTTTTTTTGTATGCAAGTTTGACCATATTTTTATTGTGTACTAGCTTTTTCCTACGGCTCCGCCCGCGTCGAATGTATTTTCGTCGAAATAAGGAAAATTTTGTTTTTAATATAATTTTTTTAACGAGAATGTGCAACGGTCACCATGTTTTTACCAAAGTGCTAATAAATACCAATCAAATAAGCCCAAACTCGAAGGGTCTGCTGTTGTCCATTGAGCAGATCCCCTACCCACCTTCCAGTCCCATCAGCAGACCCTGGTCATCATGTTTTACCAAAGTACTAATAAATACCAATCAAATAAGCCCAAACTCGAAGGGTCTGCTATCTTCCGTTGAGGAGATCCCGTACCCACCTTCCAGTCCCATCATCAGAACCCTGGTCACCATGTTTTACCAAAGTGCTAATAAAGAGCAATCAAATAAGCCCAAACTCGAAGGGTCTGCTGTATCTATTGAGGAGATCTCTTAACATAACTTCTAATTTCTACCAGTAGAAAAGTAAATTCCAAAAATGTTTAAAATGTTTTTTTTTTGAGATCCGATTTTAATGAAATAAAGCCAGAAAATAGGCTTTCCAAATTAAGTTCTGTACAGATGTGGAAATTACAAGAAAATTCGTTCAGTAGTTTTAGAGATGTGCGTGAACAAACAGAACAGAAAAGAATTCTAAAAATCCTTGATTTTTGTTTTATTACTCTTCTTTGGTCACCACCTTTCTATTGCTATAACTTTTCTTCTGTGTCTGTCCACAGCGGTTTCTACTATTTTATTATATGTATTGATTAATTACTTAGCATACGGTTCTAGTATATTACCTTGAAAAATCTAAAAAAATACGCATTATTTTGCAGTTATCGACAAATGTTTGAAATTTCAAAAAAAAAACAATGGAATTTATATTAATAGTACATTACGATACGAGAGCGATGAAACGTTTTCTGACGAGTGTGACTTTGCGGCACGAGCCGAAGGTGAGTGCTGCAATCACACGAGTCGAGAAAAAGTTTCTCGCACGAGTATCGTATAATATTTTATAGCACAAGTGCGGAAAATGCCGACTTTACGCAAGTGCAGCGTGCGTAAAGCGGTCATTTTACGCACGGTGTGCTATAAATATTATTATTAGAGTGCATTACAAACCAGAAAAGATAAATTAGAAACAAATGTCGTAAAGACAATAATTTCAAAAAATTTCACGGGCCAGGATTCAATTCTGCGACCTCTTGTTTCCCAAACAAACGCGCTACCAATAGCGAATTTATTTTTCTCGTATTTGGCGTAAAATTGACACCCGGGAGTGATACTGTTTCAAAATGATTTGCTCTAACGAATAAGTGAATAAAACGAGGATGTCCGTTTTTCAGGTCGATAAACATATTGTGCAAGGGTGCAATTTATTACAATAGCAGCGCTAGTTCCAATTTGGACCACGATCAATCCATACAACAAAAGAACCTTGTTGCACTGTAGAGAAATGTACAATTTTGGGTATTATTATTTTTCGATATGGCCTCCTTAGGCACGGATGACGGCGTCAACGATAAAAGCTTTGCACACTCACATCACAAACCTTCAATACGCCTTGTTGTTATGAAATAACGCCAAATTACCTATTTTCGAAACTGCTCGTTTTGTTAGGAATAATCTATATATGGGCAAGTAATAAGTAAATTAATATGTGTCTACATTACATGATCGGTCACTTCGATCTGCGTGCTTTGATCTATTTGTGCCCGAAGTACTTAGGGCTTAGCAGGCATCATGTTTAGGACGTAAAAATGGTTGGTGAGAACTTTAGGCTACACTTCAAAAACCGGTCAAGTGCGAGTCAGTACCTAGGGTTTCATAATTCGAAAGTTTTGGGAACAGGCAGGAAGAAGGTATTTAAAATCTTGCCCATTTTAACTGTTTATAACTAAAAAAAGAATTGATTGTACCACAAAAGAAAGACTCAAATATTTTTATACCGTACTCGAAATAAAACTCGTGGATGAATTTTGTCATTTTGCAATTACCATGATTTTTTTCATATTTTTCTGTTCATTAGTTTTGGAAATAAGGGGGGACATGCATTTTTGTGGATTTTCAAAGATCTACAATTTGATACCCATATTGTATTCTTATAAAATGTTTTTTTATTTATTTAACATTTTTTATACTTTTCAATTGTTATCAACTTTTTTTTAATCGCTATAGTTTTTCTGTAATTGGCAAGTTATGACCTATAATCGTAATTTTTTCATATTTTTTCGTCCACCAGTTTCGGAAATAAGGGGGGATATTCATTTTCTTGTGGTTTTTTCAAAGATTTCTCAAAACTGGTGCCATTAAATACAGTAAAAGTATATATTTTTACAATCAACTCCTTAATATCCACAATTTGATACCCATATTGTATTTTTTAAATGTTTTTTTTTATTTTCTCACTTTTGTATTGGAAATATTTTGAACAATTTCAAATTTTTCATTTTTTTTGTACCGTGTTATGTAGGCAAATGAATGCTCTTTTTGTGGAAAATTTCAAGTCTTTATCTTTAACGGTGCTAAAGTTATGAGGCTGTGACATACGGACGGACAACGGAGTCTCACCACAAAGGTTCCTTTTGTACCTTCTACTACGGAACTACGGAACCCTAAAAATTTATTGCCATTGCCATGCATTTATACCTTTGAAATTGCGGAATTTATTAAGTCACGTTAGCATAAGTTTGAAACATTCAGCAGTTTTCGATTTAACAACAAAATAAAAGGCTTTTCTCGCAGTACCACTCACTTCTGGAACGGCATCTTCGGAATGACTTTGAAAAGGATAATGGCATTTGGCGACCCACAGTTTTCTCCTTTTAACTGGCATGTTCAAGAAATAAAAGTATGTGTGTGCATTTAAAAAAGGGCAAAAAGTTGTATCTTTGAAAAAATTTAATGATTTATTGGAAAGTTTGAGGGAAAAGCAAGTTTTTTGAAAAGATAAATCCAGGGCCAAGGGGCAAACCCCAGAGTCCTTTCTGCGGACAAAGCGTAGTTTTGTATAAATAATGATAATTTAATCAAATATAAACAGAAATATAAGTTTTCCCTAATATTTCGACCCACTTGTCTTCGTCGAATAAAGACAATGAGCTACATTAGCGCCGCAATGACCATTTATAAAAAGAATTTGGGACAAATAAAAATGGGCATATTCCTTCTCCAATTTTTATATTTTTCGAATTCTGATTTTTGGAATGAGCGTCATGTGTATTAATAGTCATGTGACACAGGTGTGGACCAAAGCGACAACCTTTATATCCATAGGACATCAAATTATTTGAACTAGGTAGGTTAGAATCGTGTATTTTCTACTCATAGACTGATTTATTTCAGGGAAAATTTCGAAATAAATTTCCAGAAGACGCCACAATCCCACTTGATTTTTACGTAAGCAAAAAGGAAACAATTCTAACACCAACTATGCATCAGGAAAACGTTTTTAAATACGATGAAAGCAATAAACTGGATTCAAAAGTGAGAAACTTTTTTTTTTTCAAACCAAGTTTCTTATCGCACGTTATACTCTAGACATTTGGCCAATGAGAGCCAGTCCGAAAAAAGTGTAAGACTACGGCCGTCACGACACTTTTGCTATAGTATGTGTGTTTACTAGCGTATGTCTATGGTATGGCAGACGTGCGGCGTTCTAACGATCTACTTTTATTTTATTCCAAAAGCTAATTCCGTTTAAAAACGTCCAACGTATTTAGTAAGTTTAGTGTAAAACTATATGTGATCATGTCTAACTGCGCAATTTGCTCGGAAAGTGTGCAGCAAAAGAATGCGTTGCAGTCATAGAAATCTAATTAACTAGGCTATAGAAGTGTGTAGTGAGGCCTTCGGAATCTCCTTAAATATTGGCAAGATGTCTGGTTTAATACAGTAAAGCAGAATATTATAAGACATGACGTTGAACGTGTATTTGATATTTGTCAGCACGTCCCAACACCACTCTCATGACGAAACCATGTCGTCAAGCGATTCGTCGTGTTTCGGCATGACGCCACGAGTAGCCGTACCGGGGGAATGGTAACAGGCAGTTGCGTAGTAACAGTCATTCTTCCGTTACCGACTTGCGTAGATTTTTCCGGAAGTCCCTGTAAAGACTGATTAACGCCTCACCTGCTGTCATTTTTGCAGTTTCTGTGTGAGCGTTCTTTGTTATGGGTCTTAACGACGCTTTCCATCAAGCAGAATATCGGCCAAGTGTAAGCCCATTGTAGATTTTTTTAAATGATGTTGATAAGATGGGAACCAACTTACGTGTGAAGTTTGTTAACTACACTGTTGTTATTTCTTTATAGATTTTTCCCAGATTTATAAAGAGGTCTGTGACTTTCGTGTTAGAGACACCCCGACTGGAACTACGGGACCGGTTGGGTTCTATTGGGTCACGGAGCAACAATTGCTCCGTGTATTGGGCACTATGTAAGTGACTTGAGCCTGCATGAAGCGGATGGTGTCTGACATGGGTTGGGACTCGTAAAGGCATGTTATTAGTTGCGACTTATAACTAAATGGTTTAAACTGCAGAGTTTCGAGCGCGTTGTCTGTCCGGTATTGCTTCTAACCGGACGCTCGTCTCTGTGAGCAGTTAGCATTCTCTAGTAGCGGTCTTTGAGTGGCCACCAATGCGAATGGATTATGCGGGGCACGTGAGCTGTTCTCAAGCTGTCCGGTAAACACTGCTGGCGTGTGGACGCAGGCACATGTGTTGGGGACCGTACGCTTTCTGTGGAAGGAATTCATCTCCGGCACTCCATGTGTATATTGGAGTAGACAACCCGACGCTAGAGTTATCGTCCGCATCACCTGTCTGCGTAGGAGTTTTCGAAAGCCGCAAGGTGATAAGATAGCGAATGGAACAGGGTTTGGAGTGATTATGTATCCGTTAATTTTCATTCCGCGAGGTAAGCGTGCGTGCAGCTCCAAGTACCGCCTTGGATAATACGGGAACCAGCTTCTGTGGCGGGTCCAAAAACACAAAGTCGAGTCAATCATGTCGTATATTGTTTGACGGCGAAGGAGCAGCGCTTAGTTCTTCTTGGGGCTATCCTGTCTTGACCCTTGATTAAGGCGTCATTGTTGTTCACACAGGTAGGCAGAGTGCGGATGAGGTGGGTGGGATGTTGGACGACTTGTGCCTATTGCGGTAAAACGTGACGCTCGCAAGTACTGTCATTAATCGACGTTTGTCAACAACTTCAGCAGCGGTGAAAATACGCTGCCCTTAAGTGGGAAAGTGATTACCTCACTTAGAGGACTTCCTTTATATAATCTAGAATTGGTATTGGTGGTCCATCCATCCATACATCCATCCATTCATACATCCGTCCATTCATCAGCCTGTGTTCATCCACTGCATAAGCCTTACCCAAATTTCGCCACTCTTGGCGGTCCTCCGTCCTCTTCATCCCGCCGCTACCCACAACATCCTTTCTCACGCCTTTTGCCCCCAACGGCCATCATGTCGCCGACAAATATGGCCTGCCCACTGCTACTTCAACTTACTGATTTGACAGGCTATTTCGGTCACCTTCGATCTCCGACAGATGTCTTTGTTTCGGATTCTATCCATCAGAGATACCCCAAGTGTAGCCCACTCCAATAGCTCGTTCAGCGACCTTAAATCGGTGGATCAAGCCCTCTGTAAGAGACTACGTCTCAGCGCCATGATATCATCACAAGATAACCTAAACTAAGTACGAGTAGTTCCGTAGCTTAACGGCTCTCTTGTTAGAATCATTTTATATCGGTTTATTCTTACAAAAATGATATTTTTGCCTTAAAATTACTTACCAATGCAAAATATAGCCACAGGTTGTGGAAGCGTTTTCTCATTAAGATTTTAATGCAGCCTTGGTGACCTGATGACAAGGTCACCACGGCAATGCGACTTCTAGTTATTCAGATTTCTATGGTTGCAATATAATGCAAATGTCAAATTTGGTTTCATTTCAAATGTGATCTGATCAACAGGTGGGTGAAATCAAGGCAAATACATGCAGTGTTCAAAGAATTCCCAAAACGCCAGTTCTTCGTAACGACCAACGCACAAACAAAGCTACATAGCGCACCGCCATCGCCGTCTTCAGTTTTTTTCAGCATCCCTGTGGATATCGATCACAACTTATCGAATCTAAAATAAGACGTCTCTAATATACTGAAGACGATATCTAATATACAACTGACACAGTCAGATCTACAAGACACACAAAAGGCAATATTAAAATAAACAAAGGGAAATTCAATCTAAACTTGACCAAAACAACAAAAAGATAGTGGGTTGGGGAAGATTCGTGCTCCGAGAAATTCGTGCTGTGTTAACTCGTGCCAAAAATCTTTATTTTTATTCACTAGGTGTAAACTCGTCCCCTTTTTTGGTGTAGATTCGTGTCGTACAACTTGACAATTAAAAATCTTAATTTATTTCACATTGGAGTACTACCAGTCATAAAATTCATTTCAAAAATAATAAATAAATAGAAGTAAAATACATTAAGTTTGCTTAACATCGATTTGCCGTTGTTGTCACCGAAGTCCAATGTTGATCGCAAAATTGTTGAATGATTTAGAAGTACTAAAATTAAAACGAAAGTCTGAATAACAGCTACATTTTTTCTGTGTTATTAGTTATAAGAATAAACATCATGTAATAATATAAAGCGTTAATTTTATAAAAATAAAAACAGACTGCTAATTAAATTCTTTTATTAATTTATAATATTTCCACTTTTTACACCAACTGTACTTTTCTATTTTTGAGAAGCATTTCCAATTTACTAGTAAATAATTTCAACGGAGCACGAATCGTCACTAAAATAGTTAAAAACAGCGACACGAGTCGCCATCAAAATAAAAAAGAGCACGAATTCCGCGGCACGAATCTTCCCCAATCCAAAATAGTGTAATTTGTAACTATTTAGGTTCGCCGAAGTAGATAAAGAATTACTCCAAATTGAACAACTACAAGCAGAATTAAATAAACAAGAATTATTTAAATCACAAACATTTCAACATGACTGCATGTGATCAAAAGGAAAATCTTTGTTTTTTTTTCATATCAAAGGTCTTCCAAGGTCTTTCGAGGAACTACGGAGTAACGTTAAGGATGGCGCAGATATGTCACTCTGATATCTGTCCAAAAACTATTGTTCAAGTGTCCCAAAATACATAAAGGTTAATTTGGCCAAGTGCGAGTCGGACTCGTGCACAGACGGTTCCGTACCACCCCACAATACAGGTGTGGAACCCTTAAAACTTTTAAGTAAATAACACCAATATACATGCCAAAGCTACAAAAAAACAAGACTCTTAAATGGTAGTGCCTGACTAAAAAATTGGCACCATCTGCTTATGGAACCCTCCTTTTTATTTTGGCATTCTTCGGGTACGGAACCCTAAAAACAAAGTGGTAATGTGATCATCTAGCTTGATTCCAATAACAAGACAAGACAAAAGAGACAAGCTTGTAAAAGAGATCAAAATGAAAAAAAATTTATGCATGCAAGATCTACATCCGGAACTCATTGATAATGATACCCAACATCAAAGGATGTACATTAATGAACTACATCCAAACGGAGACGATTGTTTTCACAAACATAGACTTTTTAAAAGTTGAACGATACCGACCAGTACCGATGTCTTGATTTAAGACAATCAAGTTTTAATGAGACAAAATGAAGGTAGTAGATAAAATTAGACAGATGAATAAGATTTGTGTCTGGAAATGCACAATTGGCTATTCATAATAGAATATTGGCCCTTGAAATTATACACTGAAACGATAGTGAAAGAAGGGTAAACATGGCAATTAAAACGCCTAAGTAGAAGTGTAAAGGTGTATGCCAGTTGGTGCATCAAGTTGTTACAAATTTCGATTTAGATTGGTAGATGCACTGGCTCGTGATAGGCAGAGAGATGCGATTGAGACTAGTAAATACTCTGGTCCGTAACAGGCAGTAATGCGATTGATACTATCGTGATAGTTAGAGAGATGTAATTGAACCGGATAGATACCCTGGTCCGTGATAAGCAGAGAGATGCGATTGAGACTGGCAGATGTCCTGGACCGTGATAGTCAGAGAGATGTGTTTGAGACTGGGAGATATTCTGGCCTATGATAAACAGAGAGATGTTATTGAGACTGGTTGATACCCAGGACCGTGATAGACATTGCAGTGAAAGACAGCTTGTATGAAATAACTTTTTTTAATTTTCAGATTCTTGAATTAGACTATGACGCAGAAGAATCTTCTCTGCTTATTATTTTGCCCAATGATGTTGAAGGTTTACCGAAACTTTTAAACAAACTCAAAGAAGATCCGAAATCATTTGCTGCAGAAACAAAACAATTAACAGAGAGAAATATATCAGTATACCTTCCTAAATTTATAATCGAAACTACCTCGGATCTCAAAAAAGCCTTGAAAAAAGTAAGAGCTCTTTTTTATAAATACTTATAAAGGTAAGTAACTATGTTTATACATGACAAAACACTGCACATGCCACAACGAGAAAACAGGTAACAAGTTTGAGAACAGAAATATAAAATATTTAAGTTGTAGAACAGTAAGTAACATACAAAAAAATAATTAAAATGGTTACCCATTTCTTATGGATTTCTTATGCGTCGTTGTAGTAACTTTCGGCAGCTAAAATCTGTTAAGATTTTATATTGTGCATACGTGAGAAGTCACCTTGAATAGAACTCTCAAGTGTGGAATCCTCGGTATGAAATTTATATAACAAAAATTGAAAAAATTCAAAAAAAGTTCATTAGGTACCTAAGATACAAGTTCAGAATTCCTCATCAAAATTACGAGCACCATTGTCGTCAGCTCCATCTTCTTCCACTTCATGTCCGACGTCGTGTAGCTGATATCTCATTCCTAATGAAAATTGGACAAGGTTATATTGACTGTCCCGATTTGCTAGTTAAATTAAATCTGTTGGTCCCTTCGCGTCAGTTTCGTCGTAAGCCCATTCTCCACATTCCTCGCGTTCATAGCAACTACAGACAAAATGCTTTTCTTTTAAGAGCTGCTGACTCCTTTAATACCTTATGTGAAGACAATAGTGACATTGATTTATTTTGTAATAGCGTTAAGACTATTTGCAAATTTATAACTGTAAAATTTTGTGATTCTGTAAAATAGATTTTTAGATTCTGCTTTATTTGATTGTAATTTATGTTATTGCCTTGTTTTTTTTGTGTTCCACGTGTAGCTTTGTTCTAACTTACTTTATTCTTTCTTTACCACTCTTCATTGCTGTAAAACTTTGATCATACTTAATTAATCGTAACTTCTTTTTATGTGTTTGTACCTTTTTAAATCTAAATTCGAACCTATCTGTGAAAACTTGTTATTGGCTTTTCTGTCAGTAATTTTGCATGTTTTATATGCATACTATAGCTGTAAGTTTTCCTTAAATAATAAAAATAAAAAATAAAATGAAAAAATAAAAATAAAATTTACTTAATATTCTAGGATATAAGTATTTACTAATACATTTATTTAATCTCACAGAATAAAAACATATAGAACAAATGAAAACCTGAAAATCATAATATAGATATAAATTGAAGCTATCACATGAAACTTGATATACCTCAAAAATTTAAACTAAACAAAATTGAAATTTTTGATCAAAACGCCACCGTCTTTATTTATTTATTTATTTATTTAGTTTTAATAAGGAAAACATACAGTCTATTATATAAAACATACAAGATAAGAACACATTAAACAAAACACAGACCAAAACAGTTTTCACAGACTAATAGAACATAATAACACATTACGACAAGACGACAAACGAATAAAACACAAAATGCAAGATAATAATAACAAGAATGAAAAATACAATTAGACATGCATGAAACCCAAAGAAATACATAATTATATTTCTTGTAGTTACATATGAAGTTACAAAATTACAACCAATTAAAACACTTTAGACTTTTCTCAGAATATCAGTAACTTTTTTTCTGTATACGCCCTGAGATAAAAAGAAGACATCTAAGTCTGAAATTTTTTTGTTATAATCATCCAAAGCTCGATGAAGAACGGTGTTGCTTCCATACCTGGTGTTACATTCATAAATACAAAAAAGTCGCTTATTTCTGGCACTTAATCTCTGACCAAGAAGTTCAATCTGGGCTAGTAAGTAGGGCGAGTCAATTTGATTATTGAGAATTTTATGTAAAAATAATTGATCTCTTCTAGTGCGACGATTCTGAAGGGTATCTATGACAAGTTTTTCAGCGAATACTTGCGATCTAAACCTCAAATATTTTATAAATTTTCTTTGGATTTTCTCAATCGCATTACAGTCAACGTCAAAAAAGGGGTTCCAAACAGTTGAACAGTATTCAAGAATCGACCTTACCAATGTGTTATACAATAAGACTAAAGTTGAGCAATCCCTGAAGTCTTTACTTATTCGCAAGATGAAACCCAGCATCCTATAAGCTTTTGTTGTTATAGTATTTATATGAGTTTTAAAGGTGAGTTTGTCATCTAAATGAACACCCAGGTCTTTCACCTCAGTCACTCTATTCAATGGTATGTTATCAAAATGGTATGGATAATTCAAAGTATTAAGTTTACGTGAGAATGAAATTATATTGCATTTATTTGTATTTAATTTAAGACAATTATTATAACAGTAAGTGTATAACCTGTTTAGATCTTCTTGAAGTAGTGCACAGTCATCGTCACTACTAATTATTCTAAAAATTTTCTTGTCATCAGCAAATAATAACAGATGGGAATTATTTATTACATTGATAACATCGTTAATAAAAATATTAAAAAGAAGAGGACCAAGATGAGATCCCTGGGGCAGAGTCGCTAAAAAGCTGGCTGGCTGCATTCCCTCGCTGAATACATTGACTCAGACGTTCTGGTTTCCTGAGAGAGACGTTGACCAGCTGCGAAAAAATCTCTTTGAAGTATGTACTCTGAATCGATTGAGGATATTTCTACCTCTTGGATTCCTTTGCCACTGTCGCGGCTGCGGCGCCAGCCTTGGCAACGATCACCTAAATATACGACGGTGGGAGAGTGTCATCGAAGGTTACGTTCCACATTTTACGTTGGTCTTCCAGCAGTAGGTATCGATGTAATCCCAGTTGTATTTATTGGCTGTAATACAGGGGCCGATTTTTTCTAATTTTTTTATTATATTATTCGACGGAATGTGTTTTCTACTTCCATTCCCTCATAATTATTTTTGAGAGCTCACAGATTGACTCCCTAAAGCAAACCACACGCACACCCTGCTTGACAGCATCAGAGCATCGCCAGCTGCGTGACGTCGTCCAAGCGTTTAACCGGCGTTCCCGTTGGCTCCACACACGAAATCTTTCAAATGTTTTGGACTAAACCACCGGCCGTCCCGTTCCTGATTGACATAACGGCAGCTAGCGTATCCTCCACTAGAGTCACGGGTGTGCGGCTTGAAGGATGGGGTGGATCCGGTAGCGAGCTGGTTGCTGCTGAAGGGGGATGTTTTGAAGCCAATGCCGAATGAATCTGGCGAATCAGGAGCCATGGTGTTGTCGGAGAAGAGGCATGTTGTTTTTTTCCTGTAGTCGTAGCGAAATAAAAACTAGCTACTTAGGTAGATATAATTAGTGCCCAATTGTGTCCAAAAACAAAATTTAAAAAAAAACAAACGGCATGACAAAATTAGGAACTATATTAAGACGCACCTTGTTAAAAAAAATCGTCGTTGTATGTCATGCCGTTTAAGAGATACAGCAATTGGCTAAACGTTACCCCATCGGCATCTTGAGTAACTCTGAAACTTCTGAACGCACTAATTTTGTTTTTAGGGCACAATTGGGCACTAATTATATCTACCTGAGTAGCTAGTTTTTATTTCGCTACGTCTACAGGAAAAAAAACATGCCGCGGGGTAACGTTACTCCAGCGGAATTTGTTTTTCGTGAATATCTTTGGATCGGCTGGAAGCACTAATTTTTTATTTCAGGCACAATTACACGAGATGACGCTCTGATTATCTGTCAAGCGGAAATGCTGAAAAGCGCCAACATGCCGCTGGCGTAACGCACTCAAAAAAAGAGCACGAATTCCGCGGCACGAATCTTCCCCAACTCCGCCGTCAGCTACCGTGGCATGTTTTGTTGTCAAATTACGCAATAATTCGCTAATGTATGGGCCTTTCTCAGAAATCGATTAGGCTATTTTATTCAGATCTCCACCCTGGCCCCCTAAGACCTAATCTTTATGTTGTCGATATAGCTATATAAGGTGAAATTCAGTTATATAGCCAAATTCATACTGGAGGCTTGGTAAGTGATCAGTATCACAGATCGATAATACTATTTTTCTAATTTCGTAAAATAAAATGTTGACGTCCCATAGTAATTGACTCGGGGCTGGGCTTGCTTTTGTAGGGAACAAGATTAGAATAATTTACGAATTTCACAAAAAGGGTAATCGAACCTTGATACTGAACTGAACCGAGTCTTCAGTACGAAGTTGTCACCTTATATAAATTTCAGGTTGGTGTCAAAGACATTTTTAAGGCAAACAAGAATAACTTTCGAAACCTGTTGGAAACTAGTTCTAAGGATGTTTTGTGGGTTTCACAAGCTATCCAGAAAGCATTCATTGAAGTAAATGAGGAGGGAACAGAAGCCGCTGCTGCTAATGGTAAGCGGTGATTTCATTGAGATATCATGTCAAAACCAAATTTTATTACAAATTATCTATTTATCCAATTAATAGATCAATTGCGCTAGAACTGCCTCTATTCTGGACCCAGTACATAACATACACTCAGAAAACGTCTCAGTAAAAAATTATTATTTTTGAACTTTTGTTGGAAAACAGAGTTTTAAATCTGACTGAAGTTATTCCCAAAATGTATGTGTCGTCGCCATCTGGTTAAATCAGTTTTCAGCCTAGGATGCTAACTAAATGGCGACATCCAATTAAATGCCTAGGCTTCTCGTTATATGTAAGTTAAAATTTAAGTTAACGTTTAACGAGATGGCTTGTCGAAAGTTAGCCCTTTGGACACGGCTGAATCAAAAGCCGTCGCGTCATTTAAATGTAGTTCATTTTTTGCCACTATAGCGCTAGTAGTCCCATAACAAATATGGCGGGAACAGGTGATAAGTGTTTGAAGAATTTGGTTAGAGCACCTTGTTTGATTTTTTCTGCATATCTTGTATTCTGTTAAAACTACGGGAGTCGCCTCGCTCCGCTCCGCTTCGCTCGGCTCCTAATTATCGTCGCGACCTGTCCATAGCCAAAAGGCTAAACTTCGTTCAGCCCTCTCGTTAAATTGTGTTTTCACTTCCTAGTACTAATTGGAAAGTGGTTCAATCAGCTGACTGAATTTCTATGGAAAGTACGCGAATTTTTTTTTTCGGCGGAATGTGTTCTGTTAGGGATACTCTATCATCTGTTGATTTTTTTTCACTTTGAATTGTAGAACCTTATCACACTAATATTATTAATGCGAAATTTTGTGTGTGTGTGTGCATGTTTGTTACTCTTTCACGCTGAAACGGTTGGACGGATTTGGGTGAAATTTGAAAAGGATATAGCTTATACCCCAACTTAACACATAGGTTACTTTTTATCCCGGAAAAAAGCATGTCGTTAAACTGAATAAAACGCGGGCGGAGCCGCGGGCAGAAGCTAGTTATACATTATGCAATGAACAACTGTGTTGAAAAACGAACTAAATAAACCATAAATAAAAATAATGCCTAACCATCCGCACCATTCGATTAGTATTGCTAAGAAGAAGGGCAAGAAACTTAGCAAACATGTATTTTTTAAATTTTCCTTTTTTTTCATCAAAATGTTTGTAACATAATCTTAATCTATACAATCAGTCCTTACGTCTAGCGTTTTTGTACCGGGAGTGAATAGCACGAGAAATAAAATTACAGGCACTACAATGTCAATTAAAGTAAATAATTTTTTTTAAGTACAAATAGTATCTTATACTACAAGTGCGGGAAGGAGGCAATAGCTTACGACACGAGCGAAGCGATATATCATACCACGTTTTTCAACGCATATGTATAGTGTGAGGAAATAAAATTAATATAATTAAAGAAAACCTATTTAATCATTAAAATTAACATTGTTACAAGTACCTTGAGTGTAATAAGTACACTTCTGCCCGCTTATTTGAACTATTAATTTTGGTGTTTTCTTTCATGGCATTTTGAAATGAGGTAGAAGGGAGCGATTCGGTTTTAATATCTATATTTTCACGCGAGTGAGGTGCGGGCGCGGCTCAATTTCAAAGCTTGCATTTTTTATAGATTCAGACATTTTTTCCATTGAGTCTACAATTTAACTTTCTGCCACTTTATGAGACCTCCACCCTCCATGTCGTTTAAGCGTTGCAATATCTGCTCCAGAATTGGCGAGCAATGTCGCAGAAGTTCGTCTGAAACTGTGACCAGTATGTTTCTGGCTCTCGAAGTTCTAGCCATTTCTTTTGGCATTCCACCTAACTAATTTATGCCAATATACGGAGCCATACACTTTCCATTTTGATAGCTTTGAAAAACGGTTGTGTTTTCCTTTAGTCGAACGCCGATATTTAAATTTTTTCGGTAGGTATTTTTTAAAATTGGCCTAAAATTGAACCTAAAATTACCTTGGAATTTTAATTTAAGTACTCGGAATTGACCAAAAGTGTTTCACTACGATGGTCAATAATACCCTTCAAAGTTATGTTAGCTATTAACTCTCGTCTACAGGCTCCAGTAATGCCGGAAATAAAAGCAACCTGCTGTGAACAAAATCGTCGTTAGTAACCTTCAAACTAGCCTTTCGTGTCTGTACATTGAATATTTTTTCAAAATTTTAATTGTTATCGGTTATTAATTAGTATTGTAAAGAAGCCAAAACTACCTGTATTAGAATTTCTATCTGTATCACTATCTGTATAAATGTAACTTGGATGCTGTTTTTTTATTATCATCTTCGTAAACCTGGTCAACATATAGCCTATTAAGAGGTGTTCATAAAATAACGCCCAAGCCGAAACCGGGGCAGAGATTGAATAAACCTGGGCAGAGCCACAGGCAAAATGTTAGTTTATTCATATTATTGTAGGCACCAAACACATTAATCATAGACTGATTAAAAGTTGCTTTTGTTGCTAAATTTTTGTTATCTGGAGCATTGTTCAGAAAATTTTCAACATCGCTTGCTGACCTTGGGTTTGACAACTTTTGACTATTTGCCGATTTAAAAATGCAGTCAATTGTACTGAACCCTAAAACCCATAAATTAAGGCAGTAGCTTTAATGCGTTGGGTACTTCGGCGTATCTATACAGGACTACACCGCGGGACTTCCATCACAGTGTATTGGACGAACTTTCAATTACTGAAATCTTTATTTTATCGACGTCACAACAAGAAGGTTCTCAGTTCGTCTAAATAGTAAAGCAGAACCTACACTTGTGTTCTAGTATTCAGGCACAACCATAACTAGGTACTTCTATTAATTTCTTTAGTTTCGTCTTCACTTGTCCATCAAATCCACTTTCAGAAAAAGTTCAATACGCAAGTATCTATAAATATGAATATTTTTTTGTTTCAGTTATTCAAAATGAGAGGATCCGCCCCTCATTCTCCTTACCCAATCCCGAATTTAGGGCGGATCATCCATTCTATTTCGCAGTAAAAGTTAAAAACATCGTTATATTTAGCGGCGTTGTTAAGTTCAAATCAAAAGGAGGAAGAGTTGAGCTCAAATTAAAAGCTGCATCGTCCGCAAAAGAGTCGTGTTTGTTGGGAAGTAAATAGCGATATAAACTAGTATAAAACCATACCAGAAGCCAAAATATTAAACGTGAATATTTGTCGTTTTGTTTTATTTTACGTCTGAATTTACTATAATTCTGCAACAAGTGCGCAACCTTAATCAAAAACTCGTATATCTCATATTATATAGATAGAAAGTATAACATTTTTACCTTTTAAAATAATTTGATAATTTGTATAACTATATGTAAGATAACAATTTCTTTCATAACATCAGGAACGCAGTCCTGCACCAGTGCACTGTTACTTGTAACCAGCCGCCTCACCTGATTCTGTATCGTAAAATCCGTTGCCAACCGAGTGCTTATCGTCGAAAACATCCACACATACTATCGAATTCCGCTTATCTAAGGATACGTTCGCACTAGAAATGACGTCACAATTCATAACTAGGTCAATACCCATTGAAGGTTATTTTGAAAGTTCATTTTTTATCTGTTTTTGGCGAATAGCATCCAAAGTTGGAACCGATTCAAAGATACGTAATAGGCCCGCAGATCAACACAGAGATAGCTATCTCGTATTGCTAAAGCCACATAGCCAATCGAAGACGCTGATAGCAAAGTTTCATACAAACTCTGGTTCAGAATAAAGTAAAATTGTGTAAATATGTACTAATATGTTCAAATAATATGCAGGAGAGGGATTCTTGGCACATGAGAATTAATAAGAATTTTCGTTCGAATTGCATGGGACTTTCAGGGCGGCTATTCCGGCAATATTTCTCACTCGCAATACCAATCATTAGATATTTGTTTTAAGTTAGATAAATGCCATGCGATGGATATTATAATAGAACGCGGCTATGAAGTCAATCCTGACACATGCCTCTAGGGTTGTTATACGTTCGATCACTGTATCGATAAAATTCGTCAAGTGTGAGTAAAGTCGAATGCAGTTATCAGATGTAAGTATATGAAGAAAGTGAAAAAAAAAACATCTAGGTAGAGATCATAGAAGTAGTTTAATTACTTAATACTTCTATGGTAGAGATAATATTTATATTCTTTACTTTATTATGTATCACTTTCCGAAGCACCATCACCATTATCACTACTGGAATCGTTTGTATTAATAACTAACTCAAAGTCATTATCTAAAATATTATCCACTTTAATGTCTCTGTTGCAATCGTCCCATATTTTGGCTTTAGTTTTATTCACTACCATTTTCCAATTATTTTTGGTTACGTGATTGCACGCTTCTTCTAACAATTTCATCATTTTCGCTGTGGAAAATGGAGGTTCAGTATTATGGCGTGCCGCATGTCCTTTGATCTGTGCCCATATCAATTCGATGGCGTTATACTCGCAATGATACGGCGGTAAACGAAGTACTCGGTGCCCATGTTGCAGTGCTAGTTCATCAATGACGTATCGTTTTACTCTCGATCTGTGAATATTCATCAATCTAATCAAATCTCCTTTCAACATAGACATACTTGCGTCTACACCTTTTTTTTGAAGCCATGCAACCAGATGGGCTTTTTTCTCAGAGTTTGAAGGTGGCTTATCAACTAACATGGAGTGATAAGGTGCATTATCCATAATAATAACTGATGGCTCAGAAAGGCTAGTCAGCATATTAGTGAACCATTGGGTAAACTTCTCACCATCCATTTCTTCATGGTAATCACCTGTGGTTTTAGACGCAAAGGCCAATAAACAGTTGTCTATAAAACCACAGGCGTTGCCAGCATGACAAATAATTAGTCTGGCTCCTTTTCCGGAGGGGACTTTGGATGCCGATGCCGCCGTATCGTCCGTCCACGAGCGACCAACTGTGTGATTCGCATTTAGCCACGTTTCGTCCAAAAAAACTACATTATCCCAATCATCTATAGCTTTCGCCTCGCGTAAAAAATCAGTCCTTTTCATGGCAATATCCGATCTTTCCATTAGCACCTTTCGTTTGTTGCATTGTTTATATCGGAATCCAATGTTTTTCAAAACCTTTGACAATGACTTTTTTGATCCGGAAAATAATCCAGTTTCCTTTAATGTCTGCACTAAATTCGACAACGTTGGGTACTCTTTACGTAAATAATAATTGTAAATATGCCTGCGGATGGCGTCAACGTCAAAATTATCTACATCGGTAAGCTTCGCTCTTTTTCTCTTGTTGGGAGAATATAGAACATTATCTTCGATGCCAGTCTCACCCAATTTTTCTTTCGTGATTTTTATAATAGTTTTTTTGCTGATATCGAGAGCATCTGCAACTCGATCCAACACCGATGTCACGGGCAATATCGGTCCGCCGTTTTGAGCTTCTCGTTCAAAAAAGTCACGAACACGTATGATAAGCTCACGAGACTGACTGTTAAGAACGAATTTCTTCGATCGTTTTGGCATTTTAACAATTCCAAGTAGTAAGCATTTCAAATTCCAAGTTCAAGCCCTTGCTTCAATCTGCCCCTTGGTCAATGGGTGAGATGGGGGATGGCACTAGGTATTAATAGCCAAAAACATGCACAAGTTTAGCACAATCAAAAGTATCAACCTTTGGAAAAGCGATCAAGGCAATACTTAAAATTGTTTTATCATACCTATTGACGTGTCATTGAATTAATTGACAGGAAATATTGTACTTTACATTCAAATTCAAAAAGTTTTCTCTAGGTAAAAAGAGTTCAATTCCCAGAGGTTAGTAATAAAGAAACAAACTCATTTATTCATTAATATTTATAATTAACTGAAGGAGAATATTACTAATATATCTAATTTTACGTTTTATTTACAATAATGCACATCATCATAAAACATAACAATATTTTTAGCTATACGAACTTTTTAACGTGTATCGATATATTGTCTGTGATATTATTGCCACTCACTATTCTGTCACACGCAATAAGTAATTATGTAATTTTTTCCTATGTGGTTGACATTGTCATTATTCAGAAACTTCATAGTTGCGCAATGTGTCAGGATTAACTTCATAGCCGCGTTCTATTATAGAGTGACTAAACTATATCAAATAGAAGCTATAGGTTATAAGGAATGCTTACTATAAGTTTTTAATCAAAAGAATCAAAACATATCTGTATAAAATCCCTTTTAAAGTCACCCGCAATCTGCCTTCGCAATTTTTGCGCACGTGCCGGAATAGCCGTCCAGGGCGGCTATTCTCGCAAAAAAATTCACACGCTTTTCTTTTCATACGCCTCTGTTTACCGCGTCCTAAATGCTGTGTGATGATAAGTATAGTGACTATAACTCCTTAAAAGACACGTAAAGCTTTGTTATGAATAATTACAACAGGTTTATATTTTAAAACTTTGATAATAAAGAGCTTGTAAAAATCACCCGCTTTCGGCCTTCGCGAATTGCCGCATGTGCGAGAATCGCCGTCCCGGCCGCCAATTCTGGCACGTGCTGCGCAGAAATTGCAAAGGCAGATTGCGGGTGATTCTAAAAGAAATTTTGTACCATTATGTATTGATTTTTTTGATTGAAAACTTATAGGGAGCATTCCTTATATCCTATAGTTTTTATTAGATGTGGCTTAGTCACTCTAATTTCAATCGCACGGCTTTTATCAAACTTTAAAAAAACATTTAATGACTGGGTATTGTGAGTGAAAAATAGTGCCAGAATAGCCAGTCACAGATCATTAATCAAAAGGCGTAGGAAAAAACGAAGAGTCCGTCAGTCTCATTTTATATCATTTTAAATCTTAAAGGATTCAGTGGTTGATTTTTTGGAGACATCTTGGAGCAACGCTTATACGATGCGCTACATGAAAAGTAGAACCTTTCGAAATGAGTGACGCTCACTATAAGATAGATTTCATTGCATGACATGAATTATGGTCGAACCTTGTATATATCTACAGGAAATCAACAACAATTAAAGGTGATTATTATTATTATTATTATTTATTACAATTATTTATTTTCCAAGTAACTTAGGCTAACAAGATACAAAAACTTAAATAAACTAACTATAAATAAAACAGAATACTTAACTTGAGATTGACTTGGCCATCGCATGAAAACACAATGTATCTCACAAGTAATACATAATACATTAAATTAGATTATTTAGTGCGATTTCCAAGTCAATCCATTTATTTAAAACATAAAAGATCTTCAATATGGATATGGTCCCAATAAGATAAGATGTTGTTAGGTTAGCTGATTATGTAATAACTTAAGACAGAAGGTCCCTTAAGTAGGGACTGAATAAATTAACCGACTTGGATTTACGTGGATCTCACAACTTTGTACGGTAGAAGAACTAAGTTGCGAGACTTGGTATTTTTTACAAGTTTTGTTTTTGATGTCATCTCATTTCTTTTTGTAGATAGTTCTACTTTTTTTCCTTTCCGGTAGCTTCTACTTACAACTGCAAATGTAACTTTGTAATCCTGTATATTTATATGGGATTACAAATTTATTTATGCAGTTGGTGTATCTATAAAACTGGATTGAAATTGCAAAATAGTGAGTGAGTGAGTGACAAAATTGAGAAACTATGAGTAGTTATAATTCTTAAACTACTGGTTGAAATTGAATGAAATTTGATATATACTGTGTTTATACAATGCCTGCTTGGTTACTGAAAATTTAGGCTTCTAGTTTTATCCACAATGAATTTATAGGGGGGTCAAATATGGCCTGAACTGTTACGAGAAAAGGATGGTACGGCCGGTGCCGCTTTTTTGCTCGACTTGGCAGGGGCACTGCCGTGCTCCCAGATTCATCTGTCACAATAACGCAGGGCAGCTCGTGGCGAGCTGTCAGTGAGTAGCGACACCACGGACCCGTGGTCTCCAGGGGACAACATCTCGTCCCCGCGTCTAGCTTGCCTTCATTGGTCGTCCAGAGGGGAGCGTTAGAGCTACATGCTCGAAAGGGTGGAAGTGCTCGATCTGCGTAATAACGGGGAAACCCGCTCCAAGTCGCGCTTCTCGTGAGGGGTGGCCAAAAGTCGTACGCTACGTACCGTAAAGGGTTAAATAGATTTAATAGAAAAAAACACAGATCACGCGCTTTTGTGAGTTCAGTGTGGTCCCCACATAGAAGTTCTCTGTGGTAGATGATGATCCGTAGGTGGTAGACTTAGTGCAGCCGCATACGCTGTTAGACGCATAAGACAGATTCCTGGTGATTACCATTCAACCGACCTATTCTTTATGGAAAATGTAGTCAACCACATAGAACCTTATTGTGAAGTCTGCAGCGCATTACAGCTGGAGAGCTGACCATACCGGGTGTAATTATTTCCTGCTCATTAAATTAAACTACATGCTCTACTGATCATCCTGAACCACTTCCATAGAAAAACGTTTGAAAAAACGTGAAATAAAAAGTCACTTCCCCATACAATTTTTTAATACCTCATTGTCATTTTCTCTGGGGACTCTTTATTTTTTTTTCGCGTTTTTCAAAAGTTTTTCTGTCGCTACTCACTGACAGCTCGCCACGAGCTGCCCTGCGTTATTGTGACAGATGAATCTGGGACCACGGCAGTGCCCCTGCCAAGTCGAGCAAAAAAGCGGCACCGGCCGTACCATCCTTTTCTCGTAACAGTTCAGGCCATATTTGACCCCCCTATAAATTCATTGTGGATAAAACTAGAAGCCTAAATTTTCAGTAACCGCCCCTAGCGGTCGGAACTTATCAGAATTCCATACAAAACCGTG